>OX463757.1:72621623-75021623 GCA_949824845.1 Rhingia rostrata | reverse complement strand
TATACCCGCCGTATGAATGGATGAGTTGTCCTGCTGGAAAGTCCAATTGATGCGTCCAAAAATATCACAAAATGTCTTTTCAATATTCCATATTGCAGATATTGCAGCCATTTGGTCCAATTTTTATAACAATAGCACGTCCTGTTTATCCTTGATTCTTAATTAAGTCGATTTTGGACTTTTCAACATTGTTAAGGAATTTTGCTCGACCCATATTACTCTCAATTTATCGATCAAAATTACTTCAAACACTTTACCAATTGATTAAAACTATCAATCTTCGCAGTACACACAAAAACAATTAAGATAACCATGTGCTTATTCAGATGACGCAAAAAAATGATGCATTTTTCCATATGGCATGCTTTGGAAGGGATCCAAAGAACAAATAATGTTGCTTTTAAAATTATTTCATTTCATATAAAACGTGTGGTCGGTATACGACTAGGTCGTGCACAACTTGCACTTTCACTGTGAGGTAGGCAAATGACAAAAACACACATCGGCGTCCATGTTGCATTGAAATAGATTGCCTTCTTAGCTTCCGTTTTTGACAGCCGCACGTCAATTTCTCTCATATCTCTCACATCGACATCAATAAAATAATTTTAGTAAGGTTTTTGTTGATTTTTTTGTTGAAAACTGGTGTTTTAGACAAAATTCAAATGAAAAAACGAGCACCAAACAATATTAGCGCTTTGTTGAGTTGATGTGGAATTTCACCAATAGGACACCAGAAAAGGTTGCTGATTTTTGCTGATCTCAAATGAATGCGTTGATGCATCTTTGGAAAAAGGATACTATGAACGTAAATTCAGTCTCCGACTGGATTGTGTCGCAACCAAGAAGAACTTTTGGTTTATCTTCTTTAGTAAACGTCATAAACGAATCACGCCGTCTGCACCTGAATCAACAAACCAGGCATCATCTGTTCCCAGAGACTGAACAATGTTGGTGAAAAATGCCTTATCTCCATCTGCATTGTCTTGTGCCTGCAGTCGCGTTTACCGTGTTCAGGTTATCCGGATGAATGAGTATCTTGGTCCCATAACTTTCTTTGCTTTAGCACCATTTTCATTTCTATTTCGTCTTTTCTGCAACAAAACTCATTATTTTTTTTAATTGATGCTTCTCGAAGTATCTACAACAATTATCAAAAAAAAAAACATTTTAATTGCAAATACTTATATCGCTGTCGATTCACAACAATGGCGTTTCCTTTGGTGTGTGACAATACGCGCCGATTCTCGTGTACACATAAACGATTGAAAATTTGATTTCTTTAATCCGTTTCTGCTTAGAACTTGGCTTCATAGCCTGTTATATTTATATTTGATTAAAGCTCAATAAACGAAAACAAATTATGTTTATTATAGAAAGATAATTTATAACTATATAAATGCGACTTCTCACAACGGCAACCGAGAGACCATAATCATCCCATCCTTAAAATTAATATCCCAAAATGTGGGCTCTATGGTAATGAAATATTAAAAGTGAGATTGTCACAACATATTTTTTATAAAAATATTTTATGGTTCTACAAAAAAACAACATTTTTTCTCCTGCATATAGTATGGGGGAGGGTATACAAATATTTATTGTATGAAAACGCCTCCAAAAAGTGGGCATGGGTAAAAAAAAGATTTACGAAATGTTTAAATTACCATAACCAATGATTTTGCATCAACAGTTTTTTTTTGGAATATTTTAAAAATATACCGAAAAACGTTGTTTACTAAAGAAGCCTCAAGGGGGTGGCAAAAGACGTTGTATAGACAAAATATAGATATTGTCATTTGCTAAATATGTTGTTGTTCTGCTGGGAGCAACAACGAGCACGTGTATTAAAGTTCATAATTCTAGCTCAAAATTTTAGGACGGACGGTACCGAAATTACAGTTTTGCATTTCTTCATACCGAAAATTACAACTTTTTTTCCATCGTTGTAAATTCTGTTTGCCGAAGTTTGTACACGTCACTTTTCCTACATTTTCGTTATTTTGGTTATTTTGAAATGCGAAAACTGAACGGAAAAAAATGAAAAAATAAAACAAAGTTTCGGTTTTGGTTACTTATGTGTTTGGCCCTTTAGCCCGTCGGAGTTATTGGGCATCTAAAATACTTGATGCGTGCCTCTTGTCTATCGCAATGTGATCATTTGGGCCAGTCCATCCCATCGTATTTCCTGTTTGCCTACACCTCTTCGATGTTCTTTGAAGGCGTTGCAGTTAACGCCGCTCAGGCGTTGCAGTTAACGCCGCTCAGGCGTTACGAACCCTATAAAAATCCTTTTGTCCTATATGTCAGAGCCACTTATATGTGTTGTTTACTTCACTAAGCCTAACTGGGGTTGTAGAAACCACCTTTGATCCATCTTGGACATCTACCAACGTCTGAGAAAATGTGTTGTTAATGTGTGCTTAAGGACTTTCATCTCTCATCTGCTGCCAATATTTAAGAATCTACGTTAAATTTTCTTGGAACACTAGTGTTTAAGGCTGAGTGTCTGAGTTGGTTGGCTATGTGAAAACCCTTGCATTTTCATGTAATCGCTGCCTATTATTTGATCACTATTAAAACTAATATTATGTCTAAAATAACAAAAAAAAATGCGTTAAAATTCTTATCCATGTTTGTACTTTCAGTCGAAAAATCGAAAACATTGGAAAAATGACGCAAATGACTCAGGATGAAATAGTTAGCAACACAAAAACAGTCCTTCAAGGATTGGAGGCTTTACGCGTTGAACATGTGTCTCTTATTGCTGGAATGGGCGAAGCCCATCGCGATAATGAAAAATCTGAAATCGTACAGAAAAATATCGAGCATATTGAGTTGGGTGTAAGTGAAGCTCAAGTAATGATGGCCTTAGCATCACATTTGCAAAATATTGAAGCGGAGAAACAAAAGCTTAAAACACAAGTGCGACGCTTACACCAAGAAAATGCTTGGCTAAGAGATGAATTGGCAAATACGCAACAAAAGTTCCAAGCTTCAGAGCAGTTGGTCGCCCAGTTAGAAGAAGAAAAAAAACATTTGGAATTTATGGCTTCCGTAAAAAAATACGATGATAATCAAGAACAGGAAGAATGCAACGAAAAGTCACGCACTGATCCTGTGGTTGAACTATTTCCAGATGAAGATCACGAAGAGCGTAATAATATGTCTCCGACTCCACCAAGCCAGTTCGCAAATCAAACTTCAGGTTACGAAATTCCGGCAAGACTACGAACATTACACAACTTAGTAATTCAATACGCATCACAAGGAAGGTAAATCAAAACAAAAATTCAAAATGTTTAACTTTCAAATTATAATATAATATTCATTACCTAGATACGAAGTAGCAGTACCATTGTGTAAACAAGCTTTAGAAGACTTAGAGAAAACCAGCGGCCACGATCACCCGGATGTAGCCACCATGTTGAATATATTGGCTTTGGTTTATCGTGATCAAGTATGTTTGTGTGAAAATTTTATTTTAATATATTTTTTTAAATAATATTTATGTCGTCTTAAAAAAGAATAAATACAAGGAAGCTGCAAATTTGCTCAATGATGCTCTTTCGATTCGTGGAAAAACACTAGGGGAGAATCATCCTGCTGTTGCTGCTACCCTTAACAACTTGGCCGTATTGTATGGAAAACGCGGAAAATACAAGGATGCCGAGCCTTTATGCAAGCGTGCGCTAGAAATTCGTGAAAAAGTTCTTGGAAAAGATCATCCAGATGTGGCCAAGCAACTCAATAATTTAGCACTTCTTTGTCAAAATCAGGGCAAATATGATGAAGTTGAAAAATATTATCAACGAGCACTTGAAATTTATGAAAATAAACTTGGCCCAGATGATCCAAATGTAGCAAAAACCAAAAACAATTTAGCCAGCTGTTATTTAAAACAGAGCAAATATTCAGAGGCAGAAATTTTGTACAAGCAAGTTCTTACTAGAGCTCACGAACGGGAATTCGGCGCAATTGACAGCAAGAACAAACCTATTTGGCAGGTAAGACTTCAAATAACATGAACTATATATTAAATAAAGGAATATATATATATATATATATATATATATATATATATATATATATATATATATTTTTTTTTAATTTTGTATAAATGATAAGAATATTGAATGTAGAAATGTTTTGTTAATTTAAGAAAGTGTGTTTACATACCACGTTTTTTTTTATTATTTATTTGAGCTTTCGATTGATACACATTCTTATAATATTTGTAATGTCTTATCAATGTAAGCTTGTTATTGACAGTGTCGCTTTTATGTTCAATTTCACCTAAATAGCACTTGTAATAATTTCAGTTTTAATAATTATTTTCTTTTAAAGCATTCACTAAGCTCGGGTAGTTTATAAGTCTCTGCTATACTTGTAATCTATGCATTTGAACAACTATGTATTTCTTCTTAAAAATTTTGGTGGGGAGAGCATCGCTAGTTTGGCAGTTTTTAAAAGAGTCGATGCTTACGTAAGTGAGAAGCGATTAAGCGATGTCAATTTGATTCGGTCGTGGGTGCAAAGCTTCTGCGAATCTTCTCAGGTCTAAACACTTCTCAGTCAGGGTTAAGCAGCGCATCAAGGACCACCGAAAATATAAAGGGGGTATAATGAAGTTTGCGTGAAAACCGAAGATTAAAAAGGTATACAGTTGACCCACTGAATACAAGAAAAATTGTTCTATGGCGGGTCGTACTGGCACAGCCCGCCATGTAATTTTGATCTCAAATCTCACCCGCCCGTACCACGAAGTTGGTGAGCAAAAGTTTCTGTTTTTTTTTGTTCTCAATGCGTCATTTGTATGGCTTTATTTAATTTACGTAAAAGCATCTGTGAAACAAATATGGAGAGATTTCG
Organism: Rhingia rostrata; assembly: GCA_949824845.1. Classification (NCBI taxonomy): domain Eukaryota; kingdom Metazoa; phylum Arthropoda; class Insecta; order Diptera; family Syrphidae; genus Rhingia; species Rhingia rostrata. The sequence goes on along the minus strand of OX463757.1, from coordinate 75,016,751 downwards.
CACTATTCATTGCATTTTTTGTAGCGACGAGGCTTAGCTTCACCTAAATAAGCAAAATTGGCAACTAAAACACCAACGACACCCCAATGCCCAGGAGTTACTGTTTGGTGCGCCTTATCGACAAACTTTTTTTTTATTTCAGGTGACAAGCCATAAATATCTTCATCTTCATATCATCGTACTCGTCACATGTCGTCTCAGAAAAATACAGTTCCTCACATACTGTCAGATGCTACATGAATTTGAGCCGTGAACATTTCCCACGACAAAGATTTTGTGTACTCAGTGTGTTCGTTTGTTGCAATAGCAAAATGATTTATTTGCAATTAATTAACGTAAATTTCATTCCATAAAAACAACATTTTGATTTGTGTGTTATAAGGGAAAAAAAGTTTTCTTAAAGTGTGATTATATAAAAAAAAAAAAAAAACAATTCTCAAAGTTCTTTCAATCCTTTAAGTATCTATGCATGTATATTAGTTATTACTTATATCATATATTTAGGAATACATTACCTACCTAATTCTATACGAGAATACGCTAAATCTGTTAATATACACTGAGTTTATCGAATATATTGAGTACTGTATGTGGGCTTCATGAATACAACAAAATGAACGCGTTCTTTGTTGCATTCCAATTAATTTCATTAATATTCACATTCATTCAATTCGGATCGTTTTCATTTGAATGATATGAATGTCTTACTCATAGAACCTTTTAAATTTATTCAATTCTTTATGTAGAATGATGCCAGCCAACTCATTAATTTTTGCCGTGAATCACTCAAATGCTGTTTTGAGTGCATTCATGCAGCTCTATGATTTCTATGTACTGTGGTTTTATTTTGATAGCTTTTACATCTCCACTTTTTGTTACTTGTAACCAAAACAACATACCGATGTTTGCACATTCGAGTTTAGGCCTGGTTATAATAAGTTGTACACTCTGTATCTTTATGCTCTTGAATCGTATCTTTATAAAAAGGTTAAATGGATATGAATAAACGTTGTGTTTTAACAATTGAACGTTCGACACTTCTCATAAATTAAACTTTTTTACGTTTGAGAAAAAAAGCTATTATTCCAAAAATTAACTCAACATGTTATTTAACTCTGAGTACAAAATCTCGTTAGAAATTAAACCAAGCATTACTCTAACCAACCGCTGTTGTTTCGGGGCTCAGTTGTGCGAGTAGGTCTGCGTTCGATTCGCAGTATCAGTATCAATTGTCAAGAAAAGCTTATCTCAACTTATACGTTCGGAGTCGGCAAGAAATACACACGCACACATGAATAGCTGTGAGAAAGCTAGGCCCTGGGTACTGTTTATATGCGAAAAAAGTCAGTAAGTCAAGTCACCATTGAGTTTAAAGTTCTGGACAACATCGTTTTTATAGAAGTGTGGAACAATTATTCCACCAACCCATAAAGCACACCAAACAGTCAGTTGGCAAGAGTAATTCTTCGTTTAATTTCTGACGAGATGTTGTTGTCAGAGTTAATAGCGGAACCGAAATAGATAAAGTCCCGTACTACCTCAAAGTTATGTCTGTCAATGTTGACGTTCTGTCCAATTCGTCGATATTGTGTGTCCTTTCGTGTTGACAGCATATACTTCGTCTTGCCCTCATTTACTGCTAAACCTATTTTTGCCGCTTCCTTCTCTATACTAGCAAACGTGGCTATGACATCACGTTGGGTCCTACCAATGATGTCAATATCGTCGGCGTACGCTAGTAGTTGTACAGATTTTTGGAAAATTGTGCCTCTGGTGTTGGCTCGTGAATTTTGCACAATCCTCTCAAGAATCAGATTGAAGAAGTCACATGACAGCGCATCGCCTTGCCTAAATCCTTTTTTGGTATCGAATGTGTCAGTGAAGTCGTTTCCGAACCTGATGGAGCAGCGAGAATTCTCCATCGTCATCCTAAACAAACGGACGAGTTTGGGCGGTATACCAAAACTAGAGATGGCTCTGTATAGTTCGTCTCTATAAATGCTGTCGTATGCGGCTTTGAAATCGATGAATAGTATCGATTTGAACTTTTTGGTTTTTTTTCCAGGATCTGCCGAAGGGTAATGATTTGATCGGTTGTGGACTTTCCTGGCCTAAAACCACACTGATAAGGGCCGACCAGGTTGTTGGTAAACGGTTTCAGGCGTTCACACATTACGGCAGATAGAATTTTGTATGCGATGTTGATGTCGATGTTGTATGCCTCTGTACTTGGCGCAGTTTAGAGGGTCTCCTTTTTTGTGGATCGGGCAAACGATGCTGAGGTTCCATTCTTTAGGCATACTTTCTTCCGACCAGATTCGGCTTATGAGTTGGTGGATGTTACTTATCAAGTCATCTGCCGTCATTTCCGGCAGCCTTATATAGCTTCAGTTTAGATATTGCTATCCTCACTTCACTCAGGTCGGGTGATTGGCAGCTTTCGCTGTCGTTGCCAATATTGAATGGTTCGTTCTGCCTGACAGCGGAATGTTGTTCGTCATCGCCGTTTAACAGTCTGCAGAAGTGGTTCTTTCATATCCTCAGCATAGACTGTGTCTCAACTACGATATTTCCTTGTTCATCTCGACAGAATTCTGTTCGAGCCTTGTATCCTTGGCTTTGACGTTTTACACTTTGGTAAAACTTGCGAACATCTTTCCTGGAGTGGCACCTCTCTATATCCTCGATCGCGCGCTTTTCTTCCTCTTTTTTCTTCTTTCTAAAAAGCCGGTGTTCTTCCCTTCTCTCTGCCTATACAGCTCAACGGCAGCTCTCGTCTTCACCTGCAGCTTAGCCTTGTAGGCCTCGTTCTTGGCTTTGAGCATCTGTCGGCATTCCTCATCAAAACAGGATTTTCTTGCTGGTGGGCGCGAGAAACCTAGCACATCAGTTGCGGCTGATCTAATGGCTTGTTGGCATCCTTGCCATAGTTCTCCGACATTCGATGTTGGTGGTATGGTGTTAATCGAGAGGTTTGGGGATACGCGTTGCGCGAAGGTCTTGGCGGTCTCTTGCGATTGCAGTCTTTCGACATTAATTTTTTTACAGTATTTCTGGATTGTTGTGGCGTAGTGGAATCAGCATTCTAACCTTGGCTGCAACAAGGTAGTGGTCCGAGACGATGTTAGCTCCTCGGAATGTTCGGATATCCAAAATACTGTATGCGTGGCGCTTGTCTATCGCTATGTGATCAATTTGGTTTTTTCCATGATTGGGTAGTTAACCCAAAGAACAACCCCCAACCTGGAGGGCCAGTACCAATTTATTAGATACCCCTAGGACACGGGGCCATCAGTATCCACTACCGGATTGAGCGCTGCCGTTGGCCTTTCGGTTCATCCGCCACCATCTCTGTTCAAGGGGCCTGACTAACTCTTGAAATTCCTAGACAACCTGTTGTCCGAATATATCGAAGCAGCTTGTCTAGGTTCGCCTGTGACAGCAGGCCGGGTATTCATTCCGTGCCATTCTGATCTGGCTGTTTACAGTCGCGCTTATCGTTTAGCAAGTCAAATCCGGTTGCATGAGACTAGTACCCGATGGTTACCACTTGGAAGTAAAAAATAAGCACTTGATGAGTAGTCAGAGTTACAACACTGGGCATTGCCAAGTTAAAGCCAATCAGAGTCTACCCTCATTCTACAACACCCAACCATCACTGCTGAACACATGAAACGATTAAAGTTGAAGCAAAAACCCCAATTATCCCGACTCGAATAGAGGTTAGCCAGCATTTTTTTTTGGAATTATATGACATGGAATAGCGAATGTCATCGCATCGGCACCAAACAGTAACTCTTTGTGGGTGCATTGGTTTTTCGACAATCACTCTTGGATTATCATTCGCCCAAATGCGGCAATTCTGCTTATTGACGAATCCACTGAGGTGAAAATGTGCCTCATCACTGAAGATGACTTTCTTTGAAAATTGATCATCCACTGTTGCCATTTCTTCTTGAGTCAATTGTACCTTGAAAGCGTGTAAATACAAGTCTTTATGCATAATGTTCATCAACGACGAGCGTGAGAGGTGCAATCGTTGGGCACGACGACGCGACGAGTTGGGGTGGACGGCTCTTCAGCCACACTATCGCGAACAGCAGCAATATTTTCTAAAGTACGAGTTCTTCGAACGTGCACTGTTGTTTTCACATCTCCTACAAACCCGGCTTGCTCAAACTTTTTAACGATTTTTCTGATTGTACGCACATTTGGTCGATTAAACTGACCGAAAAAATCACTAGGTGCACGATATGTATTTTGATTTGAACGCCAATTTTCATAATAAGCCTGAATAACTTTAACGCGTTGCTCTATTGTGTGTCTTTCCATGTGTATCTTTCAAATTGAGTTAGTCTGAAATGAAATGCAGAAACAAAAATTGGCTTGGTTAACATTCAACATCAGCCCTTAAAATTTAACCACCCGTTAAAATTGAGAATGAGTGGGGATGGTTGTTGCGGAAGTTTTACGAGTCTGGTAGGCAATTTTCAGACATTAACTAATTAAGAGAATCCAATAATGCCGCTTGGTGCGACATGTCGTTGAGCTAACTAAAATCTCTTTATGATTCCCTTCACAACCTTGTTTGCGAAATCACAAATGGGTTTTGTACACATTATTAATTGAACTTGTAGACAAATGAAGTAAAACTATGTTTTTGCTACATTATTATAATCCATGTTCAGTTTTTGTCTCTTTTTAGTGCAGCAAGATAAATGAACATTACTTTTTTTTTAACAATTACAAATTACAAGTCCAATTTTTTTTTGTTTAGTCAAGAATTAAATTCTAAATATTCAAATTATATATTGCTGTACATGCGTTTTACTCTTTAATTGAAATATCTCGCATGTTTGATATTTGATCTTACGCCTACCTTGCCTTTGTCATTTTGTATTAAATGAAATTGTTTCATTATTTTTTTTAAGTAAGTAAGTAAGATACTTCATATTTTAATAATACGAGGATATAATTTATATGGAAGCATCGTAACCCTACTTTACATTCTCAGTACTGTTCTGGCTTAGGTTCTCCACGGTTTATTTAATTTGTGTATATTGCTTTTATTTTACGATACCGACGACACTTAGTCATGTTAGTTCACACGATTTGTCAATTTTGCGCTGGTAAAATTCTTATCCAGTCCTTCGCGGGATTATTATTAGACTTAGAAGACTGCAGACTGAAGTAAAGTCCGGGGGTTTTTAAATAATTGTCATTTCACTTCTATACAATAATAACATGTCGAGCCAAGTACGCCGGGATTAATTAATATTTTCGTCAAGAAAGAGATATCAGATGAACAATAAGTTAAGCATACATTTTTATTAGTTGTTGATAGAATAGTTAAGTCTTTAAAATTATGTCATTTTTCTTCTACAAACATTTTTTGTAACGGTTTCTAGCAGTTTCCTTTGTTTTTAGTTTGATTTATTAAGGAACAGGCCATAGGTTAGGTTAACGTGTAGTCACCGCAGGCGATGGGCGTGCACGTTTAGACCATAAAAGTCCGTTGTGGTACCACGTGGCTCCGTCGACTTCCCTATATCCGTTCGCCTAATTGAACCATTCAGAGCTAACTATGTAGCGTAGGAAGTTTCTGACACTGATACTAGTTAGCTCACCCAGATTATCGAAGAAGTAGTCTCTCAGACGAAGATTTCCTTTTTTTGTCAGAGAGCTGGACAAGAGCATAGAAGGTGGGTAATACTTTCCTCCTCTTCCTCGTCCAAGCAGCTTCTACAGAAGTCATTGCTGAAAAGGCCTAGTCTTTTTGCGTGTAGGCCTATAGCACATTGTTCTGTGAAGACAACGATTATGGTGCTGATGTTTGATCTGTTCACCATTGTTAAGCAGATGAATCGCTTCTGGTTAAACCTAGGCCAGAGTTGCTTGGATGTTTGGCACATTGTGTCGTTTATCTGCGGTTTGCCTTATTGATCACATCCTGTTTGATCAGTAATTTAGGGTAGTGCCCTATCTGGCAAACTCATCTGCCTTGCGATATGTCTGGTATCCCTGGTATGTCTCTGTGGCCCGGCACCCTAAAGAGGTGAATGAAAAAATGCTCCGCCATCTCGTTAAGAAACAGTCGGCATTTGTGGGATGATTTAAAAATTGAAATTGAACGAGACTGCTTACAGGGATTTGATTGGCGCTTGGCTGAGAAGATGCTAATATGCTTAGTGGATATAACATTTCTTCTCAGCCAGGACAAGGCTTCTTTGATTGCCATGATTTCCGCTTGGAAAACGCTACAATGATCAGGAAGGCTAAAGGATATGTACTCCAGATTCTGTTTTTGACCCATCCGTTTAGATCTGAATTATGTTATTGGTTTCGGTCGAATCCGATTCCCATTCAAGGCGATTGGGTATGGTTGTCCTGAAGTTATACTCAAAACTGAGTTGGGTAGTGGTGTGGTCGGTGTTTTCTGTAATGTTAGTTGGTCCAGGTAGGCTGATTCTTCAGTCTTGAGACTGACGCCATTAAGTTTGGGAAGGACAATGTGCGGGATTTGTATTAAGCTATTACCCTGATACAACTATTGCCACGTCATCCGCGTAGGTAATTACTTTGCATCCCCCTCTTTCTAGCTTTACTAGTAGCTTGTTGACCACCAGATTCCAGAGAAGAGGAGATAAGATGCTCCCTTGTTGGTGCCACGATTTGGGTTAATAATTCTGCACACCCTGAGAGTCGTCAACATTCAAATCCGAGATGCATTAGTAATTGCTTCTGCTTTGACGTTGTCAAAAGCTGCTTCTATATCAAGAAGGCAACCATATTATACTCATTTACTCTTTGTGAGTTTTCAATGATGCGTACCAGTGAGTGCAGCGCTTTTTCAACCGACTTACCCTTACAGTGTGCATGTTGGAAGTTCGAGAGTGCAGTCGGTTCTTTACTTGTACGGAGGTGACGATCAATTAATCTTTCCAAGGTCTTAAACAGAAAAGAATATAGACTGATCGGATTTATGTGAGAGCTCTTTCCTGCTTTGTATATGAATACTACTTCTACTTCCGTTCATGTCTTGGGGATATGTGCTTACCATAGACAGCTGGTCATGATAGCAGGAGCTCAAGGTTGTATTGGAGTTCCGCAGGAGTGATACCATCTGGTCCAGAGAGTTTGAACCTCTTAATGGCCCAAAGAAGGTTTTCTTTGGTGATAATTATGTGTAATTGATGTCGCGAACAGCTCTGGTTCGGTGTCCACAGGTTACAGGAGCTACCAGGAAAATGGATGTCCAGAAGTAGGCCAATGGTTTCCATGCTGGAGGTTGTCCATTGACCAACTGCTTTAAATAGGTAGCTAGGTATAGGTGGATTGGTGGAGAGGATTTGTCTGAGTCTAGAAACCTCTGAGGTATTCCAGGGTGCACTTTTTTCCTTCCTTAACACGCTTTTGTAAGTTTTGATAGACAACTTGTATTGGTCAAAATCTAGTGTCTCTTTGGAGCTGTTGTCTTTGTTAAGAAGTTGCCTGCATTTATTTCTATTAGTGCAGGGGTTGGATTCACACCATGAAGAAGGCTAGGCCTTCTTAAAGGACATGCTGACAATCTTGCAATGCTCAGTGCTCGTGAGAGGGTTTTCACCAGACTGTCCAATTCTGTCTGGTTGAATGGTTGTACCAAGGAGTCAAAGAAGTTTATTGGTTAAAATTTCTCTAAAAAGTGACCTATGGAACAGACTATTCAATAAATAAATTAAAAACTTATATAATTTTATTGTTAAATAATTTTATTGTTGAATAGTATTGTGCAAATGGATTAATAGAAAAAATGTACATAAATATATCCATGTCGTTTTTTTTTTGTAATTTCAATTTCCAGGGGTTGAATCCGCTATTCAATTGCGTGATGGATCAAACAATCTTTTGTATTTACATTTTAATTTTAACATTATTTTTCATTGCTTGAAGTAGGAACAGGGTTGGCCAACAAAAAGTTACCAATGTTAAACACACATAACTCTCGTAATATTCATTTGTTTCAATTAATTTTTTGTATATAAAATACATTTTATTTAAATTAAGTATTAAACTTGACATCAGAAAATGTCCAATATTTGCTCCTTTTAGCTCGTTTTCATTACACTACGTAATGTTTTTTTTTTCAGGTTTCGTATTATGTCTCAAATATTTTGCTTTACCTATCTAATAGTCTCTAGCTTATTAACTGACATTTTATCTTTTAAATCTTCCAAATAAAAAGTCAGGCGCTATTAAATCTGGTGAACGAGGTGGTCAAGGGAAATCTGATTTTTTTTTTAAATCAAATGTTTACCAAAAATTAAACGTAGCAGGTCCTTAGTTTGCCTAGTCGCTCCATCTTGTTGCATACACAAATCAGGATGCTGCTCCGTCATTAGTCGCAAAAAGTTGTCCATCATTGTTGAAATAATTTCTAGCGTTTCATCCTTATTCTCCAAAAACTATTAGCCAATAACTTTTCGGCCAAGCAAACAGTGCATCTTAATAGATGTAATCGATGCTGGTGTGTTGACTTTCGGATACCCACCATCTGCATTTTTACTTGTTGACATAACCAATCACCCTGCATAAAAATATTATTCAAAATTCAATCTGTGTGGCTAATTAGACAAAACAAACTGCGTATTGTAGCCGTAACAATTGATCGCTGACAAGAATAAAAAACTTATTTCTGGTTTTGCTCCATCAATTACAATTGGTTAGAAAATTTAACTAAAAAACGTGATTTTTGCTTTTAAAATATGGATTTTATTATAAAGTGTGATCCATTTCGAGGTTCCCTACTTTTTTAAAGAAAAAAACAAAGAAAATTCAAATTTAATGGAGAATGTTTATTATCATTTGAAAGAACATTCTTTGGCTTTTTTTTTTTTGAAGATTATGTCTATCAAATGTTGGCCGTTGCTACGTCGCAGATGGTCCATCCGTGGAGTCCAATTTTCGATCACTCGTTCGAGCACTTTGACTGGTAACTGGCGAATGACACGCGTGATGTTTTCCTCCAAGGCCTGAATCGAAGCGGGTTTGTCGGCATAAGCTTTTGACTTTACATATCCCCACAGGAAAACGTCTAACGGTGTGATATCACACGATCGACCGGCCCAAACAGTGAAATTATGTGCTCACCGAAATGTTCTCTCAATAAGTCCATTGATTGATGTGTGGGAAGTGGCGCCGTCTTGCTGAAACCAACTGTCGCCGAGATCACGAGCTTCAATTTCAGGCATCAAATAGTCGGTTATCATGGCACGATAACGGTCGCCATTGACGGTTACGTTCGCACCGGCATAATTTTTAAAGAAATATGGACCGATGATTCCACCGGCCCGCAAACCACACCAAACCGTTGTTTTTTCTGGATGAAGTGGCAGTTCTTCAATCTCTTCAGGCTGCTCTTCGACCCAAATGCGTCAATTTTGTTTGTTTACATACCCATTGAGCCAGAAATGGGCCTCATCGCTAAACAAAATTTGCCTCGAAAACGTCGGATCTTCTTGGAACTATTCAAGAGCCCATAGAGCGAAGCGATGTCGCTTGGGAAGGTCGAGCGGCTTCAGTTGTTGCACAAGCTGTATTTTGTACGCTTTCAATTTAAGATCTTGACGTAAAATGCGCCAAGTCGTTCCATATGTCAGTCCGAGTTGCTGCGAACGGCGCCGAATCTACTCTCTACGGTCTTCGTGTACACTCTCAGCTACGGCCGCTATATTTTCTTCACAGCGTGCTGGACGTGGTCTATTCGGTCGAATATTATCCAATAATGAATGCTGGGTCTCAAAATGGGGACATGGTGTTGCGAATAGTACGCTCAGTAGGCCGATTATGTTGAGCGAAGTGCACGAAACACATTCCTCACAGAACGTGAATTTTCATAATAAAGTTGAACAATTTGTAAACGTTGTTCACGCGTAAGTCTTTCCATTATGAAATGCCAAACAATACTAAACAAAAATAACATGACAGCATGACACGACTCACACGTGATCTGTCAAAAAAGGCTGAAAAAAGTATCTCTACTTGGATCACCCGTTACTACGCTCCAAAATTGTTTATTTGCGGATATAACGTAAAAAATATGTTCCTTACTTAGTAAATATTTCAAATCAATATGAATCACGTAATTCTAAATTTACATTGTTACATTAGGAGCTATTCGTTCACGGGTACGTATGTGCATTTAATGAAGACAAAACATTTTGAGTAGTCGATCCTTTAGTAAGTATTGTAATCAGTGAGTTTGGGTGCCATCGCATCATACATATTTACGGCACTCTGCTCCGTTCATACTCGTCCGGCTGTGAATCGACAAATATGAAAACTTTCAATAAAATAAATAAAGAAATAGGCGCTCTCAGCTTTAACTCTTTTGGATTAATGTTTAAATATGCAAAAAAAAATTATAATCTGTTTGTTAGTATCAGTCAAATAGTTTTTCTTGATTTCCTACTGAACCGATTCATTTATTTTTCAGAAAAACAAACATTTAAAGACGAACCTAGCTAAAACGAAAAACAAGAATTAAACATGATAAATTTATCGAAAATTTCAATAAACTCACAAGCTAACATAAACTAAATTTGGTAACTCAACATACTATTAGACTTGAAAATATGTTATAGCACCCGAGCACTTATTTGGAAAACATTTCAAATGTGCCATAAAATTTTGATAAGGATGTAAACGGTTGTTAGTATTATATTGCTACTAAATCTATTCGATGTTTTGTATGTTGAAAAAATATCCAAATATTTGGTATAAATCAGCTTTCAACCATTAATAACATTTATGGCTATGGCAAAATAACTTTTAATCATTTTACTCATAAAAGCGACACTTTCTATATCAAGCAACTAACAAGACTTCAATAGAAATTAGAACCGTGTATGTATTTGTTTTCTTCTTGGTATGTAATTCGTCCATGTTAACTAACGAAATCTTCTTTCTTTAAATTATATGAAATAACTACAAAATATTTCTTACTTTAACACTGTTTGTTTTTTTTTTCCTTATTTTTTTTATTTTCTTATAGAAAGGTGTAAAGGAAATGTTAAATAAGTTCTTACCAAACAAATCATCGTGAGATCACTTGCTACATAAAATTATCTTTTATTCCCATACAATCTTATATTTTAAATAAATTTCGAAAACAGAACATTGTTATTAATATCAAGCAGCACTAAATAATATAAATAAAATCATTCGTTAAGTTATCTATTTGGATCTTACATGTTAAGAAATATTTACATATATAGTTGCCTTGTCTTCCAATGCTTAACAAACTCATATTTCGAAAAATCGAGTTTGTAAATAAGAAGATTATTTTAGCTTATCTTGCCTTCCAAATGATGTTCTACATCTTCCACAAATTGTGTTTAAGTAATTGTATAAATTTAGAGTTTATTTTTAAACATACAAATAATTTTATACTGTTTCGATACATGACAATAAAATAAATTGAACAATTAACATTCATCCTCAGTTTATTTTAATATTACTTTTGATTTAATGCACATTTAATTTAGTTATATAAATTTGTTCGTGTTATAGTAGTTTCGATAATTAAATAAAGACTTGAGTAATTATAATGAGCTCTATTTCTTTCTCGTGCTTCATTAAATGATTTTTGTACACTCATGCATATAGTAGATTAGTTTCCTGATGATTTCGTTTCATTTCAATATCGCGTAGATCATCGTATCACCTATTCAATAAATCCTTTACGTAATTCAATAATCGTGCAAACGTACATAGTTGCAAATGCGAGATATCTAGTTAGGTATCGTCTAAATTGGTTTATTCTGTAGTCAATCAAAAAAATGTTCATAGTTTTTCAAAGGGAAGAATGAATTCAATTATTGTGTCATCGCCTGTAATAACATTTTGAGCAGTAGATAATTGTGGTCATTGACACATTATTATTACAAATTCAATTGTTAGCAATAGTTTTTTTTTCACAATAACCAATACAAATGTTTAGCGCGACAGGCTCCTTAGTAACCAGGGCATATTTTTCTTACAACCATTCATGTGTGCGTGTGCACTTCTTGTACGATGGCGCAACCTTCTGTCTTATGACCACTCAGAACAGCTAAGTTGAGATAAGCTTTTCTTGACAATGGTACTACTCGTATGATTTGCCAGATTATCACGAGAGTTCTGATATATAGATTGTACCATAAAGAAATAATTTAGGTAGACGTAACTTAAAGTATATGGATCGACTCAGAATTTCTAGCTGAGTCGGTAAAGTCATGTCTGACTATATGTCACCGATTTTAGGCTTAAATTTTGAGCTAGGCGAATGAAATTTGGTACATAAGTTTTTTGTGCATTGCTTTAGAACAATTGTAAACATTTTTTTAAATCCGCCCACTACCACGCCCATTTTTCAGAAAAAAGTCGTTTTTGGACAAACGGTAGAAAAGTTTTAAAAAGTGTCTGAACAATATAGCTATATTTTTTCTATACAGAGTTTTTTTGCTTCGCCCACTTTTTTTGGACGGTTTTATTAAAAAAATAATTTTAAGTCAAATATCAAAATATTCGAAAATAAAACTTGTGATGCAAAATCATTGCTAATACTAACATGAACATTTCGCTTTTAGATCATTTTAGCCCACGGCCACTTTTTGTTTGTTTTTTCTTAACAAACCGACTTGCAATAAAAAAACGTTGTTTTTTTTTGATAAACTGTTGTTTTAAACGACCTTTGTGGCCGCGGTGTAATGGTTGTTGCGCATTCAATCCCAGCCAAAACAATGCAACTTTTATTCATAGAAATAAATAAGGTTACACCATCATGAAAATTCTACGAATATAATGAACACAAAAAACACAAGCCATGGAGTAAGTCTCCATTACATCCAAAATCTTTCCTATCACTCTCTTTCTTCCCGTTCTCTAACGCTCGTACTGTGGTAAAACATTTAAAGGGTATTCAAAACACCTTTAGTGCGCGCAAATTATAAAAAAAATATTGAACCACTTTCATAAATTTTTCTTGTCTTTACTACTGGTGAATTTTTCTTCTGCGTTGCATGTAGCTTGCACATTTATTGAGTAGAATTCTTTGCGATTGCCGTACTTGTCATTGTCATCATGAGCACCAATTACATATGGAAATGCATACTTGCTGCTTCAGAGCATTTATGCTTCTTGTATTTCTTCCGAAATATTAGGGAATACAAACCCAGTATCTTTACCCACTCCGATTTGAAACCCCGAGAGCAACAAAATTTACCTTTTTTTGGAATTTGTCGTTATAGATCCGAAACTAACGGTACTTCCCATATAACTCTTGGTAATCAAAATTTCCCAAAAATGTCTGTCCCAAAAAAAATCCTACAACTAGTTTTAGATGGCCAAATTTGAGCAATCATCAAGTTCTTGCTAACTTTATTGTCCAGTTGAATGAAATTGAATATCTTAATTATTGTTAATGTCTTAAAACAAAGTCTTCTAACGGTTTTTTTTGTTATTGTAATTTCGATCATTCAATTGATAATCGGCAAAAACATGCCAACAGAAATTGTTGGAGGTTGTCCCCCTTAAAGTTAGAATCGTTTTTATTTTGATTGTACCGCTTTGCACGGTGACTTTGTTCCAACAAAGCCATACTGAAGACTGAGAAAAAATAGGAACAATGGACTGAAATAACAACAACAAATGTGTGTACAAACACCAAAAAATGCTAGTTGTCAGCCTCTTTAGTTCATTCAATTGAGTAAATTGACTCTCCTCAAAACCAAGACCTCAGTGGCGCAAGTGGTAGGAACTTGGCTCACTAGGCACGGGGTTACAAGTAAAATCCCCGGTTAGGGAATAAAAAAAAAGAACTGAACGTTCAGTCACTATTAAAAGGAATCTGATGGGGAAACTTTGACAATTACCTGCTATTATTTTTTGTTGCTCGAACGAACTGTGGATTAAATTAAAACATGGTGTGGACTTGAGTTATTTTATTGGAATCACAAAGAGTAAAAACTACAATAATCTTCACCGTATCAAACAACCCTCTGTTACTGAGCGACCGTGTTTTTCAAAAAAAAAAAAATAGTAGGTATGGCCCACATATTCTTGATGCAACTACACACCACACTCACTCGTGCTGCTTGCAATTGTTTGACATGGAGTTTAGAGTTTTACATCTACATTTCGTGGACAAAGAGTTTACTCACCAAAAGGATTAATATACCCCTATAACCTTTGTCAGAAGCTGTGTGTTTTTTTTTTTTTTTAAGAAGATGCCCCAAAAAGTCGGCATGAGTTAAAATGGCCTCTAGGCACAATTTTTTTTCGATCTTTCTTAAAATTTTATTAAAAATGTCGTGAATGTGGTAAGAAACTTTATAAAGAAATTATAAAGTTTATCTGAATAGTGAGCGAATTTTGAAAAGGCTAGTGTACTACGCCCAGAAACTGTTGACGTACGGACGATGGACATACATGGCTTGATAGAGTCGGCTTTCGATTCTGATTCGGTCCACTTTACAATATCTAATTTATTTCATGTTATATAGAAGTATGTAATGGTCATTCCATCAATCAGAAACATGACGGAAAATTAATTCAAATTGCCGAACTACCAACTATTGTTTGCTTTGTTTTGTATTATGTAATATAATATTTCAGCAATACTGAATGCTTATAGTTTTTTTTGTAATAACAATTCAAGGCCCGACCTGTAATAAGAAGCCCACAACTATGTGTTGTAAACATGGCAAATGTGAACAGTGGACAACGTGAGCTAATCGTTGTGATAAACTAATTCTATTAATTAGTACCACGTGCACTAATCTGTTTCTTCAAGCAGTGGACAATTTAACTAACAATAACCCATTAAAAGTTATTTTCAATCTGTATAAACGCATACTAACAATCCATAACATGATTTCCAGTCTGTTGTTTGTCCTTCATTGTTCATTTTAGGGTTCAGTTATAGCTATCATTGAGAAGCCTCATTGGAATTTTTCTTTTGCAGTTTGCCGCTTTTTTATAAATTTAATCATTGGAAAGTTGGTGTTATGAATTTTAAAACAAGTTTATTCAAAAATGTAGTTTTGCGTTCCATCCAATGTGTTCATTTCTTCGCCTGTTCCAAGCTGTCATTAGTCTTTTGTATGATCAAGCTTACCTCAAGTATGGTTCTGCCCCAATTGGGTTATTTAAATGACAAATAACAGTCAAAACGCTACTGGCTACCTGCCTGAAATCCGCTAGAAAATGTTTTAAATAGTTGAAGTTCTTGTCAGTTGAATATATGCGTTTTTCAAAGAGGTTTCCTAGTCTGTATTAGGCAACTAACTATATGTTTGCTTCTTGCAAAGCATGTAATACTATTACCGGAACTATTATAATTCTAACATATGAAGAAGAAATGCAATTTTGCAAGCATTTAAATAACGTGTAATCAGATG
The DNA here is from genome assembly GCA_949824845.1 of Rhingia rostrata. NCBI lineage: Eukaryota > Metazoa > Arthropoda > Insecta > Diptera > Syrphidae > Rhingia > Rhingia rostrata. The sequence goes on along the minus strand of OX463757.1, from coordinate 75,001,332 downwards.
AAATTGTACTACTATCATAAATACAAGGTGTCTCAAAAGAAAGTTTATATTTAGTAGTCGATTAAAAAAAGCAAGCCATCTACTGAAAGTATATTTATTATTTACTATAGTACACAGTTTTGGGAATTAACTTCTTAAAAATAATATCGTCCAATGTCGTTAAAGTTAGATTTTCTTATGACGGTTCTACAGGCAGACTCGTGTTATTTCGTAAAGAATATTTTCTTTTAAATGCTCGAGGAAGGTCTATTTATTTGTGGAAACTTTAGAAATCAGATAACCCCACAGAAAATCAAGACAGCGAGGTGGCCAATTTACGTCATCTCTCCTGGAAGAATAATTTATCAGGAAAATGATTGCAACCCTGTGGCAGAGACGTATTGGACGTTTGTGACGTTGCTCCGACCCGCTGCAACCATGTTCTTTGGTTGTAGTCAAGTAAGTTTTGCAATTTGGACACCCAGAAGTCGTTAAACATCTCCATCGGAGTACAGGCCGATAACTCCTCGCGCCGACAAACCCAGCACATACCGTCATTTTAGGCGAAAGCAGGGGTTTCTTATGCTCCCGTTTCGGATTCGTTGCCTTACTGTAGCGGCAATTCTGCTTATTCACGTGTCTGTTAAGATAAAATTAATATTTTTGTAAATGTAAAAAGCTCTAAATTACCTGATTTATGAAATCAAGACTCTGACGGGCATTTAAAGCACTTGTAGCCCAAAGAATTGAAATGTTTAAATCGCCACGAACAGACTGATTAACACTATCCACGTTTTGTAGCGTTCTCAATATTGCAGAATCTTCTAAACGCTTCAATCACCGAATCACCGTTTTTGTAAAACTCTCGCTGCATAGCGAGTCTGCCTTGAGCTAGGCTACTAATTGACATACCTTCCGCACCCTTCGTAATCGTTACATTCACGCAGTAAGTTAAAGAAATATAAACTTTCATTTGAGGCACCTTGTATATTTCAACTACGTTTGCAGAAATTACGCAGAAATATAGCTTTTGTAATAATTTCTTATTTTATTATACAAATATTGTTTATTTATATATTCTAAGTTTTACTTTTTTGATTAATTTATTTGCAATTATTGTTTCATCAAATATGCAATTATATCAAATAGAAAATCGATTTAAACAAATTTTCAGGTTGCTGAAGAAAGGGAAGAACACAAATACGATAATCGCGAAAACACACCTTACGGTGAATATGGTGGCTGGCATAAGGCTGCAAAAGTCGATTCACCAACTGTAACGACGACTCTCAAAAACTTAGGTGCTCTTTACCGTCGACAAGGAATGTTTGAAGCAGCCGAAACACTTGAAGATTGCGCCTTACGCAGCAAAAAAGAAGCACTAGACCTCGCTAAACAAACAAAAGTCGCACAATTACTAAGCAGTAGCGAAAAAAGGCGATCACGCCATTTGAAAGATGAAATGGAGCCTGCTGAAAAAGACGAGGTAAATATCGTTATTGAATAAATATGTAAAAATTCATATTCATACAAACTTATGTTTTTACATTTCAGAAACGTTTAACAAAGTCTTAAAAAAACACTGCTGCTATAAAAATCGATCACTACAGCATCTAGCTGCTATATGATGTTGCATAAGGAGATCTGAATTTTGTTTAGTAATGTTCTTTTTCAATTTCGCACCAAGAAAAACATAATTGTAATGATCATGTTCAACTAAATTATTTTTCAACGTTCGGTATCGAACTATTTAAACAGAATTATTATTTAAATAAATACTTAGAACAAAATAATATTAACATGTAAAGTTATACAAAATTATATATATACATATTTTTTATTATTTACTAGCATTTTGTTTTTAAATTATATCGGCTTAATTAAATACTGTTCTATAAAAAAATATAAGCAAATTACCATTATTTTCAAAGGCATGTACCTTGAAATAGGAAAACTAAAAATAAGACGAATACTTTTTTGTGGTTTACGAACAATTAGAGGGAATTTAGTTGTTCTCCTATCGGTGCGCGTACCCATGTGAGAGTTAGGAGTGTTAGCCTCATTGCTGGCATGCTCGTAGAACTGGTAGAAAAAATAATACCACCAGACCAAAAACAACTAAAGGGCTAGATTAATGTGTTAAATGACATGTGCCGATAATCCATCAGGCTGAGGCCCTACGAAATGATCAGTCGCTTGAGGAGCATCTGGATACCAGGCAACCTTCGGATTACCCTGTATTGCCTCGCAATGCGGATCTATGTGTATGTGTACCGTCTATCTCTGCTACTCTTGGGACCCAAAATGAACTCTTCTATCATATCAGTAGTGACACCTGGGAGCACTGCCAATTCGAAAATGATTAAGAAAACCTGGTCTGAGCCAAGTATGCTCAGGTAGTATGGCTGATAACTCATCCGAGCCATCGGTAGACATTGGTCTTGGAACCTGCTCCGACCCGTAGCCGAGGGATGCATCCTTACTCTGTACCATCGAACAAATCAACCTTCCTCCAGCTCAACCTTGTCAAACGTACTTACAAGTATTAACGGTCAGGCACCGGGCTGTGCCGGTACGACCCGCCATATAATAATTTTTGTTGTATGCAGTGCGTCATCTGTATGGCTTTATAATCTTTGCCCGTATCCAAAACATCCCGTCTGTAGATCAAACTGTAAGACAAAACAAGTCTCTCAGCTGGGCGATGGAACAGCTTCAAAGTTTCGCCAGCTCCTCTAAGGACATTGAGTCACAAAAGCCGGTGGATGACACCACGAGGAGTCCCAAAAAGATATATACGGTCAACCCTCGCCTTACAGAACCCCTGTTAGGACATTTAGTCAGATGTTGAAAGGACATCTGAAATTCGCAGTAATTGACCGCCCTCGCAGTCGTGCGAGAATTCCTGTCGAACCATCGGAACCAAAGGACATTCTGGACATAATCAGGTTCAGCATTCCTCTTCCAACCCAAAACTGGCGAATTTGCAAGGTTGAAGAAGCTAAGGGATACTCCAGAAATGTTCGCATAACTGTAAGCGAGGAATCCCTTGCTCATTTAGCAGCTGCAGATATAGTAATAAGTAATGGGTTTAGTTCCGTCTGCTGAACATATAAAGGTGCTATAAATCGCAACCTCAGACACTCGATAGCACTGCATCACCTCAACCGGACGTCACCGTCGACGAAACGTCAGCGGTATTGGAGATAGTACTTGTACCTACTTACTTAAGTGGCGCTACAGGCCGGAATGAACCTGGGCCTCGACCCGGTCCTTAGCTAACTGCCTCAAGTTCGTTGAGGTCGGCTTAAGACGAGGTCTTCCTCTACTGCGTCCGACGTCTGGGAATCGAAGACTGCGAGCCGGAGTATTGGTGTCAATTCGTTCTATATGTCCTAGCCATCTTAAACATCCAATGCGGAGCTTTTTTGACCAGGGCATGTCGCTGTACAGCTCGTATAGTTCTTGGTTGAATCTTCGTCTCCATATCCCGTCAACGCAATCGGGACCGAAGATTTTTCGAAGAATTTTCCTCTCAAATCGACCAATGATTTCTTCATCCGCTTTTGAGACGGTCCATGCTTCAGCGCCGTAGAGCAGGACTGGCATGATCAGGGTCTTATATAATATCTCCTTAGTAGTTCGAGTGAGGGCTTTACTACTGAATTGCCTTCTTAGCCCGAAGAAACAGCTGTTGGCAAGAGTAATTCTTCGTTTAATTTCTGACGAGATGTTGTTGTCAGAGTTTATAGCGGAACCGAAATAGATAAAGTCCCGTACTACCTCAAAGTTATATCTGTCAATGATGACGTTCTGTCCAATTCGTCGATGTTGTGTGCCCTTTCGTGTTGACAGCACATACTTCGCCTTGCCCTCATTTACCGCTAAATCCATTTTTGCCGCTTCCTTCTCTATACTAGCAAACGTGGCTATGACATCACGTTGGGTCCTACCAATGATGTCAATATCGTCGGCGTATGCTAATAGTTGTACAGATTTTTGGAAAATTGTGTGTGTAGAATTTTGTAGGCGATGTTGAGGAGACTTATGCCTCTGTAGTTGGAGCAGTTTAGAGGGTATCCTTTTGTGTGGATCGGGCAAACGATGCTGAGGTTCCATTGTTCAGGCAGATTCCGACCAGATTCGGCTTATGAGTTGGTGGATGTTACTTACCATCACTCCGCCGGCTTTATAAAGCTCGGCGGGAAGGCCGTCATTTCCGGAGGCCTTATTAAGCTTCAGCTTAGATATTGCTGTCCTCATTTCACTCAGGTCGGGTGGTTGGCAGTTTTCGCTGTCGTTGCCAATATTGAACGGTTCGTTCTGCCTGACAGCGGAATGTTGTTCGTCATCGCCGTTTAGCAGTCTGCAGAAGTGGTTCTTGCATATTCTCAGCATCGGCTGTGTCTCAACTACGATATTTCCTAGTTCACCTCGACAGGATTCTGTTCCAGCCTTCTATCCTTGGCTTTGACGTTTTACAATTTGGTAAAACTTGCGAACATTGTCCTTTAGGGGCACCTCTCTATATCCTCGACCGCAGCTCTCGTCTTCACCTGCAGCTTAGCCTTGTAGGCCTCGTTCTTGGCTGCGAGCATCTGTCGACATTCCTCATCAAACCAGGGACGCGAGAAACCTAGCAAATCAGATGCGGCTGATCTAATGGCTTGTTGGCATCGTTGCCATAGTTCTTCGACATTCGATGCTGGTGGTATGGTGTTAATCGAGAGGTTTGGGGATACGCGTTGCGTGAAGGTCTTGGCGGTCTCTTGTGTTTGCAGTCTTTCGACATTAAATTTTTTTACAGTATTTCTGGATTGTTGTGGCGTAGTGGATATCCGCATTCTAACCTTGGCTGCAACAAGGTAGTGGTCCGAGTCGATGTTAGCTCCTCGGAATGTTCGGACATCCAAAATACTGGATGCGTGTCTCTTGTCTATCGCTATGTGATCAATTTGATTTACCGTTCGTTGATCTGGAGACCGCGATATCCCCTTATGGATATCGTGGTGAGGAGACCGTGTGCTGGCTATAGTGGCATTTCGTTCCGTAGCGAAGTCAATTAGCCTAAGTCCGTTACCAGACGTGCTGTCGTGTAGGCTATGTTTTCCGACAATACTGCTAAAGATTCCTTCTCTTCCTACCTTTGCGTTAAAATCTCCCAGCACGATTTTAACATGGTACTTCGGTAGTCGCTCATAGGTTTTGTCAAGGAGCTCATAGAAGCAGTCCTCGGCTTTGTCATCTTTTTCCTTTGTTGGGGAGTGAGCGCATATAAGGCTAATGTGTGCGAATTTGGCCTTGATGCGGACCGTTACAATGCTTTTGTTAATGTCTTGGAAACATAAGACCTCTTGTCTAAGTCTCACTTATAACAAATCCAGTTTTTCATCCTCTTTTTGCCCGGCCCATCCCATCGTATTTCCTGGATGGCAGTAATGTCTGCTTTGTAGCAGTTTAGGGCTTCCGCTAGTTGTTCGCTTGCACCTCTTCTGTTTAATGTTCTCACATTCCAGGTGCAGAAACGAACGTCGTTGTCCTGTTTTCGTTTAGCCGAGGCTATTGGTTGCTTCGTTAACCCAAAGCACAACCACTAACCTGGTGGGCCAGTTCCAATTTATTAGATACCCCTAGGACACGGGGCCATCTGTATTCACTACGGGATTGAGCGCTGCCGTTGGCCTTTCGGTTCATCCGCCACCATCTCTGTTCAAGGGGCCTGACTAACTCTTGAAATTCCTAGACAACCTGTTGTCTGACTATGTCGAAGCAGCTTGTCTAAGTTCGCCTGGGACAGCAGGCCGGGTATTCATTCCGTGCCTTTCTGACCTGGCTGTTTATAGTGTTGCGGTTTTTTGTCGTGTTATCGACCTCGCGCTTATCGTTTAGCAAGTCAAATCCGGTTGGATGAGACCAGTACCCGATGGTTACCACTTGGAGGTAAAAAATAAGCACTTGATGTGTAGTCAGAGTTACAACACTGGGCATTGCCAAGTTAAAGCCAATCAGAGTCTGCCCTCGTTCTACAACACCCAACCATCGTACTTGTACCTACCTCACAAAAAAATCTGAAGTCATCTCTACCGGAGGTCGACCCTATGCCGTCTAGATTTGGTCAGTGTTACCGAAAGGCGTGCAGAAGAGGAACTACTCTGACGACGCCAACAACACAGTAGTAATGGCCTCTGTAATTAGCTTCAATGATGGAAGTCTTTCAGATTAACCTCCACCACTCCAAAGCGGCTCTTCTTATCTGACTTACAAAACACGGGAAAGGTATAGTTCTGATCCAAGAACCATGCGTTGTCAACAACCTGGTGTGCGGACTCAGAACTCCTGACTACAAACTACAAGGTAAGCCTGTCTTTCTAGGTACTCTCTAATTACAGCAATCTCAGTCAATATTGAAACAAAAGACAGAAACTATTGGCTGTTCTCGACATACTTGGCTCACGACCATGGGGGACCAATACGGTGGGGCAACCTAAGGGACCTGGGACCAATACAAAAACATACATGTTGAGGATGAAAAAAGAGCATCCTTGCGTAAGAACTGCGGGAACATAGAAGAAACCTCAGAGGCTTCTGGACTCCGTAATGCCCTTTGTTTCGCGACTTAGATGATCATCTACCGATTTTTCAACCTTATAGATTACATTAAATAGAAAAAATTTAAATTTGAAACCATTGAATGTAAACAATTTTTAAAATCAATTACTAAATTAAACATTCATATGCATCATTGCTGACATAGTTGGTTTTATGAGAGTTGGCCAGTAACAAATTTAGCTCCTTAAGAAATTCTCTGGGAGCCTACAATTTAATAAGGGAAATCAATTCTGATGAAACAATTTATTTAAATCGTCCGCCAAAGTTAAAACGTTGAATAATTTCAAATAACATGAACGTCATTTAAAAACAAATTTGTAAAAGCAATGGGCTTCAATGGCTAACTTGCGGGACACTGGATGTTACATCAATTTCGTAAGATCTTAACTATTTGTTTTCTGTTTGTTAAATAAATATGAATCTATTTAAGCATTGAGGAATGAAAACCCAAAGATTTTAGTTTTGCCAATAGTGGTATGTGGTGCACTCTAGCAAAGGCTTTTGTAAAGTCAGTGTAGATTACATCGACTGGTAATCGTTCTTCAAAGCTGTTAAATACAACATTAATTAACATAGTTCAAATGGTAACACAGCACAGGAACTACCTTGAATAAAAGCATTTTGTTTATTCTAGATTACCTCTTTTACTACGAAGAAAACCTTCTCCTTTCGTTCAATTTAGGAATTGCAGAAAGCTTGAATTTAGGTTGTTAGTTTTATTTTATTTGTTTTTATAGATTGGAGTAATATAAGAATAATTCCATTCTTCTAAAAAACTTTCCAGTAAATAATGACGATAAACAATTTTTTAATACAACCTACCTCTGGTCACCGGTCAGATCTGGGTTCTTGTTCAATTTTAATTTATTTAGGGCGACTGTTAGGTCTTCCTCCGAAAGTTGTATCAAACCGACATCTAGTATCTCCGGAATACCTAAGTAATGGATTTGCGTTAAGTGCACCCGAAATTTAATATAAACTAATTCAATGAAATGAGCAAATAAATCGCAAGTGATTGTCAAATCATTTGAATTTTCAAACTCCACAACCAGAGGTATTTCGTTTTGAATGAATATAGTTCCAAAATTATTTGCTATTACGCTTTACCGATGACTCAACGGACAAAATATACTGCCTTTACAAAAATGTATTTAAGAATTCATGTTCTTTTCTGTATCTCGGAAAAAAATCACGATTTGCGGCAGCTTTGTTTTTTAGAAAATGTTTCTAACATTTTCTCTTCACATTTCCCTGGTTTGTCAATCTTTTATTTGACCACGGAATTTTAAACCGATTTTTGTATGGCGTTTTGGGTACAAACGATTCAAAACCGGAATTAATATTTTCTAAATATGAATTATATTTATTGTAGAATGAAGACGGGCTTCGAATGCTAAAACGCTTTTCCGTTTAATTTTAACGTACATTTATTTAATCACACTCTTATTTCTATAATTAAATTACTTACCAAACGGTTATGAATTTGTTTTTTTTTTAATTCATTTTTATTTTGTTTTTTCTTAAAACTAACTTATAAACTAGACAAAAATTCATGAAAAAACTAGCTTACTTATCAACTAACTACTTAACTATACCACTTTCAAAAATTCCCTTAGATAATTCTCTCAGTTAAAACTATTCAAATCACGTTCATGTCACACTTTTGACTAACTCACTGGTTGTTGCTTCATCTCTATTTATACCATTTCAAATACAGATGGCATATGCTTGGAGGTTCCCGCAGTTACTAGATGGTTCGGGAAGTGGTTTTGACAGTTGCATTCCAGTGGGCATTCATTCATTCCAATCGACACTAAATGGATCTGTTCGATTTTCACACATCAGGTTAGGTTCGTACACAACAATCCGAAATTATAACATTGCCCTCCTCCTAAACTTGTTCGACCCAAACAAGTGTATCCTCAGTTTGACCTTCATAACGATGTAACCGATCCAGATGCACTACCTTTAATTTTCCTCGAAGTCCTTTCTGAATTCGGTAGACGACGTCGTTTATACGCTTGCCAGTCTTATTCTTGTCCTGGTAATTTCGTGGATATCTCGGAGTCTTTTTGTGTTCGTCGGCTCTACCGTTGGGGATCCGAACATTACTTCACTGGGCAAACTTAACGCTCGCCCAAATAAGACTTCAAATATGAAGTGCCCAGTCGTGCTATGGACCGCGCTTCAGTACGCCATCAGGAACAAGAAAATGCAACGATCCCAGTTTCGTTGATTGTCGTCTACTACCTTGGTGAGATATTTTTTCAAGGTTCGATTGAATCGTTCCACCATTCCGTCTGACTGTGGATGCAGCGGTGTCGTTCTGGTCTTCTTAATACCTAACCGCTGGCAAATATCCTGGAATACTCTGGACTCATAGTTTCTACGTCGATCAGAATGTAGTTCCAACGGTGCCCCGAATCTGCATATCCAGTTGTCCACGATCTGTTCCACCACGGTTTTCGCTTCCTGGCTACGTATGGCGAATGCTTCTGGCCATTTGCTGAAGTAGTCCATAACAACTAATATGTAACGGTTTCCGCTGTTCGTTTCTGGAAACGGGCCAGCAATATCTATTGCTATTCTTTCGAACGGTGCCTCAACGTTGTACGAATGCATGGTTCCTTGCGTCTTTCGTTTTGGTCTTTTACATGCGGCGCATGTAATTCATTTTCGGCACCACTTGTCGATGTCTTCTCTTGTAGATAGCTAGTAGAATCGCTCGCTCACTTTGTCTAAAGTCTTATTGATTCCCAAATGTCCTTCCGATACCCCACCATGTAGCTCCCGTAGTACATCTTTGACCATGGACCGTGGAATGACAAGCTGTGATACAAAGGACTTTCCGTCGGAGGACTCCCATTTTCTTCTCAAGAACCATCTAAGACGTGAAGAGAATCCCATTGTGTCCAATACGCCTTCAGAGTTGGACTACGATCCGAAATTTCTTGCCAATCTGGTTTCTCCATGTGTTCCCTACAGGTAAGAATCAGTCTAATGTCAGGGTTTTCCATCTGCGCTTCTCTGATCTTTTATTCGTCCAACCGTTGTTGGGCTCGGCTCTTATTCGCAGGGTGGTGATGGCGGGTGCAGTGTTTGCAGCTCATTACGCATGGTCGACAACACAGTGCGTCAGCGTTAGAGTGCAGGGTGCCCTTACGATGCTGAATGTCAAAATCGTAGCACTGCAGACGCTCAATCCATCTAGCAACTTGACCCTCTGGATTTTTAATTGAATCAACCACTTTAGAGCATGGTCTGTACGAAGAAGGAACTTCCTGCCACAGAGGTATTTATGGAAATGCTTCGTCGCTAGAATTAACGCTAAGAGTTCCCTCCTTATCACACAATAGTTTCATTCAGGTCTGGACAGAACCCTGCTAAAGTATGCCACCACTCTTTCATGTCACTCGTGTACTTGCGATAAAACGGCTCCAACTCCAAAATTACTTGCGTCGGCATCGACAATGGAGGTCTTTTCACCGTCGGGATATGCTAGTGTCGGCGCTTGACATAGCTGGTGTTCAAGACTTCATCTCTGGTGAAAATTAAAAAAGTAAAAAAATTAAAGTAGTGTAACCTGGGGCTAAGATTTAAAAGTACTAGATGCACTAACCCATACAATTATCATGAATGTTAAACTTGCAAATCTAAAATGAATGGTAGATGAATTTTGCTAACGAGAAGGTCGACAACTGCGGTGAAAGTAAATTTTATATTCGGTATGTTATCTCTTTTACACTAATACAATCTGCGATGATATTTGAATTGTGAATCAGGTAAAGTCATGCCATGCCAGCAGTTGGAACTTGGAACCGACCACCACTTAAAGGCTGCACATGCTCTAGTACCATTGCCGAATAATAATTTTCATACTCGCAAATCTAAACACTGAGTTATTACAATACGGCAATGATGATTATTTATAATTTAAACTGTCAATTTAATTATGAGTACTTGTGTACTTCGGTTCGTCAATGTAAATTTACGAATAATTGCAAATTCGTTAAACCGAGTAAATAATAAGACCATGTCTCAACTAGTAGAAGCGTCTGTTGAAACCAAAAAAATGTTGCGTCTAGTAAAACTTATTGTGCCTACATTAAGTAATTGTAAACACAAGGGTCAGGCAGGAAGAATTGGTGTCATTGGTGGGTCATTGGAATACACTGGTGCTCCATATTTTGCAGCAATAAGTGCCTTAAAGGTTGGCGCTGACTTAGTTCATATATTTTGCCACCGGGAAGCAGCTAGTGTAATTAAATCATACAGCCCTGAACTGATTGTGCATCCAATATTGGATTCCGAAGATGCTGTAATACAATTTGAACCATGGTTAGAACGTTTACACGTAGTGGTATGGTAAACTACTATTGCTCTTCCATGATATTTACTAATCTATTTATTAGGTTATAGGACCTGGCCTGGGACGTGACAAAAAAATATTTAACACTGTTGCAAAAATAATACAATCCTGCAAGAAGCTTGATAAGCCTATTATTATTGACGCAGATGGTCTTCATCTTATAAATCAAAGAAAAGATTTAATACACAATTACAATGGCACAATTTTAACACCAAATGCCATGGAATTCAAGACACTATTTGGCGAATCTCCTGATACAGTTTCGGAAAACATGAAAATTCTTGGGAATGGCATTACTATACTCTTGAAAGGAAGTTGTGATAAAATATATATTGCCGATACATTAGAAATATACCATTTAGCTGAAGGCGGTTCTGGTCGCCGTTGTGGTGGGCAGGGGGATTTACTTAGTGGATCATTGGCCACCTTTTACCACTGGGCATTGGAATCAAATCAAGCCAATCCTGCATTCATCGCTTCATTTGCGAGTAGTTTTTTGATTAAACAATGTAACGCGTATGCTTTTAAAAAGTTTGGTCGAAGTATGGTCGCAAATGATATGATTAAAGAGATTCACAATGTTTTCGAAGACTCCTTCGAATAGCATGTATGCCCTTTTAAATTTGTTGGTAATTGTAACGTAATCAAATGTAAACTGTCAATTTATTTTGATTATCGTACTTTTAATTAAAGTACATATATAGTGATAATATAAATGTTCTGGGGCAGATACGTATACTTGAATACTTAGTATCCTTTTAATAAAAGTAACTTCAGTAGATTCATTGCATTCTATATATAAATGTATTACATACCGGTTGCTTTTACATTAATCGTGATTTTATTGCTAAAATGAAAATATGGCTGCAGATTTATAGACTATATAGGATTAGAAAACAATTCACGAGCAAAATTCAATACCTCAAGGTTTAATTGATTTTAATTCTGTATGTTTATCTTTCAAATAGAGCGGTTTCACCAATAAACTCAATTATATAATGCCTTTAAGTATAGCTCAAAGTAGGTACTCAAATAAAAAGGTCATATTGTGAAAAATGTCTTTTCAAACGGCCACTGGAATGAATGCCCAAACGGTGTGTACCCCTACAAACAAACGAGACACTCAAAAATTTTTCAGTTTTCGGGCAGTCCGGCACCTTGTGGCCCACTTATAACATGGACTTAAACACTTCACTTATCTTTTCTTACATTATCATACATTTTAAACCACGATAACTATGAAAGTTACGTTCATCAAGTCCTTGCTTCAAGTTCTTCTGTTTTTATGTTTCATAATGTAAACTAAGCCATATGTGCAATTAATCCAAATAAAAGTTTGTTTCAAATAAAGTCGATACGATTTGAACACAATCATAATGTTTGATTGTTTGTTTAATTTAAATTATACTGGTTTACACACTTTAACATTCTATGAAAGTGAAATCAATAAATAAAACGCAGCATTGTGAACATTTTCTTTTTTGCATGATGAATGCCAATATATAACATTTTTTTTTTAATTTTGTAATTATTTTACAATGCTAAGATTTCACACATGTGTATCAAAGAAATGTTTAGTTATTCAAGATCATCTATTATAACTCCACCAACAGGCCCGTCTCCTAATCCAGAAGGAACAACATCCCCCACAGAACTACTAGCCGCTACAATCTTTGGCCCTTCGTCCGCTGCTCGGTTTCCAAATTCTTGCATTTTCAAAATAAGCATGCCAAAAACTTGAGCTGGCAATGATGTTTGTAAAACCTGAAGAAGTCGCGCAGGCTGCCCACAAACAACGATTGCATTTGCTAAATGTTCAACGCCACTCTCGAATTCGCCACTACCAATTAAAGTCTCGCCCAATTGAATTTCTTGCAAGAAATACCTATTCGAGAAAAAGAAAATGTTACATAAAATTATTAAGATACAATTTATATTATAGTAATTCAGTTCTTGTTTTTTTTTTAGTAAATTATATGTAAACCTACAAAATAGAACTATGAACAAGTGAACAGAAGTATTGCAATTGTTTTGACAGATTTGAGAAAATTATTTCGATAAATAATGCACTTCGGGTATACAATGCAAAATTGTTTTAATTGCAATGCAGGAGTACGCCACACAAAACAAATGTCGATAATAATCACTCAATCTGGACGTTGAATTATAGCAGAGACAGTTCCGATTACAAAATGTTGAATGGTTTGAACAAAATAAACACGTCTGTAGCAACTAAATAAAATTTGGGATTATGACAAACGAATATGGGTAGTGCGCCGCTATCAGAGTTTCGGCTCACGTTCGGCGATACGACACCGGGCAAAATGATCATAAAAACTATTAATTCGGAATTCTCGCTGAAACTTAATTCCACCCAGCTTAAGTCATAGTATGATGTGCAGTTTCAGAGAGCTGGTTGGACAAGCCACTTTTTATTTTTAAAATAAACTGCCGCACTGTAACTGTCAATGGAATTCTTACATTCTTTTCAGAAATATACAAATCGAAAATAGCACATAACTTTATGTAGATTTTACATGTTGGAGCACACAGATTTAACAGATATGGTGTTACGTCAAAGTTACAGAGAGAATCTCAATCCACACTTTCGTTTTGATAAACAATTTTCTGACAAGATGCATGTGTTGCATCATCACTCATTTAAATAAGATAATTTCTTATAAAACTAAATATAATTGAACTGGGTTACAAAAAAATATAAACTATATGAATTGCAATAACAGGTTCATATTTGAGTTTCTCAATATATGACCATCAGCAACCGTGTATTAGCACAAATGGATGTAAAAATCTATAGGTGTATTCATACTCATCAAAAATCTAAGCAAGTATAATTGAAGTGCTCTTGGTATTTCTTTTTGAACTTCTCACTACGCAGAATTTGCGCATTCAACATCAAGGCCGATTTTAAAACAATCTTCATGTAAACATCGTTCATAAACGTCAAGGGATTATCTCTGCCAAACTTGATAATTTTCAGTTTCATTCACGAATTTCACGCACAAATTGAGAATTATAATTCGTCCGATAAAGGGACATGGAGGTCTCCAAATCCACGAACTGTACACCGTGACATTGCGATAGATCAAGAGGTACGCTTACATTATTTTGGATGAAAGTATGCCTGAAGAATGCAACCTCAGTATCGGCTGTCAAGTCCACAAAAAAGGTAACCCTCTAAACTGCGCCAATTACAGAAGCATAAGATAAGCCTACGATGCGTATCTGCTGTAATATGTGAACGCCTGAAACTGTTTACCAACAACCTGATCGGTCTGCACCAATAGGTTTTTAGGCCAGGAATGATAAAAGCTGATCATATCACACTTTGGCAGATACTGAAAAAAAAAGTCTAAATCAATACCCACCACAAAGTCACATACGACAGCTAATATACTGGACACACTTTGTCCAGTACGACTATGGAATTTTCTTTCTTGCTGCTTCATCAGATCGGCAACTACCGAAATATACGATACTTAGGTAGGATTTAGACAAGGCATTATTCTTGAGAGGATTGTGCGAAATTCAAGCGAACAGTGGAGGCACAATCTTCAATGAATCGGTGCAGCTACTAGAATACACGGTCGATATTGACATATCGCACTCAACGTCAAGTCAACGTGTAGCAATCAATACGGTTACACCTACTGCTGTTAACAAGAAAGGCCACACAGCATCGACGAATTAATTGTACATAACGCCACTTGACGCATTCAATTTTCTTAGATTTAACGTGCTTTTGAAACAATAGATAAAGAAATACTTAAGAGGAACATGATACTGAGCTTTAAATGTTTAGATCATATTTAACCAATAGAGTACAACGGACTGAAGTAAACGGCGAAGAATCGGAGATATGCTTGCAGTAACACAGATTTAAGGTTCTTTTATACTCCGACGACACGCTGATCTATGCTGAATTTTAGAAATAATATCAACTAAGATATAAAACGAAAAATCCTACTGCTGAGAATGAATAAATTAAAAACTGAATGAGAAAAAAAGTAAATTAATGGGAATGAATCTACAAATCTTATATTTTTCATGCTGCAACCAAGAGCAAATTTTGATGCAAAGGTAGGAAGAAAAGACATATTAAGCAGTATTGTCGGAAAACATAGGCTTAGACTTATATAGACTTAGGCTAATTGTCTTCGCTGCAGAACGAAATGCGAATTTAGTCAGCACAAGGTTTCCTCACCTGTATATCCATAAGGGTAAATGGCGGTCTCAAGATCAACGAACGGTCAACCAAATTGAACACATTGCGATCGACAACAGACACGCATCCAGTATTTTAGATATCCGAACATTCCGAGGAGCTAACATCGATTTGGACTACTACCTTGTTACAGCCAAGGTAAGAATGTGGATATCCACCACGCCAAAACAATCCAGAAATACTGTAAAAGAAATGTAATGTCGAAAAACAGCCGCAACTGATGTGCTAGGTTTATCGAGCCAACCAGCTAGAAACCCCTGGTTTGATGGGGAATGCCGACAGATGCTCGCAGCCAAGAGAGCTGCCATTGAGCTCTTTAGGCAAAAAAGAAGGGAAGAACACCGGCTTTTCATAAAGAAGAAAAAAGAAGAGCGCGCGATCGAGGTCATATATGCCACTCCAGGAAGCTTTAAATTGGTAAAAAAGTGACCTTAATACCGTAGATAGAACTACAACCCCTGCGTAAAGTCTTTTCAGCAGCAGACGAGACCGGGCAAAAGAAGTGACCACACACTAAGGCACACTTATTTGAATGCTATTTTAAACAAAAAAATGACATCAGTGTCTACGAGAAGATGTTTTTTCTCCTATTCTTTTCTATAAACTTAATCAGGCATATTGCTAATAGATTTTCCAGGGAAACTTCCTATTCAGCAATCTGATTTACATGGCTGACAAAGAAAAAATTCCGAGAAAAATTTGTTCGCGACAAGCATGAGTGCAATTTTTAAACGACATTATGGATATTCATGCAACCTTAAAATTTGCATGGGAAATCTTTTATAAAAATATAAAAAATCTAACACAAGAATAGAGTGTGTAGACTGAGATGGTAAACGTTGTAAACTTTCAAAATGCATTTATGACATTTAATCCACTAAATCCACAATTACTAAAATGAGTTTGAATTGAGTGGTTTAAGACATCATCTAATGCTGCAGTTTTAGGGCGTTCATCGTAGCGTTCGGTCGTAGTAAACATACAATTATTCGCATGTTGCATGAATTCCCTTATTGTGTTAATAGTTCAGATCTCAAGTATAGTTTAAGTATTTTTAACTAAATTGATCATATTAACTAAATATTAAACCAAAACATTAAACATTTTGAGAGTAGGTACCTATAGGTACAAGCAATAAGACTTACTCAACAAGAAAATTAGGCTAAATCGAAGGTAAAAAGGCTCTCCTTTTATAAAAATGAAACCTTGTTTGGTATCGATATATATAATTGTATATATACATAAAGAAATATAAATATATGTATATAACTTATACAGCAATAAGAACTGCTTAACAATGTTAAATAATTTACGTCGGAATATTTTTTTTTTGAATTTGACACATACAATTTGCCTAATCAAACATAAACTTTGAAGAGAAAAAACATGCTTGTCACATTACATAATCCATGAGACAATTTGCATGTACTGCTTCTAATAATATATTGTTGATTTTAAATGTTTTCTAATTGATATCATACCTTGTTTTATTAATGAATATTGAGAATAACATAAACTTATATATGTACCTTTCAATGGCCTCGTGGTCATTCAAGTTAGGCATACCACTCTTCGATGTGTTACCATTTTTGCGTTGGCGACGTCTCCCTAGAAATTGACATTTTCAGAACTTATAATTCCAATTGAAAAGAATCATACTTTCGCGAACTTTCTTTTTGTATTCAGGATCACTACGGCGTTTATTGTCGAAATAAATGCAATATCCCAGAAATATCGTTCCTGCAACTCCAGCAGCAATCCCAATTGTTGTTTTGTTTATTTCAATCATGATGAGAGGCGATATATTTTTAAAATAATTAGTCCTCAAATAATATGGTAATGACCGATTTCGAAATTTATTTGATATTGTCACCGAATTCAAATAAAAGTGAATAATTTCGGGACGCAAAATTCATTTGTCACCCGCTCTTATCAAGTAGTCCGCCATTACAACTTCATCCCTTTGCAGGTTTAGAGCTTATCGCTTGCCGCTTAAGGCTTATCGCTGACGGCTGACTATAGAGACAAAAAGTAAGTAATTACGATTATAGCGACAGTGATGCCAGTCTCTTTAAGTGATGAAAGTATTTAATATGGTCTGAAAAAAAAATTAGCGAACGGATATCGAAAAATCTTTCGGAAAAATATAGAGTAATGTAGAGGTTCTGCATGCAGTACCGCACTCAGGGCAGCAAGCAAGACATACGTGCATAAATTTTAGTTTGACATACATACAGGGCAGTGGCTCCTGTCATAACATTTAGCTTACTGTGCTGAAGTTTGCTGATATTTATATAATCATTTAACACAAACAATGACTATTGTTGAATTTTTCAATACATGTGGTTCCTTAGCTAACTAGATAAATATGGATAACGAACAAGAAATCAATATCATCAATATTAGATGTCAGTGTGATATCATGGAATCGAACTGAACCCTTCATTGCCAGCAGTGTAGATGATGGTTTCCTACATATTTGGATTTTGAGACACTTCCAGACAAAGAAACCAATTGCAGCAACCACGCCAACCACATATCTCCTTATTTTATTTTTATCTCTTTATTTTATTGAAAAATTTAAATTTAATAAATTTTGTGTAAAATAAAGCAAAAGCGAAAGTTTTCTCGCTTTCATCATCATTATGCTTATCTTCTTCCATGCATTGTTCTTCTTCCAGAAGCATGTCCATATTCACAAGATGGCACTTTGTGGGTCCCCTAAAGGGACAATTCTTAAATACAACATGATAATAAAAAGCCGCACTTCAGTGTACATATCCCACACCCATATGGCTGATCAATTTCCCACATATGATCGATTAGGGTACGCAATTTAGAAATTGAGACAACTTGCAGGACTGCAACGCTTGCACATTTTACATGTGTTCACTCCCATTGAAATCTGTGTGTTCTATCATTTGTACAAGGAGAACTCTGCACAAGTGTTTCAGGCATAATCCCTGGTTCTGCATGCAGTGCAGCAAGCAAGACACACGCGTGCAGAATTTTTAGTTTAACATAAATGCAGTGCAGTGGCTCCTGCTATATGCCCATATATAGTGCTTAAAAACACCACAAATTCAGGATTCGGGCACAAAGCTAAATTCTAAAATAGCAAAATGCAACAAAAATAGGAAATACATAAGCTAATTTCTCATGTCAATTGTAATGAGAATGAAAAATTGTATGCGGATTTGTATTCACGATCCATGTATTTATTTCTATGACACATTTGGTTTCTTAGAAACGATCAAAGGCGCGATAGTTATAGTGCGATGAACTGCCGTAGCAACACCTTAATGTTTTTGAGGGCCATCCTTTCGTGATGATCTGACAAATCATCCGAGTAGTATCAATTGTCGAGAAAAGCTTATCTATAATTAGCCGTTCGGACTCATAAAACAGGAGGTCCCGTCATCGTGCAAGAAGTACACACGCACACATGAATGGTTGTGAGAAAGCTCAGCCCTGGGTACTAACGAGCCTGTTGCGCCAAAAATTTGTATTTTTATTTATGTTTAACTTTCAAGTGGTGATGGGTTTTAACTGCGCGCATGAAATTACAGTCATGAATTCACCTGGCATGTCAACGTCAGGTCGTGGTATTATTAACTACAAACCGTTTGCGAAGGTGAAAATACTTAGTTGAAAAATATAATATCGCTTAAAGATTATATAACATCGAAACAACAAAAAGAAAAACTAATAACTTCCGATTAGGTAGAAAAAAGAGTATGATAACTCCATTGAAAAGGGATATTGGTATTTAAAATAAAAATTGATACGTTATGGTTGAAATTTGAAATAAAATCAATAAAAATGGGGTCTCCTTTCAAATGGCATATTCGGAAGGTACTATTTTGCGTAACTTTTTCGAGCAATTCGGCCTGTATTCCACGAATTAACCGTGTTATATTATCCTGTGAGGCTTCAATCGTGTTCGGCTTGTGCACATAGACTAACAACTTTAAAGAAATAATAATTCGCATGATCTTGGCGGACAACTCACAGACCCATTTGGGTCATCCTTCTACATTTCAATTGTTTCACGAGCTGTGTTGCATGCGGAAACGTCTTGATGAAACCACATGTCAACCAATTTCAACTCAGCCAACTGTGGCAAAACCCAGTCCTGCTCTACGGCGCTGAAGCATGGACCGTCTCAAAAGCGGATGAAGAAATCCTTGGTCGATTTGAGAGTAAGATTCTTCGAAAAATCTTCGGTCCCTTTTGCGTTGACGGGTTATGGAGAAGAAGATTCAACCAAGAACTAAACATGCCCCTGGTAAAAAAAAAACTCCGGATTGATCGTTTAAGATGGCTAGGACATGTAAAACGAATGGACACCAATGCTCCGGCTCGCAGAGTCTTCGATTCCCAGCCAGACGTCGGACGCAGTAGAGGAAGACCTCGCCTTAAGTGGCGCGCACAAGTAGAAACCGATCTCAACCAACTTGGAGTGCACAACTGGAGGCAGTTAGCTAAGGACCGGGCTAATTGGAGAGGCATGTTGGTTGAAGCCCAGGTTCATTCCGGACTGTAGCGCCATTTAAGTAAGTAAGTAAGTAACTGTGGCAAAACAAAAAGTCGCGTATCATGGCTCGATATCGTTCGCCGTTGACGGTAACGTTTCTTCCACGGTCATCTTAAAGAAAAATGGTCGAAAGATGACACCAGCCCATAAACCACAGCAAACTGTAGTTTTTTCGGAATGCATCGGTAATTCTTGTATGGCACATGGCTGTTCATAGCTGCAGATGCGAAAGTTTTGCTTATTTACGTATCCGTTGAGCCAGAAATGAGCCTCATAGCTGAACACAATTTTTAGATTAAAATTTAATTATTCAAAACTTTTCACTTTGACATATGACGTTTGGATGCCATTTCTAACCAGTGCTGAAATCCTGACAAACTTAACTATTAAAAAATCACCCGTTATTACAGAAATAGTAGAGTGGATAAAATTGAACTTACATTTTTATGCAATAGGACAAGGGGTAAGGCAAACTTTAAAATGATTTTATAGATACGTCTAAAAGTTCGTAAGTATTTATTTATTCGGGGTCACATATTTCACAATTTTTGTCTCAGATCAAAATTTTACAACCACAATGGGAAACGCTCTGTTTTTTGGCTTGGAATGCACTCATTTATTTGTTGAAGCACAACACATCCCCATCGACATTAACATACTTTTAGGAATTGTTTTAAATTGGCTTTGGGTGCCAATGTTGGTTATGTTTAATATCATATTCAAAGAACATCATTTTAAAAAAAAAGTGTTATCATTGATGTACATGTGAATATTTTGCTGCTGTGTCAAAATTTTCTGACATTTCAACAACATTTTACGTTGAATACTTCGTGTTGTGAAAAGACGCTGAACATGAACTGACAGCAAAACGAAGCGTCCATCTTTGTATTTTTGTCTGTATTTGTTGCTGTGGAAAATATATTGTAATTGATTTCTTATAATATAAAGAGACTCATTAGTTTATATTTTAATCTAATATAATACATTATATATACGGTGTTGTTTCACAAAAAGGAAAATGGCTCTGCCAACAAACTACAAACAAATCGCTTTGAACTTGCCTTCTGGGCCAAGTGGATCAAGTGCCCGTAAGTTTTTTTTTTTGAAACTTATTTATTCGGTCCATTTAGGCATACGTATATACAGACTATTATGCGTATGTACCTGATGGCGATTAATCTGCCATAGAGAAATAAAATCGGTCAATATTATTACTTGATTAGGATGTAGTTACATTCGGTTTAATTCTAGAATTGTAATTGAATAAGTTATTGAAATATACCTTCTTGAGTATACATGGTGTGATTGCCCAGACGAAAGTGGATTTGAATTGAATTCTCTCCGCGTTGTGATAATGTTACCCGGTAATGGTTTAACAAGCGGTTGATGGCGTGTTATGGAAGAATTCCATATTCGATTTTGTGTGTTTCACAACTTTCGATAAATAATATTTTCGATCCTGGTTCCAGATTATTTCCGAGGCAATGTGCACAGTGGTGAGGTGAACTACATAATATTTGGATACTCATCGACTTAACCCTTTCGTTTCGTGCTCCAGTCTCCTCTTCTTAAAATCAAATTTGCGTTCACCAGTGTAATGTATTCCAATGCCACTGCTGTCGTGAGTACTTAAATGATCTTCTTCGGCTTGCTGTTATTTTATGCAGTGTTAAAGTGAAGAGTATGAGATAATGGGAAAAGTTTGAGACTTCTAAATAACTTACATTAGTATGTAGCTCTATTGTTTACTATCTCCGCCGCAGTCTCGTTGGGTCGGCATCCAGTCCCTCTACATTACCTAGTCAGCTGGTGCAGTGATAGAGTAATAACTTTTAACCGTCAACATTATTTACAGAACCCATTTTATTTTAAATATATTCATATAGTTCATACATAATAAAAGGTAGTCTTGTTATAATTATTGTAAGTTATTTTATTTATACTTTGAAATATTTATTTGTATATACATATGTGTATGTATGTCAAAATTATAAAAAAATAAAAAGAAGAATGGAAACGGGCGACAACGTTACAAATTTTGAATTAAAATCATTTTCACACTAAATTAAATTTTTTTTTTCATGATGCATTTCATAATTTGCAATTTTTATTTAAAATTGTGTAATTGGATTTAATAATAATATTTAAGAGATACGATATTTTGTTAAATTTAATAATGCTTTTCAAAATTTCTTTTTCACACAATATAAAATAAATCAAAAACAGATATGCAGTCGTCTACCGTTCCTGCATCGTTCAACATTCTTAAAGGTAATAATCGAATATTTTGTTTAATTCTTTCAAAGTGCAGATAGTAGATATACATATTGTGCATTTAAAAATTTATGAATCAAGACACATACATATATGATACCTAGTGTTCATATTATTACATTTATAATTTTAATAGTTATAGATATATTTTTTAAATAATATATTCAAATTCGATTATGTCTGTATCAAAGTATATTTATAATACTAACCTTACAATAATGCAGAAAGACTAAGGGCGTCTGGAGTTGGAAGTAGCTCAGAAAGAACCAAGGATACGACTCCTATATTTACGCACAGCAATCATGGAAATCCGGCATTCACTCCACAAAAAACCGGAAAATCATCATCCGTAAGTATTTTTGATTAAACAATATATAATTGTTGTATATCTCGCATGTTGAACTTTTACTTTTATGATACATAAATTCCCAAACAAGCAAAGTATGCTAATTTTTGTTAGCTCTTACTCTTTAAACATTCATTCAATCCGTTTGATTTTAATAAAGAATAAGCTTTAGGGCGGAAAAGGTAAAATTCTTAGGATACGTTATGATTGAATACTAGCTGACCCGACATACAATTTCTTCAATTTGATTGCCTATTTCTGTTTATCGGCTCAAAAACGACAATTTTGCTTATAAACCTAACTAAACCTAAACCACTAAAGAACATTTTTCTATTACAAAAAATGCATAAATTTAAAGCTCTTCCAAGGCTCACAAATCAAAATTAAAACGTAAACCAAAGCCACGCTTCAAAATTGATTTTTGATCACGGTCTTCACGAATAATCTCTGCTACTGCAGCAATATTCTCATTATTACTGGCTCTGTGTTGACAAAATTAATAGTGCATTGGACGATAATGTTGACCAAAATGTGGTCGAAAAACTCTATAACTTGCAACTGATTTTGGAAAAAAAATACAATTACTAAGCGTTGTTCCTGCGTAAATCTATTTATGAACTGACAATGCATATAATGTTAGATACACAGGTGGCAACCGTCGAAGCAACTTGTATTGTTCGTTCGTTCACTACCTAAAATGTTGCCCGGAAAAGCATTACCTAAACTCCTCAATATTGTAAATGCAGCAATTAGATTAGAACACATACCAAGAAAGTCGCTGAAGTGATTATGGTTCTCAAACCAGGAAAACCACCGAATGAAATAAAATCCTACACACCTATTTCACTTCTTCCAATAATTTCAAAAGTTTTTGAAAGGATATTCTTCGGTCGCTTACACCCCATTATTGATCAGAAATGCTTTTACCTGACCATCAATTTGGGTTTAGAAGTAAACATTCGACTGTTGATCAAATTAATCGAATTACTGATGAAATTGAGAAAGCTTTCGAAGAAAAGAAAATTTGCTCAGCCGTATTCCTTGTCGCAAGCTTTTGACAAGGTTTGGCATAGAGGCCTTCAATACAAACTAAGACAAGTTCTGCATGAAAATTATATTAAATCTTCGTTTCGTATCTTGAGTACAGACTCTTCCGTGTGAAACTTGGAAACGAATATTCGGAGTTCAAAGAAATATTGGCTGGAGTACCCCAAGGAAGCGTCATTTGACCACTCTTGTACCTCCTATTTACACGTGATATCCCACAAACAAACAATACAATAGTTGCCACCTTTGCTGAATATACAGCTATACTAGCAGATGGGAAACAACATCCTCGCGGATTGCACTTAACGAGAACAAATCGTTTCGTGTAGA
Organism: Rhingia rostrata; assembly: GCA_949824845.1. Classification (NCBI taxonomy): domain Eukaryota; kingdom Metazoa; phylum Arthropoda; class Insecta; order Diptera; family Syrphidae; genus Rhingia; species Rhingia rostrata. Next base: position 74,977,595 of record OX463757.1, on the reverse strand, counting down.
TTTTTGTATAAAAGGACAAATAATTTGCCAATATTTCTCAATACGGCTCGAGTCCCTCTTGCAAATGAAGCGAAATATCTCGGAACGATACTCGATTCAAAATTAAAATGGAAGTCAAATGTAAAAAAGAAATGCGAAGAACTTAAAAATAATTACGGACAACTGTACTGGTTTCGAATAAGAAATGAAGATCTACGGAGAGATCTGGGTATTCCGGCGGTTAAAGATGAAATGAAAAATTTTGCACGCAACACAACGGTCCGATATTAACAAACCGCGCAATAAATTGCGTTAAAAGCAGGAACTCTCAAAGGAAAGTTACCTACAAAATATCCATTACTCGTGATAAAAAAATTGCTAGGTAAGTCGCATACTTAGTTGCAATACAAATTCAAAAAGAGTGGTGGTGCTCATCGTGTCTATCGAGATTTCTACCAGCCCACAGAAAAAAAATTGATCAGTGAAAAATTAAAAGTGATTTTATGCGAAAACTACAATTAAAAATTTAAATGTTTTTGAATAATCGTTCTTAATTTCATACGCGTTGTTTTGACACCAACTTGCCAATGGTTGAATTTATAAAAATGCCGCAAGAATTAAAAGAAATTTTCCAATGAGGATTTTCAGTGATACCTATAACTGGACCCTAACAATTTTTCATTGTTTGCGATTGGCATATACGAACTGACGAACTTAACGAGTAAATGCAGTAAACAATGATACACACGAAGCAATGGTTGCGGCAACCAACTAAAAATATCAAAATGATTCGATATATCTGCAAATAATTTGGTATTGCGGCAACACAAAAATCAATTCGTAACACAGCTACACACGAAGCAACGATTGCATCAACATGGCTATGTTGCTGCACCGATTGCCTCAAGCAATTCAGTGCACTAACCACTGACCCATTCGTATATTATACGTGACCAAACCTTTGACCTACCGAAGTACAATGTTAAAATTGTGCTGGGAGATTTTAACGCAAAGGTAGGTAACGTAACTAAGGCTAATTGACTTCGCTATGGAACGTAATATCACTATAGCCAGCACAAGGTTTCCTCACCTCGATATCCATAAGGGAACATGGCGGTCTGCAGATCAACGAACGGTCAACCAAATTGATCACATAGCGATAGACAAGAGGCACGCATCCAGTATTTTGGATGTCCGAACATTCCGAGGAGCTAACATCGATTTGGCCCACTACCTTGTTGCAGCCAAGGTAAGAACGCGGATATCCACCACGCCATAAAAATCCAGAAATACTCTGAAAAAAATGTAATGTCGAAAGACTGCAATCGCAAGAGACCGCCAGGACATTCGCACAACGCGTATCCCTTAACCTCTCGATTAACACCATACCACTAGCATCGAATGTCGAAGAACAATGGCAACGATGCCAACAAGTCATTAGATCAGCCGCAACTTATTGGCTGGGTTTCTCGCTCCCAAAAAAGTATTTAGGCAAGGCGGTGCGCTATCATGTGACTTCTTCAATTTGATTCTTGAGAGGATTGTGCAAAACTCCCAAGCCAACACCAGAGGCACAAAATCGGTACAACTACTACCATACGATATTGACATCATTGGTAGGACCCAACGTGATGTCATAGCCACGTTTGCTAGTATAGAGAAGGAACCTGCAAAAATTTGTTTAGCAGTAAATGAGGTTTGCGTTGACGGGCTATGGAGACGAAGATTCAACCAAAAACTATACGAGCTGTACAGCGACATGCCCCTGGTCAAAACACTCCGCATTGGACGTCTAAGATGGCTAGGACATTTAGAACGAATGTACACCAATACTCTGGCTCGATGAGTCTTCGATTCCCAGCCAAACCTCGGACGCAGTAGAGGAAGACCTCGCCTTAAGTGGCGGGCATAAGTAGAAACCGACCTCAACCAACTGGAGGGAGTTAGCTAAGGACCGGGCTAATTGGAGAGGCATGTTGGTTGAGGGCCAGGTTCATTTCGGACTATAGTGCCACTTAAGTAAGTAATAAGTTGAAGTTATGAAATATATTTCAAGAAAGTAAAAATTTAATTTGTAAAGGTAAATGATTACTAAATGTTTTTTTTCAATTGACTCATAATATTCAACTTCTAACTTAACAGATGAAAATACAACCAATAATCCAGTATTAAGAATTTTTAAATAAATTTTTTCATAACATTCACAGCCAAACAATACATTTGCTAGCCATCAAACTTCAATGTAGCAGAATTGTACTAGTATGATTGGTAAATTATTTAATGTCGATACGCGATCATTCGTATGTGATCATCCCAAAGTAGTGACTCGTTACCCGTTTACTGACTCTCTGGTATAAATCAGTGGTGCTAGTAGTTCTGGTTTGTTTTCTTTACTAATGCTCTTTGGCAAACCATAGTCTTTGTGAAATATTTTTTTTAGATACGCATAATTCTCGTCTTGCAATTCGTTTATATATTTTTATTTTTCTGTTAGTATAGAATTCATTTTCTCACTTCACCACAAGAAAACTAGTGGTCGGTGAACGACTCGGGTGTACGCAACTTTCTCTTTCACAGCGAGTTTATTTGACGTTTTTAACAATTTGGCCCAAATACACAATAATATTTATTACGATTAATGATGCTAGAATGGTATAAATGATGTCGAAATGAGATAATACGAACGTTTACTCCATAATTGAAAGTAATCGGTGTTCATGTGAATAATAATGATTTTCTGTTATTGGCCAAAACTGAAATTTGCGTTTGAGGAAAATTGGACCAAAACCAATTACGTGTAACTCATGTAAACTGTAATTTTAGTATACAAATTAAATTTCATTCAATTTGGCCAAATAGTTTGCGAGGAATTGGCAATTTTCTTTACATTGCCTATATGCGAAAATCCGTTATATTGATTTTCTCGAAAAAAAAACTGGGTATACAGTTTTGTTGGAACGGTAAATCCGTTTTTGAGCATATTGAGGTTATGTATGATTTTTATATTGCAGGTACCAGTAATAACATGGCTAAAAGCAAAAAAAAAAAGGCCTAGAATTATGACCAAAAAACGCTGGATACGAAGTTTAAAGAAAATCGGTCAAATCGTTTAGGCTGGAGAGACTTGTACGGACAGACGGACCGACAAATCGACAAACCGACGGAAGGAATTCCAAAAACCAGTTTTTTGAGTTCCGCTATCATCATATTATGTTGCATTTAGACCTCAACATTTTAACCTGCTCAACAGCTCACTTTAACTTAGCAGATAGGTTTTGACGTGTTAATGGATGAAAAAATTAAATGTCACTGTCAGTACATTTCAATAATATATGTGTGTTTTTGAATAATGATTTGTACTGTGATATACATGTACCTTATTATTCTAAAAGCATTATAGCAGCTTCTCTAAAAATATAACTTTCTTCGTGGGTCCTACTAAATAAGTAAAATAATTACTCTTAAATTTTGTATCTATAGTTGCTACAGGTCTTAAATTGATTTCTTATTTTGATCTTTGTAGAAAATTCAAAGTGAATCTCGTGCACCCAAGCCTCCAAAACCACCAGAAAAGCCCATTTTGCCTTACATGAGATATTCAAAAAAAGTTTGGGACACTGTAAAATCATCGAATCCCGATCTTAAACTATGGGAACTTGGGAAAAAAATTGGGACCATGTGGAAGACTGCATCGGATTCAGAGAAGCAAGAATTTATTGATGAATATGAAGCTGAAAAGGTAAAATACGTTTTTTATTGTTTACGTATTACAAAAGTATATAGAACTACATAAAGTACGCATCACAGCTAAAAGTGTCGTTTCAGACGCGGGCGGTAAGAGCGACGGAAATTTTCGTCGTTCATTATGCGTCAGCTATGCTCGTGCTTGATGCTGAAGTACCAATGTGAACACTGGGGTATCAATATAAGTACCCCACATTGTAAACATTCGTTGTATGAGATGCGTATACTATGTCGATCTATACTCTTTTTTTACGTGGTATTATAGTTCTGAATACGATTGTTTGACTGCGTCAAAATGTAGCAGGTATTTACTATATTTAAGGATAGTTGAATGGGAAACCTTTTCATCGAACTTCAACCCTACTGGTTCACATGTGGGGCTCAACAATGCATTGTTTGATTTATAGAACAAATACTTGTATAAGATACGCGAGAATGTGAATGCCACTTAAAATTTGAATGTCCTAGACCCGAATTCAAGATTCCTGAATTGAAAAAGCCTCAATGGGCAGGTCAAAAAGATGACGATCATCTGTGAAAATTGTCTCGGTGTGTTATTAAGAGCATATGTATAATGAGCGACAAACTTTAGCAAAATGTATTCAGATAAGGAATACAGTGTGACAATCTACATCAGCTTCAAATCCGCCCACATAAACCTTATACGCAATCACTTAGGAAAAGGAAAGTGTATTTGAGAACCTACCAACGTTTACGAATAGCGAGTTGTAGTCGTCCTCGGTGATCTTGTGGTAGCAGTCCTTGCACAATTTTTAAAAATTTTCTGGAATGTTCTGGACATGCACAATTAATCCGAACGACAAAGAGTTGAGACCGATAAATCATTTGCAACATTCTACCGCTGCCACGTTGTTTTCGGTGCGAATTTATAGATCTTGTACTGGCGATAACTTTGTTGCGTCATAAAATTAATCGTTGACGTTGATAGAAAAATCAATTATTTTATTGCCTTGCTGTGTTCTGTATGTACCCACTATAAATTTCCAAGTACTGAATTATGCTGTACAAAAAAAAACGTTTATACTGGAAAATAAATTTGTGTTTCACATTCATTTGTCTTATGTGAACCACACTGCATGTGTACAAGCACATCGATAAAAGCAATGAGCGTCTTACGACATCGACATTTTTTAGGAAGGGTGGATATCTAAAGCAGTATTGCCAGAAAACACAGCCTTTACAAACCATTTCTGGCAATGTAATTAGGTAAATTTAACTTCGCGGCGATAAGAAGTCCAATATGTTTGAAAGCTCCATCGCCACAGGACTATTCCCAACTCAATGGAAAGATGCACTGTTTTTAAAAAAGGTGAGCAAGGGATATCTTCAATTACCAATTATAGATCTATCTCAAAACTATCTTGCATTCCAAAGTTATACGAACATATTATTTGTGATAATCTGGTCTTCCTTTGTAGAAACATTATCTGTGAAGAACACCATGGCTTTGTAAAAAAAATCGATCCACTGTCACAAACCTCTTAACATTTTACATTCATTGTTCCAACAGTTTGGCAAATAAAAAATAAATCTATTGTATACAGTCTTCTGCAAAGCATTTGATCGGTTATCACATAACATCATCATTTTTGAATTTAAGGCATACGGTTCCCCTCCAGGATTCATAAATTGCGTTGTAAAATATATCTTATTAATAAGTAAAGTTTAGAGATTCCAAGTGCAACCATTTTGTTGCTCAATCTGGAGTACCTCAAGGAAGTCGTGTATAACCAATAGACAGCAGAATAGATCAAAACAATTCTCTTTTACTGCCAACCGATTTAAATAGTTTTACCACATAGTGTATTAATATTGTTTGAATCTGTAGTTATACTCTGCCCGGCCACACGCTTCTTCGTGTAGACAGTTTTAAAGATCTAGGTGTTTATTTTGATCCTCAAATTAAATGGAGTTAAATAAACACATTAGCATTATCGTCAATAAATACAACTGTAAAAGGTGGTCAAAATAGCTTAATAACCAGTATGTCACTCTTTCGCTATATGTCTCGTTCGCCCTCATTTGGAGTATTCCCCACAACTTTGGATATCCTTCTATGTAGTTCATTCAAATAGAATTGAGGCAGTGAAACGTAAACTAATAACATTAGCCTTGAGAGGACTTCCTTGGGATGATAAATACAATTTGCCTCCGTATAGGTGTCGCATTCAACTACTACAACTCTTGCCTCTTGTAGATTTAATATTTTACATATACCTAATCACAAACTGTGGTATACATAAGGTTACTAGTAGCAAGACTAAAATTTACAATAAAAATAACAATGTAGTTGAACTTTGTTAAATTGGATCGTTGATTGATTATGATTGATTTTGTTAGTGATCAAACTTAATAACCTCTATGTTCTGCTGTGTCTCTAACAAATGCATTAAATGATGAGCCTGTGGACGCATATTATATTCTGTGGCAAATCTTTGCTCGTATATGCTGCTTGTTTCAAGCTCGCTACGACACAGATCTGATAAGGTATATTAAAGTAATAGATAGTGCAATGTTACTTTATGTTGAAAGATAGAACGATCTGCAAATCAAACATCTCTCTATCCTTTTGGGGAGAATTTGGCATTGTGCCATTATAAAGCCTTTCAATGTTTAGTGCTAATTATAAAATGGAAAAGCGTTAGACTTTCCGTCTTGTTGCATCACAAATATCATTCTTTATATTTGCAGATCGCTTATTAATTAATTAATTTTATGGTAATTAATGTTTTCATTCCATTCCCTTTGAATGTATAGATGAAAGCATTTTTTTTCCTACACATTGGGTGGAAGGATTTTGATCATTTAATCAGGATTATAACATCATTGCTCCCTATTATCGTTATATATTAGTTATTGAATGGCGAAAATGGGTCAAAGTAAAGGTCTTAATTTATGTACATACTTGCTTTTTTGAGCGAAAATGAATATGACGTTGTATTGTGTAAATGTTATTCAATGCTTTTCAATAAAACTTTCGTTTAATATTGAATTTTTAAGCATTTATAACCGTTGCAGATATACAGTGCATTCCACATTAATTCAGTAATATGTTCATGATTTGTTCTCTGTTATAAAGGCCGTTTTGCTTTGACAACTGTCGATAGTCGTATGCTTTTGCGTTTTTTCTACTTCTAAAATTTTAACGAAAACAATATCATTCTGTTTGTAAGGAAAAAAAAAGACTTGAAGCAATTTTTAAGAAGTGTCGAATTTCATGAACAGGAATAAGAATAAGGAAATCATTAATCGTGTTGTTTTGATAAAAAAAAAACAATAAAAATTTATAAACAGATATTTTGAAGTAAAAAAACTGGAGTGTTTTGTAATGTAAGTAACATTTTTTATTGAAAAGACAGGATTTCCAAAATATTTGCATATTGTGTCGGCAAATAAAAAAATGTCAAATCCGTCATACATCGCTACACAGAAATATAAATAGTTTTTGAGTGAAATAGTTTTTTTTTTCTGTTTTTCTTAAAAGTGATATTTTGTACAGTACTGTTCTTTCACACACCGATTCAATTTCAAATGCATACAATCTATGAAATAGTAAGACAATTTTATTAAAATCAAAATAGGCACATATATTTAGGTGAAGACTTATGTTTTATTAATAACTTACGCAAATAAACAATTTAATAGAAAAACGTACAATTTGAATTCGGTTTCGCTATCAAAAACTTAGTTACATTTTGCTTCCTCCTCCTAATCGCCTTCTTCTTCTTCTTCTTTTTCTTCGGCGCGGCTATGACCAATGCTAGCTAGTAAGCGTCGTGCTAGTATTCTAGTAAATCCAATGCTCAGGTAATCAATCATGCAGATCACGCTTTTTGCTTTCGCGCTTTTGCGCGCTAATCCACGCTAGTCCATGTTGAATTGTGTAGATCATTTGATTTTCAAGCTAACTAGCTTGAACTAACGTGAAAAATCGTCTACCGTTTTTTTTGCTAGCGCACTAGCGTAGTCCTATAACTCGGAATAGTGCGGACTTGCTTTTTTGTTTGGGCATTTAACCATGAACTACTCAAAAAAGGGTCAGAGCCTAATAGGAGTCGATTCAAGACACCTCTATTACAATCCTAACGTTAGAATTTCTTTAAAAGCAGTGTCTGTATAAACGAAAAGGAAGCGTTGCGAACCGAAGATTCTGCGATCCGGAGTATTGGCGTCCATTCGTTCTACATGTTTTGGCATCTTAAACGTCCAATGCGGAGTTTTTTTTCACTACGGGCATGTCGCTGTAACGCAACCGGGACCAAAGATTTTTCGAAGAATTTTCCTCTCAAATCAACCATGGATTTCTTCATCCACACGGTCCATGCTTCAGCCCCGTAGAGAAGGACTGGGATGATCAGTGTCTAATATAGGATCTCATTAGTAGTTCGAGTGAGGGCTTTACTAATGTATTGCCTTCTTAGAAGAAGAAACAGCGGTAGGCAAGAGTAATTCTTTATTTAATTTCTGACGAGATGTTAATATCGGAGCCGAGGTAAACAAAGCCCTGTACTACCTCAAAGTTGTATCTGTCAATGGTGACGTTCTGTTCAATTCGTCGATGTTGTGTGTCCTTTCGTGTCGACAGCATATACATAGCCTTAACCATTTTTGCCGCTTTATTTTCTTCCTTTCCTGGCTATGACATCACGTTGATTCCTACCAATGATGTCAATATCGTCGGCGTATGCAAGAAGTTCCACCGATTTTTGGAAGATTATGCCTCTGGTGTTGGTTCGGGAGTTTTTCACAATCCTCCCAAGAATCAAATTAAAGATGTCCCATGCCAGTATCCTTTTTTGTTATCGAATGTGTCGATGAAGTCGTTTCCGACCCTGATGGAGCAGCGATAACTCTCCATCATCATCCTACACAGCCGCACGAGTTTAAGCGGTATACTGAAACTAGAAATGGCACTGTATAGTTCGTCTTTATAAGTGTTATGAGTTGATGTTACTTACCAAGTCATCTCCGCCGGCTTTATAAAGCTCGCTGGGAAGGCCGTATTTCTGGCAGCCTGGATGTAATGCCTGCTTTGTAGCTGTATAGGGCTTCCGCTGGGACACAAAAATAAGGGGATTTTCCACAGCACTTCGGTAACACAGTGCAAGTAAGTCTGCAATTCGGTGAACAAATTATTTTAATTTGTACTGTTGTAGTATCAATATGTGACAAAGCGATCACCATACTTTCCTATACTTTGTATACCAAAAACTTAAAATGAAAACGACAAGTTAAAAACAACTATAATTAGTCGATCGGAAAACGATGTGAATATTTGTCTACTCTATCTGTTAATCTATTGCATATGAGATGTTGAGCATGCAAGCAGACACACGCAACTCGTTTAAATAATGGAATACCGGCCGATATACTGGGAAGAGTATTCAAAATGGGACCAACCGAATGGACCATATAAAAACTCTTAAATAGGCCCATTGAAGGAAATTATCTTTAAACATAAAATGGCATGAACTAAACTAACACATTAAATAAATATTTTCGTCAACACATGATTTTTTGTGTTTTATTTAAAAAAAAAATCAGAAAGCTCCTATTGAATCACTCTTTAGATTGCATGACATGTAAAATCTTTTTTTTTGGATTCATTCACTCTTTATTATTTCATCAATGTATTTTGCACTTTCCTAAATTAAAATTGTACTTAAATTTCAGGTTGAATATGAAAAAGCATTAAAAGCGTATCACAATTCGCCCGTCTATTTAGCTTTTGTTGCTGCAAAAAATAAAAAGTCAGGTATGTAAAATATAGTTTTAAATTAAAATACTTATTAATTAAATGTATGTATTCAAAATATCGTATGTATAATTAAAATATATTTTGATCATAGCTCATTTGTTTGTAAAATTCGAAAAAAAGGTTAAGTGAAAAAAAAACGGTATTTTTAACTTTGTCTTACAAGGGGAAGGTTACATTTTCAACCTCGAGGTTTATTTTTTTTTTGATTTTAACATAACGATAAAAGCTCAACCCAAACAAGTGGTTCCCGCAACTCCGTCCGTAATAGCTTCTCCATCATAAACGGCTAGACCTATTTTCTTCACACTTACACAATTCTATGCAACATTTTTACTTGACGACATTTAAAAAATACACATAACGTCAATTTTCTCGAAAATGGTTCTAACGATTTTGATTAAACTTAATGTATATATATACTAGGAATAAAGTAGTTACAACAAAACTGCATTCCAGTTTTTTTTCGAGAAAACTAATGTAACGGATTTTTTGATTTATGTCATGTAAGGAAAATTGCCAATTTTCCGCAAACTATTTCGTCAAATTAAATGAAATTTAATATATGTACGACTAAAAATCTTGTCATAACGATTCTACATACATTATTAGCTTTGTCCCAATTTCGTCCACAAGAAATAAATTTTAGTTTAAAAGATCTTAAAATCCCAGTTCCACATAATTCATATCTTTTAAGTTTTTACATCCAAAATAAATGTAAAAAAGTTTTCTATATTTTAGCCGAATTATGATAATCGTCAAATTCTCGCATGCTTCGTATTTTATTTGACAATTACCTCACAGTGAAAGAGAAAATTACGTACGACCCAGTCGTGCAAATACTTCTTGTTTGGTTAACATTGGATAGGTAGATATCATAATAATATATTCATAGTTTATAGTCCAGTCTTATCGACATGCGTATGCTTTTTGTAACTTTTGCAACTGTACGAGTTCGAAAGTGAATTTGTCCCATAGAATGATACGTTCTTAACTACTGGAGGGTACTGGGTACAATCGGGCAACGTAGAAATGGCTGCGAAATGCGCAGCAAGCAGATTGACTCCGTCTTAAGAGCTGACAGCTTGAATGTCATTGTGAATGAGTGTTGGAACTGATGATGAGGCCGATTTTTTTATATTTTTGAATGACAAATGACAAAAAGTTAGTTACCAAAAGCATAGACTCTGATAAAAATATGGGTTTTAATGTGTTATGTGCTATTAGGTCATAAGTTTACAAAGGTTTAGTAATCATTCGTTAGCGTGTGATATTTGAATAATCAACAATACTAATATACATGTTACGATCCACAAAAGGCCAGAAACTGATCAAATCTTCACATTTCGGAAGATCCTGAAAAAATTCAACAATTACAAATAAGACAGCATTTATAGAATCGAACAATGCAGAGCCATGCCTAGTTTTGCTATACCGACATTGTTGCACTAGCTGTATGGCATGTTGCACCGTCTTCATGAGAAATACAAAAATTGCCTGTAGAGTTCGCCATTCAAGGTCATTTTGCAGCGACCGCGCTGCTGAGAACGGCGTCGGATCGATAAATTCTGGCCCTCCTGTCACACTCACGTCTACAGCTGCGATGGTTTCTGTAGACCGCACGGTATGGGCTTGATTTGGATGACTATTATCAAAGTAAAGAACAACCTAGAATGATCATCTCATACAACGAACATTTTCTATGTGGAGTACTGATAATTGATACCCCAGTATTTACATTGATACCCCAGCATAACACAACCTTATAGCCGACGCATACGATGCCCTTCGCACTTACCGCCCGCATCTTAAACGGCTACAACATTTTTAGCTGTGATGCGTACTCTATGTAGTTCTTAAATTACAGAAAAGTACAGCGACTTGTGTTTCACAAGAAAATATGCAGTATGAAAGTGATTGTTTTATGCAGCTGGGCAATATAACTCGATCGCCTTCCATGCATCTTCTTTTGAGAAGGAATACATTAGTATTGAAACGTTATCAAACAGTTATTGTATAAGTACAACTTAAAGTTTGCTTAAGTGGGTGCAGTGGCCTAGAGATTCGTGCGTTGGACTATCAAGCAGGAGTCCTGTCATGAGAAGTTCCTTACATTTTTCGTTTGGATTCAGCGTTAAATAGGACCTCTAGTTCTTTGTGCCAAATACAAATTATGTTTGTTTATACAGTGCATTCTCGATTATTAACTAACTAATTAAAACGAGGGTGGTTGCAATAACCGAGTAAATATTTGTTAGGCTCAATTTGAGATGAAAAATCAGAAAACCAACACTTCAAAATATATTTAATGCAACACATTTTTATTCAATAACATAAATACATAATTAGAAACAAAACAAAAGGAAGTTAATTCATTTAGAAGTACATACATACATAACGTTTCGTATAGAAACAGCTATTATTTTATTATGAAGGGTGATCCATTTCAAGGTTCCCTACTTTTTTAAAGAAAAAAACACAGAAAATTCAAATTTAATGGAGAATGCTTATTATCATTTGAAAGAAAATTCTTTGGCATTTATTTTTTGAAGATTATGCCTGTAAAATGTTGGCCGTTGCTACCATCTGCGGTCCATCCGTTGAGTCCAATTTTCGATCACTCGTTCGAGCATTTCGACTGGTAACTGGCGAATGACACGCGTGATGTTTTCCTCCAAGGCCTGAATCGAAGCGGGTTTGTCGGCATAAGCTTTTGACTTTACATATCCCCACAGGAAAAAGTCTAACGGTGTGATATCACACGATCTTGGTGGCCAATCGACCGGCCCAAAACGTGAAATTATGTGCTCACCGAAATGTTCTCTCAATAAGTCCATTGATTGATTCGATGTGTGGGAAGTGGCGCCGTCTTGCTGAAACCCAATGTCGCCGAGATCACGAGCTTCAATTTCAGGCATCAAATAGTCATTTATCATGGCACGATAACGGTCGCCATTGACGGTTACGTTCGCACCGGCATAATTTTTAAAGAAATATAGGAAATATGGAATCATATGGCCCACAAACCACACCAAACCGTTGTTTTTTCTGGATGAAGTGGCAGTTCTTCAATCTCTTCAGGTTGCTCTTCGTCCCAAATGCGGCAATTTTGTTTGTTTACATACCCATTGAGCCAGAAATGGGCCTCATCGCTAAACAAAATTTGCCTCGAAAACGTCGGATCTTCTTGGGACTTTTCAAGAGCCCATAGAGCGAAGCGATGTCGCTTGGGGAGGTCGAGCGGCTTCAGTTGTTGCACAAGCTGTATTTTGTACGCTTTCAATTTAAGATCTTGACGTAAAATGCGCCAAGTCGTTCCATACGTCAGTCCGAGTTGCTGCGAACGGCGCCGAATCTACTCTCTACGTTCTTCGTGTACACTCTCAGCTACGGCCGCTATATTTTCTTCACAGCATGCTGGACGTGGTCTATTCGGTCGAATATTATCCAATAGTGAATGCTGGGTCTCAAAATGGGTGATGGTGTTGCGAATAGTACGCTCAGTAGGCCGATTAAGTTGACCATAAGTTGAGCGAAGTGCACGAAACACATTCCTCACAGAACGTGCATTTTCATAATAAAGTTGAACAATTTGTAAACGTTGTTCACGCGTAAGTCTTTCCATTATGAAATGCCAAACAATACTAAACAAAAATAACATGACAGCATGACACGACTCACAAGTGATCTGTCAAAAAAGGATATTGAAAAAAGTATCTCTACTTGGATCACCCGTTATTATTTTCTTTTGCAGTTTCAGTCTTTGTTTTTGGAGCAGGAATCTCAACCTCGGGTTCACTTTCATTTGATATACCAACTGATGCGTTGTCTTCAAAGACTTCTTCATTGTTATAAATAGTTTCGCGTATCCAATCATACATGTTTTCATTCGAAATGTATTCGTTGCCGGAAATATCATTGAAGATAGTTGATATGGATTCTACGACTGCGTGTTCACTGATAATTTGAGCTCTTACTGTGCTCAAAGGTAGCTCATCCTCCTCTTCCCAATCACTATGAGTAGTCATCAACACATTCCAGCATTTTTTGATTGAATCTGACTGCAATCCATCCCACGCGTTAGATAATAGGCAGATTGCATTTCGGAGATTAAATGCTTTAATTTTTAATTCAAGGTCTGACCCCTCACATCCAACTAAGAACGCCAATAGACTTTTTTTGTAGTGCAATTTTGTCAAATTTATAACGTTCTGGTCCATTGGCTGAAGGATAGCAGTGCAATTTGCCGGAAAACACATGACAACGATCATGCCGTCATCACTTTTTAACTCGCCATCTTTCGGATGACAAGGAGCGTTATCCAAAAGTAATAGCGCTTTTGTTGGAAGTCCTTTCGAACTTAAAAAGAGTCGTACCTAAAAGACACAAAAAAAAAACGAATGAAAAAAAGACCTACGTGTGGCCGATTAAATTTTGTTACCTCAGGCACAAATGTCGAATGGAACAATTGTTCAAAGAACGCTAATGTCATCCAAGCATTTTTATTTGCCTTATAGACAACGGGCATGTGGTCAAAATTTTTAAAAGATCGTATGTTTACCGATTTACAGATGACGAATAGCTTAACTTTGTGTAAGCCCGGATGCGTTGGTGCAGGCGAGAAACGTGATTCTTTCTTTACTTGTCTTTCGACCAGGAGCTGACGATTCCTTAAAACCTACAAGAGTTTTGTTGGGCATAAGTCGGAAGAATAACCTGGTAAAGTCAGCTGTTGCGAAAATCGAGGAGTTGCGTTAATCGAGAACGTACTGTATTTCTGTACAAATTTTGCGCTTTAATTGTTAATACTCTTTGCTAATTATTTCGGTTAAAAAAGTACATACTAATTATAAGGGGAAGCTAGTTCAGTGCTAGGCATTTTTTTTCCTTCAAATTTTACCTAATAATGTTTTATATTTAAAGTATTTTTTGCACAGTTTTATTGAAATATTTGTTTTTTGTTATTAAATAAAGCAAATGCAGATACAGATCTTCATGAAACTACATCACGTTCTAGTGGCAAAGGGCAACAGGAAAGACGAATCGATATTCAACCAGCTGAAGATGAAGATGGTAAAGATTGAATTGTTGTAAATTAAAAACTCTTAACAACTAATAACCCCATTTCAGACCAAGATGATGGATATTCTTTTAAGCATGTCGCTTATGCACGTTTTCTGCGAAACCACAGACTTATTAATGAGATTTTCTCTGATGCCGTTGTTCCCGATGTTCGGTCTGTTGTTACTACTCATCGAATGCAGGTTCTGAAGAAACAAGTTAGCTCATTGACGATGCATCAAACAAAGCTTGAAGCGGAATTGCAGCAAATGGAAGAAAAATTTGAGACAAAGAAGCGTAAAATGATTGAGTCCAGTGAAGCATTTCAAGAAGAACTCAAAAGGGTATGTAATCGAATGCAATATAAATAAGTTTTGTGTCTATCTTAATTACTACTGTAAAAATGATAGTGTTTTGGGACCGCCTTCCAAAAATAAAAACGTTATTCAAGACCTGTTTCATATAGTAAAATCCAGCGTCTATATAAAAAGGGTGTTCAAAAGATCTATATCCCTCTATAGCTCGTAAACTTTTTGTGCAGGGCCCACACCTAACGTCCGAAAGTAAATTTCTTTAAAACAAATATTTTGTTACTTTCAATTTTAGAAGCAGAATACATTTTACAACTTTCTACTATGAAAACACGAAAAAGTTGTTTTTATTCTTAAAATATCACAGGTTATTACAGGGGTTGGTGTAACCCGTCGTTAGATTTCTGTCGACATTTCATGTTTGCCCCTATAAATGCTATCGATTTGTATTTGTTTTGATTTTCCGAAATCTGTTGAAGTGGGAAGATAGTCAGTAATGAATAGTTTTGTCCTAAAACACACCAATATTGGCAAATCACGTTGTTGAAGAACACGATAGTTACATATAAAAATATGTAACGTCCGTAGTACACGACATTGAAATTGTGGTATATATTTAATATAAAGTTTGTTTGAATGTTTGTGACCAAGGTGAGGTGTATACTAGCATATATTTGCGGAACGACATACAGTCACTAGCAAAATTATTTACACATTGCAGTGCTTGCTTCTTGAACAGCATTTAACGCTGCAGAAATTTTAAAATAATAACATATCATCTATCATTTTCAAAATTCCAATAGAAGTAAGTAACTGTCTCGCGTGTTGCGTGACGGATCTTTTGCTTAGTTTTATCATCTTACATACTTACTTAAGTGGCGCTACAGTCCGGAAGGAACCTGGGCCTCAACCAACATGCCTCTCCAAATAGCCCGGTCCTCCGCTAACTGCCTCCAGTTGCTCACTCTAAGTTGGTTGAGGTCGGTTTCTACTTTTGCGCGCCACTTCAGGCGAGGTCTTCCTCTACTGCGTCCGACGTCTGGCTGGGAACCGAAGACTCTGCGAGTATTGGTGTCCATTCGTTCTACATGTCCTAGCCATCTTAAACGTCCAATGCGGAGTTTTTTTGACCAGGGTCATGTCGTTGTACAGTTCGTATATTTCTTGGTTGAATCATCGTCTCCGTAGCCCGTCAACGCAAACGGGACCGAAGATTTTTCGAAGAATCCGCGCCGTAGAGCAGGACTGGAATGATCAGGGTCTTATATAGGATCTCCTTAGTAGTTCGAGTTAGGGCTTTACTACTGAATTGCCTTCTTAGGCCGAAGAAACAGCGGTTGGCAAGAGTAATTCTTCGTTTATTTTCTGACGAGATGTTGTTGTCATAGTTAATATTGGAGCGGAGATAGACAGTGGCCCGTGCTATCTCAAATTTATATCTGTCAATGGTGACGTTCTGTGCAATTCGTCGATGTTGTTTGTCCTTTCGTGTTGGCAGCATATACTTCGTGGCTATGACATCACGTTGGGTCCGACTAATGATGTCAATATCGTCGGCGTGTGCTAGTAGTTGTACCAATTTTTGGAAAATTGTGCCTCTCGTGATGGCTCAGGAGTTTTGCACAATCGGCATCCTAAACAAACGGATAAGTTTGGGCGGTATACCGAAACTAGACATGGCTCTGTATCGTCTTTATAAATGCTGTCGTATGCGGCTTTGAAATCGATGATTAGGTGGTGGTTATCGATTTGGACTTCTTGGTTTTTTTTTCAGGTCCTGCCGAAGTGTGAAAATTTGATCGGTAGTGAACTTTCCTGGCCTAAAAACACACTGATAAAGGCCGATGGTTGGCAGTTTTCGCTGTCGTCATCAATATTGAAAGGTTCGTTCTACCTGACAGCGGAATGTTGTTCGTCATCGCCGCTTAACAGTCTGCAGAAGTGGTTCTTCCATATCCTCATCATCGACTGTGTCTCAACTACGATGTTTCCTTGTTCATCTCGACAGGATACTGTTCGAGCCTTGTATCCTTGGCTTTGATTTTGGTTAAACTTGCGAACATCGTTCCTGGAGTGGCACCTCTGTATATCTTCAATCTGAAAAGCCGGTGTTCTTCCCTTCTTCGCTGCCTATAGAGCTCAACGGCAGCTCTCGTCTTCACGTCTCGTTCATGGTTGCGAGCATCTGTCGGCATTCCTCATCATGTTGGCTTCCAAGTCCCCTAACGTTTCTGGTTTGTTGGCGTAGACGAGCGACTTCACATATCCCCAAGAAAATAATCCAATGGTGTCAAATCACACAATCTTGGTGGCCAATTGACAGCTCCATTCTCATCGCTCATCGAATGTTTCCTTCCGTCCTGTTGGAACCACATCTAATCCACATTCATGCCATTCAATTCGGGAACAAAAAATAGTCGGTTATCATGGCTCTATACCGGTCTACATTAACGGTAACTGATTCTCCAGCATTATTTTGGAAGAAGTATGGCCCAATGACTGCACCAGCCAAGCCATTAAACCAAAAATGAGCCTTTGCCTTTGTAATGTCGTAAGCCCAGATCTTTCGGCAAAATCTTTCATAAAATTGATGGACAAAGCTCCAATTGCTGTGCATGGTGGCGAATCGATTCATTCGGGTCCTCTTGAACATTTTGCCCTGCAGCGGCAATTGTTTCTTCGGTACGCACTGTTAGACGTCTCTGCGTATGAGTATTATCACACGGTAAACGTAGTGCGAAAACGATCCATGGTTAACTGAATTAATTGCTCTAATGGACGATTATGCCGACTCTATTCGAAAAACCAACCTCTAAAAACAACACCCATTAGATGTCACAGTTTTTCATCCTTTTTTGCCTTGGCCCATCCCATCGTATTTCCTAGATGGCAGTAATGTCTGCTTTGTAGCAGTTTAAGGCTTCCGCTACTTGTTCGCTTGCACGTCTACTGTTTAATGTTCTCACATTCCAGGTGCAGATACGACGTCGCTGTCCTTTTTTTGTTTAGCAGGATCGTCAACAATAAAATCAGTATTTTCCGAGGCTATTGGTTGCTTCGTAACCGTAAGTTTTTTCTTTGGTTGGGTAGTTAACCCAAAGCACAACCCCTAACCTGGAGGGCCAGTTCCAATTTATTAGATACCCCTAGGACACGAGACCATCAGTATCCACTACGGGATTGAGCGCTGCATTTCAGTTTATCAGCCACCATCTCTGTTCAAGGGGCCTGACTAACCCTTGAAATTCATAGACAACCTGTTGTCCGAATATGTCGAAGCTTCTTGTTCGCCTGGGACAGCAGGCCGGGTATTCATTCCGTGCCATTCTGACCTGGCTGTTACTAGTGTTTCTGTTTTTCGTCGTGTCATCAATACTTGCGCTTATCGTTAAGCAACTCGAATCCGGTTAGATGAGACCAGTACCCGATGGTTACCACTTGGAGGTTAAAAATAAGCACTTGATGTGTAGTCAGAGTTACAACCACTGGGCATTGCCAAGTCAGAGGCTACCCTCGTTCTACAACACCCAACCATCATTAAGGATAAGAGAAAAGGAAAATGATAATAATCTTAAGAATTTCGCTGATTTACTCCCAGCATAGTTTGGTTTTAAGCAATTTTCTAGTCAGTGGGTTATACGGTGTAATAAATAACCTGGCATTAAGTGTGCACATTACTTAGAACAATTGAGGCGATCCTCTTAGATCCAGTGGCTTTCCTACAGGTCACACTGTTCAGGATGCGTTTTTATTATTCGCGATCAAATGGTACGTACTGTATAGTTGAGCGCACCGCATGATCCAAACTGAGTATTGAATATTCTGAAAACATTCTATTTTTAAATGTCAACTAATTACTAGACAAATATTTCATTTTAGTTGCCGCCGAATATTTAAAGCGTCGGTAACTACAATTCAGGTATGCTTTCCATTAATTCGGACCATCTTCTATAAATTATAGGAACTCAATGATTAATATTAGGTGAGATTGGTACCGATTTTGGATTTGGTTCGGCCAATTTATCTAGATCTACCCCAAAGACAGCCGATACAACCTCACCTATGGTATTCTTCTCATATAGTTGCTTACGGTGAAACCATGATAATCTGCCGCCTCTACCCACAGTTTAATGACCATCATCTCGCTGAATGATATCTTTTCTGAGATCTTCTATTTAAATCCAAAAACATTTATCCCTTTATTTAGCTAGCTTTTCATCCTCAATTAACATTTAATTCCGAAAATAAAATGAAATTGCTGTTGTTTTTCTGTTTTTTTCATTAAAACCAAAAAATGTTTTTTGTCAAAAAATGTCAGCTTCTATTGGCTTGAGCTATTGACTGACTAAGACATTAATTCACGTATATACGTATAATGGCGAAGTTAAAATTAATGTCAGTAATAAATCTTTTCTTTGATTATCCCTTTTTGCTATAACTGATGTTATTTTTATTACAGTGTCTGGTTTTAGCTAAATTCAAATGGTTCCTACAAAATGGCAACACACTGGAGCAGTCAAAACTGTTTTCATTCATAAGCCAAATAAAAACGTTTTTGATTTCAACACACACCAACCAAAACGCAATGTAACGAACAAAATCATTTCTTCGATGTACGAAAAAATAGTCTAAAAAAATAAAAAAACGATCCTTTTTCAAAACAAACTTGTTATATTCGGCGAGTGTTGGCCTTACGCAAGCCATCTGAAGAAGAAACATCTTTGGTATGTGTTTTCTCAATGAACTGTTTAATAATTTTACATTATAGGATGTTTATTTTTATTTTATTTTTGAATTGTTTTTGATTTTCGAAATCGAGTTTAAAATTCAGTTTAACATTACGATGACAACGGGACTCATTCGTTGTTCTTGTTTTCGCAATTTTGTACGTCTGTTTATACTTGTTTTCGATCCTAAATGCTTGCATCTATTTTTATTAAATTTAACACAGATATTGATATAATTTCTTGAAAAGGGTGCCTGAAAAATTTAAAACAATCTATTTTTTTCTTCAATATTTGGAAGACATTTGCATAATATTCAGTCCCTTCCCTGGTATTCCTATATTTTTTTATAGCTTTTATTTTCGTAATCATTCCATTTGTTTTGGTTGGAGTGTGTTAATATCAACAAACTTTTCTCTTGGCCCATGAACCAAAAAGTTTGTGACCGACCCGGAGTGTTTTCCAGAGTCAAATTAACACATCAATTATCGAGTCATGCGAAATTTGTGTGTCGAGTATAGAATTTAGGTATTCTGTCATCAGTTACCGAGTATATTTTCATAGGTTTTGTAGTGTCGAGTGGATGCATATACTGAAAATGTAAGATAATTTCATTTCGTTATTTTCATATATTTTTAATTTATTATTTTCATTTTATAATTATTACTCGCTGACCGAAAGACGTCGTCCTGTCTAAGCTATGAATATTCAATTCTAAATGGAGGAAATAATACAAAATAATTATTTCGAAAACATGTTGTTTATGTTCCGCAACATAATGATTCCTGATCCGGGCAGTAATGTATAAAAATGTACAGCATGTCGATTGAAAGCTGCCATCATACTTTTCACCGGACAGACGGCTGTGAAAGCATATTGTTTCCCATTATGAATGTAAGTAACAATGGCGGAAATCTGACTTGGCCACTGGCACAACACAATCCATGTGCTTTATTTTTAAATTTGAATGACTTGCAATGAGAAGACATAACGTTTATTGGTCCAATAGCAACGATTAACTTTCCACGATATAGTTGAATGCAGCTCGATGCGGATCAAACGCAACTTTTCTACGTTGTTTGTTTAGTGAGTTTTTTTTTCGAAAGTGTTTTTTCATAGGAGCTTATTCAAATTGCTCAATTTTTCTTTCGGCAAGATCCTTTTTATTCGTTTTTTAATATATACAGACCATTTATTTAAGCAATTAAAATGTGAGGGCATAAGTTAAAGTACACCTACAGGGTGTTAGTATCCTTCACTCCTAGTGAAAATGCAACTTATTGCATTGCTGTTGCAGTTCTTTCTTTAAACCCAAAATGCGTTCTTATTCACTCTGAACCTTTTAAAACAACTGTAATCGAAAGATTAAGTGACGAAATAGGTTTCAAGAAAATTAAAATTTCATCATACATAATGATTTTTGTAAAGAAAAGCGATTGGTTTTATCTTTTAAACGTTTTCGTTCGATGATCTCACAATGCCCATCTTCTGACTCAGAAGATGAAAAATAAAGCCGAACTCTATTTAAAATCTAAGCACTTGTAAATACAGACATCAATTTATTTTAAATCATTTACAGAAAAACAAAAAATTTGATATATCGGTCTTCTAACATGAATTTGGCGGAATTGTGATAGTACAGTTTTAAATTCCCAATAGGTCTCCGTAAACGAGAAGACTTAAATTCTGGCATCAGACTGGTTTCATTCCATACTCCAAGCGCACAAGATATGAATTTTGCCGGCAGAACAAATATTATACATGCACCAATTTCCATTGTGTTAGTATTTCTCAAAATTGACATTTGCCTTGACAATTCCCAAGCTCAACAAAACGTGTATAAGAGCCGAATGACACATAATTTTTTTCAGGCCTAAACTGTTCAAAAAGGGTTTGTATTGGTTTTCAACCTTGTTTTACCGCACAAACTCGGTTGAAGAATTTCAACTATATCTCTCCGCATACTTCAGCTCATCTCCGTATACCAACTGAACTCATCTCGCGTGTGGATGAGCAATGTAATTACTCGATAATTTATGCATCAAATTTTTGACGCAATAGGCTCGTTAGTACCCAGGGCCGAGCTTTCTCACAACCATTCATGTGTGCGTGTGTACTTCTTGCACGATGGCGGGACCTCCTGTTTTATGCCGACTCCGAACGGCGAATTTCAGATAAGCTTTTCTTGACAATTGATACTACTCGGATGACATGTCAGATCATCACGAGAGGAGGGCCAGTGAAAAATCATTTTAGGTGTTGCTACGGTTGGGAATCGAACCCAGACCTTCAGCGCGGCAGCTCAACGCACTAACCATCGCGCCACTGAGCCCTCAATCTATGCCTCCCACTCGCTCGAAAACTGATGTGGTAATTCGATCCCAGATTAAGGATACATAATATTGACCCTCTATTACAATAACCAAACATTAAAGCGATTTACAACATTTTAATACAATTGTATATACATATAATCATTTCAATTATTTTATTTAGCATTGCAAACCTGCAGTTGATGAAGAAACTTTTCAAAAGATGGTTCAAAAAATGTATGAGGAGATGCGGAAAGAGCGACAAAAATCTGCTGATGAAACTCCTTCCCCTAATCAGGCTTTAAATAAACCAACGATACGATCTGAGGAACCTAAACTTCCTATTGCCCCACAATTGACTAAGCAGATCCAAAATCCACCCAAGCCAGTAAACACTAATTCTGAGAGCAGTAAAACGGAACCAGAGGTATCTATTTCATATCATAATTATGAAAATCCGACTAATTTTTTTTCTTTTTAGGCTATGGAAATAGAGCCTATTATGAAAACATCTGTTTCGCCACCGAAAATTGAAAAATCCAAATCATGTGGTAATAAGGATCTTAGTTCAGATAGTCTTAAGAAAGGGGGTATTATACGAAAAATTGATACATGGGAAAAACCATTAGACTCCCAACATTCCCCACCATCCCAAATTCCTCCATCCAAGGACACTAGTTCAGATCAGTCAGGGGGAAGCTCAAATCCAAATGTTACTTTAAATATGCGTCCACCATCGACGACTCCACAACCACAACCGTCTCATCAAAATTCGGTCATGCAACATAGTTTGACTTCATCTCAGCAGGCACCAAATCCACATACTTTAGTGCCACCAGCAGTAAGTACAGAATCAACGACCACGCCACAAGCAGCTGCACAACAATCTTCTGGAATTCAACCCCATCATACACCACCACCACCGCATCATTTAGCACCTCATATGGGAACTCATCAACCAATATCTGGACACCCTGGTATGTCCCATTCAGGATATGGTGGGTATGCCCCAACTGGTGGACCTTCGCGATCACCATATTATCCACCACAGTATGGCGGTCACCCTTCCCAGCCCTATGGTCAATATCCACCGTATCCATATCATCAACAATACGGGCCTCCACCACCTCCTTCGCATTATATGAATACTCGTCCTCCTCATGGGCCTTCACTTCATTATCAGGACCATTCCCCTTCTCCAGGACAACAAGTACATGGTCCTCATGAGAGCCATCACGCAGGCTATGCCCCCGGTCAATTAGGAGGTGCAGCATCATTACAACAAAATGCTGCACCAATAATGACAACAAGTGCATCACCCGTATGTGTTCCGCAGTCGAACGATGGTATTTATAAATTATTATTTTAATCGTATTGTAATATTAATTCTTTACTTTATTTTAGGTATAAAACGCGAAACTGATGCAGACTCCGATAAAAAAGACACAGAATAGTAGGTTACTTACCTGTATTAATTTTTTTTAAAAAAGATCTAATAAACCGGCGACAGTTTTCTTCACTTATCAATAAAAATTGAAAGTTTTAATTGAATTGCACTATTTATTTACTGATACTTCGCAAATATACAGTTATTTTGTTGCTATAAAACTAAATATATGTATATTACATTTATATATATATATTTTATGTATATATTATATATATATATATATATGTATATATATATTAATAAATTATCCAGCAGCAAGAAAATTTAATTTAATAGGCTGTTCGTGTAAAAAATTTATATTTTACTTATTTGAAGATGTGTTTTACAGAGTAATCGATTTTTCATATCGTTTGCGTAGTTCCTCATAATTCATACCAGGTTCAAGGTAATCGTCTGCATCAACGTCAAAATCACTTTCATCAATTTTTCGTTTAGCTCTTTCAAACGCTTCGATTATACTAGATCTGTAATTTTAAAAAAATTATGCTTATAAAAAACTTTTATTATTGTATTGTTAGTTGGCAGATATTTGTGTTAACCGAGTCAAATTGATCAAATCTCGTTTAAGTTACAATTTAGAATATTTTGCGTTTTTTTTAAATATTTTAAATACTCTTTAAATTAATAATTTTAATAGTTTTTCTGCCAACCGAACTTTTTTGTAAATGGCACACAAACCTAAATAGTTTCTGGTGTAATACGTATGCACTCACATGGCCAGCATCAAGATATCTTACTTCAACGCCGGGCCAAATTTCTTCCAAACTCGAGCATCCTTCTCGGGGTACATACGCATCATCCTTTGCACAAACAGCAATTATCAAAGACGTATCAAAAGGAACTGAAAAGTTTTTTAGGTGTGTGCACTCATCCATAACTCCTCGCATGAATTGCAAAGCTTCCCGCTCCCACCAATTGGTTTTTGTTATATCAATTTTTTCATTCTGATCTGCTGATCTTGGCAAAATATAGCCCATAAGTTTAGTTAATGCGGATGGTTCTACGATATCCGCTCCAGTGACTTTTAACTCAGTGATGTGTGATGTGGAATTTTTATTGTTAATTGTTTTAACTTTTTGTATTTTGGCGTTAAGTTCATTTACTTCAGACTCTGATAATTCAAACTTGTTTTCAGACCTTAACTTTGTATGTAATTTTGCACTTAATCCCAAAGCATTGCCGCTATTAATGTTTACTTTACTGTTTTCTTCATGTCCATGCTTAATTTGGGACTTAATAGTGCTTGTTTCAGAAGCAAACATATTAGGCGATTGAATGTCCTTGATATCCTGCTTAAGTTCATACATAGACTGATTGAAATCTTTGATAAATTTTTGTCCGGCTGAAAACGCATCATCGATAACAGTGACCATTTTTGAAAGGCGCTCACAGAACTTTCCGTCAGAAAAGTACTGCGTTTCAAGCATATCCCAATTTATAGATTGGCTCATTACACCCTATAGAAGTGATCAATTTCAACCAATAAAATACAAATACTTAAATATATATGTAATCCAATTACCGTTGTAAATACCGCTGATGCAGTTGACCATGATAAACATGGAACTAAAACAAGGGGCTTTGGCCAATTAGTGGCAGCAAGTGAAGCCATCTATCAACAAACAAAAATAATTGTTATAATACAAGTTGTAAATATTATTATTTATATGTTTACATGACCACCCATAGATAATCCGGTTATACCCAAAGGACCGTAACCATTCCTTTCACACCAGTGCAATAAAACTAGACATTCAAGAACAAGGCACCCACCCATTACAAAAATATCAGAAACATTACGCAGGTTAGAACGCCTGTGGAATTTGCGAAGATTATTTTTTACAATGTGTAGTTAATACTGTACTTTACACTTGATCATCTGGCTTTCTGACTCCGTAGAAAGGATTTTCCAAAATTATTCCGCCTATGTTTGCTTCTTTCATCAACGGTTTTATCATAAAGTTTCTCCTCCTCCAAAAATACTGCAAATACAAATAATGTATATAAAATAACCTTCTTTTTTTATTATTTCTATTTTTATAAAAAAAAATTATTATCACTGGAAAATACATTTTTAATTCATGCTGAAAAAAATTATTTTAACATACATGATCCCCGGTTCCAGCTAGATGAATACACATGGGTTTGTGTCTCTCGTGTAACCATTTCTGTGGCAATATAACTTGAAAATGCGCTTCTTGCGATGCCTTTGGGACTAATCCAGGTAAATGGAACTCAAGTGGGGTTTTAAAATGTCCTTCCAATATCGTGCAATCAGACTGCCTTATTTCTTTTGTGATTTTAACGGGATAGTCAGACGGGACTAGTTTAAAACATTTTTCACGTTTTGATATAACTTTTCGAAATTCAAATAACCTGCAAAGAAAAAAAAAAAAGTTATCGTATATCATGGCTACTTTGGTAGATGCCAAAGATAAGGCCAATGGTACTAATTCGATAGAAACTTCAAATCATATTTGTTGTATAAATTATGTTAAAAATCTCTACTCTAAGTCTCTCAAAAACCTTGATCGTCAATTTGTGATCAAAAGAACTTCTTATTCTCATCGTTATTTCGGTTTAGAGAATGTATTATAATTTATTTACAGACTCTCAAATTTGTCAAAAAAGTTCATGTGGTTCGGCTCTTTTTAACCTACGAATATTATTTCGTACATCGAACTTCGTCTATCTCTGGATTAATATAGATCTTTCGACTCTCGTTGTGAAGCATTGCACACTTTTCTAAGACTTCTTCTTTGACGAGGCCAATATGCAAATCTCGATGTATGCCACTTATTCGTATCAACTGAATAGGCAGACACAACATTTTTCGAAGGTATTGGATTCATTAATTCCAAATACTGTTTGTCTATGATGTGAAAAGAAATGAAAAGCTATCCTCCAAAATATTCCCTATGGGAAAATGCATTTTTTTGGCGTCAACTGAATATACACATAAAAAAAGAAATTACAAAAGTTAATGGAATTAAACAAACGAATTTTTTCTTAAACAAATCATTTCATTGTTTAATTTTAGTATTGCGTAGTGCCTCCTTAATTCAATTATAAATTAGGTGCGAAATGGAATCGTAAAGTGCATTTAAGAAATCCAGTGAAATTTCTCTTAAATTAATGGCCAGACTCGTACACTTTTCGGTCTAGCCACTCCCATAAGTTTTTAATAAGGTTCAGTACCGGTGAGAAAGATGGCCACTGATTCAATCCCACATTTTGCTCTATTACCCAATTTTAAACTATCCCCGTCCAAATGGATGCGTTGTTTTGCTGGAATGTCCAACTTATGCTTCCAAATGTGGGCAAATATCTCTCCAATATTCTCTTGTTAGATATTGCAGTCATTTTTCCTGTTAAGAACTTAATTTCAATAGTTCCATAGTTGCTTACTGCTCCCCAAAAAATCCATCAAGTTCATCAAAATTTAATTCGTTTTCATCTGAATAAAAAAACCCGTAAAGGCATTGTTCTTGCAAACTCATATGGTGCCTCTAAAAATTAAACCACATACACTTCTGCTGATGGTTAATTTTTTGATTTTTTTTTAAGTTTCAGCCGTTTTTGATAATTGGAACTAAATAACTCTTCTAACGCAATATTTTCCTTCTATCAGCAGCTGTTGTTGCCATTTTATTGACGCGAACTTTTAAGAATCTACTTGCTATATGAGATTTAAGAATCTACTGTGAGATTCTATGTTAACCCCTGTTAAGTTTATACTTTAAACACTAATGCCAGACTATCAGACTATCAAATTTTGTTTGGCTTTCCTTCCAGTGCCTTTTTTATAACGTTAGTTATACGATGCATTTGGTCTTTCTCTTTTTTAAACCCGAATTGATGGGATGGGATAAGCTCTTTTGGGAAACCAATTTAAATGTCACTTTCTGGTCAAATTCGATTGCACTTTGAGATCAGCCAATCCTTATTTTTATTAATGAGGAAAAAGATAAATTACTCATAATAATAAAAAAAAGTTTAATGTTAGTGAGCAAAAACTAGGTACGCTATGTATATAAATCCAGAAAAAATACAAATTTTCGGCGCAACAGGCTCGTTTAGTACCCAGGGCCGAGCTTTCTCATTCATGTTTTTGCCGACTCCAAACGGCGAATTTGAGATAAGCTTTTCTTGACCATTGATACTACTCGGATGATTTGTCAGATCATCACGAAAGGAGGGTCAGTGAAAAATCA
Source organism: Rhingia rostrata (assembly GCA_949824845.1). Lineage (NCBI taxonomy): Eukaryota > Metazoa > Arthropoda > Insecta > Diptera > Syrphidae > Rhingia > Rhingia rostrata. The sequence goes on along the minus strand of OX463757.1, from coordinate 74,950,024 downwards.
GTTAGGTGTTGCAACGGCTGGGAATCGAACCCAGACCTTCTGCGCGGCAGTTCGCCGCACCAACCATCGCACCATAGACCCCATCATAAATCTCAGATATTGCTAACAAATAAGCTTTTCTCATTCCAACGCTCAGTTAATAGGATTCTTATCACATAATCCCAAGGCTTTGGGCAGTAGAACAATATTTGGATACCTATGTATTTTTTACGATACTTGCCAGTTGTAAATGAAGAAAAATACAATAAGTTTAGCTAAAAATAAATGCAGATTCGGCTTCCCTGGCTTACGTGCATTTTAAAAAAATATGCTTAACAATATAACAAAATTAAAAAAAAACAACTTTTTAAAAATCAGCTAGACTTAGAATATACTACAAAATCAAAAGTTTGTTATTTTACTTTTTTATGGTTAGTAGTTAGTAATTAATTAATTTAAAATAGAAGCGATTTATGTTTTTTTTTAAGATCTCATCACCAATTAATGAAAGATTTAGAAGTATTGTCGCAAAACAAAGCCACCACCACACAATGTCGTGGGTGCGGACTTCTAATAGTTGTGTTGGCGGCGGAACGAAATACAGGGTATAGTTAGCCCAGTTTCTTCACATTGAAGAAATTGGATTAATGTCAGATGTTTTCAAAAAAATCTAAAAATACGGCTCCAACGAATAAAACGCAAATCGTTATAAAGTGATGTCAGTTTTCACAACAAAATTGAAGACATTTATAAACATTATACATAATAAACATAATGACCTAAATCCATTATATTTACATTAAACATTATTAAGAAAAAATCTAGGAGCAGAATAAAGAATATTCATTTAATTAATTACCTCTGTAAATTCTCTGGTTGCCCCCATCCTTTCTCGAAAAATCTAGTTATTAAAAGTCGTCGATAAAAACTATCTAAACGACTTGGCGGCATAGTACTTCCGGAATTTAAAAATATTGATATGGTTCTTCTATTCAATAAAATATAAAGTACATCTGTATATATACATGAGATAAAATACAAAGCATTCTAGAAAAAGATATAGAAAAAATTTTCGCGGAAAACTTTTCCGATTCAGCAATCTGATTTACATTGCTGTCAAGGGAAATTTTTTCGGGAAAATTTATTCGCGATAGACCTGTATATGTTAAAACTTAAAAAAATAAACATTAAGAGGAACTATAATTATATGAACTTTTATTAGGGAATTTTAGGTAAATTGGTGTCCATGTTAATAAAAATGATTTGCCGTTATTGGCCAACATTTAAAAGATTTTCTTAAGAAATAGTTGGGACAAAACTAAATTATGTTGATTTGGAAAAGAATTTGTTAGTATAATTGTTAAAGTAATAGTAATATACATGTTATATATTTTAATTATATTTAATTGGACCAGATAGTTTCCGAGAAATTATGGATTTACCTGGCCTAAATCTATCATGTAAATCCACAATACAAAACAAAACAGGTATGTTTATTGCAACTAATATATTCATAATAGGATGTTCAGTTTAATCAACATTTTCAAAAAATTGACGTAATGTGTTAATTTTATATGGGATTTAACGCTAATAAAATAGCAAAGAAAAATGGCTTAGTTTTTTATAAAGCTATAGTTTCATTGAAACAACATTTTCCTGAATTTTATTGTTTCAGTTCAACTTTCTCTTACTCGCTACTTAAATATCTATACATATAATTAAATAAAGTTGGAAAACGTGTACGAATGCGCTAATCTCGAGAACCGCTAAACTGATTTCGATGTGGTTTTCTCTGTTTTCCCTGGGGATTGCTATAATGTATTAAAAATTGTTCTATACAGGAGCTGAGCATTCGAGGTCTAAGTGGCAGAAATCAAATTTTTTGTCATTCAAATTGTACCCGAACAAAGTCGGGTTGAGTTTCCACTGTTAAACAAAGGGTATTTGAAATAATGGGTATAGTAAGTAATATCTTTCTCATATTGAAACCCATTTCTGTGGCTGACATGTATTTGAAACGAACAACTGGTCTGTAGTATAACTAGAACGGAGAGAAAGTAAGCAATAGGGATTAACATCTACACGACACTACGTCTGGTTAGGACTAAATGCTGAAATTATAAGTAATGGATTATAACACAGCAGATTGATGATGACATTTTCTACAAGCTATGAACCAAAAATTTCTTGTTTGACAAGTGAGTGAACAAGCAAAAAAAAAATGCTGTGAGAAAATTGAATGTGGAAAAGTGCAAACTTAATAAGCAATATTAAGCATGCCACCATCAGCGTTTGAAGGGCAGTGTCAGGCAGTAACTAGCCTTAAGCCTTAATTTGTCTGCTATGTTGCTTGCGATAGTTGGCAACAAAACTCCGAATCGACTTTATTTTTTTAGGAAAGAAGGAACAATACTCCAAGAATTAAATCCCCAAAACCAGAAAAACAAAGTCCCCAAATCCAGATCCCCGGTATATCGAGTATATCCAAGACTTTATATTTGGCCGCCAAACATAAATTCTTAGATACACTCGATTACTAGGGATCATTACTTCAGCACTTTGTAAATATTATATCATTTAATAACATTGCAAGTTTATTGAAAAGCAAAATTAAAACTTGTCATACTTAAAATCAAAGAATAAATTAAAATCTTCACTTACGAATAAATTATTAACAATAATAACTTTATGAAAAATACATATAAACATAATGATAGGTGTGCTATGTGAAATAAGTTGCAAATACATTATTTTGGCGAAGCATTGGTATGAAGCAATAAGTGTGAATAAGAATGAAGCGGTAAATGTATGTACATCATCAGCAAAGGGAACTTTTGGGGATTTTAGATGATGATTTTGGATTTGAGTAGAGATAATAAATTTAGGTATTTTACAAAATTTGGGGATTTCAGCATTTGGAGATTTTGCGCTTGTGTATAATGTATGTATCCCGCAATACGCATAAGTGAAATCATGCTTTGAAAAAAGTTAATAAAAGAATTCCTGATTATGTGTCATTATGTATCCTGGCTGAGTTCTAAAACGCAGTACTTCTGCATTACTGCATAATCAAGCAAACGAATTACTTTGATGCAATAAAACATTTCTAAAACGCATTGTGAACGCATTAACTGCACAATCAAAAGCATCGTGAATGATTGTGATGCATGCCATATGCGAAGTAGGTAGGTATCGCAAAAGCATGCTTTTAACCTGGCATCAGAAAAGAAGTGTGCATTCACAATGCGCATTTTTTTGACGTTTTGGAATTCAGCCCATCATATTTTAGTGAACGAAACATAATTGTGACTTCGTATTAATATGGAACGCGGAATACCAATACATACCATATCCGGGTGCATAAACTGAGGTCAAATCATTATAAAAATAAAATAGCACTATCAGATGCTTTTCCAGATGCAGTATTACTAACAAACATTTGTTTTCTTATTTTCTTACTACTTTACAACAAAACTCTTACTCCACAGTATGAAGCAATAAGCACGCTATATCGGATATCCCAAAGATACACAACAAGAAAGTTTAACAAAACAAAGGGGAAAAACGTTGACGCCAGCGATGTTACGATAGAACAGATTTATGCAGCTATATACTGTCATGCAACATAGACAATGTCAATAATAATGTAAAGTAACTTGGAGTGCGCCACTGATCATACATAACATAAAGGGCAAGTTAGTTGAGCTAGAGGTTTAACTTGAAATTGTTCCATCTGAAAAATAGAGCATATCTCAAATCAGCAGTTTTGATTGCTGATAAAATTACCAATGTTGTAATTTTTAAAGGTATTCGTATTTTATGTAAACAAGTTAACTGTTTGTAGACACTTTGTGTGGAACACAATACTACCACGTAATTGAACCTCTTTATGCCCGAAGATAGGACTCACAGCAAATATTTCTATGCCTATGTACTTTGCACTTGAATTCCATTTAGATTAAACTAGTTAACACTAATTAGCCATTTATGTCAACTTCTTCACTAGTAATTTGTTTCCTTACAATATTTTTTTTTTAAATCAAACGCCTTAAAAATAATGAAAATTGATTGATTACACGAAAGGTGAATATACGACTAACTTCTAATGGTTAACTTGTGAAAATAAGTAGAAAAATAAAACAGACACTCTAAATAAATAAACTGTTACGTGAATAGGTAGGTACTTTCTACAAAACAAATTTATTTATACAATCAACTGAGCACGTTTTCATTTACATATAGCACCACCAATTTGTTGTTTGCCAAAAATTAATCAAACTTAAGCCAGAAGTGATTTTGTTCCCAATTCGCACAACACAGAAATAAATCAAAAATGAAATCGGCTAAAAAATATTCGAAGTACTTCGTGGTTGTCAATATTTGTTCTCGTAGCACTTTCAAAGTGTCAACGCAGAACTAATAAAATAGCAAATTTTCACATTTTAATATCTTGTCACACTCACAATTCATTATCATAATATCATTATATATTTATATAGCATCACACCGAGGCCCTCTAAAGGAACGGGACGTTGTCGTCCACGAATGTGTCAAACAGCGTTACCAGATATATAAGTTTCCCGCGATACAAGATTTTTTTAGCAGTTTAATTATTCACATAATATATACTTTTTGATAATTAATAGCCTAAATAAACATAAAAGCTATACATATTAAGTTGAAAGAAGAAAGAAGAAGGAGTATATTAGTTTTGATACATAGTTTGTAAATTAGAGAAATAATTGAGCTAGGTAATAGGTATACCTCAAAGTATATGGATCGACTCAGAATCGATAGCTGAGTCGATTTAGCCATGTCTGTTCGTCCGTCCGTCCGTCCATACGTCACCAGTTTTTGGTCCTTAAATTTTGAGATAGGATAATGAAATTTGGTACACACGTGTTTGTTGTTGCTCCCAGCAGAACAAGTGTACAAAGTTTTGATATCCGCCCACTGCCACGCCCCTTATTATAAAAACATAATTTTTGGCCAAACCGTTAGAGATTTTGAAAAAGTGTCTGAACAACATATCTAGACAATCTTAATATAAATATTCGTCTATACAGAGTTTTTGCCACGCCCACTTTTCAGGCGCTTTTTCCGTAAAAAAACATTTTTCGGTAAAATTTTAAACATTTCGATTCAATTTGGTTCAAAATAATTGGTTTTTGTAATATTATTATTTCTTCCATATATCATTTTTACCCACGCCTACTTTTTGGAGGCGTTTTCATACAAAAACCATTTGTATACTCTCACCATACCATATGCAGGAGAAAAACGTTGTTTTTGGTCGATCCATATAAGTTTTTGATAAACTGACTGAACAATATGTTGCGACAATTTCAATTTTAATATTTCTTTGTCATAAAACCCTAATTTAAAGGAAATTAATTTTAATGATGGGATGGGATAGGGTATAAAACAATCCACATAGTGGATTGTAGCCTTCCCATATGCTTTTATACTGTTTTTTTTTAATTCTATATATGTAAATTTTGATATTTTGTAATTAATTTTTTTTACTATATTTGTGTATTTGATTTTAAAATAGAAAAATGTGAATAAAAACTATTAGAAGACAGTTATTTCTTAATTATATAAAACTAGAATTTACAAGACTAAATTAACCTAATAATTTTTGCAACGCCAGTTTTCAGGCGCGTTTTCCGTAAAAAACATTTTTCGGTAAAATTTTAAACATTTCGATTCAATTTGATTCAAAATAATTGGTTTTTGTCATATAATTATTTCTTCCATATATCGTTTTTACCCACGCCTACTTTTTGGAGGCGTTTTCATACAAAAACCATTTGTATACCCTACGCCATACCATATGCAGGAGAAAAACGTTGTTTTTGGTCGAACCATATAAGTTTTTGATAAACTGTCTGAACAATATGTTGCGACAATTTCAATTTTAATATTTCTTTGTCATAAAACCCTAATTTAAGGAAAATTTATTTTAATGATGGGATGGGATAGGGTATAAAACAATCCACACACTGGATTGTAGCCTTCCCATATGTTTTTACATTGTTTTTTTTTTTAGTTCTATATAGGTAAATTTTGATATTTTGTAATTAATTTGATTTATTATATTTGTGTATTTGATTTTAAAATAGAAAAATGTGAATAAAAACTATCAGAAGACAGTTTTTTTTAATTATATAAAACTAGAACTTACAAGACTAAATTAACCTATCTAAATCTATCTAAACTTATATAAATCTATATAAACCTAACTAGACCCTGTCATGTGATCTTTATTACATCGGCAAACTAGTAAAAAATAAGCAAAACGCTTACCTCTCCCATTATCGTTTGATCAAAAATCACATGACAGGGCCTAGTTTTACTTAAGCCTAAGTTTCGGCGTTCGTTGAGTCCGATAAGTAGTCATATGCATCCAAAAATAGGAATGCCTCTGGCGGAATGTATTCAGTTTCTAAATCATTTCTGAAGTACCGAGGATTCGGATAGAATAATCCAGAGAATAATTCGTTTTTGCGTAAACCTGCCGAACTAGCAAAGTGATTCCTTACAAGGTCCAGTATGACATTGACAATTCCAGACACACCGGAAGCATCCAAAAGTCTTCTGTTTGAGATGTAGTTTCTAAAATCGGAACGTGCACTCCTATACATCTGCATGCATATACGATGCTTTTCCATATTCGATGGGTTAATGTTCCACCACACAGGACTCGCATAAGTCAGAATTGGACCAACGAATGCTTGGTATCAAATGATCTTCACATCGGATCTTAGATAGTTGAGATAAAAAAGACTTTGAAGCGACATGAATGCCGCTCTTTCCTTCTCTAATTGAATATTTAGGTGCTCACTATAATACAAAAAATTGTCCAAATGATCACCTAAATATCTTACAACGGTCTTTGACTCGAGTTGAAGACCATTTGAACTTGTTATTTTAAGATTTCTCCAGTTGCGTCTCAAATCTGAATTACCACGTCTTATTGTGGTGCGGAACAGTATGGTTTCACATTTCGTATAGTTGATTTTAAGTTTCCATTCGGAGCAAAAACCTTGAAACCTATCAAACTTGCTTTGAAGTTGAGTTTGGATGTTTTCAATTGTTGAGCGATGTCTTCCAGGCAGGCAGCTGTATATTTTTTTGGCGTTAAGATTCCTAAATCAGTTTCGTAATTGCATGCACTGCCGAGTGATTTTTTTCAACCCAAATTGATTCCGCGGTATAATTTCATTACAGACTAACAATATAGATTTACTAATAACTACCTGAAAGATCTTCCCGATATTAGCCAGGAGACTTATTGGCTAATTATAGGCTATAGGATCAAAAGGATCCTTTTTTTTATTGGAATTACCTTTGATATTTTCTAAAAGCTCGGGAAGTAGTAGTTATTTAGAAGCTTGTTAAAGATAACACAGTATTGCCGTATGATGTCAATTGGTATACCTGCCCTTTCTTTTAATGGATCATCTCAGCGAGGTAGTAGTTAAAAGTTGACCGGACTCAGAATTTGCTAAAGGTTTTGCTTGTAAACGAACCAAGGCAGCTTCTGTTGTCTATAACGTCTTGACACCGGAGTTTCGGAGCCAGTTATATACAGAGCTAAGACGCAGTGGCAATGGAAACGGTCTAGTTTTCTCAAAACTTTATTTTTATGTTCATTGACTATAATTATTTTACCAATGGTTAACAAATGTTACGTTATATTCCATGGATCTAATGCCCATTTCACTATCTGTACAAAAACTTTTGTTATTATTATTATTATTATAATTTTATTAATATGTAATAAATTACAGTATTAATCGTTTTTAATCGATTGAAGAAGTTAATCACATATTTTCAACGCTTCCAAACATTAACAATTTTAGTTCAGCTTACCCACTGACAATTAACAAATTCGAGACCTTTCATTTTCAAGCCTGTTATCAATGATGAGTGTAAATCCTTTGCAAACGTTGTTAAAATGTTACCACATTTTGTACAGGAAATCGATATTCAAAAATTAAACAAAGAATATCGTCTAATTCAGTTTGATAATCTTTTGACATCGGGTTCTTACAACGATGTATTTGTATATACAAATCAAATACATATAGAAAAACTAAAAACCGTAATCGCTTGAGTAAGGAAAATGTTGCATTAATTTTGCGAGTAAAGCAGGGGTTTCTGAAGGTGAAGGCTGTTACAATTTTGTTCGAACAAATAACATTTTTTTAATGAATTAAAATGCTCTTTATAAAGATTCCGAATGATTTTATTTAACTTTGTACATATGTGAATTTAAAAACTATCATCTTCTATATATGTATAGTGTATACGCATTCTTTTGACTAAAAAATACAAAAAAAACGTATTTCTCAAGAAAAAATCCATCGCAGTTTTTTTAGAATGTTTTACAATTTTGTCTAGCAAGTTTAACAGTTTTTCGTCCTAGCTATTGCAAATTTAAAAAAATAGTCTGGTAACGCTGGTCAAACGACATTTAGGCTAACTTGGCGTTTAAACTTACAATTAAATTCAACTTTCGTGGTTTTATATGTGTTAGGGCCCAGTTATAGCTTTCATTGAAACCCTCATTGTAAATTTCCTTTTACTTCATATCAAAGCTCATGAATTTTAGAATTTATTTTTCATTGAACGACATTAATCTCAGTGAAGTAACGTTTGTCGTTCCACCGAACTGAAACTGAATTTTCCAATAATTCCTATGAGAAGCTAATCAGACAGAGATCAAGTAAGCAAGATATATTATACATCGCAGGACTTTTTACCAACAAATTAATTTTGGAATTTTCCAGGATTTTGACAGTTAAATTACTCACCACGGCCGAAATAGGTGCACACATATTTGATTCACACACACTTTTGCCCAAATCTCAAGGAATGCTGTTAAAGCGGATGTTACATTTGTTAATACTTCCCATGAACCTAGAATTTAAATTTAAAGGATCAACATATCTTGAAACTCTGAAACTTTCATGCAGATATTAAATAAAGCCTAAAATTGATAAAATCTGAAAATTGATTTTATACACCTGAAACTCTGAAACGTTCATGCAGATATTCATACCATTCCACATACAGATGGCATATTCTCGGAGGTTCCCGCAGTTGCTAGATGGTTCGGGGAGTGGTTTTGACAGATTGATTCCAGTGGGCATTCATTCATTCCAATCGACCATAAATGGATCTGTTCGATTTTCATACAGCAGGGTAGGGTTTGTACACTACAATCCGAAACTATAACATTGCCCTCCTCCTAAACTTGTTCGTTCCGAACAAGTGCATCCTCAGTTTCACCATCAAAACGATGTAACCGATCCAGATGCACTACCTTTAATTTTCATCGAAGTCCTTTCTGTATTCGGTAGACGACGTCGTTTATACGCTTCACAATTTTGTAGGGGATTTCCCATTTCGGCAGTAGCTTCGGCGTACGTTAGGGATTATACAGCCACACCAACTCCAGTTCCTGTTGCTCTGATATCGTACCTGGTTTTCATAGGACTTGCCAGTCTTATTCTCGTCCTGGTAATTTCGTGGATATCTCGGAGTCTTTCTCGTAGATCATCAAGGTAGTCATCTTCAGTGGTCGGCTCTACCGTTGGGGATCCGAACATTACTTCAGTAGGCAACCTAAATGCTCGGCCAAATAAGAATTCACATGGGGAGTATCCAGTCGTGCTATGGACCGCTCTTCAGTACGTCATCAGGAACAAGGGAATGCAACGATCCCAGTTTCGTTGACTGTCGTCTACTACCTATTTTTTCTAGGTTCGATTGAATCGTTCCACCATCCCGTCTGACTTTGAATACTCTGGATTCAAAGTTACTACCTTGATCAGAATATAGTGCATATCCAGTTGTCCACGATACACCACGGTTTTCGTTTCCTGGTTAGGCATGGCGAATGCTTCTGGCCATTTGCTGAAGTGGACCATAACAACTTATATGTAACGGTTTCCGCTGTTCGTTTCTGGAAACGGGCCAGCAATATCTATTGCTATTCTTCCGAACGGTGCCCTAACGTTGTGGTGATGCATGGTTCCTTGCGTCTTTCGTTTTAGTCCTTTACAGACACTTGTCGATGTCCTCTCTTTCAGACAGTCAGTAGAATCGCTCCCTCACTTTGTCTTAAGTCGTATTGATTCCCAAATGTCCTCCCGATACTCCACCATGTAGCTCCCGTAGTACATCTTTGACCATGGACCGTGGAACGACAAGCTGTGATACATAGGACTTTCCCTCGGAGGAATCCCATTTTCTTCTCAAGACATCATCCTGGACGTGAAGAGAATCTTATTGTGCCCATTACGCCTTCAGAGTTGGACTACGATCCGAAATTTCTTGCCAATCTGGTTTCTCCATGTGTTCCCTCCATGTAAGAATCGGTTCAATGTCGGGGACTTCCATCTGCGCTTCTCTGATCTTTTTAGGAGTCCAACCGTTGTTGGCCTCGACTCTTATTCGCAGGGTGGTGATGAGCTCCTTTTCTTCTTGGCGGGTGCAGTGTTTGCAGTTCATTCCGCAAGGTCGACGAGACAGTGCGTCAGCCTTAGAGTGCAGGGTGCCCTTACGATGCTGAATGTCAAATCGAAGTTCTGCAGCCGCTCGATCCATCCAGCAACTTGACCCTTTGGATTTTTAAATTGAAGCAACCACTTTAGAGCAGCATGGTATGTACGAAGAAGGAACTTCCTGCCATAGAGGTATTTATGGAAATGCTTCGTCGCCAGAATTAACGCTAAGAGTTCCCTCCTGGTCACACAATAGTTTCTTTCAGGTCTGGACAGTACCTTGCTTAAGTAGGCCACCACTCTTTCCTGTCCCTAGTGTACTTGCGATAAAACGGCTCCAACTCCAAAATTACTTGCGTTGGCATCGACAATGAAGATCTTTTCCCCGTCGGGATATGCTAGTATCGGTGCTTGACATATGATATCTCTTTTGATATCAGTATGTGGAGGGGTATAAATATGAAGCGACAAGCATCGAGTTAGTCTAAATTGTGACCTGAACGTTTCAAATAGTGTTGACTGTGTGAATTACCTAAATGAATTTTGAAAAGTGACAATAGTGTGCGAATTTAATCGTTGGTATTTGATTTCAAATAAGTGTATTTGAATTGTTAAACGAGAATAAAGTCGTAGCCGTTTTGTAAATAATATGATTCTAGAAATAATTGTGTGTTTAAATAAATTATTGTTAAACATAAGTGTTTTATTATTCGAAGCCCGTCTTCATTCTACAATTTGTGATATAATAGCTAAATGCACAAGATTAAAAGAGAAAGCAATACCCAAATGTCAAATTCACATTCATGGAGTTGTAGACCTACTTGCAACATTCAGCCTGCAAGGACGAGTTCTCGTGTACAGATACAAAATGCGGAATGCAATTCGACTACTTTCGAAAAGTAAATCCGAAAGCGGAATTTTGGTAGTTTCCTAATGTCAAAAGCATTGGAATACGCAAATTTTGTTCTACAAAAAATACATTGACAATTGTAACAATATCATTATAAAATTTAACAGGGAATTTTCAAACATTGGTTTTCATACAAATAAAACAATTCAAGATTTTGGAAGAATTCATGGGGGCACATCCAGATTTGGCCAAAGGGTAAATAAAAACCACTGATGCGAATGTGTTGATATACATATCATGGTCACATATCTTTGATTCAAGAAAACATTTCAATTATTTTTTGAAAGAATAACAATATATTTTCATTACTACCATAGTATAGTGGCTATAAGTTACAGAAACTGTATATTCATTAATCGTATTACAGTTACACACACGAGTCACGAGTCAACAAGAAAATTATACCATATTCCAGCTCAGTGGCGCGATGGTTAGTGCAACACCTAAATGATTTTTCACTGGCCCTCCTATCGTGATGATCTGACAAATCATCCGAGTATTACCAATTGTCATGAAAAGCTTAGCCGTTCGGATTCGGCATAAAACAGGAAGTCCCGCCATCGTGCTAACAAGTACACACGCACACATGTATGGTTGTGAGAAAAAAGCTAGGCCCTGGGTACTAACGAGCCTGTTTCGCCATAAATTTTTTTTAAGCGGCCAGGCCACAGTACGAAAGGTTTAAAATATCTAATTTACTACGTCTCGTCCAATCTGACACAATGATTTATAAATAAATATAAAACAAATCCGTTACAAACTACTAAAACAATGTAGCTAGCCCATCATACAATGACAAACGTTGCCTTAAAACAGCCGTTACTTTATTGACTTTTCGAAGAACGGATATTCTCCGATTCAACTACAGAATCATACGGTAACTGAGTGATCTGACAGTTTTCTATATCACGGACTACGTGACGATAGTGTGGCAGAATCTTGTGGATAACACATGGAATTTAAATTTCGAAAAATGTTTCTAATTGGTTCCAATTGGGGTATCAACGTTTTTTATTACAACATAGTTACCTGCTTCATAAGTTTGCACTGGGCTATAGTGTTCCTAAAATTGTTTCTGATTATATTCTTCAACCTTCACTATTGTATTAGCAGAGGTCTCTCTTAGCCCAACAAGGTGCATCTCGGTGTTATTTAATCGCTTCTTCGTATTATCTACTATAACACCTCTTTGGTCTATAATAAATAAAAACTTACTGGTAGTATTGTTGATTGACCTATTAAAATCATTATTGAAGGCATATTCAACGTGAGACAATATTTGCACCCGATTTGCATGTTTAATAGGTTCGCTAAGCTTCCCCAACATCGGATTTTGGGTTCGATTAACTCATGAGAGATGTTTAAGTCCAGAAGGAACTGAACTCTAACGACGTGAAGCACGTACCTCAAGCGCTGCATATCTACTTAGTACTCGTTGATATCACTGGGTACAATTTCACACATTTCGTGAATGCCTTAACAACCAGAAGGCTATGCTTCCGCTTAGATTGGATAGCTGGTAGAGGTCCAAAGTGATCAAGATGAATCGTGTGGAACGGAGTCAGCACTTTAGGGACGTTGAACAAGTTACGAACAAGTTATAGATCGAATGCAATTCTGTAGGAATTTTTCTACCTTCGACTGTATGCATACGAATTTGTTCACAGCACTTTGTTAACCCTATATGAGCAATTTTCTCGTGGACATGTCTAAGAAGGATTGTCTCCATATGGAAAGGAACATACACACAAAGTCGACCACTCTTAAGTTATCTGAAGATAATACCATCTTGAAGTACACATGACTTCAAATTTTCTGAAAACAAACAATTCTTTAAAGCAGAAACGATCGAATCACGTCCTTGTGAGGCCCTGAGTTCTCGAGATTTAGAGCCCACCTGGCAATTCGTGGGTTGACTTTTTTTTTATTCAAAGTAAGTGTTAGCGAATCAGTTACAATCAGGTACACTCTAAAAAGGCGAAGTGCGGATATTATGGCTAATGTTTCAAGCTCAAAGCAAATAAGCAACCGGGTGTAACTTTTTGTCGCCTTGCCTCTGAAGTAGCACAGCACCATATCCTAATGAGATTGGGTGTCAGTAAGGCTCAGTTTCAAGTTTGGGTTGTAAATCGACAGCACTGGCGAGTACTTTAAATAGGTCATATAGTGGCGTAGCTATACGAGAAAACGATTTTACGAACCGCCTAAAGTATGATCTTAACTTCACGCATTATCTTAAGATTTTCAGACGACAATTAACTTAGCTTCAACAAACCGTCGAAGTACGAGAGTAATTAAACGGTGGAAAACGGAAGGGGCATTATTAAAAATTCATGTTGTTACGAAAGCAGTAAAATGTGTTGAACCATGAGAGACCTTAATTTGGTGAAGGAGAAACAATTTTTACCGCCCAAATATTCAATTAGCGGATGAGGAGAATTATCACGAACAGTGTGTTTATTAAAGGCAAGGTAGTCCATGCACATCCGTATTTCAACCGACTTCTTCTTAACAAGAACTAAAGGTGAGGCATAAGGGGTCCTAAATAATTTCATTCACAATTTTTTTCTCATCAAAGGAAACTCTACGTGGGTAATAATAAATTGGGGTATCTGTTACAAGTCGGATTTCCATTTGATGTTCTAGGACTACTACCTTCGATTTATCAAAATTCAGATAACAATCCCTTACGACAGTGCGAACCTCGTCAGCTGTGGATCGATTTATTGACTATGGCGCAGAAAAGTCAATAATTAAACAGTGGATAAAATTTAACCATCTTTTTAACGCAATCGACACACGGCCTTATTAGACTAACTCGCTGGTTGTCGCTTCATCTCTATTTATACCATTCCACATACAGATGGCACGAGAAGTGGTTTTGACAGATACCTCTATTCCATTCATTCATTCCAGTGGGCGCATCCAGTACCACAAGTCGACACTACATGGATCCATTCGATTTTCTTAAATCAGGGTAGGTACGTACACTACAATCCGAAATTTATAACAATACAAAAAAGTACCGTGAATGAATCCTTACTACAAATCAAGTTTTTATACTTATCTCCATTTGATTTAAATTGCCCTGTATAAATTTCTGCTCAATCCGTTCTTCACAATTCTTTTTTTTTTAATAAAAAAAATCCTTTTTCGACTTGCACCTCATTATATTTGTATTGGATTTGTTTATTCGACGGAAGAAAATTCGCAAATGCAAGAAGCATCTAATAGTATTTTTTTACATTTCAAAAGCGTAACATACTACAGAGTGGCGATTTAAAAGCGATTTCGATAGGGCCCCTGGATGTTCAGCTTTTCTGAAAAGAGATATTTTTACATGCACCGATTCATTAATGTAGTTGACATAACAAATTGTTTTTTGTTATCATTTTTTTTAAATATATTTATTTTAAAATTATAAGAATTATTATATATAATGTTTGACTTTAAAAAAATTCTTAGTATTTCTGGAAAGATCATGCTTGACCAATATTTTAAAACGGTTAGCACAGTTCACAAAATGATGTTGTCATACAACTGTAGGTAGAACATTTTACTTGAAATGCCGGTGTACAAGAACTTGAATATACAATATTTTAGGATACTACCGAATACCAATACAATGTGGTACCGTACTTATTCACTTCTATAGTTGTTCCTACGAAATGCAGCCAATCTTTGTCGTTCACTTTGTAAAGACTGTTCAAGTTCTAAAACCTTAACTTGAATTTCCATTTCAAGTGTTTTTGCCTGATGGACCGTTAATTTAGTAAGATCCAATTCCTGGTAGTCCTCCAAATGTTGACTGCAGTCTTTAGCTGTTGCAACCACAGCTCCCGTAGCTTGAGTAACATTACGTGACGCCAAAGAAAGCTCAGTAAGATTTTGACTGTTTCGCGGTGCTTTTACTCTGCTCGATACAACAAGCTGTGCAGTACAAGCTGCAATTTCTTGAGCTGCCACAATTATGTCTAAATGATGCTTTGCTTCGCCACTCACAGCTTTGTTAGCTGCTTCTACTAACAAATTCGCACCTGTCGCTACACTCTTTGCAGCAGATATAAGTCCCTCAGTCCACTGATTATTCCGTTTGTAAAATTCTTTTACCGATGCAGTGCCTGTCAAAATCATAGGGATTAAAAGAGTTCAATTAAAATTGTATGCAGAAATACCTTTTCCAATAGATACTATTTCTGTTTGTAGAGCTTTTGATTTTAGAACAAGCACACGAATACATTGCATGAGGCTTGTACAAGCGTCTAGAATTCTTTCGTTTACCTCCAACTTAATTCCCGAATCAGATGCCCGTGAATTTGATAAGAGTTCTACAATTTTTGAAGCAGCTTCTTCAATCGCTTTATCCATCGTTGCTAGTTCTGACTCAACTAAATCTCCTAATTGTTCACTGTCGTCAACTTTTTTACTCAAAACATGAATCATGCTAGTTAAGATTATCAGCTTTTCTTTTAAATTAACTACAATCGGGAGTACAACAGAAGGATCCGCTAATTCTAATAATACTCTGAACATCAAATTTATGTCTGTGTTGATATTTTTTACTTCATCAGCGATTTCTATTTAAAAAAAAGAGGTTCAAGATAAATGTTTGAAGGTTCAATACAATGTTCAACATACTTTCACCAGCATCGATGTCAGCGGATGTGTTACATACGGCCATTCCCTGTATTTGGATAATTGATAATAAGTGTCCTGTTAGAACTATTTTCCTAGCAAACCCTTCAACAACAGTGTTGTCCGCTGAATAGTTCTTATATACAATTTGCAGTTCGTTAAGAGTATTCTGCAACTCTTCAGCTATCATCATAAAATATGCTGTTGTTCCGGTTACATTGGAAAAATCATTTTCTGTGCTCGCTCGAATAGTTAATTTCTGCGATGATTTAATACAAGCTTCTAAAAGAGCGCGCATGCAACTCTCCGCATGAATTTTACTTGAATGTAAGGATGTTTCCAGCGCAGCAATTTTGTCTAGAGAGATTTTATATTTATCGTCTAATTCAGCCTGTTGATGAAGTAAATCTTGAATGTCACATTCCAAAGTAGTCTTTTCATCAGACAACCTTTCGAGAATGCAATTGATTGTCTGTTCGAATTTGTTAATTTAAAAAATCCAAAAAAATTATTAAGAAAATTAAATAAAATTAGAATTATTTCAGCAAATATTTACAGCATATTAGAAAATGTATGCATTTTATAGTTAGATGCAATGTATGGCTTACTATACAAATGAAGGAACGCAAGCCCCAATACCATTTAAAGCGTTAGCCGGTTGAATTATACATTAATAAATTATTACAAATGTTTACTACTTTTCCATTTATATTTATATAGTTATAACTTACAAACGAGCAACGGTTGTAAATTTTTGAAATTTTATATCAAAATTCATGCTCTGTGCACCGTGCACCGTTTCATATTATGGCGAACGATATCGAGCCATGATACGCGACTTTTTTTTTTGCCCCAGTTGTCTCAGTTGAATTCGGTTGACATGTGGTTTCATCAAGACTGATGAATTTGGTGAGCAGCTTATCTCGCGAAGGGGCCCTGTGAGTTGGCTGCCAAGATCATGCGATTTTACACCTCTTGATTATTTCTTGTGGGGTTTTGTAAAGTCGTTAGTCTATGTAGACAAGTCGAACACGATTGAAGCCTTACAGGATAACATAACACGCGTAATTCGTGGAATACAGGCCGAAATGCTCGAAAAAGTGACGCAAAATTGTTCCTTCCGAATGACCATTTGAAACGGAGCCGCGGACAACATTTACATAAATCTGTCTTTAAAACATAAAAGGCGAAGGCCTATTTGTCGATTAGAATACAAATTTTGAAAATTTAATGCAAATTTGAGTGTTATATTCGATTAAAAAAAAACCTACGCTCTACAAAATCACCCGTTATAAGGAAAGTAAATTTCTCGTCAATCTTGACCTCTTTCAGTCGAATTATCGCCGGGGTATAACATTCGAATGGCAAGTAATGTCATACCAGCAGTAAAACCCCATTACCACTATAAAGCCCTATTGGGGAAAGTATGTGTTGCCTATAAACAGAAGTTAGACAGTTCCGCAATAAAATTGTATAATCATTTTAATGTTATTTCGTTGTTCTTCCGTATAAGTGGGTCACTAAGTTAACCAATGGGATGCCTCATGAAGTTTTTAAAAGCCTGGTTACATGATCATTGGAATGAAAGTCGTGTGCAACGCAACAGGTTTATTCGAAAAGAAGAGAAGATTTCCTTATTTTAATAAATTTAATACTAAATTGGTAATTGTTTTCATAAATAATATATATAATGTATAAGACATACAGTTTATGATATGAAGTCACTAAATTTCAAGGCATTCAAGACCAATATTTTTACTTGCTCCCAGTAGATCACGAAGAAGAAGAGTAGATAATGTATTCGTTTCGTGAAGAAGTTCAAACTCAACATTTTAATCAAACCTTTTTTAATACGACTTTAAAGAAGCTCAAAAAAGTGAGGCCTACTTTTCTTTCATTCTTTTGGTCTATTGGAGGCTGGACAAATTTTTTCAAATTTGATATTCGAATTTCTTTGGGTATTACCCATAGGATTTTTCAACATTTAAAAAAAATCGAATTAAAACTAGACAAAAACCCTTAAATATAATTTATCCTTCACAGATTTAAAAATTTCACATTTAAAACAAAACGTCGTACCCAAATTTTTCCGAATAATTTAATAATATATTTTTGTGCTCTGGCCAAATTCAGAAAATCATCAATTACTCGTTAACTCCCTCGAGTTGAATTTAATAAAAAAACATATGAGAAGGCTACAATCCACTGTGTGGATCGATTTGTACCCTATCCCATCCCATCCTTAAGCCAAATATCCCCAAATTGTCGGATTTATGGCGATGACATATAGAAAATGTCGTTGTCATAACATATTGTTCAGACTGTTTATCAAAATCATTTATGGTTCGACAAAAAAAACCGTTTTTCGCCTGGTTATGCTTTTTGTATGAAAACGCCTCCAAAAAGTGGGCGTGGCTTAAAATAATATATGGAAGAAATGCTTATACTAACAGAACCAATGATTTTGCATCACAATTTTCGAAATGTTTAAAATTTTGGCGAAAAAACGTTTTTTACTACAAATGCCCCCAAAAACTTTGAATGAACAAAATATAGATATTATGATTGTCTAGATAAGTGGTTCAGACTTTTTTCAGTATCTCTAGTGGTTTGGAATGAAAAGGAGGCGTGTCAGTGGGCGGATTTCAAAAAGTTTTACACTTGTTCTGCTGGGAGTAACAACAAGCACGTGTACCAAATTTCTTAATTCTACCTCAAAATTTAAGGCCCAAAAACTGGTGACGTACGGACCGACGGACGGACGGGCGGACAGACATGAATTAATCGACTCAGCTATCGATTCTGAGTCGATCCATATGCTTTGAGATATACCTAGCTCAATTATTTCTCTATTTTACAAACTATGTTTCAAAACTAATATACCCTTATGGAATAGGGTATAATAAATATAACTACTGACATTTGTTTTAGGTCACAGTCTTTGAAAACCATCATTGGAAATTTTCTTTTATTCTTGCGGCTTATTTATAAATCAAACCATTGGCAAGTTGGTATCAAAACAAAGCTTACAAGTTTTTAAACATGATGACCAAAAATATTTTAATTTTTAATTATAGTTTTCGCAGAAAATCACTTCTTATTTTTCACTGATCAAGATTTATTGTAGTGAAGTAATGATTGCCATTAAACCGAACATAAAGAATTCCAAGAATTCCTATAAAAAGTATGGGGGTGACATTTCAATTCCATCATGTGTTGTGTTCCAATGAAGTTGTTCAATAATAGCTATAACTGGACCCTTAGTCTCAATACTTTGAAGGGAGTTTTGAGTTTTGTTCAACATGGACCAAGAAAGTACGACCCAGTGGTTCACCCACCCCTCGTTTTTTGTTTGGGCATTTTTATGTTCCTATAACTGGTGACTAAGAAAATGCACTTAAGGATACTTAACTGTATTTCAAATATATAAATTTCTCAAAAACCTCTGGCTATAAAACATATTTATTTATATGTGTAAATGTACCTATACACAAGAGCTATTACATGCGAGTTGAATGTTAGAAGATTTTTGGCAAAGATAACCCGGGTTTTATATTTAGAAGTATTAAACTTAACTCTCATGACATTTATATGCTAAATGTATTCATGTGGCAGGAGACTACCTCCGTCTGGAAAACAATGGCAGCTGTTCGTAGATTATAGGGAATGTGTCAAACCTCGCTGTCACTCTAGACTACAACTTAAAATGGAGTACCCACTTAAGAGAACTAACAAACAAATTAAGACAAAGTGCATATGCTATGTTTCACCTCGGCTACTATTGTCCAGCAAATGTTCTTCGACAGTGTTACTTTGGACTAGCGGAATCACATATTAGATATGGCATTATCGCGTGGGTTAATGCTCCCAAATGTCTAGTCATGAACATTTTCACCGTAAATTGCAGAAGATTGTATACGTACGAAAATAGGAAAACACTACGACAGGCGACTCATCGACGAATATATAAAACTGCTAGATATCATACAACTGCACAAACATAAAATTATATCAAACTTTCACGACGACGATACATAGAAACTTCAAACAATACAAGCATACAACATCAGGAGAAGACACCAAAATCAACTCACAATCCAGAGACACTGGAATGAATACTGCTGCAGGAAATATGAGGTTACAATCACTACAATACTGAACGAGCTTCCAAGAAGAAAAAGGAACTTAATAAAAACAACATTAATAAGAAAAACTAAAACGTTTTACTTTAATAATGATGAATAAATAAAAAAAAATAATAACGATAATATGTACATAAAAATAATTTTAAAACTCACTTGAAATTATTTAAAAAATCATTTTTGTTAACAGTCTTCTGCCGACAAGCCAGTTATGCTTTGCAGATTTAAGTTTAAAATTGTAATTTTGTTATGCAAAATCAATGTAATTTTTTGCAAATTTTTATGAAAAATCAATAAAATCATTTTCAAATCAACAACCAGGAAGTTAAGCATAAGAATAAAACAAAAAAAATTTGTTAGTGTTTCTGTTCACGAGAGATCTTTACTAGCAGCAGTGTTCGTGCGACACACTTTGCTTACGAGTAGGTCGACAACTTCGATTAGTGTGAATTTGACACTGTGATTATCGTATTTCTGTAACATTTCAGCGAATTACCGCCCGGGTATGACACACATAAATGTTTCCTCTTTCTATTAAAAAAATTTAAGAAAATTGTTATACGCTCAAAACAAATAACATCCATTTAATTATGGATTATAGGAATCTCCAACAGGGATATCTTTCTGTGAAAATACTATTGGATTCAATAGAATGAAGAATGGGTAACCGTTTTTTCCTTTAGACAAAAGCTGATAAAACAGTTTGAAGCAAATATAATTAATAATTTATACAAATTTAAACACAATTTGGCGTCATTTCATTTTTTGTTTTTTTCTTATTTCGTTTGGTATAATTCACGTCACCTTTTACTTAGCTGTGTGATGTTTTAGTTTTGAAAAAAATGCAACAAGTTTTTGATCATCACTCTAAATTTTCATTATGAAAGCAGAAACGATAAAAGTAATTACTTCTTATTAAAACCCACCAGGCAATAAAGCATGTCCTTTTTTAGAGGTATAGAACTTCAAATTGTAATGGAACACAAGAAAGTCGTTTTAATGTCCATCAATTTGGCTTTATTGGAAGGATAATTTTATGCCATGTGGCCGCCGCGGCTGGTTCGAATAAAGCCAAGTCTAGAGTTTCAATTTTCAACAACTTTTACGAGCATTTAGGGCCGTATGTCGGCAATAATGCCACAAATGTTGGCTTCCCAGTCCCCTAACATTTCTGGTTTGTTGGCGTAGACGAGCGACTTCACATATTACCAAAGAAAATAATCCAATGGTGCCAAATCAGCGATCTTGGTGGCCAATTGACAGGTGCATTCCGCGAAATTACGCGCTTATCGAATGTTTTCTTCAACGAATCGGTTAACCGAATTATTTGCTCTGATGGACGATTATGTCGACCATAAAGTGGACGGAGCTTGCTTGTTTTCGAAATAAATTTGCACAATTTGCAAGCGTTTTTCATTTGTCAACCTATTTATGATGAAATGGCAAAACAAATTGAACACAAAGGACATTAGAGTTGCCCGATTTTACCACAAAATATCAGTTTTAACTCTATTCGAAAAACCAACATCTAAAAAAACACCCGTTATGTATAAAAAATGTAGCAATGGATGATATCGTTAAGTTAATTAAATAGGTAATTCTACTTATGCTATGTTTTTTTTTCATAGCAAACCGCCATATTTTGCCATATATTATGTGTAACAAAAACTTAAGTTAATGCAAAAAAATATATTGCAGGTATATACATTGTGTGATCTAAACAAACGAAAAATGAAATTATATAATTAACAACACAAACAGACAACAAAAGCAATATAGAAAAAATGATTAAGCTTACCTTGTATTCTTCATCTTTCTTCAAAATTTCGTTTTCTAATCGCGTTATTTCAGCATTTTTTTGGTTCAAATCCTGGGAAAATTGATGTTTCGCTTCCCTTAAATTCTCCTCATATTGTATGTTCTCAAATGAAATTTTGGTTTGTAGCTCATTATTTTGCTTCTCTAATTCTATTAAGTTTTGTTTATAATCAATCTCAGATTGCTGTTGTGATAGTTTAATTTCATCATTCAATGAAGTTAGCACTTCAATTTCATTTTTTAAAGTGTCAGAACTTTGTGTAAGAGTAATAATGTTTTCTTGCAAATTAATAATTTCTTGATGTTTTTCATCCAGCGATTTCTCAAATTGTTTACAGAGAATAGCATGCTCCGTTGTTTTAGAAACTAATTCATTGCGAATTAACTCAATAGATGCAGATGTTTCAGATTCTTGTTCAATCATCTTGTTTTCCAGTTCATTTGATTTAGCTTTGAGTTCTGATATCTCAGCCGACTTATCTGCCTGAAGATCATCGTAGTGGTTTTGTAATGTGTCATGGTCCTCAACTAGTTTAGTATATTTTAAATTTAGAAGCTGCTCTTGGCTTTCGAGTTCTAATGTTTTTGTTAAAATATTTTGATTTTCAATTTGTTTTTCAGCCAATTCGTCTAGCTGTTCTTTAATTAAATATTTTTCGGCAGTAAGTTCAGCGTTTTGCTTTTTCAATGAATTGAGTAGCTTAGTCTCATCCGCACGCTGAAAAATAAATTAATAATTAGCAAATCTTAGGGAATTTTATTAATATTATTAAAATTTCAATCATTTCCCATTATTAACAACATTAGAAATAAAAATTAGCTGCTTTAGCTAGAAACAATATTTTTCATTTTATCCACTCTTAATCTACACATTTGAATAGACTTCCGACTTAACATTATATCACAGAGACTGCTAAGGCTAGCATCTCGCCCAAAAAAAAACCAAGCAGCAACCACAACCACGACCAAGCCAAGCACGTCGGCTAGCACCAGCAAAAGACAATCAATGACCGAAGTGGTCAGAGATCACTTTTAGGTGGCACTAATGGATGAGAATTTCACAAATGGAAAATCCATAGCCGAGACGTGGGGAAAGATTGAGGCCAAACTTTTCAACATGGTGATAGATCACATAATTGAAAGCAAAGGGGGACGTCTCCCGAACTTTGACTCCGCCGAGGTCGTGAGGGAATATATAGGGTGATCAAATGCGAAGACCAATTCTTCCAGGACTTCCTTAGCGAGTGCGTTGCCAAGGTAAGTGAAGCTGGGGTGGCTTGAAGCTCAAGCTGTTCCCAACTAAGGACATCTCAAGGAGACTCAAGGCCCGCATTTGGTTGCCCGATATGAAGATGGAAATAGGAAGACTCCTCCAATGTCTTAAACTCCACAATCCAACGGTACAAATGAATGACTGGTCAGTTATTAAGAACACAATATCTTTCCTGCTATTAATAAACAGCGAATGCCTGGCGGCTCCCGATAAGGCAGATTATACACTTAGGTTTGGCATATGGCATGCCAAGACGATGAGGATATTATCTAAACCAACAAGCTTATGGAGGACCTCATCATCGGAAAAAAAAACCAACCAACGGATAATGCTGAAAGTCATTTAGATTAACCTGGGGCACTTAAGGTGTGCCTTCGATAATCTAATGGTTTTCCTCAGGGAGAAAAACATGGAAATCGGCATTATCCAGGTGCAATGGGCGAGAGACTCGTCCATAAAGGGACTCCAGGACAATCAATATAACATGTTCTACAAACAGCAGGCCACTGGTAAACCAAGAACATGCACTCGCTAAGAAACATATCAAAGCATTTTTATGTCCCAATTTTAGCTGAGACGACCTAACAGTGGTCAAACTAGAAGGTACGACCAAATACATATAAGTGACCTCCACATACATGGATCATGACAGACCAGCACCGCCAGAGGTGCAGCAACTCATAGCCACAACAATCAGCGGATAATATGCTGATGGGCCGCGAAGCCAACGCAAGGCATACGGTATGGGTAAGCTCAGAAGATAATGAAAGAGGTAAGTCACTTTTTTATTTTTTTTTTTGTACTACCAATTTATCAATCTGCAACAAGGGCACGAACCCAACCATGGTCTTTCCAAGTACGGAAACATATAGGGAGTGGGAAGAAGTGCTGGATATTACATTAAAAACAAATAATGATAGTTTTAGTGTTGATAACTGGAGATTCTCCAATCTGGAGTCACTTTCAGACCACAAATGGATTTAGAAATCCCAAGAGAGTTGAATGGACCATGTTTGGCCAAGACGTTCGGTAAAAACTTAAAACCACAAAAGAAGCAAACGCCTTTGCAATCGAAGAAGAACTGGAGAATGCGATGAACATCGCATATAAAGTATCGTGTCCAGTAAAGCGAAGCAAAAAAAACACTTCCCCCGTGGTGGAATGAAGATCTCTCCAAACTCCGACAGATGACCATATCGATCTTCAATATCTGCCACAAACACAACTTCTGGAAGCCCTATAAGGAGGAGGGAGTATGGAATATTGCCATTCTATTGAAACCCTCGAGGAATCCGCTAGGCTAAGCTAAATTCTGTCTATTAGCTAATGGATATGCTCGAAACAACAATTATCCTGGCAACACTTCACTTCATCAAATTTGCCCATATAGGGTCGCCACAGGGCGGCGTCATCTCTCCTCTCCTCTGGCTAATGGTTATGTATAAAATTGTAGTTAAATTAGTTGAGGAACGGGTCACAGTTGTCGCGTATGCAGATGGCGTGGTGATACTTGTGTCATGAAAATACATGACAAAAATAAGTGAAACCATGGGGGCTGCTCTAGACAAGGTTAGCACTTGAGCTGCAAATTGTGGCTTCGGTGCAAGCCCGAGCAAAACAGAATTGGTGGTACTCATCACCATAGCCAAAGTACCCGATTTCACCCTCCCGGGTCTTAATAGCCAACCTCTCACACTATATTTCAGCACTAGGTATTTGGGTAACATGATTGACCCAAAACTTAACTGGAAACACAACATCGAACATTTGATTTAATAAAGGCTACAACCTCACAAAACTAAAAAGGCTGCAAAGAACTTCCAGTAAAGGCGCCAACGGATGCCCTTACATAGCACATTGCATCTCTTGCCTCACGACCTGCCCATTAAAGATACCCCTATATGCAGCTGAGTAAGACTAAATTAGTTAGGATGCTGGAATGCACGGCCAGATGGCCACAGTTACCAAACGGCATGGTCAGAAACGAAGTAGTAAGAGATTTCGACACGGTCGCCTACACCGAAGTCGGATAAAATATCAGTTTCATACCACCTACCGAAGGCTGGAGGGGCGTGACACTTCGGAAAAGCACAATGTTGCTATTCTAATACATAGCCAAGCGGTCATAAAGGCCATAAGCTTGGCTACCATTTCACGCTAGGTGCGGTTAAGAAACAAATGCACACATACTTCCTCAAGAATGCCCATTTCAAATGGAGAAGGTTCACAAATTGCGTCATATCGAGGACGATATGGCCTTCCCATGACAAGAACAGAACAAACGATCTACTAAACTGAACGTACCCAGATATCGCAAGAATTACAGCGATAGTCACGGGCACTGGCCAATTGGAAACCATGCGGCCAAACTAGGAATCCCATACAACTCTCAATGCAGCAATTACGGGAACACAAACGTGAGAGAAACCCTCTCCTATTACATCTGCAAATGTGCCACACTCTCAAGAGCCAGATTACGGGCGTTAGACCAACCATTCCTCGACAATCTTAGCGATATCTCGGGTAAAAAAATACAAGATCTTATCCGTTTTTCTATACCTCACAGGCTGGATTTAGAAACCGCCTGTATCACACCCACAACAATCATCATAATAAAGGTCACACGAGTCGTGGTAAAAGGGCACAAAGTGCTACTCAGGTTTATGCCGAACCGCCACTTCTACCTACCTATCTACCAAAGAGTGTTCATGGCCATAGCCGTAGCAAGTCGAATCGGAATTGAAGGTGCTTAACATCCAATGCAAACCCCGTGGAATGACAGGAAGTTTAAAAGGTTTTCTTCTTTGTATTCCCATTTCAAAATAGTTGTTAAACTTTTCACTACAAGTCTGGTAACAAAGTCAAGGTCCACCGAAAAATAAATTATATATAAACTTTCTTAAAGCACAACAAACATTTCAAAACTAAAATCGGTGAAATTATCGTATGAGGTTGAATACTGATGTACCAAACCGCGCTTGGCAGCTCTGGTTATTATGTGCGAAACCGCAAAAATAATTTAAAATGGATATTGAGTCATTCAATGCAACATTCGTTTGACTAGCTTTGTTTAAAAAAAATGTTATTCGCTTATGAATATTTAGTCATGAAAGGTACTGCACTTGCAGTAAAACTTTGTATTGCGTTTGAGATGTAAATGGTATTGTTGCATATTTTAGCCAACCAAGCAACAGACTGATGTTGGTTTTGATATAGCGAAAGACTGCTTTTACGAGCTCCTTGACAAAGCTTATAAGCGATTACAGAAGTAAGATTTTGAAATCATGCTGGGAGATTTTAACACAAAGATAGAAAAGGAAGACATCTTTATAAGCGCGTTATCAAGAAGCCACCCCAGAGTTGATGTTCGCAATTTTTACCAAAGTATAAAACGTGTAAAACGGTGGTTAAGTGTTGTAGAACGAGGGTAGACTCTGATTGACCTTAACTTGGCAATGCCCAGTGGTTGTAACTCTGACTACACATCAAGTGCTTATTTTTTATCTCCAAGTGGTATCCATCGGGTACTGGTCTCATCCAACCGGATAACACGCCGAAAAACAGCAACAGCAGAATGGAACGGAATGGATACCCGGCCTGCTGTCCAAGGCGAACCTAGACAAGCTGCTTCGACATATTCGGACAACAGATTGTATAGGAATTTCAAGGGTTAGTCAGGCCCCGCGGCAGCGCTCAATCCCGTAGTGGATACTGATGGCCCCGTGTCCTAGGGGTATCTAATAAATTGGAACTGGCCCTTCAGGTTGGGGGTTGTGCCTTGGAATAACTACCCAAAGATAGAAAAAAATTTATGTTACGAAGTAACCAATAGTCTCGGAAAGGACTGATTTTATTGTTGACGACACGGCTAAACGAAAAAAGGACAACAACTTTCGTATCTGTTCCTGGAATGTGAAAACATTTAACAGGAGAGGTGCAAGCGAACAACTAGTGGAAGCACTTAACTGCTACAAAGCAGACATTACTTTCATCCAGGCAAAAAGAGGATGAAAAACTGTGACATCTACTGCGGACCGTGTTATAGTGAGCAGAAACAGCGACTGTTTGGATGCGGATTTGTTATAAATGCCAGATTAGGCAAAAAGTATTATGTTTCCAAGACATTAGCGAACGCATTGTAACTATCCGCATCAAGGCCGAATTCGCCAACATAAGCCTTATATGCGCTCACGCCCCAACGGATGAAAAAGATTATATATATAGCGGTCGCCATATCAACGAACAGTCAACCAAATTGATCACATAGCGATAGACAAGAGGCACGCATCCAGTATTTTGTATGTCCGAACATTCCGAGGAGCTAACATCGACTCGGGCCACTACCTTGTTGCAGCCAAAATAAGAATGAGGATATCCACCACGCCACAACAATCCAGAAATACTGTAAAAAATTAAATTTAGTGTCGAAAGACTGCAATCGCAAGAGACCGCCAAGACCTTCGCGCAACGAGTATCCCTAAACCTCTCGATTAACACCATACCACCAGCATCGAATGTCGAAGAACAATGGCAACGATGCCAATAAGCCATTGGATCAGCCGCAACTGATGTGCTAGGTTTCTCGTGCCCGCCAGCAAGAAACCCCTGGTTTGATGAGGAATGCCGACAAATGCTCGCAGCCTAGAACGAGGCCTATAAGGCTAAGCTGCAGGTGAAGACGAGAGCTGCCGTTGAGCTCTATAGGCAGAGAAGAAGGAAAGAACACCGGCATTTCAGAAAGATGAAAAAAGAGCCAGAAAAGCGCGCGATCGAGGATATAGAGCGGTGCCACTCCAGGAACGATGTTCGAAAGTTTTACCAAAATTTAAAACGTTAAAGCCAAGGAATCAAGGCTCGAACAGAATCCCGTCGAGATGAACAAGGAAATATCGTAGTTGAGACACAGTCGATTCTGAGGATATGGAAGAACCACTTCTGCAGACTTTTAAACGCCGATGAAGAACAACATTCTGCTGTCAGGCAGAACGAACCATTCAATATTGGCAACGACAGCGAAAACTGCCAACCACCCGACCTGAGTGAAGTGAGGACAGCAATATCTAAACTCAAGCGTAATAAGGCTGCCGGAAATGACGGCCTTCCCGCCGAGCTTTATAAAGCCGGCGGAGATGACTTGGTAAGTAACATCAACCAACTCATAAGCCGAATCCTGTCGGAAGAAAGTATGCCTGAAGAATGGAACCTCAGCATCGTTTGCCCGAACCAAAAAAACGGAGTTAAACAAAATGACAAGGAACCAAGTTTTTCAAAGTTTTCTTGGTAAAAATTTGGTTACTTTTATATTTATATATTAGATAATAGGCCGAAAGGCATTAGAATCAAGTTATCGAGTAATTTAGGGCGCCCGCATAGAGCAAGTAAGTTAGTTAAGTAGTTGATAAGTAGGCTAGTTTTTTCATGAATTTTTGTCTAGCATTTAAGTTAGTTTTAAGAAAAATATTTATTATTATTATTATTATTATTTATTACAATATAAATAAATTTACATTCTAATATTATACATTTGTAACAGCACTAGCAACAAAGGCTTTCGGCTGGTATATTAAAATATGGGAGAAATAAAAGGTTATATGAGCATGATAGTTGATTATATTATAGATTCAATTTTTAGTCTTGACAGAATTGTGTATACATTTTTTATATTTTGAGAAGATTGTGATGACAATAGGTCTATTAGTTTTTTGTTATATAGTATAGAGGAAAGATGTTTTACTTTAGAACAGTCGGCTACAAGGTGTTTAATTGTTAAGATATGACTGGATTGGCAAAGGTGGCAAACTGGAGGGTTGTCTCTGTTGAGAAGGTAGCTGTGTGTTAATTGAGTGTGCCCGAGTCGAAGTCGCATGAAACATTTGTTCATCTGAGGTGTTGTGTCAGTTGGGTACATCATTGCATCAGCTTTTGGATTTATGACTGAGTAGTGGTGGGTGTATGTTTTCCACTCCTCCTTTCTTTTATGTTCCCAATGGGTGTTTATTATCTTCAGGAAATCTCTTCGCGAAGGTGGGTGTGGTGTGATGATCAGTTCTTCCGAAGCATTTTTTGCTGCAGTGTCAGCGAGATCATTCCCTTTGATACCTGAGTGCCCTGGTACCCAGAGGATCATAATTTTGTTCTGGTTTTTTTGTATGTTGTTTCGTATTTTGCTAATTGTGGGTGAGTGGTTGTTGATATTACCAAGAGCATTAAGGGTTGAAAGGCTGTCAGAGCAAATAACTGTTTTTTTGGGTGATTTACTTGCCATCTGAGTAGCTTTGAGGATTGCATAAGCTTCTGTAGTGTAAATTGAGAAGTAGTTTGGTAGTCTCTCGGCGTATACTATGTCGCCTACTTCTGTGACTATTGCGAGTCCATTACCATTGGCAGATTTAGAGCCGTCTGTATATAAAATATCCCATTGGTTTGTTCTGAATTCACTTATGATTTCATGAAAAAGCTGCAAGTAGGTTTCCCTGGCTGTGGAATCTTTTTTGAATTTTGCCAGCTTGGTGTTGATGTTGTTGGTTGGTATTAGCCATGGAGGGATGTTTCCAGGTGTCAGTGTTTTGATTGATAGAGGGATGCCTATGTCACTTGCTGCAATTAAAGCGTTGTACATACTGGAGGGACATTTTGGTACTTTTTTTCGAACCAAAATTTTTTTGGCAGCTGCGGTGATTGGTGATTTGTATGACTGACAGATTTTTGGGGCAAGCCGTGCTGTAAGGAGGTCTTTGCGGTGTTCAATGGACGGAAGGCCGGCTTCGTTTAGCATATTTTTTATTGGCGTCGTAGCAAAGGCTTTCAATATAGTTCTGATTGCTGCATGATAAGATGGTTTGATGATTTGTAAGGTTGATTTTGCACATTTTCCATATATTACCAATCCATAGTCAATCTTTGATAAAATTATTGTTTTTGTTATATAAATAAGTGTGTTTGGGTGAACAAAGCTATTTTTAGAAGATAAGAATCTGATAATGTTTAACCTGGTGGAAAGCTTTTTTTTTAAGTTGAATACAATGATCTTTAAAGTTAAAGTGAGCATCAAATATAATGCCTAAAATATTTAAACTATTTACATTTGGGATTTGTGTATTGAGTATATTAATATAAAAACTGTTACAATTTCTTTTTTTGCAGATATGTAAATGTTTACTCTTTTCAGGTGAAATGATGGATCCTGAGCGGGTGCACCATTCGTTTAAGTCTGCCAGGATATTTTGAAATAAAACTTTGGAACGATTATTATCGTTTCCCTTTGATAGTAGGATTAAATCTTCTGCATACAGTGTATGATTTATTTTATTATATTTTGATATAATTTCGCTTATATCGTTATAAGCGATTATAAATAATGTTACGGAGAGGGGAGAACCTTGGGGGATACCATTAGCCAATTTATATATACTTGAAAAGTGGTTATTCGATTTCACTCTAAATTGTCTGTTTGTTAGAAAACTTTTTATGTACGAATACATCTTGGGACCAACTTTCCATTGTATGAGTTTGTTCAGGATGATATGGATACCAATTCGATCGAAAGCCTTTTCGAAGTCGAGTGACAGGATGGAAACATGGTTTTTATGTGACAGGGCTGAAGTAACGATTTCGTCAATGTGAAGGAGAGAGTCGATGGTACTACGTCCATGTTTAAACGCAACTTGGTTTGGGTTTACATAGTTGTTTTTTTCAATATACCAAAGTAGGCGTTTAGAGATTATTTTTTCTAACAGTTTGCTTGTACAAGGAAGTAAAGAGATCGGTCGGTAACCTTTAGGATCTGTCAATTCTTTTGTGGGTTTAGGAATTGGTATTATGCTAGCAACTTTCCAAGTGTATGGTAATATTCCTTGGGCAAGAATACTGTTGAATAGGTTCAGAATTCGTTGTTTAAATAAAAACGGTGAATTTCTTATCATTGGGTATGAGATGCGGTCGTAGCCTGGTGTTGTACCTTTAAGCGAATTTAAACAACTTTCTAGTTCGATAATGTTTATTGGTTTTTCGATGCAATTGGCGGATGTACTTATAATGAATTCTGGGAGTACTCTGTTTATTGCAAGCTGTTTGGAGTCAAGGAAGTTTTGAGAGAAGTTTGTGTCACTGGAGTAACACGACCAGGCCTTGCCAAAATATTCACAGATGTCGGGTGAGTTGGTAAGTGTTCCTGATTCTGTCATTAACGAACTTATAATAAATGGGGTGTAGCTACCTGTAAGTGTTTTTATATCCGCCCACATTTTCTTACTTGTAGAGTTCGGATTGATGTTGGATGTAAATTTTTGGTAACTTTCTTTTTTTGATATTTTAGCTTTTTTACGGAA
The DNA here is from genome assembly GCA_949824845.1 of Rhingia rostrata. Classification (NCBI taxonomy): domain Eukaryota; kingdom Metazoa; phylum Arthropoda; class Insecta; order Diptera; family Syrphidae; genus Rhingia; species Rhingia rostrata. The sequence goes on along the minus strand of OX463757.1, from coordinate 74,918,423 downwards.
CAAAGCATTTGCTTTTCGATAGTTTACGAGGTTTTGATCAGTTGGGTGTTTTTTTGAACTCTTTCCTTAGAAGCTGTTTATTTGCTCGTAGTGTAGACAATTCAGTACTCCACCACGGCACTATCGATTTGTGAGGTTTGTTTTTTGTTTGGGGTATTGATAAGTTAGCTGCAAAGCGTAGCGCTTTGGTTAATAGCCGCTTCTTTATTTATATTTGTGGATTGGTGTTTATTTTTAACAAAATCGAGTACTTTGTTGCTATAAAGGTTCCAATTAGCGCGCTCAATTTGGAATTTGGCCGGCGGTTTTTTGTAATCAGATTTATTACCAAGGTCGATACTAGTTAATATTGGAAAATGGTCGCTTCCATGCAGATTTTCTAAAATTTTCCACGTAGCTTTGGTAAATAGCTGAGGAGAAATTACTGTCAGGTCTACATGCGTAAATGTTTTATGGGTCGAGAAGTGCGTTGGGCTGCCGTCATTCAAAATTACCAGATTGGAGATTGATATAAAATTTTCAAATTCCTTACCCCTGGGATTAATTACAGGAGAACCCCATATGGGGTTCCAGGCATTGATGTCTCCTGTTAATAAAACAGGTGTTTGTACGCTGTTTATTATGCTAATTAGATCTGTGGCTACGAAAGTTTGACAGGGAGGGATGTAGATTGATAATACTGTAATTTTGATGCCAAGACTAACTTCTACTGCTACTATGGAGATATTCGAGGTGATTGGTAGATGTCTGTGAGGGATAGAATTGAGGATCAGTAATCCAGTGCCTTGTTTTGCTGAGTTGTTTGATGGTAAGTTGTGGAAGTACGCTGTATATTGTTTCGGGGGGTGGGGTGAAAAATTGGATTGGAGGTGGGTTAAATGGCTAAATGGTTAAAATAACCATTTAGGTTCCATTGGAGAACCTTTAAGAACGATTTCGTTGTGGCGGAGGGCTTTTGTCTAATATAAGCTGCGTTATATTGTGAAAAGCCCGTGTTGGTGGGAAGATTGTTGGTTAATGAATACTTGCGGCTCCGCTGTCCAGAGCCTGAGTCATCCGGGGCTCGTGAGGGTCCCGGGTGTCTCAGCCTCTGTGCAGCGGAGTCGTTTTTGTTGGGGCATATTGTTTTATTGTGTGCTATCATCTTCGCTTTCTGGGGCATTGATGTAGTAATTATTGTTTTTTATTAAAGATTGGGTTATTTTGGATATAGGTGAGATGCTATTGTTTGCGGTGAGGTGGGTGGGTTGTGCATCGGGTTCCATGGTGTGAATGACGTATTCTTTGTCATTGCTGGGTGGTTGTGTGTAGTATTTGTTGTTATTTATTAAAGATTGAGGGATAGATGAAATTGGTGATTGTGGGATACCGTTGTGAGTGGGAGTGTTTGGTGGTAATGAGTGTCGGTTGAGTGGATTAACCTTTGCTGAGTTAGCAATTTGTGCATGAGGGCTATGCGAGTGGGACGTGGGGGGTGCCGTGGTAAGTACAGCTCTGACAGGCAGTGGAGGGGTATTGGTTACTGTGGTAGCAAATGCGGAGTTGTTATGTGTATGATGTGGTGAAGATGCTATTTTTTTATTGTGTTGGTGGAGAATGTGTTTAGGTGTGATTGTTTTTTCTTGATTAATGGTTGAGAGTGGAGAAAGAGGTAGCGGAATTGGCGTTGAAATGCCATTAACCAGATTGATAGGAACAATTGGTGTGTCTGGAATTTGGGTGCCGTTGCTTGTTCGACTTGTGTCGATTACTGCAACAGTTGATTTTTGTGTTTTTGAATTGCCTACAATTTTTGAGTACGAAGATGGAAGGGGAGCAGTGGGGTTTTGTTCTTTGTAAATTGTTTTGGCTTCAGCCATGCTACATTTTCTTACTGACTTTATTTTAAGAGTCTCTTTAGCTTGTTGGTAACGTGGGCACGATTTGGATGAGGCGGGGTGATCATCATTGCAGTTGGCGCATGAAATGCGTGTACATTTTTCGGGGGCGTGAGGTGGAAGATTACAGTTGACGCATGAGGGATTACCCTTGCAACGTTTGGTAGTATGGCCCAGAAGTTGGCAGTTTTGGCAGCGCATAGGGTTGGGGAAATATTCCGTTACTTGGACATTGTACCATCCGATATTGACTGTGCTTGGTGGTCGGAACAGGTCAAAAGTAAAGAGAACCAGCCCTGTTGGGCGATGATTCCCATCTACCATTTTTTTAAATTTATAAACGTCCGTGACACCTTGCGATTTCATTTCATCAATGATCTCGGTTTCGGGTACATTGACAAGGTATGGTGCATATACAGTTCCTTTTGATGCATTTAATTGGGAGTGTAGGGTTACTGAGATCGGGCATAGGTTGGAGAGTACTTTCCTAGATAAAAAGAGGTCAGCTATTTTTCTGGTTTTAACGAGAATAAGTAGGCTGCCGTCGCGCAGTTGTGTTATTTGTTCGTAGGCTGTGCTTATACCATCAATTGCTTTCTTAAGCAAGAAAACACTGAATGATGTCAGAGGCTTTTCGGTATTGGTCGAGGAAATTACAATAAATTTTGGGTTGTCCAGAAGAGAGTTGGACGAGAATAAATTTGTTGGGTCAAAAGGAGAAGAATTTTGTTTTTTACGCTTTTTATTTTTATAATCAGGGGGTGGGTCTGGTGTCAGATCGCTAAAGCGATTGCCCGAAAGCACACGTGGCCCTTCGGCCATAGTAGAGCAGATTTTATCTTTGGGTTATATGTGCACTAGTTTGTTTCACTCCCGAAATGGTAAATAGATCAACCGTTTGTTCAGTGAAATGAACGCACACGAGTGAAAAGGGATCAGAGAGTAACACGATTAGCAGAACGATGTTGCCGGGTCGAGTGTTAGTCGGTGACTGTTTAAGAAAAATAAAATAAATAAGTAAGTAAGTAAAACGTCAAAGCCAGGTATACAAGAGTCGAACAGAATTAGATGAACAAGGAAAGATTGTAGTTAAGAAATCGACTGTGTCTTAACTGAGAATATGGAAGAACCACTTCTGCAGATTGTTAAACGTCGATGACGAACAATATCCTACTGTCTGCCAATACAAACCATTCAATACAAGACAGCGAAAACTACCAACCACTAAGATAGATTCCGAAAATGACTGCCTCACCGCCAAGCTGTATAAAGGCGGCGCAGATGATTTGCTTGAAAGCCTGAACAAAAATGAGACCCTTCGAAGTGTGCTAACTACAGAGGCATAAGCCTTCTCAACATCGCCTATATGCTCATATCTGCCGTAATATGAATGTCTGAAATCGGTTACCACCAACCTGGTCTTCGCAATACGGCACATCTTAAAAAAAACTAGTGCTGGGGCATTCAGAATGACAGAATCAATTTTAACCGTTTATGAGAATGTCGAGATGTCTCGATTATTCACCGAAAATCATTCGAATGATTTTGTTTTAAATTTTCTTTCTTTTGTGTTGTCTCTTGTCTTGTGAGTTGTGAGTGTGACTTGTGTTCTCTTCTCTTTCTCCTACGACTGTACTGAGAGCACAATACATTGTTTTCGTATTTAGTTTTAATTCTCATTCTCACTTCTCTGACTTAGAACATCTCGAGTGATTTTCTTCATGCCCTTTCAGTTTCTTGTATCTTGTTTTCATGGCAAATGTCTTACAGGAAAATCTCGAGTGATTTGAATCGAATAAATGGAGAGCACAATGAGAGAGCTTTTCGAGAATTCGAGAATATTACTAGTTAGTAGCTGTACCACTACCTTGTTGCTGCCAAGATAAGAACGTGGATACCCACCAGGCCACAATGAATCGGAAATAGTGTGAACAAATTTTATGACGACAGACTGCAACCGCAAGAGACCGCCAAGGCCTTCGCAGAATGAGTATCCCTAAACCTCTCGAATAACACCATACCACCAGTATCTAATGTCGAAGAACAATGGCAGCTATGTCAACAATCTCAGCCGCAACGGATGTGCTAGGTTTCTCGCGCCCACCAGCAAGAAACAATTTGTTTGATGAAGAAAGTCGACAGATGCTTGCAGCCAAGAACGAGGCCTGAAAAGCTAATATTCAGGTGAAGATGAGGGCTGCCGGCTCAATTCAATAGGCAAACAAGTTCGTTATAGAGACGCCACTCCAGAGTTGATGTTCATACCTCCATTTCGAATTTTCATTTTTGCAGTCTCTGAATGTATGGCCGCATTTTGCGCATATTTGGTCTGATTCCTTGCAGAATCTTGACGTATGGTTAAAACCTCAACATTTAAAGCACCTTAATACATTTCAACTTTCGTATACTGGACATCCATCAAATTCAATGTTGACTTTTTTGCCAGCATAAGTTTTTCAAAGATTTTTCCATCCGTTTCAATTAGCGCGTTAAACGTTCGCGGATTCTTGAAGGACTTGAAAGTTTTAATACATTTTAAATCGTTTACTTCGACAGCATTCTGATTTTATTAATCTATCCCCATTCAGATTTTCGCTAATGTCAGTAATAAGTATCTTAGGTTTTCTCAATTTGGGAAGTCACATGTCGTATTTTCCGCCCCATTTTCTCCTTCATTTCATCAAATAATATTTCTCGCGCCTGATTATTTTCACATTGAATAGCTTATCCTCCATTCTGCCTATTAGATATCCACGGCAACGTTAAGAGACGATGGCTTGATTTTTTTTTACTTCGTTCTTTGTTACTTCACTTTCTTGTTTTTGTTTTGGTTTCAATATAACATGTGCCTCTTGAGGAGTTTTCATTGTTTTCAGTCTTTCCATGTACCGTGCTTCGATATCAGCTAATAAGCTTTTAATTTCACTCTCATTTTTTCTCAATGATTCTTCAAATTCATTTTTTTATTCTTTGAGTAAACTTCCTTTTTTTCAACAATTTGCTGCGCATCTTTTAATACCAAATCGACGTTGTGAATATACATAATGCAATCTTCGCACATAAACCGTATCATTACGTGAGTGCTGCATTTTGCTGCTGAGTGAAAAGTTTTGCCACAGACACCTTCGCACCTTATGCCTGACTCTCCGCGAATGGAATTTTTACATTTAAAGCGATCAGTGATTTTGTTAAATGCACGAATTTATTTCATATTATACCTAATAAGAAATTAATTTGATACAATTTAATAAATTTCCCCAACATGGGACACTTTGTTTCTGCTTTTTTTCTTTATTTTGCGCTGGTAATTTAAAAAAAAACATCCGATCAGTTAAAAGATTATACCGTATATATGTACGAGTGTATTGGTGTGGCAGGCTACTGGACATCATGTGTTAACTTTTAAATTTGCCGTGTTCATTGTAATTGTAATCGTAATGCAATCACTGTGTGTGTTGGAGTTTTTCAGTGTTGAATTTTTCGTTCATCGCAAACGTAGCATTTGCGGCGATTTTAGTAATGACACTTTTGGTTTTCCCTATTAGAAGTAGTTTTGGATATCTCAAATGATCATTCGATTATACAGCTCACTCGATTACTAATGTCTGGATTCTTTAATTCATTCGATTATGCCCACCACTAGAAAAAACGCAAGAAGTCCAAATCGATACCACCCCGTGTCGTCGATTTTAAAGCCCAATATGACAGCATTTATAGAGACGAACTGTACAGAGCAATGTATGGTTTTCGTATACCGGCCAAAGTCTGTCATTGGTTTATTTTCGCTGCTCCATCACGGCCGCAAACTTCTTCACCGACACATTAGATACCAAAAATTGTTTTGGCACGGCGATGCATTGTCATGCGACTTCATCAATCTCATTCTTGAGAAGATTGTGCAAAACTCCCGATATCATTTGTCGAACTTAACGTCACAACCCCCTTTGGCTAGTGTATAGAAGGAGGCAGAAGTGGATTTAGCTGTAAATGACGGTAAGACGAAATATATGCTGTCAACTCGAAAGGATGTGTCCTTCATCGACGAACAGACAGAACATTACAATTGACAGGTAACGTCATAGTTCTTCAGAAATTAAACGAAGAATTACTTTTGTCAACCGCAAGTTCTTCGGGCTAGGAAGGCAGATACAACCCACAAGAGATTAAAGAAAAGGATGTATTTTATTGTAATTTGGCTATAGAACAGATGTAGAGCCTTGATACGCATTTAAAGGGGCAATTTAAAACAAAATACGAATAATACCCCAGGGCTAATATTTAGTTGTTGTCTCCTTCATCAGGAGGATGCATAATCAGTAGTCGATAAAATATTATATTGTATGATAACAAGGTCATAACATACTACTTACCTGTCTTAATAAATTTATATGCTCATCACGAATTTGGGTATACATATTCTTGAGTTTATTAAATTTGTCTTCCGTTGCATTGGCCCTTTCTTCCTCTGCGGTGGCTTTTTCTAAAATTACATTTATTTGTTTAAATTCAGATTTTTGTACATAATTTTTCTTACGTTTCAAGGAGGGTGTATATTGAACTTGTAATTCTAGGTCATCTTTTAGAATTCTCATATTTTCTAACTCTTCGTTTGCGATAGCTAATTGAGAATTTAATTTTGATATTTGTTCTTCCAAGTTATTCAATTCATCCCTTTGCGTTATTGTCATTGATTTCTGAAGTGTTCTCAATCGCTCGATTTCAAATTGGAGCTCACGAATAAAATCGTCTCGTTCACGTAGTAGTCGTTCCAAATCTTGTGGTACAGGTTCTGGTGTATCCTGGCGGTTATTTTGCATTTGTTCCTCGCTCACATCGACTAAGCTTTCAACAACTGGTTCTGGCTCTGGAGGAACTACAACAACTGGAGGTATATAACTCCCAAAATCCACACTGGATGTAAAATTTGGAGCGTTTTTGGGAAGATGTGGAACTTGAATTAAGTCAGCAAAATATTGCAACGGTCGGACAGCATCGTAAAATGTTACTAATTGATTGAAAACTGTACGAAAACGGTCGCGGTGCCCAACCAAAATATCATTTGGTAAGTTAGCATGTAGTTTGAACATTACACGTACTGATAAATCGTAAAGGGGATTAGAGTCTTGAATAAGCGGAATTAATGGTGCAAGGCGGCATTGTCCTTGTGGCGTCATGGACGACATCCTATAGGTGTTAATCGAATTAAAAACCTTTGCTTGTAAAGCAAGTATATCATCCAGATAATCGAAAATTTCAACGCCTAGCTGAAAACTAGAAAGATTTGTTTATAGTTCATATTAACATCCTGCAATTTGATAAAGGAAATTGCAAAATAATGTCTTGTGGTTTCTCTATTTCATTAGAATAGATTTTATGTTACTATTTCCAAAAGAAACCATTTCCACCAAAAGAAGTTCAGCAATAATTTGACAGAATAATAGGCAAGGTATGTCGTGAAATGGTTTCTTATATTAGCTAGACTTACATTTATAATATAATTATTATATAAAAGTAAGTAATTACTTACTAAAAGTTTATATCGTCACCAGCTACCCTTTCTAAATCACTGAAATCAATAACTAAATTACCGGAGAAATTTGGATTTTTCTCATGAAATTCCAGCTTTGTTACTAGTAGCCTCGTGTACGCTTGTATACAAATTCCCACTCCATCCTGTAAATGGCCCCACAATTTCCCCATTTCATGTATCATTTTTTTATGACTCTGGGAATGTTTTATTGCACTGGAATGACCTTCCCGCAAAACTTTGTGTAATAAATGACAACATTTCCATGCTGTGAATCTGTTCTCCATTAACTGTTGTTTTGAAACTACTGCCCAGAATGATTTAGCCTCTTTTGTCCGATGAGTGCATATAATAGCAGATCTGGCATGTTTAAGTTTCAACGGAGTTTCCATGGGATTCAACGCTTTGCTAATTGCTATAGACTGGATGAAAAGGAATAAAAATATTTTTCAGTGTAAATAGTATAATTGTTGTATTTGTTTTTTTTTTTTTATTTTAATTTAGATATAAATTTTTCGTTAAAGAATAATTTGTTTCATTACATACTTCAAAAATAAAACTTTCTCTATCACTGGTTCAAATACCAAGTATGCAAATATTTTACGATTTGCATAACTTGGGACTTGGTTGAAATTTATAGACAAAATATTTAAGAAACTGTAACTGTATGAAATTGAAATTCCAGTGCAGTCCCCATAAGCCCCTTAATAATGCGAATGTACATTAATGTCAAAAGTGTGAACAAATTCAAAACCGAACACCAAACTTAGTATTCGGTTCCTTCTTTTTAACATCTCAGAGCCATAAAGTGCTACCAAAATATTAACGCACTATCTGTTAAAGAAAAAAAATGGAAAAACTATCTATGCGTGAAATTGCGAAAAGGTCAAGTCGTTTGTCTCTAACAAAAAAACAACTGGCAAAACTCATGTTGCAGAATCAATAAAAATAAAGAAACAATTCGTTTGAATGTCAATCTGGATATGGATCCAATGTAAATCAAAAGAGTTTTGTTAAGATGGACAAAATTTGTTTTGATTGGAAATATCGCGCATTACATGATTGTTTTGTGCAAACGTACCTGGAGAGAAAGAGCTGCTTTTGGTCATACTTAAAGCAGCCCATCGATCAGCCTTTGAAAAACTTCCTTTCAATGGGAAGATCTAACAAAAACGCATAAATGTTTCGGGAAATCATGTCGGAATGGCAGTTCAATCGGAAAATTAGATCTCAAAAACGAAACATTCTCTTATTACAACTGGATCAAGGCATAAGGACTTTTTTTTAGAGGTATAGAACTTTAAGTTGGCAAAACTATTTTAACTAGCAGCACTTTTGGCAGCTGTGAAGGGATTTATTTTTAGTTGGTTAGGGATTTTGACATAAATAGACTGACGTCTGAACAACGCTTCCAAATTGTGCAAATTTATTTTGAAAATAATGGATCTGTTCGAAATACGTATCGCGCACTACGTCCATTTTATGACAATCGTCCATGACGGGCTCAGTGGAGCGATGGCAGAGAGACGTCGCCACAGAGACGTCGTACAGTGCGTTCGGAAGAAGTCCGTCCTTCTGTAGAGCGAAGCGTAGAGAAAGACCCTATTCAATCTATCCGCCATTGTGCACAGGAATTGGATGTGTGTATATCCACTTTATGGAAGATTTTGCGGAAAGATCTTGGTTTGCGTGCTTACAAAATACAACTCGTGCAAGAACTGAAGCCACAGGATCAGTAGATTCGGTGAATGGGCCCAAAACAGCCGTATTTGGAGTGATGATAATCCTCAAGTGTATGATGATGTCAATGTATGTCAATGGTGACCGCTATAGAGCCATGGTTACTAACTTTTTCGTTCATCAATTGAAGTACGGCGCAATATGTCATACAGCTTGTTCTACAATTGATTTGTTGAAGGAAACATTCGATGAGCGCATAATTTCGCGTTTTGGTCCTGCGAATTGGGCTCCAAGATATCGTGTGATTTAACGCCGGTTCACTAATTTTCTGTGGTGATATGTGAAGTCGGTAGACTACGCCGATAAAAACAATTTTAATATTATTTTTATTGTTATTGCCGATATATGGCCGCAAATGTTGGACAAAGTCATCGAAAACTGGACCTCTAGATTAGACTACGTCCGAGCCAGCCATAGCCCGTCAACCCAAACGGGAACAAAGAATTTTCCTCTAATATCGACCAATGATTTATTTATCCACTTTTGTTACGGTCCATGCTTCAGCGCCGTAGATCAGGATCTCGTTAGTACAACGAGTAAAGTCCTTACTACTAATTGTCTTTTTAGTTCGTAGAAGTTATTATTCGTTTAATATCTGATGAAATGTTGGTGTCAGAGCTAAAAGCGGAGCAGGGGCCAAATTCCGCAACGGTGAGTTCCGATTCCGAAAGCGTGCAAGTGATATTTTTTGACAGTTGTCGTGTACACAAGTAAACAAGATTATTCATTCTCTTTTCTGCTGTGAATAAAAGCAGCGTGAAAAAATGGGTGAACAGAAAATTTTGTTGACCACGGTGTAATGAAAATGAATTCAGTTCACTCGAATGACATAAATTATCCATTTAGCACACTGAAACTCACAGCATGTTGCGGAATCTCAGAAGCTGCTATGGGTGTACACAGCTAAAGAATATGATTTTTGTTAAGTGTATACACAGGCAGAAAACTCACGCTTGCGAATTTTGGCAACAGAGGTAGACAAAGTCCCGTACTACCTCAAAGTTATATTTGTAATGGTGAAGTTCTGTCTTAATGCCTAATGCAAACGTGGCTATAACATTCCATTGAGTCCTACCAATCATGTCAATATCGTGGGCTTATGCTAGTACTTGCACCATTTTCCAAAATCCCATCGAATTAAAGAAGTCACATGGCAGCTTTTGTATCGAATGCGTCGGTGAGGTCGTTTTCGACACTGATGAAGCAGCGAGAATTCTCCATCGTCATCCTACGCAAACGATCGAGTTTGGGCGGTATATTAAAACTAGGCATGTATCTGTATAGTTCGTCTCTATAATTGCTGTCGTATGTGGCTTTGAAATCGATTAATAGGTGGTGCGTATCGATTTAATATTCTTGGGTTTTTCTAGGATCTGCTGAAGTGTGAAGATTTGATCAGTTGTGGATTTTCCTAGCCTAAAACCACACTGATAAGGGCAAATCAGGATGTTGGTTAACGGTTTCAGGCGTTTACATATTGCGGCCGATAGGATTATATAGGCGATGTTGAGAAGACGTATGCCTCTGTAGTTGACGCAGTTCAGAGTTCTTTTTTTGTTGATCGGGCAAACTATGCTGAGGTTCCATTCATCAGGCATACTTTCATCCGACCAGATTTGGCTTATGAGTTGGTGGATGATACTTACCAAGACATTACCACCGGCTTTATAAAGCTCGGCGGGAGCCCCGTCATTTCCCGCAGCCTTATTAAGTTTGAGTTTAGATATTGCTACCCTCACTTCACTTTGGTCGGGTGGTTTGTAGACTTCGCTGTCGTCGCCAATACTGAATGGTTCGTTCTACCTGGCAGCGCGAAAGGGATTTGATTAAATAAATAAATTGATGGACGAGCCTCTATAATATTATGCAGGAGACCTATTACTGGAGACCTATTGCGTATTACGAAACGAGCATCAAGTCAACGAAACTACAGGAATGATATGGAAAATGTGAAGGGCGTAAATTTAAACACTAGTACTAACAAAATGAAATAGTATGTGAAATATTATATGACAACATAACAATAAGAAACAAGGCTGAAGTGTCGAGGAAATAAATTAATATATACCCTTTTTCCAATTCGAATTTAATTAATAGCAATATTAGAAACACATTTAATTTTTAGAAGATAAACATGACTGAATTAAAAATTATTATGAAAAATATGAATAAAAAGAAAGACGTCAACAGCTTGTCAGCAAAAATGATCTTGTGTGTGTTAGATATTGTAGAGCCTTGTTATCTTGAAATAATCAGGCCTATCGCGAATATTTTTTTCTGGGAAATTGTTCCTATTCAGGAATCTGAAAGGAGCAGAAATTGAGTGGTTTAAAATGTATCTATCGAAGAGAGTACAGCAAACTAGGATATCAAATATAACATCTGAACACATGGCTGTCACACTGGGTTTATCTGAAGGAGCTGTACTGGGACATTACTATTTATTATTTACATCAGTGATTTGTATAAAGTACTAATTCATGCAGAAGCAAGACTTTTTGCTGATGATAAATTGCTGTATGTTACTGGAGTGTCTTCCTTTGTATCAGCAAACTGAATTCAGATTTAAAAAACATTGAATGGTATTTAAAAATTAATAAACTAAAGCCGAATACAAGTAAAACAAAAGCAAAGGCAACTTTTCTATAAACATTATTATTAATGGAGATATTATGTAGAAGGTCAACGAGATAAAGTGGGTCGGGTACGATATCCCGCTATTTATAATCCCGTTCTTAAAACCCCGACTTTTTACTTCAGATTTTTTATAATTTCGTTTCTTATTATACCGTTTTTTTTAATCACGTATAAAGCGGGATAGTAACAACACTTCTAAGAAATAAAAAATAGTGTGCTTTTCAATTGCATTTTATTTAAGCATACCTTAACAAATGCAACATTGAAAAAAAGTATCGACAGTTATAGTAACAAAGAAACAATAAACAAAATATTATTTTTTTCATAACAAGACAAAGGTAAATGTCTTGATCAATTATAAATTGAAGACGATAAGCCGCAAGAAACCTGTTTTACTCAGGTTTAACAATTCATTTACTTTTATCTGTCTCACGTCTCGTAACGGACTTGTTGCAGCCTAGGAAAGAATGCAGATATCCACCACGCCAAAACAATCCAGAAATACTGTGAAAAAATTTAATGTCGTGAGACTGTAATCGCAAGATAGCGCCAAGACCTTCGCGCAACGCATATCCCTTTACCAATAGCAACGATGCCAACAAGCCCTTAGATCAGCCGCAATGATGTGCTAGGTTTATCGCGCCCATCAGACCATTGGTTTAATGAGGAATGCGGACAAATGCTCACAGCAACTAGGCCTACAAGGCTTAGCTGCAGGTGAAGACGAGAGCTGCCGTTGAGCTCTATAGGCGACGAAGAAGGGAAGAACACCGGATTTACAGAAAGAAGAAAAAGAGCAAGAAAAGCGTGCGATCAAGGATATAGAGAGGTGCCACTCCAGGAACGATATTCGCAAGTTTTACCAAAGTGTAAAACGTCAAAGCCAAGGATACAAGGCTCGAACAGAATCCTGTCGAGATGAACAAGGAAATATCGTAGTTGAGACACAGTCGATGCTGAGGATATGGAAGAACCACTTCTGCAGACTATTAAACGGTGACGACGAACAACATTCCATTCTCAGGCAGAACGAACCAATCACTATTGGCAATGACAGCGAAAACTGCCAACCACCCGACCAGAGTGAAGTCAGGATAGCAATATCTAAACTCAAGCCTAATAAGGCTGCCGGAAATGACGGCGTTCTCGCTGAGCTTGCATCAACATCCACCAACTCATATCAATGTGGTTTTACCCTAGAAAAGTCCATAACTGAACAAAAGATCCTGGAAAAAACCCAAGGAGTCCAAATCGATACCAACCACCTATTCATCAATTTCAAACCCACATACGGCATCATTTTTTGCCTAGTTTTGGTATAATGCCCAAACTCGTCCGTTTATGTAGGATGACGATGGAGAATTCTCGCTGCTCCATCAGAGTCGGAAACGACTTCACCGAAACATTCGATACAAAATAAGGATTTAAGCAAGGCGTTGGGCTGTCATATGACTTCTTCAATCCGATTCTTGAGAGGATTGTGCAAAAATCACGAGCCAACACCAGAGGCACAATTTTCCAAAAATCGGTACAACTACTAGCATACGCCGACGATATTGACATCATTGGTAGGAGCCAACGTGATGTCATAGCCACGTTTTCTAGTATAGAGAAGGAAGCGGCAAAAATCGGGGCAAGACGAAGTATATGCTGTTAACACGAAAGGACACACAACATCGACAAATTGGACAGAACGTCACCATTGACAGATATAACTTTGAGGCATTACAAGACTTTGTCTATCTCGGCTCCGCTATTAACTCTGACAACATCTCGTCAGAAATTAAACGAAGAATTACTCTTGCCAACCGCTGTTTCTTCGGGCTATGAAGGAAATTCGGTAGTAAACCTGCACTCTACCTACTAAGGAGATCCTATATAAGGCCCTGATCATCCCAGGCCTGCTCTACGGCGCTGAAGCATGGACCGTCTCAAAAGCGGATGAAGAAATCCTTGGTCGATTTGAGAGGAAATTTCTTCCAAAAATCTTCGATCCGTTTGCGTTGACGGGATATGGAGACGAAGATTCAACCAACAACTATAAGAGGTGTACAGCGGCATGCCCCTGGTCAAAACAAACTCCGCATTGGACGTTTAAGATGGCTAGGACATGTAGAGCGAATGGACACAAATACTCCGGCTCGCAGAGTCTTCGAATCCCAGCCAGAGGAAGACCTCGCCTTAAGTGGCACGCACAAGTAGAAACCTACCTCAACCAACTTGGAGTGCGCAACTGGAGGCAGTTAGCTAAGTACCGGGCTAATTGGAGAGGCATGTTGGTTAAGGCCCAGGTTCATTCCGGACTGTAGCGCCACTTATGTAAGTAAGTAGACATAGTTACCACATTTTGTTCAGACAGTTTATCTAAATATTTTATTGTATGACAAAAAACAAAGTTTTTCCATGGATATGCTACGAGATAGGCTTTACAGGCTAGGCTTTTTTTTCACCCTCAATAAATGGCCGCGGGTTAGAATGGTCCATAGACGAAACGTTCATAGTATGTATTAATATTATTAATAAGTTCTTTGTGATATGTGTACGCAATGTATGTTTAATAATTTCAAAAATGTCCGCACTATATACAAATTAAGAAAAAACTGTTTTACAAATATAATTAACATACATACCAGCTGAAAAAATTCCTTATCTGAAATCGACATGATGATCGCTGTTTGCTAGCCTTTAAAGGAAGAATACAATTTGTAAAATTGTCAATTATGTATGTATCAAGCAGTTCATCTAACGTCACATTATATTAAATTCTCCATAAGCCCTGCAATGTAAATTTAAATGTTAATCAATGTTAAATGTTATCAATAGTTACTAATAAATGCGATTTTGTTTTTAGATTCAAAAAGATAATAAAAGGTTAACATGCTAAGAATGAAACTCCAAGTATTACAGGTTGGCATACAAGTATCCAGTTATGACGCAATTAGAAGTACCAATCATATTTTACCGGCACTATCAGTCATTGCAAAATAGGGCGTGTATACTTTCGTTTTTTTTAATTTATTGATTGATTTTAATGTTTGGCTTTAACTCAAATTATAATGAAATATATAATTACTATTTTCTCCGATAAAGAAGACTGCCGCTCATTTATAAACGGAATTATTTCTCTAGATTACTAGGTTACTATCAAGTCAAAACCAACTACAGAATAATGTTAAAAGTACAATGAATTTTTTTTAAGTTGGAATGCGTTTTTTTTTGTTAGGAACACTATTTTCAAATGTTGTTTAGATAATGAAATGACGAGTTTCGTTTCGGTGGAAGCGTACTGTAACCTTGAAATAAAAAAAACCATATTAGTGTGTTTTGTATCATACTTTGATATAATTAATACAAAAAAACAATGGTTACCATTTTATTTATATTTTCATATTTTAGCAAGCTAGAAGCCTATTTTCACGGATTGTGTAAAAGCCTTACATTGAATTGGCTATAGGAGAACCGAATTTTACGCTAGTATTTCTTCAGTATTGCTACAAATATAAAACAGTGTGTCATTCTACTTTTACACATTTGATTCGTATATATCGTAAGAGTTGAAAAATGTTAAGAAATTGTTGGCTTCAGTTTTGGCTTTTTAAGCCAATTCGAACAAATTATTTGGGTATTATCTCGAGAAGCTGGTATAAAAATATTGAAGTAAATTCGTTTTGCCTTCAGATGCGTGCACAGACCGGCGAACAGAATAGCGAGTCACTTTTCCGAATCATATTATAGTAATGTAAAGTTTGATGAAAATCTCGAATTTCATCTTTTTTTCACCTAACTACTACTTGGTTTATTATAAAAATAAGTGTTAACAAAACAAAACACACAAAATTAATACTAATATGTTCAAATATGAACTTACTGTTAAGAAAAAGGTCGATTTGTGTTTGATGGTTTCTGGGAGATTATATACCCATACATTGACAGTTTATTTTATCTAATCACTTATTGATAATGGTAAGTGACTTACACATAACAGTTATTGGTTATTTTTGTACTTCAATATGCATTCAATAAAAAAGATTGCGCACTCATTTATTTACTAAAAAATAATCTAAGATCATAATCTCAGTTGTATATAAACTAAGAAAAATATCCAAATTCATATTTTTGTTACTTTAAGGGTAACTTAGTATATGATAAATTTATTCTTTTGAGCATCACATGAAAGTCTGCTGTTCTGACATACAAAGATTATTTAGGACCACTAAGCAAAGGACGTGCTGGATAAGGGTAAGTAGATCCCACCACGAGGTGTAAGTGCTGTATCAAGATATAATATTATAGTTCAATAAGTAAAGGATCAAGGATCATTAACTCTGACAACAACAGAAATTAAACGAAGAATTACTCTTGCCCACCGCTGTTTCTTCGGGCTTAGAGGGCAATTTAGTAGTAAAGCCCTCACTTGAACTACTAAGAAGATCCTGTATAATGCCCAGTTCTGCTGTACGGCGCTAAAGCATGGACCGTAACTAAAGCGGATGAAGAAATCCTCCGTTTGCATTGACAGGCTAGGGAGACGAAGATTCAACTTAGAACTATACGACCTGTACAGCGACATGCCATTGTGCAAAAAACTCCGCATTGGACGTTTAAGATAGAACATGAAAAACGAAATGACACCAATACTCCGACTCGCAGTCTTCGATTCCCAGCCAGACGTCGGACGTAGTAGAGTAAGACCTCGCCTTAAGTGACGCGCACAAGTAGAAACCGACATCAACCAACTTGGGAGTGCAGATCTGGAGGCAGTTAGCTAAGGACCGGGCTTATTTGAGAGGCATGTTGGTTGAGGCCCAGGTTCATTCCGGACTGTAGCGCCGCTCAAGTAAATAAGTGAGTAAGTAAAACATCAATTAATCGTGGACTGCGTAGGCAACAGGTGTGCAGCCTGTTTTGTAAAAAAGTAAGTATTTCCAGCTATTAAACGGATATAAAGTCCAGTAAATAAAGAGATAATACCTTCTTAGTATAGAAGAAGTGGACATGTTAATAACATGGAGAATAACAAAGCCGCCTGGTCTTATGCATTACCAACAGAACTAGTTACATACATACTGAGCCGACGAATGAAAGTATCAATGCCGATGATTGAATTAAGGATCTTGACAAATTGTGTTCAACATTGTATAAAAAAGGGGCAGCTACCATAAGCTGAACAACAATAAGCCAGATAGACCATAGAGGCAACGAATTTCCTTGACCGAATATGAGATACCACAAAAACTGGTACAGCTGTTTCGTTTTGCACTGGAGACACGCGATGCAACATTCAGTTGTAAAGGAGCTCACCTGTACTTTTCCAAATATTTACCGGCAAGGAAATGAACTATCTTTTAAAAAAAATCTGTAAATCTTTTGGGATACGTAGTTGATGAACATGTTAAAAATAAACCAATTTACACAAAAAGTGTGCTAAATTGGAATGGACTCTATACTTCCCGACACAGTGTATGTATCCAGCAGACAATCTGAATCCATACTCGAGATTAATTTTTAAAGGAAAAAAATATTTCATACATATATATTCCAACAATAGAGAACGAGATATTCGAAATTGTGTACTACTGTACAACAAGATTTCATTAGCATGGTCAAAGAGAAGGAACGTCACCTTACCGTTTGCAAGTTATAATGAAAGTATATAATTTAAAAACATGTTCTGTATAGACATAAAGTACCGATGAATATATGATGTGAATTTAGTAGTAAACAAAATTTGGACATGTAAACTCCGATCACTTGCATAACTGCCTACATAGATTCACAAAAGGTAAGAATCGACATTAATTTGATGTCAGAAATTAGAGGCAGTCAGCTTCCTTAGTATATAAATAGTTGGTTAAAGTTGTCATAGAATCGAAAGTGAGAGCATTAAATGTGAATTATCCACCGAGACCTAATTCGGATGTTTTCATTAAACAATTTAGACACGTAGGTACATATTAAGGAAAATGAAGACTTAGGTATAATTGGCTGAATAAAGTTAGCAAAATTCCAACTTACCGACAAATTTAGCACTGCGACTAGACTAAGCCACCTTTAAATTCCATTCTAGTGATGTGTACTCTGTGTTAGAACAATTTTAAAAACATATGACTATTCTTGTTGTAACTGCTTCTAATCATTATTTCAAGAATGCTTCAATCACCCACTTAATCCAATTTGTAGTTTCACGGATATAAATAAAAATGTCATTTCTTAGTTGACAAACTAGATTGAAAATTAAAACAAAACCATAAACATTTATGAAATGCATGCAACCCAATGAATACCTAATGACAGAGCAAAGAACACCTACGAAATATAAAACTTCCAGTTCCAGTATACTGATTGCAAATTGACAAGGGCGGCGTTGCCTTTGCATACGAACGAACCGCGGGGCATTTTAGGAGCCATTTCGATGGAATATAGGGGCATAGGTCTTCTAGTTAAATATATGTTTCGGAAGTTTATTATTTAAAATAATAATAAATAAGAAATCAGCGTTCGGCTTAAACATTGTTTTCTAATGTGAATCGTGGGTACATAAAAAATCTACCTTAACTCTATAGAGGTAGTTAGTTTATTCTGTTTAAATGCAGAGGGGCAAACAAACTTTTACCTTTGTCAATAGTCAATTTGGTGTTTCAAAATTATTGGCACAAAATTATAGCCAGATAAAGTGCATGTGAAAGCTATTTGATTATAATTATAGTTTATCAACTTCTAATCTGATATCTACCAATCTGATAGCGCAATTAAAAATGTTTTCGGATGATATAATTTATGAATTTGATATTAGCATATTTATAACAATTTCCTATTCCTTGGATCATCTGTGGACTAACTAATCTGGCAATAAGCAATTTAGTAATGTAATATAATAATCAGAAATCTGAAATACAAGTGAGACCCCTGCTTTGAATTTCTCTACAAAATGATAGTTGTTTGGAAAATTGGAAAATTCCTTTTCATTTCGGTGGAAACACAAATATTACTTCAGAAAAATATAAAATCTTGATCAGAGAAAAATAAAAAGTAATTTCCTGCAAAGAATTTAATGACAATGTTTTTGGATAATCTTGTTTTAAATTCGTAAGCTTTCTTTTGACATCAAGTCGCTTTTGAACTTTAGAACATGACTATCCAAAAATATTTACATTTTTAATTATAGTTTCCTTTCTTACGGCCCAGTTATAGCTATCATTGAAAACCCTCATTGGAAATTTTCTTTCACTTCTCTGGCTTTTGGCTTTTTTTATAAATTCAATATTTGGCGAGTTGGTGTCAAAATAAAGCTTATAAATTTTAGAACACGATTATGCAAAAACATCTAAATTTCTATTTTTAGTTTTCGCAGGAAATCACTTCATTTTTTTCACTGATCAAATTTATTTTAGTGAAGAAATGATTGCCATTCCACCAAAACTGAAATGGAGTTTTGCAACAAATACTATAAAATTCTATGGAGGTAAAATTTCAGTTCCATCATGTTTTGTGTTCCAATGAATGCTATAACTGGGCCCTTTTAGTTGCCTTCTCATATTTTTATACATTATCCCATAGGGGTATACTAGTTGCCCCCCTAAGAACAAGTGTAAACAAATTTGAAATCCGCCCACTGATACGCCCTCTTTTTGGAAAAAACATAGTTTTAGGCCAAACCGTTAGAGATTTTGAAAAAGTGTCTGAACAACATATCTAGACAAACTTAATATCTATATTTTGAAAACAAATTTGATGCAAAATAATTGGTTTTGGTAATATAAACATTTCTTCCATATATCATTTTTACTCACGCCCACTTTTTGGAGGTACACAAAAACCATTTGTATACCCTACGCCATACCATATGCAGGAGAAAAACGTTGTTTTTGGTCGAACCATACAATTTTTTGATAAACTGTCTGAACAATATGTTGCGACAATTTCATTATACCCTATCCCATAGGGGTATATTAGTTTTTACATTTGGTTTGTAACATAGTGAAATAATTTCGCTAGGTACACCTCAAAGTATATGGATCGACTCAGAATCGCAGCTGGTTGGTCTAGCCATGTCTGTCCGTCCGTCCTTCTGTGTGTCACCGATTTGGTATACATTTTTTTGAAATCCGCCCACTGCCACGCCCCTTTTTTATAGAAACGTTTTTGTAGGCCGTTGCAAAGATTTTTGACACGCCCACTTTTTGGGGGCATTTTTAATAAAAAAACGTTTTTCGGTAAAATTTTTGATATTGCGAAAAAAATTTGATGCAAAATCATTGGTCATGATAATGAAAGCATTTCTTTTATATGTCATTTTAACCCACGCCCACTTTTTGGAGGCTTTTTCATATAAAAACCATTTTTATACACTAGTTCATAGCATAACCAGGCAAAAATAATTGTTTTTTCTCGAACCATGAAAATTTTGATAAACTGTCTGAACAATATGTTATGACAATGACATTTTCTATATTCCATCGCCATAAAGCCGAGTTAAGGGTGGGATGTGATAGGTTACTAAACGATCCGCACAGCGGAAACAACGTCATACCTCAAACTGTAACAGATTTCCCCAAATTTCTTTTACCATTGTGGCTTTTTTATAAATTCAATTATTGAATAGTTAATGTCTAAAATAGCTCATGAACTTAAGAACATGATTATCCAAAAATATTTAAATTTTTAATTTTAGTTCACTTCCTTATAGTTGCTTTCTCATATATTTTTTATCAGTTTATGTGTCAAATTTGAAACAACGTTATACCTCAAACTGTACCAGATATCCCCAATTGTCCTTTTTTTCCATTGCGGCTTTTTTATAAATTCAATCATTGGCGAGCTAATGCCTCAACCAACATACCTCTCCAATTAGCCCAGTCCTTAGCTAACTGCTTCCAGTTGCGCACTCGAAGTTGGTTGAAGTCGATTTCTATTTGTGCGCGCCACTTAAAGTGAGGTCTTCGTCTACTGCTTCCGAAGTCTGGCTGGGAATCGAAGACTCTGCGAGCCGGAGTAATGGTGTCCATTCGTTCTACATGTCCAAGCCATTTTAAACGTTAAATCCGGAGTACGCTGCACTCTGCACTGCTTATATAGTTCCTGGTTGAATCTTCGTAGCGCCGTAGAGCAGGACTTGGATTATCAGGGTCTTATATAGGAGATCCATAGCAGTTCGAGTGAGGGCTTTACTACTGAATTGGCTTCTTAGCCCGAAGACACAGAGGTTGGCAATAGTAATTCATCGTTTAATTTCTGACGAGATGATGTTGTCAGAGTTAATAACGGAGCCAAGATAGACAAAGTCCCGTACTACCATAAAGTTATATCTGTCAATGGTGACGTTCTGTCCAATTCGTCGATGTTGTGTGTCCAACTTGGAGGGCCAGTTCCAATTTTTAAGATACCACTAGGACACGGGGCCATCAGTATCCACTACAGGATTGAGAGATGCCGTTGGCCTTTCGGTTCATCCGCCACCATCTCTGTTCAAGGGGCCTGACTTACTCTTGAAATTCCTAGACAACCTCTTATCTTAATATGTCGAAGCAACTTATCTAGGTTCGCCTGGGACAGCAGGCCGGGTATTCATTCCGTGCCATTCTGACCTGGCTGTTTATAGTGTTGCTGTTTTTCGGCGTGTTATCAACACTCGCGCTTATCGTTTAGAAAGTCAAATCCGGTTGGATGAGACCAGTACCGGATGGTTATCACTTGGAGGTTAAAAATAAGCACTTGATGTGTAGTCAGAGTTACAACCACTGGACATTGCCAAGTTAAAGCCAATCAGAGTCGACCCTCGTTCTCTAACACCCTACTATCAAGCTCTTCTTGCAATACAACAAAAGCTCTTTTAGCAATGCACAATGAAAGCTCTTCAAATGAACGCTGTAAAAACATATGCTTGATTAGTACGGTAGAGCAACTTCAGCCTCTAATCAACGAATACGGCGCTCAGCGAGTACAGCGTTACAGTGGCTAGCAGCGTGGAACACATTACTTGTTCACACAAATAGCGCATTGCAGTTACACGCCCTGGACGATATTTTCAGCCTAACCTACAATTTATTGTCCTTAATTAACATTTTCTTACATTGTCGCCCAACGTGTGGCCAGAATTTATTGATTGTATTGCGGCAAAATAATGGCTACATACACTGCATAACAGGTTTGTAACGGCTCTTCATTACTCTCTTCACTGATGACTCAGCAAACTCGGAGTGGCAGTTTTAGTAACTGTACCAGTCGATTTGGTGGTGATCGAGACGCAATATGTATGTTGAACAATTTATAGCCACGATAAATTGCTTCAAAGATGTTGAGCATAATTTTCAAATGGTTCCCTTTTCGGTTGAAAGGAGACGCTCGAAGTTGGTGGCAAGGCGTTAAACTGAAAACGAAAACGTTGTTAGATGTTTTGGCACTTCTGAGAAGTAGGCAAACCAGCCTACAGAATCTACCAAGAAAGTTTCGACACCAAACAAAAAGCTACAGAAAGCACTGACGATTTTATTCCCAAAAAGAGTGCTCTGTTTGCACAAGGTGCCTATGGCCAGACTATCAGAAACTATGATGCTTGATCTTGTCTACAGTTTACTTCATGTATCAATTCGTGACGGAGCTCCATGGGAAACCATTATTTCATATTAGCAGCTCATCGATAAACTTATAGCAGTAAAGCACAGTATTTCCGAAAAACTTCAACAGGTCAAAGAAAAAGTCGAAACGAAGTAGCGTTGTAACATCTTTTACCATTTGGGACATTCAATATCCGAATGCAGCAAAAAGCAAAAAGCGGATGCAGAAGCAGAAAAACAGTCGATGTCACCTTCCAATGATGGCATTTTTTGATATAAATGTAAGGCTCCTGGTTTTCTGAGATCAACTGCTCTTTCTGCAGGGTTAAATTCATTTTAAACGTCTGCGATTTGTGTTTTCATTCTTTTCGTATCGTGTTGCTGGAGGCAAAGGTGTCGTAAACTGGTGAGTTGTTTTCATTGCGCTACCTGTTCAATCGCACAAGTTTAAAAAAAATAGTAAAAGAAAACTATTCCCAAACTTACGCCGTAGTAGAAAACAATCAAATGTTTTTTGCATGTCTAAAATACAGCTAAATGAAAGACGCTTACCTAATAACCCCCGTTTCCGGTGTTGATTAAAAAAAATATGTATTTTCATTTAGTAAAATTATTAACTCACAATGAATTATTATAGCAATCAATCTAATAACATTTAGTTAAAATTATGTTAAAATTATTAAAAACCAAATATACAATATTTTCTATGTACCAAATAAATTCGGACGGCTTACGCTAGTAATTGTATATAAATAAAAAATAAAAATCAATTCTTTGAAATTGTGATTGAATATGTTTCATTATGTACTTGTATTCTAAAGTTATTTTTTCTTATTATATATAAAATTTCGACTAAGAATAAATTCGTTAATTTGTGTCGCTTAAAAAGTATCGATATTTGCATAATTATTGCTTTGCCATTTTGTAATTGCAGGTGTACTTATATTAAATAAAACATCTTATGAATACATAATTTAATAAAATGGCTTAAGGCACCATACAGGAAGAATAAGTTAATTATTTAAATAAATATTTGTTTACATATTAAAGTTTTTTGTGAGATCATTATAAAAAGTTAAGTTAAGTTGAATTTACATAAACAAAATATAAGATTAACATTGAATACACAACTACAATGTTGATTATTTTATTTGGTCCACTTAAAGTACGACTTGATTTTTATTTGTTTGAGTATGCAAAATGCGTATGGTTTATTGCTAAATTTAGGTACAGTTATCATTTTTACAATCTATAAATACATATGTTTTACGATAAATATGTTTGTTTGTTATAAGCAGTCAATGAATAACGATTTATGAAAATAGTTAGTACAGTTCTTTTTATATAAGTTCTTTTTTAATAGTCTATGGTAGTTTTAAATTATTATAATTCTATACCTACTGTAAATCTACATAAATTCATTCAAGCAACAAATTGAAATTATTAAAAATTAATAATATTGATAAATACTATCTAGTAGTACATTCATAATAAACAAAACAAAAATTTGTCTGGTTCTCAAGTTTTTTTTCAAATGATTTGTTTATTTGTTTGGGAACGAGTAAACCACTCTTTTCTTTTTAAAACAGGTTTCACAAAATTTGATTCATATGCAGGTAACAGTAGTTAAGCAACTTAAAAAGATTATACAGTAAATAGATTTTTTTTTGGTAATCACCGATTATTATTATTATCAGGTATGTAAAATATGGAATTTTCTTTAATCATCCAATATTATCGTCAATTTTGCTTCTTTGTAAATAAATTTTATTATATTGCTTTTTACTTGCTCCTAATAGAGCAAGTATTGGTTTCGAAAATCGAACTTGAGATTTTTAACAAAGCTTCCATTACAATGATGGATAATTCAGAAAATGGTCTAGCAATTTGGTACGTCTGTTGGTCTGTCCGTCAGTGCACGCAACTGGAGACTAAATGGCTGGCTGTATTTCCTTTATACTTCACAGTTTTATTCTTAAGTTAGCAATAACGGATTTGGTTATATCTAAATTCTATAACAATTTTTTAAATTATCTCAATTGACCTTATTTCATATACTGCATGCAAACATTTTTTAATGTAACCAGCAGGATTGGCGCTTGTAGATGACCATACGAATTAGGACATTGTGAGCACTAAAAGGCCTCGAAAACGCAAAAATAAAACGATATATTTTTGTAAGTAACAAGTAAATAAAAAAGTAAGATAAATTGCCGCATACTCATAATTGTTTGACTGGTTTCTTCCGACCACCAGCAAGAAACCACTGCTTTGATAAAGAATGCTGACAGATATCGGTGGTAAAAACTTGGCTTAAAACGCATAGCTGCAGATGGGGGAGAGAACCATAGTCGACTATTATAGGTAAAGAAGAAGGGCAGGCCAACCGGCTTTACATAGAGAAGTAAAAGAACAAAAAAAGCGCAATCAATGATATAGACAGATGCCACTCTAGGGTGTTCTAGATGTTCGGATGTTTTAACAGAATGTAAAACGTCAAAGTGAGGGATAATATGGGGAGGAAACACTTCTGCAGACTATTGAACGGTGATTATGAAAATTTCCCGCTGTCTGGCAGATTGAAAAATTCAATATACCTGACCTAAATAATGTAAAGATAGCAACGTATAAACTCAAGATCATTAATGATGATTTGTTAAGACCTATACATGTTAAGACCAATCGCATGTAGAGAAACACTCCATCTAATTGAAGAGGCATGTTAGCCCAAGCTTAGGTTAATTTCGGACTGTAGCGCCCAAAAGCACTAAAAATAATTTATAGTCAAATTTAAAAAAAAAATGTTTGGTGTTTCATAAACAAATACTTTTATAATTTTTAAGGATTACAATTCAATCTACTAATCTTTTAATACCCTATTCCATTTCTTTGTTAATATAAACCCCCAAAGATTTGAGCGTTTTATTTTTGAAAGTATAACATTTCTAAAAACGTTGGCTTACTACAAAACTAAATATTTATATTTATATTATTATAGTCTTAATGAAATGCTGGCGTGGCTTAAAACTAAATACAGACAAAATGTAAAAAAATCACATTGTATACGAATTTCTTAAAGTCGGTGTGTAGCGGTTTTAAATTTATTTACACATCATCCATCTGCTGTGTTCAACAGATCGTTTTTGTACCGAATTTCAAAATTTCAGAGCACACCTTAAAATTATATTTTTCGTAAGCTTAAAACTTTCAGGTTTAGGTTGCTGGACTATCGTTACAAATAAGCTTTCACTACTATATTCCAACTACATCAAAGAGTTAATTTACTAATCAAGTATAAATTTGTAACTTTACCTTCCTCAATGTGCGTTTGCACTTTTTCCTTTCTATAAGTTTTCCCTGGATCAAAGCTTTAACAGGGCTGTGGGCTTAGAGTTATTTCTTACAGTTCGTTAAGTTCTTAAGTAAGTTATTTTTTATACAAAATCCATGAAGCAGTAATTATTCACAGAAATAGAAATATGCAGGCTTTTTACTGACGGCTCGGCTATTGAGCTAAATGGGCCATTTTGGCACTCAGCTTCAATGCTGGTCCTAACGAGTATGTTCAATATAAATGTTTGAATTTTTTTTGGCTCTTAAAGTGGGCGCTGACTATATTTTTCTTGAGGTATAATTTATAATGAAACCAGTACAGAGTGGTCGGATTTTAAAAATATTTTCTTATTATTTAAACATTCGATATTATATTGTTAATTAAGAAGTCTTTCAGCTGTATATCGGCAGAGACCTGGTCAAAAAAAAACACATTGGACATTTAAGATAGCTAGGGCATGTTGAGCGATTGTACATCTATAAAGAGTTTTCAATTCCCACCCAAAAGTCAGTTAAAATTGAGGAAGACCTCGTCTTTTGAAACGTACACAAGCAGAAACTGGCTTCAACCAATTTAAACTGCCCTACGTGGGGCAGTTAGCTAAGGACCGGATTAATTCTAAAGGCTTATTGGTTGAGGTCCAGATTCATGTCGGATTGCAAAGTCACTTAAATTATTTAGTAAGTAAGTAAACATTTTTATGCCATAGAAAATATTTGTGTGCCTTAGAACCACGAAAGTAGTGCTAGTGGATAATGAAAATTTCCGAATTCCTTGTCCAAACAAATTATTCAGCTTCAACTTTATTTCAACCTTCGTTACTATAGTAAGGAATTATATTGTTGGATTACGCGATTACTTAAACAAAGCATGCTTTATATTGCCTCAAATTTTTTTTCAGTAGAGAATAACAAAATATTTAAGAAGTGCCGAAAATAATTAAAGAAATATACCTTTTCTGTGGTCCGTTTCTCTTTGTAGAACTTTTTTTTACATAAAATACTGCTATTATAATACCATTCAATTAAGGCTCATTGGCATACACATGGCGTAGAAACCTAGTTTTTTTTTATTTATATAGCTATTCTATAGCTTTCGATAAAAAAATATAAGTTATAGCACGGAAATTATTAACATAGTAAACATATAAAATGTTTGATTATTCCTTCCTCTTTTTCTATAGTTGAAAGTGGTGTACCTTACAAATATTTTAGTAGATAAATTTCAGCTAATTACTTACGGAGTTAATACGAGATGAGTGCTAGCATTTTTAGCAATTGTGCACATTTTTAGTTCAATCACATTTTAATAATTCATCTAGTGTTGCCTTATGTTAAAGGCCATATTTGAACCTTTAAGTTTCGTCATCTATATTTATTTTATGAAGTGGTGAAGGCGTAGAAGGGCTTGTTGATATTAGTGCAACAGAAAGCTGTTCATTAGAATCAGTGATAACGGCAGGGGAAGGGCATGTCATATACTTGTTGTTCTGAAAAGTGTGAACTTGCGTATTAAAAGATGTACATCCGGCAAGTGTTGTGCTATTTGCCACATTTGAAACAGATTTTTGCACACTGATATTGCTGATTGCATTCATTATATGTTCCAATTTTTTATCTAAAAGAGAGAGTTGCTGTTCAACTCGATAAAGGCGAGCGCCAACTGTCATTGGCCTAACATTGCCTACACGATCTATGCCAGCTAAATAACTTCCCGGCTTTCCAAGAGTTTGATCAAGACGTCTCTGCAGTTCCTGAAAATACATCAGCGTCCTAAATAAGAAGTTATATATGAATACCACGTATATTGATTTACCTTTATTCGCACCATCATATTTAAGTGTCCTTGAGAGTATTGCTCAATAACATCACGAACGTCGTAAGGTTTTCGTGCCTGTTGAAATTTTCTTCGAGCTACAAAATATTTAATTTTTCGTATTGCCCTTATTGCATTTCTATAAGCATCAGTCAACCTTAAATTAAAATCAAATGTTAAAATTAGTATAAGTAAAAATAAAAATTGTTTTTTTTTATTATACAATCTCTGAAAGAAAATAAATTAACTAAAATAGCTAAACTATGTACCACATAGTTATGCATACTGTTAAAGAAGTAATATTAAATAAACAAACAACAATATGCGAGAAGAAAGAAATTAAGCTACGGTGATTAAGAAATACACGAGGATACCCTTCACTCTCTGTGCCAGTGCCCAGGCCTAAGCCTCAGAATAAGAACGTTCGGAAAATACTTTTTCCATGATCTCACGGATCTATTCGAAATCCTTCGTTGGATACAAAGTCTATATACCAAATTTCAATACTAGCTCAAAATATAAGGGCCAAAAATAGGTGACAAACAGACTGATATGGCTAGGCCGATTGAGCAATCCATGTACTTTGAGAATATCTGTCAAAATTATTTCTCTATGTTACAAATTTAATGTCACAACTAATTTACCACTATGGGATAGGCTATACAAAGATATACGAAGACACCGTTTCGACGAAGTCGTTGATTATAAGATATTTAATAAAAAATAATTTTCGATGACCCATCAAACATGGTAAACTTGTCATTATATAAAGTAATTAAAATAGTTACGTACATTGTCACTCGAGCAGGTTCGGCATCATCATCGCCGTCAGCTTCTTGATCAACTTCATCACTTGGAGCTTCAGTTACAGAACTATTTTGACTTAAATATGGGGCTCTAGAAAGTCCTGATTCCCCTTTCCTTGTGCGATTAGGGGTTCCTGAAAAAAAAAAATACAAGCAGATTTAAATTGCAGACATTGAAAAACTCTACTACGTCCTATAAAAATATATGAAAAGACTACAATCAATTGCAAAGACCGTAGAACACTCGGACACCCTTTTTCAATCGTGTCCGTAAAGAAAGTGGAAGTGGTTAAAAAATTTGTGGACATGAAATATTAAAAAAAAATTTTTTCTGTGAGCACGTGCTACAGTAGTGTAGATTTATACTCACTAAAATTGGTATTTGTATTGCAGCTAAAAATGCAACATAAATAGCAACAGTTTTTTCATAAGTGTATATAAATATTTTGCAGGCAACTTTCCTTTAAAAGTTCCTACTTCTTGCGTAAATTATAGCGCGGTTTGTGATTACGGACTAAACCCAAGGGTTTAGTTATTTGAAGACGCCACAATATACTTGTTTCATCAAGAATTTGGAGGAACGTTTTGTTAACCTGTACGAATAAGCGTTTTTTTAGGTTTTCGTTCATTTTTTTTCGCTCGATCCGACAAAACAGTAACTTCGCGGAAATACCCCACTTCGGGTTAGGGGTCAGAATGCATTCGAGGTAAAGCATGCCTGTCGTATAAGGCGACTGAAATCCAATCCATGTATACCGAGTGTAAAGCGTATACAACAACAAAAATGCAATGAGTAAAACAAAAAAATTTATTACCCCAGCTGGAAATCCAACCTCTTCGGAGGTCGGCTCTACGGATTTTGGGGACAAACAATTATTGCAATTATGTAACCCTTTCGAGAAAAGCTCAAGGGCAACGAGGTCACCTACATCTTGATCTCAAACAAATATATGTTTCTCAAAGAGCTCGATAACATCAGAAGTGTCGGCCGACGAAAAATGAGACTTAACGAAAAATTAGTGCCTTAAGGACGAAAACGATGTTCTTAACAACGTCAAACTGCTCTGCGAAGAGCTTCGTAAAGAAATTCTCCGCCTAAAGGAAGAAAATATGACTCTAAAGAGTTCATTGAAGACACCTAATGAGCCAAAACCATGTGCAAACTGCCCCTTGAATTCAAAATACCATACTGAGATGAGATGAACTCAGTCGCGAAATTACCTGGATTCTAAAGAAAAGACCGGTAACAAAAGGAAAGCTATATCATCTCCTGAAATTATTAACCGAGACAAAGAGATCGTTTATAAAGCGAAACAGCTGTAAGAAAGGCCCTACCGCCAATTAATGTGATCGGTATTGATAACTTTAACAAGTTACATACCTTAGTTACATACATAGTGGAGACTGATGGCCAGTGTCCTAGGGGTATCCAATAAATTGGAACTGGCCCTCCAGGTTGTGGGTTGCACTTTGGGTTAACTACCCAACCATGGAAAAAACTAACGGTTACGAAGCAACCAATATCCTCGGAAAGGACTGATATTATTGTTGACGACCCAGCTAAACGAGAAACGGACAACGACGTTCGTATCCGCACCCGGAATGTGAGAACATTAAACAGGAGAGGTGCAAGCGAACAACTAGCGGAAGCCCTAAACTGCTACAAAGCATACATTACTGCCATCCAGGAAATACGATTGGATGGGCCGGGCAAAAAGAGAATTAAAGACTGTAACATCTACTACGGACCGTGTTATAGTGAGCAGAAACAGCGACTATTCGGAAGCGGATTTGTTCTAAGTGCCAGACTTCGGCAAGAAGACGTATGTTTCCAAGACATAAGCGAACGCATTGTAACATTCCGCATCAAAGCCAAATTCGCCAACATAAGCCTTATTTGCGCTAACACCCCAACGGAGGAAAAAGATGATATAGCTAAGGATTGCTTCTATGAGCTCCTTGACTAAACTACCGACTACTAGCGACTACCGAAGTACGATGTTAAAATGGTGCTGGGTGATTTTTACGCAAAGATAGGAAAACATAGCCTACACGACAACACGAATGGTAACGGACTTAGGCTAATTGACTTCGCTACGGAACGGTTTGCCATTATAGCCAGCACACGGTTTCCTTACCTCGATATCCATAAGAGGACATGGTGGGCTCCAAATCAACGAACGGTCAACCAAATTGTTCATATTACGATAGACAAGAGGAACGCATCCAAAGGAAAGGACACACAACGTCGACAATTGGACAGAACGTTACCATTGACAGATATAACTTTAAGGTAGTACGGGACTTTGTCTATCTCGGCTCCGCTATTAACTCTGGCAACAACATCGCGTCAGAAATTAAATGAAGAATTCTTTGGGCTAAGAAGGCAATTTAGTAGTAAGGCCCTCACTCGAACTACTAAGGAGATCTTTTATAAGTCCCTGATCATCCCAGTCCTGCTCTACGGCGCTGAAGCATGGACGGTCTCAAAAGCAGATGAAGAAATCCTTTGAAAGGAAAATTCTTCGAAAAATCTTTGGTTCATTTTGCGTTGATGGGCTAGGGAGAAAAACATTCAACCAAGAACTATACGAGCTATATAGCGAGATGCCCCTGGTCAAAAAACTCCGCATTGAACATTTAAGATGGCTAGGATATGTAGAACGAATGGACACCAATACTCCGGCTCGCAGAGTCTTCGATTCCCAGCCTCAAATGGCGCACACAAGTAGAAACCGACCTCAACCGACTTGGAGTGCGCAACTGGAGGCAGTTAGCTAAGGACCGGGCTAATTGAAGAGCTATGTTGGTTGAGGCCTAGGTTCATTCCGGACTGTAGCTCCACTTAAGTAAATAAGTAAGTGCTTAATATTGTTGTTAAAGTTGAACGCATGCGAAAGGATTCCGAATTAGTTCCTCAGTGCCATCGCAGCGAAGGATATAATAATACGCAAAACTATTGTCAAAAAGAACTGAGGTGTGTAAAATGTGCCGGAAATCATATGACAGTAGATTGTAGGTCAGATAAGAAAACTCCCCCTATCTGCATCGACTGCAAAGACAATCATCCTACATCCAGGCAAACATCTTCGCGGCTGCGAATTAGCTAAGGAGTTGCAAAAATTACTAACGAAATTTATGAGTATTAATTCACACAAATTGAATTTGAAAAAGCAAATGCCTAAAACTTCGACTAAAAATGTGTCGAAGCCAAAGCAGACAATACTTGAAAAACAGAAATTTTCACAAACAACGCGGCCATACCAAATCTACAAATGTATGCCCAAGCTATAGAATCCGATATAGATCAAAACAATATCTCGCCAATATCTGACCCAGTTACAAACGTATTTTCGATTATTCTTTCAAAACTTGAGGAACAAAGTAAAACAAATAAACTTATTTTTGACAGGAAAGTTGAGCTCGAAAATAGTATTCGCAAGCAACGTACCCCACCTTGGATATGAATAGATTTCTTAAAATTCTTACGTGGAAAGCCAATGGCCTTTGGCAAAAACTTGGAGAACTTGAATTGCATATGCAAGAAAAATATATCGGCATCTGTTTAATTTCCGAAACTCACGCAAAGAGAAATTCGAACTTAAAGATTAAAGGTTACCTTGGCTATCATGCTCTACATCCATCGAATAAGGCTAGAGGTAGAGCCTCACTTTTTATTAAAGAGTGTATCCATCATTCGATTGATCTTAATTTAGAAATCGAAACAATGCAAGTTAGCTCTATACAAGTCAGAAGCCGACAATCCTTTCTGAAGATATCATCTATTTACTGCCCACCGCGGTTGAGAAAAGTTTTGTCATTGGAGGGGACTTTTATGCAAAACATACCTAGATAGGGATCTGGGGATCTAGATGCATATCACAGAAATATAGGATCTCTATAATGTAGGTACAAAGTACAATACCGAATTTCATTCTACGGGAAAGCCAACATACTGGCCAACTGATGTTACAAAAATACCGGATTTGATCGATTTTTTTTTAGTTAAATGTCTACTGTCCAATCGAATCAAAGTTGATGAATGCTTTGATTTTTTCTCTGATCATTCTTCGGTAATTCTAACAACGAGCGAGTCAATCATTAGAAATGAAAAACCCACCCAAACTAACAAACAGGAAAACCAACTGGGAAGGCTGCAAAAACGATCGAAAATAATATCCAACTGGGTGTATCGCTTAGTTCCCCATTGGAACTTGAAGTCGCGGTTGACTCCTTATCGATAAGCAGCATGGAATAATACTCATCTACATCGCAAGGCAGTAAGTTATAGTAATATCATGTAGCCACGGGAAATAAAAAAGCTCGAAAAACATCTCAATCGGTTGAGTAACTTACTATCAAATTCGATTCAAAATTTTAAGAACAATGCAGTACAAACTTATCTGCAAAGCCTAACCTCTGGAAAAGAATCGACTTATTCATTTTGGAAAGCAATTAAAATCATAAAACGGCCAAAAAAAGCTGTTCCCCCAATAACGGTACCTCAAGACGTTTGGGCAAAGAGTCTTGGAAGTGATTATGGTTCTTAAACCAGGAAAATCACCGAATAAAATAAAATCATACAGATCTATTTCACTTCTTGAAATAATTCCAAAAATTTTTGAAAGGATATTACTCGGTCGCTTACACCCAATTAATGATCAGAAACGCCTTTTACCTGACCATCTACAATCTTTTGAAAACAAAATGTTAAGGTCATTCGTCATTCGTCCCTCGGTTAAAGTTGAAACGAAAAATGTTGCACGCAAACATAAAAATGTTTATTGGGACACGTTTACACAACGGTCCTCCAAATTCTTGACGAAACAAATTTATTGCGTTGTCTCCACCTAAACTAAACTAAATTCCATCGAACTATGCCTTGGACTTGGCCCGATAATAAGCGCACTATATATTGCGGAAAAAGCAGGAACTCTCGAAGGAATGTTACCTGCCAAAAATTTATTACTCGCGACAAAAAAAAGGCTAGATATGTAGCTCATTTAGGCCCTGTGTCAATTGCGTTAAAAAGAGGGTTAAATTTTATCCACTGTTTAATTTTTGACTCTTCTGCACCATACAAATTTCAAAAATTATCCACTGGCTAAAATTTTAACGCAATTGACACACGGCCTTAGTTACAGTACAAATATAAAAGGGGTGTTGGTATTTGTGAGTAAAAATCTTACACTACTTTGTGCACGTAATCATCGTTTCTATGGAGATTTTCACCAGACTACGGAAAAAAATGTCTGGTATATATATATTACCAGCATCAAATGCGCTAGAGACTTCAACTGCAGCAAAAAAATCTAATGAATTGCTAGAGAATGGGGCTCCATGTGAAATTAAAATTGCACGACCGATGAACAATAAACTTCCGATCACAATACAGTGACTGTTAGTAGTGCTCGTTCATTTCCACCTCGTAATTCCAAAATCATCTATGATGACTATTTGAATTGGACTTTTTCTTAGAGACATGTTTTCAGTGATATAAGTATATCAAACATACACACCTAAATCCAGTCCAAAAGTTATTCCAAACACGAGCTAAAGCGCGAGGTGAAGCCTCGAACATTGTCAGTATATTTTCATTGAATGATAGCCATTCCTTAAAGACCCCTAACTAAACTCAATGCTTAACCACCAAAAATTGGTGTTTCCTTTCCATATCGATTTAATCTCTAACGGTTTGAAGGCCAATTTTTTTTCCAGTTTTTTTCTGGTAGCACTAGAAGCAATGCAGTTCTGAACTGAATGGTTTCGATATTTTGGAAATTGTTTTTTCAATTTCAAATACTTTACTTGAAGTTACATTCCAACATTTCCCATAGGTATAGAGATGTTCAAGACAACGTCAGTGTCAAACTGTCAAATGAAAAATTGACATCATGTGTATGAAATCAAACTCGACAGAAACTTTTGGACAGAATACTTTTTGTTTTTCTCATTGAAATTACAATGATACTGGTCATGAATTCCACTCCTTTTATATCAATTTTATGATTTAACACATTCTCTTTGTATTTTTATAGGTAAATAATTTGTGTTTTCACTCACGCCATATAATTGGTTTTCCTCCAAGTGATTTTGACGTTTTAATGAAAGTGATAATGCACGTGTAAGGGAGATATTTTCGTGAACAACTCTATTTCATAGTTCATTAACAACATGAGTGTACACTATTCTCAGTCTGGTTTCGTTTTAGAAAAATCCCTCTAATTAGGAGTTTATATTTTTGCACGGGCAGCATCAATCTTTCGGAGTGTTTGTCATTTGAGTGGCCTTCTTCTTTCAATAGGGTAAGCTTGTGTTTCTTATATTGCCAAGCAAGAGTTTCGTGTACAGATAAAAGTGATTCAGAGCGACTATGTACTCAATATCTCAATTATGGTGAAAATGATTAACCGTATACACGGTGTCGAAAAAAGCGCCTATCGATTTCTCCTTCTACTGAGGATTTTCCATTGTAAAAATACCGTCCTTCGAGTCAGTTTTTTATCGTTTGGGCGATTCGGTAACACGGAATGTTTTTGTGCTTCTTTCTCAAAAATGCTTTATTTGTATATGAACTCATTGTAATAATTCGCATCAAGGCCAAATTGAAGAACATAAGTCCTATATGCGCTCATGAGGAAAAAGATGATAAAGCTAACGACTGTTTCTACCATCTTCTTGACAAAACCTATGAGCGACTACCGAATTATGATGTTAATATCGTAATAGGAGATTTAAACTATTGTCGGAAAACACAGCCTACACGACAACACTTCTGGCAACGGAGTTATGCTAATTGACCTCGCTACGGAAATAAAAGCCTAGAAAGCACACGGTTTTTCTCACCTCGATATCCGTAAGAGGGCTCAAGATCAACGATAGGTCAACCAAATTGATTACATTACGGCGTTCGTGCAACGAGTATCCATGTACTTCGCAATTAGCACCATACCACCAGCATCGAATGTCGAAGAACCATGGCAACGACGTCAACAAGCCCTGGTTTGATGATCAATGCAGACAGATACTCACAGCCAAGAACGAGTCTACAAGGCTAAGCTGCAGATGAAGACAAGAGATAACATTGAGCTTTTCAGAAAGAAGAAAAAAGAGCAAGAAAATCTCCTAAAGTGAATCCTGTTGAGACGAACAAAGAAATATAGTAGCTGATACACGGTCTGTTAAACGGCAATGAAGGACGACATTTCATTGTCAGGCATAACGAACCATTCTAACAAAGACCCGACGTAAGTGTAGTGGGGATAACAATATCTAAATTCAATCTTAATAAGACTGCTGGAAATGACAGATGACTTGGTAAGTAACGTTCACCAGCTCATAAAAAAGGAGATTTTCTGAACTGCGCCAACTACAGGAGCATAAAGGCTGAATTATAATGGAAGATGGTTGCGGACGATCACTTCCGTAACTGTGCGAATAAATGCAATTTGTATTGTACGACCATTTCGCTTCGATTCGTTCAGTTTTCATTCACTTTTGCTCACTTGCAAAAAGCGAAATCATTCGCTCTTTCTCTTTCTTTTGTTCTTTCATACAAAAATTTAACATTTCACTTCAACAGATGCGCACATTGAAGTTTCTAAGTTCATAAGCAAAGAATTTTTTTTTCAAAACGACTTATACTCTGTCTGGATATCCTAAGTAATTTTCAGTACTGAAGAAAACTTAACGTAGAATTTTGACATTAGCTTCCGATTGCTTCCGACTATTGTAGTTCAGCCTTAAGTCTTCTCAACATCTCCTACTAGATCATATCTGCCGTAAAATGTGAACAGCTGAAACCTTTTAACAACAACCTGATGTCCATCTGAACAACCTGAACCACCTTATCAGTGTGGTTTTAGGCCAGGAAAGGCCACACCTGATCAAGTCTTCACCCTTCGGCAGATCCTGAAAAAAACCCAAGAATTCCAAATAGGTACCCACCACATATTAAACGATTTCAAAGCTGCATATGACAGCATTTACAGAGACGAACTATACAGAGGCACCGAACATTCAAAAGCAAAAAAGGATTTAGGCAAGGCGATGCAATGTGACATCTTTAATTTGGACTCGCCCACAGTGGTCACTATCGTACTCGAATGCTCGTACACAGTTTCGCGCGTATTCGTTGTTTCTAATTTCTAGTTTTGCGTTCGTAAAGGCTAAGTCCATGAACGGATTTCCTCTATGGTAAGACTGGATATCCTACGCGTATAAACTAAGTTTGTACTCAATTCTATTGTTATCAATTCTCCAATTTTGAAGTTGTCGACCGCTGGTGTTTGAAATTGTATAATCACAGGCCCCATGCTTCGTTACGACCTGACAAGAAAAAAATTCTTGTAAGCCGATTGAAGCTGTAGGCAACGATCCTCTGTTATAAATTTAATTGGTTTAGTGGCTACATGTAAAACGATCTATAAACAAAATGTTCATAGCAATGTTATCAAAGTACGTACATATTTGCATCGAACATTTTTCAAAATTTGAATAAGCAATATCTGTCTGTCTGTCACCGATTTTTAGACAATCTAAATATCTACACTTCATCCTTATAATGTCTTTCTGGGGCTTTTTTTATTAAAAAAGAGTTTCGGTGAAATTTTTAGGAAGTTTGTTAAAACTTTTGATTCAAATACTTTGATAATACTGCTACCTTTTGTCTAAAGATCCCATAGTGTATGCCATAGCTTATGGCATATTTTTATAGGGGTTTATTGGTCAGTCCGAAAATTTTAGCTAGGCTAATGAAATAGTTATCATTTCACTTCATATATCTGTAGCAAAGCTTTTCAAATTCAATGAAACACAAAGGTACAATATTTTAAAAACATTTAACAAACATATGTTAATCGATACATACCCTATCCCAGCCCATCCTTAAAATAAACATCCCCAAAAGTGGGCGTGGCTAAAAACGTTATATGGATGAAATATAGAAAATGTCATTGTTTAAATATTTAGTTTAGAAAGTTTATTAAAATTTCTTTTTTTTTAACAAAATCGACGTTTTTGTCTGAAAGTGGGCTCGCTGTGGGTGGATTTTAATGTTTTTACATGGACTGAGGAACGGACGTACAGACAGACATAAGTTAATTGACTCATCTAGCAGTTGTGTGTTGATCCGTTTACTTGACGAGATGTCTAAGTACCTAACTTTTTTCTTAAGTGAACCGAATCAACTGATACATAAATCGCCCATCATAATCGTATTTGGAGTGCATGCCACATTTAATAAAGTGTTGTTTTTATTTTGTTAATGTATATAATAACACATATTCTATTATACATATATATATATACAAACGGGTATATAGACATTAGTAAAACATATCTAGCATTACATAATAATTTGCATATCTTAAATGTACCTGTTTTTTGATCCTCTGTGTAAAACACTACATCTCCGTCTGATTCACTCCTAGTGGGAGCCTGTGTCGTTTGAGGATTTATTTGGTTTAAAACATCTTGAGTTGGACTGCAATTAGAAATACTTCCAACAGTTGGTGTAACTTGTGTATTTGTCGGTTGCTGAGTGGTACTCGCAGACGTTTCCATACGATTTCTTGACTTCCGTCTTTTTAGAACACTGGCTCCTCGCTTAGCAACCTGTACCATTAGGGTCTAAAGCAATTCATTCAAAACGAAAAAAAGAAAAAGCAACAACAACACATTGAAGACACATAGCAAACACATACATACATAGATAATTATTTAGGATATAACGAATGGGAAATATATGTGCAATTCAAATCAATTATTCAATTAATTTCCAATCAAAATTGTGTATTTTATGATGTAAACAAATATATGTACATTCGTAGGCTAAATTTAAATTACAAATTAAAAATTACACTTGTACTGGAAGCAAGAGCAAAGAACTTGTATTTATGTATTCCCTATTTTTTTCTTTGGTATACCAATATAAATAGTATAAGAGTAGTATTAAAAAAAGTGGCCATTAGTCCTTTTTATCCACATAGATGTATGTAACAATATTACCAAAATATTTGCATCAGAACTTTTTTTCAAAAATCCTATAAATTTAAAATTTTGTACTAGTCCTGCTTCATCGATAAGAGTCAAAATACCAACTTTCCTCATTTTAGCTCAAAATTAAAGACCCACAAATCGATAACTAACAGTTGGATAGAAACAGTTCTGAGTTGATCCAATTACCTTACAATATGTTATTTATAAGTATTATTACATTATATTATACTTTTTTATTTGTCTACGTTACAAAAAAATTGTCGAAACTAGTTAAAAACTCAGTATACATCATTGAAATATAGAAAATTATGATATGTGCGAGTTATGAAAACAAAACAAAACAGCAACGTTATAAACACCAAGGTCAGAATGGCACGGAATGAATACCTGGCTTCCGTCTCAAGCAAACCTAGAAGGGCTGGTTCGATATATTTTCACAACAGGCCCCTGGAACAGAGATTGAAAGGACAAGAGAGCACTCAATCCCGTAGTGGATACTGATGGCCCCGTGTTCTAGGGGTATAATATAATTTGGGACTCGCCATCCAGGTTGGTGGTTGTGCTTTGGGTTAACTACCCACCCAAGGAAAGAAAACATTGTTATGAAGCATCCAATAGCTTCGGGAAGGATTGATTTTATGGCGCACGACCCTTCTAAACGAAAAAAGGAAAACGACGTTCATATCTACACCTGTAATGTGAGAACATTAAACAGGAGAGGTGGAAGCAAAAAACTAGAGGAAGCCCTAAACTGCTTCAAACTGCTACAAATCAGACATTTGCCCGTTCCACAAAAATGGAGACCTTCAGAACTGCACCAAATACTGAGGTTTTAAATGTGAACCCCTGAATTCGTTTACCAACAACCTGATCAGCACATATCAAAAAATGAGTTGGGAAAAACACCTGAATCAAAAATTCAAGTTTTCCTTAATATTTTAATTTTTTGAAAACTTGGTTAAACGACATAACCGAATTGAAATTACTTGTTAAATTTGTTGAAGCGAACACAACGTATGATACCTACATTCCACACTTGCGTTCGACATGACCCACAGTCCTTCTAACATATTACTATTAAAAGAATTTAATTTTTCTATTTCTATTTTCAATTACAAATATTTTTTTTAATGGGTGTATAAATCTCTATGAACAGAGTAGATCATTTATTATTTCTAAAGGTCAAATATGTACGGTGTGAAAGCGTCAAGTAGTTTTCGATAACTTTTTGTCCAAAACTCAATTTTAGATTCGACGTGAAAACCATTATACGAAAATTATATATTTTGACGAATCTTATGAGAGTTTTTTTTTCTGTTTTTGAAGCGTGCATTGAATGATATTTTCTAACTTTCTTTTATAGATTAGAAGCAGTATTTTGCAAAAAAAATGGATATAAATAAGAGTGTGTGTACAAAATATATAATAATTAGATTTACCTTTCCAATTTGAGTTGGTAAAACATTATATGATGAAGTTGTTCGATTAGTTGTGAGTGTTTTGTCCTGGATGTAAATTAACCAAGTCGCTTCACTATGAAAATTTTTGTCAGCTGCATAGCAACGCCATAAGCATTGTATAAGCATGGCAGCTGCAGGAATTTGACGATTAAAATGTTTCTGCCTTTGTTTCTGCTGCACTTTAAGAGCGAACCCGCTTCCTAATATACCCTGAAAATATATATGTAAATTGCCTTATAAATCTTCGTTTATTAGTGTAAGGTTTAAACTTTAAATATTTATAAATCAATTGCTTAAGAAGGATCTATAAATTGTTCCCTATTAATTATGATCCTCTATTGCCAAGTCAGATGGACTATAAATGGTGAATATAAGACATTAAACAAATTTAAATAAAATTAAACAAGCGCCATTTATTTCTTGATTTTTTTTTAATCGATAACACAAAAGTTCCAACGCAACACTGACAAACTTCCACAGACAGATGGGCAGAATTGGCGGACCCAATCGTGCTTCCCACCATCGTAATATTAAAATCACGAGTTCGATTTAAATTTAAATTCATTTATTTTCTGCAAATAAACATTACACAATATCACAGCGACAGCCAATTTAATAATAAAACTGTGTTCGCAAATGATAGCATTTGCAATTCTGCGATTTCGTGTAGTCGGAAATAGTTAGGACTTGGGAAGTTAGCAAATTTTCAAAAATATATTGTTCTTTTAAGATTAATCACATTTTATTTTTCATAATATACATTTTTGCGAGTTATAACAGAGGTTTCTGCAAAGCCGAAGGCTTTTCTGCAGAAGATTATGTGACAAGAACTATAACATTAGAAGTAACAATTTTTATGGCTTACCGTTTTTTCAGATTGAAACTTCCGTATGTAATTAACTTTGTTAACGTTAACGTTTTTAATTCATTTTTTTGAGAACAATAATTTGCAATGTATTGGTTTTCTAATAGATTTAAGGGTTCATTTATAAATACATTTTAAAAACTTCTTTTTTTTGTTTTGTAATTGGTTATGTTGGAAAATTCTCAGGTAGTTCGTTGATTGCAGGCGGAACGCTGAAGTTGTCTTCTTCCATAGCAGTTATAGCTCGGGTCTTTCAGCATACCTTAGCACATCGTCTTGTATTCCTGTTGTGATTGAGGGGATGTATAAAGCGGTTGTCATCCGAGAATTCCTAAGTGATAGCCACGATAGCTGCTTTACATTAAGTGCTTTAAAATGTGGGTAGCCTTGATGTGAATTTCTGCCGTTTATTTGCTTTAAAGCCGCATTTTGTATTTTTTGAAGGTTTTGAATGTGGGTATTCGCTGCATCCCCCCAGGCAAGTACACCATACCGAAGCTTAAATTCAAAAAAAGCATAGTATACTTGCTTCAAAACTGGAGCTGTTGCATGATACTTCAAGTGGGTTATTGCGAATATATCCTTCCTTATCCGTCGATAAACTACGTGCTTGTCCAAAAGGAAATTGCAGTCAATTACAACTCCTAAATATTTGTGGCTTTCTACAAGTTCGATGAATACACTAGCTCGGTTTGGACAATAATAATTTCTTATTGTTATTGGAATGTGCATTGCTTTGAAGCTTGGGTTTCGTATGCGCATGAATATTGTTTTGTTTGCGTTTCACAGCAGCATCAAATTCGTCCTGCATTATTGATGTCGCATTATTGATGTCGCCATTTCCAGGGACCACAATCGCTGTATCGTCATGAAAAGCAAAATGAGTGGTTTTCTTGAAGACGTGCAAAAGCTTGTTCGTGTAGAGGATGAAAAGGATTGGACCATGTTTTGATCCCTGAGGGACTCCATATTCAACTTTTTGCTGTCATTCAGCGCGTTCCTGATTTTTACACAGGATAGTCAGTCGTGCAGATATTCCCATAGCCGTTCCGCCATTAACCCCCTTATGCCAATGCGTCGTAGAGCTTCTAGTAAGTTGGAATGATTCAAAGTGTCAAAAGCCTTACTGAAGTCCATGAACAGTACTAGTACATGGTGGCTTCTCTTCAAGCCTTGGGGAAACAAATTTGCAAATTCGGAAAGAAATTTACCTATGCTTTTACTTTTTTGGAAGCCGTACTGACTATTATGTGTGATAGAGTGCTTGGATATAAAATTCTGCAATCGTTCCTTAATTACACTTTCCATACATTTTTCTATAACCGGAAGGATTTAAATTGGTCTATAATTGTTCATATCATTTTTTACTCCTCCTTTGTAGATTGGTCTTCCTACTGCCGTTTTGAGCTCCATTGGAATTTTTGCTTGCGTCAAGCTTAGGTTGATGATCTTATACAGTTTAGAGCAAATATATTTGCACGTTTCTTTATGTCAACTGCTCGAATTCCGTCTATACCTTGTGATTTACTTTCTCCCAGCCCTTTAAAAATCCGATAAACTTCTTCTATGTCAGTAGCCATAGCGAATATTGAAGTTGATATGGTTTTACGTTAATGAGTCGATTTTTTTTGGTATTACAGTGATATATTATTATATTGGACGTTTGTTTTGAAAAAGCGTTCGCACAATCATTTTTGTCAGTATAAATATATCCTTTTAAAAATCTGGCTGACATTCTCGTCGATATTTGGCTTTTTCCTTCCCAAAAGTTCATTTATTAGTCACCATGTGTTCCGAGGATCAGCTTTGACTTCATTGAATTGATTTTTCGAAGATTTGGATTTTTGTCTTGTTATTTCTTTATTTAGTTTGTTTCTAAATCTTTTGTATTCAGATTCATAACTTTTGTTCAACCTATTACTTTTCCAGCGTCTGTAAAGTTCATCCCTTAGATTGCAATTCTCAACCAAACTCAGAGTCATCCAGGTACTTGGTTTTCTTCTATTTTTTTTTCGTTATGGTTGCCATAATATTATATATATGTTGTAGCTTGGAAATTCGCTTGTGGTACAAGTTTTCTGCATCATCTTCATTCAGAACTTCTTCCCAATTTTCTGCATGGATGCATGACAAATACACATTGCAGAGTCGGCATTATTTAATAGAGTTATTGCATCACCACTATAATAGAGAATTGGGTAATGATCAGTTATTCCACTTTATATTACAGCTGATCTTATTTAGCTATCTGTTCTGCTGACAAGAATATGATCAATAATATGATTTTCTGGATCGATTCGTGTATATTCTGTAACAGTATTTATAAGCCCTAACGATGCTAACATCTCCAATGCAATGTGTAATTAAATTGTACGTCAGGCCAAAGAGATACCCCTCTAACAAAGTCGCAACAATAAAAGTCAGGTCCGATGGCAAAGAGAAGACGACCTCATTCCCCTCGACGCTGGAACAACGGAGGAGCAACAGGGGTAATTGGCGGACGGCCCGGTACAAAAAATCTAAACACACTAAACAAGCACACATAAATACCAAAGGAACATCATGTCTAATGATAGTAAAATGACAGCTGTCGAAGTGTCTAAGGACAGCTGTCACATTATCCGATAGCTGTCAATCAAACATAGGCATTCAGGGCAAATTTTTGATCGACAGAAAATAGATGTCCAGCATTGACACCTGGGTTTTGCTGTGGAAAAACCGGTGTGATTGTAAAAATCCAATTGGTTTATCCAATTGGAATGAGCAAGTGTGAGGTGTCTGGCAGCGATAGCACGCGTTGGGGAAATACCTGGCGTCGATGCGTTAAAACGCGCAGTAAGACCAATCACGTGTAAACGCGGGTATCTCGAAACTAGTAAGCGCGAACACACTCTCCAGCCAAATGGCAGAAAGTTATAGAAGTCGCGGTGGGCTTACGAGTGGAGAGTACTTAGTGTGAATGTATGCGTGTGAATGCATAAACGGGATCGATTCTGGACAACGGGATCCTTTTAACAAAGAAAATCCACTTCTTGGATATCTAGCATAGCGGTTAGACTTGCGTCTAAGAGAGACGATAAAAATTTCGTGGAAAAGTAGTGATTCCGATTGTGTTTTTAATCTTTTTTTTTGCGATTATAAACCCTGCGCGACAGGAAGAGAAGAAGATAAGGATATCGAGAAGGGAAGAAGGAAGAAGAGCAGGAAGAATAGAAGAGCGGAGGAAGAAAGGAGGAAAAGAAATAAGTAGGGTTTTAATAGTGAAAATTCGAGTAGTGCATCATAGTGCAAAATCAGTTGGTTGTTCCGTGGCCGATAGAAATTCCCGAGAAAAGACGGGACACGCGGCCCATTTTAAATTAATTTGTTCGTTAAATTTCGGGAGAAAATTTCGTTCGGGGGCCATATTCGTGGTCCGCCATTTTAATTGTTGGTATACTTAGTATGCTGCAGAAGAGATTACAATATTGTTAGAACCAGACGAATTTTGGTCGTTAAGCGGGTTCCTGCATGTTTGACACTTCCATTCATCCATCTGGCTCCCATATTTCTAAAAGATCTCCCCGTGACCGTAGTTCATTCAAAATGAAGTTTACGGTTACACATCATGCATACAGTGAAATGGCCTTCAACCGGAAGTTCTTCGTTGCAATGACCGCACTCATACAAGTTCAACGGATAGACAAATGGCAATGGATATATATATATAAATAAATAATATTCAATTTCACTATCCATAAAAAAAGTACCTAATTTGATACAATTATCAGTTTTTGATGCTTGTTCAAATAAGAACTAAAAGTCACTGTCTTATTATTTATTTAAATCTAAACAAAAGATGTTTTTTGTTTAAGGAGAATCAAAAACACATCCAACTAATAAGCTTATTTGGATCAGTGAGTGTTTACATGATTTCCAAGACAAATGCGTAAATGGAATTTACAAGGACATTAATTATTAATGTTTTGCTTGCAAATACGAGATTGATGTTCGGCAACAAAATGGTAACGGATCAATCGAGATATG
Source organism: Rhingia rostrata (assembly GCA_949824845.1). NCBI lineage: Eukaryota > Metazoa > Arthropoda > Insecta > Diptera > Syrphidae > Rhingia > Rhingia rostrata. The sequence continues at coordinate 74,873,784 of OX463757.1, read as the reverse complement.
TGAAAATATCTTCAGTTGGATGAAACATTCGGAGGTTTTCTGTGAAGCACAAAAGCTCCGTGAAGTATCTTCGTTTTAATACTCAGTCGTTAGACGGTGAAGAACTACTTGACTATGTTCAACAGAAATTGGCAGTACAGAGAAGATAGCGATGTTTGCCTCTCATTCGAACTCTTTTGTTTTTCGTAAGGTGCTTTTTAACAAAAGCTCTTACAGCGTTTCTGTAGTTGGCATTTCAAATGAGCAAACATCTGAACAAATAAGAAGTTTTTCCAAAGCTCTCAAAACAAAAGCTCCTTAACAGAAACCCAAAGAAATACATATGTGACGGCTAAGATCCCGTGTATAGATCGTTTAATACCCTATCCCATCCCATCCCTAAAAAAAATATTCCCAAAATGTCGGCTTCATGGCAATGAAATATAGAAAATTTTATTGTAAGAATATATTGTTCAGTCAGTTTATCAAAATATTGTATGGTTCTACCAAAAACAACGTTTTTCGCATGGTTATGCTATGACGTAGTGTATACAAAGGGTTTTTGTATGAAAACGCCTCTAAAAAGTGGGCGTGATTTTGCATCAATTTACTTTTTCAGAATATACTCAAGGGAAGCATTCCTGTCGTAGACGGCGACCAAACTTTACTCCCCGTATACCGAGTGTAAAGCGTATACAACAACAATATACAATACAATGAGTAAAACAAAATAATTTATTACCCCTGGTAGCAATTTAATATCTCTGGGAAACGCACCCTCTTCGGAGGTCGGCTCTACGGATTTTGGGGACATAAAATATGACTTTCAAGAGTTCATTCAAAACACCTAATGAGCCAAAACCATGTGCAAACTGCCCTGTGAATTCCGAATACCATACGGATGAAGAAGAGCTCAGTCGCGAAACCAACTGGATTATAAAGAAAAGACCGGTAAGAAATGGAAAGCTGTATCCTCTCCTGAAATTATAAACCGAGACAAAGAGATTGTTAATAAAGCGAAACATCTGAGACAACGGCCCCCACCGCCAATTAATGTGATCGGTATTGATAACTTTAACAAGTTACATACCTTGAGAATTGCCATTATCGGACTACCAAGTAACTTCGCTCAGAAAAATACATGGAAAGTTTGCGTAAAAGACCCGGAAAGTTGCCCTCTATTATCTCGGAAGCTAAATACCGATAAAATGGAATGGTATTCATTTGAAAATAAATCTGAAAAGCCTTTACGCATTGTAGCTAGAGGGTTACATGCTTCATGCTTAGGGGATGACATTGTAAACGATCTGAAAAGCAGACAATGTAAAGTTATAGATACCGTTAACATTGTCAAGCGAGAAAAGGAGCACAAAGATGGCGAAGAAAATGTAATAAAACGCGGTCTTCCTTTATTTATACTCACTTTCGATAAAGAAGAAAGCTTGAAAAAAATATATGAAATAAAAATAATACTTAATATTGTTGTGAAAAACCTATTGTCAAAGAGAACCGAGGTGTGTAAAGTGTGCCGGAAATCATCTGGCAGTAGATTGTAGGTAAGATACGTAAACTCGTGCTATCAGCATCAACATCAATCATCCGTCAAATTATCGCGGTTGCGAAGTAGCTAAAGAGTTGCAGAATAGACGAACGAGTATAAATTTAATAATAGTATAATAGTAAAAATTGAAACTCCGCCTAAAACACCGATTAAAAATGTGTTGAAGCCAAAACAGGCTATAATTAAAAAACCCAAATCTGAACAAACTGCGCGGCCATCAGAGATTTGTTCGGATCCTGTACATCGAAAACCAAATGTACAAACGTATGCTCTATAGTATCCGATAACAACCAAAAAAATATGTCACCTGCCCAGTTTCAAATGTATTTCGATTATTCTTTCAAAACTTTAGGAGCAAAGAAAAAGTAATAAACTTATTTTTGGCAGGCTAGTTAAGTTCGAAAATAGTATTCGCAACACACGTACCCCACCTTCGACATGAATTGATTTCTTAAAATTCTTACGTGGAATGCCAATGGCCTTTGGAAACAACTTGAAGAACTTGAATTGTTTTTTTTTTTGTTTTTAATTTACACGTACTCAAGGGGTTATGTATATGCAAAAAAAAAAGATAATGACATCTGTTTAATATCCGAAACTCACGCTAAGAGTAATTCGAATTTTAAGATTAAAGGTTACCTCGGCTATCATGCTCTACATCCATCGAATAAGGCTAGAGGTGGAGCCTCACTATGTACTTATAAAAGAGTGTAACAAACATTCGATTGTTCTTAAATTCCAAATCGAAACAATGCAAGTTAGCTCTATACAAGTCAGAAGCAGACAATCCTTTTGGAAGATATCTTCTATATAATGCCCACCACGATGCAAGGTTGAGAAAATCGACTTTGAAAACTTGCCTAATTCCCTTGGACAGAGTTTTGTAATCGGATGGGACTTTAATGCAAAACATACATTCTGGGGATCTAGATGCATATCACAGAAAGGTAGGATGCTTTATGATGCAAATAGAAAAAACAATACTAACAAGCGCAAAAACCAACTGGGAAGGCTTAAAAACGACAAAACGACAGACTAAAGTTGAAATTTTTTTAAAATCCGCCCACTACCACGCCCTTTTTTTTAGAAAAATGTTGTGTTTAGCCAAACCGTAAGGAATTTGGAATATATGGCGCGCAACTGACTTTGAAAAAGCTTTCCCATAAGACGTGTACTGCCAAGTTGTGTTGAACAGAGTATAAAAATTTTAAATTGCCAGTAAAAAGCATAGAAGTATCCATCGTCAACTAGTCAACTAGCAATGTGTTTATAGAGGAAATTACTATGCATTTGGAATCACGATTTGAAAAGGGATTTTGATGGAAACATGACGACAGCAGAGAAATGGGGATACAAAGATATTTGTTTTTATTATTAAGTTTTCAGTAACCAAATTTCATTACCCATCTCGAAATTAAAAAAATAAAACGAGTTTTACAAAAAATATTCCAAAATCTAGAAAACCTGATTTTTAAGGGAAAGTCTGGCTCTTTGAAGATAAATTGTGGCGGATGATCCGAAAGGCCAGCGGCAGCGCTCAATCCCGTTGTGGATACTGATGGCCCAGTGTCCTAGGGGTATCTAATAAAAATAATAATGTTTGTTAAGAAGCAAATATTACTGCCATCCAGGAAATATGATGGGATGGGCCGTGCAAAAAATGGATGAAAAACCGAGGTGCTGACATTGACTCGGACCGCAATTTTTTTGAAGCCAAGGTAAGATTGCGGATATTCACTAAGCCACAACAATCCAGTAATACTGTGAACAAATTTAATGTTGAAAGACTGGATCGAAAGATCGACCGTTTGTTAATCTGGAGACCGCCATGTCCAGGAGTTCTTAGAAGCAATCTTAGCTATATCATCTTATTCCTCCGTTGGGGCGTTAGTGCATATAAGGCTCATGTTGGCGAATTTAGCTTTGATGCGGATTGTTACAATGCGTTCGCTAATGTCTTGCAAACATAACACTTCTTGCCTAAGTCTGGCACTTATAATAAATCCACATCCCAATAGTCGCTATTTCTGCTCACAATTACACGGTCCGTAGTTTTTGGCCGGCCCATCCCATCGTATTTTCTGAATGGCAGTAATGTCTGGATATAAGGATATCGAGAAGGGAAGAAGGAAGAAGAGCAGGAAGAATAGAAGAGCGGAGGAAGAAAGGAGGAAAAGAAATAAGTAGGGTTTTAATAGTGAAAATTCGAGTAGTGCATCATAGTGCAAAATCAGTTGGTTGTTCCGTGGCCGATAGAAATTCCCGAGAAAAGACGGGACACGCGGCCCATTTTAAATTAATTTGTTCGTTAAATTTCGGGAGAAAATTTCGTTCGGGGGCCATATTCGTGGTCCGCCATTTTAATTGTTGGTATACTTAGTATGCTGCAGAAGAGATTACAATATTGTTAGAACCAGGCGAATTTTGGTCGTTAAGCGGGTTCCTGCATGTTTGACACTTCCATTCATCCATCTGGCTCCCATATTTCTAAAAGATCTCCCCGTGACCGTAGTTCATTCAAAATGAAGTTTACGGTTACACATCATGCATACAGTGAAATGGCCTTCAACCGGAAGTTCTTCGTTGCAATGACCGCACTCATACAAGTTCAACGGATAGACAAATGGCAATGGATATATATATATAAATAAATAATATTCAATTTCACTATCCATAAAAAAAGTACCTAATTTGATACAATTATCAGTTTTTGATGCTTGTTCAAATAAGAACTAAAAGTCACTGTCTTATTATTTATTTAAATCTAAACAAAAGATGTTTTTTGTTTAAGGAGAATCAAAAACACATCCAACTAATAAGCTTATTTGGATCAGTGAGTGTTTACATGATTTCCAAGACAAATGCGTAAGTGGAATTTACAAGGACATTAATTATTAATGTTTTGCTTGCAAATACGAGATTGATGTTCGGCAACAAAATGGTAACGGATCAATCGAGATATGTGAAAATATCTTCAGTTGGATGAAACATTCGGAGGTTTTCTGTGAAGCACAAAAGCTCCGTGAAGTATCTTCGTTTTAATACTCAGTCGTTAGACGGTGAAGAACTACTTGACTATGTTCAACAGAAATTGGCAGTACAGAGAAGATAGCGATGTTTGCCTCTCATTCGAACTCTTTTGTTTTTCGTAAGGTGCTTTTTAACAAAAGCTCTTACAGCGTTTCTGTAGTTGGCATTTCAAATGAGCAAACATCTGAACAAATAAGAAGTTTTTCCAAAGCTCTCAAAACAAAAGCTCCTTAACAGAAACCCAAAGAAATACATATGTGACGGCTAAGATCCCGTGTATAGATCGTTTAATACCCTATCCCATCCCATCCCTAAAAAAAATATTCCCAAAATGTCGGCTTCATGGCAATGAAATATAGAAAATTTTATTGTAAGAATATATTGTTCAGTCAGTTTATCAAAATATTGTATGGTTCTACCAAAAACAACGTTTTTCGCATGGTTATGCTATGACGTAGTGTATACAAAGGGTTTTTGTATGAAAACGCCTCTAAAAAGTGGGCGTGATTTTGCATCAATTTACTTTTTCAGAATATACTCAAGGGAAGCATTCCTGTCGTAGACGGCGACCAAACTTTACTCCCCGTATACCGAGTGTAAAGCGTATACAACAACAATATACAATACAATGAGTAAAACAAAATAATTTATTACCCCTGGTAGCAATTTAATATCTCTGGGAAACGCACCCTCTTCGGAGGTCGGCTCTACGGATTTTGGGGACATAAAATATGACTTTCAAGAGTTCATTCAAAACACCTAATGAGCCAAAACCATGTGCAAACTGCCCTGTGAATTCCGAATACCATACGGATGAAGAAGAGCTCAGTCGCGAAACCAACTGGATTATAAAGAAAAGACCGGTAAGAAATGGAAAGCTGTATCCTCTCCTGAAATTATAAACCGAGACAAAGAGATTGTTAATAAAGCGAAACATCTGAGACAACGGCCCCCACCGCCAATTAATGTGATCGGTATTGATAACTTTAACAAGTTACATACCTTGAGAATTGCCATTATCGGACTACCAAGTAACTTCGCTCAGAAAAATACATGGAAAGTCTGCCTAAAAGACCCGGAAAGTTGCCCTCTATTATCTCGGAAGCTAAATACCGATAAAATGGAATGGTATTCATTTGAAAATAAATCTGAAAAGCCTTTACGCATTGTAGCTAGAGGGTTACATGCTTCATGCTTAGGGGATGACATTGTAAACGATCTGAAAAGCAGACAATGTAAAGTTATAGATACCGTTAACATTGTCAAGCGAGAAAAGGAGCACAAAGATGGCGAAGAAAATGTAATAAAACGCGGTCTTCCTTTATTTATACTCACTTTCGATAAAGAAGAAAGCTTGAAAAAAATATATGAAATAAAAATAATACTTAATATTGTTGTGAAAAACCTATTGTCAAAGAGAACCGAGGTGTGTAAAGTGTGCCGGAAATCATCTGGCAGTAGATTGTAGGTAAGATACGTAAACTCGTGCTATCAGCATCAATCATCCGTCAAATTATCGCGGCTGCGAAGTAGCTAAAGAGTTGCAGAATAGACGAACGAGTATAAATTTAATAATAGTATAATAGTAAAAATTGAAACTCCGCCTAAAACACCGATTAAAAATGTGTTGAAGCCAAAACAGGCTATAATTAAAAAACCCAAATCTGAACAAACTGCGCGGCCATCAGAGATTTGTTCGGATCCTGTACATCGAAAACCAAATGTACAAACGTATGCTCTATAGTATCCGATAACAACCAAAAAAATATGTCACCTGCCCAGTTTCAAATGTATTTCGATTATTCTTTCAAAACTTTAGGAGCAAAGAAAAAGTAATAAACTTATTTTTGGCAGGCTAGTTAAGTTCGAAAATAGTATTCGCAACACACGTACCCCACCTTCGACATGAATTGATTTCTTAAAATTCTTACGTGGAATGCCAATGGCCTTTGGAAACAACTTGAAGAACTTGAATTGTTTTTTTTTTGTTTTTAATTTACACGTACTCAAGGGGTTATGTATATGCAAAAAAAAAAGATAATGACATCTGTTTAATATCCGAAACTCACGCTAAGAGTAATTCGAATTTTAAGATTAAAGGTTACCTCGGCTATCATGCTCTACATCCATCGAATAAGGCTAGAGGTGGAGCCTCACTATGTACTTATAAAAGAGTGTAACAAACATTCGATTGTTCTTAAATTCCAAATCGAAACAATGCAAGTTAGCTCTATACAAGTCAGAAGCAGACAATCCTTTTGGAAGATATCTTCTATATAATGCCCACCACGATGCAAGGTTGAGAAAATCGACTTTGAAAACTTGCCTAATTCCCTTGGACAGAGTTTTGTAATCGGATGGGACTTTAATGCAAAACATACATTCTGGGGATCTAGATGCATATCACAGAAAGGTAGGATGCTTTATGATGCAAATAGAAAAAACAATACTAACAAGCGCAAAAACCAACTGGGAAGGCTTAAAAACGACAAAACGACAGACTAAAGTTGAAATTTTTTTAAAATCCGCCCACTACCACGCCCTTTTTTTTAGAAAAATGTTGTGTTTAGCCAAACCGTAAGGAATTTGGAATATATGGCGCGCAACTGACTTTGAAAAAGCTTTCCCATAAGACGTGTACTGCCAAGTTGTGTTGAACAGAGTATACAAATTTTAAATTGCCAGTAAAAAGCATAGAAGTATCCATCGTCAACTAGTCAACTAGCAATGTGTTTATAGAGGAAATTACTATGCATTTGGAATCACGATTTGAAAAGGGATTTTGATGGAAACATGACGACAGCAGAGAAATGGGGATACAAAGATATTTGTTTTTATTATTAAGTTTTCAGTAACCAAATTTCATTACCCATCTCGAAATTAAAAAAATAAAACGAGTTTTACAAAAAATATTCCAAAATATAGAAAACCTGATTTTTAAGGGAAAGTCTGGCTCTTTGAAGATAAATTGTGGCGGATGATCCGAAAGGCCAGCGGCAGCGCTCAATCCCGTTGTGGATACTGATGGCCCAGTGTCCTAGGGGTATCTAATAAAAATAATAATGTTTGTTAAGAAGCAAATATTACTGCCATCCAGGAAATATGATGGGATGGGCCGTGCAAAAAATGGATGAAAAACCGAGGTGCTGACATTGACTCGGACCGCAATTTTTTTGAAGCCAAGGTAAGATTGCGGATATTCACTAAGCCACAACAATCCAGTAATACTGTGAACAAATTTAATGTTGAAAGACTGGATCGAAAGATCGACCGTTTGTTAATCTGGAGACCGCCATGTCCAGGAGTTCTTAGAAGCAATCTTAGCTATATCATCTTATTCCTCCGTTGGGGCGTTAGTGCATATAAGGCTCATGTTGGCGAATTTAGCTTTGATGCGGATTGTTACAATGCGTTCGCTAATGTCTTGCAAACATAACACTTCTTGCCTAAGTCTGGCACTTATAATAAATCCACATCCCAATAGTCGCTATTTCTGCTCACAATTACACGGTCCGTAGTTTTTGGCCGGCCCATCCCATCGTATTTTCTGAATGGCAGTAATGTCTGGATATAAGGATATCGAGAAGGGAAGAAGGAAGAAGAGCAGGAAGAATAGAAGAGCGGAGGAAGAAAGGAGGAAAAGAAATAAGTAGGGTTTTAATAGTGAAAATTCGAGTAGTGCATCATAGTGCAAAATCAGTTGGTTGTTCCGTGGCCGATAGAAATTCCCGAGAAAAGACGGGACACGCGGCCCATTTTAAATTAATTTGTTCGTTAAATTTCGGGAGAAAATTTCGTTCGGGGGCCATATTCGTGGTCCGCCATTTTAATTGTTGGTATACTTAGTATGCTGCAGAAGAGATTACAATATTGTTAGAACCAGACGAATTTTGGTCGTTAAGCGGGTTCCTGCATGTTTGACACTTCCATTCATCCATCTGGCTCCCATATTTCTAAAAGATCTCCCCGTGACCGTAGTTCATTCAAAATGAAGTTTACGGTTACACATCATGCATACAGTGAAATGGCCTTCAACCGGAAGTTCTTCGTTGCAATGACCGCACTCATACAAGTTCAACGGATAGACAAATGGCAATGGATATATATAACTTAACACCGACAAACAACTTACACGCGCGAAAGAAAATGCTGACCAAACGTCTGGAGCAATGAACCGAATTTCCAGGGAAATTCACATGACTACTTGCATGCGCAAAAGAAGTGCTGATCAAACGAATCAAATTTCCAGGGAAGTTCACATTGTGAACAGAAATGCAAGCTTTCGTTATTTAAGTTGAACATGTAATAGTTTAGTTATTATCGACTCGCCAATGAATAAAGGTCAGAGCAACCTGCTCTGAAAAAGATTTTTTTTAAGTTCTTGTGCAGATCTTTTATTAACTGGCGCCCAACGTGGGGCTGCATTCTGCAACACTGTTAGATTACTGTTAACATAAAGCTCGACTGAACTTAGGCAATAACCAAGCCTAAAACCAGTGAAAGTTTTTGTGAATAAAAAGTGGAAAACCAAACCACCAACATAACGCTCGACTGAACTCAGGCAATAACCAAGTCTAAAACCAGTGAAAGTGTTTGTGAATAAAAAGTGGCTAACCAAACCACCAACATAACAGTGAAATCAATAAAGTGTGGACAACCAAGCCACCAACAAAAAAAAAAAACAAAAACGTGGAAGAAATAAAGAGTGAACAACCAAGCTCAGTGAAGTAACCGAAAGAGTGGACAACAAAACCACCACGATAACAGTGTAGTGATAGGGAAAACGAAGGCCCCCGAGTAGTTCTACCAACCATAGGAACAAAAAGGAGTCAGTAAACACTGACAGCCGCCCTAACCAGCAGGAAGCAGCCCAGAACCCACAAAATAAACAACGTTAAGAAGAGATGCTACAAGAATTTATTTTAACATTATTGTAAGTCATTAGTAAATAACATAAGTATTAAAAAAGAATTGATTATAAAATTAATTAGTTTTTACTAAATTATTGCCCTGTACGTTGATTATAACATCCGTTTTATCTACTCGAACAAGTGATATAGTTGATTCTCTCATTTGCAAAAAAAACATATACATATTTCGAAAGATGTCAAACCCTAACAATCTATTAAGACCAGCTCGTCTGGAAGTCCCTGTAGATAATGTTGCAGCTCCTCAACCTCCTGCTCCCATTCCTCAACCTAATGTAATTAACGACGACATGATTCAGACGATTACACAATTAGTAACTCAAGCCCTTCAAATACAGGGACGACAACTTTTTAATTCCATCATGAACCCTGCGTCCGACATTAATAATGATATTGACCAGCCAATAAATCTGGCTAATGATAGGAATTTGTCCGAAATGGACAAAGTACCCGACGTAGTGAAAAGCCTAAGAGAATTTTCTGGCCAATCACACGAATTTAATTCATGGAAAAAGAGCGTCGATAGGATACTCAAAATCTATGAACATCTAAAGGGAACCCCCAAGTATTATGGGATCTTATCAGTCATCAGAAACAAAATTACGGGCTACGCAGATGTCGCCCTAGAATCGTACAATACTCCACTAAACTGGGATAAGATATCAAAATGTCTTACCCTCCACTACGCGGATAAGAGGGACTTAGGAACCCTCGAATACCAAATGACAACTTTGGTACAAGGTAGTAGTACGATTCCTGAGTTCTATCAGGCCGTCTACCACCACCTGTCGCTTATCTTAAATAAGTTAGGATCAACGGATATGAGTCAGGAGTCCATGAATAACATGACTCAGTGTTACCGGGACAAAGCTCTGGATACCTTCGTCAGAGGGTTGAGAGGCGACTTGCCTAGGTTACTCAGTATCCGTGAGCCTGCTGACTTACCCCAGGCTTTACACCTTTGCTTAAAATTACAAAATATCGATTTCCGAACCCAACATGCAAACAATTCGCAAGCTAGCACCCGGAAAACATTTCAACAAACACCGCCTCCAGCTCCTCCTAGAAGAAACAATTTTTCACATTCAGGACCAGCACCGATTGCCGCACCCAGAAGAGAATTTCATCCCGAGTTACTCCATAACCCACGAAATGCTAATCCACCACAGTTTTATAGGAATCAGCCGAACTACCAGTATCCACAGCAACGACCACCAGCAAATCAACGCCCGCTTCCTCCAAAGCCAATGGACGTTGACTATTCCGTCCGATCCCAAAATGTGAACTATCAGAACAGACCCCGCAACCAACAGTTAGTTCCACAGAAACGCCAACACTCACAACAGGTACATCAGCCACACAAATTGCAGAGAGTCTATCACACTGAAGGGCCCGAACCAGACGAGAGGACATCGGAAGAATACGAAAACGAGATAGAAGAAGAAGACCAAAACCACGAGCAGACATTGACGAATTACATTGACTCTCAAGATCACCTTGAGTTTGACCAACCTGAAGAACTCGACGACATTTATTTTTTAGATTAGCATCCTCTTCACTTCCCTTTTTCGAACATATTTCTAGAAGTGGAGAGACCCTAAAATTTCTCATCGACACCGGCTCAAACAAAAATTACGTCCAACCACGTCATATTAAGAATCCTTTACTGAATAATAAACCCTTTTATGCTCATTCTGTTGGAGGAAGCATCAAAATAACACATCATGCACTAATTCAACTTTTCGGTCCTCAAACAGACAAAATACCATTTTTTATCCTCCCCAGTCTCATTTCATTTGATGGGATCATAGGACATGATACCCTAAAACAATTAAAAGCAATTATCCATACGAGTAAAGATCATATGTCTATTCACCCTTTCCCCACCCACCAAAGAATTTCAATCCCTCTCAAACAACATCAATCACAATTTGTCAATAACATTAATATTAGAACCGATCACATGAGTAAGGAGCAACATTCTAAACTCCTTAAAGTCATTCATAAATGTCCCAATGTTTTTTCGGAACCAAATGAAAAATTGACATACACCACCACTGTTAAAGGAGAAATCCGAACTACAACGCGAGATCCCGTGTATTCGAAATCATACCCATATCCTATGGCACTTAAAAATGAAGTCGAAAAAGAAATACAAAAGCTACTAGAAGATGGAATCATAAGACCATCAAAATCTCCTTACAATTCTCCTGTTTGGGTTGTCCCCAAAAAAATGGATGCTTCGGGAGAAAAGAAATTTCGAATGGTAATCGACTACCGTAAGCTAAACGCTGTGACTATTGCCGACAAGTATCCAATTCCAGAAATATACGAAATTCTCGCAAATCTAAGCAAAAATCAATGGTTTTCAATTGTAGACTTAAGAAGTGGTTTTCATCAGATCCCACTTAAAGAATCTGATATAGAAAAAACTGCCTTTTCGGTAAATAACGGCAAGTTCGAGTTTACTCGCCTGCCATTTGGGCTTAAGAATGCCCCTTCCATTTTCCAGAGAGCCCTTGACGACATCCTAAGAGATCTCATTGGAAAATGTTGCTACGTCTACATCGATGACATTGTCATCTTCGGGAAAGACGAAACTGAACATTCTTTGAATCTAGAAAAAGTATTTCATACCTTAGAAGCCGCGAATATGAAAATTCAACTAGATAAATGTGAATTTTTTCAGAAGGAAGTCGAATTTTTAGGATTTATTATTGGCAGATCTGGAATAAAAACTAACCCAAAAAAAGTGCAGGCTATAGTTGATCGACCTATTCCCGAAAACCTCAAAGAGCTTCGATCCTTTCTCGGAATGTCTGGATATTATCGCCGCTTTATAAGAGATTACTCAAAGCTGGCGAAACCTCTGACATCCCTTCTAAGAGGGGAAGACGGACACGTGTCCAAAAATATGTCAAAGAAAAAACTAATTCAGTTAGATCAAAAAGCAATCGAAGCATTCAATAAACTAAAAAACTCTCTTGTTTCTGAAGAAGTAATTCTCCAATACCCAGACTTTAGCAAAAGCTTTCAGCTAACAACCGACGCTTCTGACTACGCCATTGGTGCAGTTTTATCACAAGATGATAAGCCAATCACATTTCTTTCCCGAACCTTAAGTAAAACGGAAGAAGGTTACGCCACAAACGAAAAAGAAATGCTGGCGATTATTTGGTCCCTCAATTCTTTAAGAAACTTCCTTTACGTATCCCGGAAAGTTAACATTTTTACAGACCACCAACCACTTACCTATGCCCTGAGCAATAAAAATACAAACTCCAAAATGAAACGGTGGAAAGCCATATTGGAGGAGTATAATTACGAATTAAAATACAAACCAGGAAAGGAAAATGTGGTTGCTGATTCCCTTTCAAGGCCTCCCCAAATAATTGAAATTCACTCAATGACCCCAACCGAACATAGTGCAGATAGCTCAGCGCAAAACCTCATACCATCCGTAGAGACCCCCATAAACGTTTTCCGAAACCAAATTTTACTCAAAATAGGAGACGAAAATAGTTATCAAATTCAGAACCCCTTCGATAACTATACAAGACATACTTTGATACGACAGGACTACTTAGAAAACGACATCATTGATATCTTCAAAAGATATCTCAATCCAAATATTATAAACGGACTCCTCACAGACGAAAGGACGATGGGACGAGTACAGGAAATTTATCCTTTACACTTCAAAGACTACCGTATTCGTTTCACCCAGAAAATGGTTGAAGACGTACCAAACCAAGTAGAACAAGAAGAAAAAATTCTAAAGGTACATCGTAGAGCCCATCGCAACGCCGAAGAAAACCGAGTTCAGTTGCTAGAAAACTTCTATTTCCCTAAAATGTCTTCAAAAATTAAAAACCTAGTAAAACGTTGCATAACCTGTAAAGAAAATAAATACGACAGACACCCTAATAAGCCGCATTTGAGTCCTACACCCATCCCTAATTATCCGGGACACACCATTCATATCGATATCTTTTCTACCGAAAAACAACTTGTCTTAACAGCCGTCGATAAATTCACAAAATTCGCTCAAACCAGAATTATTTCATCACGATCAATCGAAGATATTAAACGACCATTAAGAGATATTTTATTTTTCTTCTGCGTCCCCGAAGCTGTCGTAATAGACAACGAAAAGGCTCTAAATTCAGCTTCAATTACATCGATGCTAGAAGACGACCTTCAAGTAAAGATTTTTAAAACGCCGCTATACAAAAGCGAAGTGAACGGTCAAGTTGAACGTTTTCACTCCACTTTAGCTGAAATCATGAGATGTTTAAAATCAGACGGACCTGCACGGTCTTTTGAAGAACTCTTGGAACGAGCTGTGAACGAATATAATTTCACCATCCACTCAACGACAGGTAAGAAACCAATAGAACTATTTTACGGGCGAATACCTAGACTCAATCTCGAACAGTTCGAAAAAACACGGTTGACTAATATCGAAAGACTTAGAATTAAACAAGAGAATGATACTAAATACCACAACAAGAAAAGGAAACCGATCAAAGATTATCAAATAGGACAATCTATTTATATTAAAAATAATAAACGGCTAGGTTCGAAACTAACCGGCAGATACCGGCAAGAAATAGTTAAGGTAAATAAGAACTCTACTGTCATAACCGAATCCGGCAAAGTAGTTCATAAAAGTAACATCAGAAATTAAACTTTATCTTTCCAGATGTGCGCTAGGCACTTGCCAGGCAACCATGCAAATATTGGACTTTTCAAACGCACAAATAGTAACCTTTCACGTTGGACAGACGAAGATACAAGACGGATACTTTAAACTAATACATGTTATCGACTTAGACCAATACGACCAATTCATATCTGCAATAACCCCTATCCTTAAACTTGAATCAACCCAAAACCATACCATATTCCCTTTGCTATCACACGAGTTGCAACAAATAAAAAATCTTTTGCATAACTTGAAACCGCGATTAACAAAACGTTCTTTAGATTTTATTGGTAGCGCATGGAAATGGATTGCCGGGAATCCAGACCATGACGACTTTGTCACCATCAAAGAAAAAGTCACAGACGTATTAAAGAATAATAACAAGCAAGTTGTCATAAATCAATTATACAATGAGAGGATTAATAATATCACTAAAATTCAAAATGAAATACAGAAATTGTTAAAAGAAGACAATAAATTAAGCTTCGAGGTAATAGCAAATGTGCAATACAAAATTAAACTTGTAAAGGAGGAAATAGAAAATATTAACTATGCCATTCATTGGGCTAGATTAGGCATGATCAATTCATTTATTCTGTCAAAAAAAGAAATAGAACTTGCTACAAATATTTTAAGTAAACAGATGCTACCATACAATACAATAGAAGAAGCTTTAGATTTCTCAGAAATAAAAGTTATAAGCAATAGTTCAATAATGCTCTATATTATAAATATTCCACTAACTACAAATGAAACCTATGAAAGCCTTGTAATAAAACCAATAAAGAAAAATAATATTGTAACAGAAATTTTGTATGATGTAATTCTTAAGAATAACGAAAAAATGTTTGGAACTGTAAAAAAATGTAAAAATTATAACTCCTTATCCATTTGTAATTTAAAAGACATTGTCAATATTAGAAACGATGCATGTATCCCTAGCTTGCTCAACAGTCTCCCAGCTGTCTGCAACACCGTCAATAGTCAGCATATCCCAACCGTAGACGAGATCTCAACAGGCAATGTATTGCTTAACCAATTTACCGGAACAATACAAGTAGAAAACACTACCCACAGCCTCAATGGAACATTCCTCATAAAATTCCACAATACATCTATAAATATCGACGGACAGCTATTTATTTCCAAAGAAATATCAATGGTTAAAGCATTACCAGCAATACTGCAAACCAGTCCAAAAGAAAAAAAATACAAAGAAATCCTATCTCTAGAAATGATGAAAGATCTTCACATCAACAACACCAATGAACTTCGGCTATTACAAACAGAGAACAACATTCATCAGATAACCACCTACTCACTGATCGCCTGTCTTGGAACACTTGCCATAATAGCCACGATTCTGAAGCTTTTACCTAAACAAAACAATACTAAGGTAACCATCCAAATCCCGAAGGAAAAGGTACAGGAAGAACATCCCAATCCAGGAACAATCGCATCACCCAATACCCTTCAAGATCTTGAGATGCCACACCAAAGATTCAACAATATACCGTATTTTTAACGATTGAGGACAATCGAACTTAAAAGGGGAAGACTTAACACCGACAAACAACTTACACGCGCGAAAGAAAATGCTGACCAAACGTCTGGAGCAATGAACCGAATTTCCAGGGAAATTCACATGACTACTTGCATGCGCAAAAGAAGTGCTGATCAAACGAATCAAATTTCCAGGGAAGTTCACATTGTGAACAGAAATGCAAGCTTTCGTTATTTAAGTTGAACATGTAATAGTTTAGTTATTATCGACTCGCCAATGAATAAAGGTCAGAGCAACCTGCTCTGAAAAAGATTTTTTTTAAGTTCTTGTGCAGATCTTTTATTAACTTATATATAAATAAATAATATTCAATTTCACTATCCATAAAAAAAGTACCTAATTTGATACAATTATCAGTTTTTGATGCTTGTTCAAATAAGAACTAAAAGTCACTGTCTTATTATTTATTTAAATCTAAACAAAAGATGTTTTTTGTTTAAGGAGAATCAAAAACACATCCAACTAATAAGCTTATTTGGATCAGTGAGTGTTTACATGATTTCCAAGACAAATGCGTAAATGGAATTTACAAGGACATTAATTATTAATGTTTTGCTTGCAAATACGAGATTGATGTTCGGCAACAAAATGGTAACGGATCAATCGAGATATGTGAAAATATCTTCAGTTGGATGAAACATTCGGAGGTTTTCTGTGAAGCACAAAAGCTCCGTGAAGTATCTTCGTTTTAATACTCAGTCGTTAGACGGTGAAGAACTACTTGACTATGTTCAACAGAAATTGGCAGTACAGAGAAGATAGCGATGTTTGCCTCTCATTCGAACTCTTTTGTTTTTCGTAAGGTGCTTTTTAACAAAAGCTCTTACAGCGTTTCTGTAGTTGGCATTTCAAATGAGCAAACATCTGAACAAATAAGAAGTTTTTCCAAAGCTCTCAAAACAAAAGCTCCTTAACAGAAACCCAAAGAAATACATATGTGACGGCTAAGATCCCGTGTATAGATCGTTTAATACCCTATCCCATCCCATCCCTAAAAAAAATATTCCCAAAATGTCGGCTTCATGGCAATGAAATATAGAAAATTTTATTGTAAGAACATATTGTTCAGTCAGTTTATCAAAATATTGTATGGTTCTACCAAAAACAACGTTTTTCGCATGGTTATGCTATGACGTAGTGTATACAAAGGGTTTTTGTATGAAAACGCCTCTAAAAAGTGGGCGTGATTTTGCATCAATTTACTTTTTCAGAATATACTCAAGGGAAGCATTCCTGTCGTAGACGGCGACCAAACTTTACTCCCCGTATACCGAGTGTAAAGCGTATACAACAACAATATACAATACAATGAGTAAAACAAAATAATTTATTACCCCTGGTAGCAATTTAATATCTCTGGGAAACGCACCCTCTTCGGAGGTCGGCTCTACGGATTCTGGGGACATAAAATATGACTTTCAAGAGTTCATTCAAAACACCTAATGAGCCAAAACCATGTGCAAACTGCCCTGTGAATTCCGAATACCATACGGATGAAGAAGAGCTCAGTCGCGAAACCAACTGGATTATAAAGAAAAGACCGGTAAGAAATGGAAAGCTGTATCCTCTCCTGAAATTATAAACCGAGACAAAGAGATTGTTAATAAAGCGAAACATCTGAGACAACGGCCCCCACCGCCAATTAATGTGATCGGTATTGATAACTTTAACAAGTTACATACCTTGAGAATTGCCATTATCGGACTACCAAGTAACTTCGCTCAGAAAAATACATGGAAAGTCTGCGTAAAAGACCCGGAAAGTTGCCCTCTATTATCTCGGAAGCTAAATACCGATAAAATGGAATGGTATTAATTTGAAAATAAATCTGAAAAGCATTTACGCATTGTAGCTAGAGGGTTACATGCTTCATGCTTAGGGGATGACATTGCAAACGATCTGAAAAGCAGACAATGTAAAGTTATAGATACCGTTAACATTGTCAAGCGAGAAAAGGAGCACAAAGATGGCGAAGAAAATGTAATAAAACGCGGTCTTCCTTTATTTATACTCACTTTCGATAAAGAAGAAAGCTTGAAAAAAATATATGAAATAAAAATAATACTTAATATTGTTGTGAAAAACCTATTGTCAAAGAGAACCGAGGTGTGTAAAGTGTGCCGGAAATCATCTGGCAGTAGATTGTAGGTAAGATACGTAAACTCGTGCTATCAGCATCAACATCAATCATCCGTCAAATTATCGCGGCTGCGAAGTAGCTAAAGAGTTGCAGAATAGACGAACGAGTATAAATTTAATAATAGTATAATAGTAAAAATTGAAACTCCGCCTAAAACACCGATTAAAAATGTGTTGAAGCCAAAACAGGCTATAATTAAAAAACCCAAATCTGAACAAACTGCGCGGCCATCAGAGATTTGTTCGGATCCTGTACATCGAAAACCAAATGTACAAACGTATGCTCTATAGTATCCGATAACAACCAAAAAAATATGTCACCTGCCCAGTTTCAAATGTATTTCGATTATTCTTTCAAAACTTTAGGAGCAAAGAAAAAGTAATAAACTTATTTTTGGCAGGCTAGTTAAGTTTGAAAATAGTATTCGCAACACACGTACCCCACCTTCGACATGAATTGATTTCTTAAAATTCTTACGTGGAATGCCAATGGCCTTTGGAAACAACTTGAAGAACTTGAATTGTTTTTTTTTTGTTTTTAATTTACACGTACTCAAGGGGTTATGTATATGCAAAAAAAAAGATAATGACATCTGTTTAATATCCGAAACTCACGCTAAGAGTAATTCGAATTTTAAGATTAAAGGTTACCTCGGCTATCATGCTCTACATCCATCGAATAAGGCTAGAGGTGGAGCCTCACTATGTACTTATAAAAGAGTGTAACAAACATTCGATTGTTCTTAAATTCCAAATCGAAACAATGCAAGTTAGCTCTATACAAGTCAGAAGCAGACAATCCTTTTGGAAGATATCTTCTATATAATGCCCACCACGATGCAAGGTTGAGAAAATCGACTTTGAAAACTTGCCTAATTCCCTTGGACAGAGTTTTGTAATCGGATGGGACTTTAATGCAAAACATACATTCTGGGGATCTAGATGCATATCACAGAAAGGTAGGATGCTTTATGATGCAAATAGAAAAAACAATACTAACAAGCGCAAAAACCAACTGGGAAGGCTTAAAAACGACAAAACGACAGACTAAAGTTGAAATTTTTTTAAAATCCGCCCACTACCACGCCCTTTTTTTTAGAAAAATGTTGTGTTTAGCCAAACCGTAAGGAATTTGGAATATATGGCGCGCAACTGACTTTGAAAAAGCTTTCCCATAAGACGTGTACTGCCAAGTTGTGTTGAACAGAGTATACAAATTTTAAATTGCCAGTAAAAAGCATAGAAGTATCCATCGTCAACTAGTCAACTAGCAATGTGTTTATAGAGGAAATTACTATGCATTTGGAATCACGATTTGAAAAGGGATTTTGATGGAAACATGACGACAGCAGAGAAATGGGGATACAAAGATATTTGTTTTTATTATTAAGTTTTCAGTAACCAAATTTCATTACCCATCTCGAAATTAAAAAAATAAAACGAGTTTTACAAAAAATATTCCAAAATATAGAAAACCTGATTTTTAAGGGAAATTCTGGCTCTTTGAAGATAAATTGTGGCGGATGATCCGAAAGGCCAGCGGCAGCGCTCAATCCCGTTGTGGATACTGATGGCCCAGTGTCCTAGGGGTATCTAATAAAAATAATAATGTTTGTTAAGAAGCAAATATTACTGCCATCCAGGAAATATGATGGGATGGGCCGTGCAAAAAATGGATGAAAAACCGAGGTGCTGACATTGACTCGGACCGCAATTTTTTTGAAGCCAAGGTAAGATTGCGGATATTCACTAAGCCACAACAATCCAGTAATACTGTGAACAAATTTAATGTTGAAAGACTGGATCGAAAGATCGACCGTTTGTTAATCTGGAGACCGCCATGTCCAGGAGTTCTTAGAAGCAATCTTAGCTATATCATCTTATTCCTCCGTTGGGGCGTTAGTGCATATAAGGCTCATGTTGGCGAATTTAGCTTTGATGCGGATTGTTACAATGCGTTCGCTAATGTCTTGCAAACATAACACTTCTTGCCTAAGTCTGGCACTTATAATAAATCCACATCCCAATAGTCGCTATTTCTGCTCACAATTACACGGTCCGTAGTTTTTGGCCGGCCCATCCCATCGTATTTTCTGAATGGCAGTAATGTCTGTTCTGTAGCTTTTTAATGCTTCCGCTAGTTGCTTGCTAGCACCTCTCCTATCTAATGTTCTCGCATTACAATTGCCCTTTTTTCGTTTAGCAGGGTCGTCAACAAAAAAATTAGTCCTTTCCGAGGCTATTGGTTGCTTCGTGACTAGTGGATTTTTTCCATGAGTGGTAGTTAACCCAAAGCACAACCCCCAACCTGGAGGTTGTACCTTTTTCGCTGCCGTTGGCCTTTCAGTCCTTGCAGGGTGAGGATGGATAATTCTCTTCTTTCTTGGATGTTTAAGATGGCTAGGATATTTAGAACGAATACGGAGACCAATACTCCGTCTCGCAGAATTTTTGATTCTCAGCCGGACGTTGGACGCAGTAGAGAATGACCTCGCCTTAATTGAAGCGCACAAGAAGAAACCCACCTCAACCAATTTGGAGTGCGCAACTAGAGGCAGGTCGTTTCGGACTGTAGTTCCACTTAAGTAAGTAATTGAGTAAGTAGCTCGAAATTAGCCCTCAAACATTGGGCATGGATTAAAAAATATGCTCCTTTTTAAATTTGTAGTGCTGTCTGTATAGGGTTAATATGGAGCATTTTAACTGCTCCTTAAGAGTCGGCAACGATCTTACCGAAACATTCGATTTGATTTGATAAAAAGCGAATTAGAAAAGGTAATCCATTGTCATGTGACGTCTTTAACATCATTCCTGAGAGGATTGTCCAATACTTTGGAGCCAATAACATAGGTGGGGCCAAAAGAGATGTAATTGCCGACTTTACGAGTATGAAAAAAGTAGCTTAAGTCGGCTTAAGAGCAACCGAGGGCAAGTATATGCTGTCAACAGGAAAGAATACGCAACGGTAACGTCACAACCGACTGCTGCAACATCTCCCCAGAAATCGAATGAAGAATTCCTTTTGCCAACTATGAAGCCAATTTTGTAAAAAAAACTTTCAAAAAAAAAAAAGAATATCCTATCAAAGACCCAAATTATGCTGTCACTGTCATTGAGGAAACGGGGAAATGTGTTGGTCTTAAAGTTAACGAGGACAAACCAAAATATATGAAAGCAAAAAACATAGCACTGTCCACGCACAACCTTATACATAACTTCAGCGTTGATAGCAATAATTTCAAGATAGCTAAAGAGTCCATTTATTACGAAGACTGATCCTAGGAAAATGATTCTATTTCAGTTAAGCAAAACAAATGGAAACAAAACTCGTAACCCAAAAGTTCATATATTTGCTCTACCGGACCCTAATCCTACCAGAGAGATTACGGTTAATGGCTGGAAGCAACTTGCCCAAAATATAAGAAGGCGGATGTCTGTGTAAGTAATGAGTTACAGTAGTTAAGATACATAACTCGTAAAAAATAAATACCAAAAGTTTGCAATCGTTTGTTCTACGAAAATTAATATGGAGAAACGTGAAAAACCGGTTATGTATTTGTTTTTCCACAGATCAAGATAAAATGAGGATAAGTAGATTTTTATCTTAGTTTTTTAAATAATGTTGTAGTCTACAATTACCAATAAGCACTTACCGCTGGCAATGCAAAAAATGAGATAGCAAACACACTAAATCCGGATGCCACAATTTTTCCTATCCAGGTCTGTGGGACAGTATCCCCATATCCGATTGTTGTTACTGTAATAACTCCCCACCACAATGCGTCAGCATAACTTTTAAAATCAGTTTTACCATTTGGTCCAATGACATCTTTTTCTGCTAAATATACAAAGTATGAACTAAATATTAGCCCTAAGAATCCGATGTATAACGTTGTTATCAATTCCTATATCACATAAAATAGACAGATTTATAAATTGTTTTTATATAATGCATAAGAAGTTACCTGCCGATGAATAAACACTACAGAGCCCAATAACCGCCAAGTGCCACCTTGACGATCCACATGAAGCATACGTAATATTTGAAGAAATCGTATCCCGCGTATAGCACTAGTTGCAAACACTTGTCCATTCGATCCAACTGACAAAACGACAATAGAAGCAACAACTACTATAAGATCTGAAATACCAAATTAATAAACATCTTTTAGTTAACAAAGTTCAATAGACTTACCAATAATACATATGGGTTTTCGGATAAAGCGTAATCGACCGCAAAAACCCATGTACTTTGAACGTGATCCAGCTGACCACAATCTTATCAAATATTCAACTCCAAAGAAAACTACGAGACATATTTCCATCCAAAAGAGAGTTTCTGTAGCAAGCTCTTGGTAATCTTCAATAGTCGAAAGCACACTAAAAATTAAGCATACTAAAACCAACATAAATCTGGAAGAAAACAAAAACATAATTTTACGAAATGACTTTTAGAACAGAAAGGTTAATTTTATAATATTCATCAACATTAGCTAACTCCAGATTTCAATTAAATCTAACTTTGCAAAAAAAAACCAATTATTTTAAATCACATTATTGGTTCATGCACAGACCGACAGGCGGGTAGAATAGCTAGATCCCGTTTAAAGAATTCTCCATCATCATAATGTTGGGTTTGAAAAAATTTCGAAATCGTTTTTTTTTATGAAAGGGAAATAAAATAAAAGGGATGCCCTTCCCGCCGAGCCTTATAAAGCCGGAGGAGATGGCTTGGTAAGTAACATCCACCAACTCATAAGCCGAATCTGGTCGGAAGAAAGTATGCCTGAAAAATGGAACCTCAGCATCGTTTGCCCGATCCCCAGAAAAAGGAGACCCTCTTAACAGCGCCAACTACAGAGGCATAAGTGTCCTCAACATCGCCTAAAAAATCCTATCTGCCATAATATGTGAACGCCTGAAACCGTTTACCAACAACCTGATCGGCCCTATCAGTGTGGTCTTAGGCCAGGAAAATCCACAACCGATCAAATCTTCACACTTTGGCAGATCCTGGAAAAAACCCAAGAAGTCCAAATCGATACCCACCACCTATTCATCGATTTCAAAGCCGTATACGACAGCATTTATAGAGACGAACTATATAGAGCCATGTCTAGTTTTGGTATACCGCCCAAACTCGTCCTTTGTGTAGGATGAAAATGGAGAATTCTCGCTGCTCCATCAGGGTCGGAAACGACCTCACTGACACATTCGAAACCAAAAAAATATTTAGGCAAGGCGATGCGCTGTCATGTGACTTCTTCAATCTGATTCTTGAAACGATTGTGAAAAACTCACGAGCCAGCATAATTTTCCAAAAGTCTGTATAACTACTAGCATACGCCGACGATATTGACATCATTGGCAGGACCCAACGTGATGTCATAGCCACGCTAGTAGAAGGAAGCGGCAAAAATGGTTTAGCAGTAAATGAGGGCAAGGCGAAGTATATGCTGTCAACACGAAAGGACACACAACATCGACGAATTTTACAGAACGTCACCATTGACAGGTATAACTTTGAGGTAGTACGGGACTTTATCTATCTCGGCTCCGCTATTAACTCTGACAACAACATCTCGTCAGAAATTAAACGAAGAACTACTCTTGCCAACCGCTGTTTCTTCGGTCTAAGAAGGTAATTCAGTAGTAAAGCCCTCACTCGAACTACTAAGGAGATCTTATATAAGACCCTGATCATCCCAGTCCTCCTCTACGGCGCTGAAGCATGGACCGTCTCAAAAGCGGATGAAGAAATCCTTGGTCGATTTGAGAGGAAAATTCTTCGAAAAATCTTCGGTGCCGTTTGCTTTGACGGGCTATGGAGACGAAGATTCAACCAAGAACTATACGAGCTGTACAGCGACATGCCCCTGGTCAAAAAAAAACTCCGCATTGGACGTTTAAGATGGCTAGGACATGTAGAACTAATGGACACCAATACTCCGGCTCGCAGAGTCTTCGATTGCCAGCCAGACATCGGACGCAGTAGAGGAAGACCTCCCTTTAAGTGGCGCGCACAAGTAGAAACCGACCTCAACCAACTTGGAGTGCGCAACTGGAGGCAGTTAGCTTAGGACCAGGCTAATTGGAGAGGCATGTTGGTAGAGGCCCAGGTTCATTCCGGACTGTAGCGCCACTTAAGTAAGTAAATAATAGGGTTTGGTACGTTTTACCCAATACATAAACACCAAGACAAGATTCCCATACTGAAATCCCCAGCAGCAAAGTCCCCAAATAGATAATTCCCAGGGCTAAGATCCCCAGTCCCAAAAAAAATGTTGATAATGAATCATGCGATTAAATCGCCGCGATTGAATCTTTGAACATCTATCTTTTGGAGATACCTATTTTTCTCAGATTAAGATTAATGAAATGTTATACACAAAGTGAATATATTTGCAGTGTTTATTTAAAATAAATTCAATTTAAACAAGATAAGAATTTTATTAATGATTAAAAACAAAAGAGAGAAATTCACCAAAACACACGTCAGACTAATAGTGCATTCATATTTTGTTTGTATATATATATATAACTGTTAATCGGAATTTTAATTCACAATATTTAGGAGAGAATCGTATGAGATTTTGTAAATATAGGATTTGTTGTTGGGGATTTTGTCTAAATATATTTTTTCTTTGGAGATATTGTCTAGTGGGATTATTTTTTTGAGGATTTTGTCCAATCCGGTTTTTTTTGGGATGATTTCGTACCGCTCCCAAATTAAAATGTAAGTGAAATTTCAATATATTTTAGCAAAAATGTAAACCTCGATTTAAGTATGACATTAAAACAAACTTACACAGTAAAGTGATAAATAAAGCAGATCCATCCGCCTGGATGTTCTAAGAAAACATAGCATTTTTCTTGAAAGGTTTTGCCTCTACGATGATGGAAAATATATTTAGTTTTGAACGCTTGGTCTATTGGCAATGCAATTGGATAATAAGGATTTGGTATACCACTAGGAACTTCCACATTGTTAGAAAGAGCTTTATCAGCGGAATCATCCACGTTCAAATCATCTAAAAATTAAATGTTGTATATTAGATTTGTTTATAAATATTTCTCATCAGATGTTAAAATTTACCTATTTCGGTGCCTTCGGAGTCCATGATATCAGAGTTAATTTTCAATCGAGCATGACTTCTACGGCACATCGGTGTTGAAACTCTTCGATTTTTTACATCATATCGCAAGCCTCCTTTACTAGGTCTAAACCGGCGTAAAAATGTGAATGGCGACTTTGAGGTATGAGCTTGGTTTGATATATCCTTTGCTGACTCCACATCATCTACTAATTCATCCTCTGAACCTTGAAGAGCTGTATAGGCACATATAGGTGTAGTCGGACTATTTGTTACTTCCTTAAGTGGTGTCTTTAACACTGATAACACCAAATCATCGCAGTGAGTTGTAGCGAAAGGGCGGTCTTCTCCGAAAGACCGAGAATTCGATGATTGTGAGTGTAAATTACTGATTTGATGGATGTTTCCATATGAATAATGTCTGTGACGCTGATTTGGTAAACCACGAGACATAACAATTCCAGTCGATAAGTGCTGTCGAACTAATTTTGCTTCTTCTTGCTGCAATCTTAAATTAGCTGATTGCCTGAATAGAATTTCTTGTTCTCCTCTATTCATTGTAACTGGTTTAGCTATAAAGAAAAAAATTGTATTTGTAAAGCCTAACTATAACATACATAATTTAAAGCGTGACTTGGTTAAGCAAAAAATAAACTTGTAAATGGCGTAAATATTCACTTAAAATAAGGCTTTAATAAAGTGCGACAAAGATTTTGTGTTTTTATGTAATTTTTTTTTTGTATATTTACTTAAGTTAGAATTGGTCATGTAGGGGATAATTGTTCAGATATGAATGTAAACAAATAATTTTTAAGAATGCCGTTTTCTCATTCTCTATAAACGTTAGGGTATTTCTGATGCTCAATAATGATCTTCTTCTTACTAATAATCTCGTTTTTAGTTTGATAGTCTACAGTACTCCTTTATTGATTATCTCCCATCCAACTCTTCCATAGTGCTATTTAGATTTAATAATGAGAAGGCTACAATCCACCAAAAAGTGGGCGTGGATTGAAATGATATATGGAAGAAATGTTTATATAACCATAACCAATGATTTTGCATCAAACATTTTTCGAAATGTTTGAAATTTTACCGAAAAAGGTTTTTTACTGAAAATACCCCCAAAAAGTGGGCTTGGCAAAAAAATGTTTACAGATGAAATATATACATTGGGATTGTCTAGATGGTTGGGAGTTGTAGAACGAGGTTAGACTCTGATTGGCTTTAACTTGGCAATGCCCAGTGGTTGTAACTCTGACCACACTTTAAGTGCTTATTTTTAACCTCCAAATGGTACTGGTCTCATTTAACCGGATTTGACTTGCTAAACGATAAGCGCAAGTGTTGATAACAGGAAAAAAACACAACAACACTATAAAAAGCCAGGTCAGAATGGAACTAAATGAATACCTGGCCTGCTGTCCAAGGCGAACCTAGACAAGCTGCTTCGACATATTCGGACAAAAGGTTGCCTGGGAATTTCAATTGTTACAAAGCAACAAATAGCCTCGGAAAGGCCTGATTTTATTGATGACGATCCAGCCAAAGGAGAAAAGGACAACGACGTTCGTATCTGCACCTGGAATGTGAGAACATCAAACAGGAGAGGTGCAAGCGAACAACTAGCGGAAGCCATAAACTGCTACAAAACAGATATTACTGCCTTCCAGGGAAATGATGGGATTGGCCGGGCAAAAGATGATGAAAAACTGTGACATCTACTACGGACCGTGTTCTATCGAGCAGAAACAGCGACTGTTCGGATGGGAATTTGTTATAAGTGCCAGACTAGGCAAGAAGTTTAATGTTTCCAAGACATTAGCGAACGCATTGTAACAATCCGCATCAAGGCCGAATTCGCCAACATAGGCCTTATATGCGCACACGCCCCAACGGAGGAAAAAGATGATATAGCTAAGGATTGCTTCTATGAGCTCCTTGACAGAACCTATGAGCGACTACCGAAGTACGATGTTAATATCGTGCTGGGAGATTTTAACACTAAAGTAGGAAGAGAATACATCTTTAGCAGTATTGTCGGAAAACATAGCCTACAAGACAGCACGTCTGGTAACGGAATTAAGCTTATTGACTCTACTACGGAATGAAATGCCACTATAGACAGCACACGGTTTCCTCACCTCAATATTTATAAGGGGACATGGCGGTCTCCAGATCAATGAACGGACAATCAAATTGATAACATTGTGATAGACAAGAGGCACGCATCCAATATTTTGGATGTCCGAACATTCAAAGCAACAAACATCGACTCGGACGACTACCTTGTTGCAGCAAAGGGTGATATCCGTCACGCCACAACAATCCAGAAATACTGTGAAAATTAATTAAATTAAAAATTAATGTCGAAAGACTGCAATCGCAAGTTCCCTAAACCTCTCGATTAGCACCAGACCACCAGCATCGAATGTCGAAGAACAATGGCAACGATGCCGACAGGCCATTAGATCAGCCGCAATTGATGTGATAAGAACGAGGTCTACAAGGCTAAGCTGCAGGTGAAGACGAGAGCTGCCTTTGAGCTCTATGGGCAGAGAAGAAGGGAAGAACACCGGCTTTTCAGAAAAAAAGAGAAAAGAGCAAGAAAAGCGCGCAATCGAGGATATAGAGAGGTGCCACTCCAGGAACGATGTTCGCAAGTTTTACCAAAGTGTAAAACGTCAAAGTCAAGGACACAAGGCTCGAGTAGATTTCTGTCGAGATAAACAAGGAAATATCGTAGTTGAGACACAGTTGATGCTGAGGATAAGGAGAACCACCTTATAGATTGTTAAACGTCGATGACGAAAGACATTCCGCTGTCAGGCAGAATGAACCATTAGCGAAAACTGCCTACATACCGACTTTAGTGAAGTGAGGATAGCAATATCCAAACTCAAGCTTAATAAGGCTGACGGAAATGACGGCCTTCCCGCCGAGCTTTATAAAGCCGGCGGAGATGACTTGGTAAGTAACATCCACCAACTCATTAGTCGAATCTGGTTGGAAGAAAGTATGCCCGACGAATGGAACCTCAGCATCGTTTGCCCGATCAACAAAAAGGAGACCCTCTAAACTGCGCCAACTACAGAGGCATAAGTCTCCTCAACATCGCCTACAAGATCCTATCTGCCGTATTATGTGAACGCCTGAAACCGTTTACCAACAACCTTATCGGCCCTTATCAGTGTGGTTTTAGGCCAGGAAACTCCACAACCGATCAAATTTTCACACTTCGGCAGATCCTGAAAAAACCCAACAGGTCCAAATCGATACCCAACAACTATTTATCGATTTTAAAGCCGGATACGACAGCATCTTTAGAGACGAACTATACAGAGCCATGCCAAGTTTTGGTATAACGCCCAAATTCGTCCGTTTGTGTAGGATGACGATGGAGAATTCTCGCCGCTCAATCAGGGTCGGAAACGAGCTCACTAACACATTCGATACCAAGAATGCATTTAGGCAAGGCGATGCGCTGTCATGTGACATTTTCAATCTGATTCTTGAGAGGATTGTGCAAAACTCACGAGCCAACACCGGAGGCACAGTTTTCCAAAAATCGATACTACTACTAGCATACACCGACGATACTGACATCATTGGTAGGACGCAATGTGATGTCACAGCCATGTTGGCTAGTATAGAGAAGAAAGCGGCAAGAATGGGTTTTGCAGCAAATGAGGACAAGACGAAGTTTATGCTGTCAACTCGAAAGGACACACAACATCGACGATTTGGACAGAACGTCATCATTGACAGATATAACTTTGAGGTAGTACGGGACTATGTCTATCTCGGCTCCGCTATTAACTCTGATAACAACATCTCGTCAGAAATCACTCGAACTATTTAGGAGATCCTATATAAGACCCTAATTATCCCAATCCTACTCTACGGCGCTGAATCATGGTCCGTCTCAAAAGCGGATGAAGAAATCCGTGGTTGATTTGAGAGGAAAATTCTTCGAAAAATCTTCGGTCCCGTTTGCATTGACGGGCTATGGAAACGAAGATTCAACCAAGAACTATACAAGTTGTACAGCGACATGCCCCTGGTGAAAAAAATCATTGGAACAAATGCATTGGACGTTTGAGATGGCTAGGACATATAGAACAAATGGACACCAATACTCCGGCTCGCAGAGTCTTCGATTGCCAGCCAGACATCGGACGCAGTAGAGGAAGACCTCGCCTTAAGTGGCGTGCACAAGTAGAAACTGGCCTCAACCAACTTGTAGTGCTCAACTGGAGGCAGTTAGCTAAGGACCAGGCTAATTGGAGAGGCATGTTTGATGAAGCCCAGGTTTATTCCGGACAGTAGCGTCACTTAAGTAAGAATGTAAGTAAGGAAGGAAAGACATGTATCAAAACTATTATACCCGTTGGGATAGGATAGACAAACATGTTAAGAATGAATTATTATTTAAAAAATAAACGGCTAAACATTAAATTACTTTCATAAGAATTGCTATAATGATTTTATTGTGCTCGATATTTAACTTCAGTTATATTTAATACAACAAAAAAACGTAAATTTTGTGCAATTATTATTATTAAAACTCTTGATGAAAAACAGTGAACGTGTTAATGAGCCAGAATAGTGATTTTCCTTTATTTGCCAAAACTAACAACCTATTTGTGTTATTCGAAACATCATGTCACGTTCCAAACAATTACAAACAATCGGAATATATACGTTTATCCACGTTATTCTGCTACTAATAATATATTAGCAAAATTCACTACCCGCCCTATATTTCCCCTAAAATTTGTGATTAAATCGCTTGGGAGTACGACAAATGACAATGTTTGAATTGGAGTCAATTCGTTACCCGCATGTTCACTTTACGTAATAATAGGAAAGTTGTATGTTGTCGCGAATACCAGTTTTCCACAAATTAATATGTTTAGAAAAACCCTGAGACCAAAAATAATATTAAAATCCAACGAAGGACTTAATTTCATAATTTTTACAATAATAATCACCATAAACATTTTTTTTCTGTGGCTCAGTGCAGTAGTGCGATGGTTACAGCCATGAACTGCCGCGCAGATTTATGATTTTTCACTGCAGTATCTTATTATCAAAAAAAAGGTCATAATTTTGCCCCAAAAAAGTTGTTTACTTTTATAAACATTTCTGTTATTTTTAACGTATTTTGTTAAAATATTTTTTTTACTTATCTTTCTAATTTAAAAATTAGATGACACAACAAATTGCTGGCTTTTAAAACAGGTATAGTACTTTATTGCACGTGTTGTCTTTTCAAATTAGTTTTATTTTATTTTAAGAATTCTTTTAATGTACTATTCCACATAAGTAATGATAGATGCAAGAAGTTTCTCCACTTTGCAATATAACAATATATCATTCAAAAGCACAGCAAAACGCTATTTCCATACAATCATGGAAATAAGGTGATACGAATATGACAAAATTAATGTTGATTTATTTATTTAGAAATGATTCTATGCCATTTATATGGTAAAGTTGCGCATTTTAAATGTTTAAATTGATTAAACTCCTCCAAACTCTACGCAATCGCCCATAAGGTATTTACTCCCAATGAAGTAATTTGTAAGGTTGACCTGTACCATCACGTATATGATTCGTTCAGCAATGTTAGTTCTGTAGGATGACAGTAAGTAGTCGGCAACAGCAAAGAAGATGAGGAAATGGTTTTAGTCCATCGAGTTGCATTGCAAATTAAAACCACTTCAATTGAAATCTGTTGACAAAGTGACTTTATTTCAAACATTGGTTTTAATAACCGTCGGATATTCTAAGTAATGAGCTTATAATGCTTCAGCTAGTACAGACAAGATGTTTAATATATGCAGTTTTGTTGGAACTAATATGCAAAAAGTATACATAAAGTTTTATCAAAATCTTTAAAGCCTTTTCCGAGAAAATTAGGGTTATGGACAATTTTTATATGGCAGGTACCGTTTATGTAATGACTTAACAAAAAAAAATGGCCTAGATTTATGATCAAAACTTTTGAAGGAAATCGGGCAAGGCCGTTTAGGCTGTAGAGGCCATTACGGACGGAATTCCAAATCAAAATCTCGAGGTCGAAATTATTTTCGAAAACAATACTTTTCTTCTTGTAAGAGAAAGTTAAAAATCTTGTAAGAGAAAGTTAAAAATCATAGGAAAATTTTATAATAAAAAAAAAATTTAGATGGCTACTATAATAATAGTAATAATACCCTATATCATCCCATTATTAAAATTAATGCACCCAAAGAGTGGGGGGGGGGGGGCTAAAAACATAATAGGGATGAATATAGAAGAAATCTCTGTCAGACAGCTTATCTAAATCTTTTATAAAAAAAAATTTATGGCGCAGCAGGCTCGTTGGTACCCAGGGCCTTGCTTTTTTCTCACAACCATTCATGTGTGCATGTGTACTTCTAGCACGATGGCGGGACCTCCTGTTTTATGCCGAATCCGAACGGCTAAGTTGAGATAAGCTTTTCATGTCAATTGATACTACTCGGACGGTTTGTCAGATCATCACGAGAGGAGGGCCAGTGAAAAATCGTTTAGGTGTTGCTACGGCTGGGAATCGAACCCAGACCTTCTGCCAGACCCAGACCTTGAGCCCGTCAACTAACTAAATCTTTTATGGTTCAAAAAAAAACATTGCTTTTCTATTGCATATGCTATGGGGTAGACTATAAAAATATTTTTCCTTTATAAAAAGGCCCTTAAAAAGTGGGCATGAACTTAAAGCATCTATAGAAGAAATGTTTATATATTCATACCTAATAATTTTGCATTGAAAGTATTTTCGAATATTTTTAAATTTTATCGAAAGACATGTTTTACTAAAAACGCCCCCAAAAAGATTGTCTAAATATCTTCTTTTTTTTCAAAATTCTATAAAACTAGTTTTTTTTTTTAAACTTGTCAGTGGGTGGATTTCAAAAAATTTTAGACTTGTTTTGCTCGGAGAAACAAAAGCACCTTTTCTGGTCTCGCTCAGCTAGCGATTTTGAGTCGATTC
This sequence comes from Rhingia rostrata, assembly GCA_949824845.1. Taxonomy (NCBI): domain Eukaryota; kingdom Metazoa; phylum Arthropoda; class Insecta; order Diptera; family Syrphidae; genus Rhingia; species Rhingia rostrata. The sequence continues at coordinate 74,841,760 of OX463757.1, read as the reverse complement.
ATATACAATGTAGAAAATGTTGATTTAAAATGTATTGATTTTAAAATGTTGACAGCGGTAACAGTGATAATCCATACAAAAATCACGTAACTTTTTGTTAAGGAATATTTGATTAATAAATTATAAGATCGTTTGCTGTTTCTGTCAATGAACAGTGGTACTGGTTTCGCTTTAGGAAAGCTCGCACCGGGTGGCATTTTACCTCACATGCATGTAGTCAGGGTACCACATGTGGCGTATTCATATCAGCAAAACAAATAGTAAATGCATTTTGTATCATAATAGTACAATTAATTGAAGTTGAAATCCATTAATAATAACTCTTAATAAGGGTAATTTAATTTCTTTTATTTTATATTCTTTTAACTATGTGAAGTAACTTCCAAGAATTAAAATAAACTCAGTTATAACTTCAGTGTTATAAATAGTAAAATCTATGGGTTGTATCCTTCTTTTAAGAAAACCTAACATTGTAGAGAAAATGCTCTACGTTTAGCCGCTCTACCGACTCGACGAAGCACCGCGAAGGTCAAATTTAGACCGAATAAAAAAAAGGATCTTTTGGTATTATTCTTATTTATTTCATTATTAGATTTTATTTCTACTTAGAATAAACCTTACTTCGTTGTTGGTTATTTCACGTCATTCCCAGAAAATGTTTATCCCGCTTCATTGTTCTCCCAGGTTATTTTTTTCTAAATATTACCTATTTGGCATCATGCCTTTTGACTAATAATCTAATTATTGAACGGTATTACAATGCCTATGGTTTTGATGGGTTTAAGTAAGAACTTCCGATTTCCATAAACATTAATTTATATATTGTAAATAGTTTTAATAATTAGCAAAATTTGTTAAGGTCTACCTTATTGATAGAAACAAATATTTATATTAAGTGTGTCCTTCTTTAACGAATACATGCGGATACGTAATTTCAGTTTGTTTTGCCCCAACACCAACAAACTTTTATGTTCAAATATCACGCAATCAGTGGTTATACACACACAAAATACGTTTAGCTTTTATAAATATATATATATAATATAAAGAAATTATAGTATACATTACATATATATTATTCAACCAAGTTTGTTTAAACTAAATAAATAATTGATTTAATTATTTATGTAACGACAAGTAATAAATAATTCTGTTATAGCACTGTTTTTTATTACTAAAACTATTTTTCTATTGACCGAGTCAATTTTATATCTCTTTTCACAAAACATTATATTATTTACTCGTATTAATACATTTTCACATTGATGTTGATGTTTCCAGAATCAAAATTATTTATTAGCATTCATATTTACAAAGGAGAACTTATGACTTTTTTACTTAATAAATTGTGTATATGAAAACAGTAACTACACATCCAACATGTTAACGTTCCAACGACCAACTGTTGAAAAACTTTCAAGAAGCTTTTTTTATGAGTAACAAAATCAGGTAAACTAGCAGGTCGGTATGTACTCAGAATAAGAGTACATATTTTCCGTATTACTCCATGCTAAAGTCCTTTAATATCCTGTGAAGCATTTTGCTCTTTATTTGTATTACATATTTGGAACAAATATACTAAATCGTTTGTTTGTATTAACAATACAAATTAATTACAGTCAAATATTCATGATTTTTACATTTTATAAGTTTTTCTGTTTCAGATTGTTCTTGTGTACTTTATAAAAATAAAGCAAAGACAACTTCTTCTCTTTCGAAAATGAAAATCGATTAAGCTTTAAGTTTCCGAAACAAATTTCCTTCGCATCTGAAGTATAGCAAATGTATTTGTTTTCATAAAAAGAATGGCATGATTCGTACTTGATATTTTAATCAAACCTATAACCTTTAACTGCGAGATAATCCGATAAAGTAGGTCTGACAATTAAATCTGTCTGGCGAAATTTTTATTACCATCCCTTTTCTATTATAGGTATAAGCGAGATCCGTTATAACGTTTGATAAAATTAAAATAACCTAAAAATCAGCTACAACGATTTGTTAAACTTAAAATGAAAATTACCCACATGTCCAGTTTTGCCCAAATTTTTTTTTTTATAATTGGCACGCGCTAAATGTGCTATGAAGATACCGATGTGCGTTGGTTTTTAATTTCTGTAGATTGTAATTGAGAGGAAATACGGAGTTTGGTAACACATTCGTGTTGTTCGGTTTAGGAATGAATCTCTATATTAAATAGTACGTCCGAAGATAGGATTGAAGGATGAACGGGTTAGCATCCACGACACGGCTAGTAGCATGGTTGAATTGTTGAAGGGGTGGAAAGCATCTGGCTATTTCATTAGAGCATTTTTTGTATAAGAGTGTAAGGCAGGAGATATTCCCACGCTGTTCGAGCGAGACTATGGAGTTCGCTATGGTTGGATCTCCTATAAACTTTATCGCACGCTTTTGTATCCTATCTAGAAGGTGCAGTGATGTTTTGGTTGCACTTGACTATATGTGGGCGTAGTACGCCTTATACATTGGGGCGTATGTACGCTTTATATATTGAGGCCATATCAGAAGGTGTGAAATATTTTTAGCATCGGTACTAACAAACATACAGAGCATGGAAAGTTTTTTGGTTTCGACGAAGCAATGCCATTAATTTTTTTTTCCGTGGACTCGTGGAAATCTCAAAAGATACGATGAGCACGTGCCCAAAGTAGTGTGGGACTTTAACCCTAACTAAAACCACCCCCTTTTTTGGATTTGTATTGCAAGTTAGTGTGCGACTTATCTAGCAGTTTTTTATCACGAGTAATGTATGTTTGCAACTTTCCTGTGAGAGTTCCTGGTTTTTTCGCAATTTATGCCGCGGTTTGTTATTATCGGGCCAAATTTAAGGGTTTAGTTCTTAGAAGACGCCACAATAAATTTGTTTCGTCAAGAATTTGGAGGACCGTTGTGTTAACGTGTACCAATAAACGTTTTTTATGTTTGCGTGCAACATTTTTCGTTTCATCTTTAACCGCGGGAATACTCAGATCTCTGCGTAGATCTTCATTCCTTATATACGACGGCGCATTGACGAATGATCTTAACATTTTGTTTTCAAAAGTTTGTAAAATATTTAGACGTTTCACTGGTACAACCCCATAGTTGTATACCATATGTCCTGTTGGCTTTAGCACTTGCTTGTATAATAGCAGCTTGTTATCAAGGTTAAGCTTCGAATATTTTTCGAGTAACCAGTACAGTTCTCTGTATTTATTTTTAAGTTCTTCGCATTTCTTTTTTACATGCGATTTCTATTTTAATTTTGCATCGGGTGTCATTCCGAGATATTTCGCTGCATTTGCAAAAGGGACACGAACCGTATTGAGAAATACTGGCAAATTGTTTGTCCGTTTATACGAAAAATCTACATGAATCGATTTGCTCTTGTTAAGTGCGATCAGCCAGGATTTGGTCCATTCATCCACCTCGTTAAGAGCGTTTTGTAATATCATATATGTTTCCCCTATTGTTGTGCCAACTGCTAGTATAGCTGTATCATCAGCAACTATTGTATCATTTGTTTGCGGAATATAACGTGTAATAGGAGGTACAATTGTACAATTGGAGGTTTCTTTGAACTCCGAATATTCGTTTCCAAGTTTCACACGGAAGAGTCTATGCTCAAAATACGACACGAGGACTTTTTATAATTCTTCAGGCAGAACTTGTCTTAGTTTGTTTTAAAGGCCTCTATGCCAAACTTTATCAAAAGCTTGCAACACGTCAAGAAATACGGCCGAGCTAATTTTCTATTCTTCGAAAGCTTTTTCAATTACATCAGTAATTCGATGAACTTGGTCCACAGTCGAATGTTTACTTCTAAACCCAAATTGATGGTCAGGTAAAAGGCGTTTCTGATCAATAACGGGGTTCAAGCGAGCGAGTAATATCCTTTCAAAAACTTTTGAAATTATTGGAAGAAGTGAAATAGGTCTGTAAGATTTTATTTCATTCGGTGATTTTCCTGGTTTGAGAACCATAATCACTTCCGCGACCTTACACTGTCTTGGTTTGTATTCTAATCTAATTGCTGCATTTACAATGTACAGGTGTTTAGTTAATGCTTTTCGAGGCAACATTTTAAGAAGTTCTCCTGTAATAAGGTCATAACCCGGAGCTTTTTTAGGCTTTAGTTTCTGTATTTCCCGTTTAAGCTCGGCAACACTTGCATATCTAACTAGATTTCTATCGGTTGTAGTCTCAAATAAATTAATGTTTTCTGGACCATCAAATGGTTTAAATGTTTCCTCAAGATGTGCGGCAAAAACGTCAGCTTTTTGCCCAAACATCTTGAGTTACGCTAACTGGTGGCATAGTGTTTTTTGACCGTTTTATGACTTTAATTGCTTTCCAAAGAGAATAATTCGATTCTTTTCTAGATGTTAGGCTTTGCAGATAAGCTTCGACTGCATGGTTCTTAAAGTTTTTAATCGATTTTGATAGCATGTTACTCAACCGATTGAGATGTGTTTTATCTCGCTGGGCGCGAGTTTAGTACCATCTTTTTCGAGCTTTTCTTTTTTGTCTAACAAAATCTTTTATTTCCCGTGGGAACTTGATATTACTATGCCTCTCCATTTTGCGTTGTTGAGGAGTATTATTCCATGCTGCTTTTTGCAAGGTGTCGATAAAGGAGTCAACCGCGATTTCAAGTTCCAATGGGGATCTAGGCGATACACCCAGTCGAATATTATTTTCAATATCGTTTTTCCCGTCTGTTAGTCTGGGTGGGTTTTTATTTCTAATGATTGACTCGCTCGTTGTTATAATGACCGAAAAATGATCAGAGAAAAGATCAAAGCATTCGTCAATTTTGATTCGATTGGACGGCACATCTTTTACTATGAAAAGGTCGATCAAATCTGGTATTTTTGTAACATCACTTGGCCAGTAAGTTGGTTTACCCGTAGAATGAGATTCGGTTTTGTACTTTCTACATACTTCATAAATCATCCTACCTTTCTGTGATATGCATCTAGATCCCTAGAATGTAAGTTTTGCATTAAAGTCCCCTCCGATGACCAAACGCTGTCCAAGGAAACTAAGCAACTTTTTAAAGTCAATTTTCTCAATTCTGCATCGCGGTGGGCAGGAAGCAGAAGATGTTTTCAGAAAGGATTATTCGATGCATGTAGGTTCTGAGGTTACCTTTATTCTTTAATTTCGAATTACTTTTTGCGTGAGTTTCAGATATTAAACAGATTTCGATATCTCTTTCTTGCATATACAATTCAAGTTCTCCAAGTTTTTGCAAAGGCCATTGGCATTCCACGGAAGTATATTAAAAAATCTGTTCATGTTGAAGGTGCGGTACGTTTGTTCTGAATACTATTTTCGAGCTTAACTAGCCTGTCAAAAATATTTTTGTTCGTTCTACTTTATTGGTCAAGTTTTGAAGAAATAATCGAAAATACGTTTGTAATTGGGTAAGGTGAGATATTTTTTGTCTTTATCGGATACGATAGCTTGGGCATACTTTTGTACATTTGGTGTTGAATTTACAGGATCCGAACGGATAGTTTGTGAAAATTTGGGTTTTTCGATTATAGCCTGCTGTTGCTTCGACACATTTTTAATCGGAGCTATAGGCATTTTCCTTTTTAAATTCAATTTCTGTGAATTAATACTCATACATTTTACCCGTCTTTTTTGCAACTCCTTAGCTACTTCGCAGCCGCGATAATTCGCACGATGATTGCCTTTACAGTTGATGCAAATAGGAGGAGTTTTCTTATCTGACCTACAATCTACGGTCATATGATTTCCAGCACATTTTATACACTTCGGTTCTTTTTGACAATAGGTTTGCGTATGCCATTCATGGACAATGGCTGTAAATGTTGGTTTCGCTTGGAAGACAGAAGATAGCATTTCGTTTTGAAAGCATTAAATTCACATTATTAGATTTACCCCATTTAATTATGATGTCGAGTTTGGAATTTAATAAACTTAACATATTTTGTCGTTTTTGTTCAACGTCCGAGGTGAAGGGCGTGATTTCGAGGAAGAATATGTAAAGGAATGGATTGGCTTAGAGATTGCAGTTAAGAGGTCATTGTTAAAAATACAAAAATACAAAAAATTGTAACTTGATAGTAGACTAATCATACTAAAATTGTATAATCATATTTGAGCCTCTGTCACAAGGAACAAAAAGTTGCACCAGAGAAGCGTACCTACGGCGCATCTTTTGCGAAAATTAAAATCTCTAATTTTTTAAGCCAAAAAAAGGATCAATGTAGTAAAAGCTCTAAGTATAAAAAGCTAATATAGAGAAGAAAGTAGAATTTTAAATTGGTTATTCCATTCATACGACAAGAAAATTAGAGAATCTAGAAGCAAAGCTTAAATATAACGAATGAATCAATAATGAAACTTCATTCAACAATGACATTTGATATACAAATGGTTTTACAGCTGCCCTTTTCAGCGTCTCTCTGTTTTATAACGAAACAAAGGATCGCGATATACCACAAAAAATGCATCAATTAAGCAACTTTTGCAGACGAGGAGTTGCAAAGTGGAGTCTGCAATCTTTAAAGTCAAACGAGTTATTAATAAAATCGTACATTGGACAAGACTCTGATGCATAACTTTTAATAAGACAAAATCAACACACGTTAACTCTACGAATCAAAAAATCCACCTAATTTTATCGAATCTGTAAAATTTCCACATGCGAATGAGCGAATGAGAATGAGTGAGTAACGCTAGATGTGAAGCTCAAACGGAAATCGCACGTAAAAAGGAAACACGACAAGATTTAAAATAAATTCAGACAAATGTATTGCCTTATTGGAGGATATTCCAAGTTGAGTATACACAACAATTTGCTTCTTTATACAAAAATTCTAAATCCTGTATGCATATTTGATATACAAATATTGGGATGTACAAAAATCAGCAATAGAAACATCTTGCGAGCTTATCAAAACAAAGTACTAAGACCATTATTTGTAAATCCACCGTGGTATTTTAGAAACGGTAATATCCTTTTGATGAAGACATATGAAATTTCGCTCATCGCAATACAGCCATTCTCCAATTTTTTTGGAAGAGATGGTACATAGAAAATGGCATTGTCACAATGTATTGCATTAAAATCTTTTGTGGTTCGACCAAAAACAACGTAAGGGTACACAAATCGTTTTTTTTTAGAAAAACGTTCCCGAAAATTGGGCGTGGGTTAAAATAAAATATGGATAAAATGCGTCATAGATCATTTTCGAAGTGCATTAAAACTTTTTCGAATTTGAAAACACATTTGCCGAAAATTTGTATACAGATAAAATATACACAATGAGATTATTTAAATATCTTACTCAGAAATTTTTTTTAAATTTCTTTTAGTAAAAAAAACATATGAGAATGCTACAACCCACTGTGTGGATCGTTTTATACCATATCCCATTCCATCCCTTAAATTAATATCGCTAAAATGTGGATTTTATGGCAAAGATATATTAAAATTGAAATTGTAGCAAGATATTATTCAGACAGTTTATCAAAATCTTGTATGGTTCAACCAAAAACAACGTTTTTCTCCTGGCATATGGTATGGCGTAGGGTATAAAAATGTTTTTTGTATGAAAACGCCTCCAAAAAGTGGGCGAGAGTAAAAATGATATATGGAAGAAATGTTTGTATTACCAAAACCAATTATTTTGCATAACATTTTTTTCGAAATGTTTAGCATTTTACCGAAAAATGTTTTTTTACGGAAAACGCCCAGCTCAATTATTTCTATATGTTACAAACTATGTATCAAAACTAATATACCTCTTTGGGATAGGGTATAAATAAGACAAATAAACCCAAATATAGAAAAAGTCGTTGTCATAATATATTGTTCCGACTGTTTATCAAAACCATTTATGGCTCGACAAAAAACACTGATTTTCTCCTGGTTATGCTATGAGGTACTGTGAAGAAATGGTTATTGTATAAAAACGCCTCCACAAAGTGGGCGTGGCTTAAAATAATATATGGAAGAAATGTTTATATTAACAGAACAATGATTTTGCATCACAAATTTTTTCGAAATGCTTAAAAAATTTCCGAAAAACGTTTTTTACTAAAAACGCCCCCAAAAAGTGGGCGTGGCAAAAAACTTAGCATGAACAAAATATAGACATTATGATTGTCTAGATATACTGTTCAGACGCTTTTCCAGTATCTCTAACGGTTTGGCCTTAAACTATGTTTTTGGAAAAGGGGCGTGGCAGTGGGCGGATTTAAAAAAAATGTACACTTGTTCTGCTGGGAGCAACAACAAGCACGTATACCAAATTGCATCATTCAAAAACTGGTGACGTACGGACGGACGGACGGTCAGACATGGCTAAATCGACTCAGCTATCGATTCTGAAGGTCTATCCATATACTTTGAGGTATACCTCTATGTTACAAACTATGTATCAAAACTGATATACACCTATGGGATAGGGTATAAAAACAAATGAGAAGGCTACAATCCACTGTGTGGATCGTTTTGTACCCTACCTTATCCCATCCTGAAGACCTGGTTTATTTTAAGCAAGGCGTGGTAGTTGACGGATTTTAAAGACTGTCACAATTATTCTGCTTCGTCAAACAGAGAGTATATAAACCAAATTTCGTTATTCGGGCTAAAATTGTAAAGCTAAAAAAAATGGTGACAAACAGACGGATAGACAGACATGGCTATATCGACTCAGCTAGCTATTCTGAGTAGATCCATAAATTTTGAGTTATATCTCGCGAAATTATTTCTGTATGTTACAAACTTAATGTCAAAATTAGTATGTAAATGGGGATAGGGTAAAAGCTCGTACATTTTTTTTACTACCGCATAGCTTGCGAAATTCTGACAAACAGCTTTTCAAATTTGCGTTTAGAATGTGCGTTAAATTTGGAGTCTCATTTTTGTTACACAACAATAAATATGCACATGCAAATAATGGAGAAGCTAGATTTGAGGACTTCTACAGGCCGTTTTTTTACTAGTTTCTAATGTTGAGAATTATCTTAGAAAGAGGAACTAAAAATTATAAATTAAATTAAGTTATTATATTTATCTAATTAGAATCAAAAGCTGAGTCGATCTAGCCATGTCTGTCCTTCTTGGGAGCGTTTTCAGTAAAAACGTTTTTCAGTAACATTTTTAACATTTCAAAAAAATGTTGATCATTGGTTATGGTACTATATTGCACAGACAAAAATACCGAGATAAAGCAACTCATATAAAATTGTGTCGACTCTTTTTCACTTCGGAATTTCGGATCACGTTCGTATCGTATCACAAAAATGAGGGAGAAAAATCAGAAATCCACCTTCTCTCATATGTGTGGTGAATTTTCTCTCTCAATGGCACAGGTAGCGGTAGGTAGAACAGAATATTTAAAATTTAAACAAGACTACAAGGGCAGCGGTTGATGTTGTTGGTTGGTTGCTTTGCTTTTTTTGTGACAATACGATGAAGGGGTGCATGGGTTTAGCTGGCAGGTACTTTTTTTTCAGCTCTTCGTATGCCTATTTGTTTCTTCGCTGTGTAACAACACATTTAGACATAGGACCGACCGACGGTGTTGTTTTGTGTGTGCACGTATATTTGGAATGTCTATGTTATATGTATGCATAAATAAATATTTTCAATTTCCTTTTAATGGCAAAAGGAGAATTATAACATGATCAGCTGATCAAGTGTTATCTGCTTTGCTTAAAAGTTTGTAGGTATTACGGAGAATGTTCGAAGACGGGATTTGGGTACGGGGACCGGGGAGATTTCGATATTCTTTTGTTTGTTTTGACTTTTTGGCTACTGACTGACCTAGGCAATCGATGATGAATAAATGTGGAAACGGTTATTTTGGTGGCAACTAGATTCTAGAGCACAATACTGTAACATGATTTAGATATTGCAAATGATCATAAGTTTAGACGATTTCTTCAAAGTGGCTGTTTTACAAATTTGTATCGGGAGAAAATCCAGTGGCAATATCGTAATATATCTAAAAGTGTGAATACAGTGATTTACAAGTGTAGTCAAGATACTTTCATTGAATTGGATGTGGTGGTAGTCGATTATTTAAAATTTGCATGCGTATTAATGTATGGAGGCACCTGTTTTTTTAAAGGCTGAACATTTTTTACTATTTTCTTATGTACCTTATTTCTTTTCATTTAAGTGGCGCCACAGTCCGGAATGTACCTGGGCCTCAACCAACATGCCTCTCCAATTAGCCCGGTCCTTAGCTAACTGACTTTAGTTGCGCCTTCCAAGTTGCTTAAGGTCGGTTTCTACTTGTGCGCGTCACTAAGGCGAGGTTTTCCTCTACAGCGTCCGATGTCTGGCTGGGTATCGAAGACTCTGCGAGCCGGAGTATTGGTGTCCATTCGTTCTACATGTCCTAGCCATCTTAAACGTCCAATGCGGAGTTTTTTGACCAGAGCCATGTCGCTGTACAGCTCGTATAGCTCTTGGTTGAATCTTCGTCTCCATAGCCCGCCAACGCAAACGGGAAGAAGATTTTTCGAAAATTTTCCTCTCAAATCGACCAAGGATTTCTTCATACGCTTTTGAGACGGTCCATGCTTCAGCGCCGTATCTCCTTAGTAGTTCGAGTGAGGGCTTTACTACTGAATTGCCTTCTTAGCCCGAAGAAACAGCGGTTAGCAAGAGTAATTCTTCGTTTAATTTCTGACGAGATGTTGTTGTCAGAGTTAGTAGCGGAGCCAAGATAGATAAAGGCCCGTACTACCTCAAAGTTATATCTGTCAATGGTGACATTCTGTCCCATTCGTCGATGTTGTGTGTCCTTTCGTGTTGACAGCATAAACTTCGCCTTGCCCTCATTTACTGCTAAACCGATTGTTGCCGCTTCCTTCTCTATACTAGCAAACGTGGCTATGACATCACGTTGTACAGATTTTTCGAAAATTGTGCCTCTGGTGTTGACTCGTGAGTTTTGCACAATCCTCTCAAGAATCAGATTGAAGAAGTCACATGACAGCGCATCGCTTACCTAAATCCTTTTTTGGTATCGAATGTGTCATTGAGGTCGTTTCCGACCCTGATGGAGCAGCGAGAATTCTCCATCGTCATCCTACACAAACGTACGAGTTTGGGCGGTATACCAAAACTAGACATGGCTCTGTATAGTTCGTCTCTATAAATGCTGTCGTATGCGGCTTGGGTTTTTTCCCAGGATCTGCCGAAGTGTGAAGATTTGATCGGTTGTGGATTTTCCTGGCCTAAAACCACACTGATAAGGGCCGATAAGGTTGTTGGTAAACGGTTTCAGGCGTTCACATATTACGGCAGATAGAATTTTGTAGGCGATGTTGAGGAGACTTATGCCTCTGTAGTTGGCGCAGTTTAGAGGGTCTCCTTTTTTGTGGATCGGGAAAACAATGCTGAGGTTCCATTCTTCAGGCATACTTTCTTCCGACCAGATTCGGCTTATGAGGTGGGTGTTACTTACCAAGTCATCTCCGCCGGCTTTATAAAGCTCGGCGGGAAGGCCGTCATTTCCGGCAGCCTTATTAAGCTTCAGTTTAGATATTGCTCACTTCACTCAGGTCGGGTGGTTGACAGCTTTCGCTGTCGTTGCAAATATTGAATGGTTCGTTCTGCCTGACAGCGGAATGTTGTTCGTCATCCCCGTTTAACAGTCTGCAGAAGTGGTTCTTCCATATCCCCAGCATCGACTGTGTCTCAAGTACGATATTTCCTTGTTCCTCTTGACATGATTCTGTTCGAGCCTTGTATTCTTGGCTTTGACGTTTTACACTTTGGTAGAACTTGCGAACATCTTTCCTGGAGTGGCACCTCTCTATATCCTCGATCGGGCGCTTTTCTTGCTCTTTTTCTTCTTTCTAAAAAGCCGGTGTTCTTCCCTTCTTCTCTGCCTAAAGAACTCAGCGGCAGCTCTCGTCTCCACCTGCAGCTTAGCCTTGTAGGCCTCGTTCTTGGCTGCGAGCATCTGCCGGCATTCCTCATCAAAACAGGATTTTCTTGCTGGTGGGCGCGAGAAACCTAGCACATCAGTTGCAGCTGATCTAATGGCTTGTTGGCATCGTAGCCATAGTTCTTCGACATTCGATGCTGGTGGTATGGTGTTAATCGAGAGGTTTAGGGATACGCGTTGCGCGAAGGTCTTGGCGGTCTCTTGCGATTGCAGTCTTTCGACATTAAATTTTTTTACAGTATTTCTGGATTGTTGTGGCGTGGTGGATATCCGCATTCTAACCTTGGCTGCAACAAGGTAGTGGTCCGAGTCGATGTTAGCTCCTCAGAATGTTCGGACATCCAAAATACTGGATGCGTGCCTCTTGCCTATCGCTATGTGATCAATTTGATTGACCGTTCGTTGATCTGGAGACCGCCATGTCCCCTTATGGATATCGAGGTGAGGAAACCGTGTGCTGGCTATAGTGGCATTTCGTTCCGTAGTGAAGTCAATTAGCTTAAGTCCGTTACCAGACGTGTTGTCGTGTAGGCTATGTTTTTTGACAATACTGCTAAAGATGTGTTCTCTTCCTACCTTTCCGTTAAAATCTCCCAGCACGATTTTAACATCGTACTTCGGTAGTCGCTCATAGGTTCTGTTAAGTAACTCATAAAAGCAATCCTTAGCTACATCATCTTTTTCCTCCGTTGGGGCGTGAGCGCATATAAGGCCTATGTTGGCGAATTTGACCTTGATGCGGATCGTTACAATGCGTTCGCTAATGTCTTCGAAACATTAGACTTCTTGCCTAAGTCTGGCACTTATAACAAATCCGCATCTGAATAGTCGCTGTTTCTGCTCACTATAACACGGTCCGTAGTAGATGTAACAGTTTTTCATCCTCTTTTTGCCCGGTCCATCCCATCGTATTTCCTGGGTTTCAGTAATGTTTGCTTTGTAGCAGTTTATGGCTTCCGCTAGTTGTTCGCTTGCACCTCTCCTGTTTAATGTTCTCACATTCCAGGTGCAGATACGAACGTCGTTGTCCTTTTTTCGTTTAGCCGTGTCGTCAACAATAAAATAAGTCTTTTCCGAGGCTATTGGTTGCTTGGTAACCGTAAGATTTTTCCATAGTTGGGTAGTTAACCCAAAGCATAACCCCTTGGAATTCCTAGACAACCTGTTGTCCGAATATGTCTATGTTCGCCTGGGACAGCAGGCCGGGTATTAATTCCGTGCCATTCTGACCTGACTGTTTATAGTGTTGCTGTTTTTCGTCGTGTTATCAACATTCGCGCTTATCGTTTACAAGTCAAATCTGGTTGGGTGAGACCAGTACCCGATGGTTACCACTTGGAGGTAAAAAATAAGCACTTGATGTGTAGTCAGAGTTACAACACTGGGCATTGCCAATTAAAGACAATCAGATTCTACCATCGTTCTACAACACCCAACCATCTTCTTAGGTACCTAACTATTAATTTTGGGTAAATAAAGTTTTAAAATAATATTTTTCAAGAAATATATTGTATAATGAAGCCGGTCTTCGAATGATAAAAAAACGTTTCTGTTTTATGTTTAACAATAGTTTACTTAAACACACTCCTATTTCTAGAATTACATTATTTACACAACGGTTTCTCGTTTAACAATTCAATTACACATATTTGGAATCAAATACTATTATCACTTCCAAAATTCACTTAAATAATTCACTCAGTCAACACTCTTCAAATCACGTTCTGGTCTAAATTTAGACTCACTCGCCGGTTGTTGCCCCATCTCTATCTACACCATTCCACAGACGGCATATTCTCGGAGATTCCCGCAGTTACTAGATGGTTCGAGATGTGGTTTTGACAGATACCATTATTCCAGTCATTCATTCCAATGTTCGTATCCAGTACCACAAATCGACACTAAATGGATCTGATGGATTTTCACACTTCAGGGTAGGTTCGTACACTACAATCCGAATGTATACCAATATTAATATTTAGAATAATGTCATGGAGATGGAAGTGCATTATTACTTGCTGCAACGGCAGTTCAGCAAAACATCCAAATGCAAAATGGAAAATATTAAAAAAACTAAATATATGCCTTAATACAACTTTTGAAGTAAATCGATTGAGGACTTCTCAAGAAATAGACATATTACACTACATACCAAATATCAACCATCGTATTATTAAGGATAATTTAAGTTATACATTTTTATCAACATCTGAAGATCCGTTTTCGTGTTTTAAGAAAACACCCTGTATGACCCCAAAAATCGTGTTTTTTGCCCCTGACGACCTCAACAGCAACAAATAGTAAAAAAATGAAATGCTATGGTGTTAAGTGCGTTGAGCTACTAAGCGAGCGTCCTTGGTTCAAACACCGAAAGTAACAACACCTAACGTTTTTGACTGCCCAACCTGTTGTGAAAGTCTGACAATCATCCAAGAGTAAAACTGTCACGAGGTGCCTCTGAAACACGCCGTTCGGAATCGGCGTTAAACTGGAGGTCCCTTCATTTGTGCGAAAAATATAACTTCAGATCATACTTCCTTATACTTCATATACTGGCGTTACATATTTAACAAGTCATTCGTACATTCGCACATTGATAACTGCGATTTCGATTTCGAGACCAACACCCCACATACAATCCAGTGAAATTATCTCAATTTTACCAAAGGATTAGACTATTCACACTTTCAAATTTTAAAAGCGTCTACCCATTAAAAAAGAAAAATATCTTTCCCACATCATTCATCATCGATTGCCTAGGTCAGTCAGTAGCTAATAAATCAAAACAAACAAAAGAATATCGAGATCTCCCCGGTCCCCGCGCCCTAAATCCCATTAACGAACCTTTTCCTTAATACAGGGTGTCCGCCGGAGAAAGGTATACTTCTTTGTTTGTTTATAATTTTCTTATATTGATAAATGTTTATTTAATGTCCACATCTGTTAGTCTCACAAATGCAAGCTCTTTTGAGCACATATTTCAGTACATTCTCACAAATTTCACGCGGTATTTCATTAATTTCATCACGCATATTTTTGCATAAGTAACTTTGAATGGATGCAAAGGTGACTGATGAATAATTTGAGGGTTTTCCATTGCTCGGACCGACTATTCTGTTTATTAACATATCCATTCAAATGAAAATGTGCCTCGTCACTCATTGTGATTTTTTCATGAAAATCGGGGTTGTCATGGGCTAGCTGTAACATCCTATTGGCAAATGTCCGGCGGCGTAAATGGTCTTGTGGAAGGAGATCTTAGGTCAACTGAATCTTAAATGGAAACAAATGCAAATCCTTGTGCAAAATTGTGGCCAAAGTTGTTCTTTGATGACCAAGCTCCTGAGCACGGCGTCGAATTGAGGTTGATGGATTGTTTAGAACATTACCTAGAGCAGCAGTAATGTTTTCAGCCGATCTTGCAGTACGTTGTGGTCCATGCTTATGCCTATCACCTACGGACCATCTTTCTTTTAAATCATTCACTACACGAAAAATAGTGCATTTTGTTGGCACGTTGTTTCTCGCTAAAATTTCACTTAACTTTGTAATCGTCACATTAATCGATGATTGATTTTGATAAAATGTTTTAACGATTAAAACACGTTGGTATGTCGAATATTTTTCCATAATAAATTTGCCAAGTGTCTACTTCACGACTGCCAAATACGAACTGTCGAGACTAATGTTTACTAAAATGGCGGCAAAACAAAGTAGTATACCCTCCCGGCCGACACCCTGTACCTACAAACTTTAAAGTGTGGTGTGGATCGTTTTTACCCTATCCCATCCCATCCTTAAAAAAAATATCCTCAAAATGTCGGCTTTTTGGCGTTGAAATATAGAAAATGCCATTGTCAGAACATATTGCTCAGGCAGTTTATCAAAATCATTTATGGTTCGACAAAAAAAATCGTTTTTCGTCTGTTTCTCCTTCAGCAACTTTTGTCTTTTAAGCAAGTAATAAAAAAATGAATCTAGATTAATTTAATTTTTTATTTTTCATTTTATTGTTTATTTTCTTTATCATAAACATCATTATTTATAGTCGAAAATTCGAGACCCTCCTTTGAAAATGACTGTTTTCTGTTTTGCTTGTTATACTAAAACTACTGAGATAAAGTTCTGACGTCAATAGAAGCTGGTTAAGCACATCCTCGTAGCATGCTGTCCTAGAGAACTTTCCTGAAAAGCGTTCCCTGTATTGACCGAAATGCTTATTTCTACCTTCTGCGGCTTCTTCGGACAACTGGACGGCTGGCAACAATTCGTGGGATATGACACTAGAAGAGTGAATTAAAAATCGTTTACATCACTATTATTGTCATCTTCAATGCAATCTTGTATTGGTTTTGAGTAGATCCATCGCACCCCCACTCATATATGTATGAGTTCTTAATCTGTGTCAATGTTTCCAAGGAACTGTTGGAATTCTGGTTCCAAATATTTAGACAATCGCGATGTTGTGTGATCGACTAAATCTTGGAGCTTAACTTCGGCAACTGTCTCACTGACGCTTTTTGGTGGGTAACAATCTTTGTTAACTTTATACACATATGTATAGATAGCATGGATATATATATTTGGGTAAAAATAGCCATAAAAATGGATCGAATTCCAATTATTATAGTCCATTGCAGTATTTGCCGGATAGTGAAAACAATAGCGATGATATGGACGATCATCATGTGTTGCCTAAATGACAAAAAGTCGCGAATTTAAAAGCTCAAACAATTCTGTTGTTATTAAATTAAAAGGTGACGACTGTCAATATTTCACTCACGAATCTGAAAAGCGAAAAAGCTTTCAAAGGGATTTTGTTTGTTTCAGGTGAATTTGAAATCACTAAACTTAAAAGTGAGATATTGAAACTCGTGCTGAAGTGCAAGAAAATCAAAATGATCTAAAAGAAATACGAACATTAGTTTGACAATTTGTAGGTACATATATCTTTTTCTTTTAAAGTTGCACAATTAAAATCAGTCAAATCATCTGAAGCTTTTAACGTTAACATTAATACAAACAAATACAATTCAGGAACTGCCATGGTGAACGAAACTGTTATCATATCATGGCTCGATATCGTTTGCCGTTGACGGTAACGTTTCTTCCACGGTCGTCTATGAAAAAAAATGGACATGCCAAATTACTGAGAACAGCGACGAATTGACATTTCACGATCTTCATTAACATTGTAAGCTACGACTGCAGTATTCCTTTGGTACGCACTTTGGTACGCACATGCGAGTCGATAGTTCAATGTCCAACAAAGTAAATCTGCTGCGAAATTTAGTGATATCAGCACGAATTGTTGATTCACAAAATCGATTATGACGAATAATATGGTCGTTACAAACGGTGCACATTTGGCCTCCGCACATGAGATGAATATTTTGGTGTGAAACCGGTTTTATAGGCGAGGGGACTGAGGTATACGAAGATAAAATGGTTAAAAATCTTCAACCAAATTTGTGAGGTGGAACAAGGCTGAAAAACAAAACAAACACATTTTTCACCATTAGGTCTGACATTTTCTTTATGTCATTCGACTCTCATACGCGTTTCGTGAGTCGAACTATTGACATCACAAATAAAAAAAAGGAGGAAAGTGAAACAGACACGTCATCGGTGTATAAATCCAGGCTTTGGTGTTTCGACCAGCTTGTATTTTTGTACAATGCAAGCGATGAATGCAATGGAACATCAAATGTGAACATTTCAGAGGTAAGAAACTTTGTAAGGAATTTGTGGCTTTAATTATATGATTGCAGTGTTTACAGGTATTTGACATTCCGCCACCCAATGTCTGGGACCATCTAGATGGAGCATGAACCGGCGAACTGCAGAAATGTATGTTTATTATTTCTATCTATTTGAGTGAAACATTACTTAGCTTCTTTCTTTTTTTTTCAGCACAAAAAAAACAATTAGAAAGCGATATAGAAAGTTTCAAAAAAACAGCGGATATGTGCTTGCAAATAATTCAGAAGCTGACTCAGAATAGTAGACACATATCAAAAGAAGATGCGTTTTTCGAGTATGTAAAAAAAGAACTCAAGGAATCAAAATTGGAGCAGAGCTTCGACGAGAATCATATGGGTGTGTTGGTGTCAGTGAAAAGGGTTAATGCAAAAGAAAGGAACTTCTTCAATGCTAGCTGGAATTATAATTCACCACGTTTAATTTAATTAGAAACAGCCTGTCTAATTCAAGCTCCAGGAGCTCAACTGAATCAATATGTAACTTGGATGAAATTACAACTAATGCACTCAATCAAAACAAACACGCTCCAATCATTATAAGCAATCGTTAGTGTTACAGCCAAACATCGAAGTCTTAAATTCAAATTCGACTTATTCAACCGATATTCTAAGTAAAGCTCTTGAGGGAATTTTTGAATAAAACAATGCTGTACTTCGTTTATTTATTTTTAATATTTTGTTTAAATTGCGTAATGAAATAAATATAGACTTGAAGATGTAAATTCATTATTTTTTTATATTTCCTTCATTTGCAAAGTAATCACAAAAGGTTTTTCCAATGCTTTCGATTTCTTTTCATCATAATTAAGTCCATTGGAAATGGCAATGTCGTTCAAATTATTTCGGTACCATAGGCTTTTTTCTATAAGAAAATTATGAATTACACAACAGCACTGAACAATTTTCGTTGTCTTCTCGGCATTCAATTTCATAGTTGTTTGGAGGATTCGAAATCAATTTGCCAAGACGCCGAAAGCTCTTTCTATGTTTTAACGAGCTCTACTTAAACGAGCATTAAAATGACTGCATTTTATTTCCAGTTTATTTCTGGAATACGGTGTAATGAGGTTCGGCATGTTTGGAAACGCATTGTCTGCTAAAATCACGTAAGGTACTCTTCTTTATTCCCAATTATATCTGGTTTAGGAAACACTTTTTTCCCTCTATTAAGAATAACCATCAAATCGGAGCGCATTAGCACGCCACCATCACTTATGTGACCGTACAGCTACATCCACAAAAGTAGATTTACAATTTGCATTGCAATGATAATCGAGAGCACCCAGACAATGCGGAAACTGCCACAATGTTTGAAGTCCTTCAGCGATTTCCAGCCATTTTTCCTTCGAATCAGGGAACTGAAATACGTATATGTAAAAATAATTATTTTATTGTTTTAATTTGAATTATTTATTGCTTACCTTTAAAAATTTATTTTTCATGTTTTGATAAATTGCTTCACAAGCTCAAGAACATTGTACCTCAGAAATGAAGGAGACAACCTTGTGTTCTCATTTAATTCCTGGAAAGTATCACCGCTTGCCAGAAATCTAAGTGTGGCTGCCAATCTCTCCTTAGCAGGAATGCATGCTCTCATTGATGTGTCATTGCGAGTTATATCCGATTCAACAAATGCCAAAAGCTCTCTAAAACAAATTTCGTCAATTAAAATGTATGATTTCTAACTCTTAAAATCATTTCAGAGATTAAATTCTTCTGGGAGCGCTTCAATGTTGCCGCTCCTCTGACGTTCTTCGCGCCAAGGCTGCACACAGCAGGATCGCATTCGTTGCCTTTTTCTTTTTGCCAACTTTACTGCTATGGCTAAAGACTAATGCCAGTATTTTAGCATTATTCTCCATTTTGAATCTTGAAACAAAATCGATAGATAAATTTACCAAAATTTGGAATAAATTTAAGGAAAATAAAATAACTTACACGGCACGTTACATATATGTAACAACCAGTTTCACACCAGAGTTAAACGCATCTCATGTGCGTAGGCCCATTTTTCATATAGCACGAATTTTGATATTTTCAATAATTTCCAATCGTTGCTCGTTTGTAAGTCTTTCCGTGATTAAATGAGAGTATACTGAACACTTTTCACTTTAATAGATGACGTTTGGACGCATTTACTATCCAGTGCTGCCAACTTCAAAAACTTAACTCTTAAAAAATCACCCGTTACCTATATACATTGAAATGCTTGGATAAACTGCACCAAACTAGTCGCCCTTTGACAAAGCTTAGCACTAACAACACTTCCATGAATGATTTCCCTGCCTTCCAACAACATGCATTGCTTTGCTGGAACTGTAAAGCGTAACTAGATCGAAAGTGAGAGCATAAACATTTCCCCCCCAACTGAGTGGGAGCGTACTTGACAGCTGATATACCGCGGTCATCTGTTAGGAACGACAATCACACCAACAATGTGCACAATTTGAGCAATGATTTTTTACTATGGAGATGATATTCAAATTAGGTTCCTACAATTCTAAATTATATCAAATCAATGTCGTGGCACAATTAGCTACTAAGTTGTTGTATAACAATGTTAAGCTATGTGATTGATAACTATTTAAATATTGTAACATGGAAGTCCAGAGGTATTAGAAATAAACATGCTGAATTTATTAGCTTCTTAAATCGCAAACAAATTGATATAGCTCTAGTCACAGAAGCATGGTTAACATCTAATATTCAAATATCCACCTCAAATTTGAGATGTTATCACGTTGATAGAAATGTTAGAAGAGGTGGAGGATTAGCAATTCTCATTAGGTCAATATTCATCATAAGCTTTTGCCAAACAAACTCATTACATAGAAAATGTGGGAGTTGAAGAATTGTTGAGCAACAATAAAACTATCAAAATATGTTTATTTTACTGGAGGTACATAAGCATAAATAATGAATTCTTGGTAGGAGGGATTACGCAGGCATAGACATTAGGGTTGCATGATGGTAAATTCATTGGGGAAATATACTGACGAACCTTTCAATTTTCTTACCAATATCTGTTTTGTATCCTCCCAGTCCTATTTATGTCCCTGACAGTTCTCGTGGAAGTCCCTCTGTCTCAGATCTATTTATAACTAACACATTTAGTTTTATTTCTCAACATATGGCTTTTAATGAGCTTAGCTCTGATCATAATCCTGTTTTCTGTCGCCTTCTTTCTTCAGGTATAAAAAAAGTGCAATATCTCCAAAACATTAAAAATGCTAGCTTGAAAACATTCCGTAGTGTGATAAAAAGAAAACTACAATTTATGAATACGAATTTTGAAAATATCTCCAATCCAATAAACGAGGCGTAAATGCTGTTGTCCAACCACTTTTAGATCCCATATTAGAATAAGTAAATGTAAGTGTCCCAAACGTTGCTGAAAAACATTGTTGTTTTAAAATGGCTGTATTTTAGCTTATTCAAATAAGAAACATGCATAGACGTAATTGGAAAAAATACAAACAACAATTTTTCAAAGATCAAGTAACACAACTGAACCAGTAAAAATCTCAATTTATTCAAAACCACCGAAACAAGCTATACAAAAGTAAATTAAATCTCTTGATAAATCCTCAAACCCCTTTTGGAATATAATAAAAGTAATTAAAAATAAAATGATACTAATTCGATGCCTTACAAATCATATAACAACATATTACACAGCACTTTTATTTATTTTATTGTGGAAAACAAAATATTTCCGAATGAATAATTTGGGTTTAGACCTTATTATTCTACTTCCCATCAAGTGTTAAGAATTTGCAATACTATTCAAAGAAACAGGACAATACTCAAATCAACTGTTATAATGTTGCTGGATATCGAAAAGTCGAAAAGGCATTCGACTCTGTGTGGCACAATAGTCTTATAAACGAATTGCTAAACTTTAATGCACCTATCTTTATTTGTAAAATAGTCCAAAGTTTTTGGTCAAGTCGTTGTTTTAGAGTGTATGTCAATAATAATGCGTCTTACATAATTAATATTTATGTTGTTGTGCCACAAGGCTCAGTGCTTTTCAAGCCTGTCAAACTGAGACAAATCTTAATAATCCGTCGAAATATTAGAACAGTCAGTAATACACAAAATGGAAGATAAAGAGTAAAGTCCAGGATATTTTTTTTACTAGAAAAAGAAAGTCTTTTTTTCTTCCTGCAAATCAGCTAACAATAATTGGGCGTAAAATTATGTGCAAGCCTTATATAAAGTATTTTGGCATTCATCTCGACACTAAGCTAACATTTAAAAAGCATATAACTACACCTTTAAAAAAAATATTGCAATCAAAATGATATATCCATTTATTAACAGAAAATAAATTATATCAAATGAAAACAAAGTTATAATACACAAAGTAATATTTCAAGCAATTTTTTCTGTATAATTGTCAAGTGTGGGTTAATTGTGCTGTTTGCCAAGTAATAAATCCAGATCTCACAAAACAAAATATGAAAAATGATGTTTAATCTTCCCTGGAATGGATTTTTCAGATAACTATTTAAAAAATGAGCTAATCCTTAATATTGAGTACTTTAATTCATGTCTTTTTTTCATTTACATTGTTTCCAACTAAAATGCTTAAGGTATGTTTTTATATTTTTGTACATTATTTATTTTATAATCTTATTCGCATTGTTAATATATTTATTTGTTATTTATATTAATTTATTACCCTCCTACATTTGAATATTTATTTATCTATTTTAAAATAAATTATTTACATATTTCCGAGTTGATTTATTTATATATCTAATTTTGTTTGGTCTATTATTCTTATTTTTTATTGTTTATACATATTTTTTGTTATTTATTTTATTTATTTATTTGTTTATTGTATAATATTGTATGTATTATTTTTTGTCCTTCAATTGAGTGTTTTCTTTTCGTTGCTTCCTCAAATATTTGTTTTCTTCAAATAACCCTAAAAAATGTGTGTATAAGTGTTTAATTATTTCTCAGTAGAAAGATAATGTGTTATCATAATCTCTACCTATCTTAATCACTTTAAAGATTAAAACATATAAGAAGGCTACAATCCACTGTGCGGAGCGTTTAATACCCAATCCTTCCCATCCTTAATATAAATGTCCCCAAAATGTCGGCTTTATGGTTTATCAAAATCTTTTATGGTTCTACTAAAAACATCGTTTTTCACCTGGTTATGATGCTATGAGGTAGTGTATAGAAATGGTTTTGTATGAAAAGTGGCCGTGGCAAAAAACTTTGTAAGGACAAAATATAGGCATTAGGAGTGTCTTGATATGTTGTTCAGACACTTTCCAAAATCTCGAACGGTTTGGCCTAAAACTACGTTTTTCAGAAAAGGGGGCGTAGCAGTAGGCGGTTTTCAAAAATGTTTACACTTGTTCTTCTGGGAGCAACGAAAAACACGTGTACCAAATTTAATTATACTAGCTCAATATTTAAGGCCTATAAACTGGTGATGTACGGACGGACGGACGAACAGATATGGCTACATCGACTCAGCTTTTGATTCTTAGTCGTTCCATATACTTAAAGCTGTATATAGCTAAATTATTTCTCTATGTAACAAACTACGTATCAAAACTAACATAATCCCATGGGATATTGTATAAAAAATAGTCAGAAAATACACTTTTTTTAAATTGCAAAAAAACTAGCGCCAGTTTCAACTGATGCGGGGTGATCAATTTACAGATCGACTTCGATAAATGTAGCCTGGCTATCTAACTTTAGATAATATTTTGGAGGGAAAATTGACAAAATTAATTTTTGGCCACGTTTTAGATTAAAATACCACAATGTAATGGTCAAAAAACTTGCGAGAAAACACTTGTATATTACAAGTCATTCGAAAATGTGATGCAACGGGAATCTCGAACACTTGTGTTTAACACGGTTTTTTTCACAATTCTTTTTAATTTGTAAAAGAAGAAAAGTGATTACAAATCTGTAGTCATAAATTGTAGTGTGGTGAAGTAGGCCAATGATGACGATAGTGCTAGATTTGCTCCTGGTATGGTTTTAGGTGTGAGTAATAACTATTTTTAGTGGTTGTCGGCTGAGCTGATTATGGTATGCGTGGTTGTGTTTTCCGACTACACATAATGATACGGAGTTTATCTATTATATTTCTTATTAAATGAAGAAAATATTACAACCGTAAATGATGGGACTCCAGCTAGTTGATATACGTGTGATGCAGCATTTTTTTATTGGTGCTTGGCTGGATATTTTTGAAGCTGATGTTTTCCTTTTGAACCTTTGCTTCAGGCACCCGCACGTGCCGTAATAAATGCACATGCAAAGGCCATGTGCACAATATTTCTTTTAATTCGATGCTTCTTTTCGCACGTCAGAACTTATCATCATTTTGTGTGATTTCTTTTATATCGGGTGTTATTTTTCGAACTGAAATTAAACACAAGAAAATCGTTTTAATGTCCATCATTTTGGGTTTATTGGAAGAATAACTCTACGCCATTAATGTTTAAATATGATTTTGGGCATGTGGCCGCCGCAGCTCGTTCGAATATAGCCAAGTATAGAGGTCCAATTTTCAACCACTTTTTCGAGCATTTGGGGCCGTATGTCGGAATAACGCCACGAATGTTGGATTCCAAGTCCCCTAACGTTTCTGGTTTGTTGGCGTAGATGAGTCGAAAAAAATAATCCAATGGTGTCAAATCACACGATCTTGTTGGCGAATTGACAGGTCCATTCCGCGAAATTATGCGCTCACCGAATGTTTCCTTCAATAAATCGATTGTGACGTGCGCTGTGTGGCATGTAGCGCTGTTTGGTGGAACTACATCTCATCCACAATCATGCCATCCAATTCGGGAACAAAATAGTCGGTTATCATGGCTCTATACCGGTCTCCATTTACGGTAACTGACTCGCCAGCATTATTTCGGAAGAAGTATCGCCCGATGACTCCACCAGCCCATAGTGCACACCAAACAGTCAGGTCTCAAGGATCTCATGTGGATTATCTTTACTTCAAATGTGGCAATTTTGCTTGTTGACACAGCCATTCAACCAGAAATGAGCCTCATCACTGAACACTGCGATGAAAATCGGCACCGAGATCAATCTCATTTTCGGCCTATACACATGTTCATTTGTCAACCTATTCACAATGAAATGGCAAACCAATCTGAACATAAATGACATTAGAGTTGCCCGGTGTGACCACAAAATGTCAGTTTTATCTCTATTCAAAAAACCAACGTCTTAAAAAAACACCTGTTATTACGTACAGATATTAGTCCGACACTTTCAAATATCTTTAAATTGTTACTAGCGCCAGTGGCAAAATTTCCGAACTCATGGGTGTTACAATCGTTAAAATGTATATTATATAATGATACAACTAATACAATAACGAATAGTGTTCGTTCTTAGGTATATCTCTTGTTGTCTTGGGTAAATATATGGAAATATATTTGAACTGTCAGAGGGCACAAGTTTATGTGTCAGTGTATTTCGTTCTTGTATTGCTAGGAAATACAACGAAACGTTAATACCCCTAACATTATCTTGGATTGTGTCATGGGACAATTTGTACCTAACACTGTCAATTACCATTATTCTCAGGATGTTTTATTTTCCCATAATTTCAAAACAATAATTTACAATTCGGACAATTTAAATGGGATTTTTCGGAGGGAAATATTTATAACTCTTTTAGTGACTTTTATTATTGGTTGATTAAATTGTTTGGTTGATAAACATTGTCGATTACAAAACCTCAAATGCTCTAATTGTTTTAACATTGAGTTATAACTATAAAAATTATTGCTATATCTAATCGAAATCCTGCAATTTTAAATTTCCTTCTGTTTCTGATAATAAAGTTATGTTTAAAGAATTGCTTTATTCCTCAAACATTAGGTCTACATAAGCTCATTGCAAAGCTCTGGGAGCGCAAACAGTCCAACCGATTCCCGGTTGTCTTCCAAGAAACCAACCAAATATTATTGATCAGAACCAAACACGAAAATCTTCCAAAAACTAAACATTTCATCGCATTTGCATTTGCTATGAATAGGAAATTTATCTCTACACTTACATATATATACGTGTACTTTTACAAAACAACTTCGAATAAAAGGTCCGACACGACTCAGTCAAACTTCCAAATAGTATTAGGTTCGAAATCCACCTTCGCGAAGTAGTCTATTTATAGTCTATACATAAGCACTCAATAAAAGCAACTAATAGAAATTCGTGTGGTTGCTTTTATTGAGTTTGTTGCAATAATCAAGTCAAAATATTATAGGCGCCAGAAATGAGATAACAATTTAAAAACATCAGAATTATAAAAAAAAACTGATAACTAAATTCATTTTAATAATACAAAAATTCTAATTTTAATTGTTTTTAATATATATGTTCCACTGTCGTCAGTTTTGCAGAGCTAAAATGTCATCATCATTTGCACGTATCGAAGAATGCTTATAAATTCTTCTTCGAATTCTATTAGGTTAAACCAGTGTCCGATGAATACCTACTACAACTTAGAGGTAAAATAAGAACAATTGATGTGTAAAGCTAAGCATTGCCAAGTTAACATGGATCAAAGTTTGCCACCTAGAACATCCTCTAGAACATGCGGCTAACAGTTGTAGCTCAGCAATACTACATTCCTATACCTATACTACTATTCGGCTGCACTTCTTGTTAATCGTTTAAACATTTAGTGTGCAGATATTAACGTCGTTGTCCTTCTTTCTTTTACCAAACATATGGCCAAGGTACTACACCCAGTGGTCGCGACGTGGAGATTATGATTCTGAATTTGTAACCATTAGCTTAGTGAAAATGTTTGCCTTTTGTATTGCCTACCATTTGACCATCACCTTTTGGAAAGGCAAAGGTTACTCTTGCAGTTGAAATCATTTTCCACATTAGGTATGCTCTGTTGTCACAGTAGGTAATCAATTTAAAATCCAAAGGACAAAAACCTTTTTTTAATCAGTTGACTCCGCTTATTAGAGAAGCTTTGTTTCAGTTAGCGGAGTTTCCAGTTAAAGAAACTTCGAATAACTGAAATTCGTTTCCTATAAACGGAATTCTGTCAAAATAAAATCTTTTCCTTGACATGTTTCTGGTTTTGTGTAGCGATATTGCGAAAAACATATTTTCCCTGTATAATTATTGTTAACGTTGGACGACTGCATTTGAACTTCTCGCATAAAAATTGTCTGTGTGTTTGATTCATTTTGATTCGGAGACGAATAAATGGAGTCTAGTTATGCGAAGTAATTGATGTGAACCATGTAGAAAAATCGCCGTAATCATTTTTGTATTTCAGTAAACCGTTTTTTTTTTTTTCATTTCAGCGAAGTTTGGTTAAATGGAGTTGACTGATATAGCTACCTACCTACATTTTCTTTGTTATATGCAAAAAAAAAACCTAATCTACTAGTAGGTACAATTACCTACATTTTTCATAAAAGATTGTTTGTTACATTTGCTTCAATATTAACCCATAAAATATGCAACTATCCACTTGCATGCCTTACTATAATCAACCGAGATTGATATTAGTTATAGCAAAAAGTATAGAACTACTCTATATACTTCTTCCATACTCATTGGTTATAGGTAGAAAAAAATCGTTTATATATATAAAAAGGAGGGCTTAATACATACTGTGGAACACTGGGAGTTTATAACATCTACATAAATGTTAATGACGTGGAATGTTAAAATAACCAGATGGGGATGATTTTCTACTGACCCCAGTATTACAGCGGCTAGAGTGTCAAACTACAAAAAAATACTTACTGCTAGATGGCGCACAATCTGCACATCGTAAATTGCCTACTGTTAACGGGGTGATGTTACAAATTCACCACAAAAGTAAAAAAAACAACAGTTAATCGATGCTTCCAATTTTTTTACTAACTCAATGGTTTGTTATTATTTAATGAAGCTTGCAACAAAAAAAAAAAACAATTCTCGAGGGGTGAAACAATGCAAAATTATCATCTGGGATGAATGCACTATACCACATTCTCAAAACAATTGTTAGACATCGGCGATGGAAAAGTTGTGGTCCATAAAAAAGTGGTCGCATAAAATTACCCACCGATGTCTGCACGTCGTTGCAACGCAATATGCTGTCATTGATTGCATTTTTCCCAATCTACCCAGATAAAAATGCAGAAAGAGCCATTTTGGCTGCAACAAATGTGGACGTCAACGATTTAAACTTCAAGCAGTCGTTGCAGGCGATATATCGGCGATGATATCGACAAATCAATCGGTTCAGTCTGCGATGCCAACTGTATTATTCAACAGAATTTTCGATAGAGAACAATAGATAAATAATTTAGCTATTAATACCATAAAGTATATGGATCGGCGCAGAATCGCCAGCTGAGCGGTCTGTCCGTTAGTCTGTCCGTACTTACACCACCAGTTGTTTGGCCTTAAATTTTGAACCACGTAGATTATTGAAGTTGGGTACATGTACTCTTTGTTGCTTCCATCAGAAAAAGTATAAACTTTTTATTAGGGCGTTTTATTATAAAAACGATTTGAATACCCTATCCCATAGCATATGCAATAGAAAAACTTTTTTTTTTGTCAAACCGCAAATGATTTTGATAAACTGTCTGAGCAACATTTACTTGAAATTTTATAATTTATATTTCAAAACAACGTTCGCTGGATCAGCTAGTATGTATATATATGTATGTTTTTGAAAAAGATAACATTGTTGTGCTTAACACTTTTATATACAGTGGTGCTTCCGTAAGTCGAACTTCCATGGTACAGAAAATAAGTTTGAGTAAAAGAAACTTCAAATAACAGAAAACACGCAAAATATATGAGAATAAAATTATTCAATTATTTTAAAGAATTTTGTAATTTTTGCCATCGTCATTTTCCGATTCTGTGTATATTAAATTTGACCACCAATAGTTTATTTTCACCTTCTTCCGCACACGCGAAAAATCAATTGCCATTACATGATACGTATGAATACAGAGTTTAAATAACGATAGGACTTCATTCAATTTCATTCTCTTGACATTTGACGGCAATCACAAGAGACCAAAACGTCCTTTGCAGAACGAGTGTCCCCTAGACTCTCGATTAACACCGTACCATCAGCGTTACATTTGGTGATAATGTCAACAGGCAATTAGATCAGCAGTGACTGATGTCCATCACAAAAAAAAATCGATAGTTGCTCGAAGCTAATAACGAGACCTAAAAGGCAAAGCTGCAGTCGAAAACGAAAGCTGTCATCGAGCATTATATGTTTAGAAGGAGCGAAAAAAACCGGCTTTCCAGAGAGAAGAAAAATCAGTATACGAGTTTTACCAAAATGTTAAACGTCAATGCTATATGTATATCGTAATTGAGCCATCATGGAACACTTGAATGTTGTGAAACACATTCTAAGATACTTGAAAACTGCATTTTATTTGTAATTGACATGCAGTGCAGATAAAGATTGGACTATTAGTTCGACGATCGAAGCTCAAAGGTATGCCTTCTTCTTGGCGGGTGAAATATCTGTGTTGTGCAAGCATATGAATTGTCCCATCCCACACATAGTCAAATATCCCACTTGAGAACAAAGCATATAGACATCAGATTTCACCATGTCCGTGATTTGCTTGAGAAGAATACCATCGCAGTAAAATGTATACTGACTGAATCCAATTTGAATGCATATCAATGTGATCCAGGCAAACGGCGTACTGTAACGGCAAATCAGATTCATACATACTCAGATTACATCTGAGTAGTAAGGTAAAGTGATTAAGAATGCAAATAGTCAGATAAACGTTAAACTATGGCAACCCTTACTTTAATTTCCCCATACTTATAGGCTTTTATTTACTTTTAACTATTCAGAATAACTGAATTTAATTTAATTTAATGAAATCGAAACAGTTTCATGACAGGTGGATGGGAAATGAGCATTTCACTCATATCTGAGAACTCAGGCGGAAATTGTTACCTTTCATTTCCCTTTATTGAGATCATAGTTTCATCTAAAATATCTTAATACATCTGAGTGTTGGAACGCTGGCATTGTTATTTCTTTTGTGTGTCATTGGAGATAGGATGTTGATAAGGGGTGATTTTTTAAGAGTTAAGTTTTTCAGGTTGGCAGCAGTGGTTACTAATGGCGTCCAAACGTCATCTGGCAACGTTAAAAGTTTTCAGTATACTCTGCCATTTAATAATGGAAAGATTAACAAACGAGCAACGATTGCAAATTATCGAAATTTGTTATCAAAATTCGTGCTCTGTGAAAAATATGCACCGTTTGTTACGACCATATTATGGTTGCATAATCGACCCGGTGAATCAACAATTCCTGCTGCTATCACCAAATTTCGCTCCAAATTTACTTTGTTGGGCATTAAACCATCGATTCGCATGCACACAGTGCGTACCGAAGACAATATTGCAGTCGTAGCGTCGAATGTTAATGAAGATAGTGAAATCTCAAATCGAACCGTTCTCAGCATTTGGGCATGTGTTACTCAAGCACAAGGAAAATTGTACGTTACGGCGAACGATATCGAGCCATGATACGCGAGTTGAACTTGGTTTCATCAAGACGGTGCCACATGCCACACAGCTTGTGAAACAATGAAAATGTTGAAAGATGAATTTGGTGTGCAGCTTATCTCTCGA
This sequence comes from Rhingia rostrata, assembly GCA_949824845.1. Lineage (NCBI taxonomy): Eukaryota > Metazoa > Arthropoda > Insecta > Diptera > Syrphidae > Rhingia > Rhingia rostrata. The sequence goes on along the minus strand of OX463757.1, from coordinate 74,811,375 downwards.
AACCGTCCTGTGAGTTGGCCGGCAAGATCATGCAATTTAACGCCTCTTGATTATTTCTCGTGGGGTTATGTAAAGTCGTTAGTCTATGTGGACGAATCGAATACGATTGAAGCCTTACAGGGTAATATAACACTCGTAATTCGTGGAATGCAGGCCGAAATGCTCGAAAAAGTGACATAAAGTTGGACCTCCGAACGGAGGTCCAACGGAGCCGCGGACAACATTTCCATAAAGTTGTCCTTAAAACGTAAATGGCTTAGGCTTATTTATCGATTACAATAAAAATTTCGAATGCATATTTGATGCAAATTCGAGTGTTTTATTCGATCTAAAAAATACTACGCTTATATAATCACCCGTTAGAATCCAATTAAGAGCAAATAGGTAACTAAATAATAACAAAACATACAAAATTCAAGAATTTGTCCTGGCAATCGACGACATTTATTTGTTGAAACTAAATAAGAACACATAAGTATTGTTCAGTAAATAATGAAGCAATAATTAATTTATTCAAGTCGACACAACACACATTTCGACACGACGTTTCCAAAAAAAATGTAGGTATAAATATATAATAAAAAATGTATATAGCAAATATGTATAACAATTTGTTTAAAAAACAATATGTGTTTTGTTTTCAGTCCCAATGCTTTGTTTATAAACAAATCCTTAACTGCTGATCAAAATCAAAATTAATGTATATAATATCGGCCGATTGGTGCGGAAATCAGTCGTCAACTTTTCAATCAGCAATTTTACACATAACTTATTTGATGTTTCATAATCAGGGGACGGTAGCAATGGTATAATTTTGTTTAAAAAAATGTATCCACAGGATCTTGGAAAAACAATAATACCACATAATATTATAAAACGCTAAAAGTAATCTTTCCAAAGTGGGAACTCTTTCGCAAACAGCATATGACGCTGCATTCAGCATATTATTCAGCGCATTTATGAATCCAACGCACAATCTCAACATGTTCACTGTCAATTCGAACACAGAACCTTGCAAAACCTATTTCAACTCCAACTTTGCCTCTTCAGTTTTCAGAATTCATTCTTTAATCCTACATTCCTACTCTATTTATTTTATGTATTTTGTTCATCTATAGATGTTCTGCAACTGCACACACATATAAGCTACGAATGAACTGTCACTCTTTTACATTTGGTTATCTGTATTCTGTTCGTTTCCAACAAATTAGTTCATCATGTACTCTGGTCGAAGTTGGTTGCTCGGCGGTATTTCGCGATTGGTGTCGGTGTGCTTCTACTAAAATTTCCAACAACTCTAAAAACGGTGAACCTCTGGAGTGCGTGTATGCTGAATGTGTATTCGTGGTGTAATTATCGTATCGTTATTTTAGTTCCACATATCGTACATATATTAAAGAATAAATACGAAATTTAAATTCTTCATTTCAAAAGCCTGCGTTCTCAAAAAAAACAATACATTTTGTATTTTAATGTAACAATGAAATTAAAAAAAAACATGTAAAAAATAATTGTACCACAAGTCCACTACTACTTAAATGTTTTTACAAGAAAAAAATTGTTTCATTTTTCTCTCGACGTACTCCGGTTTTTGTCTGCTTTTCTATCACTTGCTCTGATTATGGTTTTGCTTTTCAGTTTCGGGTACAAATGTATGGGTGTGCGTGTTAGTTTAGGTCGTGGAGAATATTGTAAAAAGAAAATAAATAATAAAAACCGCCACAAAAGAGATATGTCCAAGTCCAATGAATAGCAGAGTTTGTTAAGTGTTGAGGATCAGAATCATATGAAATAAATGAAGAATGTACAGTGTAGTGATGTTTTATGGCTGCAGGTTTAATGCCTGAATTATTTCTTGTGGATTTGTGTACGTGTTTGTATAGTTAATAGCGCAACCAGTTCTGGATAACGTATTTTACACATCATATTATTGGATTTAAAGGAATTTTTTAATCAAGATAATTGGCCAGCTGCATCATTTGGATAAATTAACGTTTAATAAGGATACATATTACATTCATACACTGGAATACATGCGAATGCACTTCGTGAGAAATTGGTATGAAATGGTTTTGTTTCAGACTTCATATATTTTTACCGCCTGACTAAATAGTAAACTACCTCTTATTTTATTCTTTAAATTGGTTGTACAAATCATGATCATTTTTCCAAAAGGGTCAATTTTGTTGATCTTTAAAAAATGTGTAACATAAGAAACCTAATTGTACCTTCATATATAAATTATGTAGTAGTGTGAGTACCTCAGCTATAAATGAATGTGCATTCATTATCACACCCATGCATACATTTATCCATTCCATATGCACATTCTTCTGTTCATTTATGTTTTGTGCGTATGTATTAGATATATGGATGTAACTTGTTTTACCTGTTTATTTTAGTTGGGTTTCTGAATCACAATTTGGTAATAAAATCATACATTCATTCATACCTATGCATAAGTATGTGAACATGGTTATGACAGTACATATTCCATCAAAAAATGCGTAATATATCTCAGTGCATTAGATCATGCACAAATACATTACATATTTTTTGTCGATTGAATTTGAACAATAAACATGTTAAATATGTACACAGATAAAACTTGCTTGTGTGATATACAGTGAGCGCCAAAGGTATTCTTTTTGATAGATTAGGTAAATAACAGAATAAAAAATTTAAACATATGTATCGAATAGACAATGATTTACGTATTTCAAAGATGGGCTGATGTTTCCAAGAAAGGAAAATGGCTTTGCACTTAAAATTAGTTTGTTTACTTAGGCCGTGTGTCAAGTGCGTTAAAATGTGGGTTAAATTTTATCCACTGGCTAATTTTTGACATTTCTGCAGGGATAAGAACAAATTGGCTTTTTTCTGTGTTTGTTAATTGGATTTAATGGGGTTTTAATTGAATACTATTTTTAATAATTTCCCAAAAGAAAAAAAAAATTCCCAGAAAAATTTGTTTGCTTTATATATTCTTGTTTTGAGAAAATACGGAATAGATTTTAGAGAAATCATCAAAAAACTCTTAATTATTTGTTATTATCAGTAAAAAAAATATTGTTGTATGATTTGTGTTCATGATTAAGGTTATCCATTCTACTTTGTTCAAGTTAAACATATTTCGCATATAAAATATAGCGAAACGATTGAAATCAAAACATTTTTGTAACCATGCATTTTCAAACTGTAATTATATTTTCTTGAAAAGAATAAATGTTTTTTGCTTCTTATTTTTTAATCGAAATAATGTGCAATTTTCCCGCCACATGTAAACTGGTAATGAGGATTAATCCACGAGTGTACTTTCCATCTCTCTCACTCCTCAGAAGGTATACCAAATGTCAAAAATTAGCCACTGGATAAATTTTAGGGAGCTGTTGAGCAGGTTAACATTTTAAAGTCTCTATTCACGATACTAATGTGGCTAAAATTTTAACGCAATTGACGCACAGCCTAAAGTGGTTTCAAAAATTTAAATGTCTGTCAAATAAAATTTGTCAAAAAAAAATATACCTACAATCTGACTGACAGCAATATAATTTATAGCACAAATAATTAAGATATCGCACATCAAAGAAAAAAATACATATTTTCAGTTAGTTAAGATTTACAACCACGTCCAAGTTCTATAGGCTGGAACTAAGTCAGTCAAACTAAAATTCATGCTGTCATGTGGTGTGTGGTGCGTTGGTAGTATGATGCACCTACATAACGTGCATGAAACCTTTACTACAAAAGACCAACACTTAAATAAAAACCTAGAAAAGGGTACAATTTGACCAAAAATTTCGTTTTTTCTTAAAACTGTGTATGGCAGACTAATCGTCAGTGGCGCGATGGTAAGTGCGATAAACTGCCGCGCAGAAAGTCTGGGTTCGATTCCTAGCCGTAGCAACACCTAAAATGATTTTTCACTGGTCCTCCTCTCTGACAAATCATCCGAGTAAGCGCGAAAAATTTGTATTTGTATTCAAAATTTGATTTTTTTTACATTTGTTTCATTATCTTTGCTCAATATATAAGGTCATAAAACCGCTATACATCTATACGGAAAGACAGACAGATATGGGCAAATCGGCCCAGTAAGTAATTCTGAGTCGATACATATACTTTAAGGTATATCTTACAAAATTATTTCTCTATATTACGAACTATGTATCAAAACTAATATACCTCTATGGGATAGGGTATAAAAACCAAAAACAAACTGATTGTCTGGGTATGATGGCAAGCAAATGTTGCTTTCGCCAAACCAACTAAGATCTAGTTGATATGTGTGTAATGAATTTCAAAGCTATCGTTTCGATAATATTTTTTTATTAGAGGACGCTGTTAAAAAAATTTGAAATAAAAAAGACTGCCAAAATCAGTTATTTGCGAAATTTTTTTCGCGAATATAAAAAAAAACTCAGAGTAAAAAAATAAAAAAAAAAAAATTCTTGTTTTTTAAGCTTTCGAACAGTTTGCACAGGTTTGTTTTGATAACATTTTATGAGCTCGATATCTTGCAAAATATCGCTCAATATTGTGTTAAAACATTCTGTCGCTTGATTCGGTTTCGAAAAGGTCGAATATTTAAAACAAAACATTTTTATCATCATCGCAGTTACCCAATGGTGTCAAAGTAATAAGGTTAGATAAAAGCATTTTTGACAAGATTACATTAATTTCGTATACTAATATTTTTTTATTATTGCCGCCTATGCTTATAGCAGAAAACAAATATGTTAAGATGTCTTGTTGAATTTTCTTAGTAAGTAATCTGCTTCGGAAATAACACAATTAAGCGTCTGTTCTAATACTTCAGTTTCTTGGGTTGCTGGGGGAAATATTTTTAAGAGTAGTTTTTCTTAAATCGAATAAAACGCTCAAATTTGCATCAAATATTGAAACATTTTATATTAATAATAGACCTTTGCCATTTACGTTTTAAAAACAACTTCATGTAAATCGTTTCCGCGGCTCCGTTTCAAATGGTCCATTCAGAAGGTACAACTTTGCGTAAACTTTTTGGACCATTTCGGCCTCTATGCCACGAATTACGCGTGTTATGTTATCCAGTAAGGCGTCAATCGTGTTCGGCTTTTCCACATAGACTAACATTAACCTACAAGAAATAATCAAGAGGCATTCAATCGCATGATCTTAGCAGCCAACTCACAGGCCAACTCACAGGCCAACTCACAGGCCAACTCCGTTGAGCGTGAAATGAGCCTCATCGCTGAACACAATTTTTCGAAAAAACAGCGGATTTTCATGGAGCTGTTCTAAGGTCCATTCCCAAAATTGGACGTTATGCTATATCATTCGGCTTCAATTCTTGCACAAGTTGATTTTTATAGGCTCTTAAAAACAAATTGACACGTACAATTTTCCATGTGGTTGAGTAACACATGCTGAGAACGGCGATCTTATTGATCTTCATTATCGATCTTCATTGGACTCTACTACTGCAATATTCACTTCGGTACGCAATGTACACATGCAAGTCGATGGTTTAATGTCCAACAAAGTAAATTTGGTGCGAAATTTTGTGATAACAGCACGAATTGTTGATTCACCAGGTCGATTAAATGGCAAGGAACATACAAAACTTTTCACTTTGACAGATGACGTTTGGACTCCATTACTAACCAGTGCTGCCAACCTGAAAAACGTAACTCTTAAAAAATCACCCGTTATATATGTACATACTTAAATAAATTCTTTTATGCCATTTAAGGCAGCATTTCCCACTTTTACTCCACATTTCAAAATATTTTTTTAATATGTACATATTGCGAACTAATATTCATGCTATAAAAAAGATCCTTCATTTTGATAGTAAACATTTGTGTTGCTTGAGATAGCTCTGAGGTGCAAGCAATTAAGCTGATGAACCGTTTGTAAACTATATTTTCTATCTTTGTATGATGGCAAAGTCGTTGGCGGAGGTCGGGGAAAACATTTTTTTAGTTTTTAACTTTGAAAATTGTGTTCAAGTATAAAAAATATGAATAAACAACTTATAAATAATCGAATTTAAAAAAAAAAATCGATTACATGAAAACTTCTTAACTTTGTGTATCGCAATCATGCTCACACTTTACAATGACATTAATGTCATTAATTTCACTCTACCTTTTTCTATTTTTTTAATTTTACAGACTCGCTTAGTATTTTTGTGTATATACCTATAATTTGTGTTTCACTCTGAAGAAGTTATATTTTTGTATTTCAAAGTAATAAATCCAAAAGTCAGTACTCCGCCATATAAACCTCATTTTTCAATGTTTTGACGTTTTATGAAAAAAAAAACAACTCACTTATTAGGGAATTAGTTTCCACAAATACTCTGTTAATCTAGCTTTTCCCTTCATTTGTGTGTGCATTTATTTTTATTACAAAGAAGAGGACCTCCAGTTTAACGAATGGCAAATTTGAAAAGCTTCCCACGACAGTGTTAGTCATGGATATTTCTTGTATCAAATTTGAACAGTTATATATATTCTTTTTTTACATTTTTGTTATAAACGTTTTCAAATTTAACATTAACATAAATTTTTATAAAATCTTAAAGTATTTATATGTCATTTGGTAAATGGTTGCAGTTAAGTTTTGCTATCTTCTTACTTTTCTTACTCTCTGTAGCACAAAGTCGTCCGACAGATTATTTTTGCTTTTTAATTTATTAATTTGTTCCTCAGATTATTTTCGCTTTTTCTTTAATTATTTGTATGATTGCGGTCAAGTAGTCTTTAAGTGTTCAACATTTTTAAAATCCGCCCACTTCCTCGCCTACTTTTTAGAAAACGTTATTTTCGGTCACACTGTTAAAATGTTGAAAAGGTGTCTGAACAAGATATTTAAACAATATTCATATTTATAGTTTTTTTTTTTGAAAATGTTAAGGAATTTCGAAAAACCTTTCGATGCAAAAACATTCGTAATGAAAATATTAACATTTCCTGTATAACTCACCTTAATGCACGCCCACTTTTTTGGAGCATTTTTTAAGAAAAAAAAAAAGTAAAAAGGCATGTAAGATGTATTTTCTATATTCTAATCCAAACTTTTTTCATCCATGCAAAAATTAACCAGTGGATATAGTTTAACCTCCATTATAACGCAATTGACACATGACTTTAGTAAAATATTTACTTGACAGTATAGGGCTATTAATGAATATACCCTATATTTACAATAAAACAAATTTTCGAATCTTTTCGGTTTTTATATTCTCCTTGGATGGAGTGCCACATCTTTTATGTCGATATGTGAATACTGAATAATTTAAAAAAAAAACCGATTTCCATGTCGAAGGTATTTTAATTTAATTTGGTTCTTTACAATTTATTTGGGCTAGTTTTTGAATACAACATAAATCAATTAAATAATAAGTACACAGGTCATTTTATCGCAACCAGTCATTGTGTAGGATAATGGCGGGACATCCCTTTTTATGTCGAATCCGAACCGATTAGTTAAGACAAGCTTTTCTTCACAATTGATCCATTTCTTCATTTTTATGACAGTTTTGATTGCAGAAACAGCATTGTTTGATTTTCAGTGATTTTTATTGAGACCAGTAACCGTCTATACCTTTTTTACACAGTTCGTTGATCTAATATCCACCGATATCGGTTCTCATCGATTGTTTCGCCTTCTGTGAAGAAAATTGGAGCAATGATGGTTTGTTGCAAATCGTCCTCCAAATTTCTTCGCAAGGCGATTTCACTGAAGCCAAAATGCTGAGCGTGTTGACGATCTGACACATGCAACGAGTTTAGTAGAACGTCTTGCGCGTTGATGGACGTCGACGATATTCCTTTGTCCCGAGTTGACTTTTTTGTGCATGATGTGCATGTTAAGTTCGCAATGCTAAAACATGTCTACTCGAGTCAATCGGTTGATAAATATCAAACTTTTTCAATGTTTACATACCGACATAAAACATGGCGCACCCTGTATATAAAGGCTGTTTATACCTTATTCCATAGGGTTTATTAGTTTTTACATTATGTTTGGAACATAGAGAAATAATTACCATAGATATTATATGGATCGACTAAGAATCGCTAGAGTGATTAAATTTGGTACATAGACTCTCTAACCGACGGAGCAGAACAAGTGTAATCATTTTTAAAATCCGCTTACTGCTACGCGCTTTTTTCAGTCAGACTTTGTTTTTGGTTAAACGGTTAAGCATTTTGACGGGCTCAGTGGCGTGGTGCTTAGTGCCATGAACTGCATCGAATAAGTTCAGGGTTCGACTCCCAGCCGTAGCAACACCTAAAAATTATTTTCCACTGGCCCTCCTCTCGTGATGATCGGACAAACCAACCGAGTAGTATCAATTTTCAAGAAAAGCTTATCTCAAATTCTCCTTTCAGATTCGGCATACAACAGGAGGTCTCGCTATCGTGTGTAAGAAGTACACACGCACACATAGATGGTTGTGAGAAAGCCCGGCATTTTTGTTTTGTTAAGAATTTTGAAAAAGTTTCTGAATACGATTTTTAGGCAATATCTATAGTACTTAAGTAACATTTTTAGTCACGCCCATTTGTTGATGAAGCAGTTGTAAAACATATATCCTGTAGTACCATTAGAGAGCACGATAAACTTTCTGAACAAGATTTGGTGACAGGTATTCAACGATTGGCACAGCGGATCGTAGCATATGTTTTTAGACGTTTGGCTCTTTAACTGGCAGCCATGTTTCAACAGATTGCCAATTGGACAGTTGAAAGTTGAATTGTGGTTAGTCGTTTTGCAATTTTACGATGAATATAGTAACGCTGAACTGAAACGGATAATTGACTGACTTTACACAAACATGTTTCAAGCCCTGCTGATTCCAACTAGATGTATTTTATTTTGCCTTTTTATTCCATATTAGCCTTTTTAGGCCATTGTTGCCTTTTTTGCTTTTTTCTTAACTTAATAATTAGTAAAGCATTAGAAAAACTGCGAACATTTTCATTTGCAGTTGAGAATCTTTTGTTAAAATCCTAGAACAGTCTCGAGCACACACAAAATTCTAGCAAAATAATCATATGTATGCACGTGTATCTGCGCAAACATGCTGGGGTACTGGATAGAGACAGCAAAAAATTAGTCGGATTTTTTTGCTCTAAAAAAATCGTCTGTGTTCCTGAAGATTTGGCAAGCTGAGTTGCATTTGGGAAGAAATTGATTGAAAATGAAGAATTTCAAACGCAGCTGGCGTACATTAAAGTCAATCTTGGGTTTTTTTTTGTCGATCCCAAAAACATATTTTTCAAGGCTTACAAAGAACAGTTGAGCAGATATATTCTGTGCCTACAAAATCCTATCTGCCGTAATATGTGAACGCCTGAAACCGTTTACATACAACCTGATCGGCCCTTATCAGTGTGGTTTTAGGCCAGGAAAGTCCACAACCGTTCAAATCTTCACACTTTTGCAGATCCTGGAAAAAACCCAAGAAGTCCAAATCGATACCCACCACCTATTCATCGATTTCAAAGCCGCCGGAAACGACATCACCGACACATTCTGTACCAAAAAAGGATTTAGGCAAGGCGATGCGCTGTCATGTGACTTCTTCAAGTAAATGATTCTTGAGAGGATTGTGCAGAACTCACGAGCCAACACCAGAGGCACAATTTTCACAAAAATATGTACAACTACTAGCATACGCCGACGTTTGCTAGTATAGAGAAGGAAGCGGCAAAAATTGGTTTAGCAGTAAATGAGGGCAAGAAGATGTATAATGCTGTCAACACGAAAGGACACACAACATCGACGAATTGCACAGAACGTCACCATCGACAGATATAACATTGAGGTAGTACGGGACTTTATCTATCTCGGCTCCGCTATTAACTCTGACAACAACATCTCGTCAGAAATTAAACGAAGAATTACTCTTGCCAACCGCTGTTTCTTCGATCTAAGAAGGCAATTCAGTAGTAAAGCCCTCACTCGAACTACTAAGGAGATCTTATATAAGATCCTGATCATCCCAGTCATGCTCTACGGCGCTGAAGCATGAACCGTCTCAAAAGCGGATGAAGAAATCCTTGGTCGATTTGAGAGGAAAATTCTTCGAAAAATCTTCGGTCCCGTTTGCGTTGACGGGCTATGGAGACGAAGATTCAACCAAGAACTATACGAGCTGTACAGCGACATGCCCCTGGTCAAAAAACTTCGCATTGGACGTTTAAGATGGCTAGGACTAGGTAAAACGAATGGACACCAATACTCCGGCTCGCAGAGTCTTCGATTCCCAGCCAGACGTCGGACGCAGTAGAGGAAGACCTCGCCTTAAGTGTCGCGCACAAGTAGAAACCGACCTCAAGCAACTTGAAGTGCGCAACTGGAGGCAGTTAGCTAAGGACCGGGCTAATTAGAGAGGCATGTTGGTTGAGGCCCAGGTTCATTCCGAACTGTAGCGCCACTTAAGTAAGCAAGTAAGATATATTCTGTAATTAACGGCGATGTGGATTCCAAACATCCAGGAAACATTTAAGTTAATAATGTTGAAATGCTCCACTCGCATCAGCTGAAGTGGAAAGATCGTTTAGCTCCTTCAAGGCACTTCTAAGGGAGCACCGTAGAAGATTGTTGCCAGAAAATTAAAAAAAAAACTCTTGGTAGTCCAATGCTATAATAATTAAATGTGTTTTTGTTTCTTTTTCTTGTGTTTTTTTTAATAAATGCCTTTTTTGAATTTGATTTGTCAGATCATCACGAGAGGATGAAAAGTGAAAAATCATTAAGATGTTGCTACGGCTCGGAGTCGAACTCAGACCTTCTGCGCGGCAGTTTATCGCACTAACCATCGCGCCACTGAGCCGAAACTCAATATAGCTAATATCATAGGCAGTAACATGATTGAATTGAAAATTGCATTTTTTATTCCTCTAAAACACAAAACCGTAAATTAAATAACACTAACAACAATACGTAGAGGTAGTGGAGTACACCAACATAAGCTACAAATAATAATGACAAATTATTTTACAAGGGAAATAGTCACAGTGGTAAGTGCGTTGGACTAAACTAAGCGCGTGGTCCCTGTTCCAAAGCCCGAAAGTGGCAACACCTGAGTTTTTCTCCAAATCTTGCGAAAGTCAGACAAACATCTAAGAGCAAAAATAAAAAATACAAATTTTTGGCGCAACAGGCTCGATAGCTTTCTCACAACCATGTGCGATGGCGAGACCTCCTGTTTTATGCCGACTCCGAACAGCGAAGTTGAGATAAGCTATTCTTGACAATTGATAATACTCGGATGATTTGTCAGATCATCACGATGGGAGGGCCAGTGAAAAATCATTTTAGGTATTGCTACGGCTGGCAATCGAACCTAGACCTTCTGCGCGGCAGTTCATCGCTCTAACCAAGCCTCCACTGAGCCCGTACCAAGAGCAACAATGTCGTGAGAAATTTCACAAATTTTCGTTAATGATTCGGCCTTAAACAGAAGGTCCCCTTCTCGCGCACACAAATAAAGGGAGAAGCTGGGTTTGAGTACTGTATGGAACTTTAGTGTCACATATTTTATTTCATTTTGCATTAAATGATTATCGGTCAAATTCCATCTTATCATATTATAGGTTTCGCATAATTTACGTAAGTGAGATTTAGCATCATTTTTAATATTTTGTTTTGCAAAATATGATTTTATCTGATCTGATATTATATATGATAAATGGAGTATAACATGTGCATATTATCATATTGATTTACTGTTCACAAATGGATATAACATATCATCAATATTTTTCTCTTTTAAACGTTTTGTTATATGCTTCATAAATGTTAGTTTAGGATCAAAAGATACTTTGTGCATATCAGATTCCCAATCATAACTTTGAACAATTTTACAGAAAAATTTTATTTACATATAAATATAACATTTTCTAAATGAGACCATTGTGTCACACTGAGTCAAACGCTTAGTCTATATCCAGTTGATTGACCTATTGTCCTATTTTTTTTTAATTTGATTGCAAATTTTCATGACTTGATGGATAGTTTAATTATGGCATCTGTTGATTCGGAAATATATTGTTTCCATTAATAAATATTAACAACATTTCCTTAAGGATTCATTCATACATTTTACTTAGACAATCTACGAAGGCTTATTTGTCTATAGCTTTCGGGGTTTTCAAAGGGGTTTTTTGGGGGTGAGAATATTCCTATTCTCTAACCAAAAAAATTATCACTTTCCTTCAAGCATTTGATTGGTAGTGTCTTAACCATGGAACACATTTTATACCTATTTTGGTTTCTTTAAAGATGTAAATATTTTTATTTTTATTTTAATTTTTTGAGCTCATTGATTTAAATTGCTTTAAAAAAAATGCATATCCCATCCGATGCAATTACATAAAAATGTGTTTCGGAATTATGACTTTAAAAAGATGGCACTACATTGTTTACAAATATCAATGTATTTGCACAAATAATCTTACCTATTTGTGCAAATACAGTATGATTTCGTGAAAAATGTTAAGCTAGTTTCTTATGTTTTTCACTGTCTGTAAAGCATGTCAATATCATTTAACTTACTCATTATTTTTATAAATTCATTTTTTTTTTCTAAAAAAGGAACTCGTTAATCCAAATGTGTTTTCTCACATTTGATGCGTGATTTAAAACAAGCTGGGGCAGGAGAAGTAATCCGATGTCGTTTGGCCTTCAGAATATCGGTTGTCCTCTAGTCCTAATTCGTCCAATTGCGGCAAAAAAAACTCGGTTAACATGGCCCTATAGCGCGCACTGTCCACTGTTGTCGTTTGACCAGCGGCATTCTTGAAAAAAAAAATGGACCGATGACTCTTCCAGCGTGAGCAGCGCACCATGCAGTAACTTTGAGCGGGTGTAATGGCTCCTTGTGCATTACTCGTGGATTTTCGGTGCCCCAGAAGCGATAGTTTTGCTTGTTCACCTACGCTGAGGTGGAAATGAGCCTCATCGTTGTTATGATTTTGGTCTAAAAATCGTCCACTTCGATTATTCCGCGTTCTTGGGGAGTGTATCGCTCCATGACTTGTTCACTTGTATTCTACATCTGTTTAGTCCACAAATGTCAAAACAAAATTGACGTTGGCGGCCATTTGCAAAAATAAGAGCATCTTCTTTTGGCCCAATCAAATCAAATAAAACACACAAATTTGCATTAAATATTCAAAATTTTTATTGTACTCGATAAATATGCCTTTGCCATTTACGTTTTGAAGACAACTTCATGTAAATGTTGTGCGCGGCTCAGTTTCAATAGGTCCATTCGAAAGGTCCAAATTTGCGTCACTTTTCCAATCATTTCGGACTGTATTCCACGAATTACGCATGATATGTTATCCTGTAAGGCTTCAATCGTGTTCGGCTTGTCCACATACACTAACGACTTTACTTAATCTTACAAGAAATAATCAAGAGGCGTTAAATCGCATGATCTTGGCGGCCAACTCACACGGCCATTTCGCGTATCATGGCTCGATATCATTCGGCGTTGACGGTAACGTTACTTCCACGGTCGTCTTTGAAGAAAAATGGACCGATGATGCCACCAGACCATAAACCACACTGTCGTTTTCGGGATGCATTGGTAATTATTGTATGGCATATGGCTGTTCATCACTCCGGATGCGTCAGTTTTGCTTATTTACGTATCCGTTGAGCCAGATGTGAGGTGGATTATGACGACCATAATATAATAGTAATAAATGGGGCACATTTTTCAAAGAGCACGAATTTTAACGATAAATTTCAATAATTTGCAATCTTAAAACTTAACTCATAAAAAATCACCGTTATAACAATTATTAGCGCACGATGAGAAATCTACCTCAACCAACTTGAAGTGCGCAACTAGAGGCAGTTAGCTAACTGCTAACTGTTAGGTTAGAGAGGCATTTCGGTTGAGGCCCAGGTTCATTCTGGACTGATGCGTACTTAAGTAAGTAAGCATAAATATGCTACTTCCATTGAAATCAGATAAGATTTGAATAGTGTAAAAATTAATCCATACAAAATTTTTAGTACGTAACATTTGTTTTGAAAAGAAAAACATTTTTGGAAAATTCGAAAAATGATTTGATGAAAATATCTCGAAGATAATCTACAATGTATTCTTATTCTTATTCAATCTTAATCTTGAATAATGGAACTTGGTATGTAGGCTCTCTGGCCATGACTCAAGTACAATACAAAAATTCGCCCACGGCCACGCCGACTTTAAGAACAAAATGTCGATTTTGGTGAAACTTTAAGGATTTTTCTTATGTTTTTCACTGTCTGTAAAGCATGTCAATATCAATTAACTTACTCATTATTTTTATAAATACATTTTTTTTTCTAAAAAAGTAACTCGTTAATCCAAATGTGTTTTCTCACATTTGATGCGTGATTTAAAACAACTTCAAACAATTTCTTTGCTCTTCTTTTTCTGTTTTCTTTACTTTTGTTCTAATCATAAAACTAAACTTAAAAATCCAATGAATCTTATTGAAGTTTAAGTTATGTAAGCTCATAAACTGTACTCTCCAGTGCGTAAACTGAAACCATTATCAAAAAAAAAATGTCTGTGTGCATTCACTTTTGTTGCTCACTATATGCATTTAATAAGTAAGTGAATAAATACATTAATATTATATTCCAATACCTGTTTCTATGAGGATCGTTATATTTTTATCATTTGTTTGTCTCTTATCGGTAGAATTATCGATTATTGGTAGAATGCGTTTTGTCATACCGCATATTAGAACATACGATGGCCACTATATGTCAATGTATACTCGTCATATACATGTGATTTGCTTGTGTATATAAAATATGTAATAGCTTTGATATATATTAATATTTTTATAGATTGTGAGTAAATAGACATTGAAAAAAAATCGGTACTAACGTTGTACTGAATCAGAATAATTCCTGTTTCTTACTATGGGTTGGTACTAAATTACTCAAAAAGCTAATATCACATGATGGAAGAGACAATTACCAAAAAATAACTTAACATGATTTTAATGATTTATTCAAATTGACAGTTGAAAAGTAATTATCACTGCATAATTTTCGATTTCGCACTTTATTATTTGTAAACAAAAATACATATAGACAGTGGACTACAGTAACATACATAAGTGCCACAAAGTAAAAGCGAATTATTTTAAACTTTCTAATTACCCCTCGTTTAGATATGAACGATATCTAATTTTTGTAATAATCCCTAAAAGAGAACAAACAGATTTAAAAAAAAACACTGTTAACTAGAATACCAGCCAAAATCTGTACTTGTATTTAATTTTAGAATCTATTTAGTTATTTCTGACAAACCTTTTTGAAAAATTAATATTTGGACCCATAAAGCGAAATAAATAAATAAATTGTTTACCTAGTGGTTGGCTTTTGATTTTTGCCCAGAACTATAAAAACGAGTGGTGGGTGCACGACTGGGTCGTACGCAACTTTCTTTTTCACAGCGAGTTAATTTGAAGTTTTTAAAAATTTGGCCAAAATACCCAATAATATTTATTTTGATTAATGATGCTTAAAAAGGATATAAATAATGTCGAAATATGTTTATACGAACGTTTTTTTCGTAATTGAAAGTAATCAGTGTCCAAGTGAATAATAATGATTTTTCGTTATTGGCCAAAACTAAAAATTCCGTTTAGGAATAATTGGACCAAAACCAATTATGTGGAACCCATAAAAACAGTAATAGTAGTAAACAAATTAAATTTCATTCAATTTGGCCAAATACTTTGCGAGGAATTGACAATTTGCTTTATATGCCCGTTATATGGATTTTCTAAAAAAAAAAAAACAGGGTATGCAGTTTTGTTGGAACTTATTTGCTTATAGCATATTAGAAGTTTAATCAAAATCGTTCGAGCCGTTTTTGAGGAAATTGAGGTTATGTATGATTTTTATATGGCAGGTACCAGTAAAAACATGGCTAAAAGCACAAAAAAGGCCTAGAACTATGACCAAACAAACGCTGGGTACGAAGTTTGAAGAAAATCGGTCAAGTCGCTTAGGTTGGAGAGTCTTGTACGGATAGATGGACAGACGGACAGACGGACCGACGAACCGACGGACGGAATTCCAAAAACCACTTTTTTGAGTTCCGCTATCATCGTAGTGTTAGAATCAATCAAAATCTCGAGGTCGAAAATTTTCACGAAAACAATATCTTTCTCTTTATGAAAGAAAGTTTAAAAGACAAAAAAGTACAAAACTGAATATTTTTTCCGCGGTGGAAATCGTCTTTAAGACACTATGCGATATTTTTACTCAAAAAAAAAACAATCACCCTTTTGCATTTGCTTTGTAACTTAATGTGCGAACTATCGAGGCAGTGGAGGCAGTTAGATTAGGACCTGGATGATTGGAGAGGCATTATGGTTGAGGTCCAGGTTTATTCGGGACTGTATTACCACTTAAGTTAGTAAGTAGTATAAGACAGATACGCTTTATTTTTAGTTTTTAGATTTTTTGAGCCTAGAACTTAGATTTGCGATAGATTCCTGGTTCTTTTTATTGGCAATGCCATAAGTTAGTTTTCGATTTTTGCTTTCTCGTCTATCTATCTCTTTTTTCTATCTTCTTTGTCGGTCTTATGTCTAAATAGAGTATATTTCTTCTTTTTTCTTTTGATATAACAATATTGCATGAGACAAATGTTTGTAGAGCAAGGATGTAGAGTGAGTAGGTATGATAAACCACAGGTCCGACAAGCTGAGCCGAGAAACCGCGAGCGTGCAAAGCCCTCCTCACTTCCATCAAAGATACCCCCGTGGCTAATCTTGACTCACAACAATGTAGTGATTATCGTTTGACGATATCGTTTTGATGGTAGTTTTGCATTAATTATCGTTTTTGCTTACGCCGATATCGCTTTATTTACTCAACGTGAACAATAAATAATAAAAAAACTTAGCGTCCATTAGTATCATTTGGAACTCAAGAACTCTTCCATCTGTTATTGCTGCCGACAATGCATTCCCACTTTAAAAGAATATCATGAATCCACATCCATTTACTTCCTCAGCAGAGTTCAAGAAGACATTTAACCGCCATTAAGTCGAGCGAGACAAAATATAAAACAAACACTCGGTATACTGCTAATCGATTTCAATTGTTGCAAAAAAAAAACATGAAATTAGACCATACTAAAACTGTTAAAATCACCCAGTGCTGCTGTATTCCTACTGAATAATTTTTGAACTAAGAAAAGTAATTGGTCAGCGATAACTATAAAGCCGAAGCACATGTTAACATGAACTCTGATTCTATTCCAATATCGAAAAGAAATTAGAAAATAATTGTACAAAAAGTAAAAAACATTATGTTAAATAAATGCATGTATTATGTACATTAAACCATATGTTATTTTATTTGATGTCAGTATCAAACCCGGCTCCTCATACTTTTGCGTTTGCGAAGTTTTATAACACGCCGATTGTGAATGGAAAATTTTAAAAGCTTCTCATGAACATTTTAAACATTTGGATGGATGGATGCAAGAAGTCAGAAGTCAGTATGGTGTCTATATTTTCGGGGCTTAAACTAGGGACCCCGAGCTTATTAGTACAACGAACTAATCTGTAGGCCAATGGGCACTCGAGTGAGTGCTATTCTACTAAATTGCCTTTTTAGGTCGAAAAAAAAAAACAGCGGTTGGCAAGAGCAAGTAATGTTAAAAGTTGAGTCGAGGTAGAGTAAGAAACTTGCTACCAAAATGTACAAACAATTCTGTTGACGATGACTTTCTGTCCAATTCTTCAATGTTGGTGTCTTACCCCTATTTTTCGCCGTTTCCTTCGCTATGCTTCGAAACGCGGTGTGATATCCTATTAAGTACGACCAATGATGTCAATGTCAATGGCGTGTTTTTATAGTTGAACATATTGATAGAATGCTGTACCTCTGGTATTGGCTCTGGTGTTTTGCACACTGCTTTAAAGAACTAGCTATGTTACATGGCAGTGCGTCGCCTTGCCTTTATGCTTTTTTGGTATCGAATGTAGTTCAGTTCATTTTTTTATTACTTGGAAGCATACATTTTATCAATTCATTATAAAAGTATCAAGTTTTTAACATCCAAATGATATGTAGGTTACTATAACAATTTTGTTATAATAAAAAATAATAGATTTATAAATAAAATTTTTTTTAATGATTTATTAAAAAAAAAAAATGAAAATAATTGATTAATATGAAATATTTTAAAAATATTAAATAATAAAATTAAATTAAATGTTAAAAATCTATAAAATAAAAAATAATTTAATCATAAAGATTCATTTGAGTATATTCTTATTGGTATTCAACCTAAATGATTAATTGAAGAAAAAGTTATTAATTTACGTAAAGAAGTAAAGAATCCTTATTCCTTATGGAGAAAAATATACAAACTATAATTATTATCCAACACTAATGTAGTTTAAGCAAGATAGTAAGTTTCCGAAAATGAACAAAATCCGCCCACAATAATCATTGATGTTTAACTTTTGAAGATTCAATAATAGATCCCTGAAAAAGGTGGAAAATAACCACCAAAACGATACGTAGGAGGAAAAAATTAAATAAACTTGTTTAGTTTGTATAAAAAGTCATCGAGCAAAAAAGCCAATTACACAATATTAAAACGATTTTAAATAATTGATCTAGTAAAAATTCAACAAATAATTATTATTATTGTGAAATGAACATTATGGTTTCGAACGATATTGATGACTCAGATATAAACCTGTTTTCCTTCCCATCCTTGAGTAATTGCAGTATGTCCACTCATAGATTATGAATTTGCAAAACTCGTCCACTTGTAAGTTCAAATTATTTCCTTCCTTTTGTATATGTAACCATTCAAGAATGCTTTCGAGCCGAGTCCGAGTTTTTAAACTGCATAAAAGCATATTCATCTTTAGTAACTCAATCCTAAAAAAATATAAAACAATTACAAAAATAATAATAAAGATAAAAAACATGTGAGATGGCTACAATCCGCTATGCGAATTGTTTAAACAAACTTTCCTTAAAACTTGGTGTGGCTAAAATGGTTAAAGCGTCTCACGCAGAAGACTTCGTCGCCTTTACTGGCGCAACTTACGTCAATAAAACTCCCAACTGAAAATACTGGGCAGCATCAGTAGACGGTCATCAACAAGCTGTAATACGCAACAACAGGTCATCATATCAGCCGCATACAGCGCACAGCGTTAGCGTCGAAAACAACAGAACAATGGCAACAAACGGTCACCTACAAGCTGTACCCAAAAGGTTCATCAACGTTGTTTAAACGTTTAAAGATTTCATTTTCTTTCTTATGCCGACTTCAATATACAAGGTGGGCCAGGAGAAGTCATCCGATGTTGTTTGGCCTTCAGAATATCGATTGTGGCTTGCGCAGTGTGTGTCGTTGCTCCGTCCTGTTGGAGCCACATGTCCTCCAGTCCTAATTCGTCCAATTGCTGCAAAAAAAAACGGTTAACATGGCCCTATAGCGCGCACCGTCCACTGTTGTCGTTTGACCAGCTGCGTTCTCGAAAAAAAAAATGGCCCGATGACTCCTCCAGCGTGAGCAGCGCACCATGCAGTAACTTTGAGCGGATGTAATGCCTCCTCGTGCATTACTCGTCGTTATTATGATTTTGGTCGAAAAATCGTCCACTTCGATTATTCCGCGTTCTTGGGGAGTGTATCGCTCCATGACTTGTTCACTTGTATTCTACATCTGTCTAGTCCACGAATGTCAAAACAAATTTGACATTGGCGGTCATTTGCAAAAATAAGAGCATCTTCCAATAGGCTGATCTCTTTTGGCCCATCTTGTATAACGAGTGATTTTTTAAGCTAAGTTTTTTTGATAATCAAATAAAGCACACAAATTTGCTTTAAATATTCAACATTTTTATTGTACTCGATAAATTTGCCGTTGCCATTTACGTTTTAAAGACAACTTCATGTAAATGTTGTCCGCGGCTCAGTTTCAAATGGTCCATTCGAAAGGTCCATGCTGTTCGTGCAAAAAGATGAACTCCTGGACATCTTGGTATCATTGAAAAATAAAAAGTCGGCAGGAGAGGACGGTGTCTCAAACGTCGTATTGAGACACCTGCCAATAGAAGCAGTCGATATCTTCACCACCCTGTTTAACAATGCACTGAATAATGCACATTATCCGGTGCACTGGAAAACGGCGTTGGTACATCCTATCCCCAAAAAGGACAAGGACAAAACAAACCCTGCAAATCTTCGGTCAATAAGCCTTCTGCCGAATGTAAGCAAGGTATTCGAGAAGATAGTCAATAGAGCTCTGCTTAAGTGGGTTGAGGAAAACAAAATTATTCCGGATAATCAGTTTGGTTTTCGAGCGATGCATGACACCATTCATGCCGCGTCGAAACTAGTGTCCGACATCCAATGGAATAAGCCCAAAAAACAATGCACAGGGGCCTGTCTGGTTGACTTTGAGAAGGCCTTCGACACCGTATGGTTAGAGGGGCTTTTCTACAAGCTGACCAGACTGGGCATGCGTAAACCCATGCTATATATGATTTATGAAATGCTTATGGGAAAGAAGTTCGTTGTCAAATGTGGCAACGTAACTTCGAGTAAAATCTTTGAAATTAAAAACGGTTTACAACAGGGGGCGGTGAACTCCCCGATATTGTTTAACATTTATACAAGTGATCTTGTAGGTTCTCTCAGACACGCTATAGCGTACGCAGATGATCTAGTGGCGTACAGATCAGGTCCGAAAATCGAGGTCATCAACACACTTTTGCTACGTGACTTCGATCACATTAAGGGATATTGCGATGATTGGAAATTGAGGATCAATTTCCAAAAAACCGAAACAATTCTGTTCAGGACCCCAGTGCAGAGGGCTTCTTACGATACCAGAAAAAACTGGAAAAAATTTTGTATCATGGGACAGCATGGACGGCCGTTGGCGGTGAGAAGTGAAGTCAAATACCTTGGCATCTGGCTTGACAAGTTTCTATATTTTAATAAAAATGTGGATGCTTGTCTGGCCAGGGCTAGGGGGGCTTATGCTCTGACAAGAAGATTGTTTCATAGCAGTCAACTTGATTCAAGGGTGAAAGTCATTTGCTACATGGCCCTCATAAGGCCGATCATCGCTTACGGTTGTCCCGTGTGGTTCAATGTATCACCATCCTACATGGAAAGGATACGGCTGTTTGAGAGACGTTGTTTCCGATCCTGCTTAGGATTGTACCGAACGCCGGACTCCGAGTACATAAAATATTATCGCAACGAGGTTCTATACAATGGGGCTCAGTTGAATAGAATTGACAATTTCCTAATTAAGGTGACTCGAAGGCACGCTGCAAGGGCGATGGCTAGCGACAACAGCCTGATCTTTGGGGCTTATTATCCCAATGATTTATACATGGAGAGCACGCTCATATCGGGCTTTATTCCACCAGAGGCATTCATTTACATCGATTCGTTAGAGTACAAGACAGGAACGGTATCCCGGTTTTATACCACCGCTATCGTGACGCGCGGGACAAACGGCTAATCCGCGACGGGTACGTCGACAATGCTCCGGAGCTCCTTCGCTTTAGCACGGCGGTATCGGATCGCGATAGGATCGATGCTGCAAAACAGCGCACTGAATTCTGGTGGCTATATGAGGAAGGTGATTCTGCACTTCCTCAGGACTTTGCGGACTTTTAGTCCAACTCCATAGGTAAGATTTTAAATTAGGAACAAGGTCTGGGGCGGGTCTTGTGCACCATATTGGCGTACAATAGTCTGAAGTTAGGTTTAAGTAGTCTTAAGTTAGGCTTAAGTAGTTTAAGTAGTCTTAAGTTATATATAATCTAGAATAAGCTTTTATATAAAACAAAAAAAAGTCACTAAACAAAGTTTTCAATTTTTTCTTTGTAAATTAAAATTAAATATAAAACCAAAAAACCGACAAATCTAAACCTAAAGGCAAAATAAAACAGATAAATATATGCTTACAGCGCCCACTAAGGGCCGATAAGTTAGATTAAGTAAACCAGTTATTGATAAGTTAGATTTAAGCATTTTTGTCTAGTAGTAAGTTAATATTTTAAGTAAATAAAAAATGAGTTTAAAAGTTAAAAAAGTCGAAAGGTCCAATTTTGCGTCACTTTTCCAATCATTTCGGACTGTATTCCACGAATTACGCATCATATGTTATCCTATAAGGCTTCAATCGTGTTCGGCTTGTCCACATACACTAACGACTTTACTTAATCTTACAAGAAATAATCAAGAGGCGTTAAATCGCATAATCTTGGCGGCCAACTTACACGGCCATTTCGCGTATCATGGCTCGATAACGTTCGGCGTTGACGGTAACGTTACTTCCACGGTCGTCTTTGAAGAAAAATGGACCGATGATGCCACCAGCCCATAAACCACACTGTCGTTTTCGGGATGCATTGGTAATTATTGTATGGCATATGGCTGTTCATCACTCCGGATGCGTCAGTTTTGCTTATTTACGTATCCGTTGAGCCAGAAATGAGGTGATTATGACGACCATAATATAATTGTAACAAATGGGGCACATTTTTCAAAGAGCACGAATTTTAAAGATAAATTTCAATAATTTGCAATCTTAAAACTTAACTCATAAAAAATCACCGTTATAACAATTATTAGCGCACGATGAGAAATCTACCTCAACCAACTTGAAGTGCGCAACTAGAGGCAGTTAGCTAACAGCTAACTGTTAGGTTAGAGAGGCATTTCGGTTGAGGCCCAGGTTCATTCTGGACTAATGCGTACTTAAGTAAGTAAGTATAAAAATGCTACTTACATTGAAATCAGATCAGATTTGAATAGTGTAAAAATTCATCCATACAAAGTTTTTGGGACCTAACACTTGTTTTGAAAAAAAAAAACATTTTTGGAAAATTCGAAAAATGATTTGATGAAAATATCTCGAAGATAATCTATAATGTACATTCTTATTCAATCTTAATCTTGAATAATGGAACTTGGTATGTAGGCTCTCTGGCCATGACTCAAGTACTATACAAAAATTCGCCCACGGCCACGCCGACTTTAAGAACAAAATGTCGATTTTGGTGAAACTTTAAGGATTTTTGAACAAGGAACTATGTTTTTGTTTCATTAGTATGTCTGGTTATGTTGAGAAATAATGTATGAGAACCGATGTGATTGCGATGTTGGTGTAATGTTCAATAAATTGACACTTACATACTCTATACCATACCACATTTTTCTTGAGCGAATGAATTATAATTCTACAGCCAAGAGAATCTTCGAATTCCAGCCTTCTTATTGAAAACGACAAAGAAAACCTAACATGCGGCTTAAGAATCAAACAATCGCGGATGCCTAGAAGTAGCAGATCTAAGCGCTTCGCTTTCACTATAAAAGGATTTAAATCGTTTTACCAAATCGTCAAATGGGTTACTTCACTTTCCACACTTTTAGAAATGTGCAAACAAAAACTATTTCCAAAATAGCTAACACTCTCTGTCCGATCACACTCTGTCATGTGAACAATTTTTTCGGTGTTTATTTTGATCCTTAAATGGAGTTAAATAATGACCCTTATGTTACTCTTGTAGTCTGTAATTGCCTAGTTGGTCCTCACTTGGAATAGTTCCTTCAAATAGAATTGAATCAGTCCAACGCAAATTCATAAGATTTCCTTTGAGAGGACTTCCTTGGGATGATATACACAATTTACGTGTCCAATTGAACTGCTGCGGCTGTTGCCTTTGTTTCAATGTACACTTAATAGTGGCATGGTTTTCTTACACCAATTTATTATCGGGACTAATTGATGCTCGTGATCTTTTAAGTGTCATTGGTTTTAGTACCCAGAGAGGTTCCTACAACCTTCGGACGGAACTACAAAAACAATTTTTTTGGATCTTCTAACATCGTTATGTTAGAATCAATCAAAATCTAAGGTATAAAATTGCCACGAACTGGTTTACTACTTACATACCTACTGTCTTAAGTGGCGCTACAGTTCGGAAAGAACGTGCGCCTCAAACAGCATGCCCAGGTAGTTCTTGGTAGAATCTTCGTCACCATAGCCCGTCAACGCAAACGGGACCGAATATTTTTCGAATCGACCAAGGATTTCTTCATCCACTTTTGATACGGTCTCGGTTGTTGGCTCGGAAGTTTTGCACAATCCTCTCAAGAATCAAATTCAAGAAGTCACATGGCAGTGTCGGTGAGGTCGTTTGCAACCCTGACGGAGCAGCGAGAATTCTCCACCGTCATCCTACACAAACGGACTAGTTCGGGCGGTATACCAAAACTAGACATGACTCTCTATAGCTCGTCTCTATAAATGCTGTCTTCGGCTTTGAAACCTATGAATAAGTGGAGTGTAGGGATTGGGACTTCTTGGGTTTTTTCAAGGATCAGCCGAAGTGTGCAAATTTTATCGGTTGTGGACTTTCCTGTCTTAAACCCACAAAAACCTGTGGCTTATGAGTTGGTGGATGTTATTTACCCAGTCATCTCCTAGCTGGTAGGCCGCTAGAAGCCTAGTATGTATATAATTTGCTGCTGATCTGATGCCCTGTCGGCTTCGTTGCCATTGTTCTTCGACATTCGATGGTGATGGTATGGTGTTAATCGAGAGGTTCAGGGATACATGTTGCCAGAATGTCTTGGCGGTCTCTTGCGATTGCAGTCTTTCGACATTAATTTTTTTTTACAGTATTTGTGGATTGTTGTGGCGTGGTGGATATCCGCATTCTAACCTTGGCTTCAACAAGGTAGTGGTCCGAGTCGATGTTAGCTCCTCGGAATGTTCGGACATCCAAAATACTGGATGCGTGCCTCTTGTCTATCGCTTTGTGATCAATTTGATTGACCGTTCGTTGATCTGGAGATCGCCATGTCCCCTTTTGGATATCGAGGTGAGGAAACCGTGTTCTGGCTATAGTGGCATTTCGTTCCGTAGCGAAGTCAATTAGCCTAAGTCCGTTACCAGACGCGTTGTCGTGCAGGCTATGTATTCCGACAATACTGCTAAAGATGTCTTCTCTTAGTACCTTTTCGTTAAAATCTCCCAGCACGATTTTAACATCGTACTTCGGTAGTCGCTAATAGGTTTTGTCAAGGAGCTCATAGATGCAGTCTTTAACTATATCATCTTTTTCCTCCATTGAGGCGTGAGCGCATATATCCCATCGTATTTCCTGAATGGCAGTAATGTCTGCCTTGTAGCAGCTCAGGGCTTCCGCTAGTTGTTCGCCTGCACCTCTCCTGTTTAATGTTCTCACTTTCCAGCTGCAGACACGAACGTCGTTGTCCTTTTTTCGTTTAGCCGTGTCGTCAACAATAAAATCAGTCCTTTCCGAGGCTATTGGTTGCTTCGTAACATACATTTTTTTCCATGGTTGGATAGTTAACCCAAAGCACAACCCCCAACACGGGGCCATCGGTATCCACTACGGGATTGAGCGCTGCCGTTGTCCCCTTGATTCATTCGCCAACATTTCTATTCAAGGGGCCTGACTAACCCTTGAAATTCCTAGACAACCTGTTGTCCGAATATGTCGAAGCAGCTTGTCTAGGTTCGCCTGGGACAGCAGGCCGGATATTCATTCCGTTGGTGAGACCAGCACCCGATATTTACCACTTGGAGGTAGAAATAAGGACATGTGATGCGTAGTCAGAGTTACATCCACTGGGCATTGCCAAGTTGAAGCCAACCATTTTCTACCCTCGTTCTACAACACCTTAGCACAAGTGACAAAAATTTAAATCGAGGTTCTTATCAAATCTTGAATTACGATGATGGACAGGTCAGAAAGAGTGGGTCTCTCAATAATTTCCGTCTCTCAGTCTGTCGGTCTGTGTACGCTATTGTAGGCTGTACGGGTTTACTTCAAATTTGGGATATACGTTATTCTTGAGTTACTACCCAGAGGGTTTTTTGTTGGGATTGCCAACGGTTTTGGTAAAAGCAACAATTTGGCTTAAACTGAATTTATGTTTCTCGTGGTGAACATCAATGTTACTATTTATACATAAAAATGTTTTATAATTTCGCTATTAAGAATTCTTTAACAAAACCCTAAATTTTTTATGTAAAAGTTAAATATTTGATGATCTAAATTACATTTTCTTTTGTTTTCAGATTGCTGTGGGAATGAACTATACTAAACAAAATACATTATGCGCTATAAAAAATGTGTCTATGAAAGAGACCGTATAAGATATGTCTTTTTCTGGACAATCTTTATTGGTGCTCTTAACTGGAACGTAAAATGCTCTCACACTGAAAATAATAGTATTATACATATAAGTGACGTTAACAGTAAATTTGTAAATAATAAAGTAGTTGATAATAATTCAAACGGCCATACCTCATATATGTTCCGTTTTGAACACAGCATCTATAATGTGACCATACCGGAAAATAGCGTAGGAAAAACCTATGCTTTACAACTTCCCGATGAAGATAAAGCTGGTATTAAAGTAATACCTAACCTAGACGTTAAATATCGTATCGTGAATGGTGATCGTGATAAGCTTTTTAAAGCTGAAGAACGGTTAATAGGTGGCTACGCATTTTTAGTTATTCGAACTCGTACGAGTAACGTAATATTAAATCGTGAAAAAACAGACGAATATCGTCTTGCTATAAAAGCGTTTGGCACTCAACTTGAATCCAATGGAAAACACTTGTACGAAAGCGAAACTAATGTAATTTTAAGAGTACTGGATCGGAATGATTTAAGTCCATTATTCTATCCTATGGAATATTCAAAAACTCTGCCTGAAGACACGCCATTGCATAAAAGTATTCTTCAAGTTAATGCTGAAGATGCCGATCTTGGGATAAATGGAGAAATATACTACAGTTTTTTACATGAAAATGATAATTTTGCTGTGCATCCTACGTCTGGTGTGATAACGCTTACAAGGCCTCTTAAATTCATGGAGAAAACTGTACACGAACTAACAATTCTGGCAAATGACCGAGTATCTGCAGCAAGCCATCGATTAAATCAGGCCAGTAAGGCAAAAGTTACTATTAAAGTTGAACCGGTAAGTTACAATTATTAATTATATTATATATACTTTCAATACGGTTAAAGTAGATAATACATTAATATCTAAATTTACAATATCTTACTTAATTTGTAATATATACTATTGAATAAACGTTAGGTCGCGCCATTTAATTTATATTGGTATAACCTTGAAAAAGTAACCAATTTGCATATCTGTTTACACCCAGAAAAATCTGTTGTAGAAATGCTGAAACCGCTTTTAATTCTACTTCATTAATAATCAAAATCGAATCGACATCCAATGCTGTCAATTTATTTTCGTTGAAAGAGACCGGCATAATAATTTAGAAATAATTTAGATATACCCCAAAGTATATCTATCGACTCAAAATCGCTAGCTGAGTCGATTTAGTCATGTACTTGCGCTTCCATCCGCACGTCACCAGTTTTTTGGGGCCTTTAGTTTTAGCAAGAATGATGAAATCTGGTACACATGCATAACAACTGTAAACATTTTTGAAATCCGCCCACTGCCAAACCCAAAGAAATTTTTAAAGAGTGTTTGAACAAAATATTTAGACAATCTAAAAATCTGTATTTTGTCTATATAAAGTTTTTCTGTTACGCCCACTTTTTGGGGCGTCTTCAGTAAGAAAAAATCGTTGTTCGGTTAAATTTAAAAAACAATCGAAAAATCTTTCGATCCAAAATCATTATCATAATATGTATAAACATCTCATCTATATATAATTTTAACCGACTACCACATTTAGGGTGCGTTATTTTTACAAAAACCATTCGTATCTACCCTACCCCATAGCATATGCCACTAAACATGTCGTTTTTGTGAACCAAGCTTCATGGTACGGGCGTGCGTGTATGACTTTATAATCTTTGGTACCACACAGTTCATGAAAAACTGGATATTTTGTACGAGCGATTCGAGTGCGTGGTCATCTCATGTGAAGGTGATGTGAACTGGCCACCGATATTGTGCGATTTGACACCGTTGAAACAGCGACCCTCAGAGCCAACGTAACCCAAGCCATCGGTCAAACTCAGCCTAATTTATGAGCCAGAGTCATGGAAAATTTGACATTTCGGATGCGCACCACCCAGAAAAGCCGGACTCGTTTTTTGCCACGCCCACTTTTTTTGGGGCGTTTTCAGTTAAAAACGTTTTTCGGTATAATTAAAAAAAAATTGAAACAAACATTTTCCTACAAAAATTATTTGTATACCCCACCCCAAGGCATTTGCAATAGAAATACGTTGTTTTTTTGTCGAACCACAATTGATTTTGATAAACTGTCAGAACAATATTTGTGGCAATGCTGATTTCTATATTTCATCCCCATAAAGCCCACATTTTAGGGATATCAATTTTAAGAATGGGATGAGACAGGGTATTAAAACGATCCGCACAGTGGATTGTAGCCTTCTCAGATGTTTTTTTTGTCACTTTAATAATTCATCTTTAAACTCCAACTGCAGCCCAAGTACACTGGGCGGGAATGTTTTGAAAATGTGAAACTTCGTTTTTTTAGCCCACGAACTAGTTTAATAAAAATCCGGTACATAGTTCAGTCAAGTTAGACGACAAACCAGGCCAAAGACGAACACACCAAGCATAATTAAACTTATAACTTACCTTCTAAAAACGGTAGACAATGCGAAAGTGTCGTTTGACAATAATATTTGCTTCTAAAAATCAGTTCATTCGAACGACTGTTTAGCAACATTCCAAACAGCATGTACGATTTGTCTGTCACATTATTTGATTCAATTGCACATTTTTTGGAAACAAATAAAAATCATTCATCAAAAAAAAGCGCAGCAAGTTTGTTCAACTGAAGTTAAAATGTTGAGGTTCTATGCAATACTCTCTTTACCGCTTGAAACAGATCATTAGAACATCCTCTTGGGCGTTGATGAATTGCATGACGAATATCTCCCACTTGTCGTGTCAATATCGCAGTAGTTTCAATGAACATTTCGTCTACAGATCATTTTAAACCACGCCCACTTTTTGCGGCATTAAGTTTTAAGCCACGCCCACTTTTCAAGTGTGGATTGGGAAAGGGATAAAACAATTCGCTCAATGGATTGTAGCCTCCTCGTATATTTTTATACCCTATTCCATATATTTGTACATTTGTTTTGACACTATTTTTGTGACAGAAGAGAAATAATTTGGATAGACATACCTCAAAGTATATAGATTGAACTCGGAATTGCCCCCTATCTGAACAATGTCTGGCTGGGAATCAAAGACTCTGCGAGCCGGAGTATTGGTGTTCATTCGTTTTACATGTTCTAGCCTACTTAAACGTCCAATGTTGAGTTTTGTTTTTCAGGGGCATGTCGCTGTACAGCTCGTATAGTTATTGGTTGAATCTTCGTCTCTATAGCTCGTCAACGAAACGGGCCAAGGATTTTCCAAAGAATTTTTCTCTCAAATCGATCAAGGACTCTTTTTGTGATAAGGTCCATGTACGATCATATGAAATCTATGACATCTTCCTGCGACTATGCAGATTTATCGCTAGGAAGACTTCACAGTTGCTTTGAAAAAGTCGATGCGGATTTACGAGAAAACGATACGTAACCCAAGTGGCAATACGTACTGAGCGACGACGAAAAAATTGCGTGTAAAAGGTGGCGTGGAAAAGAAAGACGAATTTCGCTGTCTCTTGTATAGACTTACATCCATTTAAAAAAAAAAAAACAAAATTTTGTTTGCTTTAATGTGAATTGAAATATATGACAAACCTTGGCACTTAGGCGCCTAATTTAAACATAGCGTTATTGACAGTGGCTTACAAAATTTATGATCGAGTTTACATATAGTTTTCTCTACAATTTTTATAACATGATAGTAAAGGATTTATGTAAAAAATAAGTTGCAAGTTATACATAGATTGTTGGCCATGCTTCAGCGCCGTAGAACAGGACTGGCATGATCATTGTCTTATATAGGATCTTTACTACTGAATCGCCTTCTTTGCTCCAAGAAACAGCGGTTGGTAGGAGTAATTCGTCCTTTTATGCTGACGAAATGTTGTTGACAGAGTAGGTAGCGGAGCCGAGATATGCAGAGTCCCGTACTATCTCAAAGTTATTACTGTCAATGGTGGCGTTCTGTCGAATTCGTGTATGTTGTGCGCCCTTTCGTTTTGACAGCAGATACTTAGTTCTAACCGCATTTACTGCTTAACCTATTTTAAACGCTTCCTTCTCTATACTAGCAAAAGTGGCTATGATTCCAGGTTGATTTCGGCCAATGATGTCGGCGTATGCAAGTAGTTGCACCGATTTATGGGAGAAAGTGCATGTGTTGTTGGCTCGGGAGGTTTGCACAATCCTCTGAAGAATCAAATTAAAGAAGTTACATGACAGTGCATAGCCTTGCTAAATTTTTTTTGGTATCGAATGTGTAGGAAGGTCGTTTCCGACTCTGATGGCGCAGCGAAAATTCTCCACCGTCATTTTGCACAGACGTAAAAATTTAGGCGGTATACCGAAACTAGACATGATTCTGCGTTCGACACATCCGCTACCATAGCAGTCGACCTAAAATGGTGAAATTGTTACATACGAAACAACTCTCTCGAGAATTGGTATCATACCTTCCCTGTGCGATTTAACGCCGTTGGATTTTCTTTTATAATAATTCATAATTCATAAGGATAATTCGAAACGAACTAAAAAGACTACGCCTTATATGATAGTGCATTAAACATTTCTGTTTACAGGAACTGTGTTTATGAGATGTTTGATATCAGTTTAACTAACGTTGTGATATACTTAAGTGCACAAACCCTTTGCTATAAATCATTATTCGTAAACTAATTTATATTTTGTTGTGCTTGCAGGTAAATTTATACGCACCGGATATTTACGTGAGAACTTTGCCATACGTTGTGGAAGGCGCTAACGCAAACGTATATGGAATTATTAGAGTTACGGATAAAGATACTGGAATTCATGGTGCTATTAAATGTGTAGAACTCGTAAGTGGGGATCCTGATGGACACTTTCGTGTAACACCAACAGGAAAAAATGGTGAATATTATATCGAAATTCACAAGTTGTTAGATAGAGAACAGGCACCACGAGGCTATAACTTAACCTTTCGTGCAGAAGACTTAGGAAAACCACCCCAATCCAGCTATAAGACTATACCTGTTTCTATTAATGATGCAAATGACAATTCTCCAGTATTTAATCGGCAAATTTATGAGGTGTCTGTACCTGAAACATCTCCTCCAAATACACCTGTGATACGATTAAAAGTCACAGATCGCGATGAAGCGAAAAACTCCCAAGTGTTTTTGGAAATAGTCGGTGGAAATGAGGGTGGGGAATTTCGTATTAATCCTGACACTGGAATGCTGTATACACAAAGGAATTTAGACGCAGAAGCTAAGGCATTCTATACATTAACAGTTTCGGCAATAGATCAAGGAAATGTCGGAATGCGGAAGCAATCTTCAGCTAAAGTCAAAATAAATGTGCAGGATACAAATGATAACGATCCTGTGTTTGATATTAAAAACAACACTATATGGATTGATGAAAATGAACCTTCTGGAACAACGGTTATCAAAATATCTGCAAAGGATAAAGACTCAGGGGAGAATGCGTATATTTCATATAGCATTGCTAATTTAAATGATGTTCCATTTGACATAGATCATTTCTCCGGTGTCTTAAGAACGGCTAAGCTTATTGATTATGAAACAATGCGAAGAGAATATGTGCTAAGTATACGTGCATCTGACTGGGGCCTACCATTCCGACGTCAGACAGAAGTGGAGCTTTTGGTTAAAATTAAAGATGTCAACGATAACCGTCCACAGTTTGAACGCGTTGATTGCATTGGCCACGTATCGCGTCAAACTGCTGTTGGTGCAGACATTTTGACATTATCTGCTATTGATTTTGATACTGGAAATTATATAACGTATCGCATGGTTTCGGGCAATGAAGACGGTTGCTTTAATTTAGACCAAACGTCCGGGGTGATATCTATTGGATGTGATCTAACCGATGTGGGTGTTCCTCAACGTGAAGTAAATGTCACTGCTACAGATGGAACACACTTTGCCGACATTATGACCATTCAAATCAATTTAGTTGATGAAACGAGTTATTTTAAAAATGTAGGAGTTGACGAATTTCTCGGTCGGAGCATAACTTTACAAGAAAGTGGAAATTTTGAATGTCGAGATACTGGAATCGCCCGCCGCCAAGCTGAAATTTTAGCATCAGCGGAAAAAAATAACATGCCTGGTCGAAATTATAATATGCATGATGACTTTGCAATGGTGCCCATTCGTTATGGAGAAAATGTACATGCACCTGAATTCATTGACTTTCCGTTAGAATTGAAAATCAATGAAACTGTCCAATTAGGGGAAACTGTAGCTTGGATAAAAGCTCGAGATAGAGACTTGGGATACAATGGAAAGCTTGTTTATGGTATTTCAGGTGGCGACTACGACTCCGTATTTAGAATCGATCCAGATACTGGAGAGCTGCAAATTATTGGTTACCTTGATCGAGAGCGACAAGATGAATATGTCCTTAATGTTACAGTTTATGATTTAGGTAAACCTCAAAAATCATCATCAAAAATGTTACCTATAACAGTTATTGATCAGAACGACAACCCACCTAAATTTGAAAAATCACTGGGCAGCTTTCGAGTAACGGAGCAAGCTAAAAATGGAACCATTATTTTTCATTTAAAAGCCACAGATGCCGATATTGGTGACAATGCAAAATTAACTTACTCTCTAGTAACAGACACGAAAAATTTTCAGGTTGAACCTGAAACTGGTATTTTATACGTTAGTCATGCATTAGATAGAGAAGAGCAAGAAATTTATGAACTTTTAATTCGTGTAGAAGATAGTGGATCACCAACACGCCTCTCTGCAGACGCAATTGTTCTTATTATAGTCGATGATGTTAATGATAATGTACCAGAATTCACATTATCCGAATATACGTTTCGTGTTCGCGAAGATATTCCTAAGGGGACAGTTATCGCGATAGTAAGTGCAACTGATGCAGATACTGGTCCTGCAGGAGAAGTTCAGTATACATTTTGTGATGATGCTAATAACGATAGCACATTTTTTAAAATCGATAAATATACTGGTACAATTCGAACACAAGAATACTTGGATTTTGAAGAACGGCAATTACATAGTCTATGTGTTCATGCTATTGATCGTGGTACTCCTGCACTTTCATCTGAAGCTACCATTATTATTGAAATAATTGATGTTAATGAAAATCGGTACGCTCCTGAATTTGAAGATTTCGTACTAGTAGGAAGTGTTATGGAAAATCAACCTGCCGATACACATGTGATGAACGTTGTTGCCACTGATGCTGACCCCCCAGGCCCAGATTCAAGAGTAGTATATTCGATACGAGGTGGAGATGGCTTGGGAATTTTTTCTATCGACAGTGAAGGTAAGTGTATAATTATATAATAAATTTATTACTTTGAATTGAATTCATATATGCAATTTGCTATTTAGTTTTTAAATAATCACAGAACACTACGATCTCAATGACTACATATCCATTTTCTGATTTTTTGTCCGTATAGACTGCTTCTAATGAATAATATTTCGATTCGATTCGATAGGCATACAAACAATTCATTAATGCTATTATTGGTCCTATGAACATTTGTCACATCTGTGACATAGAGCAATAATAAAGGAAAGAACCTTGACACAACCAACATGCCTCTCCAATAAGCCCTTTCCTTACTTAAGTGCTACAAGTTGCGCACTTCAAATCGCTACTTATACGCACCACTTCAGAGGTGGTCTTCCTCTACTGCGTCCGGCGTTCTTTATTAAATCTTCTTCTCCATAACCCGTCAACGCAAATGGGACCGAACATTTTGCAAAGAATGCTTCGCTTCAAACAACCAAGAATTTCTTTCTAATCTTTTGACACAGTCCATGATTTTGGGGCCGTAGAGCAGGACTGGGATGATCAGAGTCTTATATAGGATCTCTTCAGGCTTTACTACTGAACTTAGCCCGAAGACGCAGTGGTTGGCAACTACAAAGTCCTAAGTACAACCTCAAAGTAATATCTGCAATTGGTGACGTTCTGTCTAATCCGTTGATGTTGTTTGTCCAATCGTGTTGACAGCATTTACTTAGGACCCAGATATAGCTATCATTGAACAACTTCATTGGAACACAAAATATGATGGATTTGGAGATTTACCTACATAGATTCTTATAAAAATCACTGGAAAATTCCGTTTTAGTTCGGTGGAATGGCATTTATTACTTCACTAAAATAAATCTTGATCAGTGAAAAATAGAAATTGATTTTCTGCGGAAACTAAAATAAAACATTTCAATATATTTGGATAATCATGTTCTACAATTCATTAGCTTTGTTTTGACACCAACTCGCCAATTATTGAATTTATAAAAAAGCCGCAAGACGTGAAAGAAAATTTCCAATGAGGATTTTTAATGATAGCTATAACTGGGCCCTTAGTCTAACCTTCATTTACTGCTAAACCAATTTTTTCGCTACCAGCAAACGTGGCCCAACATCACGTTGAGTTCGGCTAATAATGCTTATATCGTCGGCGCCTCTGTGTTTGGCTCGGGAGTTTTGCACAATGATCTCAAAAATGATGGTAAAGAAGTCGGATGACAGAGCGTCGCCTTATCTAAATCCTTTTTTGTTATGGAATGTATGGGTGAGAGCTGAGACCCAGATGGAGCAAGGAGAACTCTCTATTGTCTCCGGCGCAGGCGAGTTTGGGCGGTATACCAATACTATACATAGTTCTGTATAGTTCGTCTCTATAAATTCAGTCGTTTTTTTTTCCGTGGGTGGTGGAAATCTCAAAAGACACGGTGAGCACGTGCCCAAAGTAGTATGGACTTTAACTCCACTAAAACCACAACCCTTTTTGTATTTTTATTGCAACTAAGTATGCGACTTATCTAGCAACTTATTTATCACGAGTAATGAATGTTTGGCATGCAACTTTCCTGTGAGAGTTCCTGCTTTTCCGCAATTTATAACGCGTTTGTTATTATCGGGCCAAGTCTATGTCCTTAGTTAATTGATAACGCCGCAAAAAATTTGTTTCGTCAAGAATTCGGAGGACCGTTGTGTTAACGTGTCCCAATAAACGTTTTTTATGTTTGTGCAAAATTTTTCGTTTCATCTTTAACAGCGGGAATACCCAAATCTCTGCGTAGATCTTCATTCCTTATATACCACGGCGCATTGACGAATGATCTTAACATTTTTTTTTCAAAGGTTTGTAAAATATTTAGATTCGTTTCACTGGTACAATCCCATAATTGTATACCATATGTCCAGACCGGCTTTAGCACTTGCTTGTATAACAGCAGCTTGTTATCAAGGTTAAGCTTCGAATATTTTCCGAGTAACCAGTACAGTTGTCTGTATTTATTTTTAAGTTCTGAGCATTTCTTTTTTACATGCGACTTCCATTTTAATTTTGCATCGAGTGTCATTCCGAGATATATCACTTCATTTGCAAAAGGGACTGACCCGTATTGAGAAATACAGGCAAATTGTTTGTCCGCTTATACGAAAAATCTACATGAATCGACTTGCTCTCGTTAAGTGCAATCCGCCAGGATTTTGTCGATTCATTAACCTCGTTAGGAGCGTTTTGCAATTTCATATTTGTTTCCCCTATTGTTGTGCCAACTGCTAGTATAGCTATATCGTCAGCAAACGTGGCAACTAAAGTATCGTTTGTTTGCGGGATATCACGTGTAAATAGGAGGTACAAGAGTGGGCCAACGACGCTTCCTTGGGGTAGTCCTGCCAATATTTCTTTGAACTCCGAATATTCGTTTCCAAGTTTCACACGGAAGAGTCTATGCTCAAGATGCGATACGAGGATTTTATATAATTTTTCAGGCAGAACTTGTCTTAGTTTGTATTGAAGGACTCTATGCCAAACTTTTTCAAAAGCTTGCGACACGTCAAGAAATACGGATGAGCAAATTTCCTTTTCTTCGAAAGCTTTCTCAATTACATCAGTAATTCGATGAACTTGGTCCACAGTTTTTTAATTATCGCTTTTTGCCCAAACATCTTGAGTTACCTTAATTGGTGGCATAGCGTTTTTTGGCCGTTTTATGACTTTAATTTGTTTCCAAAGTGAATATTTCGATTTTTTTCCAGCGGTTAGGCTTTGCAGATAAGTTTCTACCAGTTGGTTTTTCCGCTTCTTAGTCTGGTTGGGTTTTCATTTCTATTGATAGACTCGCTCGTTGTTAGAATGATCGGAGAATGATCAGAGCAAAGATCAAAGCATTCCTCAACTATTATTCGATTCGACGGCATAGCTTTTACCATGAAAAAATCGATTAAATCTGTTATTTTTATAACATCAGTTGGACAGCAAGTTGGTTTTCCCGTAGAATAAAAGTCGGTATTGTACTTTCTACCAACATCGTAAAGCATCCTACCTTTCTGTGATATGCATCTGGATCCCCAGAATGTATGTTTTGCATTAAAGTCCCCTCCGATGACAAAACGCTGTCCAAGGGAATTAAACAAGTTTTCAAAGTCAATTTTCTCAACCTTGTATCGTGGTGGGCAGCAAATAGAAGATATCTTCAGAAAGGATTGTCTGCTTTTGATTGTATAGAGCAAACTTGCATTGTTTCGACTTCTAATTTAAAATCAATCGAATGTTCGATACACTCTTTTATATATAGTGATGCTCCACCTCTAGCCTTGTTTGATTTATGTAGAGCATGATAATCAAAATAACCTTTAATCTTTAAGTGGGTATTACTCTTACAGACGTCGATATCTTTTTTCTGCATAAACAATTTAAGTTCTCCAAGTTTCTGCCAAAGGCCATTGGCATTTCACGTAATAATTTTAAGAAATCTTTACATGTTGAAGGTAGATTACGTCTGTTGCAAATACTATTTTCAAGCTTTACTAGCCTGTCGAAAATAAGTTTATTCGTTTCGCTTTGTTCCTCAAGTTTTGAAAGAATAATCGAAAAAACGTTAGAAACGAGGTCTGGTGAAATATTTTTATTTCGTTTTTTGCTTGCTTTGGCATTGAGATAAGTTTAGGCGAACTTTTAGGCTTTTTCTTAGTTAAATTTAATTTATGTGAAATTTTATTAGTAAGTTACATCCGTCTTTTTGCAACTCTTCAGCTACTTCGCAGCCGCGGTAACTTGATGATCGCCTTTATAATTAATGCAAATAGCAGGAATTTTCTTATCTGACCCGCAATCTACCGTCAGATGATTCCCGGCACATTCTACACACCGCGGCTCATTCTGGCAATAGGTTTGCGTATGATTATATCCTTGGCAGTGCTTGCACTGAGTAACTAATTTTGAATTCTTACGCATGGGTTCGTCTACAACGCTTAAAGGCCTTTTAAAATTTGTTCTCAAATGAATACCACTTAATGTTATGAAAGTATGAAACTTGTTATTGTCGTCTATGCCGATCACATTAATTGGCTGTGTGGGCCGTTGTTTTAGCTGTTTCGCTTTATTAGTATTCTCTGTATCGTGGTTTATTAATTCAGGTGAGGATAAGCTTTCCTTTTATTCACCGGTCTTTTCTTTAGAATCCAGTCGGTTTCGTGACTGAGTTCTTCTTCGTCGGTATGGTGTTCTGATATAACCGGACAGTTTGCACTCGGTTTTGGTTTATTACTTAATTTTAATAAACTCTTTAGGGTCATGATTTCGTCCTTAAGGTGGAGAATTTCTTTCCTAAGCTTTTCGCAGAGCAGTTCGACTTTGTTTAGCCTAGTTCGAAGAACGTCGTTTTCGTCCTCAAGGCTTTTTATTTTCTCTGAGTCTCGTTTTTCGTGAGCCGACACTTCTGTCGTTGTCGAGCTCCTCGTTACCCTTGAACTTTTTTTTTCAAAAGGGTTACAAAATTGCAATATTTGGCTCTCCCTAGAATCCGTAGAGCCGACCTCCGAAGAGGGTGGATTTTCCAGTGAAACTAGATTGCTACCTGGGGTATTACATCTTTTCGTTTTATTCATTGCTTTTTTTTGTTTTTTGTACACACTTTAAACTCGGTAAATTCAGTAAATTCAGTCGTATGCGCCTTTGACTTCGATGAAAAGATTGATCGTGGGCATCGATATTTTAAGGATCTGCCGAAGTTTAAAAATTTGAACAATTATCATTCACGAAGGGCACTTCTATGTCTTCGCTCATTTTCTGACTCTTTTTTCTTCTTCCTGAAAAGTTAAATG
Source organism: Rhingia rostrata (assembly GCA_949824845.1). NCBI lineage: Eukaryota > Metazoa > Arthropoda > Insecta > Diptera > Syrphidae > Rhingia > Rhingia rostrata. Next base: position 74,773,051 of record OX463757.1, on the reverse strand, counting down.
GCAGCTCTCGTCTTTCCCTTCAGCATAGATACTGATCTCGCGACAGTGACACAGTAGTCTTATGATATGCCAGTCTTACTTACTTAAGTGGTCCGAAATGAACCTGGGCATCAACCAACATGCCTCTCTAATAAGCCCGGTCCTTAGCTAACTGCCTCCAGTTCCGCACTCCAAGTTGGTTGAGGTCGGTTTCTACTTGTGCGCGAGACTTAAGGCGAGGTCTTCCTCTACTGCGTCCGACGTCTAGCTGGGAGTCGAAGACTCTGCGAGCCGGAGTATTGGTGTCCATTCGTTCTACATGATCTAGCCATCTTAAACTTCCAATGCAGAGTTTTTTGACCAGGGGCATGTCGCTGTACAGCTCGTATTGTTCATGGTTGAATCTTCGTCTCCATACCCCGTCAACGTAAACGTGACCGAAGATTTTTCGAACAATTTTCCTCTCAAATCGATTAAGTATTTCTTCACCCGCTGTTGAGACGGTCCATGCTTCAGCGCCGTAGAGCAGGACTGGGATGATCAGGGTTTTATATAAGATCTCCTTAGTAGTTCGAGTGAGGGCTTTACTACTGAATTGCCTTCTTAACCCGAAGAAACAGCGGTTGGCAAGAGTAATTCTTTGATTAATTTTTGACCAGATGTTGTTGTCAGAGTTAATAGCGGAGCCGAGATAGATAAAGTCCCGTACTACCTCAAAGTTATAACTGTTAATAGTGACGTTTTGTCCAATTCGTCGATGTTGTGTGTCCTTTGTCTTGACAGCATATACTTCGTCTTGCCCTCATTTACTGCTAAACCCATATTTTCCTCTTGCTTCTCTATACTAGCTCTTGCTTCTCTATACGTGGCTATGATATCCTACCAATGATGTCAATATCGTCGGCGTATGCTAGTAGTTGTACAGATTTTTAGAAAATTTTGTCTCTGGTGTTGGCTCGTGATTTTTGCACAATCCTCTCAAGAATCAGATTGAAGAAGTCACATGGCAGCGCATCGCTTGCCTAAATCCTTTTTTGGTATCGAATGTGTCGGTGAGGTCGTTTCCGACCCGGATGGAGCAGCGAGAATTCTCCATCGTCGTCCTACACAAACGGACGAGTTTGGGCGGTATGCCAAAACAAGACATGGCTCTGTATAGTTCGTCTCTATCAATGCTGTCGTATGAGGCTTTGAAATCGATGAATAGGTGGTGGGTATTGATTTGGACTTCTTGGGGTTTTTTCCAGGATCTTCCTAAAACCACACTGATAAGGGCCGATCAGGTTGTTGGTAAACGGTTTCAGGCGTTCAAATATTACGGCAGATAGGATCTTGTAGGTGATGTTGAGGAGACTTATGCCTTTGTAGTTGGCGCCGTTTAGAGGGTCTCCTTTTTTTGTGGATTGGGCAACCGATGCTGAGGTTCTATTCTTCAGGCATACTTTCTTCCGATCAGTTTTAGCTTATGAGTTGGTGGATGTTTCTTACCAAGTCATCTCCGCCGGTTTTATAAAGCTCGGTTGGAAGGCCGTCATTTCCGGCAGCCTTATTAAGTTTGAGTTTATATATTGCTATCCTCACTTCACTCAGGTCGGGTGGTTGGCAGTTTTCGCTGTCGTTGCCAATATTGAATTGTTCGTTCTGCCCGACAGCGGAATGTTGTTCGTCATCGCCGTTTAACAGTCTGCATAAGTGGTTCTTCCATATCCTCACCATCGACTGTGTCTCAACTACGATATTTCCTTGTTCATCTCGACAGAGTTCTGTTCGAGCCTTGTATCCTTGGCTTTGACATTTTATAATTTGGTTAAACTTGCGAACATCGTTCCCGGAGTGTCACCACTCTATATTTTCAATCTGAAAAGCCGGTGTTCTTCCCTTCTTCTCTGCCTATAGAGCTCAACATCAGCTCTAGTCTTCACCTGCAGCTTAGCCTTGCAGGTCTCGTTCTTGGTTGCAAGCATCTGTCGGCATTCCACATCAAACCAGGGGTTTCTTGCTGGTGGGCGCGAGAACCCTAGCACGTCAGTTGCGGTTGATCTAATGGCTTGTTGGCATCGTTGCCATTGTTCTTCGACATTCGATGCTGGTGGTATGGTGTTAATCGAGCGGTTTAGGGATACGCGTTGCGCGAAGGTCTTGGCGGTCTCTTGCGATGGCAGTCTTTCGACAATGAATATTTTTACAGTATTTGTGGATTGTTTTGGCGTGGTGGATATCCGCATTCTAACCTTGGCTGCAACAAGGTATTGGTCCGATGTTAGCACCTCGGAATGTTCGGACATCCAAAATACTGGATGCGTGCCTCTTGTCTATCGCTTTGTGATCAATTTGGTTGACCGTTCGTTGATTTGGAGACCGCCATGTCCCCTTATGGACATCGAGGTGAGGAAACCGTGTTTGCTATAGTGGCATTTCGTTCCGTTGCGAAGTCAATTAGCATAAGTCCGTTACCGGACGTGATGTCGTGTAGGCTATGTTTTCCGACAATACTGCTTAAGATGTCTTCTCTTCCTAACTTTGCGTTAAAATCTCCCAGCACGATTTTAACATCGTACGTCGGTAGTCGCTCATAGGTTTTGTTAAGGAGTTCATAGAAGCAGTCTTTAGCTATATCATCTTTTTCCTCCGTTGGGGCGAGAGTGCATATAAGGCTTATGTTGGTGAATTTGGCCTTGATGCGGATTGTTACGATACGTTCGCTAATGTCTTGGAAACATAAGACTTCTTGCCTAAGTCTACCACTTGGTAAATGTCACTGTTTTACATCCTCTTTTTGCCCGGCTTATCCCATCGTATTTCCCGGATGGCAGTAATGTCTGCTATGTAGCAGTTTAGGGCTTCCGCTAGTTGTTCGCTTGCACCTCTCCTGTTCAAGGGGTCTGACTAACCCCTTGAAATTCCTAGACAACCTGTTGTCCGAATATGTCAAAGCAGCTTGTCTAGGTTCGCCTGGGACAGCAGGCCGGCTATTCATTCTGTGCCATTCTGACCTGGCTGTTTATAGTGTTGCTGTTTTTCGTCATGTTATCAACACTCGCGCTTGTTGTTTAGCAAGTCAAATCCGGTTGGATGACACCAATACCTGTTGGTTACCACTTGGAGGTAAAAAAAATAACTTGATGTGTAGTCAGAGTTACAACCGCTGGGCATTGCCAAGTTAAAGCCAATCAGAGTCTACCCTCGTTCTACAACACCCAACCATCCATGATGTGCCAGTCAGTTATTTTAATTCTATAGGGGTGTTCTCGCGACAGTGACACAGTAGTCTTATGATATGCCAGTCTTACTTACTTAAGTGGTCCGAAATGAACCTGGGCATCAACCAACATGCCTCTCTAATAAGCCCGGTCCTTAGCTAACTGCCTCCAGTTCCGCACTCCAAGTTGGTTGAGGTCGGTTTCTACTTGTGCGCGAGACTTAAGGCGAGGTCTTCCTCTACTGCGTCCGACGTCTAGCTGGGAGTCGAAGACTCTGCGAGCCGGAGTATTGGTGTCCATTCGTTCTACATGATCTAGCCATCTTAAACTTCCAATCTTAACCCAGCAGATTGTGACTTGTTATCATTCTCACCGCTATAGAAATGGAATCTTTGTTCAGAAATACAGCCTTAGATTTGTTGCCGTTTTATTCCGGCCATAGGTACTTAGAGTGTTTGCAAGTGTTTGAATGCTATTATATGCTGTCACCCAGATAATTTGGACTTCATTCTGGTTACATAGAGCGATTAGCTCTGTGCTAAATAGATATTCTTTTGTGATATGTCCAATACTAGCCGATTCGGCAGCTTCGAGTACGGCTAGGATCTCTGCTTTGAAAACACTGCACGAGTTTGCAAATCGAATGGATGCTGTTAACCCGATTTTATTGTAGTAGACCCCAGAGCCCAATCCTTCCATTTTAGACCCATCGGTAATGATTGCTATTTCGTTGTTAGACACCACATTGTTTGACGACCATTCGTCTCTACTTGGTATTCTGATTAAGTATTTAATATTGAAATCATTGTATCAGAATGTATAGTCAGATATATAACACATAACGTCTAACTCTGCAAAGCCATGGAACGGGCTATATAATTACAATAATCTTTAATCCTAATTAATGACAATCAAATATTTCGTCATTCCAGGTTCCCTACGCACTATGGCATTGTTAGATATTGAATCCAAATCATCGTATTGGTTAACAGTTTGTGCCCAGGATCAAGCTGTAGTTCCACTCCATTCATGTGTTGAGGTAGGTAGCATTGTGATATTCACATTTCAAATTATGATTAATCGTATACATTTTGCTTAAAGGTTTTTATTGAAGTTAAAAATGAAAACGATAATGTACCACTTACTGATAGTCCAGTATATTATCCATCGGTAGCTGAAGGCAGTCCTCAGGGAGTAGTAGTTATACAACTTAAAGCAGTAGATCTTGATATAGATCCGGATGAGCATATAACCTATCGAATTACATCGGGCAATCCTGAGGGTTTTTTCACCATGAATAGTTCCACTGGTATTATTTCAACAACGGCAAGAAAATTGGATCGTGAAAATCAACCAGAACATATAATGGAGGTAATCTATATTCAAAAACACTGTTAAATTTATTCATTTAGAATTGAATTAATGTTCCGGCATTACTTACTCATTACCATGTTCATTATTTATGTGTATTTTCAGATTCTCATAACTGATGGGGGCTCTCCGCCACAGTCCTCAACAACAAGAGTTATTATATCAGTAGATGACATTAACGACCAAAGCCCTGAGTTCGATCAACGGTTTTATAAAGTACAGATACCTGCAACAGCTCAAATCGATAAACCATTATTCCAGGTAGGTTATTAATTAATACCTCGGTCCCTAAAGTATTATTCACAGCTCGCAATATGTTTTAAACTATCAGATCCGTTTTGTAGGGAGGTAGATAGGAATAATTGCCGGTTCGGCATGAATCCAAGTAGCACTTATATGCCTTTTTGTTACGACGACTCCTGTGACCTTTATTATGATTGTAATTGCGGATGTGATATAGGCGGTCTATAGATCCAGCCTGTGAGGCTTAGAAAGCAGATAAGATCTTGTATCCTTTTACCCAAGATGTATCCTTTTACCCGAAAATGGTTGGTCTAACGCACGCAATCTGGCTCTTACTAGTGCCGGACATTTGCAGATGAAATGGGAGAGGGTTTCACTATCATTTGTGTTCCCGCAACTGCGGCATTGAGTGTTGTATGGGATCCCTAGTTTGGCCGCATGGTCTCCAATTGGCCAGTGGCCCGTGACTATCGCCGCAATTCTTACGGGTTATATTTAGTAGATCGTTTATTCTGTTTTTGTCGTAGGAGGGCCATATCGTCCTGGATATGAGGCAATTTGTTAAACTTCTCCATTTGGAGTCGGCCTTTTCAGGAAGTATGAGTATATTTGTCCCTTAACCGCACCTAGCGGTTGCCGTAATTGAGTCCTGCCTTGTCTGGCTAGCTCGTCGACATGCTCGTTTCGGTGATTGTGAGTATACTCCGGACCCCACACAACAGTTCATCTTAGATCGGTCGGTGTAGACGACCGTGCCGAAATCTCTTACTACTTCGTTTCTCTTCCATTGAGCTCTGGTAGGAAATCCTACGTGGAAGCCTTTCTGGAAGCTCAGTATAGGTGCTATGTAGTTTGTTGAAAACGTGAGCACGGCTTGCATTCCAGCATCCTGACTCCTTCAGTCTTACTGAGTTGCATAAAGCGGTATCTTTAATATGTAGGTCGAGAGGCAAGAGATGCAATATTACAGTAAGCATACGTTGGCGCCGACGTGGCGACGACTATACTGGCTGTTCTTTGAAGCCACCATAACGGGTGTTTTTTTTTAGAGGTTGTTTTTTCGAATAGAGATAAAACTGACATTTTGAGATCAAATGTCATTTATTTTCAATGAATCGATTCGCCACCGTGCACAGCAATTGGAGCTTTGTCCATATACTTTATGGATGATTTTGCGCATAAATCTTTTCTTACTACCTAACAAGATCCAGTTTGTGCAAGAATTAAAGCCGCGAGACCATGCAATGCGTCGTGATTTTGGTTGATTGACTCGATGATGATTTTAATCGAAAAATTTTGTTTAGTGATGAGGCACATTTTTGGTTGAATGGTTACGAGCAAAATTGCCGCATTTGTAGTGAAGAGAATCCAGATGAGACCATTGAGACGCCATTACATCCACAAAAACTGACTGCTTGGTGTGCTCTATGGGCTGGTGGAGTCATATTCTTTTTCCGAAATTATGCCGGAGAGTCAGTTACCGTTAATGGAGATCGGTATAGAGCCATGATAATCGACTATTTTGTTTTCGAATTGGATGACATGAATGTGGATGAGATGTGGTTCCAACAAGACCGCGCTACATGCAACGCAGCGCACGTCACAATCAATTTATTGAAGGAAACATTCGATGAGCGCTTAATATCGCGGAATGGACCTGTCAATTGGTCACCAAGATCGTGTGATTTGACAACATTGGATTATTTTCTTTGGGAATATGTGAAGTTGTCGTCTAAGCCAACAAACCAGAAACGTTAGGGGACTTGGAAGCCAACACTCGTGGAAAAGTTGTGGAAAATTGGACCTCAAGACTTGCCTTTGTTCGAACCAGTCGCGGCGGCCAAATGCCGGAAATCATATTTAAACGTTAATGGCATAAAATTATCTTTCCAACAAATCCAAATTGATGGACATTAAAACGATTTTCTTGCGTTTTATTTCAATTTGAAGTTCTATACCTGTAAAATAAAACTCCCGATACTAGTGAGCCGTATGTGATAATCGGACGTACCACTGCTATGAACATCCACAAGGTCATCTTTGGTTAAGGTCCCCACTTATTTCCAAAGGTTTTGCTACAAGCATAGAAGGCAGCGCCTTCCTTACTCTATGTTCGATGTTGTGTTTCTAGTTAAGTTTTGAGTCAAGTATGATACCCATAGCCATTAATACGGGGACCATACGGGGGTGTGGTGCAGTTTGTACTTGGCAAGATCTCCCGGGTTCCGCACTAGTGCATGCGGGAAAGTGTGTGTTAAACAAGAGTTCCAAAGTCTCCGCAGAGGATTCTGTCCACCGTTCATCTGACCTTCTCAGAAAAGAAGGGTTGGAATGTTCCTCAGACAGAATTTTGCTTAGCCCAGCGGAGTCCTTGTCAGTTTCAATAGAATGGCAATAATCCATCCAGGCCTCCCTTTTGGATGTTTCTTATACAGACTTAAACAGTCCTCATAACGATGTCAGAAAATGTGTTTGTGGCAGATATTGAAGATCGATCTGGTCACCTGTCTCAGATTGGAAAGATCTTCGTTCCACCACTGTGGAAGTATGCGTTGTATGCGATGTTCATCGCATTCTCAAAAGTCTGTACTTTTGCTTCCAGTTATTCAATAACAAGGGCGTTTGTTTCTTGTTTGGGCCAAACTTGGTCCAATCAACTCTCTTGGGGTTTCTTAATGGTTTACTGGTCTGGGCCTCGAGACACAAGTCATAGAGGATCCATCTGTGGTCGTAGAGTGACTCCAGATTGGAAAATCTCCGGTTATCAATCATAAAGCTATCATTATTTGTTTTCAGAGTGCTAAATTGGAAGTCAAAAGAAAATCAAAAAGTAACCCACCTCTTTTATTGTCTTTTGATCTTCCCCATACCGTATGCCTTGCGTTGCCGTCACATCCCATCAACATAGATCCGATTTGGTTGTTGTCGCTATGAGTTTCTGCACTTCCTCAGGCGGTACTGGCCTGTCATGAGCAATGCACGTTGAGGTCACGTAAGTGGAATTGGTCGCACCCTCTAGTGTGACCACTGTTAGGTCGTCTGAGCTAAGATTGGGACATAAAAACAGGTTGTATTGATTGTACAGGTGTGAGTTTATGGACGAGTCTCTCACCCACGGCTCCTGGATAATGCCGATGTCCAAGCTTTACTCCCTAAGGAAAATCATCGTATTATCGGAGGCACACCTTGAGTGCTCCAGGTAAATCTGACTCTCAGCATTTTCCTTTGATGGGGTTTTTCCCGGTCATAAAATCCTCCAACAGCTTGTCGCTTTCGACGATGTCCACATCGTCTTCAGGACCAGATGAGGGGAATATCTTAAGCTTGGCATGCCTTATACCAAACCTAAGTTTGAAGTCTGTCTTCTCGCGGCTCTCGAGGGACTCGCTATTTATCAATACCAGGAAGGACATCGTGTTTTTGTGGGGTTCCTCTATCTGGATGACTGACCAGTCATCCATTGGATCCATTGTGGAGTTTAAGACATTGGAGGAGCCTTCCTCTCCCTATCTTTACATTGGGTAACCAAATGCGGGCCTGGGTCTCTTTGGGATGTCCTTAGCTGGGATTAGCTTGAACTTCAAGCCATCCCAGGTGTCGCTAACCTTAGTAACGCACTCGCTAAGGAAGTCCTTGGAGAATTTTTCATCGTATATGATCACCCTATATCCTCTATATCCCCCATTGTTCTCAATTAAATATTCTGCCAACATGTCGGAATGTTTGGCCTCAATCTTTTCGTACGCCTCGGCTATGGATTTCCCGTTTGAGGAGTTCTTATCCATTAGTGCCACCTGAAGGTGATCTATGACCACCTCACTAGCCGACGTGCTTGGCTTGGTTGTGGTTGTGGTTGCTGCACCTGCGGCAACATTGGTTCTTTTTAGGGGCGGGCGCTGGGAGGTCTCCTCTTTGGACCTGTCCCACTTCACCGCCTTCCTTGGTTTGTTTTGCAGGTGCTCGTTGTTTTCGTCAACGATCGCCTGGTCCCTTCTTGGACCTTTCCGGCAGCGTCATTTTTGGCTATCTTGCCTAAAATGAAGAGGGCGACCTGGTACTTGGTCTTCGTGGCTTTCCCTGCGAACTTTGTTTTCGTTGTTGGTGTTTGTTTTGTGGTAAAGGAGCTAACCTTAGCACTCTCGTCGCTTGGTGGACGGACGACTGTCTCCTGACTGGAGTCCAGCAATTCGTCCTCCCTCTGATGAGGTGCCTACCTCGGGCATCCTCAGCTGGTCTTTTTGTTTTACTATTTTTTTTATTTTTTTGTTATTTTTTTATTTTTGTTTAATTTTGTTCCCACGAGTGAGACCGGTAGAGATTATCCATCCTGGCAGAGCCGTCTTACCAGGATAAGCCACTTATACAACCGAATTTGCCTGGGCATTGGAGGAGACCGTTTGCGACCAGTTACTATTAGCCATTTAGTGGCCATACAGCCGTCAGCACGGGTGCCTCGACACTTTGGCTTAAAAATGGCATTGGGAATGCGGTTTACTCCCGGCACATCATGAAAAAGGTTGGGTTGCTCTTAGTTTCTTATAACGTGTCCTATAACGTTAAGCGACATGGGTGTATCAGTTTTGGTATCCCGAATTCTGCCCTTTTATTTTATAAAGTTCTGGCATATAATACGCGGCCTTGAAGTTTCTTTCGACTTGAAATTCGTTGGCCTATTCTGGGATTTGCCTAAGTGTGAAAATTTGGTCTACGTTCGTTTGTCGGACCCGAAGCCACACTGGTACGTGTCGATAAGTTTGTTGCAGATAGGCTATAGACGTTCGCACAGTACGTTGAATAAGATCCTTTATTTATCAGGGAAATGCTCTGGGAAATTCTGCCTGCATACATCTAAAATTCCCTGTGCATCGGTGAATTGAGTTGCCATTGTTATTTTGTAAAGCCTGGGTTTCTACTTTGAAGCCAGTTGCCAGTTTTTTTGATTTCTTGTAGAGTTGGCTGATGTTTTTCTAGTCTTGTAGCGATTGTATTCAATTTACCTGCCCTAGGAAGCTACGTGTTCTCATTTTTTCTACGCAGGACTTTCTTCTCTTTCCTACTCCTGGTTTGGTGCGACAAGTGTTTTGCGTTGTATCGCATTTGATAGCCTAAACTAGTTTCTATTACTTCTTTAAAGATATTGCGATACTTTATCCACTGGGTATTGACATTGGTATGGGATGAGGCCACAGATGGGAGTCTCTCACTGAATTTCGATGCGACGAGAAAATGGTCAAAGTCAACGTTTGACCCTCTGAATGTGCGTACATCCAGGATGTTAGATGCGTGCTTCGACCTTCATCGTTTCCTGGAGGTTGTGCTTTCGAACTAACCCAGTGAAGATTTTTTTACTGATTTTCGCATTGAAGTTTCCTATTCTGGTCCTCCCTAAAATTCCTATTTGATAGGGTCTTCAATAGGGGCGTGTCAATATATAAGGCTGATGTTGTAAAACGTTACTCTGATGCGATCACAACCCGGCGATTATTAACTAACTTTAATTAGATTAATCTTGACCTAACAACAAACTCGCTTCCTAATATGTGCATCACAGATGCACACTCGTAAGTTATTGTCCGTGGACATTCCTGGTCTGGTTTGTATAATATTGTTGTATTGGGTCAAAATAGGTTTCTCACTTTGTTCATCCTAACAGGGATGTTGGGAGTTCTTCCGCTGCCGACTGGAATGATAAATGTATGTTCATTTGTGGGAGTATTCTCATCTGCACAGGGATTGAGACAATATTAACGTAAAAAATAATGTCGATGGTGACGCTTTGTCCAATTCATCGATGATGTGTGCTTACTTGTTGGCCTCCATATACTTGGTTTAAATTTTATTTATTGTAAAATATATCTTAACATGCTAGCAAATGTTCCTGTGACATCTTGTTAAGTCCGTTGATCTCAATATTGTTGGCGTACGATATTTTTTCATCAATACTTTGGTTACAATACTTTTCTTTATTAAAGTACTAAAAAAAATTTCGGATATGCGAAGATATGCTTAATATCACAGAATTTTAAAATAAAAACATTTTTACGTTTCTAACTTTTTTAAAATAAGTAGTTTGTGATAGCAATTTTATTAGTTTTATAATAACCATTTTCTTTTATAGGTTTTAGCAATTGATAACGATTCTGGAGAAAACGGTCGTGTAACATATGCTATCAAATCAGGAAAAGGAAAAGCTAAGTTCTGGATCGATGCAGTTACGGGTGTTATATACGCCACGAAACCTTTTGAAGCTGATACAGAATATGATTTAACAATTCGTGCAGAAGACAACGGTGAACCAAAACGTGTGCACACTACTCGCGTCAATGTTATTGTGGTTCCCGTACCAGACACCTCCGAGCACGCACCAGTGATAAAATCTGTAAATCAGGAAGTCGATGTAACTGAAAACGATCGTCCCGGATTTCTCGTTACCCTGGTTCAAGCAGTAGATGAAGATAATGATCAGCTTTGGTTTGACATAATAGGTATGTTCAATGCTAAATTCATTAATATTTATATTTTGTGTGCGATTTAATTATTTTTCCAATATTTAAAAAGGTGACACACGAAACGAATTTTACATCGGCAGGGATAATGGAAATATATTGCTCACTAAATCTTTGGACTGGGAAGTCCAAAAAGAATACAATTTAACAATTGCTGTAACAGATGGAGTTCATACAGTTACTACACAATTATTTGTACATGTTATTGACATTAATGATCATAGGCCCGAATTTACAGAATCTGTCTACAGAATAGATATTTCGGAAAATATTGATGAAGAATCTGAGATTTTGCAACTACATGCGACCGATATGGACGAAGACAAAAAAATATTTTATACACTACATGCAGCTCAAAATCCGATTTCTTTGACCTTATTTCGTATCGATTCAATTACTGGAAACGTAATAGTTACTCAACGTCTGGACAGAGAGCGAGTCTCTGAACATATACTTGTAGCAATAGCAAAAGATCAAGGGACTCCTGCTAAGCGCAATTACGCCAAAATAATAATAAAAGTTCACGACCACAACGACAACCATCCGGAATTTACCACCAAAATAGTCCAAGGAAAAGTGTTCGAATCAGCAGCTATTGGTACAAAAATTGCACAACTTTATGCCATCGATCGTGACTTAGGGGATAATGCAAAAATTGCATATTCAATTGTAAGTGGAAATATTGGAAATGTATTTGAAATAGATGCTGTTATGGGTTTCGTGAGTGTGAACAAAGCACTCGATATAAACTCAATGCCTGAATACATGCTGCAAATAAAGGCAACAGATCATGGAAAACCACCGCTTTCGTCTCAAGTTCCGTTGCATATAATAATAACCATGGCAGAAAATGATCCTCCGCGTTTTATCAATGAGCAAGTTTCCGTTGAAATATATGAAAACCAAGCCATTGGAACCTTTGTTATGCAAATTGAAGCTAGATCAACATCGTCGGTTTATTATGAAATTGCCAGCGGTAATAATGATGATATATTTCAAATAAACCCATCAACAGGGGTGATTACAACCAAAGACATAGTTGATTATGAAAAAATCAAGTAAGTAATTTTTTGTTATAATAGATTAACATTTATATAAAAGCGATAAATTTGTTTTTCATGTACAACGTTTTTACTTTCGAGCTCATGAACTTGAACTTGAATATAAAGGCCCAATTATTCCGTCCGTCTGTTCTGAATCATTCCTCTTTCACAAACGGAGCGGCGTTGAAACTCTGATACTTTGGGACCGTCTATCTGAAAACTTGACTCAAACGAATTGAAAAATGGAATGCAATACTTTGATTATTGCTAATATTTAATTTCGTACCTCAAACAAGTGTCCAAAGTTAATTTCCTAAGTACAATATGGGTTACCGCTTCAAGTCCATTGGATTTGATGCAGTTCAAAATATGCAATAGCCGTCTTATTGTCCTGAGGGTAGCTGCTATAAGCGCTGAAACAATTTTTATAAGCAATTTTTGTTTGAAAAGTTTTTTAAATTCATATAGGCCTTTTTTTTGGTACAACCCCAAAGTTGTACTTATACCGTAGGCAAGCACTGGTTTTTACACTTCTTGAATAAAAACAGTTTGTTTTCCCTACTAAGATGCGAATGTTTTCCGAGTATGCAGTACTTTTCTCTATATTTCGAATTCTTTACGTTTAATTTTTACGTGCTAATTCCATTTCAAATATGCGTCGAGCGTCTTTCCAAATTAAGGATAATTGTCAAGCCTCTAATTTTCTTATAGGAAAAACTCACGTTAACTGATTTCATTCAGTCTATACAGTTCACTTCATACAGTTATTTTACCTTTTGGTGGTTTTTTGCAAGAATTGTGTCATCTTTTGCTACCTATATGACGACTATGCAACAGGTTGAAAAGCGTGCCAAGAACACTTTCTTGCGGTACGCCGGCAAAATGTCTTTAAGCTCCGAGTATTCGTTTCCTTGTCTAACATGGAAGAGTCTATTGCCGAGATATGATTCTAATATATCGTATAGGCGGACTTGAAGAATTTAATTTCAATCATTGCATTTTAAGCCATTGTGCTGCACATTATCAAAGACTTGCAAAACGTCCAGCAGATGCTTGGGCATTTAATTTTTGCTTGAATTGCTTTCTCGATTACGTTACGGCTGTAAATGCCTTAGCATTATCCTCTTGGAAATTGTTGATATAAGAAAAAGAAGCTAAGAAGTGTCTATATAATTTTACTTTATTTGGCGGCTTTCTTTGTTTGAAAATCATTTTGACTTCCGCAACTTTGCATTGACAGCATTTATAATAAGGAAAAGTTTAATTAATGTTTTTCTCGGTAGAACTTTATGAACTTTTCCGGTAGTCAACTCATAACTAGGAACTTTCTTAGGTTTATGTTTCCCGATCTCATGTTTGAACATACAGTTTTCCGAAGTGAATATTTGGACTATTTCTTCGCTGTTATAGACTTTCGTGGCATAAACTTATTTCTTATTTACTTACTTACTTACTTATTTACTTAAGTGGCGCTACCGTCCGGAATGAACCTGGGCCTCAACCAACATGCCTATCCAATTAGCCTGGGAATCGAAGACTCTGCGAGCCGGAGTATTGGTGTCTTACATTTCCTAGCCATCTTTAACGTCCAATGCGGAGTTTTTTGACCAGGGGCATGTCACTTCACAGCTCATACAGTTCTTGGTTGAATCTTCGTCTCCATAGCCCGTTAACGCAAACGGGACCGAAGAATTTTCCTCTCAAATTGACCAGGGGTTTCTTCATCCGCATTTGAGATGGTCCATGCTTCATCGCCGTAGAGCAGGCCTGGGATGATAAGGGTCTTATATAGGATCTCCTTAGTAGTTCCAGTGAGGACTTTACTACTGAATTGCCTTCTTAGCCCAAAGAAACAGCGGTTGGCAAGAGTAATTCTTCGTTTACTTTCTGACGAGATGTTGTTTTCAGAGTTAATAGCGGAGCCGAGATAGACAAAGTCCCGTACTACCTCAAAGTTATATCTGTCAATGTTGACGTTCTGTCCAATTCGTTGATGTTGTGTGTCCTTTTGTGTTGACAGCATATACATCGTCTTGCCCTCATTTACTGCTAAACCCATTTTTTCCGCTTCCTTCTCTATACTAGCAAACGTGGTTATGACATCACCAGTGATGTCAATACCAGTGATGTCAATATCGTCGGCGTATGCTAGTAGTTGTACCGATTTTTCGAAAATTGTGCCTCTGGTGTTGCCTCGGGAGTTTTGCACAATCCTTTCAAGAATCAAATTGGAGAAGTCACATGACAGCGCATCGCCTTTCCTAAATCCATTTTTGGTATCGAATGTGTCGGTGAGGTCGTTTCCGACCCTGATGGAACAGCGATAATTCTCCATCGTCATCCTACACAAACGGACGGGTTTGGTCGGTATACCAAAACTAGACATGGCTCTGTATCCTTCTTCTGTATTGTTGTTCTCGTGTGCGGCTTGTGAGTTGGTGGATGTTACTTACCAAGTCATCCCCGCGGGCTTTATAAAGCTTTTCGAAAATTGTGCCTCTGGTGTTGCCTCGGGAGTTTTGCACAATCCTTTCAAGAATCAAATTGGAGAAGTCACATGACAGCGCATCGCCTTTCCTAAATCCAGTTTTGGTATCGAATGTGTCGGTGAGGTCGTTTCCGACCCTGATGGAAAAGCGATAATTCTCCATCGTCATCCTACACAAACGGATGGGTTTGGTCGGTATACCAAAACTAGACATGGCTCTGTATCCTTCTTCTGTATTGTTGTTCTCGTGTGCGGCTTATGAGTTGGTGGATGTTACTTACCAAGTCATCCCCGCGGGCTTTATAAAGCTCAGCGGGAAGGCCGTCATTTCCGACAGCCTTATTAAGCTTAAGAGTTCAGACATTGCTATCCTTACTTCACTCAGCTCAAGTGGTTGGCATTTAAACTTGCGAACATCGTTCCTGGAGTAGCACCTCTCTAAACCCTGGGTCGCGCGCTTTTCTTGCTGTTTTTTCTTTTTTCTGAAAAGCCGGTGTTCTTCCCTTCTTGTAGGCCTCGTTCTTGGCTGCGAGCATATGTTGGCATTCCTTATCAAACCAGGGGTTTCTTGCTGGTGGGCGCGAGAAACCTAGCACATCAGTTGCGGCTGATCTAATGGCTTATTGTCATCGTTGCCATTGTTCTTCGACATTCGATGCTGGTGGTATTGCGTTAATCGAGAGGTTTAGGGATACGCGTTGCGCGAAAATCTTGGCAGTCTTTCGACATTTTTTTACAGTATTTTTTGGATTGTTGTTGCGTGTTGGATATCCGCATTCTTACCTTTGCTGCAACAAGGTAGTGTTCCGAGTCGATGTTAGCTCCTGGGAATGTTCAGACATCCATAATACTGGATGCGTGCCTCTTGTCTGTTGCACTGTGATCAATTTGGTTGACCGTTCGCTGATCTGGAGACCGCCATGTCCCCTTATGGACATCGAGGTGATGAAACCGTTTGATATAGTTTCGTTCCGTAGCGAAGTCCGTTACCAGACATGTTGTCGTGTAGGTTATGTTTTCCGATAATACTGCTAAAGATGTCTTCATCTGTATCATCTTTTTCCTCCATTGGAGCTTGAGCGCATATAAGGCTTATGTTGGCAAATCTGGCCTTGATGCGGTTGCATCAGTAATGTCTGCTTTGTAGCAGTAGCATCAGTAATGTCTGCTTTGTAGCAGTTTAGGGCTTCTGCTAATGTTTAATGTTCTCACATTCCAGGTGCAGATACGAACTTCGTTGAACTTATTTCACTGTTCAGTTAAAATCATTAATATCATTCTTCAACAAATTACACAGCGAAAGCAATTTTTTCCTTGACCAATTTTTTTGTTTCCGTATGATATTGTAAACCATATTTGTTCGACGTTTTCTCTGGCTTGGGCGTATTATTCCGGGGCGATCTTAATGAAGCTATCAACTTCAACCTCAAGTTTAAAGGGTTTCGTTAATGGAACACTCAGTTCAACATTCTCTTCTCTTTCGTTCCAAAAGCCTTCCTAGTTACTTAGTTAGTTTATCTACTATTTAATAATGCTGGCTCCAGGATATAGACTATTTTTACTGTCAATGTCAAAATAACTTGGGAATGATCAGACGACCGATCGAAGTTCTCTTCAACTTTAATGCGGTTAATAGATATTTCTTTTAAACGAAAAAATCTCAGGTCAGGTGTTTTCGAAATATCGACTTGTCCGTTCGGTAGAGTCTAATTTACAGCTGATGTAACGCCGCCAATAATTAAATTAGAATGCATAGATTGAAGCAAGTTAGTAAAAGCACTTTCTTCAGACGTGGAATGTTTTTAATGCGTTTTTCATTTTTTTCCATCATAACTGAGCAAACTTGAGAAATAGGGTCCGTCAAAATTTCAACACTTTTGGTTCTTGCAGTGCTACGGCCTCAGCGTAGGTCTGTACTCTATCTGTCCGAGGGCCAGTGGTAACTTTTCTGTACCATTTCTTTTGAAAACTGTCATCAAGAAATTTTCTTTTGTCACTCTTTGTTGTTAATTGTTTAAGGGACGTAAGTGCAATTGGTCGGTATTTGGAGAGAGAAGAAGATTCGCCTTTTTGGTACAGACTGGACAAATACAGTTTTCCATCTACTCGGAAAGAGTCCTGATGAGTAGGATAGATAATAAAGCTTACGCAGTTGTTTTTCGAGTGTAGAAGAACACCTCTTCAGAATAATGGGGAATATACCATCTGGACCAACGTTCTAAAGTACAAGAAAAGACTGGGCATAATCTGGCAACGTAGAGCTGGGTGCGAAATGTGCAGCAAGCAGATTGGCTTTGTCTAAAGATCTGACAGCGGGAATGTCACTGTGAATGAGCGTCGGAACTGATGATAACGCCGATTTTTTTATATTTTTGACAAATGACCGAACGATTTTACTACCTCTGGGACATTGTACAATTTTTTGCCTCTACTTCTGGTCGTATTTGACACGTTTTAAATGGGAATTACATTCATTTCTGGCTATTTTGAACTTTGTTCGGTCTTCCTCTGTTGGATTGGTCTTGTATAACCGAAAGTTTGTCTCTCTCGTCTTGATAGCTTTTTGCAGCTTTGGTCTGATACTTTTTATTTCGTTGAGAATAAAGAATGATGTTTGACATCATATCAGCAGCAGGATCCACTTCACGTAAAAACTGTTTAATGCTTCCCAATTGGCTTTCTCGTATTGCCATACAGTCTTTTTGGGAACTCGTTCTTTAACTCTGTGGTTGGATAACGAGTGGTCCGACGAACCTAGAGGCGATAATACATTGAGGCACCTATTTAAGGCATCAAGAATTTTAAAGCCTTTGACTTTAAGGTCGTTCATTACATCTTTTTTTGTGCTACGACACTATGTGTTCTTTCTGACTTTATTTTGAAGGTATACCAATAGACCTTATCGGAGTTTACCTTTTGAGACTTCCTCATGGTCATCGTCGATGATATCGTTGCTTTGATGAAGCT
Source organism: Rhingia rostrata (assembly GCA_949824845.1). NCBI lineage: Eukaryota > Metazoa > Arthropoda > Insecta > Diptera > Syrphidae > Rhingia > Rhingia rostrata. Next base: position 74,755,254 of record OX463757.1, on the reverse strand, counting down.
ATCCAGCATTTAAATGTGGTCAAAGTTGTCTTTCTTGCGGTTCCTTATAGTTTTCTTTATTCTGAGGCTTTATTCAGAGGCTTTATTCAGAGGGCGAAATAAAAAAAATCTAAAAATTAAGTTTTTTCTTTTGTGGTGGCGGGCCTTTTCATTTTTTCAGTGGAATTAGAAATAGAGACAACTTGCAGAACTGCAACTCTTGCATATTTTACATGTGTTCACCCTCGTTGAAAATTGTGTATTCTATATTTTTTTGCAACGAGAATGCTGCACGTGTGTTTCAGGCATTGAAGCATATGCCCCTCTATATTTGATCCTCATTTTAGATTTTGGTGTATAACAGACTTAAAATGTTGCAGAATTTATTTACAAGTTAGTTTTGAAGCTAGTATCAGTATATTTTTGGTTGTTGTTACTTTTCCATGTTGTCAGGCATTTCTGTCAAATTCCGATACGTAGTAACAACAACGTGGATCATGATGTGGTAGTATATAACCGCCTCTACAACCTACTAAATAAATAATATGTTAACATATCTTACCAGAGCTGCAAATTTAATTTTCAATGAAATAATTTAATAAAGTTTTAACTAAGTTTACTTATTTTCATTTTTACAGATTACTAAACATCACTGTTAGAGCAACCAATATGGCTTCCATATCAGCACAAACATCAGCTATTATACATATTTTAGATCAAAATGATAACAATCCCATATTCCTTCAAAACATGTATTGGGGTGAGATTTCCGAATCTGCACCCATAGCTTCACTGATATTATCAAAAGACAAAGGTAATGTAAGTGAGATCGGAAGCAATTCGATGAAATATTTAAACAAAGGACCCACACATTCATCATTATTATCAAATCAAAGGTTTGTTTTTAAATTAAATAACAGGAGACTATCATTTCACTTCATTTGTTAAAATGCTGCAAAATTGTTTCTTATAGTCCACTTGTCATAAAAGCAATTGATTTGGACTCTGGCTTGAATGCTTTATTGCGATACGATATCGTTGAAAGTTTGCCCAAACAATACTTCCATATTGATTCAACAACTGGAGCTATAAAAACGGTCATGCTTTTAGATTATGAAAAAAATCCATTCTTCGATTTCAATGTAAAGGTCAGTCATTTGGATAGCTTATTATCTTAAACAAGATTTGGTGTACTGATATAACTTTTGTATTAATTGCTTAGGTTACAGATTTAGGAACGCCGAGACGATCTTCAGATTCTACAACAAGGGTACAAATCACTGTAACAAATGTCAATGACTGTGCTCCAGTTTTTGAACGGAATGAATATAATGTTACGATACTATTGCCAACATATGAAAATGTTGTTGTCATTCAAATTAATGCGACTGATCCAGATGGACCCGAACTTACAACGTTGAGATATGATATAATAGAAGGTAATGAAGACAATATCTTTGCAATGGATCCGGACACAGGCATCATTACAACAAGGTAAACATTCATTTTTTAATTTGAAGATTAAATGTTTAAATATTTATATATATATATTATGTTTATTCAGGGATGTTGAACGTATAGAGTCGTTCTACAAGCTCCATGTTCGTGCTTCTGATGGAACTTTTTCAAGCATAGCTTATGTCAACATCATTGTTGAGACATCTGAAAATTATGGACTTTACTTTAAAAAATCAACATATGAAGGAGTTGTTAGTGAAAATTCAACCAAAATAACAACCATTGCAACAGTTAATGTCTTGGGATCCAAGTTGAATGAACATATTGAATACAGAATTCTGAACCCAACAAAATTATTTCGTATTGGCTTAACATCTGGAGCAATAGAATCAACGGGGAAAATATTTGACCGTGAAGTTTGCGATAATTATGAACTTATAGTTGAAGCAAAATCTCAAGAGCTAGTAGAAGGAAAACCTCGCATAGCTCACGTAGTAGTAAACGTGACTATATTAGATATAAACGATAACTGTCCAATGTTTGTTAATCTTCCCTACTACGCAGTTGTCTCTGTGGATGATCCAAAAGGATCATTTGTAACTAAAGTACACGCAGTCGATTTAGATAGTTTAGAAAATGGAGAAGTACGCTATGAGATGAAACGTGGTCATGGTGAACTATTTAAAGTTGATCGAAAGTCTGGGGATGTTACTCTAAAACAATCTCTTGAAGGCCATAATAGAGATTACGAGCTTTTGATTGCCGCTTATGATGGAGCTATTACACCCTGTTCGACTGAAGTTGGGGTACATGTAAAGGTAAGTAATATTTTATATTTCGTTGGTTTTTATTGTTTTTTAATTCACATTTTGAATGGTTTTCTTATATCTGTTTTAATTACTTCAAAAAAATATTGTTTTCCACTTTTAAATGGACTTACTTACTTACTAAATTGGAGCTACAGTCCGGAATGAACCTGGGCCTCAACCAACATGGCTCTCCAAATTAGCGCGGTCCTTAGCTAACTGACTCCAGTTGCGCACTCCGAGTTGGTTGAGGTCGGTTTCTACTGACTTAAGGCGAGGTCTTTCTCTACTGCTTCCAAAGTCTAGCTGGAAATCGAAGACTCTGCGAGCCGGAGTATTGGTATCCATTCATTCTACATGTCCTAGCCATCTTAAACTTCCACTTCTTTGTTGAATCTTCGTTTCCATAGCCCGTCAACGCGAACAGGACCGAAGATTTTTCGAAGAATTTTCCACTCGAATCGACTAGGGATTTCTCCATCCGTTTGGTTGACCGTTCGTTGATGTGGAGACCGCCATGCCCCCATATGCCTTGTGCTTGCAATAGTCGCATTTCGTTCCGTAACGAAGTCAATTAGCCTAAGGGCGTTACCAGACGTGTTGTCGTGTAGGCTATATTTTCCGAGTATAGGGTACTATATAAGCAGCTCCTAGAAATGCTGCCTAAACACATCTCGCGCGACTTTATTGAAATCGTTATTTCGTAGAGCCTGCATTCCTACTTAGAAGTCCGCTGCCGGTTGTTTCGTGGACTGGAGCCCATTAAGCAGCTCCTTGTTGTTTGGCTTTCTTGTAGAATCGTCGGATTATCTTTTCGCAGCGATGCTCTTCGATTTCCCTGAGCTGTGTGTTGTCTTTTTTCCTACGCAGGATTTTCTTCTCTTCTTTTTCCTTCTCCCTGTTCGGTGCTCTTCCCGAGCGCCGCGTGTTTTGCGTTGCAGCGCTTTGATATGTGCGCCTTTTGTTATTTCTTTTTGGTAGCCTATGGTGGTTTCGGCTACTCTTTTGATGATACTGCAATACAGTCCCCATATGCCGTGTGCTTGCAATAGTCGCATTTCGTTCCGTAGCGAAGTCAATTAGTCTAAGGCCGTTATCAGACGTGTTGTCGTGTAGGCTATATTTTCCGACAATACGGCTAAAGATGTCTTCTCTTCATCGTATTTCCTGGATGGCAGTAATGTCTGCTTTGTAGCAATTTAGGTCTTCCACTAGTGATTCGCTTGCACCTCTCCTATTTAATGTTCTCACATTCCAGGTGCTTAGCAGGGTCGTCAACAATAAAATCAGTCCTTTCAGCGGCTATTGGTTGTTTCGTAACAATAACTTTATGGTTGGGTAATTAACCCATAGCACAACCCCGAACCTGGAGGGCCAGTTCCAATTTATTATATCCACTACGGGATTGAGCGCTGCCGTTGTCCCCTTGATTCATCCGCCAACATTTCTATTCAAGGGGCCTGACTAACCATTGAAATTCCTAGGCAACCTGTTGTCCGAACATGTCGAAGCAGCTTGTCTATGTTCGCCTGGGACAGCAGGCCGGGTATTCATTCCTTGCCATTCTGCCCTGGCTGTTTATAGTGTTGCTGTATTTCGTCGTGTTATCAACACTAGGGCTTTTCGTTTAGCAAGTCAAATCCGGTTGGATGAGGCCAGTACCCGATGGTTACCCCTTGGAGGTTAAAAATATGCACTTGATGTGTAGTCAGAGTTACAACCACTAGGCATTGACAAGTTAAAGCCAATCAGAGTCTACCCTCGTTCTACAACACCCAAATGTTCTTAATAAACATTCATTAACATAAAGAAATTGAATATTTATTGAGTTACTATGTATTGAAAAGAAAACATGTTAAGTTGACAGTTTACTCAATTTAGTTTAACTGGAACTGGTCAGAACTGTAAGTGGATTTATATTATATTATTACAACCTAAACTAGCTATCATTGGATGATGAAATTCTTTATATTAACTCTTTGTTCTATCTACTTAATTAACCACAGTATAACAACTATCATGTTTAGCGTTTATTTCTTAATCGTACTTTTTGACTCATATATTCTATTATATAAAACTTAAACCAGCCTTTTACTTAACTTAATAACAGCCTTACTTTTTTAATAAGTAATTTTCATATTCTATTTAGCTGAGCCCCTCTGTATAAGACTTTGTTACAATAATCTTTACATAGTATAAAGTAAAGTACCAAAACATGCCTATGCAATATCTGTTCATAGCGCATCTCCTTGTCGGTACAAGTTTAGGAAAGTTCAGATAAGCTGTTTCCAAACTGAACTTTTCATCGCGTGTCTTCTAATGTTAGGCGACACAGCTGTATCAGTTTTGATGATATTCCGAATTCCGCTGTCGCTTAATAAAGCTTTAGACGATGCATATTATCATACGCGGTCTTGAAGTCGATGATGTAAATCGACTTGAAATTCGTAAGTCTTATCCAAGAATTGTCTTAGTGTGAACATTTTGTCTGCCGGAGCAGAACCCAAACTGGTACGTGCCGATAAATGTGTTGCAAGAAATCTTAAGAAATTCACACAGTACGTTGGTTAGGATGCTATATGCCAAATTGGATATCCCTCGGTAGTTGGTGCAAGACATTGAATCGCCATTTATAGATGGGACATATGCAGATAATATTCCAGTCATCGGGAATGCTCTCACCCATTCAGACTTCGCAACACCTCCGGCTGCCTTGTTGTTTTTTTAAATTTGTTGATGGCTTTTCTCATTTTTTCCTACGCAGGATTTTCTTCTCTTCTTTTCCCTTCTCCCTGTTCGGTGCTTTTCTTGAGCGCCGCGTGTTTTGCGTTGCAGCGCTTTGATATGTGCGTCTTTTGTTATTTCTTTTTTTTAGCCTATGGTGGTTTCGGCTACTCTTTTGATGATACTGCAATACAGTACCCACTCGGTATTGACATTGGTGGTGTCTCACTCAACATTAAGTCTCTTTTTTGCACCATTCGTAGCTTCTTCTCGTAGGACAGTCGAGCTCTGAATTTGGCTGTAACGGGAAAATTTTGGGAGTCGACGTCTGCCCTCTGAATGTGTGCACATAGATGCGTTCTTCATATCTATGAGCACATGGTCGATTTTGTTGGCTGTTCGACCATCTAGAGATCGCCAGGTTGCTTTGTGTATTCGAAGTCGTGAGAACTTAATCGTATTCCGGACAGGCTCTGTAGGCTCCGTCCAGGATGTCGTAAAATCCTTCATTGGAAGGGTCTTGCGTCTCATCGGTAGGGGCGAGTCAACATATAAGGCTAATGTTACAAAACGTTGCGTTTTAATGATGCGGATTACAGCGGGGGGATCATTTAGTGGCTTAAAGTCGGTTATTCTTGACCTAAGTCGGCTCCCTGCAACTATTCCGCATCCTAATATGTGCTGCCTTGGGTGGCAGCTGTAATAAAGTCGCATGTTTTTTCTGAATCGCTGTAATGTCGGTCCTGCACCACAAGGACAGATTTCTGATTTATTTTTAAGTAACACCCGGGGTATACAGGTGCATATTCGGAAGGCATTGTCTGAGGTGATTTCATGATTGTTTGGTATATGAGGGGATCCCTTATCCAAGGCTGTTGTCTGTTTCATAACAATCTAACTTTTGAGTGGTTAGGAAGTTGCCTTAATGGCACAATCACCAACATGAACGGCCAATTACAGTTAAGTAAATACCCATTGAAATGCCATTAGTATTCAATACTACAGGAATAAGCGCTTCCGTTGGCCTTTCAGGTATTCCACCACCATTACTGTTTTGGGAGCCTGACTCACCCTTGAGATTCCTCGATGACCTGTTTTCCGAAAATATCGAAGCAGCTCAAAATAAAGGTTGTTCATTTTGTCCATGCTAACCGGGACAGAAGACGCCACCGTTGACTCCATCTTTGGAGTTCTTTCGCTGCTTCCTGAAAAGGAATATAGTGTGAGTACAAGTCTTCTTGGTATGAAAGCTTTTTGAGTGTTTAAGTATTATGACAAGAGTTTAATTATATTCATAAATAATTAATTGCTCCTACGGATTGCCTATAGGAAAACACTTGTGTCTTGTCGTTATCTTTTTTTGGTTCGTTAATCTCATAGCATTTCAGCGTTGAAGTTAAAATTTGTTTACATTCCGAAAATTAAAACGTTCCCAAAATATCGTGGCACGGCATATTGTCTTACGGCGCCGTCAGTCTCTAAATAATTCTTATATCTGGGCTTCCCACACATCTACACAGTCACCATTGTCACTTAGCATCTCTACAATCGATTGCATATGCGTACTTTCCTTTGATAAATTTTGATTTAAGTAAACTTGATGTCAGATTGTTCTCTTTAATAAAACACAAGCGATTCTTCGGTATGCTGTCTTTGAACATTACAAAAATCGCTTTTTCTTATAAGACTCTGGATAAGTCCAACAACATCATTTAAAAACAATTAACCAGGTCGCATTGCTTTTCATCTTGCGCCTAAGGAAATACAATGTGCCTTGTCGAAAGGCACGGTTCACAGATTTCTTTTCAGTTTAACAGCTTCCAGATCCTTTTTACGCATATGTTAACGCCTTATGGGAATTATTTCCTTTGATGCATCCAAACTAGCAGGCAACCCAAATCCAACAGTGAACCCAAGTAGTGGAGTAGCATATATCATATAACAACCGCGGTGTTATTGCTTTATGGTGGCGGGGCTTATTTCTAATTCGAAATGGAAATAAATTGCGTAAAAACGCCATATTTCTCGTCCAGCCAAACGCGAAGAAATCAGTGCATATTTTGAACAACTTATCTTGGAAATTGCTTCCAAATTCTATTTTAACGCATCCCACGATGTCTCTTTATCAATAACTTTTTGGTCAACTGCATTTGTAACAGATCTAAAATTCATTGATTAAGTGTAACTCTTTGCTTTATCAAACAAATCATGAATTTTTCGTTACTTTTTGCTCTCTGCTTTCATTAATTTCATCTTTATGTCATTATTAATTTCATCGTTATAACATCTACCTTATGGTAGGCACGAAGGACGCGTATTTTTCGTTTCCATATCGGTTAGTCTGTCTCAGCTGAAAGTCGTTTGATGTGCTTCGCCAAATCCATATTTTTCATTAATTTATACATAAGTTCTCCAGTCTTTAAAAGATAAAATAATCGTCTAATGTTTTTTTTTTTTTTTTTTATAATTTACACGTACTTAAGGGGTTATGAATACCCTTTTATATGTTACCATAGTACGAGCGTTAGAGAAGGGGAAGAAAGAGAGGATAGGAAAGATTTTTTTTGGATGTAGTGGACACTTAAACTCCATGGGTGGTGTCCGAACTAGCTTCGGGGAGTCACTTTTTCTTGTGTTCGTTAAATTTGAAGAAATTCAAGATGGTGTGCATACTTTTAGGTATTACACCGACCTTTTATTTCTTTTAATTAAAAGTGAAATGGATTTTGGTTGGGATTGAACGCGCAACCTTCCACTCAACAGACGAACACAGGAAACATTCCTCATGTTTTAAAGTTTTACCAAAAGTGGGCAACTGATAGTGTGCTTATTTTTAAAAATTTCATATACCAAACTTCCTAACTTTATAACACCAAAAACATAACCTCGTTTTACATTTGTGTTCTATTCCATATACTATATAAAATAATAAACTAATAAAAACGAAATTATATTCACAGGTTATTGACAAATCGATGCCAGTGTTCAGCAAACAATTTTATTCTGTTTCTGTAACGGAGAACATAGCGTTATATACACCACTATCCATAACAATTCAAGCAGATAGTCCCCTCGGACGTAAACTTATTTACACAATTACAAAAGGAAATGAAATGGAGGAATTTGAACTTGATTTTAATACAGGTATGTTTTTTCTCCATGAACCATAAATCAATATATTTTTGCACACATTTTTAACTAAGTATTTACAAATTATTATTAAAACTTAGTTTCTAATATTATGGTAACAAAGTATCCAATGAGTTATCCTATTACAATTTTTTTAAGTAACAAAAACAAAACATAATCTTGTAATTTTTATTATCTTAAAAAAAACATTTTTTGCATATATGTATAAAAGTGTCTTCTGGCCACCTGCTGACATTTTTAAACCATGTCGAAATCACTAGAATTTTGAAGGTTGCACAGTTGAGCTTCACTCATAGGGCCTACATCCCGTGTTAAATTTTCAGGTACTTCTACCTTATTGTATTATCAAAAAATAAAAATAAATAGAAAGCAGTGCGTTAAGCGCTAATCTCTGATTGACGTCCAAGCGTTAAAATAATGTATATCGCAACAGGCTCGTAAGTACCCAGGGCCTAGCTTTTTTCTCACAACCATTCATGTGTCTTTTGCCGAATTCGAACGGCTAAACTTGAGATAAGCTTTTCATGACAATTGATACTACTCGTATGATTTGTCAGATCATCCCGAGAGGAGGGCCAGTGAAAATCACGTAGGCGTTGCTGCGGCTGGGAATCGAACCCAGACCTTCAAGCGCGGCAGTTCATCGCACTTGTCATTGCCACATGAAAATAGAACGGCAGAAGAGTATTTTAAACTGCGGTCATATTATGGTTTTGTTTATATACTGTTTATTATCTTTGAATGCATATAATCTAAAGTATTGTGTTCATTACAATTTAGGCCATTTTTTTACTCTTAGTAATTTTACTAACGGTACTTTCCACATAACAACTACACATTATTTCGAATTTCTCGTGAACGACTCTAATGATTTTGATTAAACTTAACAGAAACTATAAACATATTTGTTGCAACATATAACGGACTTTTGAATTTAGGCCATATAAGAAAAAAAATTCAATTTCTCGCAAAGTATTTGTTCAAATTGCATAAAATTTAATATCTATGTTAATTTTACCTTATGTAACAACTCCTAGTAATAATTTTTGACTCAAATGGTTCTTAGCGGATTTTTCAATTTTGGTCAATAAGAGAAAAGAATTATTATTCACATATAAACCGATTCGTTCAAATATTATTGTGTATTTTTGACAACCTATGAAAATCGTCAAATTATTGCATGCTTGATATTAACACCCAATAGATATAGGCTGCACTAGCATCTTGAATAATGGAAGGGATTCGTTGACTAAACCTGGGCCGGTTTTTTTTGTTATTGGGCCTGCGCACACGAGATAAGTTTAAGGCAAAATATACACGGAGCTACTGAAAACAATTAGCGATGTGAATACGCAACTATTTTTCTTGAGTCGTATCGTAATCTGTACAATCAAATGGAAGAACGCACAGGACGCTACTGGTTGGAAACTCGTTTGCAAAATCCACCTAAAATTTGTTGATATGTAATATGAATATATCAAAATTATGTTAATAGTTCCAATCCACTGTGTCACATGTATTTCTACGGCCAGGGGAGAGAAGAAAGAAGAAGAGAAAACATTTTCCGAAATTTGTTTTCAATGTTTTTTTTTAATTTACACAAGGGGTTATAAATACCCTTATAGAGAAGGGGAACGTATGGGTGTACCTTAAACCTTCTTACTATTATTTTCCTCCTTCCGAGATAGTAGTAAAATATTATTGTTTCATCATAGCTAGAGTCTTCAGAAGACATTTCGCGCCCGGTATTCATGACGAACTATAGAATTTTATTACATACTTACCTAAGTGGCTCTCCAATTAGCCCGGTCCTTGCGTCCAGTTGCGCTCTCCAAGTTGGTTGAGGTCGGTTTCTACTTGTGCGCGCCGCTTAAGGCGAGGTCTTCCTCTACTGCGTCCGACGTCTGGCTGCGAATCGAAGACTCTGCAAGCCGGAGTATTGGTGTCCATTCCTTCTACATGTCCTAGCCATCTTACACGTCCAATGCGGAGTTTTTGGGCCAGGGCATGTCGCAGTACAGCTCGTATTCGAAGAAATTTCCTCTCAAATCGACCAAGGATTTCTTCATCCGCTTTTGGGCCCATGCTTCAGCGCCGTAGAGTAGGACTGGGATGATCAGGGTCTTATATAGGCTCTCTTTAGTAGTTCGAGTAAGGGCTTTACTACTGAATTTGCCTTCTTATCCCGCAGATACAGCAGTTGGCAATAGTAATTCTTCGTTTAATTTCTGACGATATGTTGTTGTCAGAGTAAATAGCGGTGCAGAGATAAAAAAAGTCATGTTGGGTCCGACCAATGATGTCAATCGTCGGCGTATGTAAGTAGTTGTACCGATTTTTGGAAAATTGTGCCTCTGGTGTTGGCTCTTGAGATTTGCACAATCCTGTCAGGAATCAAATTGCAGAAGTAACATGTTTCAACGGTTTCAGGCGTTCAAATATTACGGCAGATAGGATCTTGTAAGCGCTGTTGGGGAGACTTATGCCCATGTAGTTTGCGCTGTTTAGAGGGTCCAGAGGTTACATTCTTCAATCACACTTTCTGCCGACCAGATTTGGACTATATGTTTGTGGAAGTTATTTACCAAGTCATCTCCACCGACTTTATAAATCTCAGCGTGAAGGCCATCATTTCCGTCAGCCTTATTTAGCTTGAGTTTAGTCAGGTGGTTGGCAGTTTTCGCTGTCGTTGCCAATATTGAATGGTTCGTTCTTCCTGACAGCGGAATGTTGTTCGTCATCGCCTCTTAACAGTCTGCAGAAGTGGTTCTTCCATATCCTCAGCATCGACTATGTCTCAACTACGATATTTCCTTGTTTATCTCGACAGGATTCTGCTCGAGCCTTGTATCCTAGGCTTTGGCGTTTTACACTTTGGTTAAACTTGCGATGATCGTTCCTGGAGCGGCACCTACAGCTTAGCCTTGCAGCCCTCGTTCTTGGCTGCGAGCACCTGTCGGCATTCCTCATCAAACCAGGGGTTTCATTGTGGTAGGCGCGAGAAATCTGGCACATCAGCTGTGGCTGATCTAATGGCTTGTTGACATCTTTGCCATTGTTCTTCGACATTCGATGCTGGTGATTTGAGAGGTATTTCTGGTTTGTTGTAACATGGTGGATATCCGTATTCTTACCTTGGCTGCAACATGGTAGTGGTCTGGGTCGATGTTAGCTCCTCGGAATGTTCGGACATCCAAAATACTGGATGCGTGCCAATTGTCTATCGCTATGTGATCAATTTGGTTGACCGTTCGTTGATCCGGAGACCGCCACGTCCCCTTATGCATGTCGGGGTGAGGAAACTGTGTGCTGGCCATATTGACATTTCGTTCGATAGCGAAGTCTATTAGCCTAAGTCCGTTACCAGACGTGTTGTCGTGTAGCCTATTTTTTCTGACAATACCGCTAAATACGTCTTTTCTTCCTACCTTTGCGTTAAAATTTCCCAGCACAATTTTAACATCGTACTTCGGTAGTCACTTATAAATGTTTGTCAAGGAGCTCATAGAAGCAATCCTTAGCTATATCATCTTTTCTTCCGTTGGGGCGTGAGCGCATATAAGGCTTTGGCCTTGATGCAGATTGTTATGATGCGTTCGCTGATGTATTAGAAACATAAGACTTCTTGTCTAAGGGTGGCACTTATAACATCCTCTTTTTGCCCGGCCCATCCCAGAGTATTTCCTGAATGGCAGTAATGTCTGTTTTGTAGCAGTTGTGGGCTTCCGCTAGTTGTTCGCTTGAATCTCTCCTGTTAAATGCCAAGGTTCACCTAGGACAGCAGGTCGGGTATTCATTCCGTGCCATTCTTACCTGGCTGTTTATATTGTTGCTGTTTTTTATCGTATTATCAAAACTCGTGCTTATCGGTAAGCAAGTCAAATTCGGTGACTAGACCAATAACCACGACACACGAGTTTAAAAACAAGCACTTGATGTGTAGTCAGAGTAACAACCACTGGGCATTGCCAGGTTAAAGCCAATGACATTTACATGAAGTCTACACTCGTTTTACAACACCCAACCCATTTTGGTTATGAGTTTTCTCGTATGTGGAGTCAAGTCACCGCTGAGTCTGTAACTAATTGTATTGCGCGTAACTCTGGCATAATTATGCCATATTCTGAATATGACTGGATACTCCAAGAACTCCTGTAATTCATAGCTAGTGTAATAGAGTTTAAAAAATCTACTTATTTATATTTATAAATTTGTATCTCTATAAGAGAAACAAATTACAAAATTACAAAAAAAAAAAAATAGAAAGTACCGATGGGCAACAAACACATAAGAAAAACCATCGATCTTCTTATGAGGGGATTTTCATAATATTCACCAAACATCTTATTAAAGTACTTATTTGCTTATTCCCAGACAAGTTAGTCCACTGATCATTCAATGAATAGAACTTTTTAAATGACACGGGGGTATATGTTTTGTACATTTCTTCTATAGATAACTTTAAACTCCACCCACTTTCATTTATTTTTATTAGTGAGTTAAAAATATTCTCGATTACTTAATGTTTTTGATAAAGACTCGAGATATTTAAAACAAAATAGTACCTATGTTTTCAATTATTTATTAACTCATAAGTACTATTACAATTGGAAATTATACATGCTGATAAATGCTAATTATTTTTACAAGCAGCACCCGATAATAGAACTGGTCCGTGTAAGTATTTTTTTTTTGTAGAAATATGTAAACTCATATATGTATATGCTGTTTTTATTTAATAAGAAACATTTTTGTTTTTATATATATTAATATTTTTACATTTACATTTTGTACAAAATAGTTATTATTTCAATAATCGACATTAAATTACTCTTAACACTATTATGGATTTTAATGTAAAGGTTATCCGTCAACATAATTGAAATCACAATGAATCATAGATTTATAAATTTCCGTGAAATGCGGACAGAATACTGTTTTGTTTATCATTTTGACTTTCGGATTTGGATATTTGATCTTATGTATATTACTAAACTGAAGTAGCATCACCACTAAGGTTACTTTCTTAGAGATGATCTTAGTTACCTTAAAATTGTTGTACTTTGTTTGCTGATAACTCTTCTTCGTGTCCTCGTTAACTACAACAAGACCGTTGCGTTTCGTATCTTCATCTACTGCCGTAAATGCTTCCACAACGGCGTGAGGGGAGCTGGCAATTTCTGCGTATCCGAGTTGGATGGATTTATTATGGATATTGCCTGCCCTACGTACTATCTGTTTCAGCAAAATATTGAAGAAATCGCATGACAGCACGTATCCGTAGCCTTTTTGTAGAATTGACGCATCTTTGTCTTATCGCGAGACTTCCTTTTTTTCCTACTTCTGACTGATAACTCTGCGCCTCTTTGTGGTATGTACTTCGAAATATAATAATATATCTTTTTGGAATTGCTGATAGCCTTTGATGGGTTCGGCTACCACAGTTTCACTTAGTTGTTGTTTTTAGACTGACAATATGGTTTCAACGTTGAGTCTCTCTTTCTGCACTTTTCGTAACATCTTCTCATTGAACAGTCCGGCTTTGAATTTGACTGCGACGAAAAATTGATAAGATAAGACGTTTTCCAGTATAAACATATCTGCATCCAGGATGTTGGTTTCGTGCCTCGCATCTAGGAGCACATGGTCTATTTGGTTGGCTGTTCGATCATTTAGAGTTCACCAGATTTCTTTGTACATTTGAAGTCGCGACGACATAGTGCTGCTTATTACAATATAACATGCGTCTGCAAAGTCTTTTAGTCGGATTTCAGATAAGGTACTGTCATGTGACTTCCTTAATTGGATTCTTGAGAGGATTGTGCAGAACTCCCAAGCAAACACCAGAGGCACAACTTCCTAAAATCTGTGCAACTACTAACATGCGCCGACGATAATGGCATCAATTGTCGAACAGGGAGCGGCAAAATGGGTTTAGCAGTAAATGAGGGTAATACTAAGTATACGCTGTCAACACGAAAGGACATACCAAATCGGTGAACTGGACAGAACGTCACCATTGACAGATATAACTTTGAGATGGTACAGGACTCTGTTTACATCGTCGGAAAATTCTTTAAAAAATCTTCGGTCCCGTTGTTGTTGACGGGCTGTGGAGACGAAGATTCAAAGAAGTTCTATACAAGCTGTACAGCGACATGCTCCTAATCAAAAAACTCCGCATTGGACGTTTAATATGGCTGGGACATGTAGAACGAATGGTCACGAATACTCCGGCTCGCAGTTTTCGATTCCCAGCAAGACGTCGGACACAGAAGAGGAAAAGGCTTTCTACTGTAGTTTTTTTTTGTTATAGTTTAAATAGGAAAGGGTATTTTATCTGTTGCCTTCTCATATGCTTTAAATTAACATATTAGATGGATATGGCAAGAGGATAGTCAATTTCATTTGTCGCATCAGTAACTGTGACTTGAATTGAAACCCATAATATTACAGACCAATAAAAAAATTATATAAGAAATGATTTTTTGAAGGTTGATATCCAAAAAGATGTTCACTAATTCACCACAAAGTCCATTAGTTTAAAACATTTTTGATGAAATGTAAAATGATTAGCTGTGTTTAATTTATGTAATATATTTCAATACTATAAAATTTGTTTTATGACATGGTGCTCTTAATGCACAGAAACATAAAATCCAGAATGAACATTATAAACTCTCGAATTACTCAACAATACTTTCTTTTTGATATATATTGTTATTATATTTTTATTATACAACTATTTCTTATTCCAACTGTAACTTAATAATAAATACCAAATTTTTGCAGGTGCTATATTTGTTGCTGACGAATTGGACTTCGAACGTAAGCAAAACTATGATTTAATTGTAAGAGCAATTGATAGTGTATCAGGCGTGTCGGCGGAGGTGCCAGTTTCGATTATGGTGTTAGACGTAAACGACTGCACACCAGAAATGGAACAAGATATTTATAATATAAGCGTTTCGGAAGGATCACCGTTTGGCACATCACTTCTCAAGATAAATGCTCGCGATAATGATACTGGAATAAATAGTGCCATAACTTTTGCTATCGATTCGAACGATAAGAATAACAATTTGGATTACTTCCACTTGGATCCTTTGGAGGGAATTTTATACTTAAAAAAAAGTCTAGATCATGAAATTCAAAGTATTCATCATTTTACTATTATTGCAACCGATGGAGGATCACCATCACTTTCATCAACTGCTCACGTTTGGGTTATGGGTAAGTTTATTGTGTGTTTTTGAATAATTAATTGAAATTAAAATAACTCTTACTATTCACTTAAAAAATCAATTATTATTTGTGACAGCTTAAAGGATTTGGTAAACAAATTTAGGCTTTTTGACTTAAGTCGTTTTACCAAATGAAATATGAGTACATTTTAATCTATCACATAAGATATTTTTCCAATTCAACGACTCACTTTTTAGAAAACTTGAGTCGATTTAGTAAAATAACTTAAGTCGACTTATGAACTACAATCTTGTCACTTTTTCGGCTGTAAATCATCTTAGGTCTACATAAGCCTTTTTACTGTATAGTCAGGAATTAATGCAGACACAATATTTTTTATAAAATCTTACAAAATATTGGTACAGAAGCTGCTAAAGCTAAATCGCAAAGACTTTCAGGATGTATGTAGCCTCAAAATTATATTCTGTTCGTAAGTCAGACCGCAGTTGGAATACTTATACTTGAAAAATATGTTTAAAAAATTGTAGATTATAATCTAAGACGCACAACAAAAACCAGTTGTGAAAAGCGATAATGAGAGCGCAGAGCTCTGTGATGTAAAAAAAGATAATAATTGAAGCGATTATAAGGTGAATTGCCTAAGCGAAAATATTTTGCAAATCCTGTCTTTTAAATACAAATATTACTATTATTATGAAACACTTGAGTTTTGTTTACTTCAACATATCGGTTGATACTTTTTATTGTTTTTATCAAAAGAGCTATAGATTCATTAGTTGTAATGAACTCAGAACGTAGGTATTATTAATTTCTGTATTTGAATCAGGCACCCTAGTAGTCGAACGCAGTAACCACTAGGCCATCACACTTACTAATAGCTTTATCTTATGAATATAACAACAGAACAGAATTTTAACATTAAAGATTGTCATACTTTTGGAGACGTGGCAAAAAATAATTAAGAAAGTATTTTTTTTTTAAAGCTGTAACATATGCTTTAATTATCGGGTTTCAATATATTCCTACTAAAAAAAGATTAAAAATATGTACTCTTTGGTAATGTTTGCGCAACTCAGACTGATTAAACAAAGCTTATTATTATAGTAAAGTTTAGGAACTTGTTTCAATTTTTGGTCGCACAATTGCCCCATCAAACATTCTATGCGTTCTGCATCGGATGTTCACTAAAGTGCCAGTGAGACCACGCAATATTCAAAGAACCGGAAATATCGCCACCGTTAAGGCGATTCAAAACGAGCAAGTCATTCAATTCCACACTGCTCACTAGATTTGAAAATCACCTTTCCAAGATAAAATTAATTCAAGAACTATACCCCTTTGATAACATCATGTGCCAGAACTTCACTTTTGAACAATTATCAAAAAAAATTGAAGAAATTATAACTATTTGACAGCTTGTGGTGTATTTTTGCTATATTCAAATGATGATTATTATTTCTTTACTATAAATTCTTAATTGTTTGTCACTTTATTTTCTTTTACAAAGTGCAACTATTTGGATCATGTTGCAGTACAACAATATCCAAATAGTTTCAGTAGCTGTATTATTTTTGTTATTCGTTAATAATTAACGAATCGTTAATATTTATTTTTAAGTTTTATTTCCATTTACTACAAAATATGTATATTTTTATTTCCAGTTATTGATATTAATGACAACGCCCCGAAATTTGAAGAGCCTTCCTACACTTGTATGATTTCTGTTCATGCTAAACGTGGACAATTTGTAACCATTGTACGTGCAAGCGATCCTGACTATATAGACCACTCAAATCTCGAATATAAAATCGCTGAAGGGAATGAAATGCAAACTTATGAAATCGATTCGTCTACGGGACTTATTACCTTAAGTAATATGAATAATTTTGGGGTGCGACAAATGACAACATTGAACGTATCTGTGACGGATGGAATTTACACCAGTTTTACTCGTGTTAAAATAAATATGCTGTCTGGTAATTTAAATAGCCCGGTCTTCGAACAATCCATATATGAAGTTAAACTGAATGAAAATCAACTTTCTGGCCGTCATGTAATAACGGTAAATATTTGTTGCTTACATAAATAAAATCTTAAATATATTTTTATGTGTGCGAAATTGTATTTTTAACACAAAGTATGAAAACGCAACAGGCGGTTAAACAAGCAGAAATATTTTACTTTATGTCTTTCAATCATGTTTATTATATAAAATTAAAATTTTTAGCTTCAGTTTTGATTAATTTGGATTTCTAAAAACTGTAAGTTATTTTTCTGTGTTACAGAAATAATCTACACTTGTCATGCTAACATTTTTTCTACAAGTGAGTGTAGATATGATGTATGTTATATACCACCATCGATTCAGTCTATAGCCATTATACAGGGTGTCTGATAAATATTGCTTCATGAAGAAACTCAAATTACTTTTTTTTTTAGTGTATGGAATTAATTTTTCTCTTATTCATGTTAAAGCTAATTCAATTTTATTAAATATAGCTTAATTAGTTTTAAAAATAATGGAATTATAAGCCCTCCCTGCTTGTTGATGCACATGCATCTTACCAAAAGTTGTTCATTACTGCTTGGAAAGTTGAGACAGGAATAGCCGTAATTGTTTCTCGAATGGATTGCTTTGGTATATTTAAATTTGTAGACTTCTTTTCTGCAATAACCCGAAATGAAAAAAACAGGTGCAGTAAGGTCAGTCGACCTATGAGCCAACTGAATGCGTAGTTTCTGAATATCAGCTTGTTGTGAAATTTTAGTCACAATTCTGTCATAACAGTCCGGGCTATGTGAGGAGTAGCTAAAACCACACAGAGTTGAAAGAAATCCTCATTCGGCGTAATTCTGGATAGAAAAACTCTCTCAACATGTTCAAGTAACGGTCTCCAGTAACCGTAACTGTGTGACCTTTTTCTTCGAAGAAGTAGGGCCCGAAAATGCACCGTGATGAAACTGCACACCACACTGTGACTCGAAGTGGATGCAATTCCGTCTCATGGAGTATCTGTGGGTTAAAAGCACTCCATATTCGACAACTTTGTTTGTTTATGTTGCCGTTTAAATCGAAATGGACCTCGTCAGACATAAAAAGACAGTTCAACATGTTTCCGTTCTCTTGCACCATTTGAAGCATCTTCTGGCAAAATTTCAAGCGAATCGGCATATCTGCTGCATTCAGTTTGTTGCCGATTTGAATTTTATATGGGAATAAGTTCTAATCATTGTGCATAATTGACTACAATGACTGTCTGCTGTCGAAACTCTTGGATTGTTTTGCATAGCAGCAGCTACACCAGCGACTGTTTCCTTCGTCCGAACTTAAGGGTTTTAGGTGGTTAACAAGTTAACAAGTCTCATTATGGTCGATCTGCTCGGAGGATTGCCGCCAAACGTGCGCCTATACTCTCCTTGAACCTAAGCTATGGACTCCACTGCGTGATAGCGGCGGACAACCTAAATTCTTGTTTCAGTGTCCCAGTTACCCAGTTTTGTAAAAGAACTAACCAGATTCATTTAATAGAAAAAAAGTTATTGCATGTTTTTTGTAGCGGCTTTCATCAGCCACACTGTATTTAAAAAGAAGTATGTTTGGCTACACCAAATTAACTTTGCCAACTGTGAAGAGAGTTATTGAATATTTCAGGAAGTTTGCGTCAATGCTTAACATATAGACCGTTGAAATTTTAGTATCGAGTGGTACATTGGAGTCTTGTTGAAAGTCCGGCAACATCAATTCGGCAACAAGGTTAAGAATTGCAAATTTCTAGAAACTCTCCACAGCATATGCTCACTGAAGATCGCCGTCTTCATGCCTACAATGAAAATATTTACTTTCACTCAGTAGTTTTATTTAAGGTATTAAGCAGTGGTTAATTGACGATACCCAAAAAAGTTATATTTTTCACGTTTGGTTTTACCAATATAGAATATTATGGAAGCCTTACTTAATTATTGATCATACAGACCATTCTTGAGCCGCCTTAGCATATAGGGATATTGCGTGACGGATCTTTTTTTTGTAGAATATACAAATTTGAATTCTACATCTACATAGTGCAACGTTTTTACTTTTAATACTTACTTTACTTTACTTAATTAACGATTCTTTCATGATCTCTGATTAAGACAATACGCTGAACCTCTAACTCAGTTGTTTCTTGTAGACTCTAGATATATCCGGTTTTTTAAGGCGACAAACTTGAAGTTTTATCCTCTGCATCATTAACCGACTTAAGGCCAATTACACTTGGCCTGAGTATGCACCTCACAACGAATCCGCATAATATGTGCAGCCTTTGGAGACAGATGTAAATAAATTTAAATAAATAGATGATGTCCAAATATGTCAGTTATTAAATGTGCATTTGTTCATCCTGTTTGGATTTGCCATTATTGTCCCCAGAATAGGAATTATGTATTTCGCTGTCCTCTTCGAAAAGGAAGACGTGCTTTAGCTTGATTAAAAACTCAGATTTTTCCTTACAAAAATTTAACATACCGTTTTGCTGTACCCTTTCTTCCGTTTCGTGCTGACAATTGCATCATATCCAGTATATGGCCAAATGTTTGAAATAACCAATATCTTGAATCTGAATTTGTTTGTTTATATCGATTTTGGTTTGAATTTCCTATTACTAATTTTTAAAATGTACACATATTTTTTTCATTTACCTTAGGTAACAGCTGTTGACAAAGACTCCGGAGAATTCGGTACATTTACATATGACATTATGTCCGAATCCATGAAAGAATATTTTTCCATTGATAAAACGAAAGGTGTTATCGAAGCAAAAGTATCCCTAGATCGAGAAACTCGATCATATTACGATATTCTTGTGGTTGCCTCTGACAACGGAGGCCGATCTGGTTTCGCTTCTGTTAAAGTAAAAATTATCGATGAAAATGATAATCCACCAATATTTGTTCTCAAGGAATACCACGCAGTAATAAAGAGTAATTTGCAGACGCTTGTTCCATTTATGAAGGTAACTAAAAACTAATTTCTGTGTATATATACATATGTATTTATTATATTTATTTAAATAGGTAAAGGCCTTAGACATTGATGAAAACCAAAATAGCATTGTACGGTATTCTATTTACGAACCTGAAAGCTACAAAATAATGAATTTGTTTCAAGTCCATGAAAGTAATGGATCAATTTACCTGATTGCATCAGCTTCCAAATACGTGGGCCAAGTATTTCAATTTTTTATACGAGCTAGCGATGGCGGCACACCTTCGTTACACAGCGATGTTCCAGTTTCAGTAATAATTGCCAACGATAGTGTGCAATTACCTGAATTTGAGCAAAATGAGTGGCAACAGTTTATATCTGAAATATCTACTCCCGGCACTTTAATAACAAAAGTTCGACTATCAGATAATTTCACTGCTAAGTATAAAATTATTTCAGGAAATGATGAAGATAAACAGTTTTCAATCAATGGGCTTGGTGAACTGATTTTGTCAAAGACTCTTGATCGTGAACAAAAAGATATGCACATAATTGGTATTTTGGCTGAAGTGGGAAGCGAACCGCCGTATACTGCTTTTTCGAATTTGATTTTACATGTACAAGATGAAAATGACAACGCTCCGATATTCGAAAGCAATCCATATAATATACTACTGGCAGAAAATATTGAAAAAGGCACATCCGTTCTAAAAGTTACTGCGCGCGATAATGATTTCGGATCAAATGGTGAAATCCGATATGTCTTAGCTGATGATATGGGAGATATTGCAAATATCTTTGATATTGATATGTATACTGGATGGATAACTACGCTTATAACAATGGATAGAGAAAAACGAACCGAGTATCGATTTCAAGTAGTTGCTGCAGATCATGGATCTCCTAAACATATAGGAAAAACCACTGTTATAATACGGCTTAAAGACTACAACGACAACGCTTTAGAATTTAAATCAGCTAACTATACAACAACAGTTGGTGAAGATGCTCTTCCAGGTACTGTTCTCATACAGTTGTCTGTTGCTGATAAAGATTTGGATGCCAATACAGGAGTTGAGTTTTATATAACAAAAGGTGATCTTCTATCTCAATTTCATATACGAGATACTGGCGATCTATTTATTGCAAAGCCTTTGGATAGAGAACAAATCTCGTCATATTTGTTAAACATTGTTGCAACTGATGGCAAATTTACAACGGCTACCAATGTTACCATTATAATAAAAGATATCAACGATAATCCTCCTTATTGCCAAAAATATCATTACAAGCAAAAAATAAATGAACTAGTTCCACCAGGTACTTTTATTTTACAAGTAATGGCATCCGATGCAGATGAAGAAGCTAATTCTAAGCTCAAGTTTTACCTTACCGGCAAAGATTCTGATGACTTTGCTTTAGATAAAGATAAAGGAGTACTGAAAACAGCACGTGAAATAGATAGAGAACGTGTTTCGCATTATTATTTGACTGCACATGTGCAAGATCGTGATCAATTATCATGGGAATGTATATCGAAAATAGAAATCATCATTGCTGATATTAATGATAATCCACCATACTTTACTATGGAGGCATATACATTAATACTTCCTGAAGATGCAGAAATTGGAACTCTCGCGACTAAAGTCCATGCATCTGATAAGGACATTGGCATAAATCGAAAAATTCGATATTCTTTACTTGAATCTGGTAATGGAACTTTTATAATATTAGAAGATTCCGGTATTATAATGCTCAATAAAGAATTGGATAGAGAGTCTGTTGCTGCGTATAATCTCACTGTGATGGCCACGGATCAAGGGTCGCCCAAACTCTCTAGTATCACCACACTGCTTGTAAATGTTCAGGACATAAATGATAATCCACCGGAATTTACAATGCGGCACTATTATGCTATTGTAGCTGAAAACTGTGATATGGGACACGAAGTTATTAAAATTTTTGCAACATCTCGTGATACTGGAGTTAATGCTGAGATATATTATTCTATAATAGGAGGCAATGACCAAAAAAAATTTACCGTAGATAAAAATACGGGCAGTGTAACAATTAGTGGAGAACTTGATTACGAAAAAACGAAATATTTTCTTTTAACAATTCAGGCAGTAGATGGAGGAACTCCTCCACTGAGCAATTTAGCAACTCTTAATATTACAATAACAGACATAAACGATAATAATCCACAGTTTTTACAAAGCTCTTACAGCGCACGGATAAGAGAAGATGCTTTGATTGGAGATAAGATTCTACAGGTAAAATCGTTAGATGCCGATTCTTATCAAAATGGACGAATAAGTTATAACATCGAAAGAGGTGACCGTTTCAATCAATTTTCAATTGATGAAAATACCGGTTACTTATCAGTGGCTGGAAGCCTTGATAGAGAAACTATCTCCAGCTATGTACTTGAAGTTCGAGCCCGCGATAATGGAGAACCTGAATTGTCTAGCTATGTTCACGTGAATATAGATGTATCTGACGCCAATGATAATGCTCCTCTGTTTGCACAATCAAATTACACAGTAATCGTACAAGAAGATAAGCAGCTTGGGCACGTTTTGATTAAGTTCGACATTCTAGATGCAGACGCAGCACCAAATTCTTCGCCATATACTTTCGATTTTCGTAGCGGTAATGACGGAGGAGCTTTTCGTTTAGAACAAGATGGAACCCTTAGGACCGCAACTCGATTTAATCACAAAGTACGTAGTAATTATAATATGCTTATAAGGGTATTTGACAATGGAACTCCTCCCCTATATTCGGATGCATGGGTCTTTGTAAAAGTAATTGAAGAAAGTCAATACCCCCCAGTAATTACCCCCATCGAAATATTAATAAATTCATTTCAAGACGAGTTTCCTGGTGGTACAATTGGAAAAATTTATGCATCGGATCAAGATCAGTATGATAGCTTAACATACAATTTGGTTCCTACAGCAGGTGTTCTATTTTCTCCCCATTCGCTTTTCAATATTTCCAAAGAGAGTGGCATTTTATATGCCCTACCAAATCTGGATGTGGGAGACTATAGAATTAATGTTACTGTATCAGATGGAAAATTTTCTGCATTTGCTATAATAAAAATTACCGTGGATTTAATAACAAAACAAATGCTCGAGAATTCTATTATTTTACGCTTTAGTAACATAACACCAGAAGATTTCATTCTTAGTCATCGTAAAGGCTTTGTGAAATCCATTCGTACAGCTATGCGTACACGACAGAAGGATGTTATTATTATATCAGTACAACCGTATAAAGACAGCTTAAATGAAGTCGAACATTATCGACACAGGAGCTTGAGGAACTTGGATTTAAAAGAACTAAAAACAAATAAGTTAGACGTTGTCTTTACTGTTCGAAAACAACAGGTTAATCCTAATGCTGACGGATATTTTTCATCCAAAGAAATAATGGCTATAATATCTGATAATATCGAAGAAATAGAGGAATCGACAAATTTAATAATCAACGAAGCAGTCAAAACGAAATGCATCCAATCAAAGTGTGTACATGGATTATGTAAAGATAAAATTGTCTTAGATAAAAAAAATATCGTAACGATAGCTACAGATGTTACCAGTTTAGTATCAGCAGCATATGAACATGTTAATGAATGCAAATGCCAACAGGGTTATGGAGGTGAAAAATGTGATGAGGCTGTCAACTCTTGCGCCTCAAAACCATGTCCTATATACAAGCTTTGCTTGCCTGAAGGAGATTCCGACGGTTTTCGCTGTGTTTGTCCTCAAGGATATGCCGGTCCAAATTGCGATCGAGATATAAATAACTGCAAAGATTACCCTTGCTATAAACCAATTAGCCCAGTCTCATTTAGTGGTAAAAGTTATGCACATTACAAAATTGATAAAATGGTTGGAAAAAAAACTCTCGAAGATCAGCTTATATTTACGTTGAGAGTGCGGACGATACAACAAACAGGCAATTTGATGTATGCTTCTGGGAAAATAGATTATAATATTTTAGAAATTTCTAACGGAGTAGTTCAATATAGATTTGACTTAGGTTCCGGAGAAGGTCTAATAAGTGTTTCAAGCATATACGTATCTGACGGGGAATGGCATGAAATAAAATTAGAACGGGAGCGCAACAGTGCTAAGCTTGTCGTGGATGGAAAGCATGTGGCACAAGGTAGTGCTCCTGGTGTTAACGGAATCTTGAATTTACAATCGAACGACATATTTATGGGCGCAGAAGTACGACCACATCCATCAGTGTTAGGATTTGAGGACATTCAACGAGGATTTGTGGGTTGCATGGACGATATTCAATTAGCTAAAGAATCAGTTCCTTTACACATGACCGGCAGTAGTACAGTAGCTGTACTAAAACGATTTGCTAACGTCGAGTTTACATGCGATAGCTCTACAGTATTAGTTTCTCTTGGGATTTGCGGAACTCAACCTTGTTTCAATGGGGGAATTTGCAAAAACATTGGTACAAATAATTTTGAATGTCAATGCCATCCAAGATTTACTGGCCCATTTTGTAAGGACGACCAAGACCCTTGTGCTTCTTCGCCGTGTTTATTTGGTGGAAAATGCCGTATTGAAAGCTTTGGTAACTATTCGTGTCAGTGTCCGCCGCGTATGACCGGTAAACGTTGTGAATTTGGTCGTTTTTGTTCCCCAAACCCGTGTAAAAATGGAGGTGTTTGTGAAGAGGGAGACTATTCAGCTTATTGTATGTGTAGAGGTTACACTGGAGCCACATGTGAAATAGATGTTGATGAATGTGAAAACCAACCATGTGGAAATGGAGCTACATGCATTAATGAAGCGGGTAGCTTTAGATGTATTTGTCCTCCTGATTTGACTGGTGCCAGCTGTGGAGATCCACTTTATTCAAATTCGATTACAACCCAATTTCGAAATTTACCTTTGGAAGACATGATAGGGATTGCGTGTGCAATAATGGGTGTTGCGCTTGTTATTATAAGTGGCCTATGCTACTTTATTTGTAGTCGGAAATCCTTAAATCATCATTCAATAAATAACGATCCACGTAAAGAGATAACGTTAAGTGCAGTAATACCCAATGAAGAATATAAACGCAGCTCAAAACTAAGTAATTTAGAAGTACAGCAACGACCACAAAGTTACACAGCCAGCTCCAACGATGGTCAATTTCCTGTCAACACCATGTTTGTGAATAATTTAGATATTCTAAGAAGTTATGGTTCAGCGGGAGACGAACTCGAAAATGTGCCCCCAGAATATCAAAAACTAAATTGCGCGAACCAGCACATTAACATTAATGGGACCACATCCAGTGATGCAGAATCAGTTCATAAACAAACATGGTCAGAGCAAATGCAACTTAAAACTTTTTGCGACAATAAACTAAATAACGGTAGGTTTAAGATATTTTAATATACAAACTCCTTACTGATAATTTACTTATTTTAGAGCGTAAGATGGAACACTATAGCAACCACACCATGCGCCTAGCATCACTTAAGCCTACACCTTTAAATAGTAAACTACTGCATGTAAATCTTCCAAACATCAGTAATTCACCCAGTGCTTTCGAAGAATCACCAAACAATCATGGACAATATCATTGGGATTGTTCTGATTGGGCAAGGCGAAGTCAAAATCCATTGCCCGATATAACTGAAGTTCCTGGTGTCGAAGTGCCCGACTCATCAAGCTTTCATAGTAATGAAAGTAATGAATCCCATACAAAGAGTATTCATTTACCACTAAGTAAGTATCACTTAAGTATATATAACTACATTTAATTAATATATAAAAAACTGAGAATATCAAACGTTTTGAGTCTCACACGATCCGCCCTTCCATCTTCTTTGAACCTAGATAAGCGCCACCAGGTATTCAGTAAGCACTCTGGGATTCGCGATCGTTTAATTCTTAAACCGGAAGTTCAGTGTTCCTTGTCGCCTACAACATGACGGTTATGAATCGAAGATTCTTTTGGCTGCACCTTTATTAAGCATTTTATCGATGTATTCAACGTTGGTGCAGAGACTGAACGTTTTATCGCGTGTCCTCCAGTGTTAGGTAACACAGCTGTATCAGCTGCAGCATTGGGGGTATCCCGAATTCTGCGGTGTATGCTATCATACATGGACTTGAAGTCGACGAAAAGAGGATGGGTCACGACT
The DNA here is from genome assembly GCA_949824845.1 of Rhingia rostrata. Lineage (NCBI taxonomy): Eukaryota > Metazoa > Arthropoda > Insecta > Diptera > Syrphidae > Rhingia > Rhingia rostrata. The sequence goes on along the minus strand of OX463757.1, from coordinate 74,728,790 downwards.
TGATATTCGTTGGTCTTTTCCAGGATTTGGCTTATTGTAAACATTGGTCTATGGCCGAAGCCACACTAGTACGTACGTGTGCTTAGCAGAAATGATTAAGACGTTCACACAGTTCGTTAGATAGGATCTTGTATGCGATATTTAGCAGTGATATGCGTAGGAAGTTAATCCAATACATGGGTCTGTATTTTTGTAGATGAAACAAATGAACCTCATATTCCAGTCTTCGGGCATGCTCTCATACATATAGACTTTATTGATGGTTTGGTGCATGCACAACCAGAACCGGCTACCTTCTTTTTTTGCAAAAAAAAAACTTCTTGAATATTGGGAAGGAGAGTTACCTCTTCGTTGACTGGAGGTAGGCCGGTTCCTTGGCCTATCCTTCAGTCAATATTAGGCCCATTACGTAGCTGCTGCAAAGGCTGCCTGAATATAACTACAATTCCTTGTGCGTCATCATACCATGGACATCTTATCGGGAGGCGGGTGGTTTCGTCTACTTCTTTAATCATGTTACAATACTCTACTGTTATTATTGGTGGAAGATAAGGGTATTGCGGGGAGTCTCTCTAAGGTAACGTGGAACGCAAAATCGTTCTGAATAGCTTACTTATTTAAGTGGCGCTACAGTCTGGAATGAATCTGGGCCTCAACCAACATGCCTCTCCAATTAGCCCGGTCCTTAGCTAACTGCCTCCAGTTTCAACCTCCAAGTTGGTTGAGGTCGGTTTCTACTTGTGCGCGCCACATAAGGCGAGGTCTTCCTCTACTGTGGGAATCAAACACTCTGTGAGCCGGAGTATTAGTGTTCATTCGTTCTGCATGTCCTAGCCATCTTAAACGTCCAGTGTGAAGTTTTTTGACCAGGGGCATGTCGCTGTACAGCTCGTATATTTCTTGGTTGAATCTTCGTCTTTCCTCTCGAATCGACCAAGGATTTCTACATCCGCTTTTGATACGGTCCATGCTTCAGCGTCGTGCCGTATTATATAGGATCTTCTTAGTAGTTCGCGTGCTGAATCGCCTTCTTAGCTCGACGAAACAGCGGTTGGCAAGAGTAAAGTGTAGGTGTATCTTAGTCCCTAAAAATTGTAAAATTCAGTCAATAAATTGGTAGTGGTATTCGTATCGTACTTATAGTTATACGTGGTATTGATTTTGATTTCAGTGTTAGTTTCCTTTGTATAATGTTCACCCTAATGATGGCCCGTTGGTCCGTTTACATACTTGGTTTTCCTAACTAAATGACTGTACTTCAGAGTTTTACGGCCACTCCAATTCCGCGATTCCGTCCACTCACTTAACTTTTTGTCAAAACATTAGGGTGCGAACAATTTATTTAGACAGTGTCATTGTTAACATTTCATTCATTAATATGCGTTTTCTTACAAAAAAAAGAATTTTTATATTATTTGAAAGAAAAAAAGTATTGAGCTATTGAAGCCTTCACATATATTTACCGAAGGAAATCCCCCAACGAAGTTTTTAATAGGACATTAACATGGGACAATCACATTAATGGATCCATTGGGAAGGCGTATGTTATGTTACGGCAACTATGGATGTCTCACTACTATACTCCACTCCTATCATTACTTACTGGTATAAAATTTTTGGAAGCTGTAGTGCTAGCAGCAATAGAAAGCTTAATGTTACATTCAACAACATCTCGTGTTGTATATTAAACTTAGGACTCTTGGATAGAATCTCTTTGTTTTCGAAACTTCTCTAAACATGTCGCTTGATCACCTACTCTGATATAGATCACTTATTCTATTGTATAATGTCATCCAAACTAAACAATCAAGTTACCTGTACAATAAAATCCGATTCTGTGCATCAGAAAGAACCCTACAACGTACACACCCCCGTTTTTCTTCTCTAGTATCTGAACGACAGTTTTTCATAAACGCAATCCACTTATTGAATTCCCTACAAAGGCATGTTCGAGGATCAGGCGGCACAGGACGGTTTCAAACGGTTTATTTACTCAGTTAAAGAATATGTTCACAATCATGTTCCCACTAAGCTTAGAAGCTTAGTGCACACATGGCTACACCGACCAATCATTCAATACTTATTTAAAACATATCTTTATTATTTCTCTATATTAATATCTTTTCATCAAAACAAATAAAGCCCAAAACAAATAAATATATATATACCCTTTATTTAAAATTCAACTTATTAATTCAAAACTGCTTTACTAGACCTTGGTCCTGTGGATCCGATCCGTGATATAGAAACGCTTAATGAAGATGTTGAGTCCGAATACATGGAAGAAAGTGAGTGTAGCAGCGAAAAACATCTTTCTATGGCTTTTGAAGCCCACATGCCGATTCCTGGATTAAATCCTTTAGACAGCGGAAGTGAAGAATATAGATTTAACACAGGTTAGTTTATTTTAAAATAAATCATATTTTTATTTATTTACTTGTGTATTTACTGCTGCATAGTGCCTTTAATTGTAAATAATAATAATAAGTGTAAGTATTATTGATGCTTATACAAAAACAAATCCATGATAAAAAAAACTAATTTTTTTTTTTAATCAAAGGTGAAACCTACCATCGACATCCTAATAGTTACTTGCCACCATATAATATTCAAAGTGAAACCGATGGAGAAACATCTTTATCTAGCACGAAATTGCTTAATAGTCAAATTAGAAGAAGAAAACTTAGCAGAAATGATTCAGATGAAGAAATATCAGGATATGGTTTTCCAAATAGAAGAAGTCGCCGGGATGTTACTGATTTGGATGTGATCATCAACAATTGTGGTAATTAGTTTATAATCGTTACCTATATTACATGCCTTCTTCCCTAGGTGGTGTTTGAGGGATAGTTTGTAAAGAACGACCAGAAATTGAATCCCTATCCGATTATTTTAACTTTTTTTTTAAAACTGATGGATAAATTGGGGAGAGACACCGTCAAACGTTTTTTTTTTGCTCAAGCTATATTTTACGTGATATCAGACTTCAGAGTCTCTTTGGCTGGTCACTGTCCTTATTCCTATTCGAAAGATAAATTCAAAATTGTATGCTCAGACATATTTCAATGTTAAATTTTAAAAGTTCATAACAATTTTCTAATTCTAAGGGGAATGGAGATCATTTTATGAGATTAACTATATACATACGTATTTTATGTTAATTTGATTTTATATTTCCAAAAAATCTTACTTATCTACTTGAGATACCTTTTTGTCAATTATTATTTCCTTATTTTCTTAGTTTAGTTTTTATTTTATCTTACCCCAAAAATCAATGTTGCCATATTTTGGCATATCATTTTGCACTCACCGATTTTTTTTTAATTTTTTTTCCCTGGGCTGGTGGAAATCTCAAAGACACGATGGGCACGTGCCCAAATTAGTGTGAGACTTTAACTCACTAAAACCACCACCCTTTTTGTGTTTGCATTGCAACTAAGTATGCGACTTATCTAGCTTTTTTTTTTATCACGAGCAATGAATGTTTGGCAAGTAACTTTTATTTGAGAGTTCCTGCCTTTTCCGCAATTTATAGCACGGTTTGTTATTATCGGGCCAAATCGCTTAGTTCTTTGAAGACGTCACATTAAATTTGTTTCATCAAGAATTTGGAGGACCGTTGTGTTAAAGCGTCCCAATAAACGTTTTTTTTTTATGTTTGCGTGCAAAATTTTCCGTTTCATCTTTAACCGCGGGAGTACCCAGATCTCTGCATGGATCTTCATTCCCTATATACCACGGCGCATTGACGAATGATGTTAACATTTTGTTTTCAAAAATTTTGTTGAATGTTTAGATTCGTTTCACTGGTACAACCCCATAGTTGTATACCATATGTCCAGACCGGCTTTAGCACTTGCTTGTATAATAGCAGCTTGTTGTCAAAGTTAAACTTCGAATATTTTCCGAGTAAACAGTACAGTTCTCTGTATTTATTTTTAAGTTCTTCGCATTTCTTTTTTACATGCGACTTCTATTTTAATACTGGGTGGAGTGTCATTCCGAGATATTTCTCTTCATTTGCAAAAGGGGCTCGAATCGTTTTGGGAAATACAGACAAATTTTTTGTCCGTTTTAAGAAAAATCTACATGAATCGATTTGCTCTCGTTAAGTGCAATCCGCCAGGATTTTGTCTATTCATTAACCTCGTTTAGAGCGTTTTGTAATTTCATATTTGTTTCCTCTATTGTTGTGCCAACTGCATACATGGCAACTATTGTATAGTTTGTTTGTGGGATATCACGTGTAAATAGGAGGTACAATAGTGGCCCAATGACGCTTCCTTTGGGTTTGCAAGTTTCACACGGAAGAGTCTATGCTCAAGGTACGACACTACGATTTTATATAACTGAGTTGATGGTCAGGTTAAAGGCGTTTCTGAGCATTAAAGGGATGTAAGCGAACGAGTTATATCCTTTCAAAAATTGGAAGAAGTGAAATAAGTCTGTAAGGTTTTATTTTATTCGATGATTTTCCTGGTTTGAGAATTATAATCAGTTCCTCGAGAGGAGGAGTAGAGGAGTTTAGTTAATGCTTTTACGGCAATATTTTAAGAAGTTCTCCTGCAATTAGGTCATAACCTGGAGCTTTTTAGACTTTAATTTCTGTATTTCCCCCCTTAAGCTCGGCAATACTTGCATATCTTACTGTATTATTATCGTTTGTAGTCTTGAATAAATTAATGTTTTCTGGATCATCAAATGGTTAAAATGTTTCCTCAACATGTGCGGCAAGAACGTCTGTTTTTTTCCTTTTCGCATTTTGCCCAAACGCCTTGAGTTACCCCAATTCGTGGCACAGCGTTTTTTGGCCGTTGTATGACTTTAATTGCTTCCCAAAGTGAATAGTTCGATTCTTTTCCAGCGTTTAGGCTTTGCAGATAAGTTTCTACATCGTTTTTAAAGTTTTTAATCGAATTTGATGTATGTTACTCAACCGATTTAGATGTGTTTTATCTTGCGGGGCACGAGTTTGGTGCCATCTTTTTCGAGCTTTTCTTTTTCTAACCAAATCTTTTATTTCCCATGGGTACTTTATATTACTATAGCTTTCTATTTTGCGTTGTTGAGGAGTATTATTCCATGCTGCTTTTTGAACGGTATCGATAAAGGAGCCAACCTCGTGGGTGGCCGCGGTGTAGTGATAATGTGTTCGTTGAGTGGAAGATTTCGCGTTCAATGCCAGCCAAAATCCATTTAACTTTTATTTAAAAGTAATAAAAAAGGTCGGTTGTTATACCTTAAAGTATGCACCATCTTAAATTTCTTCAAATTTAACGAAGAAAAAGTGACTCCCCGAAGTTAGTTCGGACACCACCCATGGAAGTTAGTCTCCACTACATCCAAAATCTTTCCTAGCACTCTCTTTCTTTCCCTTCTCTAACGCTTGTGCTGTGGTTACATATAAAGGGTGTTCATAACCCCTTGAGTACGTGTAAATTATAAAAAATACAACGCTATTCTAAGCGATACACCCAGTCGAATATTATTTTCAATATCGTTTTTGAAGTCTTCCCAGTTGGTTTTCCCGTTTGTTTGATACGTATATACATGCAATATAGAGGCTCCACCTCTAGCCTCATTCGATGGATGTGGAGCATGATATCCGAGGTAACCTTGAATCTTTAATTTCGAATTACTCTTTGCGTAAGTTTCGGATATTAAACTGATGTCGATATCTTTTTTTTTACATATACAATTCAAGTTCCCAAGTTTTTGCAAAAGGCCATTGGCATTACACGTTATGTTTTAAGAAATCTATTCATGTCATAGGGTACGTTTGTTGCGAATACTATTTTGGAGCTAAACTAGCCTGTCAAAAATAAGTTTATTCGTTTCACTTTGTTCCTCAAGTTTTGAAAGAATAATCGAAATACGTTTGTAACTGGGTCAGGTGAGATATTTTTTTGATCTTTTTCGGATACTATAGCTTGACCATACGTTTGTACATTTGGTTTTGTATGTAAAGGATCCGAACGGATTTCTGATGGCCGCGTAGTTTGTGAAAATGTGGGTTTTTCAATTATAGCATGCTTTGGCTTCGACACATTTTTAATCGGAGTTTTAGGCATTTTCCTTTTTGAATTCAATTTCTGTGAATTCATAATCAATAATTTCGCCCGTCTTTTTTGCAACTCTTTAGCTACTTCGCAGCCGCGATAATTTACAGGGTGATTGCCTTTGCAGTTGATGCAGATAAGAGGAGTTTTCTTATCTGACCTATTTGATATGATTTCCGGCACATTTTACACCCCTCGGTTCTTTTTGACAATAGGTTTGCGTATGAATATATCCTTGGCAGCGCTTGCACTGAGGAACTAATTTTAATCCTTTCGCATGGGTTCAATTTTTACAACAATATTAAGTTTTGTTTTTATTTCATAAATTTTATTCAAAGTTTCTTCTTTATCGAAGGTGAGTATAAATACAACGCGTAAAGACCTTTCATCAGATTTATTTTCAAATGAATACCATTAAATTTTATTGGTATTTAGCTTCCGAGATAACAGACGGTAGCTTTCCGGGTCTTTTACGCAGATTTTCCATGTATTTTTTCTGGGCGAATTTACTTGGTAGTCCGACAATGCAAACGATTTTATCGAGGTATGTAACTTGTTAGAGTTACCGTTGTTTCAGATGTTTCGCTTTTTTAACATTCTCTTTGTCTTGGTTTATAATTTCAGGAGATGATACAGCTTTTCCTTTCTAACCGGTCTTTTCTTTAGAATCTAGTCGGTTTCGCGACTGAGTTCATCTTCATCCGTATGGTAGTTCACGGGCAGTTTGTACATGGTTTTGGCTCATTAGGTGTTTTCAATGTACTCTTTATCGTCATATTTTCTTTCTTAAGATGGAGAATTTCTTTACGAAGCTCTTCGTAGAGCAGATCGAAATTGTTACGCCTTTTTCGAAGAACGTCGTTTTCGTCCTTAAGTCTCTTATCTTTCTTATTGATTCTCGCTTTACGTGGGCTGACACTTCTGGTGTGGTCGAGCTCCTTAAGACACATATATGTTTTTGAGATCTAGATGTAGATGACCTCATTACCCTTGAGCTTTTTCCGAAAAGGTTACATAATTGCAATAATTGGCTCTCCCCAGAATCCGTAGAGCCGACCTCCGAAGAGGGTGGATTTTCCAGTGATACTGAATTGCCACCTGGGGTATTAAATTTGTTTGTTTTACATTTTTGTTTTGGTATACTCTTAACACTCGGTATATGGGAATGGATTTTAGTCGCCTTCTGCGACAGGCATGCCTTACCTCGGGTATATTCTGACCCCTAACCCGAAGGGGGTTATTATGTTATGTTATGTTTGACATCACTAACAAAATCATTAAACAATAAAATTATATCTTAGCTATACATAAAGGGTCATCCAATAAGAGCTTTCTGACGTTTTTATATATAACACAAACATATAAATGAATTGAGGTACAACTTTCGACCACTCTTTCAAGCTTTGTCGGTGTTCCAAGAGTAACGTGAGTTATGCTGGCTTCCAAAATTTCAATGTTTTTGGGTTTATCGACTTAAACAAGAGATTTTATATAACCCCCAGAAACGGTGTCAAATGGTGTCAATAGCACCATGATGAATAATATGAATTTGAAACCACAAGTCAACTTCACCAGTACCATGAATTTTCGGCAGGCAACAAAAAGACTACGAACATTCACATTTTTAAGGAACTACGGCCCGATGATACCGCCTGTCCATAAACCGCAAAAAAAGTGAATTTGTGAAGTTTCATTGCTGGAAGTTGGATTGTCTATGTCTGTTCATAGGCTCAAAAACTTCAATGTTGATTATTAACGTGGCCGTTTTACAAAAATGAGCTTCGTGGATACATTTTATGCGGTTCCAACGCCCACAAACCGAAATTAAAACGCAAATGGCTTCAATTCTTGAACGAGCTGTATTTAACACTTTAAACCCAAGATCACCTGTTCTCATAAATACCTGTGTGAAATTGGTTTGCAATCTGGTGATAGTTTTTTGAATAGTGCGCTATTCGAGAGATCAATATGTATAAATGCTGATGACATGAACATTTTTAAATGAGATTTAAACATTTTGATCCAAAAATGGAGTTTAAAAAACACAATAACATTTTCGTCATAATCGTCCAATTGATTATGACGACTTATGACGATAATGTTATTGTGTTTTTCAAACTCCATTTTTGGATCAAAATGTTTAAATCTCATTTAAAAATGTTCATGACATCAGCATTTATACATATTGATCTCTCGAATACAAGTTCTGGTATCGTAAATAGCATGTATAAATAAGATGACTATCTTATATTACTCCAAATTGGGCAACAAAAAGTTTGGACTTGGAACCATTCAATTTTACCTGATAAGTTTTAAACAGATAGAATTGAACCTAATAAATGAATCCTCGACGGAGCCCATATGAATTAAGTTTCAAAATGATGGTCAAAATATTTGGTGAAGTCAGTGTATATACAATCGACTTCGTTATTATTTTCCAATCTGTTGCAACAATGATGCGGTTGTTAATTCCTTTTGCTTGTGGGGTTCATTTCCTTTTCATGTTTGGGTGCACTCGCACTCACTCCAAATCCATCAGTAAGCTCAAGCAAACTTTGCATGCACCAAACCTAAATATAATTCCAGTTTTAAATGGCAATAACACTTGCTTTTATGTGGCGGGGTTTATTTCCATTTCGTAAATGAAATAAGTCCTGTTGGGGGCTATATCCTTTTATTTGGGGGTTATTTCACTGCACCGTTCGAATAGCTAAGGAATGCAAGAGAATTTTGGGATAGCTATAGTTAGTGAAGTCACCTCGCACACCCTTTTTTGAAAACAGGTGTTGAAAATGCATTTCCCATTGATTTGGAATACTCCTGTGTCAAAAGAACTTTCGAACATTTACTTATGGTATCGCAAAAGTACATATATGCATTGCTTTACGATTTTTTTATTAGTGTCTCATAGTCTAATGTAACTTCACCGATACTATCTTGAGGGCAGTCATTGAAATAACTGAATGTTGGTCTAAGACTTGATGGGTATCAATAAATGATTTACTGATGTTTAAGTAAGTTTGATAAAATTTTAGATCTCGATGTTTTTGAACTATTGTAAGAGAAGTTAAATGGATTTTCACACACTTTTCTCTTCAAATAGGTTCACTTTTAAGAGCTTTCTCTGTATTGATTATATAGTCATTATATTAATAATTTGATATCGCAGAGAATTGTTTTTTTTTTTATTTATTTAGGTACGTGTCATAGTCCTAATGATTGAGGCTTTTTGCTCTGTTACGGCTATTTCGAAGAAATTTAAGCTCTTTCGTGTACCTCTTTTAATTATTGTCACAAACCAGAAATTTGTAGGAAGTATCTACAGATCCGAGTAGTATAATCAATTGTCGAGAAAGCTTATCTCAACTTATACGTCCCTAATCAGCATAAAACAGGAGGTCCCGCCATCGTGCAAGAAGTACTGACGTACAGATGAATGGTTGAGAGAAATAGCTTGGCCCTGAGTACTAACGAGCCTGTTACGCCATAAATTTATTTCTTTTGCTCAGGCTTTAGAACTTGCTTATATAGAATCAGCTTTTTATGTAAAGGCAACTTGCAATATCTTCCTATAAGCCAATATATTTGCCTGCATTTGTTTTGAAACTCGTCAAGTTGTTTATTTCTTGCGATTTCCATTTTGGTTTCGCATTTAGCGTAATTCCCAAATACTTCACATCACTCGCATATATAATGTTTACAGTGTCAATCAAAAAAGTGTTCCGATACGTAAAGTTAGAATGTGCGGATTTTTTTCTCATTAAGAGATGTGCCCAGAATTTTTTCCATTGTGCGATTTTATTATTTGATTGTTATGGATGCTGACTCTATTATGCAACTCTTTGTATCGTCTGCGAAGGTTGCTATAATAATTTCTTCTTTTTGTTGTATATTGCGAGTATATAAAAGGAGTTGTATCGGGCCTTTAACGCAGAATATTCGTTATCATCTTTAACATGAACGATTTTGTCCTAAAGATGGGATTTTAGTATTGCACAAAGTTGTTCCGGAAGAACTGTTAGTTTAAATAACAGTTGTTTGTGCCAAACTTTGTAAAAGGTTTTAGTAACGTCAAGACAACCAGTGGAACATATCTGTGTTTTTCTTTTGTAAACCTGGTCAATTGTTGAGTGCTTGTCTGCAAAACTGAATTGGTGTTCAGAAATTAAGCGTAAGAAGATTGAAGTAAGAAATGAGGCTTGCAGGTTTTCCCTGATTTGGAACCATAATGGCCTCTGCTGTCAGGAAAAATAAATTGTCGGCGATTGTAATAATGACCATCCAGCCGACCTAAATAAAGTTATGATATCAATATAATGTATAAGCCTAACAAGGCTTTCGAATTGTTTTCCCGTGGGCTGGTGGAAATCTTTATAGGCACGATGAGCACGTGCCCACAGTAGTGTGAGATTTTAACTCACTAAAACCACCACCCTTTTTGTATTTATATTGCAACTAAGTATGCACATTATCTAGCAATTTTTTATCACGAGTAATGATGTTTGGCAATTTAATTTCCTTTGAGACTTCCTGCTTACAAAATTTATAGCGCGGTTTGTTATTATCGGGCCCAATCCTAGGGCTTTGTTCTTTGAAGACGCCGCAATTAATTTGTTTCGTCAAGAATTTGAAGGACCGTTGTGTTAATGTTCCCCGATAAGGGTTTTCTTTTATGTTTTCGTTTCATCTTTAACCGCGGGAATACCCAGATCTCTGCGAAAATCTTCGTTCCCTTTGTACCATGGCGCATAGACGAATGATCTTAACATTTTGTTTTGAAAAGTTTCTAAAATGTTAAGATTAGTTTCACTGGTACTTGTATACAAGTTAATTTAGCACTTGTTTGTATAATAGTAGCTTGTTATCAAGGTTAAGCTTCGACTATTTCCCGAGTAACCAGCTCAGTTCTCTGCATTTGTGTTTAATTTCTCCGCATTTCTTTTTTACATGCGGCTTCCATTTTAATTTAGCATCGATTGTCAATACAAGATATTTCGCTTCGTTTGCTTCATTCCGGAAATGACGTCCTTCCTGCCGAACTCATTTGCAAAAATTGGTCAAATGAAAGTGTGCCTGAAGAATTGTATGGGACCACAGAGTTCCCGATGAACAAAAGGGGGAAGCCTAAAGGTCTAAATCGATTTCAAAGCCCACCCGAACCATATAAGACTCTGATCATCCCAAAAAAAGCTGGTAAGGAACGGGCTCATTAAATTGGCATGTTGGTTTAGGTGCAGGTTACTTCGGACTTTATCTCTACTGTAAATGTTTTTTTGATCAAATTATATGAACAGTGCATGTTGTAGTCTTAAAATATGAAATTAAATCGTATGGTTTACTTACCTTATGCTTAGTACCTACATATTCTCTTAAGATTTGCGTTAACCATAATTATTAAAACTTTTTGTAGGAGTGTGGTTTGTTCTAATACAAAAATATTTCATCTTATTCAATATTTTGATAAATGTTTTTGTTTAGGCATGACCAAACATAAAACACTTTTAAATAGCTGGGGACGTTTGTTCAAGTAATTTTGGTCCTTTAATTTTCTATATAACAACAATAATTTACAAACGGACTGTTTCGAAAAATTTATATATTCGAAATAAAATATTTTATTTTTAAGTCTCCTACATTACCTTTTTCCTATCTTTAAGTCAACGAATTTATAATTCATGTTTATATGTAGCAATTAAAAAAACAGTTTTATAATGCTTAATATTTTGTTTTTATTTTATTTCACAGGTCCTTCTGAGAATACGTCGTTGTTGGGAATTTATCACCCTCGTGACTGTGAATCGAGTAGTGATCTCTCCACACACTTATGTGAAATTGAAGATTCTGAATACGAAGATTGTCCGATAGAGACAAACACATCAAGGAATAAAAATACTCCCACCACCGGTCATACTAAAAAATCCGTTAATTGGTCAAGTAGCATTCATCAAACCGATGTTTGACAAATGCACTGTAAATTGAGACCACTCGTGCAGCATTCTTTTGAATTGATTTCAAGTAGATAACGATTATCAATTATATATATTTTTGTATAGATAAGAAAATAATTAAGTTAATTAAAAGTATTACTCCATAGGCAACTCTAAACAGACATATTTATCGGTATAATCAGGAATATCGTCGGATCTGTACAAAAATGATTCCTGTCAGTTATTGAATTCAACAAAAATAGAGCCGAACAGGACAAAAGAGCATAAGGATACAAAAACTGTAAAAGCTAAATATGGTTTAGATCTTTGAATATATTGTTAAATGTGTTCCTACGCAAAAGTAGGTGCTCTAATGTTTTAACATATCAGACACATTAAACATAATGATAATGAACATCGTATACTCTCATAAGTCTCGTTTCATATATTCCAGAAGTGAATAGTGTTTAGAATGCGCATTTGTAATTACGCATTTGTAATAACAAGAAGATTATCGGTTAAAGAATGTCGGAAAACATTGAACGAAACTATCGAAAAATATTTCTACTGAATGGCACGACACACGATGTTGCTTAGATACAGTGCCAACAAATTAAATTGTATTCGAAAACCAGCGCAACGGGGGCAAATATTTTGTACAATCTAAAGCTTAACTCCAGTATTCCGAATGTACAAAAAACCATTTCAATGAATGAGAAAATATATTTCGAAACGTTTAATTAAAGTTTTTTTTGGACCGTTTCAAATCTGCAACTCACTAAATAAATGCTGGTGTTTTCCAAGGCTCTGTTTTGTATTAGACTTTCTTTCTCATTTCTATAAATGATCTTCTGCCTGCAATTTCTAAAAGAGTTTTTCAGTTTCAAATAAAAAAAAAACTATCTGACGTTTAATTTGTATTTCCTTGGCGGGGGGTTTTTGATATTTTGCTTGAAAAGTGTGTACAATGTACGAATTAAGAACTGAGCAATTTATAAATCAAATAAAAAAAAATTTTGTATTTCAATTTTATAATTTAACATGCTAACTTTGTATTTGTATATATTTATAATTTGTTTTTCACTTGAATCAACTTATATTTGTATTTTAAAAGCAATAATTTCCAAAATTAGTACTCCCGCCATTTAAAATGTAACATTTTTTTCGTACATATTGTTTTGACTTGTTTTCCGAAGTTCTCTATCCAATTCTTTCCTTGGCTGATGACAGTACTATCATTTTCATGTCTTCGGACGTGGACTCGTAACGATAAAATATGTAAAGCAGATTAAATTCTGACCTTGACTTTATTATCAAATGGGGTAATTCAACAGAATTTAAATCAATGCTTCCAAATAACAATGTTGTCTTCTGTCTAACGAAATCGAAATCTAGAGCCATTATTTATGAATGGCAATTACGTCAAAGAAACCGAAAAGCTAAAAGCTTTCCATGCTACTTACGTAGTAAATTGTCTTAGTTTGCTAAATCAATGTTAGTTTACTTGAGTTTAACGCCCACGGCGTGTCGAGTGAACCAAAAACAACATTGCACCATAGTTTGAACATGGTCGAAATATATTTTTCCTTACTTTGTTTTTTTTTTGTAATTTAACAACCCTCCCATTCAATAATTCAGCGGCAATACTCGCTACTCTATGAATGCATATTAGTTTACCTTCACGCTTATGACTTGACGTACACGTAAATATACCAAACTCTGTTTTTCCTAGTTTATGACATTTAAAGCTACCGGTAGCCACTTTCTTCTTGCCCCCAATTTCCGGGGACAAAAAAATGTTTGTCCACCTATGGCTCTACACAGTTTCTATCCGAGCCACTTTACATTTTTGGTATTGTGTCCGAAAGCTCTTTAAGATATAAAAACCAAACGGAAAATGAACACAGTTTGTGTATTGAGAAATATGCACCTTTGAGGTTTTGCGATTGGTTAGGATAGTAAAGCAATCATACATAATGTTACCTTATTTTAAAAAGATCTTAATTCTCATGTTTCTGGAATCCTTATTTTATTTGATTTAATCAATCGTACCGGTTGTAATATTTATATTGTCAATCTTCTTAAGCCTATTTTACATTTTTAATTTTTAAAAAGCGATTATATTATTTATGTGAAATACTGAACTGAATGTACAGCTTCAACTTGTAGCAGTTTTCTTGATATTTATACTTCGAAAGGTACTTCGCCGGTTCTTACCACAAAGTAATAATTTAGATATGCAAACGAACGTCAATTGAATTTTTTTCATCGCCAGATTATTGCCTTTTATTAAGTTATTGTTTCGTTTTAAATTTTATTTATATGCAAACTGCTTCATAAAATGTAAACCTATATAAATAATAACTCAAATCGATAAAATAATGTTTAATTAGCAGCAGTATTTCGTGATCGATCGCACTATCCCAAACTAATATGTTTTGTAATCCCTTTTATTTATAAATAAGTGTTTGCCGTAATGTATGACTCTGACCATAACGCATTACTCGTATTTACTTGGCTAAAGTTTGAAACATAAAAAAAAAGTTATCACTTTGACACTTTCCTATGGCCCAATAATAAGAAAAATAATTTCATAGTAAATACTTGTTACAACTCGACGTCATCCATGAAGTCTTTATACATATAGTTTGTTTTTTTAACCCAAATTTTGATAAAAAAAACGATTACAAATTAAAGAGTTTTATTTCGATTACGCCATGACTTTAAAGTCGACCACAAAATAAGTCAAATGTTGAAGACTTTTGAATTTCGTTAAATGTTTACAAACAGTTTAAAACGATATTTTGCACTGTCAAGTATTTGATCTCATACGCCTATTGTCACACAATAGGTAAGTACCAACATTGTTGCGTTAGGATGCGCGTGCTATAAATTGAATGTAAATTTGTGTCTTATCCTATCATAGACCATAAAATGTTTCTATGTAATGGAAGGCCTTTTTAAATTTAATGTGACATCAAGATGGGATATTCCATTAGAAATGATTTGTGTTTAATGTAGCAACTCAACTTTAAATATATACTGTGGTTCGATTACATAAAATGAAACGAGCGCAAGTAAACGATGCAGAGGTAAACGATAATATGCGATTGCGTAAAACGAGAAATATTTATGACAGCTCAACGAAAACGAATGCTATACGACCGCCAGATACCAGCCGTAAGAAAATGTATATCGTAAAAACTAGAACGATAATCGTTTTATGTAATCGAATTTTAACGAGAACAAAGTGATTTCACCTTTATTCGTTTTATTAAAAATTACCCTGAGGTACATAACGTTACGATAACATACCATTACCAAGAAAAAATGAGTACATTAATAAACTCTCAGAAGCTAATCGCTGATTAAAATACCCACGTGTAAACGTCAAAAATAAGTAAACGATTAGATAATTGTTTATTTATTTGGGGTAACCGCAACATATTGTACGATCGCAGGCTATTTACGTATGTATATTTTGCAAGCATAGGATGTAACTTTGCTTGCAAAATATACAAAAAGTTCCTGCTTTTAGATATGGATTCTAATACTAGGGTTTCTTTAACCATCATCGTACGTTTTGACGAAAAAGAAAAAAAAACCTTCCCCTATTTAGTTAATTAACTTTTCAAAAAAAAAAAATGGAAAATTTAACCATATCGAGTCTCAAAACATTCCAATGAAAACTCCTCCATAGTATTTTATATTCAAATTTCGTAGCCCGGTTTTTAAATTCTAAATCAATGAAATGGCTGATAAATGATAAGCTCACATTTAACGATGAATTCATCACAAATCTTTTAACAATGTGGTCGCTAAAATTCGCTAGGTCCTTTTTTTATTATTGCACATTAACCTCGTATTTACGTATTTACAATGCAGATCTATTTCAAATTAGTCCAACTTGTGACAATAAAGAAATTATTTCACAGAACCTAATATTGCTTTAAAATCGCAGCATGATATGAAAAGTACTTGCATTTTATTTTGAGTTTTGTGTTGCTGTTTATTTTTCTGAATGTTAATTATCAGTATTTTTTCGGCTAGTATCGTACCGTATGGCAGTAAAGTCTAGAAATGGATATTGTTTTGTTTGAATAATGAGCAGATTCTTTTAATAAGCTGACGAGTAAATGTTACTACATTTAAAATTATTTTTCTAAGAATAAGTTAAATCAATGTATATATTGGTAGTGTTATATTATATTTTATTCATACGACTGATAATTATATTTGTACATGAAACCTAATCCTTACATTACTTTCGTACAATATCCATAAGAAAAATAAAGCATAGAATAAATTTTTAAGAATAAATTAAGTATTAATAAATAAGTCGAAAAATACCTAAATCTGATAATTGCGTTAATGTCAAAATTTTGTATGGTACGTACGAGTTTGTGTAAACTCATAATTATGGTACTTTATAATTTGTACCTAAAGACTGTCATACGTAATATAATGTATTTAATTATGTAACGAACATTCGAATTCGCAGATATTCGATATTCGAATCGGGTAATATTTTTGCGATTATAAGAAATAAGTAAATGAATAATAAAAGTAAAACAGTACGTTTTTTATCAATTGTTTTAGTACTATTTTGTGTGTTGTACGGCTAAATTTGTTATTGGTGACAATTATGATACGAATACCTTTGCCTTTACATTTAGGCAATTATGAAAGGGAATACAGCTTTGGATGTTAATTTGGAAAATGTCAATTTAAGCTGAGAATCCTGTTTTCTAAAATTGGAAAATAAACTAGCACTCGTGGACCAAAATTAGCTAAGGGTAAAAAAAATACTTGAATCTGTCCTCGTGGTACAGGGCAGACAAAAAACATGCGACATTTATTTTTAAAAAATGCATATATTAATGATGTACATTCGTTGCGGAAAGCCGGTTAGTGATCGCTTGGATGTCCCCATAAGAGCAACGTTTGCAACATCAATGTTATATGTGCACATAACCCTACAAATGAGACTGAAGACCCAATCATGTAGAAATTTTAGGACCTCCTGGAAGGAGTCTACGGAGCCTGTCCAAAATCGTACTTGAGACTTCAATGCCAAAATCGGCAAGGAAATAGCTTCGGTGAAAAAATGATAATGGCTTCCAACTTACAATCTTGGCGCAGCATGTGATCAGCAGCAATATTTTCCCACAAAGCAACCTGATGATCTCCAGGAGGTCAAACCGCCAACCAAATCGACCATGTACTCATAGTAGCAATTATCGCCAACGACGCTGGTTTGAAACTGTTTTGTTGCATTCGGTTTGCATTGCTAACTCAAAGGCATATATTTTTGACAAACATGTGTATGTGTTAGCTCATAAGAAACAATCTTCTAATGTTTCACGAAATAAAAATATCACGTTTTGTATATTACCCTGTGTGTTTCAGCTTTAGTTAGAGCGAGATTGCCATAATATACATACAAGAACTAAGTGAGAGACTTACTCTTATCCTCCACCAATATCAACAGTACAGTGTCGCAATATCATCAAAGTAGTTACCGAGATAACAAACGACGCACGATACCAGTAGAAGGGGAGTAAATCTTGTGGAGTAGAAAAGAGAAAACGCAGCCTTTCAGCTCATGGAAATCGAAGAATCTTGCAACAAGAAGAACATACATCTGATCTACAAAAAGGCCAAACAAATGGCAGCTGGATTCAAAGTAGAAAGGTGGGTATTCAGGTAGCATTTGCAGCAGCTTCGTAATGATCATAATATCGAGAGTCTTTTAGGTTGGCAAAACCAGTACAGTAATTTTTAAATCTCTTTATGACCTATCAATAATGGGTATATTAGTTTCAATACATAGGTTGTAACATAGAGAAATAATTTATCTTAAGATTCGGTTAAGTCATCCCTGTCAGTTTTCTACGTCACCTTTTGTTGGGCATTAAAATTTAAGCCAGAATAATGAAATTTGGTACACGCACTCTTTATTGCTCCCAGCCGAACAAGTGTTAAATTTTTTAAGATAGATTCTCGGTGGGTGTATATGTCCAAGCACTATAATTTCACATTTAAATTAAGAGGTTTCCCCTGTCGATTGATTACATATACCATGATGTAAACGATTATGTGATATGCGTTATCACAAGTATCTACATAGCCGATTACATGTGGTGACTTCTTTCAATCATTATACCACCACTGTAACTGCATTTTAAATCTTTCCAAATGGACCAATGATGTCAATATCGTCGGCGTATGTTAGTAGTTGTACTGATTTTTGGAAGTCAGAGCCTCTGGTGTTGGCGCGTTAGTTTTACAAAATCCTCTCAAGAATCAAATTGAAGAAGGCGCATCGCCTTGCCTAAATCCTTTTTTGGTATCGAGTGTGTCGGTGAGGTCGTTTCCAACCCTGATGGAGCAGCGAGAATTCTCCATCGTCATCCTACACAAACGGACGAGTTTGGGCGGTATACCAAAACTATACATGGCTTTATACAGTTCGTCCTTATAAATCCTGTCGTATGAAGTCGATGAATAGGGGTGGGTTTCGATTTGGACATCTTGGTTTTTTTTCCAGGATCGACGAAGTGAGAAAATTTGATCGGTAGTGGACTTTCCTGGCCTAAAACCGCACTGGTAAGGACCGATCAGGTTGTTGGTAAACGGTTTCAGGCGTTCACATATTACGGCAGATAGGTTCCTGTAGGCGATGTTGAGGAGACTTGTGACTCTGTTGTTGGCGCAGTTTAGAGGGTTTCCTTTTTGGTGGATCAGAGAAACGATGCTTAGGTTTAGATATTGCTATCCTTACTTCACTCAGGTCGGGTGGTTGGCAGTTTTCGGTCTCGTTAACAATATTGAATGGTTCGTTCTGCCTGACAGCGGAATGACAGCATAGACTGTGTCTCAACTACGATATTTCCTTGTTCATCTCGACAGGATTCTGTTCGAGCCATGTATCCTTGCCTTTGACGTTTTACACTTTAGTAAAACTTGCGAACCTCGTTCCTGGATTGGCACCTCTCTATATCGTCGATCGCGCGCTTTTTTCTCTTTTTTATTCTTTCTGAAAGCCGGTGTTTTTCCTTTCTTCTCTGCCTATAGAGCTTAACGGCAGCTCTCGTCTTCAAAGGCAGCTTAGCCTTGTAGGCGTCATTCTAGGCTGGGAACATATGTCAGCATTCCCCATCAAACAAGGGGTTTCTAATGGCACCGTTGCCATTGTTCTTCGACATTCGATGCTGGTGGGTTCGTGCTAATCGAGAGGTTAAGGGATACGCGTTGCGCGAAGGTCTTGGCGGTCTCTTGCTTTTGCACTCTTTCGACAATAAATTTTTTTACAGTATTCCTGGATTGTTGTGGCGTGGTGGATATTTGCATTCTAAACCTTGGCTGCAACAAGGTAGTGTTCCGAGTCGATATTAGCTCCTCGGAATATTCGGACATCCAAAATACTGGATGCGTGCCAATTGTCTATCGCAATATGATCAATTTGGTTGACCGTTCGTTGATCTGGAGACCGCCATGTCCCCTTATGGATATCGAGATGAAGAAACGGTGTGCTGGCTATAGTGGCATTCTGTAGCGAAGTCAATTAGCCTAAGTCCGTTACCAGACGTGTTGTCGTGTAGGCGATGTTTTCCGACAATGCTGCTAAAGATTTCTTCTCTTCCTACCTTTCGGTTAAAATCTCCCAGCACGCTTTTAACATCGTACTTCGGTAGTCGCTTATAGGTTTTGTCAAGGCGCTCATAGAAGCAATCCTTAGCTATATCGTCTTTTTCCTCCGTTGGGCGTGAGCGCATATTAGGCTTATTTTGCCGAATTTGGCATTGATGCGGATTATAACAATGCGTTCGCTAATGTCTTCTGGCATTTGTCTGGCACTTACAACAAATCCGCATCCGAATAGTCGCTGTTTCTGCTATAACTATAAAACGTTCGTAGTAGATGTCACAGTTTTCCATCCTCTTTTTGCCCAGCCCACCCCATCGTATTTCCTGGATGGCAATAATGTCTTATTTGTGGCAGTTCCTCGCTTGCACCTCTCCTGTTTGATGTTCTCACATTCCAGGTGCAGATACGAACGTAGTTGTCCTTTTTTTTATTTAACCGTGTCGTCAACAATAAAATCAGTCCTTTCCGAGGCTATTGGTTGCTTCGTAACCGTTAGTTTTTTCCGTGGTTGGGTAGTTAACCCAAGGCACAACCCCCACACTGGAGGGAAAGTTCCAATTTATTAGATACCCCTAGGACACGGGGCCATCAGTATCCACTACAGAATTAAGCACTGCCGTTGGCCTTTCAGTTCATCCGCAACCATCTCTGTTCAAGAGGCCTGGCTAACCTTTGAAATTCATAGACAACCTGTTGTCGAATATTTCGAAGCAGCTTGTCTAGGTTCGCCTGTTACAGCAGGACGGGTATTCATTCCTTGCCATTCTGACCTGCTGTTTTTTTTTCGTCATGTTATCGACACTCGCGCTTATCGTTTAGCAAGTCAAATCCGGTTGGATGTACCCGATGGTTACAACTTGTAGGTTAAAAATAAGCACTCGATGTGTAGTCAGAGTTACAACCACTGGGCATTGCCAAGTTTAAGCCAATCAGAGTCTACTCTCGTTCTGCAACACCCAACCATCAACGGAGATCCAGCCGGAGACATAATTTACGTTCATAGTATAAATTTTCAACTATTGTTACTACAAATTAAAACATTTCTCTCTTTTTAGAGTTACATCTTCCTACATGTCTGTTAACTATCCAAGCAGCCACAAATTGCTGCCAAAGTCTTGGCAGAAGAAGTGCACCCAGAGGTAGACTTTTCCCAGAAATTTGAAGAAGTTCCAGATTTGCTAACATTATAAGATTTCCAAGACATTGGCATTTGGATCGATCCAATTGGTGAGTCAATATAATAAAAATAGGAATATCGATCACCACAAATGTTGTTTACATAAGGTGCCACCGCTGAGTTCATATCGGGTGACAAAATTTCTACAAATTTTCCCCGCATAACGTCGACTGGCTGGGATTGCGTAGATGTTGTAATCGGAGCTCACAACTTAAACACATGCCAGCCAATCATGGGTATTGTTTCACAACCGTTTCACAAAAAAAAACTCAGATCTACTTGAAATCATCATAGGCTGGTATATGATTTTGCATTCTCCGCTGGAGTAGGCATTATTTACCTAGACCAAGCAAAAGTTCTGATTTTCTATCAAGTTTGTATTAACTGCTTGTCCGCCAAACGAATTGCACTTTATGACCGTGACCTTGGAAATTCATCCCTTGCGTCATAGTTGTTATTCTTTCTAATAAATTTTTCTTTGTAAATCCTGCTTCGCTTCTTGTGATAATCGTGATGATCTCTGACCCAGAAACTGCGGTGAGCTATAATGGTACAATAGAAGTGACATGTAAAAAGTTAATTTTTTTTTATGTATTTGTATAACTATATGGGGAAAGGAAAATACGGAGTTTCCGTGTTCGTTGAGCATGAAGAATGATTTTTTGTATAGAAGGCGTATCGGTTCGATTGAATCGTTCCACCATTCCCTCTGACTGTGGATGCAGTGGTGTCGTTCTGGTCTTCTTAATACCTAACCGCTGGCAAATATCCTGGAATACTCTGGACACAAAGTTTCTACCTTGATCAGAATGTAGTTCCAACGGTGCCCCGAATCTGCATATCCTGTAGTGGAACAGAACTACTGTCTTCGCTTCCTGGTTAGGTAATGCGAATGCTTCTGGCCATTTGCTGAAGTAGTCCATAACAACTAATATGTACCGGTTTCCGCTGTTCGTTTCTGGAAACGGGCCATTTATATCTATTGCATGGTTCCTTGCGTCTTTCGTTTTGGTCCTTTACAGGCGGCGCATGTAATGCATTTTCGGCACCACTTGTCGATGTCCATGTAGCTCTCGTAGTACATCTTTGGCCATGGACCGTGGAACGACAAGCTGTGATACAAAAGACTTTCCGCCGGAGGACTCCCATTTTCTTCTCAAGGCATGAAGAGATACCCATTTTGCCCAGTACGCCTTCAGAGTTCGACTACGATCCAAAATTTCTTGCCAATCTGGTTTCTCCATGTGTTACCTCCAGGTTAAAATCGGTTCAATGTCAGGGTCTTCCATCTGCTTCTCTGATGTTGGGCGCGGCTCTTATTCGCCGGGTGGTGATTCCTTCTCTTCTTGGCGGGTGCAGTTCTTGCAGTTAATTCCGCATAGTCGTAGAGACAGTGCGTCAGCGTTAGAGTGCAGGGTGCCCTTACGATGGCGAATGTCGAAATCGTAGCTCTATGGCAGGAAGAAGGAACTTCCTGCCATAGAGGTATTTATGAAAATGCTTCGTCGCCAGATTTAATGCCTCGTGTACTTGCGATAAAACTCCAAAATTACTTGCGTCGGCATCGACAATGAAGGTCTTTTCACCGTCGGGATATACTAGTATCGGCGCTTGACAAAGCTGGTGTTTAAGTCTTTGAAAAGCGTTATTACACTCACTCGACCATTTAATTTGCTTTCCTTTCTCCGTGAGTTGATGTAAGCTCTTATCAATGCCAGCAAAGTCCCTTACAAACCACCGGAAATAAGTGGCCAGTCCAAGGAAGCTGCTTAGTTGATGTTTGTCATTGGGGACCGCCCAATTTTTCACTCGTGTGGTCTGGTGTTAAAGACTCTTATTGAAACCATGTTGTTCTTTGGTTGCAATAACATTTTCCAACGATGTAGTTTTGGAAATTATCGTCTGCATCTGGTTCAACAAGTAGGAATCGGTGGCTCCCAGGATCACCCTCCAGCTTTACCCATATAACAGTTTCTGATGACGGTGGTAGCACTTGGTCCTTCCCGGAGCTTCACATTTCGATATCTCAAGACCTGCATGCCAATATCCAAAATTAATTCATGAGCCTTCATGAAGTCCACTCCAATAATGCATTGATCACAATTATCAGCCACCAGGACTGCATGGGAGAAGGTTAGTCCCGCAAAGGATATCGGCCGCCGTACTTCGCCATATACTCAAGCTCTTTCTCAAGTTGCGGTCCTCAGGTAATAGCTGCTGGTGTTATGCAGACAAGACTCGCGGACAATCTTTTCGGATAATGGAAGCAGTAGTTCCGCAAGCTCTTTCCCGATGGTCGCATCTTGTCGAAAATTGTTGATAAAATGAAATGTAACTTAGGCATTAGTATTACTTGTGCGTGGACCCGAACGAACAGATCAACACATTGACGTTTAAAAACGTTGACATTTGACAGCCAAGGCCTCGTGTCGAATCTCGCGCGTTTTCCGGACGACATTTTGCAGCCGTTTTCGTTCGAATCCACACGCAAGAGAGTGAAGTTGCCAAAAAGTAAGCTATTTAAACATATAACATTATAATACATTGCTTAAATACATTTCTTATAGAGAATAAACCAATCTTAAATTAGAAAACAAGCACGATTGCGTTTTATTCGGGTAACCGACGGATTCGACCGACTCTGGTTGACAAATTTTATTCTTTTTTGATGCGATCTCCCTTCGCAGCCAGCGAAGGTCGAATTGTGCAGCCAGCAGCCACTTTCCGCAGCCAGCGGAGCATCAATCTCGAACACTGTCAGCAAATATTCAGCTCATGCCTCACCACCTCTCGCAGCCAGCAGAGTCTCAATTTAGTCGCAGCCAGCGAATTCCTCATTTGCCGTACACAGCCAGTGCAACAACCACTAAGCAACCGCCGCCAGTGTTTGCCAGTGTGGTCTGCCATAGCCAGCGAGGTGTTTCTTATCAGCCAAAAACAAAAGTTTGTCATCAGCACGATACAATGTCCACACAAAGAAGTCCAGCAGTTACTAGGAAATCATCCAGACGCCAAGCTTCCCAGTCTTCGGAAAGCCATTCTGAAGGAGAAAGTGACACGACGATAATCGATGGAGGTATTGTCAATAACACCACTTGGCAATTGCAGCAATTGCGTGAGCAGTTAGAAGCGTCGACACAAACAGCAGCAAAAGAAAAACTGGAGCGTGAGCGACTACAATTACTGCTTAAACAACAGCAAATAAAGGAAATAATTGGTGTACCTTTTACAGCTACAACTCTTCCCGCTACCAATACTTCCGTTAATGTGACTAATGCCGCTATGCCATCATTGGATGTCTCCACAGCCGTTACAACTACTTCAACGATGGTTTCAACTGCCGCGCATTATAGCTTTGCGCCAACCTCAACCGTTCCATCACTGATGCCTTTTAATGGAATATCAACGCCCTCAACTTCTACCGGATTCGCACTAGCACAGCGTACATCAGATGTTCCGTATTTGTGGCCGAGAACTGTATCGCACCAAGTGGAGGACAGTCAAACACAAGCTACAAGTACAGCTTATGCAACGCCGTACAGTTACTCTTCCAGACAGACGATTCCTACCTTCCTGCCACCTCTTCATGCAATTCAGAACTTTGATCCTCAGCTTCATCAGAACCAGCAAATATTTCCAACAGCACACCGAAGTCAACAATCATCGCTTAGTAACGGGAATTATAGGAGGCTACACGACCTTCCCGAATTCCATGGAAGGCCAGAGGAGTGGCCTATGTTCTGCGTTGCCTATATGGAGTTGAGTTGTGCATTTAATTACACGAAACTGGACAATATGTCTCGTCTTCAGAAGAGCCTAAAGGGACCAGCTAGAGATGCCGTCGAGTCACTCCTCATACATCCAAACAACGTTGACGAGGTCATGGCGACCTTGGAATTTCGCTTTGGACGTCCGGAGTGTTTAGTGCAAAGCCAACTGAAGAAGGTCAGAGAGATTCGACCAATCGCAGAAGACAGACTGGAGCTGTTAATACCATTTGCGACTAAAGTGCAGAATCTGACAGTTTTTCTGGAGGCGAGTGGTATGTACCAACACATAGCGAATCGTACACTAATGGATGAGCTCGTGTCCAAACTTCCCATGAGCAAAAGATTAGATTGGGCCCAGAACAGCTTATGCATTCAACCATTTGCTACTATCAAGCACTTTAACGATTGGTTAAGCCGCATAGCTCGTCTAGTTTGTATGATCTCGACGACTTCTTTGCCTTTGCCAATTCAAGGTAGAGGTGATCAAAAGCCTAAGCAAGGAAGTATCCTACACGCCATGGAGAACTCGTCATCAGCTATAGCCAAGAACAATAAATGCTACCATTGTAAAGGCAAACAACATCCACTCGTTGAGTGCAGAAGCTTTACAAAATTGGATCTTCATGGCAAATGGGAGTTTCTAAAAATAAACAAACTGTGTTTCGGCTGTTTCAAATATTTCCATGGGATACGGACGTGCAGATTTCGGAAGCCATGTGGAGTCAACGGATGTACCAGAAAACATCACCCATCGCTACATGAGGAAGAGGTCAAGAAGACTTCGAGCTCAACAACTGATGACAAGAAGGAGATAGATTCCCAGGATGCCGTGCTTAACTTTAACGATAAAACAAAGAAGAAGATCCTGTTCAGAGTGTTGCCAGTGAGAGTTTATAATGGTGAAGTGACAGTGCACACATACGCACTTTTCGATGAAGGGTCTTCCGTCACCATAATGAGCTCAGATCTGGCCAAACGGTTGCAGGTGAAGGGAAGGTCTTAGGATTTGAACCTCCAGTGGTTTGACAGCGAATCAATATGTAAGAAATCGTTTGCTGTTGACGTCTACATCAGTGCTGACCATGACGGAGCTGTGAAATATAAGATGGAGGAAGTGCAAACTGTCGATGAGTTGTGTTTGCCCAAACAAACGTTTGTTACTGCCGACTTGGATACGGATCATCAGTTGTACGCATCCTCAGTTGTCGAATATAATGACGTCAAACAAGACATCCTGATTGGCCTCGACAACAGTCACCTAGGAGCGCCCATTGGATCAGCCCACTCAACAAACGATGGTCCCATCGTTGCATGTACGAAGCTTGGTGCGGTTGTGTATGGGAAATCAGCGAGGAAAGAGGCATGTACACGACAGGATGTAATTGGACTATGCAACAATCAACGCGAAAAGCAGGACTTTCACCTGGATCGCATCGTTGAGGATTATTTTTGCATCGAGAATTTCGGAGTCAAGATGCCTACAGAGAAGTCTATCTCCGATGCCGATAAGAGAGCACTAGACGTCTTATCAACAACCACCGTTTACGTCAACGATCGGTTTCAGACTGGCCTCTTATGGAAGATGAATGACTTGCAACTGCCTGATAGCTACCCTCTAGCCAAACGAAGACTCTTCAGTCTTGAGAAGCGGATGCAAAGAGACCCTGAATTTGCCACCCAGTACAAGAATATCATCGCCAGCTACGTCCAAAAGGGATACGCGAGAAAGCTGAGCAGCGCTGAATCGGGAATAACTTCATCAAGGACCTGGTACCTACCGCACTTTGGAGTAAAAAATCCAAATAAGCCAGGGAAAATTCGACTTGTGTTTGATGCGGCAGCGGTCGTGAACGGTACATCATTAAACTCCTTCTTACTCAAAGGTCCCGACGACTACAGGCCCATGATGTCAATTTTGTTTAATTTTCGCCTAAGACCTATAGCAGTGAAACGAGACATTAAGGAGATGTTTCACCAGGTGCTGATAAGACCAGAAGATGGAGACTCGCAACGTTTTCTTTGGCGAGAGAGTGCAGAACGTTCCATTGACGTCTACGTTATGGAGGCCATGACATTTGGTGCCAGCTGTTCGCCGTGCTCAGCTAACTATGTTAAGAACCTCAACGCTACGAGATTTCTGAATAGCAGTCCGAGAGCTGTAGATGCTATCATCAACAACCACTACGTCGATGATTATGTCGATAGCTTTGACAGTGTATCGGAAGCCATCAATGTCACCAGAGATGTCATTTCAATCCATCGAAAAGGCGGATTCGAACTTCGAAACTGCGTTTCCAACTCGAAGGACGTACTACATGGCATTTCACATTCATATGAAGAGCATCATTCTGGAAACATGGTCGACATGAACATCGATGCAGCAACGATAGCCGAAAAGGTTCTTGGCATGTGCTGGGACAGTTTGGAAGACGTTTTCATTTTCCGTCTTAACTTCGCACGTATCAGCCAAGAGATAATGATTCATGATCAACGTCCAACAAAAAGAGAGTTCCTGAGCATCGTCATGTCTGTTTACGACCCGTTTGGAATGTTAGCGAACTACTCTCTTCACCTCAAGCTCCTGCTACGATCGGTTTGATGTTACGGAGTTGGATGGGACGATCCGATTCCAGAAGAGACATTCGAACGGTGGAAGCAGTGAAAGTTGGAGCTTCCAAGGTTGACACAGATGAGGATTCCCAGATGTCACAGCTGTCACTTAACAAACGCCAGCCGGATAGATCTGCACACTTTCGTTGACGCCAGCGAAGATGCCTACAGCGCCGTCACTTATCTTCGTATCGAGGTCAATGGAAATGCTTGCGTATCATTTGTCTGTGGTAAAACCAGATGCGCACCAAAGAAGCTCTTGTCTATACCTCGTCTTGAGTTGTCAGCTGCTGTACTTGGAGTTAGACTTCGCAACTCCATTGTCGACTGTCATAAATTGTCGTTCACTAATCATGTGTTTTGGAGCGATTCAAAGACGGTTTTACACTGGCTACGATCGGATCCCCGCCGCCACAAGGAATTCGTGGCCTTCAGAATAGCCGAAATCATTGATACCAGCCGGATTAATCAAGGGCGTTGGATTCCCTCGAAGCAGAATCCAGCTGATGAAGGTACGAGAGCACGTTATCCGCCGCAGTTCGATGTCGACAACGTTTGGGCTAAGGGTCCCGAATTTCTTAAAAGTAGTGAAAGGGAGTGGCTAAAAATGCCAGACGATATTTCCAACCAGGATTCCGAAGAAGAATTTAGGTCGAAACATGTACTGCATAGATTTACTACGTTCTTGAAGCTGCTGCGAACGATTGCCTGGGTGGTACGCTTTATATGTGCGAGTTGATAGAGGTGAACTTACCGTCGCTGAGCTCAACAATGCCGAACGCCTGATATGCCAGCAAATTCAAAGGACTGCATTTGCTGATGAAGTCGAAAATCTACGACAAAAGTTGCCGATTAGCAGAAATAGCAAAATTATAGGTTTGACGCCATATATAGATGAATATTGGCTTCTACGTGTCAGTGGTCGCATAGATGCCGCCATGACTATACCATTTGCTGCCAGACGTCCTATAATTTTGACAAAAAATCATGGAGTGACTAAGCTAATCGTGGACAGCTATCATCGACGTCTTCGACATCAGAATGATGACACGGTCGTCAACGAGGTAAGGCAGAAGTTTTGGGTTCCTGCCTTACGTCCTGCTGTTAAGCGAGCAAGAAAGAAGTGCCAATTATGTCGATCTCGCAGCGCCAAACCACAGCCACCGCTAATGGGTCAATTGCCAGAAGACCGTCTTACTCCATTTGCACGGCCGTTTACATAAACCGGCCTCGACTACATCGGCCTAGTTTGTATCACCGTTGGACGCCGAAAGGAAAAACGATGGGTAGCTCTCTTCACCTGTCTCACGATCAGAGCAGTCCACATCGAGATCGCGTCCGATTTGACAACAGACTCCTGCCTCCTGTGCATACGCAATTTCGTCAACAGGCGTGGAGTACCTCTACGCATCAGGAGCGACAACGGGATCAACTTTATCGGAGCCAACAGGGAGTTGAAGAGTGGCGGTATATTCGACGATGAGGCTCTTAAGGTGGAACTTTCGTCTGCAGGCAACGAATGGGTGTTTAACTGCCCAATGAACCCACATGCAGGAGGATGTTGGGAGAGGCTCGTTCAATCCATTAAGCGAGTTTTGTCGTCCATACTATGTGAAGCTGCGCCAAAAATGGAAACGTTGCTAAGTGCGCTCATCGAGGCTGAAAACATCGTAAATAGCCGATCATTAACACATTTACCAGTATCGACACAGGATGAGGAACCGCTGACACCCAACCACTTCCTACTCGGGGTTCCCAATTCGACCCAAACGCCAGGACCAGTTGAGGAAAGAGCGATGTGCCTTCGCAAAAAGTGGAGAGTGTATCTTCCCGTCCTAACGAAACGATGCAAATGGTTCCGAGAAGTGCCGCCGCTTAAAGTCGGAGACCTGGTCCTCGTATGCGACAGCAACGCTCCCAGAAGTCAATGGATTCGAGGAAAGGTAGTAGCAGTGTTTCCAGGAGCTGATGGTCAGGTACGATCTGCCGAAGTGGCAACGACTTCAGGAACATTTCGAAGGCCGGCGGTGAATCTTGCTGTACTGGATGTAAGTGAGGTTTCCGGTCTAGACTCGGACGCCTCACGCCTCATTATTGATAAAATGAAATGTAACTTAGGCATTAGTCTTACTTGTGTGTGGACCCGAACGAACAGATCAACACATTGACGTTTAAAAACGTTGACATTTGACAGCCAAGGCCTCGTGTTTAATCTCGCGCGTTTTCCGGACGACATTTTGCAGCCGTTTTCGTTCGAATCTACACGCAATGGAGTGAAGTTGCCAAAAAGTAAGCTATTTAAACATATAACATTATAATACATTGCTTAAATACATTTCTTATAGAGAATAAACCAATCTTAAATTAGAAAACGAACACGATTGCGTTTTATTCGGGTAACCGACGGATTCGACCGACTCTGGTTGACACATCTACTCTCAGACCTCTGTTTTTTTATCTCTTTGTTTGGGATACTTGGATTGTGGTCCTGGGGGCGTCGATTCCAGAACCCAACTTCTGCCCCGCGAAGTTGGTTCTTAAGCATTTCCCAACTGCGGTACTGGAAATTCATAACAGCAGGTCGATTTTTGACGCCTGTTGCAATGTGGACAATTGCTACGCTTTGATGGGTTTCTGCATTTGAGCTCGGAAATTTATATTCGGTGAAATCTCCATTCTCTCACAAGAGCATTCAATGGTGGCCAGTTCTCTCACTCGATGAGCTCCTTGAGATGCTTGATCAGCAGCTTCTTATGTTATTGCACTTGCCGAAGCAGCGGTGTGCGTTTTCCATCCAATCATACTGCGAGTTGCAGTTTGGTGTCAGCTATGGCACGAGTAAATGCGTCCTTTGCCATCTGGTTAATGATCTCTTCACCAGTGTTATGGATATGACAAATGTGCTATGCGTTCAATATCTGCTTGCAGTTGTTGAAGGGTTTCCCCTCTCTTCTGGACTCTGCTGCACAGCTGCACTCGATACACTTTTAACATGTGGTCACTACCAAACTGCATATCGATTTCTTTCACGATAGCGTTGTATTTGCGTTGATTCTCAACGGAGATGGTTAGCAAAAGCTCCGCAGCTGGACCACGCAAAGCCAGTGTACGTGCGATTTTGTTTCTTAACAGCTTTTAGCTCTTTAGCTAGATCCTCAACTTTCTGCTCAAATGCTTCGACTACTTTCTCAACCTTCTTTTCAATTTATCCCCTATTTTTTCAACTTTCTGTTCGACTGCTGCCACATAATTTTCTGCCTTCCCAATTTTCTCTTCTACCGCCATAAATATAGCCATGACTTTTTCAATTCGATTATAAATCACCGTAAACTTTGACTCGAGGACATTATCAAACTTCTTTCCCTGTTCTTCGAGCTGCTTGCTCCTCTCATTGTTGTTCTAGCTGAAAATCCAATTTATTGTTATGGCTTTCGGACTGTTGGCTCTGTTCCTCGCGCAGTTGTTTCAATTTGTTGTTTTGTTCTTCTAGAGATTTCTTTTGTTCTTCTAGAGAATTCTTTTGTTCTCCGAATTAAGCCTCCAGAAACTTCATCATTGATGACATGTCGAAGCCTGCACTTACTTGTTGCTCTTCGACATCAAAGACAATCAAATTACGATCTTCACCACTTTGCTCTATTGCGTCATGAAGACGAATAAATAAATAACTCTTTCTTCCTATTTAGCTCCGCAGCAGTGAGCTGATCTAATTATTTGCGAACCATTATTGTTTAATCACACCTTTTTTTACAAATACAAACTTAATCGTAAACCAAATTACTGTTCGCTATTATCGAATTTTCATGATTCACTATATTCACTTCAACTGTTCCCTTCACTTTGTTCACCTCACTATGTTCATTTCATTATGTTCTTTAACCGTTTATTCACAGTTCACAGTTTTCTAGCAACTTCTCATCCAGAAAAGTTTTTATTCCACTTCTGACACCAATGTAGAATGAAGCCGGGCTTCGAATGATGAATCACTTTTCTCTTTTATGTTTAACAATAATTTAATTAACAATTCAATTACACTTATTTGAAATTAAATACCAACGATTAAATTCGCGCACTATTATAACTTTTCAAAATTCGCTTAGGTAATTCACTCTGTCAACGCTATTCAAATCACGTTGAGTTAACAATTTAGACTAAATAACTGGTTGTCGCTTCATCTCTGTTTATACCATTCCACATACAGAAGGCATATTCCCGGAAATTGTTCGATGGTTCGAGAAGTGGTTTTGACAGATACTACTTTTGCAGTCATTCATTCCATTGGGTGCATGCAGTACCACAATTCGACACTAAATGGATCTGTTCGATCTTCACACAACAGGGTAGGTTCGTACACTACAATCCGAAATTAAACACAACAGGGTAGGTTCGTACACTACAATCCGAAATTAAAACAACAGTATATTTCAAACTCAGAGTTATTATAAGTAGGATAATTTCTTATTTTTATAAATGATATAAAAAGTGTTTGAAGTACCGGCTTGGTTATCTGTTGATCAGAAAAAGTTTAGTTTAAGATGGTTACGAATTCGCCCATTTTATATTTTTGATAAACTGTTTTATTTTTGCTGATAAATGTATTTCTTTGCAATAGTAAATAATCCAGTTAACAACAGCCGTATTAATAAAAGCAAATTAAATGTGAATTATCTTCAATCAATGCATTTTACGAGAAATCTTCTTAATTAAACAAATTTAAGTTAATTGGCGTTGTTTACCATAAAATTAACTAAATTACCAAAGTAGGTGAATTGAATCGAGACTTCTTCTATACACGAAATGAAACTATCTTGCACATATGGAATAATAAGCAACAACAGATAACAGCGGAATATGTACTAATTTTAATATATGTACTTAGTAAGAGATTTGTCACTAAACGTCAATCACCTATTACATGGGCATTTATTTTTGTTAAAAAAATCTCAATTCATGAATTAACTTTTAATCAAGAGATTAGATAATAATTAGTAATTTTTATTAATTTTTATTAATACGAGGAAATTTTAGCCAAGGTTTTGTGCTTGAAAAATCAAAACAAATATCTTGAAGAACGAATCGATAACCTGTTGCAAAAAATGATGGAGTCGAATGATGTGGTGCACATGCCCGCAGAAGCAAATACCGACATGAAAGATAAAGCCAAGTCTGTCTGCGCTGGTTTGCTCGACACTGACGACTTAAGTTATAAGATTGAGTACGCACATTCGGTAGCTCCTTCCAACAGTCGTACAGCAATGGTCGTTGTAAAACTTAACTCGCGGAATGCAGCTTAGAAGATACTTCGTAAACTGAAGGGCACACACATTCATATACATAACGACCTCCCGCAAAACACCCGTCGCCGAAGAAGCAACGGCTTCCAATCACCAAGTTTCTGCGTTTAGGTTTCCCCTAGTAAAAACTCATTTTGGAGACGATAAACTTTTCATTCTCAATAATTTATTCACTTGGGATTTTTCGAAAGGTTTAATTTGTGGCACAAAAGATCCCCTAGAAGTGCAACGCAGTGGTATTAAAAATGTAAACATGCGAAATGTCAACCGCAAAATGTCAAAACGCAAGTCATCTGAATTGGTTGCACTCCGTTAATTGAGGCAAGAGATGATCTCAATTTGGGTGCAAACACAAGCACGATGCACCAAGCGTTTGGACGTTCACACGATATAATGGAATGAGGAGTACCTGTCTACCAAAAACAAATTAGTTATGTAAACTTAAGTATATAATGTCGCAGGTCTTAAAAATATTTTTTTTATCATGAATTTTTTTAATTATGTAAAAAGTTTTGATATATTTATGCTTTTCGAAACACCTGTATTAGAAGAGGAAAAGTACAAATTTAATGATATATAGGAAGTGGTGGACAATTATGGGGATAGCGTAAAAAACTCGAAGCGGTGGCTACGAATTTCAAGAGAGTTGAAGAGATAGAAGTTTTGAAGTTAAGAATAATTGGTTCTGTGGTCCACATCTTACCAATTTACCGGTATTGTTCACAATGGATAACGGATTATAATCGACTCTGCGAGACCCTGCAGAATATAGGCTCTGTGGATGTTCTTCTTAATGGAGATTTCAATGCTAGGATTGGTCTGTCGCAAAACAGCTTCGTTAGCGGTACAGCATCAACAATCATCAGCCCTACTCGCAGATCAAAAGACGAAACGTGTGAAGAAAAAGGTGTGAAAATTTTGGATATTGCCGATACTCCGGATGTAGGGATGCTGCATGGGAGCTGCAAAGGCTACCGAAATGGCGAGTATACGTTTATTCGTGGAACAGCGTGCTCAGTCATAGATTTCTGTTTGGTGTCAGGAAAGTGGAATTCGATTGTGAGTCATTTTAGGATAGCGGAGCAGACTTTTTCAGGCCACATGCCCTTGGTAAGGACCTTACCCAAGTTATAATTAAAGCTGTTTCAGTAAGTGCTAAAGCGATAACTAGTAACGATATTTTTAAACAGAGATGGTTTGACGAGGATTGTGAAAAAGCTATAGAGAAATCGTTCTCATTCCTAAAGCTGTTGAGGAAATATAACACATCTCTTTCCAAAATGATGTACGCAGATGCCAATAAAAAATTTAAACCACTTTGTTATGAAAAAGAAAATGTTTGGATCAAAGAAACATAACTGTCCTGAATACATCGAGATCTTCGGCAGAATTTTGGAAAGCCACCAAATTAATCAACGGGTGAACCAATTCCATTGCTGCATCACTAAGCACATCAGAACTGCACCACCATTTTCACCGCTTCCACAGTACGCAGCGCCATATTTTAAAGATGAGATCCTGGATGCACCCTATTTCGATTGATTACCTTAAAGAAAGCGTTATATGACGATAACATTGTCTATGTATGGGATATGGAGTCAATACCTGAAGAGTTTTCAACACAAATGGGAGTGAAGCAAGGTTGTGTCTTGAGCACATTACTATTCATTCTGTTCATCAATGACATCGTGGAGGAGATAGGAGGAGGCTTCCATATTGGAAATAACCGGATATCTGGCCTTATATTCGCAGATGATATTGTTTTCCTATCCGAATCGGTAGAAGGAATGCAGCGAATGATGAACCAACTGGAGAGCTACTGCGAAAATTGTCTGTTAATTTGCAGAAATCTAAAGTGATGATATTTAGAGATGGAGGTGGAAGATATGCAAACAACGAAGAGTGGATCTATAAAGGAGAATATTTTGCAATTGTTCGAGAGTGCAAATACTTAGGCGTAATAGTTACATCAAATCTCAATATAAGAAAACATTTTGAATCCAAGCTATTGGATGCGAAAAGAGTTGTTTCTTCAGTTTGGGCATGTTGTATCGATAACAAATACATTGAACATAGCTCAAAGCATAACATTTTTCACGCGACTGCAACTTCTATAATGCTTTATGGTGCGCAAGTTTGGTGATTTTGCCAATACGGTGGGGTGGAAAGGTTCCTCAGATATTTTTTAAAACGTACTATTCGGACGCCAAACTTTATGCTGCATTTGGAAACAACTGAGCTTCTATTGTTTTTTAGAACCCTAAAACTGCATTTTGATTACATTATGCATGTGCTGGAAATGGATGAAGTAAGACTTCCGAAGCGAGTGATTAAGAAAATGTTGACAACAATTGGTAATTTAGTCGAGAGGTGGGAGGAGCTAGCTCTGGGTGTAGGTGAAAGCGTACAGTTTTCACCTGATATAAACATTCCAGATTTGAGAGAAAAATTCAATTCAATTTAAAGAAAGTAAGCCAATTTGCATATGCAAATTTTAAACATGAAGCACAATCTTCTCAATATAGAATGATATACAATCAGCTCAATTTTTATCTTAGAGAACAAACATACTTACTCAACCGCTGCCCCATAAGTATGATAAATGTAGTATTTAAAGTTAGAGGCGAATTATTAAATTTAAACTACACTCCACATCGACCCCGATCTACCGATCCTATGTGACCTATGCAACCTCAAGGAAATGGAGGATGTATACCACTTTATTGCAATATGTCCTATTTTGAGGAAGTTTCGTGTGAGGTATTTTGAAGTTGCTTCGACACTTATGGGACGACACTTTGGAAGTCCTGAATGAAAAATCTGGCTGGGAAATATTATATAAATATACGACAACTGCACTTTTATATATACAACGTATTCGAGAAGGTGACTTTTAAATAAACAAATAAGTTCATTATACAATTGAGCTTAAACAAATTGTCAGTCTGATAGACTGTCATTGGCCAAACCATAATATTAAGTCTATCAAATTATTGTAAGCAAATTACAAATCTAACTAAACTAAACTAAACTTTTACGGGAGCTACATGGTGGAGTATCCGGGGCCATTTTTGAATCAATAGAACAAAGTGAGTTAGCTATTCTATTTGCTATCTGCAAGTGAAGACATCGACAAGTGCTGCGAAAATGCATTACATGCATTAAATAGGACCAAAACAAAAGACAAAAGGTAGGCTGTTAAGCGACGATGTCGAGCAACATTCCGCTGTCCGGCAGAATGGACCATTCAATATTGGCAACGACAGCGAAAACTGCCAACCATAAAAAGTGATGATAGCAATATATAAACTCAAGCTTTATAAGGCTAATGGAATTGACGGCCTACCCGCTGAGCATTAAAAAGCCGGCAGAGATGAATTGTGAAATAACATCCACCAACTCATGAGCCAAACTACAAAAATGGGTTTAACAGTTAATTATCGTAAGACGAAGTTTTTGCTGTCAACACGAAAGAACACACAACATCTCGCTTTTAACTCTGACAACAACATCCCGTCAGAAAAAACTGCACATTGGACGTTTAAGATGGCTAGGACATGTAGAATGCCTTGACACCAATACTCTGGTTCGCAGAGTCTTCTATTCCCAGCCATACGTCAGAAGCAGTAGATTAAGACCTCGCCTTAAATGGCGCGCACAAGTAGAAACTGACAACAACCATTTTGGAGTGCGCAACTTGAGGCCGTTAATTAAGGACCGGGCTAATTGGAAGGGCAAGTTGGTTGAGACCCAGGTTCATTCCAGGCTATATCGCCACTTAAGTAAGTAAGTAAGTACTACTTCAGTAAATGGCCAGAAGCGTTCGCTATACCTGACCGAGAAGCGAAAACCGTATTGGAACAGATTGTTGACAGCTGGGTTTGCAGATTCGGGATACCATTGAAACTAAATTCTGATCAAGGTAGGAACATTCATCTAGAGTCAGACGGAATGGTGGAACGATTTAATCGAACCTTGAAAGAACACCTCCTCAAAGTGGTAGACGTTGGTATTTGATTTCAAATAAGTGTGATTGAATTGTTAAATTGTTTTGTAAATAATATAATATTCTAGAAATAAGAGTGTGTTTAAATAAATTCTTTTATGTTATAATAATTTATTTTTATTATATAATTATTATTTAAACATAAAACATAAAATTGTTGTATCATTCGAAGACCGGTTTCATACTACAGTATGGTACATGTACAGTGTAGATACATCTCCGTTGCTGAAATTACATTTTATTGCCTTTTAGAGGATTCATATATATATAAAAAAAAATATTATTCGCTTAGTGCCATCCCCACTTTGAAAAAAAAAACATATGAAAATGCTACAATCCGCTGTGCGGATCGTTGTATACCCTATCGAATAACATCCTTTAAATAAATATCCCCAAAATGTCGGCTTTATGGCAATGAAATATAGAAAACGTCATTGTGAGATCATACTGTTCAGACAGTTTTATGGTTCGACAAAAAACAAAGTTTTTCGCTATGAGGTATTGCAGACAAATGGTTTTTGTATGAAAATACCTTCAAAAATTAGGCGTGGGCTAAAATGATATATAGAAGAAATGTTTATATAATAATTAAAAACTTTGGCGAAAATTTTGTTTTGCTGAATATTGTTAAATATCTTCAGCACAATATGAACCGTGTCTAAATGTTTGGTTTTGGTTTATTTAATTAAATGGTGGATGAGATAGGGTTTGAAGCATATTGTAGCCATTGAACGTGCTTCTTTATTATTTTCATTATGTATTTTATGAATACATAATGAAATATAAATGTCTGTAGAGTCGGAAACTCCAGCAATACGAGCCTTGGACATGCTTAAGGCTGCTCGGATTAACCCTATAACAGAAATAAAAAAGCCATACAATTGTATAAATTTAAAGCCTTTCTTTTTATGGAAGGAATTCATTAAATCATTTCAGTTATCTTAATTGTTTTACTATCGAACTTAGTCCGAATCGATAAGAAAACGAAACTACTGTGAATGTAAAATAAAAAAACGTTTTTTTAATGAAAAGATAAGATATTTTTGAAACGCTGAACTAAAACACTCGGTATATTTTATGTTGTTTCATATATATACTTGTTAACATAAATATCTACTATTAATGCCGATGTTTTACACAGTGCACAATTTATGCATGTGAGATTATAGATTTAATATACGCGCATGTAAACACATCGTTATAGGTTCTTTAATATGCACGCGTAATAGAAATGTGATTATTTCCATTGAACTGATACAAAACGAGCGTAAGTAAGAAATTCAGTTGAAAAGTGCTGTTGATTCTACCAAAGCAAACAAATATAAATTTGAACTTTAAAGAGTGTAATAACTATCACCATGCGTTATATACACTACACACATATACTTCATAAGAAAGTATATGAATATGATTGCAATAAACTCAATCATCAGGCAGATTGCAGATACAAATCGTACGTTAGCATACTTGTTGAAAAGTGCTCTTTGATTCAACATGTGTACAAAATTTTTGAAGCTTGAAATTAATTTGTTTTTATTCTGAAAAGCAGTTTTATTAATAATGGGTGTATTTATTGTTCTATTATTGACATTGTTTAGTTTCATTGCATATTCGTGCATAAAGTCAATCAGAAGACCACCAAATTATCCACCAGGTGAGAAGAATGTGTTCAATTACGAATTATATTTATTTACCTTTTTATATAATTTTTAATAAACATACGCCTTCACAAATAGAAATTGTCCGTCGCTTTAAGTATATAAGTTATCAATGATTTAAAGTACTTGTTACTGAAAAGTAACAAGTGCATCGAATTAATGTGTTTTCTAGTTTAATTGGCTAAACAGAATAAAAGTTCATTCACTTTTTTGCGAGTGTTGTATAGTAGAAATTGGTGGCAATGGTTCTGTGATTGGCCTGATGTATGTCTATTGACATTTAAAAAAAATATCTATTTATCTATTTTTTGTAAAGTAAACATTTTTGTTTGGTGTTTTTTTCAAGCTTTACATGAAGAAGTCCCAACATGGGAAATCGTATCGTTCATAAAACTTATAATTTTACATTATGGAGGCGCTAATAATATGTTTGTTTTGCTCGAAATTAAGCGCCCCAAAGAAATAACTGTTTGCTAAATTATTTAAATTATTTAAATCATTATTATTGGTAGTGTGATGTAACTGTTACATTTGCACGTGTATAGGAGGAAGAATCATAAAAAAAAACATATAAAAAGGGTACACTCCGATTTGAAAATCGTCTTATACCCTTTTCCATTTAATCGTTAAAATTAACATCGCTTTTAAGCAAAGAATTACATAAATGTTTATTTATGCCTACATTTTTTATGGGCTTATTTATATACCAATTTGTGCTATGTATAGGCTATGGCAGGTGCTATAAAATTCATTTTTTAAGGGAAAACGCTTCGAAAAACTGAACGTGGTTTACATGTTATTATCAGATTGTATTGAACCCCCGTACTTATAAACGCTGACCTTCATATTAGTAAACGCTGATTAGCTGATTAATGAATAAAATGACAGCTTTTTCCATAAGAAATACTAACGTAAATGTCAGAAGTTAGTCACCGATTAGCTAATCAGCGTTTATTAATACTGGGGTGAGTAGCTAATCAGTAACTAACTTTTGACATTTGCGCGAGTATTTCTTATGCGAAAAGCTTTCATGTTAGTAGTTAGTCATTGATCAGCTTAACAGCTTTTATTAACAAAGGGGGAAATGTTAATATTTATTTTATAGAAGTACATATTATGTACATATCTTCATCAAACGTTTTTTTGTAAATTTCTTTCGAGTTTTACCGAAAACCTGTCATGTTAGTAATTGATTAGCTAATCAGCGTTTATTAATGTTGAGGTGAGTAGCTAATCCGTGACTAATTTTTGACATTTGCGCGAGTATTTCTCATGCGAAAAGCTGTCATGTTAGTAGTTAGTAATTGATTAGCCAGTCAGCGTTTACTCATACAGGGGGAAATGTTAATATTAATTTTATAGAATTTTTTCAATTTCAATTTCTTTCAAGTTTTACCGCAAACCTGTAATGTTAGTCGTTGATTAGCCAATCAGCGTTTATTAATGCAGGGGGAAATGTTAATATAAATTTTATAGAATAACATATGTAGGTACATATTTTCATCAAACTTTTTTTTTCAAATTTCTTTCAAGTTTTACCGAAACATATTTTTGTACTAATAACTCGTTAGCTTTATTCGACTTCGCCCAACAAAAAGGTTGTATACCAAATTTCATCATTCTAAATTTCAGACCAATATTTTTGGTATCTTTAGTTTAACGATGATAAGTAATAGGATATAAATCATATCAGAAGGCTACCCTATCCCACTCTATCCTTAAATTGTATATCCCCAAATTTTGAGCTTCATTAGAATGGAACATAAAAAATGGCAATGTACAACATATTCTTCAGACAGCTTATCAAATTTTTTTGTTATATTATATTATTTCTCTATGTTACAAACTATGTATCAAATGGGATAGCGTATGAAAACATATGAGAAGAATACAATCCTCTGTAAGAATAGGTTAATACACTATTCTATCCTTATATTAAACATAAAACATAAGAGATGGACACAAGCCACTAGGTGGATCGTTTAATACTCTATCCCATCACATCCTTAATAAAACCCACATTAGTAGCCCTAAAATTTGGTCTTTATGTCAAAGAAATATTGAAATTGACATTGTCACAACATAATGTTCGAAATCTTTTATGGTTCGACAAAAAACAACGTTTTTCCCCTGCATATGGTATGGGTTAGGGTATACAATTGGTTTTTAGGAAAACGCTTCTTTAAAGTGGGCGTGGGTTCAAATGATTTGGCATCTCACGATTTTTTAAAAAAAGGTAACTTTACTTTCCACGCTTTTGAGAAATCGGCAAAAAAAGTTTAGCTTCTTATCAAAACGACTTTTTTTAAAACCCATGTTTCCGACATAGCTGCAATGTATTCTTTTTACTTCGACGCTGGTTGAAGTTGAAAAAGTAAAATTTCAACAAACATTTGGT
Organism: Rhingia rostrata; assembly: GCA_949824845.1. NCBI lineage: Eukaryota > Metazoa > Arthropoda > Insecta > Diptera > Syrphidae > Rhingia > Rhingia rostrata. Next base: position 74,688,241 of record OX463757.1, on the reverse strand, counting down.
ATATGAATATTCGGTTGAGAAAAGAAATATTAAAATTTAAAAAGGTCAGTCATCCATTTTTTGCGCTAACCCTTTCTAATACCCAATTGGTGACAACATATCAAGAAAATGAGTTATTTTGTTAATGCACTACATTTATATCGACGGGCGAAAGCAATAGTGATTTTTTGTGGAAGAAAATAGAGTGGCTCTTGTTTTATATTGTACGAATGCACTAAAATTGGATCAGCTAGAATTTACTGCTACTTTTGTCGCTGCCTGTTTGATTACACATCGTGCAGTGGCTGGTAGCATGTCTGGCAAGCTCATCCGCCTTGCAGTTCCCTGGTATGTTTCTTTGGCCCGGCTCCCAAAAGAGGTGAATGGTGAAATGCTCTGCCATCTCATTAAGAGATAGTCGGCATTCGTGGGCTAGTTTCGACTTGAAGGAGATAGATCCCAGTCATTTGATTGCCGCTTGGCTGTCATTGAAGATGTTAATATACTTCGTAGATATTACACTCCTTTCAGCCAGGACAAGGCTTCTTTAATTGTCATGATATCCGCCTTGAAATCGTTACAATGATCGGGAAGGCGAAAGGATATGCTTAGGTTAAACATCTCAAAGAGACACCTCTACCTCCACTTACTCCCGATTCTGTTTTAACCCAATCCGTATAGATGTGAATCAGCGCGTCTGGGAATGGTTGTTCTGATATTATGCTTAAAACTGAGTTGGGTAGTGGTGTGGTCGGTGTTTTCTGTACTGATAAGGTGGTTCCGAATCTTTGTATATTCACCTTTAGTAGGTGTTCATTGTGACGAGGCTTCTAGCCTCACTACTAGACATCTGCAGTCTGTTTGACGTAGATAGGAGTTGCGGGGTTGCGGATGGGGTTGTTCTAAGAGCTCCACTAATCCATATGCAAGCTGATCTTTGAACTTTAACTAGTAGCTTGCGGTTGGAGGCTGTTTGTAGAGCCATCCACCAGACTAAGACACCATACAGGAGTGTGGGCCTGATGATAGGCACGTAAAGAGATATTTCTTAAAGCGTTCTTGGATTTTAGCTTTTCAGTTCAGTTTCTTATCCAAAACTAAGACCAGGGTTTTGGCTGGCGAACTTCAGACTGACGCCATTAAATATGGGAGGGACTTTGGGAGGATTCGGTTTTTTAATGATTCACCCCAAGTGCACATCTGGCAACCCATTTAGTGAATACAGACAGACCATTTTGTAATAGTTCTTTAAGCGTATTAAGGTATTTCCTTGATACAGCTATTCCTACGTCATACGCGTAGGCAATCACTTTGCATTTTTCTCCTTTTTAATTTACTAGAAGCTTGTTGACCACTTGATTCCAGAGAAGAGCAGACAGGACGCACCCTTGTGGGGTGCCACAGCTAACAGATCTGGTTTAAAGCTTTTGATGGCCCAAAGAAGGTTTTATTTGGTGATTATGATATTGGTATTGGGATGTACCGATCAAGTCTTGTTCAGTATCCACGTAGTTAGAAGAGCTACCAGGAAAGTGGCTGTTCAGATGTAGGTCAATGGTTTAAATACTGGAGGTCGTCCATTGAACATCTAAAGTAGGTAGCTAGATGTAGGCGGATTGGTGGACAGGATTTTAAAGAGTCAATATGCTCCAGGATGATATTCTTCCTTCCTCAACACGCTTTTGTATATTTTGAGAGATGACTTGAATTGGTCCCAATCTAGTGTTTCTCTGGACCTCTTGGCTTTGTTAATAAGTTGGAGAGTAGAAAGATATTTAAGGAGTTCTTAGGAAGAATACAAAATGACATGGAATGAATACCTGGCCTTCTGTCCCAGGCGAACCTAGACAAGCTGCTTCGACATATTCGGACAACAGGTTGTCTAGGAATTTCAAGGGTTAGACAGGCCCCTTGAACAGAGATAGTGGCGGATGAACCGAAAGGCCAACGGCAGCGCTCAATCCCGTAGTGGATACTGATGGCCCCTTGTCCTAGGGGTATCTAATAAATTGGAACTGGCCCTCCAGGTTAGGGGTTATGCTTTGGGTTAACCCACCCATTTAAAAAAAAAGTTGTTACGAAGCATCCAATAGCCGCGGAAAGGACGGATTTTATTGTTAACGACGGATAAACGAATCTGCACCTGGAATGTGAAAACATTTAACAGGAGAGGTGCAAGCGAACAACTAGCGGAAGCCCTAAACTGCTACAAAGCAGACATTACTGCCATACAGGAAATACGATGGGATGGGCCCGGCAAAAAGAGGATGAAAAACTGTGACATCTACTACGGGCCGATGTGGATTTGTTATAAGTGCCAGACTTAGGCAAGAAGTCTTATGTTTCCAAGACATTAGCAAACGCATTGTACCAATCCTCATCAAGGCCAAATTTGCCAACATAAGCTTTATATGCGCTCACGCCCTAACGGAGGAAAAGATGATATAGAAGTCCTTAGCTTTTATGAACTCCTTGACAAAACCTATGAGCGACTACCGAACTAAGATGTTAAAATCGTGCTGGGAGATTTTAACGCAAAGGTAGGAAGATAAGACATCTTTAGCAGTATTGTCGGAAAACATAGCCTACACGACAACACGTCTGGTAACGGACTTAGGCTAATTGACTTCGCTACGGAACGAAATGCCACTATAGCCAGCACACGGTTTCCTCACCTCGATATCCATAAGGGGACATGGCTGTCTCCAGATCAGCGAACGGTCAACCAAATTGATCACATAGCGATAGACAAGAGGCACGCATCCAGTATTTTGGATGTCCGAACATTCCGAGGAGCTAACATCGACTCGGACTACTATATTGTTGCAGCCAAATATAGAATGCGGATATCTACTACGCCATAACAATCCAGAAATACTGGACCAAGAAGAGTCGAGTCCGCCAAGAACTTCGCGCAACGCGTATCACTAAACTTCTCGATTAACACCATACCACCAGCATCGAATGGAGAAGAACAATTCAACGATGCCAACAAGCCATTAGATCAGCCGCAACTGATGGTATAGCCAGCACACGGTTTCCTCACCTCGATATCCATAAGGGGACATGGCTGTCTCCAGATCAGCGAACGGTCAACCAAATTGATCACATAGCGATAGACAAGAGGCGCGCATCCAGTATTTTGGATGTCCGAACATTCCGAGGAGCTAACATCGACTCGGACTACTATATTGTTGCAGCCAAATATAGAATGCGGATATCTACTACGCCATAACAATCCAGAAATACTGGACCAAGAAGAGTCCGCCAAGAACTTCGCGCAACGCGTATCACTAAACTTCTCGATTAACACCATACCACCAGCATCGAATGGAGAAGAACAATTCAACGATGCCAACAAGCCATTAGATCAGCCGCAACTGATGGTCTAGGTTTCTCGCCCACCTACAAATGGTTTTTGTATGAAAACGTCTCCAAAAAGTGTGCGTGGGTAAAAATGATATATGGAAGAAATGTTTATATAACCAAAACCAATTATTTTGCATCAATTTTTTTTTTTCGAAAAAGCGTGGCAAAAAAACTTTGTATAGACGATATATGGACATAAGGATTGTCTAGATATGTTGTTGCGACACTTCTTCAAAATTTTTAACGGTGTGGCCTAAAATAAGGTTTGTGTGAAAAGGGGGCGGATTTAAAAATTGTTTACACTTGTTCGAACAGCACGTACAAGGATCACATGTACCAAATTTCATTATCCTAGCTCACCGATCCATATACTTTGAGATATACCTAGCTAAATTATTTCACATTTCACATTTATTTATAAACTATGTCTCAAAACGAATACACCCCTATGGGATAGGGTACAATCATTTTCCATTAATGGCCAAAAATGGAAATTCCGTTTAGGGATAATTGGCCAAAACCAATTATTTGGAACTCATGAAAGCAGTAATAGTAGTATATTATAAACTAAATTTCATTTAGTTTGGACAAATAGTTAGCCATATAGTTTCTTTTAATGGGCTATGTGCAAAAATCCGTTATATGGAATTTTCGAAAAAAATTTGTATGCAGTTTTGTTGGAACTAATATGATCATAGTATTGTTATAATTTCGGATTGTAGCGCACCCTGATGTGTGAAAATCGAACAGAGCCATCTAGTGTCGATTGGAATGAATACCCCCTGGAATTAATAAATGCCCACTGGAATGAATCTGTCAAAACCACTTCTCGAATCATCTAGCAAATGCGGGAATCTCCGAGAATATGCCATCTGTATGTAGAATGGTATAAATAGAGATGAAGCGATAACCAGCGAGTTAGTTTTAATCAGTTTTAACGGAAGTGAAGAGATACCAATCTTCGGGGTGTGCCTTCAATCTAAATTCAGCCATAATTACGTATCTTAGACATACTATCACATTTATAAACAAGTGTGCATGAGATAAGTTATTCCCCACATTATTTGCCCAAAAATTTTCGATTTGCCCCCGCCACCTCACAGACCTCACCGACCGCAACAAGAACCATCACAGAAAGGGGTGAAAATTTACATCGGTGGCCACCACCTATGAGCGCATCCAAGAAAATTTGTTTGAAATAAGCACCGCGTTCATTATTATGTAATCAAATCTTGAAAATATATAGACAAAAAAACCTACTGCGAACAATAAAATAGAATTCTGATTTTCGTGTGCGTTCAACTCATTAACACTTCCATTAATTTTGTATTTGTATTGTTACTGCATATGTAACTAAGTCCGTGTGTCAATTAAATTAAAATTTTAGCCAGTGGATAATTTTTGACTTTAGCATGGTGAGAAGAGACATCAAAATTTTAACCTGCTCAACAGCTTAATAAAATGTTTCCAGTGGCTAATTTTTGACATTTGGTATACCTACTGAGGAGTGAGGGAGATGGAAAACACGCACATGTGTCGGGAAAATAGCACATCATACAGATTGTAGAATAAAACGCAAAGAACATTTATTTTTTTACAAGAAAATGTAATGACGTTTTAAAATAAACTTTAAATGTTTTTTTTAAGAATGGATGGTTACAAAAAAGATATGATTTCATTCGTTTCGCTATTTATAAGAATGGATGGTTCAAAAAAAGTTATTATTTCATTCGTTTATGCGAAATATGCGAAACTTGACCAAAGTAGAATGGACATACATATTATAATAAGTTCTCACTGGAGGTGAAATGAACACATTTCCAAATTCACCAAAAAGGTGTTCTCACAAAGTTTTCGAATTACGTTTAATATCTTGCTAAATTTCCGAATTTCCTGTGACAGTTTATAGTTGACATTTATATTGTAAGCAAACAAAAATAAGCCCGAAATAAATTACAATCAATGTATTAAAATAGCTTAATTTGTGGTCAACTCAATTGAATAAATTATGTTTAATAAATACTAATTTGGCAATTTATATGTTAGATGTTAATAGAAACCACATTTTCCAAACATGTGATGGTATTATCACGTTACGGAATATTTTTGTATGGGAAATTTAATCGTATTTGCAAAATCAATGGCGTAAAGAGCTTTTTTTGCTCATTGAGAACGTAGTATTAATCAAGAACATAAATCATACAAAACTATTTTTGTTACTGATAATAATAAATAATCTAGGGTTTTTGATGATCTCTTTCAAATCTATTCTGTATTATTTTAAAACAATAAAAAATAAAGAAAGGAATTTTGTTTAAATTCATTTAGGAAATTATTGAGAATAGTATTAAAAAAATCCCATTTAATCCAATTGACACAGCAAAAAGCAAAAATGTGAAAAATTAGCCAGTGGATAAAATTTAACCCGCATTTTAACGCAGTTGACACACAGCCTTAGTCCACATTTTTGCGATAGATCGTTCCAATTTTCCTGTTTATCTGTCGAACTCATTCTGTGGGTTATCTTTGATATTGTTTGTGTTGTGTTATTATGTTTATTTTTGTAAGAACTATTGAAAAAAGTATATGAGTTCAGTTACATTTACCTACATGCAATTAAAATAATGTGTGGAAAAAGTTTATGAGTTGTATTACGTATATCCGGCTGTAGACCGTCATAGAAACATAAAAACACAAAAACCCATATTCTTAATGAAGAAAATTTTTGTTTAATTTTAAAAAGTACATATTGATATAGGTTCTAATCGAGAGAGTGGAGGAGGGTGCATAATATCGCAGTGCGATCGGAAGTTTAGCCATTGGTTTCTAAAAAATGTTTTTTTTTTAATTTGTTTGGTATATACCATACTAAAACACATATTTCACTTCTATCCAAACATAAATCTAACTATAAAAATGATTGGCATTAGGATATTTTACTAGATATACATACTTCGCGAATGGGCGAATTCGTAACCACTAACTCGTATGAAACTCAACTTTTTCAAATCAATAGAGACGAAAATTGGTGATGAAGCGGCACAATATGAACAAAATAGGTTGCAAAATAACAAATAAATAAAACTTTTTATATACTCTTTATTTCCGAAAAACCAAAATCAAACGTAACTTTGGTCAAGTCTAGCATAATCTACTGAAAATAAGCATATATGCACCTCGAAATATATATAAATATAGAATTAAAACTAATGTCGTAGATATATCTTTAGCAATTAGAAGATAAAATAATTTCGTAAGTTATCATTTTCGTTTTATATTATTTGTGGTCACACCTCGGAATCAATAAATCCCCTATGCAAAAAGTTCGCTAATTATAGATAATAATACATTTTAGATATTTTGCGTTTCCATTGTAAGGAGTTGAACACATCCGATTCACGCTTTTCTGAATACGTTATACATGGTAAATATAAACATATGTTTCAATGACTTGCAATAAAATTCTGGATCTGTCAGCTGTCACTTTATTTATTTCTAATCAATCACAATAAATTATAAACTGTAATGTATTATATTGAATTTCAAATAAGTGAATTGAAGTTATTGAATTGTTAAACGAGAAACCGTTTTGTAAATAATATAATTCTAGAAATAAGAGCGTATTTAAATAAATTACTGTTAAGCATAAAAAAGAAAATTGCGGTTATGTATGATTTTTACACGGCAGGTACCGGTAACAACTTGGCTAAGAGCAAAAAAAATGGCCTTAAATTTTTACAAACAAAACGCTGTATACGAAGTTTGAAGAAAATCGGCCAAGTCGTTTAGACTCGAGAGACCTGTACGGACAGACGAACGGAATTCCAAAAAAAACACTTTTTTAGAGTTCCGCTATCATCGTAATGTTAGAATCAATCAAAATCTTGAGGTCGAACAGTTTTACGAAACAATATTTTTCTCTTTATAAGAGAAAATTAAAAACGTCGAATTTGCTCAAAACAAGGAATTTTTATGAGATGTCTAATCAAGTTATTTAGACATTTCAAATTGTATATTTCATCGTATGTTTAATATAAAGGTATGGGATAGGGTATTAAACGAATAGCACAGTGGATAGTAGCCTTCTCGTATCTTTTATATTATTTCCGCTTAATTTCTCAGAAAGGTTTTCTAAAGTTGGTGTTACTTAAGCCCCAAGCATTTACTATTTTTATATTTTTAAATTATTGTTTCATTGATTATAGATGGATTGAACACTTAATCTTCCACTGAACATGCGAACCTATTACTACACGGCGGAAACCCGTACACTCCATACCAGCGGATTAAACAATGCTTCATGAACTCTATCAAATAAAGTATAAAGTTTACTTTGAGACTTGAAAGTTTCAAATGCCAAGAGAAATACTCGGATTTAATATGGTAATCTGTTGAGCCATAGTTTTATAACTCGAGGCGAATTGAATTGTTTACACTTGCCAAACTTTCCATAGTCCTATATAGGAGTGGCTCTCAAACTTATTAAGCTTATCTGGACCCCAACTATTAACGATATAAAAAAATGAGAAAACAACAAATTTCGAAATAATTTTTTTTGTTTAAGATATATTTCAACATTAGTGTGAAGAATAAAACTGTTGCATTGTGGGGTTTATCAATATATTTTAATAAATTGACTTCTATCAGCGAAAGCTCCGAAAATCCTTTCTGGGGCAATGTCCAATCTCGATCTGTATTTTAAAAAAATCTATATTTAGCCTTTGCATAAGTTTACGCTGAAAAGCCTGCTTCCTAGGGAAACGTGGTTACAAAAGGGAACAAATTTAATATAGTCTGTTTTGCAAGCTCAAGGGGTCAATAATACCAACCCAAAGTTCATCAATTTAAAAACTTTTTAAACTTTTTTTTACGAAAACCCTAAATTTCTCTTTGTAAGAGAAAGTAAAAAAATATATCTCTCTCCAATTACCAAATGTCCAGCGATCACATTGCCAATATCTGCTCTGAGTTGTAGCATGCAATACATCAGAAAATTTTGCAGATGAAGACATATTTTTTGTCCAGTTGGAAAATATTCAACTCAACACCAAGTTGAAATAATCTAATTCAAGCTTTTCCTCCGGAGAGCCATCTTTTTTCCGTGAGCAGAAGATTTGATTCGTACCGACTTCCCATATCCTTGCACAAACTTTGTGAACAATCTCTTTTGGAGAGGATGATATACGAAGTTCACATTCTTCACCGCTTTATCCAGAACTTTTTTCAAATCAGTTGGTATTCTTCTACTACAAGTGCATAATGATGCAAAATACAATGACTGTGGTTACTTCCTGGTGCTTACTGCGGTTACTACTTTTTTACTTTTTGACACGACCCGTTTAAAATTTCTTACCTTACATAACATCAATACATTTTTCCCAATAATTGCTGTGTTTACTCATAAAACAATGTATGGCCTTCGTCAGTTGCAAATCTTCTTGAACAGATGTGTCGAAATACAAAAAGTATTGAAAGGCTGGCAACATTAGTGCTATCATCGAGTTGCGTTGCAAGCTAATCATAAGCATTAAATCTGCTAACGAAATCATCTTCAATGCTGTCAAATATTTTGTGAATGAATCCAATCACATTTCATTAATTGAAAAAAAATTAAACGTCAAAAATTGTTTGCGCGAAAATTATTTTTGTTTGCTTACTATTCTTAATTCAAAAAAGTAGCGAAACCCTCAAAACTCTTTGTGGAACCCCAGGGTTCTAACAGAAACATCAAACATTAGCCAGTGGACAAAATTTTGATCATAATTTAACCGCAGTTAGCATACAATTTAAAACCGGGCCTTTAATTAACAAACTTGTGGATCAAAGTTGTTTTGCTGCTTAGGATTACCCTCTAGCTGAACAATGTACAATGCTGCAGAAGTTGCTCGTGTGTTACGGAATAAAAAATAGTTGTATCTATGAGAAAAGTGTTCGATTTATAGCTATTTGCTGTACTTGAATTTAATTAAATATATAAGTTACTGAGTAACTTCAGGAACACATCACTGCAATCGTGATGCAAATATATCCTCTTATTTACTCTCTAAAGTGGCGCTAGAGTCCATAACGAACACGGCTCTCCCATAGCTTAATGTCCAATGCGGAGTATTTTCGACTAGGTCTTTGCCATTTCACAACACGTAAAGTTCTTGTCCTCTTAGACCAAAAAAGCAGCCATAGGCAAGAATAATTCTTCGCTTTCTTTCTGAGGAGATGCTGCTTTCCGAGTTAATAGCGGAGCCAATGCAGACAAATTCCTTTACTACTTCAATGTTGAATCTGTCTAATGGTGACGTTTTTTCCAATTCGTCGATGTTGTTTATTGGTGTCAACATGCTTACCCTATACAGCTTTACATAGTCTTGCCCTTCTTTATATTATATATATATATAAGGAAACATGATTGTCACGTTGGTGTTGGCTGGGGAGTTTTGTGTAATACTCCAACAAAATAAGGTTAAAGAAGTCACATTACAGTGCCTTCACAAAATATTTTTTGTTGGTATCGGATGTTTCTTATTAGTTTGGGACTAGGCTTAAATGGGCTTATTTAAGCCTAATCCCAAACTCAAAGTAAAGAAGTTACTCGAATGTGTTGGTGAGGACGTTTCCGACGTAGATGGTGCAACGATAATTCTCCATCAAACTAAGACTGTGTAAATAACTAATCAAAACTTCACACTTTGGCAGATCCCGAAAAAAACCCAAGAAGTCCAAGTCGATACCTATGAGCTTTCAAAGCCGCATACGAAAGCCTTTATCGTGTCGAGCTATAACGAGTATCACGTCCAAACTTGTCCGTCTGTGAAGGAAGATGATGGAGAATTATCGTTGCACCATCTACGTCGGAAACGTCCTCACCAACACATTCGAGTAACTTCTTTACTTTGAGGAGGAACAATCTTCCAAAAATCGCTGCAGCATAGCCACGTTTGCTATTATAGAGAAGGAAGCGGCAACAAGAAAGGACATACAACATAGACTAATTGGACAATACATTACCATTGACAGATATAACTTTGAGGTAGTACTGGACTTTGTAACGACAACGACTCCGATTATAATAAAAACATCTGCTCAGAAATCAAATGAATATTATTCCTGTAAACTACTGTTTCTTCGGGCTGAGAAGGCAATTCAGGAGTAAAGCCCTCAATCAGACTACTAAGAACACTCAATATAAGACCTTGATCATTCCTGTTCTGCTCTACGGCGCTGAAGCATGGACCGTATCAAAAGTGGATGAAGAAAACCTTGATCGCTTTGAAAGAAAATCGAAAATCCTCGGTCCCGTTTGCGTTGAGGGGCTATGGAAACGAAGATTCAACCAAAATCTATAAGAGCTGTACAGCGGCATTTCCGTAGTCGAAACAACTCTGCGTTGGACGTTTAAGATAGGTAGGATATGTAGAACGAATGTACACCAATCGCAAAGACTTCGATTCCCAGCCAGACATCAGACGCAGTGGAGGAGCTATGGAGCGGCCGAATTGGAGACGCATGTTGCTTAATGTTTCGGTCCATTCGGGACAGAAGCGTCACTTTAGGGAGTAAGTAAGTATCGGATATTTGGTTCGGTCGTAGCCAACCCTGATGGAGCAGCCAGGTTCTCGATCGTCATCCTGCAGACAGACGTATGAGCTTGGCCTTGTCCAGCTAAATTAGACGTCACTTTATATGGCTCATCTCTAAAAATGGTTTCGTTTAATTGGTGGTGTGTATCGATTTGAACTTTTGGGTTCTGCCAAAATGTAAAGATTTTACATATATAGGCAGATAGGATTTTGTAGGCGAAGTTTAGGACTTATGACTAAATATTCAGGGAACCGGCGATGACGAACAATCTCCCGCTACTTTCGAAGTCATTCGAACTCTTTTGCAGCGGGACTATTGTGATGACTGGAAGTTGAAAATCAACTTTCAGAAATCAGAAACTGTCCTCCTTAGGACACCGTTGTCTAGGGCCTCTAGGGACACTGGCGAGTAAAAGTGCAGTAAAGTACCTTGTCATCTGTTTAGATCAGTATCTATATTTCGGAAGACATGTAGATGCTGCTCTGGCGAGAGCAGCCGTCTTGACAGCAGGGTGAAGGTGATTTGCTACATGGCCCTCATTAGGCCGATGATTACCTATGGGTGCCCGGTGTGGTTCAACGTTGCCTCATCTCAAATTTAAAAGATACTGGTGTTTGAGAGGCAGTGTCTGAGGAGCTGCCTTGGACTTCACAGAACACCAGTATCTAACTACACAAAATACTTTTCCAACCAGGTCCTATACAACGGGGCCAACATAAACAGAATAGACAATTTTCTGGTGAAACTCATTCGGTTTCATGCTGCAAGAGCGATGGCTTCGAACAATAGTCTCATCTTTGGGGCCTTCTACCCCAATGATGAATATTTTGAAAGTGTGCGTTTAAGCGGCTTTATTCCACCCGAAATGTTCCTATATTTGGATAGTCGAGGGCTGATACAGGATAGATCGGCGGTTCCGCTAATCTACCAAGTCTTCCGACGAATTGTGGACAGGCGGCTCCTATGCGACCGAGACGTCGCCACTCAGGGCGGAAGAAAACGCCTGCGGCTCAGCAGGAGTGTGTCCGATTGGGACCGACGGAGTAGGTTGCAACAGGAAAACCTGTTATGGTGGCTAAATTAGATACATAGAGTTGATGTATAAATTGTATGGCCGACTTCCATAGTTTAAGGTTTTAAGTTTTTAAAGTCTAGGTTAGGTACAACAGTCAGGGTGGCACAAAAAAAAAGTTTCAATAAAATAAAAAAAAGATACCAAGTTTTTAAAAAAACAAAATTTTCTTGGTAAGAAAAAGTAAAGATATGTACAGCATTTTAAATTTTATATTAGATAATAGACCGAAAGGCAGTAGATTTAAGTTGTTAGCGTGTTATTTAGGCTAGTTTTTTCATGAATTTATATCTAGCATGTAAATTAGTTTTAAGAGTATTTAAAATAAAAATGAAATGAAAAAAAAAAATCTCCCGCTTTCAGGCAAAACGCCACAATATTTAAATTTAGGTTCAACAAGGCTCCTTGAAATAAAAAACATTCTGCCGAGATATATAAAGTCGGTGGAGGTGATTTAGATTATAAAATAAACCAAATTATTTGCAAAATGTTGACGGATGAAAGTTTGCCTGAAGAATAGAACCTTAGTATCGTTTGCCCGATCCGCAAAATGGCGACCATACGAACTGTGACAGGCATTTGTCTCCCTAACACTGCCTACAAAATCATATCTGCCGTACCCAACTAACAATTTCGCTTTGATAAATCACTATCGAAGCTTTTCCCCTCCAGCAATATTAGCTATATAAAGTCTTATGAAAACACGTTTGGCGCTCTCTACGGTACACTATTATGTTTCCTATAGTGTACCTCACCTTTAGTGGGCAATAGATAACTTCATAACAAAACGTGAAGTTATTTCCCACTCGAGGTGAAATTATTTCCCATGTGAAGTTATGGCTAGTGAAGTTATTTCTCCTGCACCGTTATCTGCAACATGCAAGAGTAGCCTCAGTAACAAGCCACTTGAAGCGTATTCTCTAAAACCATTGATTATGTGACGACGAAGAAACGTGCTGTCAGATTCTATCATATGTGCATTACTCATATTTCATGTGTTATTTGCATTTGATACGATTATACTAAGAAATGGGTGTCTGAATATTTTTGGAAATGCAAACAAAAAAAATGTTGGTATTGTCACAAATGAGAATTGAACCCAAACCTTTTGCGTGATAGTTCATTGCAAAAAAAATCTAGTAGCCACAGCTGATATAAGCCTTAGGTCACAAGCTCTATACATATTATGCTTCTATATTACTTTGGTGGAAGCTCCACCAAAACATTCCTTCGACCTTTTGAATCCGTATAGACTTCTGTAAAGTCTGTGCATATACCTAAAATAGTATTTATACATCATGAACTTCTCCGCACAAGTACAAATAAGCTTTTTAGAAGAAATTGCTTCTTGAAATTGGAAATTGATGCCTAATTGAAGAAAAATTGTTAGTTAGTATTTATATCCATGGTAATACTCAACGTGATGTCACTGCCACGTTTGCAAGTAACGGGTGTTTTTTTAGAGGTTGGTTTTTTAAATAGAGATAAAACTGACATTTCGTGGTCAAATCGGGCAACTCTAATGTCATTTAGGAATTACAAATTTTTGTTCAGTGATAAGGCTTATTTTTGGTTGAATGGATAAGTCAACAGGCAAAAATGCCGCATTTGGACTGATGAGACCACATGACACCCTTGAGACGCCATTACATCCACAAAAACTGTTTGGCGTACTATATGGGCTGGGCTGGTGCAGTCATTGGGCCATTCTTCTCCGAAAGGATGCTGGAGAGTTTGTTACAATTAATGGAGACCGACATAGAGCCATGATAACTGACTACTTGGTTCCCGAATCGGAGGGCATGAATGTGGATGAGACGTGGTTCCTCCAAGAACCTACATGCCACACAGCGCACGTCAGAAGGAAACATTCATAAGCGTATAATTTCGCGGAACGGACCTGTCAATTGGCCACTAATATCGTGTGACTTGACACCATTGGATTATTTTCTTTGGGGATATGTGAAGTCGCTCGTCTACATCAACTAACCAGAAACGTTAGGGGACTTGGAAGCCAACATTCGTGGCCTTATTGGTGACATTCTTCCCCAAGGGCCTGAAAATTTGACCTCTAGACTTGGCTTTATACGAACTAGCCGTGGCGGCCATATGCCCAAAATCATATTTAACCATTAATGGCATGGAATAATCCTGATGGACATTAAGACGATTTCCTTGTGTATTATTTCAATTCAACGTTTTATGCCTCATAAAAAAAGCTTTATGTAGAAGAAAGCGGCAAAAATAACCCATTACGCATTATTTCACGGCAATGTTGTTATTCGCAATATTATCTTTTTTAAATCTACGATCTTATTTTAATTTGTAATTTCTTTTTTTGCAGGTCCTAACTTTCTGCCATGGCTGGGGAATACTCTGCAACTCCGACATCAGGCTCGTCAAGTTGGAGGACAACACATCTTGTTTGAAAAATGGAGCAAGAAATATAAAAGTAATGTGATAGGCTTAAAACTTGGAGGAGAATATGTGGTTGTTGTTCTCACATACCCATTAGTTAGAAAAATACATATTAATGAATCTTTTGAAGGAAGGCCAGATAATTTCTTCCTTCGATTGCGTACAATGGGAACGAGATTAGGTATAACATGTACAGACGGAAAACTATGGTACGAACACCGAAATTTTACAATGAAACACCTAAGGCACATTGGTTATGGCCGTACCCCAATGGAGCTTCATATAATTAATGAATCAGAGGATTTAATAAAGTACATTGGTCAATTAAATGAAAATGCTGTCTGGCCTGGATCATTTTTAGCTACAAGTGTAATCAATGTTCTTTGGTCACTTACAACCGGACAACGAATAGAAAGAAATGATAATCGTCTTGAAATGCTGCTATCCTTGCTTAATAAAAGATCAAAAGCATTTGACGTTTGCGGTGGTATTTTATCTCAACTACCTTGGTTGCGGTTTTTAGCTCCCGATAAAATTGGATACACATTGCTATGTGAACTAAATAAACAACTACATAGTTTTATAATGGAAAGTATTAATGAACATAAACTGAATTACTCAAACGCAAAGGAAGATAGTGATTTAATATATGCATATATTAAAGAAATGGATTCACATAGAGACAGTTCGTTTAATAACAATCAACTTACGATGACAATATTAGACTTTTTTATTGCCGGTTCGCAAACAACTAGTAATACAATAGATCTCTGCTTAATGACTATGGCTCTCAGACCTGACATTCAAAATAATATTTTTGAAGAAATAAAAAGTAATGTACGTCGAGATGAATTACTTAATTTTACTTCGAAATCGAAACTGCCGTACATGAATGCATTTATCATGGAAATTCAACGATTTTATCATATTACTCCAATCACAGGCCCCCGAAGAGCGTTATGGGAAACCCAATTAGGTGGATATACTATTCCGAAAAATGCTACCGTTTTAATAGGTTTAAAGAGTGTGTTGATGGATGAACAACACTGGATTGATCCGCAGACGTTTCGCCCAGAAAGATTTTTAGATGGTGATCAAAACGTAATAAATGACGACTATTTTATACCTTTTGGACAGGGGAGACGTCGTTGCTTAGGAGATATGCTAGCTAGATCTTGTATGTTTTCATTTTTATTTAAAATCGTACAGAACTTTAAGTTGGAGGTTCCAATAGATACTTCTATATCAACAACTCTTTTACCGGGGATCACACTTTCGCCCAAACCATACAAAATAAAATTTATTAAAAGATGTTGATAATTACCGTTATGTATTATAA
The DNA here is from genome assembly GCA_949824845.1 of Rhingia rostrata. Taxonomy (NCBI): domain Eukaryota; kingdom Metazoa; phylum Arthropoda; class Insecta; order Diptera; family Syrphidae; genus Rhingia; species Rhingia rostrata. The sequence continues at coordinate 74,672,489 of OX463757.1, read as the reverse complement.
TTAGTTAATGTATATATAATAAGAACATTTTAATAATTTAATTAATTGAAATATATGTAAAAATACTAATACCTACTAAATATAAAACTTGAGTTATAATTAAAATACTTTTCAATAATAATAATTGTTTAAACTTGATATATGATATAATAAAAACTTAAACTTTCCTAGTAAAACGAGTGGTATGGGAACGACTAGTTTCTAGTGCTAGAGCCTTTAAATTACCTAATGTATGGTCGTATATTGCACCGTTATTCTGAGCTACAAAAGGTAAAACGATTTTCTTTTTAATGAATAACAATAATCTATTTATATGTATAAACTCATTTATATACACGTTTGATATTCAGTTTGTTTCATAGAAAAATAGTTTAGGTAGACATCTTAAAATATCTAATGGATCGACTCAGAACGGTTGTTTAATATAGTATAGTATAAAATTTTGAAAAAGGTTTTTGAACAAGATAGGTATTTAGATATTTGAAAATTTTCATTGTCTATATTTTGACTACATAAAGTGATCTACCGGGCGTTACATATGTATATATATTTTTTCCGTCTGCTAGTGGAAATCTCAACAGAAACGTTTTTAAAAGTTTGAAGAATGTTTAAATTTGTTTCACTGGTACAACCTCATAGTTGTATACTATATGTCCAGACCGGCTTTAGCAATTGCTTGTATAGTGGCAGCTTGTTATCAAGGTTAAGCTTCGAATATTTTCCGAGTAACCAGAACAGTTCTCTTTATTTATTTTTAAGTTCTTCGCATTTCTTTTTTACATGCGACTTCTATTTTAATTTTGCATCGAGTGTCATTCCGAGATATTTCTCTTCATCTGCAAAAGGGACTAGAACAGTATTGAGAAACACTGGCAAGTTGTTTGTCCGTTTATACCATAAAGTCTACATTAATCGATTTTCTCTCGTTAAGTGAAATTCGCCAGGATTTTGTCGATTCATTAACCTCGTTAAGAGCGTCTTGTAATTTCCTTGACAAAAGCTTGCAACACGTCAAGAAATACGGCTGAGCTAATTTTCTTTTCCTCGAAAGCTTTCTCAATTACGTCTGTAATTCGATATACTTGGTCCACTGTCGAATGTTTAGGTACTTCTAAGTCCAAATTGATGGTCAGGTAAAAGGCGTTTCTGATCAATAATGGGGTGTAAGCGACCGCGTAATGTCCTTTCAAAAAGATTTTAGGCTTTGCAGATAAGTTTCTACTGTTTTTAAAGTTTATAATCGAAAGTTTTATCTTGCCGGGCACTAGTCTGATGCCATCTTTTTCTAGCTTTTCTTTTTTGTTTAACCAAACCTTTTGTTTCCCGTGGGTACTTGATATTATTAAAACTTATTGCTTTGCGATGTTGAGGAGTATTATTCAAGTCGCGACTTCAAGTCCCAATGGGGATCTAAGCGAGACACCCAGTCGAATATTATTTTCAACATCGTTTTTGAAGCCTTCCCTTTATTTTCTTTTCTAATGATTGACTCGCTCGTTGTTAGAATGACCAAAGAATGATCAGAGAAAAGATCAAAGTATTCTTCAACTTTGATTCGATTGGACGGCACACCTTTTACTATGAAAAAATCAATTAAATCCGGTATTTTTGTAACATCAGTTGGCCAGAAAGTTGGTTTACTCATAGAATGAAATTCGGTATTGTACTTTCTGCCTACACCATAAAGCATCCTACCTTTCTGTGATATGCATCTAGATCGCCAGAAGGTATGTTTAGCATTAATTTTACCCCGATGGGGGGACTTTGCAGGGATTCTGCCGTTTTCTCTTATTTCCAATGACAAAATTCGCTCCATTTTTGCGTCATTAGGTTAGCACATGCAAATTTATTTTCGTCTATATTCAACAGTTGAAGACGTATGGTAACCATTTTTTTCTACGGCTGAAGTAGCCTATTTACATTTATATTGGTGAACAAAAATTAATATCCGTTCAAAAATTGAAGCTTATAAGTAAGTATTCAAGGCTTTCCATGAGGGAAATATCCCAAAAAAAAGGAGTCATAAAGTTATACAGCAGCCCTGCGCGCAGAAATTCGGAATATAGTAACAGTAATGCAAACTATAATAATAGTTATTGCTAATGCTGATGAGAGAACTGTTTTGAGAAGACGATCGAGCTGTCATGACTCGGGCGCAAGTATCAGGCGAAATATTGGTGTTAAAGAAAGCTTATCTATATTTTATAGAGTGGTAAGGAATGCCACTGATTTACAGAGAATTAACTTGCGAAAACTGCCAACCACCCGACCTGAGTGAAGTGAGGATAGCAATGTCTAAGCTGAAGGTTAATATGGCAACCGGAAATGACGGCCGTCCCGCTGAGCTTTATAAAGCCGGCGGAGAGATGACTTGGTAAGTAAGATCCACCAACTCATAAGCCGAATCTGGTAGGAAGAAAGTATGCCTGAAGAATGGAACCTCAGCATCGTTTGCCCGATCCACCCAAAAGGAGACCATCTAAACTGCGCCAACTACAGAGGCATAAGTCTCCTCAGCATCGCCTACAAAATCCTAACTGCCGTAATATGTAAACGCCTGAAGCCGTTTACCAACAACCTGATCGGTCCTCTTCAGTCTGGTTTTAGGCCAGGAAAGTCCACAACCGATCAAATCTTCACACTTCGGCAGATCCTTTTAAAAACCCAAGAAGTCCAAATCGATACCCGCCACCTATTCATCGATTTCAAATCCGCAAACGACAGCATTTAGAGAGAAGAACTATACAGAGCCATGTCTAGTTTTAGTATACCTCCCAAACTCGTGCGTTTGTGTAGGATGACGATGGAGAATTCTCGCTGCTCCATCAGGGTCGGAAACCACCTCACCGACCCATTCGATACCAAAAAATGATTTAGGCAAGGCGATGCGCTCTCATGTGACTTCTTGAGAGGGTCGTGCAAAACGAGCCAACACCAGAAGCACAATTTTCCAAAAATCTGTACTACTAGCATACGCCGACGATATTGACGTCATTTATCTATCTCGGCTCCGCTATTAACTCTGACAACAACATCTCGTAAAAAATTAAACGAAGAATTACTCTTCCCAACCGCTGTTTCTTCGGGCAATTCAGTAGTAAATCCCTCACTCGAACTACTAAGGAGATCTTATATAAGACCCTGATTATCCCAGTCCTGCTCTACGGCGCTGAAGCATGGATCGTCTCAAAAGCGGATGAAGAAATCCTTGGTCGATTTGAGAGGAAAAGTCTTCGGTCCCGTTTGCGTTGACGGGCTTTGGAGACGAAGATTTAACCAAGAACTATACGAGCTGTACAGCGACATGCCCCGTTTAAGATGGCCAGACATCGGGCGCAGTAGAGGAAGACCTCGCCTGAAGTGGCGCGCACAAGTAGAAACCGACCTCAACCAACTTGGAGTGCGCAACTGAAGGCGTTGACGGGCTTTGGAGACGAAGATTCAACCAAGAACTATACGAGCTGGACAGCGACATGCCCCGTTTAAGATGGCCAGACATCGGGCGCAGTAGAGGAAGACCTCGCCTTAAGTGGCACGCACAAGTAGAAACCGACCGCAACCAACTTGGAGTGCGCAACTGGAGGCAGTTAGCTAAGGACCGGGCTAGTTGGAGAGGCATGTTGGTAGAGGCCCAGGTTCATTACGGACTGTAGCGCCACTTAAGTAAGTAAGTAAGCAAGTCTCAGTTTATGCAAAGTAAGCACATCGATTCATTATCTACCAAGGTATAATTTTAGGTCACGAAAATATTCAGAGTAAGTCTTAAGAAACTAGTCGTGAATAAAGTTGACTAGTGAACTAGATTCAAATTTTGTCTTTTTTTTTATTTAAGAAATCGTTAATATATTATTGGCGCAATCATCGGTGGGATATCAATCATTGGTATCCGGAAAAAAGAGCCTAAGCTTCAATGTGAATTTAACAAATAAACAGAAAAGTATACCCTCGCAAAAATTATGGCTACATGGGCTATATTTTCTTCATGCTTAATGCTACAAACATAGTAACAAACGGGATAGTCGATCTGCTGCATCTGCTATATTTTCTACGAAACTTTATTATCTGTTATTGCTATAATTTAATGTAACACGTGTTTCACCAATAGCAGTTTACGCTTCGATTCCTCATAGTTTTTGCTATATAATATAATATCTACAGATATAAAAAATTGCGAGTATTGCTATTGCATTTGGCGCACTTCTCTATATGACCATATTATGAACTGATTCGAGATGTAGCTACACTGCTATAGCACTTGGCGCACTTGTCTATATGACCATGTTATGTACAAGCAAGATACACACATCCATATAGACATATAAACAAAGGTATGTGCGCAAAAAATGTGATGCGTACTTTAATTTTTTTTGTAAAAATAACTACAATTTATTGCACTGAAAACCACTACACAGATGTCGATCAGTTGTTATCTTCCCAAATGAACTTTACTTTATTTCAATTAAAACAAAGTAACCTTCTAAAATATCTATAAGTGAGGATAATCCCTATATACTTTGTATATTTGTCACAAAATTCTCCATTATAAAAGTTGTTACTCACTTCAAAATAGCTTCACAAATTAATGATGACGCAGCAGACGCAAGCAGAAGTAAGGGAGCATGGCGAACATTACAGCACTGCCAGCTATAACAAGTACCACATTAGTTACTTATAAATAAGCTCAATGCTATGAAATTCATTTACTCATTATAGCTTCATATGCTATGCAAATCGCCGCAGATGCATTTAAATCATTATCCTACAGCTATGTGCATTTCCTAAACAAATACAACTATGTTGTCTATATTTGACATAAATCAAGGCATTTCACTAGCTGAAATTAGTGTATAGCAAACAAGTAGTAATTCTGTTTTTTGAGTGTATATACTAGTATAAATATACTAAAATGAATAAAATTAAGTAATTAAACAACAAAAATATATTTAATATATTAAATAAGTCAATAAGACTCTTCAATGGAAAGAAAGAAGATGTTGCTCAATATATCCGGAGCATTTAGTTAGTTATTACAATATTTTATTACGAAATTATGTTTTAAATACCTTAAGTGGTAACATCGATTACAAAAACAACTAATACTAAATGGTAATAAATATACCCTTTATTGTGAAAACGAAATAAAAGAAGAAAACTACAATCTAGTTTTTAATAAACAAAATATAGAAAAGCAGAAGAAACAATATAATGGATTCCTATTAGACCATTTAAATAAGGAAGAAAAAATCCAGATTAAGAAGACGCTTAGCGAACTTAGTGTAATTTGTTCAAGTGAAGGTACAAATTTGACGTTCACCAGCCAAATTAAACATGAAATTAAAACAAAACATGAGGATCCCATTTATACAAAACTATATCGGTGTCCATACGCCCATACTGACGAAGTGGCTATACAAGTAAAAGAAGTGTTACAGCAGCATATTATACAGTGTTCACAATCACCATACTCAGCACCAATTTTTATTGATCCAAAAACCAAATGGATGCCAGTGGAAAAAAGAAATGGAGAATTGTTATTGATTGCCGAAAACTTAACAGTGTTACGGTTGATGACAAATACCCTATCCCTAATATAGGGTCTATTCTTGACAAGTTGGGAAAATGCAACTATTTCACAACGATAGACCTTGCTAAAGGTTTCCATCAAATTGAGATAGAAGCAAACAGTATTCCTAAGACAGCATTCTCTACTGCCGAAAGGCGTTATGAGTTTAAGAATGCCTTTTGGTCTGAAGAATGCGCCAGCCACATTCCAGAGGCTGATGAATGGCGTTTTGGCTAGTTATGTGAATAAAATATGCTTGGTATATCTTGACGATATAATTATTTACTCGAAATCCCTACAAGAACACATCGACTCAAATAGGGAAATATTCTAAAGATTAAGGTAATCCAATCTTAAAATTCAATTAAATAAGTGTGAATTCTTAAGGAAAGAAACATAATTCTTAGGTCACGTAATTACTACTGACCCAAAAGGAAATTAGACAATTCTTAGGTATGGCAGATTCTATAGGAAATTTATAAATGATTTTTCTAAAACTGTTAAGCCGATAAACCGATGAATATAAAAGAGCCTTCGAGAAATTATAACTGTTAATCAGTTCTGACCCAATTCTAAAACATTCTGATTTCGAGAAACCATTTGTCCTAACGACGGACGCCAGTAGCTTTGCAATAGGAGCGGTACTAAGCCAAAGCCATCATCCTATTATTGCTATGCGAGTAGGACACTCAACGCATACGAACTGAACTATTCGACCACTGAAAAGGAATTATTGGCAGTAGTCTGGACAACAAAATATTTTCAACCAGACTTGTTTTGAAAAAAAATTCAAATATTAAGGGACCACCTACCTTTACAATGGTTACACAACCTTAAAGAACCGAATGATAAATTACAGAGATGGAAAATAAGGCTCAACGAGCTTGAATTCGATATCAATTATTTACCAGGGAAAGAAAATGTTGTTGCTGACGCATGATCACGAAGTAACATAGAGGAGAATTATAATAATGAAGATGTCAGATCAGATGTAGCCACGATTCATTCAGCATTAGGAGACAATACATCGCATATAGGTAGTTCAGAAAGATCATTTAATACTTTTAAGCGTCAACTTATGTTTAAGGAACCCGAAAACGTAGGTATATACGTATTACGAAAATATACAATACGACAAGATACGAATTGAAAACAGTAAAATTCAATGACTGAATAAAGGAAATGATAAAAAATTATATAAGAAAATTTATTTTGAAAATGATGAAGGATTTAACCACTTTCAGCGAGTATTTTCATCAATTGTTCTACCTTCTAGTAACGTTAAATTATTAAGAACAAATAAAATAGTAGAAGACATCGAGAACTATGAAAAATTTAAGGAAGTTATATATAAAATGAGGATAACATTACTTCACCAACTACGCTAGTTTTTTTCAACAAATAATAAAAGAGTGTGAAATGTGCAACACTTGCAAATTCGAGCATCAGGCTACAAATATACCTTTTAAGAGACACATTGTTGCAATTGAATCAGAAATTAAAATATTTTAGCCAATAAAATTCTACCTATACTCAATTATTGGTACGAAGAATTGGATTTTTATTATATATACGATGAATTTACGAAAGATAATAAATGTAATTTAAAAAGAATTGAAAATGGAAAATTATTTCCAATAAATTATGAATTTACTTCAAATATGGAGGAAATTGTAAAAATAAATCAAAATAATGTCGTAGCCAAAAAAAAAAAGAATTACTTAATAAATAATAATATTGATTGTTAAAATTTGATTAAAATTGAAAATTGAAAATTGTAAAATTCAAATTTATATCAAAAGTATTCAAGCTGTTGGGAAAGTAAAAGAAAATATTATTATACCAGAAATTGATAAAACAATTAATAAAAATGTATTAGATACCATAACTTTGCAGGAATTGCACTTGAATCATAAGAAATTATTTAAGCAAACCTCTGCTGGAGGAATTATATTGTTAACTATTGTTATATGTTTATCTATTATAAGTACCTACCTCAATATTGTAAGGGTAAAGAATGATAAAAGTATTAAAAAATAAAATGGTCACGAGGACGTTGCTTTTCCTAATGTGGGGAGAAGTGACATAACAGACCACGCAAACGAACTCACCGAGAGAGTTCATTTGTTTAAATAACAAATTTAATTTCCTTTTATTTATCAGTACCAACTGCCACATAATCAATTTAGTTAAGTACTATGGGACGACACATGAAATTGATTGGATCAAACAACATTCTGCCGCTCTTAATTTCGCTTCTGCAAATTAAGCATTTTTATCCGCACTCGGACCACAAAGTCACTTACATTTTAAATATTCTGTTCTATCTTCCTATGCCATAGAGAGAGAAAATCCACCACACATATCAGACATAGATGGTGGATTTCTGATTTTTCTCCCTCATTTTTGTGATACGAACGTTTTGATCCGAAGTGAAAAATTGTCGACACAATGTTATATGAGTTGCTTCATCTGGGTATTAGTCTGTGCTATGAGGTGGTGTATACAAATGGTTTTGTAATCGTTTATCGCCGACATTTTGGGGATATTTGTCTTAAGGATGGGATGGGATAGGGTACAGAACGATCCACACAGTGGATTGCAGCCTTCTCATATGTTTATACCCTATCCCATAGGGGTATATTAGTTTTGATACATATTTTTTAACATAGTGAAATAATTTTGCTAGGTATACCTCAAAATATATGGATTAGCCATGTCTGTCTGTCCGTCCGTCCGTCCGTCTGTGTATCACCGATTTTTGGGCCTTAAATTTTGAGCTAGAGTTTCGAAATTTGGTATACACACTCTCTAAAACATTTTTGAAATCCGCCCACTGCACCGCCCCTTTAAAAAAAAACTAGTTTTAGGCCAAACCATTATAAATTTTGAAGAAGTGTCTGAACAAGATATCGAGACAATCTAAATGTCTATATTTCATCTATACAAAACTTTTTGCTATCAGAATCGATAGCTGTGGGGGTGGTGTGGGTGGCCGCGGTGTAGTGGTAATGTGTTCGTCTGTTGAGTGGAAGGTTGCGCGTTCAATCCCAACCAAAATCCATTTCACTTTTATTTAAAAGAAATAAAAGGTCGGTGTAATACCTAAAAGTATGCACACCATCTTGAATTTCTTCAAATTTAACGAACACAAGAAAAAGTGACTCCCCGAAGATAGTTCGGACACCACCCATGGAGTTTAAGTCTCCACTACATCCAAAATCTTTCCTATCCTCTCTTTCTTCCCCTTCTCTAACGCTCGTACTATGGTAACATATAAAAGGGTATTCATAACCCCTTGAGTACGTGTAAGTTATAAAAAAAAAAAAAAGCTGAGTCGATTTAGCAATGTACGTCCGTCCGTCCGTCCGTACAACACCAGTGTTTTGGCCTTAATTTTTGAGCTTGAATGATGAAAATTGCTACACGAGTTTTTTGCTCCCAGCAGAAGAAGTGTAAAAAAAATTTAAAATCCGTCCACTGCCACGCCCCATTATTAGAAAAACCTAATTTTAGGGCAAACGGTGAAAGATTTTGAAAAAGTGTCTGAACAATATCTTACTTACTTACTTACTTAAGTGACTCTACAGTCCGGAATGAACCTTAGCCTCAACCAACATACCTCTCCAATTTACCCGGTGCTTAGCTAACTGCCTCCAGTTGTGCACTCCAAATAGGTTGAGGTTGGTTTCTACTTATGCGCGCCACTTAAGGCGACGTCTTAAGATGACGTCTGGATTTGAATCAAAGACCCTGCGAACCGGAGCATTTGTGTTCATTGCATCTTTATGTCCGAACCATCTTAAACATGTCGAAGCCAAAGCAGGCTATGTTTGAAAAACCCACATTATCACAAACTACGCGGCCATCCGAAATCCGTTCGGATCCTGTGCACCCAAAACCGAATGAACAAACGTATGCATAAGCTATAGTATCCGATAAAGATAAAAAAAATATCTTACTTGACCCTGTTACAAACGTATTTTTGATTCTTCTTTCAAATCTTGAGGAACAAAGCAAAAGGAATAAGCTTGTTTTTGACAGGATAGTTAAGCTCGAAAATAGTATTCGCAACAAACGTTCCCCACCTTCGACATGAATAGATTTCTTAAATGGAATGCCAATGGCCTTTGTCAAAAACTTGGAGAACTTGAAGTGTATATGCAAGAAAAATATATCGACATCTGTTTAATATCCGAAACTGACGCAAAGAGAGTGTAATTCGAAATTAAATATTAAAGGTTAACTCGGATATCATGCTCTACATCCATCGTATAAAGCTATAGGTGGAGCCTTACCATATATAAAAGAGTGTATCGAAAATTCCACTGATCTTAAATCGAAACAATACAAGTTAGCTCTATACAAGTCAGAAGCAGACAATCCTCTCTGAAGATATCTTCTGTTTACTGTCCACCGCGATGCAATATTGAGAAAATTGACTTTGAATACTTGCTTAATTCCCTTGGACAGCGTTTTATCATCGGAGGAGACTTTAATGCAAATCATACATTCTGGGGATCTAGATCTATATCACAGAAAGGTAGGATGATTTATGAAGTAGGTAGAAAGTACAATACTGAATTTCATTCTACGGATAAACCAACTTACTGGCCAAATACAAAAATACCAGATTTGATCGATTTTTTCATAGTAACAGGTGTGCCGTCGAATCGAATCAAAGTTGACGAATGCTTTGATCTTTTCTCTGATCATTCTTTTGTCATTCTAATAACGAGCGAATCAATCATTAGAAATGAAAACCCACCCAGATTAACAAACGGGAAAACCAACTGGGAAGACTTCAAAAACGATATTGAAAATAACATTCGACTGAGGGTATCGTTAAGATCCCCATTGGAACTTGAAGTCGCGATTGATTCCTTTGTCGATACCGTTAATAATCAGAATTGAATAATACTCCTCAACAACGGCAAATAGAGAGCTATAGTAATATTAAGTACCCGTGGGGAATAAAAGATTTGGTTAGACAAAAAAGAAAAGCTCGATTAAAAACCATGCAGTAGAAACTTATCTGCAAAGCCTCACCGCTGGAAAAGAATTGAATTATTCAATTTGGAAAGTGATTAAAGTCATAAAACGGGCAAAAAGCGCTATGCCACCAATTAGGGTAACTCAAGACGTTTGGGCAAAAAGCGATAAAGAAAAAGCTGACGTTCTTGCCGCATATCTTTAGGAAATATTTAAACCATTTCCAGAAAGCACTAGTTTATTCCATGCTACAACCGATAGTAATCTAGTTAGATATGCAAGTATTGCCGAGCTTAAGCGCGAAATACAGAAATTAAAGCCTAAAAAAAGCTCCGGGTCATGACCTAATTACAGAAGAACTTCTTAAAATGTTGCCCCGAAAAGCATTAACTAAACTCCTCTATATTTTAAATGCAGCAGTTAGATTAGAATATATACTAAGACAGCGGAAAGTAGCAGAAGTGATTATGGTTCTCAAACCAGGAAAATCACCGAATGAAATAAAATCTAACGGACCTATTTCACTTCTTCCAATAATTCCAAAAGTTTTTGAAAGGATAATACTCGTTTGCTTACACCACATTATTGATCAGAAACGCCTTTTACCTAACCATCAATTTGGGTTTAGAAGTAAACATTCGACTGTGGACCAAGTTCATCGAATTACTGATGTAATTGAGAAAGCTTTCGAAGAACAGAAAATTTGCTCAGCCGTATTTCTTGACGTGTCGCAAGCTTTTGACAAAGTTTGGCATACAGGCCTTCAATGCAAGCTAAGACAAGTTCTGCCTGAAAAATTATATAAAATCCTCGTGTCGTATATTGAGCATAGACTCTTGCCTTCCGTGTGAAACTTGGAAACGAATATTCGGATTTCAAAAAAATATTGGCAGGAGTACCCCAAGGAACCGTCCTTGGACCACTCTTGTACCTCCTATTTGCACGTGATATCCCACAAACAAACGATACAATAATTGCCACGTTTGCTGACGATACACCTATACTAGCAGTTGGCACAACAATAGAGGAAACAAATATGAAATTACAAAACGCTCCTTGCGAGGTTAATAAATGGACAAAGTCCTGGCGGATTGCATCGATTCATGTAGATTTTCGTATAAGTTTTTTGACAATGGATATGTCTCTATACAGCTCGTATAACTTCGTCTAAATAGCCCGTCAACGCAAACGGGACCGAAGCATTTTCGACTCAAAGCATTTCTTCATCCACCTTTGATGCGGTTCATGATTCAGTGCCCTAGAGCAGGACTTGGATGATAAGGTTCTTATATAGGATCTCCTAATTACATAGTTCTAAAGTTCATTGTCTAAATACCCTGCTCAGACACTTTTAAAAAAAAATTCTTATGCTTTGATCAGAAAATAAGTTTATTTGAAAGGTGGGCGTTGCAGTAAGCAGATTTTAATAATGTTTACTTTTGTTATGCTGCGTCGGACGTGGCTAGATCGACTTATCTAACGATTTTGAATCGATCAATAGTTGTAATCTATCTAAAATATTTCTCGATATTACAAACTTATTGTCGAAACTAGTATACCCCGATGGAATATGGTAAAAACTCTTGATGAAAATACTGCAATGATATTAAATTGAACATTTTGTTTGTAGATCGTTTTAACCCACGCCCACTTTTTGGGGCATTTTCTGATTTGTATACTCTATCCCATAGTCATGTCATATGAAAACGTTTTTGTTTTGTGTAACCTAAAAAGATTATTTTCAACTGTCTGAGCGTTATATTGAGGCAATTTCATTTTCTATGTACCATCCCCATACATTTTTTTAGCCACGCCCACTTTTTGGACGATTTTCACAGTGGATTGTAGCTTTCTCATGTGTTGTTTTATTTCTGAAAATAACATGCTTTGTACTTATATAAGTAGAAGGATTAAGTTAAACAAATGTATGGATTTTGTAATTATTTTTTTTAAAAGCTTTATTGGTATATTTTTAATGCGTGTGATTCAATATGACTAACATTTAATGTGTAACTATAGTTTATTTATTGTACGTTATTTAAACAAATATTTATAAAAGTTATTTAACAAGATTCATTTGCAAAAACATAAGTTAATATTTTATCGGAATTCGGTGCAACAAATTGCATTAAACTAATTTGAGCTAAAGAAAAAATAAGGCAGAACCATTGTCTACATACAAACAAACAATAAAAATAATCTGCTTCTTAATAAAATAAAGTTATGTTTTTATGTATTTTATTCTTATTTATTTGTGTACTTTATTAATTATATAAAATATTTGTTTTGATGTCCCCAAATGTGATGGTTCACTTTTAACTCGTACTGTATAAAAAAACTTCTTATTAAATAATCATCGCTCATTTTCTTCATAATTGCACAAAATACCTAGAAATAAATAAAAATTATACAATTAGTATTTCAATAAAAAATAATTATTTTAATTTAACAAATGGGGCTGTACATTTTAAATGTCACTCTTATCAAAAGAATTGCTTGAAGTAAAAGTTGTATTACGTCTACCTAATGACTGGCAAAACTATCGAAATTTAATTCGTTTCATTAGATTCAGTTCTCCCGTATTACCGGCCATATTTCTTCAAAAATATTTAAAGACTTATGAGAAGATAACACCTCCAAAAAGTTTGTGTGATAAAAATGATCTATTGATGCAATGTTTGTATTGATATTCCCAAAAAAAAAATATATTAAAAAAAAAACAAGCAATAGGCATAACAAAACATTATTTGGACAGAGTAGTTCATCGAACTATTCTCGAATTTTTTTCATCAAAAGGTTTTTTCGACTGTGTTAAAATTTTACCGAAAACCGCTTTTTACGGAAAATGACCCCAAGTAGGAGTGCCTAAAACCTTATATGGACGCGATTCTGCGTCGATCCATATGTTATATACTTAGTGTCAAAACTAATGTACCATATGGGAAAAGGTAAAAACAAAATGTCATCATTAATGGTCCTCGGTACAGAGCCATTGTAACCGTTTATTTTTTTAAAAATGAGTGAACATGGACTCCAAAAAACTTGGCCTCAAGAAAAGAAAGATGGTGTTGTTATATTCACCTAGTTGTCGTATTTCTTCCCACTTGTAGAACAAATTCTGATTACCCGATTTTGTCTGCATATTTTGCATGTTCTCCCAAATTTTAATTTCTTTAAGAATTAAAATACGTTTGAACACCTTTAAATTGAAAAAAAAATGTACAGGTAATAGTTCTACTGATACTCTATTAAAGAAATACTTTCAATATCTTTTATTTTTATATATTGGTTTCACCCTTTTGACATTCGTACATTTTTTTGGTGCAAAGCTTACCCCTGCTATTCACCTAATGCGTAGTGATATTACGCATATATAAATTTGTGAAATTCAATATGCTCTATCAATCGCACAATTTCAAGGATACGCATATTGGAATATGTTTATTATTTGAACTATCCTGTAAGCATATTTTATGTTGATCCACGTGTTAATAAAAGAGTATTGACAGTGAGTGTATGTCTGGATCGTAATTAATTGCTCCTTTAAGTAAGCTGAATCCCGTAGTGATTACTGATGGCCCGGTGTGATAGGGGTATCTAATAAATTAGCGCTGGCCCTTCAGGCTACGTTTACTGTTTTGCGTTAACTGCTCACTCACTGAAAAAAACATTAATGCAAAGTAACCAATTGTCTCTGAAAGGACTAATTTTGTTTTTGACAACTAGGCCAAATTAAGACATAAGAATTAGCGACTACGGAAGTACGACGTTAGGAAGAAGCTCGAAAACACAACTTAAGCGACACCACAAGAAGAACGATGGCGATAATGTCAATTGGTTGTGTATACAAATGTTTTTTTTTATGAAACACCTCCAAAAAGTGGGCGTTGGTTAAAATAATATAAAAAAGAAATGTTTGTATTATCACAACCAATGATTTTGCATCAACATATTTTTCGAAATGCTTAAAATTTCTCCGAAAAACGTTTTTTGTGGGCGTGGAAAAAAAAGTTCTATGAACAAAATATAGACATTGGATTTATCTTGATATGTTGTTTAGACACTTTTTCAAAAGGTTTGGACTAAAACTACCCTTTTCTAAAATAGGGGCGTAGCAGTGGGTGGATTTCAAAAATGTTTACACTTGTTCTGCTGTGAGCAACAAAAAAACACGTGTACCAAATTTCATCATTCTAGCTCAAAATTTAAGGCCCAAAACTGGTGAAGTAAGGACGGACGGACGTACGGATGGATAGGTATGGATGGCTAAATCGACTCCGCTATCGATTCTGTGTCGATCCATATACTTTAAGCTATATCTTGCTTAGTTATTTTTCTTTGTTAAAAACTATGTATCAAAACTAATATACCCCTATGGGATAGGCTATAAATATCAAGAGCAGCGCTCGGTCGAACACACAGAGAGGTGCAACTCCAGGAAATATGTTCGTTAGTTTTACCAAAGTCACAAAGCCTGGGATACAAGTCACGAACAAAAACTAATCAAAATAGACAAGGATAGACCGTAGTTGATGCGGAGTCGTTGCTGAGAATATTAACGAACCACTTCTTCTGTTAAACGGCGATGAAGAACAAACAATCCAATATTAGAATGTGGGAAATGTCTAAGCTCAAGCTTAACTAGGCTCGTCATTTCATTTCTGTCTCCACATACTGTTATACCAACTTAAAAAAAAAATTCTTCAAACATTTTAAACTCCCAGTACAAGCAAAAATATTTTTAAGATCCGGTCACACCAACTTTTAGATATATATGGTGATTTTAAGAATTCTTACGGTTTGACCAAAAAACAATATTTATATACGAAGTAAGTGAACCAGTAGTATGCGGATTTTAAAGATTTTTTACACTTGTTCTGTTTTGTCGAACTTAGTCTCTGTGAAATAAATTGGTGAAATACAGACAGACGGACACAGAGGCAGCCATGGCATGATTTAAATTCATTCAATTCGTTCTTCGGTGGTTGGCTCTACGGATTCTGGGGCCAATTATTGCAATTTTGTAACCCTTTCGAGAAAAGTTCAATGGTAACGAGTTCACCAATATCTGGATCTCAAAAAAATATATGCGTCTCCAGGAGCTCGACAACGCCAGAAGTATTGGCTCAAGACCAACGAGACTCAACGAAAAATAAAAGCCTTGAAGACGAAAACAACGTTTTTCGAACAAGCCTAAACAGATTCGAACTGCCCTGCGAAGAGTTTCAGAAAGAAATTGTCCACCTTAAGGATAAAAACATGGCCCTAAAAAGTTCAATAAAATTGCCTTATGAACCAAAACCGAGTGCAAACTGTCCCATTAATTTAATACCATACGGATGAAGAAGAACTTAGTCGAGAAACCGACTGGATTCTAAAGAAAAGACCGGTGAAAAGAAGGAAAGCTGTATCCTCACCTGAATTAATTAATCACGATAAAGAGAATATATATAAAGGGAAACAGCTTAAACAACGGCCCCCAGCGCCAGTTAAAGTGATCGGTATTGACGACTATAACTTTCATAGCTTGATAAAATAGTTACCATTATCAGGCTACCGCGGTACTTTGCTAAAGACCACTAAAGACCCAGAAAGTTACCGTCTATTATCTCGTAAATTTATTAACGATTAAATAGAATGGTTTTGATTTGAAAATAATTCTTGAATGCCTTTACGCGTTGTAGCCAGAGGGTAATATGCGTCGTGCTTAAAGGATGACATAGTTACCGATCTGAAAAACAGGCAATATAAAATTATAGATGCCGTTAACATTCGGAAGCGAGAAAAAGAGCAAAAAGAGGGTGAAGAAAATTAATACTAACTTTTAATAAAACAGAAAGTTTGAAAAAAAAAGTTTGTTGTAAAAGTCAAACCCATGCGTTAGGATTCAAAATTAGTTCCGCAGTGCAAGCGCTGCCAAGGATGTAATCATACGCAAACCTATTATCAGAAAGAGCCGAGGTGCGTAGAATGTGCCGGAAACATCTGACGGTGGATTGAAGGTTAGATGAGAAAACTCTGCTATTTGCATTACTTATAAAGGCGATCATCCCGCAAATTATCGCGGCTGCGAAGTAGCTAAAGAGCTACAGAAAGTCGGACGAATTTTACTGGTAAAATTTCACAGAAATTAAATTTTGCTAAACGAAAACCTAAAATTCCGCATAAGCTTGTTTCAAAGTCAAAGCAGTCAATAATAAAAAAACAACAAAAATGCGATAGGATCTTGTAATGTAAAAATGTATGCCCAAGCTACAGTATCCGATGACGCTCCTAAAAATATCTTACCTGACCCCATTTCTAACTATTTTTCGATTATTCTTTCAAAATTTGAAGATCAAAGCGAAACGAATAAATTTATATTTGACAGGCAAGGTAAGCTTGAAAATAGTAATCGCAACAGTCGTATTCCACCTCCAACATGAACAGATTTCTTAAAATTCTTACGTGGAATGGAGAACTTGAATTCTTTATGAAAAAAAAAGATATCGTCTGTTTAATATCCATAACTCAAGTAATTCTAACTTAAAGATTATAGGTTACCTGGACTATCATGCTCTACACCCATCGAATAAGGCTAGAGGTGGTGAATCACTATATATATGTAGAAGAGTGTATCGAACATTCGATTGAGTTGAGAAATTTGACAAAAACATACATTCTGAGGATCTAGATGCGTATCACATAAAGGTAGGATGCTTGACGAAGTGGGTAAAAAGTACCGTACCAAATTTTAATTTATCTGAAAACCAACTTACTGGCCAACTGATGCTTCAATTCTAAAAGGTCTGCGGTCCAATCGAATCAAAGTTGAAGAATGTTTTGACCTTTACTCTGATGATTCTCCGTTCATTATAATAACGAGCGAGTCAATCATTAGAAATAAAAACCCACCCAGACTAACAAACGATAAAACCAACTGGGAAGGCTTCAAAAACGAAATTGAAAATAATATTTGAATGGGTGTATCACTTGGATCCCCATTGGAACTCGAAGTCGGGGTTCACTTCTTTATCAATACCTTTCAAAAAGCAGCATGGAATAATACTCCTCAACGACGCAAAATAGAGAGCTATAGTAATATAAAGTACCCATGGGATATAAAAGATTTGGTTAGGCAAAAAAGAAAAGCTCGTAAGAGAATCGGTTGAGTGAATCTTAAAAACTATGCAGAAGAAACTTATCTACAAAGCCTAACCGCTGGAAAGGAATCAAATTATTCGCTCTGGGAAGCAAATAGAGACATACAACGGCTAAAAAACGCTGTGCCAACAATTAGGGTAACTCAAGACGATTGGGTAAAAACCAATAAGGAAAAAGTAGAAGTTTTTGTCGCAGATATCGAGGAAAAATTAAAGCCATTTGATGGTCCAGCGCAACATGAAAACGTAAATGTATTCGAGACTACAACCGATGAAAATATAGTACGGCTTAGACGGAAAATTCAGAAACTTAAGTCTGAAAGAGCTCGAGGAAAGCATTAATTAGGCTTCTCTTTATTATAAATGTGGCAATTAGATTATAGGACATACCATGACAGTATAAAGTCGAGGAAGTGATTATGGTCCTAGAACCAGAAAAATCACCGAATGAAATAAAATCATACCGGCTTATTGCACGTCTTCCAATAATTTCAAAAGCTCTTGAATGGATATTACTCGGCCACTTACAACCCATAGTTGATCAGAAACGTCTTTTACCTGACCATCAATTTGGGTTAAGTAGTAAACATTCGACGATGGACCAATACATCGAATTACAGACGTAATTGAGAAAGCTTTAGAAGAAAAAAAATTTGCTCAGCCGCATTTCTTGACGTGTGGCAAGCTTTTGACAAGGTGTGGCATAGAGGCCTTCAATACAAATTAAGACAAATTCTGCTTGAACAATTATATAAAATCTTGAGCATAGACTCTTCCGTGTGAAACTTGGAAACGAATATTCAGAATGCAAAAAAATAATGGCGGAAGTACCCTAAGGAAGCATCAATAGTTGCCACCTTTGCTGACGATACAACTATACTAGCAGTTGGCACAAAAACAATTTTAAAAAAATTTAAAATGACAGAACGCTCTCAACGAGGTTAAGGAATGGACAAAATCTTGGCGGATTGCAAGAACTGCTCTCGTTAAGCAAATTGATTCATGTAGATTTTTCGTATAAACGAACAATCATTGTGCCTGTATTTCTAAATGCAGTTCGAGTCCCTTTTGCAAAAGAAGCGAAATATTTCGGAATGACACTCGATGCAAATTTAAAATGGAAGTCGCATGTGAAAAAGAAATGCGAAGAACTACAGAGAACTGTACTGGTTGCTCTGAAAACATTTGAAGCTTAAACTTGATAACAAGCTACTATTATACAAGCAAGTGCTGCCGGTTTGGACATATGGTATACTACTATGGGGTTGTACCAGTGAAAAGAATCTAAATATTTTGCAAACTTTTGAAAGCAAAATGATTAAACTTGATAACAAGCTATTATTATACAAGCAAGTTCTTAGGCCGGCTTGGACATATGGTATACAACTATGGGGTTGTACGAGTGAAACGAATCTAAATATTTTACAAACTTTTGAAAGCAAGATGTTAGGATCATTTGTCAATGCGCCGTGATAAGGAACGAAGATCTACGCAGAGATCTGGGTGTTTTGGATTTAAAAAATGAAAAATGGAAAATGAAACATTTGCACGAAAACATAAAAAAAGTTTATTAGGACACGTTAACACAACGGTCCTCTGAATTCTTGACGAAACAAATTTATTGCGGGGTCTTCAAAGAACAAACCGCGCTATCAATTGCGGATATGTCTTTGCTACACTAAACTGACGTAACAAAATTTATGCAATATTTAAACCTTTGTCTAACATAAAACATTTGTTTAACTCTGACAAAAAAAAGGAACTTATGAATTTCCTTGTGGGCAAACGACTTTTCGAATACAATGCAGAATAGAAATATTTCTGTTCACAAATTGTATTAAGTATTAATTACCAAAATACAAAAAAGTAAAAAAAAAAATTAGAAATCGGAGAAATTGGATGTCAAATTGGATGTTAAAGAACGAGGGAAGACTCTTATTGGCTTTGACTTGGCAATACCCAGTGTTTGGGCCTTACATGTTGATTTTAATAGTAGTATATATTATCATTTTTTATACTCTATCCCATAGTTTTGATTCATAGTTTCCAACATAGAAAACTAATTTAGCTAGATTTACTTTATACTAAATCGATTTAGCTATATCTGTCTGTCAGTCCGTCCGTTCTACGGTGTCTCACCGATTTTTGGGCCTTAAATCTTGATACAAAATTAAAAATTTGGTATAATATAGACTCTCTGTTTGACGAAGCAGAACAGTTGTAAATATTTTTGGACTCCGCCTACGGCCAAGTCCAGAATTTTGAAAAACTGTCAAAAAAACAAAACATGTATACAATCCCAATATTTATGTTTCGTGCATATAACGGTTTTGGGACGGTTTTAGTAAAAAAAAACTGGTTTCGATCATATAATAAAAAAATCGAAAAACTTTTAATGTAATCACTTCTTTAATGGCAATAGATCATTTTCATCCACGCCTACCTTTGTGGGGTATTTTCCTATAAAAACCATTTATGTATCCCACCGCAACAACGTTGTTTTTTCGTGGAACCCCAACAATTTTGATAAACTGTCTGAATTTTCAATATTTCATCGCCATAAAGCCCACTTTTTGGAGATATTAATTTTAAGGATGGGATGAGATTACATTTACTTTACAATATTTTCAATTTTTTTAACAGAGGACAGCCTCTCATGTATTAATACTCACCTTATTATGGTTTCATTTGATCTTGGTTTCCATGTTCTTCTGAAAAAAAAAATTAAAATTTAAGATTGTATCGATACAAATGTTATTTAATTAAATAGATTTATATAAAAACTGACATGGTCGATAGATCTATATAATATGTGCTTGCTTTTATTACCTTTTTTCTGACAATTAAAGTTTAACTAAAACAGGTTTATCCTTAACGTCCATTTCATTTGTCTAACATTCTAATACTAGTATTAGACAATACATGGATCTAGTTTTAATAAAAACCATAAAGATAGGTTACAATCCGCAGTGCGAATCGTCATAATTTATTGCCTATTATGTTTTATAGAAAAACGCCACCAACAAGTAAGAGAGGGTAAAATGATTTATGGACGAAATATTCATTTTTAAAATTGTACCGAAAACCGTTTTTACTGAAAACGCTCCACTTTCGTTACAAGAAAGTTTATTTAGATAATTTTTTGATACGTGATGAGATTGTCTAAATATCTAAATATAGCGGTACATTAGTTTTGATATATACCTTGTAACATAGAGAAATAATTTCGAAAATTGTACCTCAAAGTAAATGGATCGACTCAGAACCGCCAGCTAAGTCAATCAAGCCATTCTTCTGGGACTACAATGTATATATGTGACAATTTTTATCATTCAACCTTTAAAGTTGTGGCCCAAAAACTGGTGAGTTGCGGACGCACAGACGGACTGACAGACATCGCTTAATCAACTCAAATAGCGATTCTGATTCATATTCTTTATGCTTTATCTATCGAAATTATTTGTCTTTTCTACAAACTGTATATCAAAAAAAATATACCCCTATGGAAATCATGAATCAAAAGCTTTTATGCCAAATTTTATTATTTTAGCTCGAACAGACTACTATGGGGTATAGTAGTCTGTTCGGAATATGTTATAGAATATGGTAAATATATAAAATCGTTTTCTTAAGAAAACGTCAAAAAAAGTAGGCGTGGGTAAGATGACCTATAAACTAAATGTACCTATATTTTATTATTTTAAAAATATTGTATTCAATACTTTTATCAAATTTCCGTGAACTATTTGCGAAATTCTATTTTTTAATATGGATAAAATATATGAATTACATAGTGTAAATATCTTGTTTAGACACTTTTCGTAATTTTAAACAAAAAGAATATTCTTTTTTTAATTTAAGGATTCCAAAAATGTGACACTTTTACATTTACCGCTTTTCGGGTATAGAAAACCGTCTCTTAAAACTGGAACTGACTGAAATCATTATTTAGATGAAATATAGATTATGGCACTATCATACTAAACTATGATTTCGAACCTGACTCTTTCCATATACTAAATTCTTAATTCACTTAATTTCCACACTACAAACTCATTATCGAAATTAATTTTATCTAATGGAAAATAAATAAGCCAAAAACTTCTTCCGTTTGCTTGATAGAACAATATATTTTATAAAAGTTTCAAAATTCAGCGATTGTAATTGAATTATAGTTTAACCCGAATACTCCTGGTGTTGACAACCAACAACATGCATGGCATTTGAAGCCTCTGTAACGGTAACCAGTAAACGTATTTCTGCATGTTCAAATTTGTTCAGATCCTAAGGCATCCCCGTTGCATTGGGGAGTTAGTTTCAACAGTAGGCTTAGTATTTCATAGTGAGAACATCGCGGATTTGGTCGTAAATAAAAAAGTTAAAAAAAGTGTATAATGGCGCGCAACAATAGGTAAGTATATCAATATAATTTACAGTGTACATTATCTATAAGTGGTGGATTGCAGAATTACTAGTATTTTGTATATATAAAGTGTAAAATAATTGACAGCGGAGAAAAAAAATATTTGGGTGGTGTTTTTTTTTTAAATTGCTGCCTAGCAACGCCAGGAGTGATAGGGTACAGGTTTATATTATTGGTATTTTTTGCCGAAACATAATTATTTTTGTAGGAAAATGTGTTATATTATTATTTTTTATTTTAAATGGATTTGCAGAAAACTGACCCTTCAAGAAGTTCTCGATTACTTAGTACTTAGTACTTAGAAGATGATGAAAATAGGCTTTCAAGCAACTTCCACGCCTTGTATATTCAACCACCAGAGATTGACGGTGATTTGAGTGGGGAAGATGATGCTGATGAACGAGGAAGCGGTATGCCAGGCAATGTTTGCCCAGCGCAGTTAAGATCGGGTTGTGAAATTGCGTTTGAAAATGGCCAACGTATTGATGATTTTGACGCGCTCGTAGAGAATTTGGATGAAGATCACGCAGATAGTGTTTCAGTGGATGTTCTGCATAAGTCATTTCTGAATTTTTCGGCTAGTTCACTAGCTGTTGGCACTTCTCATGATTCAAATTTCTTTCGCCTCGTGTTCAGCAATCTACCTCCAGCTGTCCTTTAACAGGATCGAATAAAAATATTACGTTCACTTGGTCAGAAGATGAATTTTGCGCAACGATACCAAATTTTCCAAATTACCTACATGAGCAACTCGAAAAATTTATAGATGATGACTTGCTTCAGTACATTTGCTTCTTATTTTTGTCTCTGAAGTGCAGCTAAGAACTTATTTTTTTGTTCCAGAGCTTCGCGTTTTTATTGTTATTTTGCTTGTCAGTGGCTACACCGGACAAAACAGTTTTAGATCCATGTGGAGTAATGACAATGATTAACGCAATATAATGGTATATAACAGCATGCGTCGAAACCGATTCGAGGATATTATGCAGTATCTGCACTTTGAGCCGAAAATGCATGCGCTACAAAATGTGAAAGATAAGTTATGGAAGTTACGACCCATACTTGATCATGTAAAATTCAAAATGTTGGAACATTTTCACTCTGAGCAACATTTATCGTTCGACGAAAGTATGAGCGCTAATATCGGAAAGCACGGATGTAAGCAGTTCGTAAAGGGGAAGCCTACACGCTTTGGCTACAAGGTATGGTCCTTATGTACTCCCACCGGGTACATGATAAATTTCGAAGTGTATCAAGGGAAGAATCCGCGATGAAACTCGTTGTATGAAGAAAAGTTAGGAAAATGCGCTGCTCCTTTAGTGATCGACGATTTTACTGAGAATATTCAACAATTGCCGTTTTCATTTTACTTTGACAACTGTTGTTATGTACTAACTGTTGTTATGTACTAACTGTTGTTATGTACAATAAGTATAAGTGTGGTTTAGATCGATCCGACCAGAATATTTCTACGTATCGCATAGCATATCGTTGCAAAAAGTGGTGGAGCTGCATGTTTACATGGCTAATCAATGCATGCGTCCAAAATGCATGGCAATTTCATCGGCATGTTGATCCGGGTATGTCCCAACTCCGATTTCAACGTGACATCGCAATTTAAACATTTCGGTGATCCGTCCAAATCACTCAGCAGTGTTACAAGTCAAAAACGTCGTTCGGAAGCTGGTACATTAGGAATTACACTTCGCTATGACCAAACAAATCACCTGGTCGTTGCTTTGGATAAAAGACGTTGTGTAGGAGACCTGTGCAGTTCGATTATTCGAACTGCATGCTCAAATTGTGATATAGGACCAATGAAATCAATAAAATATTTAAGAAAAAAAAAACATGAATTCTTTCCGTTTTACGAAATAAGCTCTTATTTTATATAAAAGGTTGGCAAACATCAATTTTACATATGGAAATAAAAATGTACACTATCGTTCCTGGCGTTGCCAGGTTGTATGGCAACAGAACATGTATACAAAACAAGGACCTCTATTTAATATCTATTGATGTAGTCTATCTATCCTTCCTTTAACAA
Organism: Rhingia rostrata; assembly: GCA_949824845.1. Lineage (NCBI taxonomy): Eukaryota > Metazoa > Arthropoda > Insecta > Diptera > Syrphidae > Rhingia > Rhingia rostrata. The sequence continues at coordinate 74,648,322 of OX463757.1, read as the reverse complement.
AAGCGCACCTAATATTGATTTTTCAAAAAAATCGAAAAATTAACGTTCATGAGGATTCGGGTTAAACACTAAAATCGCAGCCAATCTCTTAAGAACCAATAGATCTTCGACCAGTTTCATTTGCAAAGTTGGATAAAAATTACATTATTTGTGTGAATAATAAAAAATCCTATATAGACAAGTTGAGCTCCAATGCTATACCTGTTGATCTTTAAGTAATGTGTCTGTGCAAGTCTTTAAAATTGTACATACCTAACGCTTTTGGACATAAAATCATGGATTCATCGTTTGTTCTGAACTCTTCAAGAGAAAATTGTTCACCCTGAATTGGCTGTGTATGAGATGAAGTGGCAACAGGATTCAAAATGTCTTCAATTAATGTACTTGATCCGCAACTAGTCATACTGTCGGACATCATTGAATCACCTTCATTGTAATATGTGGCATTTGTGGCCGATGAGCTTGTTTCCACACAAATATTTAAAGAATCATTTGACATGTCTTTTGAAATCGTTTTGGAAGCTTCCAATACAGGTGTTTGTGCCATAATTGCTGCCGTTGCAATAGATTGAATTTGAGATTCCTCAGACGATATTTTGGCAACTATACTTTCTGAATCAGTTTTGAATCGAATGCGTTCATCTCCAAAAATCTGATGTGATACAGGATCTGATGAATAGCTATCTGTTTTTGTTTTGACATCTCTCAATTTGTCGTTTGAAACTGTGCTGCTTGGTACCATTTTGACACTATTATTCATTTCCAAGCTGTCTGGGCTTCCGTGCTCCGAAGTAATGATTTCCTTTTTGCAATATTCCCCTTCCGTTTCAAGGCTATCTGCTGACGTCTCCATTATGTTTGACTTAATTTCTTCACACTCTTCAAGCTTTGACTTTAGAATCGCTTCAATGTTTCCTTTAGATATTGATTGAGTGGTAATTGTTTTATATTTTGTTACTGCTACACTTGAAGAATTCTCACCGCCATTATTCGAATTATTGGACTCATCCGAACGAGACAAAAGTAATGCCGCTTCTTCTTTGGCCTTTATTTCAATTAAGTGCGCCTCAATACATGCGTTTTCAAGACCTTCAAACTCTTTTAAGCTGGAAAATGAAATATCATCACCACCCGGGTTTCTTATAATGTATCGTTTTGTAAAACTACCGTTACTGGAATCCGTTGAGCCTTGATGGATTCTTCGGTTTTCAAGTGATATCGCTTGTTCAAGACTTTCAAACTCCTGTAAGCTGTTCATTGAAATATCATCATGTTCAGTTTTGCAAAAATATTTTCTTCCAGCTAATACATCGTAGTCTGGGGTACTTGAGAATGAATCCTTAAAGCTGCTGATTCGGCTACTGCCGACTTCAAACTCAGCGTCTTCTTCTTTTATATCTTCCAAAACCCCTCTTTCGAGTTCGTATGGATATCTCAGTTGGGCAGCATGATCCGATAATTGCATTTCGATCCACTTTTTATTTGCGGTTGCTTCGGCTGAATCCGCTTCTGACTGCTTTTCAGCAGATGGGGGACTTTCTTCAAAATCAAAGTTTAGATCATCGCGAAAAATTTGCGATCCTAAGTTTGTAGCGGCGGGTGCTGATTTTATAAGAATTTGTTCAACTTCTTCATCGTGCTTTTGAACCATTTTACTTGACAATATTTTTATACTTTTTCCTTCTACATCGAATTCACTAGCTTCTTTAGCCACTTCCTCTATTATCACAAACTCGTCAGTTATATCAGGTTGATCAACCATTTCAAAAGAGTCGGGAGAGTCAGGAGCTCTACTCTCATATCCATCAGATTCATTTAAATCTGCAAGTTTTTGTTTGTATTGCTGTTGCACTAGTTCATTAAATTGGTCATCAGATATTGAGAAGTTCATATCGGTTGTGCGTTGAATTGGCGTATCTTCGACTTTATGTAGTTCGTCTTGCGTCTTTACCTTGTACAGCGTGGTATCGGAAAAAATATCAGATTCTTCTTCAAAATTTATAATTTCGTCCGTAACTGTTATATCTGGAATTTTTGAATAATCTTGCATATTTTGAGAAGGACGTCTTTCTTCAGCAGCTATTTCTGATTCCATTTCCTCGGTAAGAGTATCTTCTATAATGGTTTGGGATACTAAATGCAATTGCCCAAACGCTTGATCTTGCTCATCGATAGGTTCATTGTTCTTTTTTTCCTTTTTTTTCTTTCTTTGACTTGGTGACTTAAATGCTCTTGAATATTCCGATTCATAAGGGTCATGGTCTGATTCCGATTCGCTACCCTTAGGATCATCTCCCGTTATTTTACCTTCAGTGGAGGAGTTATTAGCAGAATCTTCCATAGATTCCGTTTCGTTTTCTAATAAATTCTTTAAAAGGTCACTATTTATCAAGGTACTTTCGTTGCGTTTATGACCTTTACGTCGAATGTCATCAGCCTTGATCGATTGATCAGCTTCATTTTGTTGACTTACATCAACATTTTGCTGTCCGTAAGATTCAATTGACTGACTCATATCGTCGTTTTCATTTGTTGATGAAAACATTTCAATACCTACCAAGGAGGATGACCCTGCGGATCCTATAATGTCCTCAAAATTGTTAACAACAGTATCGACTGCAGATGTACTTGATGTTGATAAAATACTGCCTTCGTCTAAGCTGGATGGTAGTATTTTATCATGAGTAAAGGGAATGGATTCACTTGCATCTTTTAATGGTATTGTTACAGCAGCTGGCATTTCTTCCTTTGTGAAAATCATTTCCTGAGATCGTTTCATACAACTCTGCTGCGATTCGTAATCAATGGATTCTGAACGAAGTTCATCCTGGATTTGCATGCAAAAGTCAACATCAAAGTCTTCATTATCAATATCAATTTCAATATCTTGATCTCCAATCGATGCAACCAATGTTTCAGATATATCTGATGTATCGATACTTCCTAAGTTACCCGACGTTTCAGAACTCAAACTTTTCATACTTTCATGCGAACTTATAGTTCTTCCGCTGCTGTCGAATGTGCTAACAGCGCTTACATACTCTGTTGATCCTTTACATATAGACGCATCCAATGCTGTTTGGTACTCAGAGGAAGTGTGATATGTTTGAACAGTGTCAAAATCAGAAGAACAGGGTCTACTGCTACTTTTGTAGTAGCTTTCACTTGAGCTTGAATTGTCGACATCGTGTAACGACCACCTGTTATTTACTCCCATGGTCGCTGAAGTTTGTTGATTTGGATCAACTACTTTAGACTCACTTGAATGTTTTGAACTCGTAGCTAGGTCAAAAGTATTAGAATCTTCTTCATCAGTGTGCATACTAACTGTTTCGGGAATATCGTCCAGCAAACCATGGATTATATTTGGAATGTTTTCAATTTTGTTGTCTTCTTGATCTGGACAAAGTGTTGTGCTGCTTTTTGTATGGTATATGTTTTTAAATTCAAACTCTGATGGTGATTGTTTTATTGATTTTCCATCCCTTACAACTTGAATAAGTTCTTCTTTAGCAGCATCCAGAGATAGTTTTACTTCTTCTAAAGTTCGTTCTACTAGAAGTACATCAGGAAGAAGGTCAGATGAAACGGTATTTACATTTTCAACTGTATCCATAGATATATAAGTGGTGGGCAATGTGCATGATTTTTCTGATAACTCTAATTCACTCTTATCTAATACGAGATCAAGTTTTGCTGCTTTGGGTGATGTTTTTATATTTGATGATATCCCAAGTTGAAATTCATCTTGAGTGTCGTTTTCAAAGTTATCATTTATGTACTGAATAGGTGAAACATCAATGGTTTTTTGTTCTATGCCTTCGAGTATAGTTTTCGATTTGGGACAGTCGTCATCTGTTGGAGTTTTGGATGTCACAATATTGGATTTATTGTATGACTTTTGCAATTCCGCCTCAATTTCCAGTATGTCATTACGTGTTTCTGAACCTTGGCGAACTATTAATCCAGTCCCTTCTAAATCTCCTTTTTCCAATTGAAAATTGTCTTCTTCTTGAATGTGTGTTTTATCTATTAATTCGTTTCGGTCTTTTTTTTGAGATAAACTAATATTTTCATCATCAGAAAATAACTTCAAGTCGTCTTTGGACTCGTTTTTTAGAGCATGCTGGCTTTCGTCTATTGAGTCGTTTTTGTCTTTCCCTTGAGATTCTTTCATAATTTCATCAACGGAATTTAATTGCAAGTCGTCATCGAACTCTTTTTTTGGAGCAGGCTGATATTTATCTTTCTCATTTTCAATAAATCTTTCATCTTTAGACATAACGCCTAGTTCAAAATCTCTATATAAAGATATGTCAGGATCTTCCAAGCTGTTGTCTGAACGACATAGCAACTCAGCATTATCTTGAGTGTAGCTTTCTTCAATCGAATCATCATAATTGGACGGTTTCTCGTCAAATTTTTGAGAAGACTGATCAGTTAGTTTATTATCAAAAGGCGATTTGGATAAAAACTCATTGTCATCGTAAATGGAGCTTTTCTCGGACAAAAAAACATCACATTCATTGTCTTCATTTTTATGATAATGTTCTTCAGCGTCTTCTATGTTACTATCAGAGAGACATCTTGATAGCAGTTCAGTGCCATCATACACGGAGTTTTCTTCAACTGAAATAGCATCCGACTCATTTTTCGTAACTTTATGCAATTCCACTTCTTTAATTTGACTATCGGGAATGAAATTTGACTGCAACTCAGACCCATCATAAGTTGAGCTTTCTTCTACTGAAATAATGTCACCGGAGTCTTTTTCTTCAGTTTTATGAGAATATTTTTCAGCTTCGATTATTACACTATCAGAAGTACATTTTGATAACCGCTCATTGGACTTATCTTCGTCATTTGAAAGAATATCATCAGCCCCATATTTCTCAATCTTATGGCAAGACACAGACTTTTCTTCATGCATATCATCTACTTTTACTAAATTATCGCAAAGGTTTGACTGCAGTCTATCCACTTCTTCTGACAAACTTCCACCTTTTGAAATGAAGTCTTCAGACTCAGAGTCTTCGTCTGTTTGGGAAGGTTTGGATTTAACTATTATATTACTACTTGATTCTCCAATATAGAAACTTGTCTGAAGATCGGTTTTTAATAGCTTGTCTGCATCTTCAATTTTCCCAGTCAGTTTATCTTCATTATGATCATCATTTATTATACTAGCATGTTCGTCAGATAAACTAGTGAATCTATTTAAATGTGAATCTCTTGGTGATTTAGTTTGTTCTAATACAGTTTTTTGTGCACTTTCGTCGTCTACAAAAACTTCGAAGTCTTTTATCTCTTGTGGTGATTTCAAAGTCTGAAGTGTTGCTGCATCTTTTGAAAGTGAAGTTGATTGTTCGGACGTTGACTGTAATACGGCAGATCCTGTAATTCCTAATGAATCAGAAATCGACCGCGACAATTGACTTTCGGAAAAATCATTTACAATATCAAAAATATCGTCACATTGTCCACTTTGCAATTCGCTAGTGAGGAATACATTTTCTGATTGCAGATTAACCTTAGTGCCTTGAAGATTTTTCGAGGTCTCTTCGTCGGTTGGTTCGAGAGCTAACGTACTGGCTAGGATGTTAACATTAGTATCTAGTTCGTTGGTTATATGCTCAACCACTGTAAGGTCAGTGGAGTCTACAGCCACAGTTGTATCTGCTTCAGTCTTTTTCTGTTGCCTGGGTTTTGGTATGGGCAATGCATTCATTGTGTCATCTAGGTGGCTAGATTTCTCCAAATTGTCTGACACATCATCAGTTAAGATGTATGTACGTGGTGTTGGTCTCGGTGGTAAATCATTATTTATAATCATTGTGTCTGTCAAAATTTCGTCACTACTTTCATGTTGGGTGACATCTCCTCCTGTGTCTAAAACAAAAAGCGTGGAAAGGGTAAGTGTATTAGGGAAGTTCATAAAATAATTTAAAATTTAAACGAAATTAATAATGAGTTCAATCTATCATGCCATGGGTATTTTATTTTGTTCGTATGTATGCGATTAGAGCTCAACTATTCTGTCAGCAAATTTATAAAATTAATAAAGAAATCATACCTGCAAGGAAGTCCTGAATATCATTGTCTGGAGTGTTTAGGCCAGCATCAGCTATCATACTGGTATTTGCAGATATACTATCGTTCCAACTAATTTTTGAAAAGTCTTGGTGCAGAGTACTTATTTCATCGTCATGAACAACCATACTAAATGTGTTATCAAAACTCTCGACACCATTATCAATGCTATCGACTTGCGAAGTAAGTTTCTGGAATTGTTTGTCTACTCTTTGTTCATGTAAATTTTTTGTTGATGGCAGTACAACTAAAGAGTAAATTTCTGTATACATGGCTCTCCAATTATATTTTTATATCGTTACCTGTTTCTTTTTTTAACTTTACTGTGGAAGTATTTAAAGTAATATTTTTAGAATTATCCATTACGCTTTCAGATATTGCCTCAGCTGATGTAAATTTGTCATCATTTATCTCGCATTCTATTTGATCTCTTCTCGAATCATCACATTTGTAATTGTTATCATTTTTGTGAATACTTTGCTGTTGCTGATTTATAATAGTTATACTTTCTTCTAATACTTTTTTTATTAATATTGTGGCTTCTTTACGGATAACATCCATTTGAAGTTCTGAAATATGTTTAGGATTATTTACGTTTATGGATGTATCAATCAAAATTAATCCAATTAAACATTGATGAATGAGATTAAATTGCAAAAAATAGTACAAGTTAAAGGTAATAGCTGAACAATATGAATGTGTTAAACATTTAAGAAAGAAGGATTTAATGTAGAAATTTAAATAATATCATGATTTAAGAAATTTCGCATATTTTAAAACGATATGTCTCCTTTACTTAAAAAAACGAGTGGTTGGTGTACGTCTGGGTCATAAGCTCCATGCGCACTCGACTTAAAAGAGTGTTTCAGAACTTTGCAAATATTAATAGTAACAGTTTCATTAAACCAGACAAATATACCTACATAGCGAGAAACTTCATTAATAGCAAAACAAACACCGCCTTTCAAGGTAGTTTCTTCAATACTATTAATAGTTTCTATACCCTCTCCCATGATGTTGGTGTGATGGTTGCGTGTTGTAGAACGAGGGTAGACTCTGATTGGCTTTAACTTGGCAGTGCCAATGGGTTGTAACTCTGACTACACATCAAGTGCTTATTTTTAACCTCCAAGTGATAACCATCGGGTACTCCTCTCATCCAACCGGATTTGACTTGCTAAACGATAAGCGCGAGTGTTGATAACACGGAGAAAAACAGCAACACCATAAACAGCCAGGTCAGAATGACACAGAATGATTACCCGGACTGCTGTCCCAGGCGAACGTAGACAAGCTGCTTCGACATATTCGGACAACAGGTTGTCTAGAATCAGGCTCCTTGAACAAATATGGTGGCGGATGAAATGAAAGGCCAACGGCATTGCTCAATCCCGTAGTGGATACTGATGGCCCCGTGTCCTAGGGGTATCTAATAATTTGGAACTGGCCCTCCAGGTTGGTGGTCGTGCTTTGGGTTAACTACCGAACCATGAAAAAAATGTATGTTGCAAAGCAACAAATAGCCTCGGAAAGGACTGATTTTATTGTTGACTAAACGAAAATAGGACAGCGACGTTCGTATCTGTACCTGGAATATGAGAAAATTAAACAGGAGAGGTGCAAGCGAACAACTAGCGGAAGCCCTAAACTGCTACAAAGCAGACATTACTGCTATATTTGAAATACGATGGGATGGGCCGCGCAAAAAGAGTATGAAAAACTTTGACATCTACCACGGACCGTGTTATAGTGAGCAGAAACAGCGACTACTCGGATGCGGATTTGTTATAAGTGCCATACTTAGGCAAGAAGTCTTATGTTGCCAAGACATAAGCGGACGTATTGTAACTATCCGCATCAATTCCAAATTCGCCAACATAAGACTTATATGCGCTCACGCCCCAACGGAGGAAAAAAAGTGATATAGCCAAGGATTGCTTCTAAGAGCTCCTTGACAAAATCTATGAGCGACTACCGAAGTACGGTTTAAAATCGTGCTGGGATAGGAAGAGAAGACATCTTTAGAAGTATTGTCGGAAAACATAGCCTACACGACAACACGTCTGGTAACGGACTTAGGCTAATTGACTATAGCCAGAACACGGTTTCCTCAACTCAATATCCATAAGGGAACATGGCTTTCTCCAGTTCAACGAACGTTCAACCAAATCGATAAAATTTCGATAGACAAGAGACACGCATCCAGTATTTTGGATGTCCGAAGTCCGAACATTCCGAACTAACATCGACTCGGGCCACTACCTTTTAGGAATTCGGATATCTACAACGCCAGAAAAATCCAGAAATGCTGTAAAAAAATTAATGTCCAAAGACTGCAATCGCAAGAGACCGCCAAAACATTCGCGCAATGCGTATCACTTAACCTCTCGATTAAAACCATACCACCAGCATCAAATATTGAAGAACAATGGCAACGAGGCAACAAGGTATTAGATCAGCCGAGACTGATGTGCTAGGTTCCTCCAGCCCACCAGCAAGAAACCCCTGGTTTGATGAGGAATGCCGACAGATGCTTACAGCCAAGAACGAGGCGTACAAGGCTACGCTGCAGGTGAAGACGAGAGCTGCCTTTGAGCTCAATAGGCAAAGAAGAAGGGAAGAACACCGGCTTTTCAGAAAGAAGAAAACAAATGAGAAGGCTACAATCCGCTGTGCGGATCGTATTGTACACTATCCCATCCCATCCTTAAGACAAATATCCCCAAAATGTCGGATTTATGGTGATGAAATATAGAAAATGTCATTTTCATAATATATTGTTCTGGCTGATTATCAAAATAATTTATTGTTCGACAAAAAAATCAGTTTTTCGCCTGGTTATGCTATGGGGTAGTGTATAGAAATGGTTTTTGTATGAAAACGCCTCTAAAGAGTGGGAGTGGCTTAAAATGATATATGAAATAAATGTTAACATTAACAGAACCAATGACTGTGCATCACCATTTTTTTCCGAAATATTTTAATTTTTTTCCGAAAAACGTTTTTTTACTAAAAACACCCCACAACGCCCCCCAAGTGGCAAAAAATTTTGTGTGAAAAAAATATAGACATTATGGTTGCCTAGGTATAATGTTCAGACATTTTTTCAGAATCTCTAACGGATTGTCCTAAAACTATGTATTTCTGAAAAGGGGCGATTTATTTATTTATTTATGGCGATTAAATATAGAAAATGCATTGTCATCAATATTGTTCAGACCATTTTTTGGGCCTTAAATTTTTAGCTACAATGATGAAATTTGGTACACGTGTTTGTTATTCCTCCCAGCAGAACAAGTGCTAACATTTTTGAAATTAGCCCACTGGCAAAGACATAAATGATTTTGAAAACTGTCTGCCCACTTTTTAGGGGCGTTTTCAGTAAGAAAACGCCTTTCGGTAAAATTTTAAACATTTCGAAAAAAAGTTTGATGCAAAACTATTGGTTATGGTAGTATAAATATTTATTCTATACATTATTTTAACGCACGCCCACTTTTCGGCGGCGTTTTAATACAAAACTATTTGTATACGCTACCTCATAGCATAACCAGGCGAAAAACGTTGTTTTTGGTCGAACCATAAATGTTGGTCTTAACAATATGTTGTGACAATTGTAGCCTTCTCACATGTTAGCATTTTGATTTTGATTAACTGTCAATATGAACAATATGTTCTGACAATGACATTTTCTATATTTCATCACCCTAAAGCCGTGTTTTGGGGATATTTATTCTTAAAATGGGATGGGATAGGATATTAAACGAACCGTACAGCGGATTATAGCCTTTTAATATGTTATTTTTTAAGAAAATCCCCCAAAAAGTGGGCGTGGGTTAAAATGATATGTAGACGAAATGCATCCTACACTATTTCCAAAGATTTTACTGCAAAACTTTTTTGATTTTTTTTTTACTTTCGCTTGAAATCGTTTTTTTAACGAAACATCCACAAAAAGTAAGCGTGGCTAAAAACGTTGTGTTGTTGAAATATAGATATTGGAATTGGCTAAGTATCTTGTTCATATACTTTTTCAAATTTGTTACCGTTTGGCCAAAAGAAACGTTTTTAAATTGTACACTTGTTTGCTTCGTCAGATAGGGAGTCTATATAGCAACTTTCATCCATCTAGATCAAAATTTAAGACCCAGAAATCGGTGACACAAAGGCGGACGGACCGACAGAAAGACATAGCTCTATCGACTCAGCTAGCAATACTGAGTCGATCCATGTACTTTAGGGTATATATATCGAAATTATTTTTCTATATTACAAACTTAATGTCAAAACTATGGGATATGGCAGAAAAAACTATGCAATATGGTCATGTTAATATGAACATTTCACATTCTCTTTTGGTGAGTTTTCTACAGAAATCCTACCCTATATATATGTACAATGGAAAACGTGGTTTCTTGTTCAACATTAAAGATTTTTTATAGTTTTTAGCCAAACTCGCTTTCTTGGGATATTAGTTCTGAAGATGGGGTGAGATGGGATAAGAAATTTATCGATTCTCAAAGTGGATTGTAACCTTCTCATATGTTTAACATTAAGTTTGTAACCAAAAGCAATAATGCTGTTTATACCCTATCCCATAGGGTTATATTAGTTTTGATACATAGTTTGTAACATAGAGAAATAATTGAGCTAGAATCGATAGCTGAGTCGATTTAGCCATTTGATGGGAAAGGGGATAAAACGATCCACACAGTGTATTGTAGCCTTCTTATAGGCCTTCTTAGCGACCGTAAATATCCGTCTTGTTTGTTTTTCAGGGTTGAGGGTTATTAAACATATTTTTTCACACTCTTATGTGAAAAAGGAATGAGGGCGCTATTTCGGAAGTGAGCAATAGTTAACGAAACAGGACAAAACAGGACAAAGCTATTATAGTCGAACAATACAATTTTTTTACTTCACACATTTAACGGACCAATTCGAACATTACAGTTCAGCCTTTAATTGAGTTTCAGCTCAGTCTCAGCAGTCTGGAATGTGACTTTAGTTTGCGAAATGACTCACATTTACGGATTTGTTGACGGCATTGCGGACCATTTAAGGTCAGCTAACCGGTGTACAAAACCAGTTACTGGAGCAGGCGAGCTTAATGCACCAAAGATCGTAATAAGCGCGTAATAAGGCCCTTGAAGATTCTGACTGTGAATGTAAATTAACTGATTGGGATCGAATATAGAGCTAATCTTTTCCAGTTGCTTAAAGACCAAAGTCTCGGTATGCTTATGGATAGCTTAACTAAGCTTTACCAGAAGCATAAATTGACTAAATAATCACAATATTGTAAGAAGAGACCGGCCCAACTATACTCAAGGAGGCGGGGTTGCTGTCTTTAAGGCATTATTTATGGAGTTATATATAGTGGTTAGTGCGCCGATTCCGGCTGCTGGAAGCCGGCTCATATGCATTCCTCTCTCACAGGGGGAGCAACTTAGTGTGATATTGGCCTACCCATCGGAGGCACCTCAGCCTACACTTTTTACAACAGAGCTCGGAATACTTTAAGAAACATAAGAAAACTCTAAGACTGAACTCAATGGAGAACTTTTATTTTTTGGCCGGAGATTTAAATGCCAAGCACGAGGATTGGGGAAATCAATTACAAAGTCCTCGGGTAACCATCTTTACAATTGAATGGTATACGATAATGTTGAATATAGGATCGACATTCTCGCGGTGCTTTCCTGGATCTTTTACTGCCGTAATCAAGCTTTTAAACGAGCTTGTGGCGTTGGAAGAATATGTACCTTTGCATTCTTACAACTACGGTAAGATGCACTTGCCTCGCTTCACCAACACCTTATCAAGAGAACCACGTTCGAGTGCCATTTCTCTAACAAAGAACCGAAACCTAACGAACAACGAAATCGAGGAATATTTACAACACATGGACGATACGATTTAATGAACAATGGACAGGTCTATACCAAAATACAAAGAACATGACATAGCGTCTACGTACAGAAACGGAACCATTGACGCACTACACAGACAAAAAAGCGGACTTCTGACATGACTTAAACTCTTGTACAGACGACTGACAAACCCACGGACCCAGGGATTAGTACACTAACGGCGTAAATCAAAAACATCAACCAATTGATCAAGGAGAATTATCGGTTGTTCATTAATTTGTTTTGGAATAACAGAATTCGGGCCGTTAATTCCAGCGACCCAAGTATGCTTCCTCAAAATAATAACATCTTTAGGAGGAAAGGTCATAACGACCTACCGTGTATTAAGCTCCAATGAACAACTGACAATACAAACATACTTTTGACAGCAGGAATTGATCCGGTGGAAACCGTCTTCGACGAAGATTTCTATGTTATTGAAGCTCCTCAGGAGAAAATGGAGGCAGCGGAGGCTCTCTTTCAGGAAGTGTATAAGGTGAACGATAGCATTCGCCCGAACCGCACCCTAGAAAACAATGCCCTGCTCCATCAATTCTAACACCGAAACGACATAACGCAATGACGATCTGAAAACCGTGGTTTCACCCGGTTTGATGAAGAAAACTTGGCAAACGCCATAGTCGCCGAGCGAAGTGGGTCTAGTCCCCTTTTAGTCTCATAGGTGGAACTCCAGATCTGTGGACACTTACGCCACGCTGTTCAATAACTCGCTGAATAATGCATATTATCCAGAGCGGTGGAAAACGGCTCCAATCCGGCAAATTTCCGGTCGACAAGATTTTCAATCGGGCCCTGTTCGAGTGGTCTGAGGACAATAATATTATACCAGAGAATCAGTATGGCTTCAGGGCAGGACATGACTGTATTCATGGTGCCTCCAAACTATTCTCTGATATACAATGGAACAAAGCGAAAAAACAGTGCACGGGTCAATTTCTGGTTGATTTAGAGAAGGCTTTTGACACCGTATGGTTAGAGGACCTCTATCTAAAGCTTAACAAACTTGGTATAAGTAAACCACTAAACTATATGCTTCATGACAAGTTGACTGGTAGAACGTTAGTTGTCAAAAGTGGCAATGTAACTTCTACCACCGAATTTTTCATTAAAAATGGTCTGCAACAGGGAGCGTTAAACTCGCCGATTTTCTTCAGGTAGTCTTACTCAGGCAATTGCTTATAGATATTATCGCGTACAGAACAGCCCCTACTGTCGAGATCATTATAACACTTTTGCAGCGGGACTTATATAAGATCCAGAAATATTGTGATGGCAGGAAATTGAAAACCAACTTTCAGAAATCGGAAACTACATTATTTAGGACACCGTTGCCTAAGGCATCTGAGGATTAGAAAAGGAACTGGCGCAAGCTGGTGATCGTTGGACCAAACGGACTGCCACTGGCGATTAAAAGTGTAGTAAAGTACCTTTGAATCTGGTTGGTTCAGTATCTATATTTCGGAAGACATGAAGATGCTCCTTTGCCCTGACAAGACGATTGTTTTAAAAACCGTCGTCTCGACATGGACCTCATCAGGCCGATGATTGACCCATAGGTTGAACCCGGTGTGGTTCAACGATGCCCCATCTGAAATGGAAAAGATACGGTTTTTAGAGGCAGTGTTTGAGAAGCTGCCTTCGAACACCAGCATCTGACACAAAACAGAATAGACAATTTTCTGGTGAGACTCATTCGGTTTGACGCGGAAAGAGCGATGGCCTCGAGCGTGATACAGGATAGATCGACGTTCCACTAATCTGCCACGTCTTACGATGAACTGTGGACAGGCGGTACCTGTACGACCGAGACGTCGCATCGTCACTCAAGATTAGATGTCTACAGGAGAACCTCTTGTGGTTCTAATAGATAGCGTTAGTTGACTGAACAAAATTGTATGGCCGGGTGGCAAAAAAAAAAATGCAGCTGAGGCTATTGTAGTTATTAAGTTATCTTAAGTAGTTTTAATCAGTGTGTAAGTTTTAATAAAAATAAGAAAAACCGTTACTTGGGGCTGTTATTGTGGGTATTGTTTAATTTAGAGCGAGTTGACAAGTTTTTACTAGTTTTTATCTAGCATTTAAGTAAATTTTAAGTTGAAGAAAAGAAATCGTTTTAAAAAAAAAAGCCTTACATTTGTGCTGAAATCACAAGTAGCGATTCTTAGGAGATCCTATGTAACAAAATTAATATCAAAAATAAGGTTATTTAATAAATACAATTTTATACAGTCCTTTCAATACTTGTATATTTTATACCGCTTGTATTTTCATTATTGATACAATTCCCTACCAATATTTTTTTTTAATTGTTCTATTCTTTTAGTTTATGACACAATATGCCACAAGTATTCCCTTTTTTAATTTACTAATGAAAAAAATCGCGAAAAATGAGACAAACACTGCGCGTTAGTTAGGTATCCTTGAAAATCAAAGCGTGCACTAGCGCGTGATCTATGGTCACGTTATAAATTATCGCGGCCTAACTAAAGTCTATTATTATTAAGATCTCATTAATTGATTTGCTTGTACTTTATTACAATGATAAAACGCCACTAACACTAACATCACATTTAAAAAGCATAAATTCAAAATAGCGTACTAAGTGTATGACAATGTAAGACAATTATTACTGGTTAAAATTGTATTTTGCCTATGCTTATATATATTTATATATCTTTAACAAAACGAGGACATAGCATGATAGATGTGAACATATGAACATGTATACAAACATTTAAAGAAAATAAATAATAGAAAAGTAAATACTGTGAATAGTGCAAAAAACGAATAACATACCTTCGGAGGATTCATCGGTAACTGGCTTTGTCATATAATCATGCCTATGGGTTTCTGTCTGTATCATTTCTTTAGCTGCAAAAAAATTAGAGATATTAGGTATACCTAAAGTGTTTATATATTTTTGGGCCTAAATAAGTGTTGTCACTTTATTACCATTATGCCTAATCAACCGTTTTTTTTAATTTTAAAACAAACTCATAGTTTTTACAACTAAACTATTGTATGTAATTAGGGTTATTAGGTCAATCACAAAACTCATAACCAAAATCGGAACGATAAAAGGTACGTTTTGATTGTATAAAGAAAAAAGCATTCTTCCTTCACTTGTAAATTCCTGGGTTTACATGAAAGATTAGAGTAAACTTTCAAAAATATCCACATATCGATTCTTAAGTTGTTGAGTATATCGATCAATGAATTATATAGTTTTCAAATAGTTTTATGGATGATATAGTAATTAGTCCACATTTTATAAAATACTCTAATTATAGCCATCTCTTAATCATAGAATAAGATGGAATTGATATTTATTTTACAATATTTTTTTAGTTGAAAGCTCAGAGATAGTTAAAGGTGTTAACGATAACAGGAATACATATTAAAAAAATGGACCAAAGTCAATAATTTGTGACAAAACCGGCCCCATTTTAAGCTGGCTAGATGTTCACATTAAAGAGTCGAAAATGAAGAACATTACTTAATGTAATTATGTATAATCATCTATACTCTTCTTATAGGGATCGGAATTCCATGCAAATGCATGTTTTTTTATGAACACCTTCGATGCCAGGCAACTTATTATATATACGTATCATGAACATTCCTTTAAAGTAGCATTTAACCGTTATTGCATATTTTTTGCATATTTTACTATAAATGCATATTTTGCATATTATTGTGCATGTTTTTCTGTAAGTGCATATTTTGCATTTCTTATATTTGTATAGACATTTTTAGTAAATGTAGTCCAATTAGAAAAAACGAACCATTAAGATTGTTGCACATCACTTGCTTAGCACATGCAATGCACCGAGTTGCAGAAGAAATAAGGAGTAGTATTCGGAACGTCGATGGATTAATTTCAAACGACAAAAAAATATTTTAAAGGCACCATCACGCTTCGAAATTTTTAAAGAAAAATATCCTATAACTCCTCTTCCGCCTCAGCCTACTGTTACAAGATGGGGAACTTGGTTGAAGGCTGTTGACGTTGAGTAATATGCACAAAATCATGAAGCGTTTGAAAGCATTGTCAATGGGTTTGATGACTCCAATGCAGTTGCAAAAAAAGCCAAATAATATTTATAAATTCAAACTTCAGTTTCCTATGTGACATCATCAAAGAGCTAGAAGCTAGGACCACCTTGAGAAATCAAATTAATTTAATTGAAGATGCTGTTGCAAAGATAAATACGGTTGAAGGACTAACGGGGGCAGTCATTAAAAAAAACTTCAGTGCGTTCTACCAAAAATGAAAGATTTGCAATAATGCAAAATGCAAGTAAGACCTTCACAATGGACTGCACTGACGAAACTTACACAAAAAACTTCACTGCCGATGAGTTCTGTTGACGTTGAGCGATCTTTTGCATTCTTTAGACCAAATCGGCAAAGTTTTGATTTCGAAAAGTAAAAGAAAAATTTGATGGTCTATGGAAATAAAACTTTTCAAAATCAGAAGAAGAAGTTTATGGTTACGTTAACTGTGCTTTCGTTTTTTTTATTAAATGTTAGTTTTGTTGTTAGTTAATGTCGTATTAAAAAATAAAAAATTTAACTTATTCTTAAGACTGAAGAAAATTTATTTGAAGTGCATATTTTAATTGTAAATTTTGTATTTTTCAGCGCATCTTTTGAGATTTTAAGTGCATGAAAATCCGAACTCTATATCTATAACCAGCAAGGAGTCCACTGTCTATTATAGCAATCGGTGGAAAATTATGTCACTAAAATTTTCTTTTTAACTCTTATAAAGAAAAAAGATATTCTTTTCGTGAAAATTTTTGACTTCGAGATTTTGATTAATTCTAACATAACGATGATAGCGGAACTCAAAAAAGTGGTTTTAGGAATTCCGTCCGTCGGGTCGTCGGTTCGTCGGTCCGCCTGCCCGTTCAAGTCTCCCCAGCCTAAATGACTCGACCGATTTTCTTCAAACTTTATATCCAGCGTTGTTTTTTGTCATAATTCTAGGCCAATTTTTTTTGCTTCTAGTGATGTTATTACTGGTACCTGCCATATAAAAAGCATACATAACCTCAATTCGCTCAAAAACGGCTCCAACGATTTTGATTAAACTTCTTATATGATATAAGCATATTAGTTCCAACAAAACTGCATACATTGTTTTTTTTTTCGAGAAAATCCATATAACGGATTTTTGCATTTAGGCCATTAAATGAAATTTAATTTGTATACTACTATTACCGTTTGCATGAGTTCCACATAATTGGCTTTGGCCCAATTATCCCCAAACGCAATTTTCAGTTTTGGCCAATAACGGAATATTATTATTATTCACATGAGCACCGATTACATTCAATTACGGAATAAAGGTTCGTATAATCTCATTTCGAAATTGTTTATATCATTCTAGCATAAATAAATAATTATTGTGTATTTTGGCCAAATTGTTACAAACGATTAATAAACTCGCTGTGAAAGAGAGAGTAGCGTACGACCCAGCGATAGTTGGGTCTTGTTTAAAGATAAGATCAGTGCTCGAGCCAGTCGAGGCTTAGCATGAATATTGATGGAACGTCAATCTCGCTCTTCAGAAAAAGAAATCCATTTTAGTATATTTTTGCAACTGATTCAGTTTTTAAAAGTGCTGCAACAAGGTTAACATAATTTTCTACGATGATAGTTATAATAAGGCTAATGATATGTGGATTTATTGCCATCAATTGTTCACAAATATGAAGTTGAATTTCAAAATACTAATTACATTTTTACACCTCTTACATATTTTTAAAACTATTACACTTTACTTAAGATCATTGGCAGTTTTATGTTTTAAAGTGACAACACGTAAACAATTTGAGGCTTAAAAAAGTATGTTACATGTACTTTATTAAGTTTGAACTACATCTTAAAAAATATACAATTTGCAAACTTAATATTTACATTTTGATAAATATATTGATATTATGTCATTTCTAACATACCTTCGGTGAATTGAACATCTTTAAGCATCTGTTCTTCTCTGTAATTGTCTGATGTTTTTTTTTCCTTAGGAGTAATGTCTGAAATGTAATATTATTAAGTTTTATTTACAAATATAGTTAGTGGAAGTGCAAAATATTATGTTTGCCTTTTGTTTTTTATCAAACAAAAGTGTTAGCTTGTTTACTTGATATGTGCTATTATAAAATAGTCAACAAAATAAATAATTAAAAAAAAACTTACATGGTAATTAAAAAAATATTAGCAGGATTATGTGGATAACATAAATATGAATTGTTAGATACACACAGATGACACTTTTCAAGATCCAAATTTTGATTAATAAGAAAAAATGATTGAAATGTTTTTTAAGTGTTTGGTCAATACTCTTTAGAGGCCATATTTTTGAGACAGGCAAATAAACTGAAGGCATTTCGAATATTGACTAAATAGTGAATTGGGAGCAGTGGTTAGTGCGCTTAAACGCTGTGCAGGATATATGGTTTTTTAACCCATCTTCAAAAAAATCAATTTTAGAGTTCTAAAATAATACTCATCCGATCCCTAAACTTTACCTGAATGGAATAAATAACATGAAATGTCATTGTCAAAACATCTTGTTCACACAGTTTATTAAAACATTTCATGGTTCGACAAAAAACAAGGGCGTTTTTTTTTAGAAAAACGCCCCCAAAATGAAGGCATTGGTTAAAATTATCTATAGACGTTTAGAATTTTTTTTTAATTTCTCTTAAATAATAATAATATTTTTATTTTAAAATAACAATAATATTGTCTTAATATGTTGTTCACAAAATTTTCTTAAAATACATTACGGTTTGACTAATAATAACATTATTATGGGAGTGGCAGTGGGCTGATTTTGAACATTTAAGAACTTTTTTCTGGTGGGAAAACAAAGAGTTCGTGGTGTAAGATCTAATGACGTACTAAGTTATGGACTTGGCTTGATCGACTCAGCTATCAATTGTGATTTGATGTGATTCTAATGCTAGAATTTTAGAATTTGGTTTTATGTCACTTTCACAAAGCATCATAAGATCATAAGACCTTCTGTCCATCTGTTCGTCTATCCGTAATGGTCTCTACCACCACTAAACTTCGTATCCACATTTGTTTTGGTCATAGTTCTTGGCCTTTGAAGAATTATAAATAACCTCAATTTTCTCAAAAACAGCTTTAACAATTTTGAATAAACTTTACAACTATAAGAATACTAGTTCAAACAAAACCGCATACCCAGTTTTTTGGAGAAAATCCAAATAATGCTTGCAACAGTTCCACACAATTAGTTTTGGCCCAACTATCGCTAAGCGCAATTATTGGCCAAATCGGGAAAATCGTCAAAATTTCGCATGCTTGGGATTTGATATAACGCCCAACTCGCAATGAAAGCGAAAGTTGCGTACTACCCAGTCGTGCACCCACCACCCGTTTGTTCGGGAAAACTCTACAGAAGGCTAAAAACCTTGTATACATGAAATATGAACAACCATATTGACTAAATTTATTGTTCAGTCTGTTTTTCAAAATGTTTTATGGTTTGACCAAAACCAACGTGTTTCTGAAAAATATATGTGGCTCTTTTCCGAAATAACAAAGTTTTTTTTTTGCCTCGGGCTGGTTTAAATCTTCTAGTGTAAGATTTTCACTCACAAAACCACCGCCCTCTTTTCTTTGTATTGCAGCTAAGTATTGCTTGTATAGCAGTATCTTCAGTAAATGGGGCAACTATTGTTTTGTTTGTTTGTGGGATGTCAAAAATATCTATCGGGATGTACAGGAGTGGTTCAAGGACGATTCCTTGCGGTATACCTGTCATTATTTTTTTGAACTCCTAATATTCATTCATTTGACACGAAAGTCTCTTTACTCAAAATAGGACACGATCTTATCTTAATTTGTTTTTAACGCCTTTATACCACATCTTGCTGAAAGTTTCCGACACGTCGAGAAGTTCGGCTGAGCAAATTTTCGTTTCTTCGGATTTTTCTTTCTTAACCCGAATTAATGGTCAGGTAAAGGGCGATTCTGATAAATATAGGGTTGTAAAAATGGGTTTATAAGGCTTTATTTCAATCGGTCATTTTCATGGTTTTAGAATCATAATCAATTCCGCGACTTATTACTGCATTTATTATATAGAGAAACTTAGTTAACGCTTTCCGACCAACATATTAAGAAGTTCTCCCATGATCAGGTCATAACCCGGAGTCTTTTAAGGCTTTATATACTATCTTTTTTAACGTTGAGGCTTTACAGATAATATTGGTAAACGAATTTGGTAGCTGGTTACTCAACTTCAAAATTGTTTTATCTTGTGGATCCATGTAATTTTTTTGAAGGTATCGATAAAAGAGTCAACTGCCACATCGAGTTGCAGTAGTGATCTGACATCTAAACGATACACCCGTCAAATATTATTTTCAAAATTCGATGCCTGTCCAGTCGGTTTTCCCATTTGTTAGTCTGAGTGGTTTTTCATTTCTAGTGAGTGACTCGCTCGTTGTTAAAATGACCGGAGTATGATTAGAGAAAAGATCAAGGCATTCTTCAACTTTGATTCGATTGGACGGCATAGTTTGTACACTCAAAAATCGATTAAATCCGGTATTTTAGTAACATCAGTTGGCCAGTAATGTAGCCCTAGAATGTATGTTTTGCATTAAATTTCTCACCGATGACAAAGAACTGTTCAAGGGAATTAATCAAGTTTTTAAGGTCAAGTTTATTGGCATTGGCATTCCACGTATGAATTTTAAACAATCTATTTATGTTGAAGGTGTAGTACGTCTGTTAAGAGCACTATTATCGAGCTTAACTAGCCTGTTAATAAGGTGGAGATTTTCGTTACGAAGCTCTTCGCAGATCAGTTCGACTTTGTTAAACCTTATTCTTTGTCATTTTTCTCCTTACACTGAGTCTCGTTTTTCATGAGCCGATATTTCTAGTGTTGTACATGCTTATACTTTTTTGAGATTCAGATATAGGTGACCTCGTTTCCCTTGAATTTTTCCCGAAAGGGTTACGATTGCAATATGTAGAGACGAAGTGCCACCTTCGGTGTCACTCGGTGTCATTATACGGGAAGTGGATTGCAGTCGCCTTCTACGACATGAATGCTTTAATTCGCGTTAGGGGTCTTTATGTTCTGAAGTTGTCAAATATCAAATTTAATTTTTCCTGCTCCAGATTTTTAGACGAACTTATATGGCAACATTATTGGAATAGGGAATACTTTTTTTTTAAAAAATTACTCTAAAAGTGGGCGTGACATAAAACAGTGTGACGAAAAATATAGCTAACAATATTGTCTATTTATGTTGTTTGTGACGAACAGATAGGCATGGCTAAATCGACTCTGCTAGCCATCCTGAGTCAATCCATATACTCCGCGATACGCCTATCTTTATTATTTCTCTACGTTACAAACTGTGTATCAAAACATTATTATAATAGAGTGTATGTGGTCACATATAGGATATGGAAACATCAGAAACTATTATAAGTAAAATTATAAATTATTTTGTAAGATTGCTTGTTGAAATTCTGTGTATTGTTCAAGACTGAAATCGGGCGAAAAAGGGTAGTTATGCTAAAAAACGGTTTTGGTAAAACACAATATTTCTGAAAACAACTAAATAACTAATATTAAAGATAAAAACATTATGTATGTATTAATATTATATATGTTGACACTTTGTTGATACATTCAAGGGGCTAATTTAATTAGATTTACCAAGGAAGGGTACATGATGTGAAATTGATTCTATTTTCTTTGAAATGAACAAAATTGGGATCTGTTTTATCAGAATATTTATTTAAAAGTATTTAACTGATGATATTACATGAACAAAAATATCAGTTGAACACATCCTAAGTTGACGCAAGTTTTGGCTTGTTAAAAAACTACAGTCCATCAATTGCTAAAGTAAGAAGTAACAATACTTCGGGTTCAAATCTGAATAAAAACTGATTAATTCATCGATTAGTGCTTCATAAAATTTTTATAGGGGGTAAATTTTTATTGGGGCTTATATATAATTTATATATATAAATAGTTTCAAACCCTATCCCCCCCATCCTATAAATTAATTTCTAATAAACGCCTATGGCTATGGAATCAAGTATGCAAATTGATTTGTTTAGAAAAACGCCATTAAAATATGGACTTGGGTAAAAATTATCTATTTTTATTTTATCAAAACTTTCTTAGAAAAAACGAGTGGTGGTTGCACGACTGGGTCGTACGCAACTTTCTCTTTCACAGCGAGTTAATTTGACGTTTTTAATAATTTGGCCACAATACACAACAATATTTATTTTTATTAATGATGGTTCAAACGATATAAATAATGCCGAAATGTGATTATACGATGGTTTATTCCGTAATTGAAAGGAATCGGTGTCATTGTGAATAATAACGATTTGCCGTTATTGGCCAAAACTGACAATACCGTTTAGCTAAAATTGGGCAAAAGCCAATTATGTGGAATGCAAAAAAATGGCATAGAATTATGACCAAAAAAACGCTGGATACGAAGTTTGAACAAAATCAATCACGAAAACAATATCTTTCTCTTTGTAAGAGAAAGTTAAAAATTTGAAATGTGAGCAAACATTGTTTAACACTCTGGGATAGAGTATACACATATGCGAAGGCTAATTGTTATCCTTTCCCGTTAAAGTCCACTCTATCTCATCTCACCCCATCATTAAAAACACATCCCCCAAAAAGTGAGCGTGGGTCACAATGTTTTCATGTCTACGCATTTTTTTTAAATTTTTTTTAAGCATTTACCAAAAACCGTTTTCTTAAGGAATGTAGAATGTAGAAAATAGATGAAATATTGAATATGACGTTGTCTAAATATCTTGATCAATTATTTTTTCAAAATGCCATACGGTTTGGCCATAAACGACGTTTAACTGAAAAGTTGGTGGATTTTAAATTTTTTTTTCAATGAAAACCCGAAATTGGAAAAAAGAGTATCAATAAAAAATATATACTTCGGTAATATATACAAATGTAAGCATTTCGTCCATACATATTTCAACACACACACACTTTTTGTAGGCGGTTTAATATAAATAGGTAAATTTTTTGTAACACGTGATATAGGTCATAGTAAAATATTCCGTCCAATCGTTTAATACCCTATCCTATCCAGTCCCTAATATAAATATCCCCAAAATGTCGGCTTTGAAATAATGGAAATGTCATTGTCAGAACAAAGTATTGTATGGTTCGACAAAAAAACAGCGTTTTTCTCCTGCATGTAAAAACTGGGCGTGGGTTAAATTGATCTAACGACGAAATGTTTATATTGACATTATAAAAGTATTTGCATCAATATCAGAAATCAAAACAGGTTTTTACTGAGAATGCCCCAATAAAGTTTGCGTGGCGACAAATGTTATATAGAAGCAATGCAGACATTTGAACTGTCTAAACTTTTTCGAAATTCTTTTTTGACTAAAAACAACGTTTTTCTTAAAAGTGGCAGTATGCGGATTTTTAATTTTTTTAAACTTGTTCAAACTGTTTGTACAAGGTTAGCATGTATTAAATTTCATTATCTTAGCTCAAAATTTAAGGCCGGTGACCTACAGACGGATAGACGGTCAGCTTGCGATCCTGAGGGTATAAACAGATAAAAATAAATTTTAATCGGATAAATAAAAACTAATTTATTTTAAGTTTTATTATCGGTTATATTAAATAACAATGTGACAGCTGACAGTTCAGGTTTAGTATAAATGGAGCGCTTATCGGAAAACCAACGCATTTTCAAAGTTCAACAATGTTTTCAAAATAATGATACATTCTTTTTCAAAAAAGCTGCTAGTCAGGTGGTGACAATTAATGGTGTTCGATACGTGACATGATAACCCAGTTTTTTGTGCCTATATTACAAGATATGGATGTGACCAA
This sequence comes from Rhingia rostrata, assembly GCA_949824845.1. Lineage (NCBI taxonomy): Eukaryota > Metazoa > Arthropoda > Insecta > Diptera > Syrphidae > Rhingia > Rhingia rostrata. The sequence continues at coordinate 74,624,379 of OX463757.1, read as the reverse complement.
CATTTACATTTTGTTTGAATTATGGACCACCATTTATATATAGAAAACTCAGCTATTATTTTAAAGAAGGGTAAGTATGCCTTCTTGTTCGGTCATTTTCCATAAAAATCAATTTACAGTATGAGTCCCAGTTACTGCAGAATCAGAAGTGTCAAATAAAAGTTGCTCCAATTAAACAATAAAATATCATTGTTCGCATGATGTAGATTTTCTAATTTTACCTAAAATAAGACAATGACAATGTATGCTCATACTTTTTACCTGTAGTCATAAAAATCCAATTCACAATGTGAGAGCTTGCTGCATTTTTTATGCGAATTGTATCATTAAATTAGAAATTGATACACGCTAGCTTGATTATGACGAAACTCTAAAATATTGATAGTAACACCTTCTAATCATACACTTAATATGACGATGCTTACAAATTGAAAGCCATGGTTTGTTCATTGCAATGGTATTATTCTACAATTTTTACTACAAACAAACATATAGGTGATGTCTAATGTCTACATGAAATAAATTGATTGGCTTCTGATGTTTTGGTACTTACGAAATTAAAAGCGTCGAATAAGGTTGATTTATTATGTTATTTATTTTATTGGTCATCTTTAAGTAAATCTTCTTCTACATACTCAATATCGGTATGTGTCTCTAGACATTGCTGCAAGCCTTTAATATGATCTTTTTCTGTTTCCATATTAAACATGTTAAGGCATTTATCATGCACTACAGTATAACTTTCATTAAGAATATCGTGGACATTGTCGCTGACTGACGAATATGACGATTGGGGTGAGTTTGTAATGCACATAGCTTGTTCTAAGTTTGGCATTGAAAATTCTTCTGCTTTAAGATGATCAGATACATGTTTTTTCAACACAGGGTGAGACTGCTTTGATTTTGATTTGTTTTGGGTCTTAGATTTGCATTTTTTCCTTCGAACCATGGTCGATTCAAATATTTCCTCTGTATCTGTCAAATTTTCTTGATAGTCATTTCGCTTGATTACAGTGCTTTTGAGATTTTCAGCAAGAAGTATCACTTCATTATCAATTGTAGAGTATACTTCTGCGATGTCTTTGGTTGAAATATCACTGCTGTCGTCGATTCCACTTCCCGCAATATCTTCGACATCTGTCAACATTTCGTCACTCATTTTATCAACTAGTCCAAATTTGAAATCATCATCCATAGTTGCAACATTTGTGATTGGGTCGCCATTATTATCCTCCCTAATAAACACCATTTCCCTGTGTCCAACTGGTATATGTTCAACATTTACACTTGTATTTTCTATACCATCTGAAATTTTTGCGGGATCACTAAAATCCTCCACATCCGTGATAGAGTTATCAGTAGAGTCAAGAACAATAGCTCTTGCTATTGGAATGTTTTCTTCTTTATCACTGTCTTCAGCTGCTGATAGATCCATTTTTTCAATATCTGTAAGCGATTCTTCGTAATTAGTAGCAATTGCTAGGTAAAGCGATGGTTTTGACTCAATTCGATTATTTGAATTTTTTTTGCCTGATGTAAAAGTTAAACCTATAATAGGATATTTGTCATCGGTTGAGTTTTCATCAGAGCTGCTGGCTGACATTTCCACTTCTTCTTCATTACCGGAAAAGTCAATAACCTCATTTTCGGAAACACATTCAGCATTACATTCATCCAAATAATCGATACAGTCACTTTTTGATAATTCTTCATCAGATTCCCTGAATTGCTCTATATGGTCTTCAACATTATCATTCTCTATATGCATCATTGACAAATCAATGCAGATTGATTTTTTATCAAAGTTTTCATCGTCAGAAGAAACACTATAGTTCTCAAAATCAGTTAGACAATCTTCAAGGCCTGTAGGCTTTTTGAAATTTAAATAATTGTCCGCTTTTTTCTCACATGTTCCATCTGTTTTGTTATTGTACGTCCTTTCTTCAGTAATACTTTGATTTAAGAATTCTGCTAATGATAATTTCAAAATTGGATATTTAGCACTCGCCTCATCTTCTGAACATGAATCGTTATAGTCTTCAATATCAGTAGTAAAAGCTGAATGCAATTCCTGTATGTTTTTGTTATCGACATGCAAATGCATTGCTAGCTCACTTTCATCATTGCTATCAACATCTTCTACATCTGTATGAGAGCCTATTAATCCATTAATTTCAAAATCACAATTTTCATTAGGCTCTTGACCATCTTGAGTGACAGATATTTGAGGTATTTCGGACATTGTAAGTAAATTAGTAGATATTCTTCAATATAAGCGAATCCACTAACACCTTATTCTGCTCTAATCAACAATTGATAATTTTTTGAACATGAAATAAAAAAATAATGTTAAATAAGCCTTATTCTTAAATTTTAAAAATATTTATGTGTTCACGAAAAATTGTACTTATTAAACATAAATAAAATGTAAGGCAAGCATTTAAGACCAATCAAATGTTCATGAAACGTTCGCCAAATGGTCTCTGACGTTGGATTGCTTTTCGATGAAAATTATTCATTTAAAACAAAAAGAGAGATTATGTATGGTGTTCGTAGAATTAATAAGAAATATTTCTTTCCAGAAATAGCAGGCAAGGATCCTTATTAAAAAAGTAATTTAAAAACTTTCCCGTAAGATCAGACCACTGGCACCCCACCTTTTAAATAAACGTTGTTTTAGGTCTGAACTTTGTTTATATCGTTTTAATAGGAATAATATAACTTATAATTCAGTTAAAAACGATTTAAAGATAAAATTTTTATATCATATAATAAATTTAACCGAACAATTTTTTTTACTAAAAACGACCCAAAATGTGGGCTTGCCAAAAACTTTATAAAGACGAAATATAGAAACATATAGAAATTGTCTAAACATCTTCTGTTGATATTTTTCAAAATTCCCTGCGGTTTGACAAAATACGGCGTTTATTCTGAAGAGTGGGCGTGGCGGTGGGTTAACTTTGAAAACATTAAAAAAGAGTTCTTGTACCAAATTTTATCATTATAGCTAAAAATGTAAGGCGCGAAAACTAGTGACTGATGGAAAGACTTGGTTAAATCGAATTAGCTAGCGATTCTGAGTCGATCCATATGTTTTTCGAGATGTCTATCTAAATATTTTTTCAATGCCTTAATCCATATGTTTTTTGATATGTCTATCTAAATTATACCTTTATGTGACCAACTATATATTAAAGGTTATAAACACTTGTACCAAATTTTATCATAATAGCTGAAAATGTAAGGTCTACGAACTGATGACGAATAGAAAGACTTGGTTAAATAGAATCAACTATCTGAGTCAATCCAAATACTTTACAAGAATTCTATATAAATATTTTCTCTATGTTTCAATCCATTGCTCTATGACATGTCTATCTAAGTTATGTCTTTATGTTACCAACTATCAAGGATTATAAAGTCAAAAATATGGCGCATTGAGAACAAAAAACATAAACTTTTGTTCACCAGCTTCATGGTAGGGTGCACACACGAGAAACCATATCCAAACATATGCGATGTGCCAGCACGACCCGATATAGGAACAATTTTTCTTCTTTGCAGTGCGTCATCTGTATGAATTTATAATCTTTGCAACTATGTATCATAATTAAATACCCTATGAGGTAGGTTATAAACATAATATGAGAAGCCTATAATCGGCTGTAAGAATCGTTTAATATGCTATCCCATTCCATTTACAAATTAAAAATCCCAAAGCCAAAACTAGTTATGTGGAATTGGAATTTTACAATAATAGTAGCAGATAAATTTAATTTCATTCAATTGAACAAAAGAGTCTGTATAAATGTTTAGCCTTAATGTAAAAACCCGTTATATTGATTAAAAAAATGCAGTTTCGTTGGATGTAATATACTAATAGTAGTTTTCGATAAAATTGACCGTTAATAACATGGCTAAAACGGATCGACGCACGGAAGGAATTCCAAATACCTCTTTCTTGGATTCGAATTCATCATGTTAGAATCAATTAAACTTTTTGCAAAAACAATACTTTTCCCGTTGTAAGAGAAAGTTAAAAATGGCATTGTATTTTTTGTATTTCGTATTTTTTTCAGACACTTTTTCAAAAGTCCTTAAGATTATTTGACAATTGATGGATTTCAAATAAGCTTGTACCGCCTTTTTTAAGCAGGATTTTTTTTGTTTAATTGTTTAATTTTCTATCCCATCTCATCCTTAAAATTTATATCTAATATACGCCTGTGACATATGCTGAAACGTATTATAAAATGGCCGTGTTCCGGTTTTTAGATTACAACTGAAAAGTGAGGTTAGGTAACGTGAAAAACAAAACCTTACTGAACGGCTATTCCAGTCTTAAACTTTTCCAACTCTTGTTTCGTAATTTCATTTTTCATATTTATAGAATTCTATTTACTTATATCTATTCAGAATAATTATTCTTTATCAGAAAAGTAGAAAAAAAACTTAAATAAACTTTTACAGAAATCAAAAACATATGAGGAGGCTACAATCCGCTGTGCGGATCGTTAAGTACCCTATCCCATCCCATCTTATCCTTATTAGAAATATCCCCGAAATGTCGGCTTTATGGCGATGATATATAAGAAATATCAATGCCAGAACAAAAAAATCGTTTTTCGCCTGGTTATGCTATGAGGTAGTTCATAGAAATGGCTTTTGTATGAAAACGCCTCAAAAAAGTGGGCGTAAGTTAAAATGATATATCATGCCAATGATTTTCACATCAAATTTTTTTTCGAAATTTTTAAAATTTTACCGAAAATGCGCTGTGGTACTGGTACATAAAGAACGAGAATCTACACAGAGACTTGGGTTAAAGGTGAAACGAAAAAAATTGTACGAAAAACATAAAAAACGTTTATTAGGAAACCTTAACACGACGGTCCTCCAATTCTTGACGAAACAGAGTTATTGCGGCGTCTTCAAAGAACGTAGCCCTTGGATTTGGCCGGATAGTAACAAACAAAATAAAATATAGGTTAAAAAATTAAATATCTGGCATTAACGGTCTCATACCTAGCTTTTCGTTTATTTGTATGTGCGAGGTTTTATTTTTGCTTGTCCTTCTTAACACGGACACCGAACGGCAAATTTGAGAAGCTTCTCGTGACGAAACATTTATTTGGATGTTTGTTAGACTTTTGGAGGAGGTGGACAAAATATCTCGCCCATACAGGGCCTCATTGTGTGTTTGTGAAACTGTTAAAATAGCATAGAATTGTGACCAAAAATTCCAATACTTAGTTAAAAAAAAAAAAAAACAGTCAGACAGACAGACGGAACGACGGATCGACAGTCCGATACAAGAAGTTATATAGTATGAACAAATTGTTCCTGAAGTATAATAAGTACAATAAGATCTAATAAATGCATTAGAAATGAACGTCATTGAATATAAAGTGTTAAAAACGACTGGGCCGTACGAAACTTTCTCTTCTGCAGCGAGTGGGGCGATAGATCAAATCCCAAGCGTGATCGAATTTGAAACAATGATATTCATTTTAATTATTGATGCTAAAAATTATGTAAGCAATGTCAAAATGTTATTATAAGAACGTTTATTACGAAATTTGAAGGAATGGCCCAAACTGAAAATTCAGTTTAGGGATAGTTTGACGGGAATTAAAACACTTGTTTCTTACTTTTAAAATTAAACAATATTTATTTGGAACTATGTCCTTTATTATTGAAATACTTTTTACTAATTCTAAAAGGAGCTTAAGGCTACTATGTAGTTACAATAAGACTGTTGATAAATTCATCATACAGTCGTATTTATATACTTTTCTTATCTATCTACAAGGAGACCCAAGCGTACAATCGTCTTGCTTGATAATGAAGAAGAGATAATATTCCAACATTGTATACAAACGATATTATCTCTTTTACATATGTTATCATTGTAGCGTTGTGTGCAAGACTGTACTAGAGACTAAAGATATCATTGAATACAAATAATGTTATCTTTTTTCTCAATATGTCTTGCTATGGATACTTAACTCCCCCCCTTGTTAAACGAAATCGTCCCGATTTTTCGACGCTATTTTTAACATTTCTCTTTCATAAGTTTTGTTATATGCGTCAATCTTTTTTTGTTTTTGACGATCTGTTATACATTGTATAGTTTTTATCATTACGTACGTAAATGCTAGAATAACAATCAGTGTTACAATTGTGTATATAGTTGATAATATCGGTTTTTCTTCAAAAGGAATAATTAGTTTTTTTAAAGTATCTATGTTATCGAATTTGTACATTGTATCTTCTTTAATTATTTGGTCGATGTAAGATTCTGAATTATGATTTCTTAATATAACTTCTTTAATTTGCTTATGCATGTTTTTGTATATTTTATCGTCTAGATTTATAGTATTTTCATAAGTAACTAAGTTTATACCATTAATTGTTTGATTATTTAACTTATGCTTACCGCTTAATAACATAACACCGGATTCAATTTCCAAGTCGTAATCGTATTCTTGTTTAATGTTGCATTTTGAAGTTATATTCTTTAAAAGTGGAATAAGACAATTTTCTTCTTCAAAGTTAATTTCACAAATGTTTTTACTTAGATGATTTTGACAATTTCTTGTTCTTAAATAAGTTTGGTTACATAAGGCAATTGTTTTATCTGTAATGATTTTTCCATGTTTTGAATTTAAAGGTGTTACTTTATACAATTTACATGATTTAATTAGAACTGGATATTTATATATTGTGATGAAGAATTCATCAGTTCTAGCTAATAATATTTTAGAGTACTCAAGTATATTTATTATGGGTACTTGAATTATTTCATGTTGAATAATATTTTTAATGTCATCTAAGTCTAGGCTTTCTGATAAATATTCATTATTTTTTGCTGCATTAATTGTTCTGGTCAATAATAATAATTGTTCGTACACTTGTTCTATTACTAAATGTTCTTTAAGGCTCTGACCTTCGAATTGTTGCAAAATTTGTTCAAATCTAGAATTTATAGTTTTTTGTTTATTATTGTTTTCTATGAGATTATTTATACTCGTTTCTATGTTAACTAAGTCATAATGGTCAGGATTACCAAACACATATTTGAAAGCTGTTCCTAAAAAGTTAATTGATCTAGTATGCCTAGTATGTTCTTGTAATTGGTCTGCTAAATTCTTAATTTTACTTAACCAAATTTTTTCTTCTTGTGTAGGTTGATATTTACTAGTTACGATATTTACGTAAGGTTGAAATATCGAAGTCAGGTTGGTGGCATGTAACAAATAAGTTTGTTCTTTGAATAAATACACGTCATCTGTTTGCGTAAGTATAAACTTCTTGTTTAGTAACTCAGTTATTTGAACGTTTCCTTGCCCTTCTTGACTCTGTACAATTCCTAGTAATGTTAGGAATATTAATATTTTCGTCATCTGAAAAATGATAATTCTTTATGTTATCCTTGTGAATTTTTATTCCTTCTTTAGAGATTACAGTGTCTCCTTTATCTTCTTCTACTATTCTTGTTATGTATCTGGCGTTAGATTTCTTTCTAAGACCTGTGATTCTTACCATTATCTTATCTCCTTTTTTATACTCTCTGTGTCGAGTTCCTTTATTTAGACGTTCGATCACTTTTTTGGATGCTGAGTTTAGTTTATTTATTATAATTTCACTATTGCTATATTTATTTTGATTAAAGAAAATGTCTCTAGGTTTCAAACCGGTAACTGAGTGTATAGAATTATTTAATTCACGCACTGTTCTAAATATTTCTTCGATAAGTCTTGTTTTATTCTGAATTGTGAATATTCTAGACAGTTCAGTTATTGTACCGTTTACACGTTCTACCTGACCGTTCGCTGTCGATCTGTATACTGGAGTTTCTACTTTAGTTATGTTGTATTTCAAACACATTTGGTTCACCATTTCTGTTTTGAATCCCTTCTCGTTATCTGTCATGAGTCGTTCACATTTTGGGAAATAATTAGATAAGACCTCTTCCATAACGTCGTACAGTCTGTTTCGAGTTTCGATTTCCCGAAGGATTGTATATTTAGAATACTTATCTACTGTTACAAGGAAAGTATACTTGTCGTTGAAGTATATGTCCATATGAATGTGTGTTCCCACATGTGTTGGTATTTCTGAATTATTCAGAGGTTCTCTGATAGGTTTTCTTTCATATTTTCCAAATAGACATGCTATGCATTTTCTGTTGAAACTCTTTGCTTGTTTATTTAGATCGGGCCAGTAATATTTCTCTGAGATTTCTTGTATATTGTTACGTAACCCTCGGTGTGCTCTTTCGTGAGTTACCCTTACAAGTTTTAGTTGTTCCTCCAAATTTGTCACGTCTTGAAGTTTTCTTGGTGTGAATATAAATCTTACTAGTGGGAATTCTTTTTTTATGTTTTCACCATATTTGTATATGTTTTCAAATTTCGTATGCAAAGCTACAATCTTTTGGGGTTGTATAACTTCTTTCATCTGCCTTAGTAAAGAGTCTTTGTCCTTAAACTTTATTATGAGTCTTATTTTGTTTCTGCGTTCATGTGGCATATTTTTGTGGTGCTTATCTTGAGTGAGATGTAAATGCCTGTGCACATTATCATGTTCTATTCTGCGAGCAATTGCGAATGCGTGTTCTAGATCATTTATTGTAGCTGAATATAATGATCCTCTTGTAAAGTTGTCACTCATACCATCAATGAATATACGAACTGCGTCGTCGTTAGCATTTTTAATTAGTCTGTCGATTATATTCGGCGGATCACCTGACATAGTGATTTTTGATATTATTAAATTGAGATTTTTATTTATCTCGTCGTGGTATTCAGACAGTGTGCTTCTTTTTTGCGTGATGGCTTTCATCATGTCTTGTAGCACGTATAGAGGTTCTTGATTAGAGTACGTATAATCTAATCTGTTACGTATCGCCTCAAAATTAAAAATTGTGTTATAATTAGTTAACACATTCGCGGCTGCACCCTGTATTTTACTTTTCACTATAGTCAATGCTGCTGCGTACTTACTGTGTGTTTTGAAGTTTTTAATGCTGTCCATTAATCTGGATGCTTCTTCGCGCCACGACCGATAATTTGATTGATCGCCGTTGAAAATAGGTAGGCTTTTAAATGCGTCTAACTGTATTTCACTACCATCTGTATATGTGGTTCTTATTTCCTCTAGCACAGGTATGTTTGGTACTATGCCTAATCCAGATTTTACTTCATTTAGTTTTGTTTCTAAATTAGTGTTTATTTGATTTTGGTTAGTTATTATTGCTGCTAACCTTGCATTCTCTGTGCGTGTGTGCTCTAGGGTTTGTGTTACTGTGTTGCTCCTGGTTTCTAAAGCTTCTAATCTTGCCATTAATACTGCGAGTTGTTCCATTTTGAACTCGTGTCTGTTGTCGTCGAATTTGTGTGTTTTTTTTTTTCCACATATACACTTTCACTGAATTGCTTTGCTGCTTCGTACGAAGAAGCTATATTTGTACCTGCTATGCTAGGTAATTCTTGTAACCGGTAACGCGAGTGTTCTGTTTATACTAGATTTCACTACTTGTTCCCGAGGTCCGCTCGATTGAAGTTAAAAAGTATATTTAACCTCCTGGCAGGATCGCCAATTAAAACACTTGTTTCTTACTTTTAAAATTAAACAATATTTATTTGGAACTATGTCCTTTATTATTGAAATACTTTTTACTAATTCTAAAAGGAGCTTAAGGCTACTATGTAGTTACAATAAGACTGTTGATAAATTCATCATACAGTCGTATTTATATACTTTTCTTATCTATCTACAAGGAGACCCAAGCGTACAATCGTCTTGCTTGATAATGAAGAAGAGATAATATTCCAACATTGTATACAAACGATATTATCTCTTTTACATATGTTATCATTGTAGCGTTGTGTGCAAGACTGTACTAGAGACTAAAGATATCATTGAATACAAATAATGTTATCTTTTTTCTCAATATGTCTTGCTATGGATACTTAACTCGGGCTCAGAATGTTAAGCAGAGAGAATTAAAAAAAAAACACTTTTCTGAGTCCCGCTATCCTTGTAATTTTAGTATCGATGTATTTTCAATATTTGGAACAAACTGTTGATGAATAACGGTTATTCCATCACATATTTGAGGAAATAAATTAAGCAATGGGTCCATACTGCGCATAAAATTTGGGGACTCAGTTTCTGTAGGTGAATAAATGTTTCATCTTCAAAGTTTAGGTGGTCATATTGTTAAGTTTATGGATACTAAGAATCGCTATTTGTCTTTTCGTCCGTCTGTTTGTCACTGATTTTTTGGCCTTGCACTTTGAGTTAGGTTTATGAAATTTCTTAAATATGCTCGTTGTTTTTCGAATTTTTAAACTGTTAAACTTTAAATAATTTGTATTTAGTGTCTGAACAAGATGTTTTTATAGTCAAATTTTCTTCATTTCAACCATACAAAGTTTTTACCCACACCAACTTTTGGGGATATTAATAAAAAGTTTGTACTCACACCTTCTTTTGAGGATATTAATAAGATTGAATTTTAACCAACTTCCTTAATAATAACGCTCAATTCAACATCAATATTACCACAAAGCAATTTTTTTTACTGTAACCGATCTATATTAATATTTTGCGAAATGACATGTATCAACAAAATGACAACACAGGTTTTTCAGCAAATGTTTATAAATATACACTTTATATAATTTTAAAAGTTCATTATAAAATATTACCTTGGATATCGACAGTATTTTGTTCATTCCCTCTCCCTGTAGTTACTTTATTTCCTTTCCTTGATAATATATTATGATCAATTGCGGATACATGAAGCCTCTCTTTTTTTATTTCTTCTTCCATTAATAATAAAGGATCTATTGTAGGCTTGGGGGATCCGGGACTGACCATATGAAACTTGTCATGGTCTATTGCATAGATTGATAGCGCTACAGAATCTGACAAACTAGAGTCTGTTGTATCTATAAAACTGACTTCGAATTCGTTATTCTTGCAATCGCTGTTTTTAGTTTTTATGTCACTTTCGAAATCAGTAAAGGACGGTTGCTTAAACACAACTTCTATAGGCTTTCCATTTCCAATTGATGTCGTAAATACTTCACTGGTAACAACTTCTTTTATTGCTGTCACTGAAACATTATTAGTTTCCATATCTATACAAGGTGGACTATCCTTAACAGTGATTTTATTTGTTTTGATAGTTGACTTCTTTTGTGATACGTTAGGTATTGCACTTTTAACAATCTGTAAATTTAGGTTAGATTTATCCTTTTTATTTTTCGGGGTGGATTTGGGGCTCATAACTGTTTTGTTTACAGTATTTTGACTTATGTTATCCTTTTTAGGTTTCATGTTTATTTTACCCATACGTGCTGAGCTTTGGATAGCTTTCTCCACTTTAGGAGCATTTTTTTCGGATTTGTTGTCACCTCTTTTATTGATCATACTTTTAGAAGTGATAACTGGTTCATCCTGGTTGACCCTTTCTGTTTTTGTGATTTTTTTGGTACTAGCAACGATTTTGTTTTCTGTTGTTACATCTTTGCTTTTTTGCTTTTCTGTTTTTGTTGCCTCGTTTGTGATTGGAGTACTTTGTAGTTTTGAGTTGCCTGTTTTAGTGTAACCTGTTTTTTTCATAGAAGTCAGAGGTTTGTTCGTTTCGGTAAAACCTTTTCTATCTTTAATACTTTCTGTCGACTTTTTTTCTGGTATCGGATTAGTTTTTAGTCGGTTGGCTCTTACGTTTTGTTCGCGAACAGGCATTTTCTTTGTTACCTGTATATTTTCGGAGTTTGGTGCAGCTATCTTTTTTAAACCTGTGTTTTTTCTGTTATATGTGCCTTGCGAAAGATTTGATGATTCCTTTGAATCTAGGAATTTATTATACATATTGTTGGAATGTGTCTTCTTTATCTTTTCAGTTGACATAATTATTGTATCCATATTTCCAGATTTAAGATTGTGTGAAAGAGTAGACTTCATATAACTGTGACTCGAAGAATTCGATTTAAGAGTAGGTGGTAGCTTAGGCGTTGTTCCAGAAGAATTTTTGGTTAAATCTACTTTCGAAGACGATTTCGATTTAGCTTGCGGTTTTGTATTTGCATTATTGAAAGCAGGATTGTTGTCCTTTTTCTTGTCGAGTAAATTTATGGAACAATAACTAGTTTTTTCAGGTATAATATCATGTGACTTTTCTGTTGAATTTTGTAATTTTATTGATTTTGATTTTTCGTTTGAGGTGGGGACATTTTTTACAGTTGGTCTTATGTATTTTGAAGTAGTTTTATGTTCCGTCATTGTTTTAGAAGATTTTTTGGCTACATCTACTTTTAATTTTGATTTCGATTTCGCTTGCATTTTTGTATTCATTTCATTGAAAACAGGATTATTGTCCTTTTTATTTGACTTTTCTTTGTTGATTGAATTTGCGGAACAATAAGTAGCTTTTTCAGGTAAAATATCATGTGCCTTTTCAGTTGTAGTTTGTAATTTTATTGACTTTGTATTTTCGTTTGAGATGGGAACTTTTTTTAGTGTTGATCTTATGTATTTGGAAGTGTTTTTGTTTGTTAAGTGATCAACCTTTTTGCTTGGAACTTCAATCTTCAAGTTTCTAGGTGACTTTGAAATGGTAACTTTCTTTGTCAAAGGTATTTTGACAGAAGGTAGGGATACACTAGGCTTCTTATAGGTCCGGTTGTTTCTCGATGGTTGCTCAATTTCAACGAAATAGCTTAAAGCTAAACTATTATTATTTTGTTTTATTGAATCGTTATCATTCTTAAGAATTTCATCAGCTTCTAAACTATCGATACTATTTACAGATTCGCTACTTGTCATTATGCAACTATGTAATGTAACTGAGTTTTGATTTGATTTAAGACTACTCCTAGCGATTGGAAATGAAATGTCTTTGGACTCGATACGAACATTTTGGTCAAGTGGCCTTATAATTGGTTTCTTCTGCTTGAATACTTGTGGTTCTTTGGCCAAATATGTTGGTGGTATATTTTCAGAAATTAACTCGAAAGTATCCGATTTTAAACTTTTACAATGGCTTTGCTCAGTTTCTAAACATTCGCTAATAGCTAATTTTTTCGGTTTTGTAATCAAATCAAAAATACCTAAATCTGTTTCTGACAATATGGACGGTTGAATTTCAGCTTTAATATTGCTGTCGGAAAAATTCAGTTCGATATTTTTATCAGATTTATCAATATCTAATGTGAAAGGTTTTGGATCCATTTCATGGAATGTGATGTCCAATTCATTAGAGGATTGACTAAGGCTTTTATAGCTCTTAGTATCTAGGCTTCCCATATCCTGCGAAATAGAAGTGCCAACTTGTGATGCATTAGGAATAAGATATGGCTCTGTTTCCTGTTGCTCGTCATTAAATTCAACAGAAAATGGCTTAACGACATCCGCATCTATTTTAAAATTGTTTGAAATTGGTTCTAGAACCTTATGAGGTTTAGAAACATCCAGCGCTATTGGACTACCGCTTTGTGGTGAAATGGGCTTATATTCTTGCATTTCTGCCGGGCGAACTTGTCCTAATTCCTCAGAGGACGTTCTGGCAACATTCGTAAATGGATCTAAAATGGTGGGTGTGTTTTCTATTACTTCAACTTCAAAATTAACAAACATTTGATGACCTTGGCAATTTCGTGAAGTCGGACTTGTACTTTCAGTTTCATTGCAAATGGATGCCTTTTCTATATCCTGCTGCACTTGTTCTATTTTATCATTTGAGACATGTCTACAAATTTGTGCCACCTTGGAATCAAGAATGTGCTGTGTTTCTTGTTGAACTTCATTTTGTTCATCGGACAGTGCTTTTAAGATATTCGCATCTGTTTTCACACTCTCTGGAATGGGCTTCAGAACAATACTTTCGTCTGTTCGAACCTTGTGGGGCTCAGAAATATCCAGCGAAATAGTACTATCGCTTTTTGGCGCCAAAGGATGATATGTTCGCATATCTGCTGGGTGAACTTGTTCTAAATTCCCGAAGGACGTCTTTGGAAAATTCGTATGTGGTTCTAAAATGTTAGGTACAAGATTTATTACATCATTTTCAAAATCATCAATTTTTTGCTGTCTTAGAGATTTTTGTGAAGTCGGACTTCTTTTTTCAGGTTCATTAAAAGTAGATGATTTTTCTATATCTTGATGAACTTTTTTTATTTTATCTTGTAGTCCATGACTAACAATTTGGGGTGAATTACAAACAAGAGCCTGCACCTTTTTCTGTTGAACTTCTTTTAGTTCATCAGATAATGATTCTAAGATATTCGCATCTGAGTTCAAATTGTTTGGAATGGGTTCTAGATCTATATCTTCATCTGTAAGAAAGTTGAGTGGTATACAAATACCCTGCGAAACTGGACTATTGTTTTGTGGTTCAATATGATTTAATTGTTGCATTGTTGCCGGTTGAGCATGTTTTAATTGATTGAAGGTCGTTCTCGGAACATTTATATGCGACTCTAAAGTGGGAGACGTGATTTCTATTACCTCTTTTTCAAAATCATCAAACTTTTGCGATTTTAGAGTTTTTTGTGAAGTCGGACTTATCTTCTCAGGTTCATTAAAAGTAGACTCCTTTTCCATATCCAGATAAAGTTGTTCTATTTTATCTTGTGTGACGTGACCACTAATTCCTTTAAGATTGGAATCAGGAAACTGCGCAACCATATTTTCTACTTTAAGAAATTTGTGGGGTTTAGAAACATCCTGGGAAATTAGACAATCGCTGTGTGGTAATACAGGATCATTTGATTGCAATTCTGCCGGGTAAACTTGTTCTAATTTATCGAAGGACGTTCTCGAAATATTTACATTTGACCTTAAATTGGAAGATGTGAGTTCTATTACCTCATTTTCAAAATCATTAAACATTTGCAATATTGGAGATTTTTGTGAAGTCTGACTTCTTGTTTCAGGTTCAGTAAAAGTAGGGACTTTTTCTATATCGATATAAACTTGGATTGTTTTATCTTGTGGGACATAACTACTAATTTGTGTTATATTGGAATCAAGAGCCTGCTCCTTTTCCTCTTTTATATCTTTTAGTTCGTCAGAAATTGATTTGAAGATATCTACTTTCAAATTGCTTGGAATGGGTTCAAGATCCTTATTTTCGACTGAAAGTAGAGGGTGGGGCTTAGAAATATCCTGAGAAATTGGACTAATGCTAAGTGGTTCAATATGATTAAGAAATTGCATTGATGCTGGGTGAATATGGTCCAATTCTTCGAAGGACGTTCTCGAAACATCAATATGTGACTCTAAATTGGTAGGTGTGAGTTCTATTACCTCATTTTCAAAATCATCAGACTTTTGCGATTTTGAAAAAATTTGTGAAGTCGGACTTATTTTTTCAGGCTCGTTAAAAGTGGAAGCTTTTTTTAGGGTCTTATCAACTTGTTCTATTTTATCTTGTGAGACATTACTACTAATTTTTGTTAGATTGGAATCAGGAACATGCTCTTTTTCCTGTTTAACTTCTTTATGTTCATCAGAAAATGATTTTAATATATTCGCATCTGACTTTAAATTGCTTGCAATAGGTTCTACAACTTTATTTTCTGTTGTGAGTAACATGTGTTGTAGCGAAATATCCTGCGAAATTGGACTAGCGCTTTGTGGTAATGTAGGATTATTTGGTTGCAATTCTCCCGGGTGAACTAATTCCTCGATGGACGTTCTTGGAACATCAATATGTGACACTAAAATTGTAGGTGCGAATTCTATTACCTCATTTTCAAAATCATCAAATTTTTGCGATTTAAGAGTTATTTGTGAAGTCGGACTTATTTTTTCCGATTTATTAAAAGTCGAAGCTTTTTGCAGAGTTTTGTCAACTTGTTTTATTTTATCTTGTGAGACATGATTACTAATTTTGGTTCGATTGGAATCAGGAGCCTGTTCTTTTTCCTGTCTTACTTCTTTTTGCTCAACAGAAAATGATTTTAAGATATTCGCATCTGACTCTAAATTGCTTGCAATGGGTTCTGCAACTATGTTTTCTATTGTAAGTAGCTTGTGTGGTATAGAAATATCTTGCGAAATTGGACTATCGCTTTGTGGTAATGTAGGATTATATGGTTGCAATTCTGCCGGGCAAACTAATTCTTCGATGGACGTTCTCGGAACATCAATATGTGACTCTAAATTTGTAGGTGCGAGTTCTATTACCTCATTTTCAAAATCATCAACTTTTTGCGATTTTACAGTAATTTGTGAAGTCGGACTTATTTTTTCAGGTTCATTAAAGGTGGAAGCTTTTTCTAGAGTCTTATCAACTTGTTCTTTTTTATCTTGTGAGACATGACTACTAATGTTGGTTCGATTGGAATCAGGAGCCTGCTCTTTTTCCTGTCTTACCTCATTTTGTTCATCAGAAAATGGTTTGAAGATAATCGTATCTGACTTAAAATTGCTTGAAATGGGTTCTACAACTATATTTCCTGTTGTAAGTAACTTGTGTGGTATAGAAATATCCTGCGAAATTGGACTATCGCTTCGTGGTAATGTAGGATTATATGGTTGCAATTCTGCCGGGCGAGCTAATTCCTCGATCGACGTTCTCGGAACATCAATATGCGACTCTAAATTTGTAGGTGCTAGAGCTATTACCTCATTTTCCAAATCATCAACTTTTTGCGATTTTAGAGTAATTTGTGAAGTCGGACTTATTTTTTCAGGTTCATTAAAAGTGGAAGCTTTTTCTAGAGTCTTATCAACTTGTTCTTTTTTATCTTGTGAGACATGACTACTAATGTTGGTTCGATTGGAATCAGGAACCTGCTCTTTTTCCTGTCTTACTTCTTTTTGTTCATCAGAAAATGATTTTAAGATATTCGCATCTGACTTTAAATTGTTTGAAATGGGTTCTACAACTATATTTTCTGATGTAAGTAACTTGTGTGGTATAGAAATATCCTGCGAAATTGGACAATCGCTTTGTGGTAATGTAGGAATGTATGGTTGCAATTCGGCCGGGCGAACTAATTCCTGAATGGATGTTCTTGGAACATCAATATGTGACTCTATATTTGTAGGTGAGAGTTCTATTACCTCATTTTCAAAATCATCAAAATTTTGCGATTTTAGAGTAATTTGCGAAATTGGACTTAGTTTTTCAGGTTCATTAAAAGTGGAAGCTTTTTCTAGAGTCTTATCAACTTGTTCTTTTTTATCTTGTGAGACATGACTACTAATGTTGGTTCGATTGGAATCAGGAACCTGCTCTTTTTCCTGTCTTACTTCTTTTTGTTCATCAGAAAATGATTTTAAGATATTCGCATCTGACTGTAAATTGTTTGAAATGGGTTCTACAACTATATTTTCTGATGTAAGTAACTTGTGTGGTATAGAAACATCCTGCGAAATTGGACTATCGCTTTGTGGTAATGTAGGAATGTATGGTTGCAATTCTGCCGGGCGAACTAATTCCTGAATGGATGTTCTTGGAACATCAATATCTGACTCTATATTTGTAGGTGCGAGTTCTATTACCTCATTTTCAAAATCATCAAAATTTTGCGATTTAAGAGTAATTTGCGAAATTGGACTTAGTTTTTCATGTTCATTAAAAGAAGAAACTTTATCTAGGGCCTTATCAACTTGCTCTATTTTATCTTGTGAGACATGAGTACTTATTTTGGTTAGATTGGAATCAGGAGCCTGTTCTTTTTCCTGTTGTGCTTCTTTTTGTTCATCAGAAAATGATTTTAAGACATTCGCATCTGACTTTAAATCGCTTGAAATGGGTTCTACAACTATATATTCCGTTGTAAGTAACTTGTGTGGTATAGAAATATCCTGCGAAATTGGACTATCGCTTTGTGGTAATGTAGGATTATATGGTTGCAATTCTGCCGGGCGAGCTAATTCCTCGATCGACGTTCTCGGAACATCAATATCCGACTCTAAATTTGTAGGTGCGAGTTCTATTACCTCATTTTCAATATCATCAACTTTTTGCGATTTAAAAGTAATTTGTGAAGTCGGATTTATTTTTTCAGGTTCATTAAAAGTGAAAGCTTTTTCTAGAGTCTTATCAACTTGTTCTTTTTTATCTTGTGAGACATGACTACTAATGTTGGTTCGATTGGAATCAGGAGCCTGCTCTTTTTCCTGTTGTGCTTCTTTTTGTTCATCAGAAAATGATTTTAAGACATTCGCATCTGACTTTAAATCGCTTGAAATGGGTTCTACAACTATATTTTCTGTTGTAAGTAACTTGTGTGGTATAGAAATATCCTGCGAAATTGGACTATCGCTTTGTGGTAATGTAGGATTATATGGTTGCAATTCTGCCGGGCGAGCTAATTCCTCGATCGACGTTCTCGGAACATTAATAAGCGACTCTAAATTTGTAGGTGCGATGTGATTTTCAAAATCATCAACTTTTTGCGATTTTAAAGTAATTTGTGAAGTCGGACTTATTTTTTCAGGTTCATTAAAAGTGGAAGCTTTTTCTAGAGTCTTATCAACTTGTTCTTTTTTATCTTGTGAGACATGACTACTAATTTGTGTTACATTGGAATCAGGATCCTGCTCTTTTTTCTGTTTTACTTCTTTTTGTTCATCAGAAAATGATTTTAAGATATTCGCATCTGGCTTTAAATTGCTTGAAAAAGGTTCTACAACTATATTTTGTTTTGTAAGTAACTTGTGTGGTATAGAAATATCCTGCGATTTTGGAATATCAGTTTGTGATAATAAAGGATTATATTGTTGCAATTCCGCCGGTTTATCTGGTTCCGCGATTGACGTTCTTGGTACCTCAATATGTGACTCAAAATTTGTAGATGTGAGTTCTATTACCTCATTTTCAAAATCATCAAACTTTTGCGATTTTGCAGATATTTGTGAAGTCGGAATTATTTTGTCAGGTTCATTAAAAGTGGAAGCTTTTTCTAGAGTCTTATCAACTTGTTCTATTTTATCATGTGAGACATGACTACTAATTTCGGTTCGATTGGAATCAGGGACCTGCTCTTTTTCCTGTTGTCCTTCTTTTTGTTCATGAGAAAATGATTTGAAGATATTCGCATCTAACTTTGAATTGCTTGAAATGAGTTCTACAACTATATTTTCTGTTGTAAGTAACTTGTGTGGTATAGAAATATCCTGCGAAATTGGAATATCGCTTTGTGGTAATGTAGGATTATATGGTTGCAATTCTGCCGGGAGAACCAATTGCTCGATGGAAGTTTTTGGAACATCAATATGTGACTCTAAATTTGTAGGTGCGAGTTCTATTACCTCATTTTCAAAATCATCAACTATTTGCGATTTTAGAGTAATTTGTGAAGTAGGACTTATTTTTTCCGGTTCATTAAAAGTGGAAGCTTTTACTAGAGTCTTATCAACTTCTTCTATTTTATCATGTGAGACATGACTACTAATTTCGGTTCGATTGGAATCAGGGACCTGCTCTTTTTCCTGTTGTACTTCTTTTTGTTCATGAGAAAATGATTTTAAGACATTCGCATCTGACTTTAAATTGCTTGAAATGGGTTCTACAACTATATTTTCTGTTGTAAGTAACTTGTGTGGTATAGAAATATCCTGCGAAATTGGACTATCGCTTCGTGGTAATGTAGGATTATATGGTTGCAATTCTGCCGGGCGAGCTAATTCCTCGATCGACGTTCTCGGAACATCAATATGCGACTCTAAATTTGTAGGTGCGAGAGCTATTACCTCATTTTCAAAATCATCAACTTTTTGCGATTTTAGAGTAATTTGTGAAGTCGGACTTATTTTTTCAGGTTCATTAAAAGTGGAAGCTTTTTCTAGGGCCTTTACAACTTGTCCTTTTTTATCTTGTGAGACATTACTACTAATTTTGGTTCGATTGGAATCAGGAGCCTGCTCTTTTTCCTGTCTTACTTCTTTTTGTTCATCAGAAAGTGATTTTAAGATATTCGCATCTAACTTTAAATTGCTTGAAATGGGTTCTACAACTATATTTTCTGTTGCAAGTAACTTGTGTGGTATCGCGATGGTATCGCGATGTGGTAATGTAGGATTATATGGTTGCAATTCTGCCGGGCGAACTAATTCCTCAATAGATGTTCTTGGAACATCAATGTGTGACTCTAAATTTGTAGGTGCGAGAGCTATTACCTCATTTTCAAAATCATCAACTTTTTGCGATTTTAGAGTAATTTGTGAAGTCGGACTTATTTTTTCAGGTTCATTAAAAGTGGAAGCTTTTTCTAGAGTCTTATCAACTTGTTCTTTTTTATCTTGTGAGACATGACTACTAATGTTGGTTCGATTGGAATCAGGAGCCTGGTCTTTTTCCTGTTTTACTTCTTTTTGTTCATCAGAAAATGATTTTAAGATATTCGCATCTGACTTTAAATTGCTTGAAATGGGTTCTACAACTATATTTTCTGATGTAAGTAACTTGTGTGGTATAGAGATATCCTGCGAAATTGGACTATCGCGATGTGGTAATGTAGGATTATATGGTTGCAATTCTGCCGGGCGAACTAATTCTTCGATGGACGTTCTCGGAACATCAATATGCGACTCTAAATTTGTAGGTGCGAGAGCTATTATCTCATTTTCAAAATCATCAACTTTTTGCGATTTTAGAGTAATTTGTGAAGTCGGACTTATTTTTTCAGGTTCATTAAAAGTGGAAGCTTTTTCTAGAGTCTTATCAACTTGTTCTTTTTTATCTTGTGAGACATGACTACTAATGTTGGTTCGATTGGAATCAGGAGCCTGGTCTTTTTCCTGTCTTACTTCTTTTTGTTCATCAGAAAATGATTTTAAGATATTCGCATCTGACTTTAAATTGCTTGAAATGGGTTCTACAACTATATTTTCTGATGTAAGTAACTTGTGTGGTATAGAAATATCCTGCGAAATTGGACTATCGCTTTGTGGTAATGTAGGAATATATGGTTGCAATTCTGCCGGGCGAACTAATTCCTGAATGGATGTTCTCGGAACATCAATATGCGACTCTAAATTTGTAGGTGCGAGTTCTATTACCTCATTATCAAAATCATCAACTTTTTGCGTTTTTAGAGTAATTTGTGAAGTCGGACTTATTTTTTCAGGTTCATTAAAAGTGGAAGCTTTTTCTAGGGCCTTATCAACTTGCTCTATTTTATCTTGTGAGACATGAGTACTTATTTTAATTAGATTGGAATCAGGAGCCTGCTCTTTTTCCTGTCTTACTTCTTTTTGTTCATCAGAAAGTGATTTTAAGATATTCGCATCTAACTTTAAATTGCTTGAAATGGGTTCTACAACTATATTTTCTGTTGCAAGTAACTTGTGTGGTATAGAGATATCCTGCAAAATTGGACTATCGCGATGTGGTAATGTAGGATTATATGGTTGCAATTCTGCCGGGCGAACTAATTCTTCGATGGACGTTCTCGGAACATCAATATGCGACTCTAAATTTGTAGGTGCGAGAGCTATTACCTTATTTTCAAAATCATCAACTTTTTGCGATTTTAGAGTAATTTGTGAAGTCGGACTTATTTTTTCAGGTTCATTAAAAGTGGAAGCTTTTTCTAGAGTCTTATCAACTTGTTCTTTTTTATCTTGTGAGACATGACTACTAATGTTGGTTCGATTGGAATCAGGAGCCTGGTCTTTTTCCTGTCTTACTTCTTTTTGTTCATCAGAAAATGATTTTAAGATATTCGCATCTGACTTTAAATTGCTTGAAATGGGTTCTACAACTATATTTTCTGATGTAAGTAACTTGTGTGGTATAGAGATATCCTGCGAAATTGGACTATCGCGATGTGGTAATGTAGGATTATATGGTTGCAATTCTGCCGGGCGAACTAATTCTTCGATGGACGTTCTCGGAACATCAATATGCGACTCTAAATTTGTAGGTGCGAGAGCTATTACCTCATTTTCAAAATCATCAACTTTTTGCGATTTTAGAGTAATTTGTGAAGTCGGACTTATTTTTTCAGGTTCATTAAAAGTGGAAGCTTTTTCTAGAGTCTTATCAACTTGTTCTTTTTTATCTTGTGAGACATGACTACTAATGTTGGTTCGATTGGAATCAGGAGCCTGGTCTTTTTCCTGTCTTACTTCTTTTTGTTCATCAGAAAATGATTTTAAGATATTCGCATCTGACTTTAAATTGCTTGAAATGGGTTCTACAACTATATTTTCTGATGTAAGTAACTTGTGTGGTATAGAAATATCCTGCGAAATTGGACTATCGCTTTGTGGTAATGTAGGAATATATGGTTGCAATTCTGCCGGGCGAACTAATTCCTGAATGGATGTTCTCGGAACATCAATATGCGACTCTAAATTTGTAGGTGCTAGAGCTATTACCTCATTTTCCAAACCATCAACTTTTTGCGATTTTAGAGTAATTTGTGAAGTCGGACTTATTTTTTCAGGTTCATTAAAAGTGGAAGCTTTTTCTAGAGTCTTATCAACTTGTTCTTTTCTATCTTGTGAGACATGACTACTAATGATGGTTCGATTGGAATCAGGAGCCTGCTCTTTTTCCTGTTGTACTTCTTTTTGTTCATCAGAAAATGATTTTAAGATATTCGCATCTGACTCTAAATTGCTTGAAATGGGTTCTGCAACTATATTTTCTGTTGTAACTAGCTTGTGTGGTATAGAAATATCCTGCGAAATTGGACTATCGCATTGTGGTAATGTAGGATTATATGGTTGCAAATCTGCCGGGCGAACTAATTCCTCGATGGACGTTCTCGGAACATCAATGTGTGACTCTAAATTTGTAAATGCGAGTTCTATTACCTCATTTTCAAAAACATCAACTTTTTGCGATTTTAGAGTAATTTGTGAAGTCGGACTTATTTTTTCAGGTTCATTAAAAGTGGAAGCTTTTTCTAGGGCCTTTACAACTTGTCCTTTTTTATCTTGTGAGACATTACTACTAATTTTGGTTCGATTGGAATCAGGAGCCTGCTCTTTTTCCTGTCTTACTTCTTTTTGTTCATCAGAAAGTGATTTTAAGATATTCGCATCTAACTTTAAATTGCTTGAAATGGGTTCTACAACTATATTTTCTGTTGCAAGTAACTTGTGTGGTATAGAGATATCCTGCGAAATTGGACTATCGCGATGTGGTAATGTAGGATTATATGGTTGCAATTCTGCCGGGCGAACTAATTCCTCAATAGATGTTCTTGGAACATCAATATGTGATTCTAATTTTGTAGGTGCGAGTTCTATTACCTCATTTTCAAAATCATCAAACTTTTGCGATCTTAGAATAATTTGTGAAATCGGACTTAGTTTTTCATGTTCATTAAAAGTGGAAGCTTTTTTTAGGGCCTTATCAACTTCTTCTATTTTATCATGTGAGACATTACTACTAATTTTGGTTCGATTGGAATCAGGAGCCTGCTCTTTTTGCTGTTGTACTTCTTTTAATTCATCAGAAACTGATTTTAAGATATTCGTATCTGTCTTTAAATTGCTTGAAATGGGTTCTACAACTATATTTTCTGTTGTAAGAAACTTGTGTGGTATAGAAAAATCCTGTGAAATTGGACTATCGCTTTGTGGTAATGTAGGATTATATGATTGCAATTCTGCCGGGCGAACTAATTCCTCAACAGATGTTCTTGGAACATCAATATGTGATTCTAATTTTGTAGGTGCGAGTTCTATTACCTCATTTTCAAAATCATCAAACTTTTGCGATCTTAGAATAATTTGTGAAATCGGACTTAGTTTTTCATGTTCATTAAAAGTGGAAGCTTTTTTTAGGGCCTTATCAACTTGTTCTATTTTATCTTGTGAGACATTACTAGTAATTTTTGTTCGATTGGAATCAGGAGCCTGCTCTTTTTCCTGTCTTACTTCTTTTTCTTCATCAGAAAATGATTTTAAGATATTCGCATCTGACTTTAAATTGCTTGAAATGGGTTCTACAAATATATTTTCTGATGTAAGTAATTTGTGTGGTATAGAGATATCCTGCGAAATTGGACTATCGCCTTGTGGTAATGTAGGATTATATGGTTGCAATTCTGCCGGGCGAACTAACTCCTCAATGAATGTTTTTGGAACATCAATATGTGATTCTAATTTTGTAGGTGCGAGTTCTATTACCTCATTTTCAAAATCATCAAACTTTTGCGATCTTAGAATAATTTGTGAAATCGGACTTAGTTTTTCATGTTCATTAAAAGTGGAAGCTTTTTTTAGGGCCTTATCAACTTGTTCTATTTTATCTTGTGAGACATTACTAGTAATTTTTGTTCGATTGGAATCAGGAGCCTGCTCTTTTTCCTGTCTTACTTCTTTTTGTTCATCAGAAAGTGATTTTAAGATATTCGCATCTGACTTTAAATTGCTTGAAATGGGTTCTACAACTATATTTTCTTTTGTAAGTAACTTGTGTGGTATAGAGATATCCTGCAAAATTGGATTATCTCTTTGTGGTAATGTAGGATTATATGGTTGCAATTCTGCCGGGCGAACTAATTCTTCAATAGATGTTCTTGGAACATCAATATGTGATTCTAAATTTGTAGGTGCGAGTTCTATTTCCTTATTTTCAAAATCATCAAACTTTTGCGATTTTAGAGTAATTTGTGAAATCGGACTTAGTTTTTCATGTTCATTAAAAGTGGAAGCTTTTTTTAGGGCCTTATCAACTTGTCCTATTTTATCTTGTGAGACATTACTACTAATTTTGGTTCGATTGGAATCAGCAGCCTGCTCTTTTTCCTGTTGTACTTCTTTTCGTTCATCAGAAACTGATTTTAAGATATTTGCATCTGTCCTTAAATTGCTTGAAATGGGTTCTACACCTATTTTTTCTGTTGTAAGTAACTTGTGTGGTATAGAAAAATCCTGCGAAATTGGACTATCGCTTTGTGGTAATGTGGGATTATATGGATGCAATTCTGCCGGGCGAACTAATTCCTCAATAGATGTTCTTGGAACATCAATATGTGATTCTAAATTTGTAGTTGCGAGTTCTATTTCCTTATTTTCAAAATCATCAAACTTTTGCGATTTTAGAGTAATTTGTGAAATCGGACTTAGTTTTTCATGTTCATTAAAAGTGGAAGCTTTTTTTAGGGCCTTATCAACTTGTTCTATTTTATCTTGTGAGACATTACTACTAATTTTGGTTTGATTGGAATCAGCAGGCTGCTCTTTTTCCTGTTGTACTTCTTTTTGTTCATGAGAAAATGATTTTAAGACATTCGCATCTGACTTTAAATTGTTTGAAATGGGTTCTACAACTATATGTTCTGTTGTAAGTAACTTGTGTGGTATAGAAATATCCTGCGAAATTGGACTATCGCTTTGTAGTAATGCAGAATTATATGGTTGCACTTCTGCAGGGCGAACTAATTCCTCGATGGGCGTTCTCGGAACATCAATATGTGACTCTAAATTTGCAGGTGCGAGTTCTATTACCTCATTTTCAAAATCACCAACTTTTTGCGATTTTAGAGTAATTCGCGAAATTGGACTTAGTTTTTCATGTTCATTAAAAGAAGAAACTTTTTCTAGTGCCTTATCAACTTGCTCTATTTTATCTTGTGAGACATGACTACTTATTTTGGTTAGATTGGAATCAGGAGCTTGCTCTTTTTCCTGTTGTGCTTCCTTTTGTTCATCAGAAAATAATTTTAAGATATTCGCATCTGACTTTAAATTGCTTGGAATGGGTTCTACAACTATATTTTCTATTGTAAGTAACTTGTGTGGTATAGAAATATCCTGCGAAATTGGAATATCGCTTTGTGGTAATGTAGGATTATATGGTTGCAATTCTGCCGGGCGAACTAATTGCTCGATGGGCGTTCTCGGAACATCAATATGTGACTCTAAATTTGTAGGTGCGAGTTCTATTACCTCATTTTCAAAATCACCACCTTTTTGCGATTTTAGAGTAATTTGTGAAGTCGGACTTATTTTTTCAGGTTCAATAAAAGTGGAAGCATTTTCTATGTTCTTATGAACTTGTTCTATTTTATCTTGTGAGACATTACTAATAATTTTGGATCGATTGGAATCTTTTTCCTGTTGTACTTCTTTTTGTTCATCAGAAAATGATTTTAAGATATTCGCATCTGACTTTATAGTGCTTGAAATGTCTTCTAACGTGTGTGGTATAGAAATATCCTGCGAAATTGGACTATCGCTTTGTGGTAATATAGGATTATATGGTTGCAGTTCTGCCGGGTGAACTAGTTCCTCGATGGACGTTCTTTGAACATCAATATGTGACTCTAAATTGGTAGGTGTGAGTTCTATTACCTCATTTTCAAAATCATCAAACTTTTGCGATTTTAGAGTTATTTGTGAAGTCGGACTTATTTTTTCAGGTTCAAAAAAAGTGGAAGCTTTTTCCATGTTCTTATGAACTTGGTCTATTTTATCTTGTGAAACATGACTACTTATTTTGGTTAGATTGGAATCAGGAGCCTGCTTTTTTTCCTGTTGTACTTCTTTTTGTTCATCAGAAAATGATTTTAAGATATTCGCATCTGACTTTATATTGCTTGAAATGAGTTCTACAACTATATTTTCTGTTGTAAGTAACTTGTGTGGTATAGAAATATCCTGCGAAATTGGAATATCGCTTTGTGGTAATGTAGGATTATATGGTTGCAATTCTGCCGGGCGAACTAATTCCTCGATGGGCGTTCTCGGAACATCAATATGTGACTCCAAATTTGTAGGTGCGAGTTCTATTACCTCATTTTCAAAATCACCATCTTTTTGCGATTTTAGAGTAATTTGTGAAGTCGGACTTATTTTTTCAGGTTCAATAAAAGTGGAAGCATTTTCTATGTTCTTATGAACTTGTTCTATTTTATCTTGTGAGACATTACTAATAATTTTGGATCGATTGGAATCTTTTTCCTGTTGTACTTCTTTTTGTTCATCAGAAAATGATTTTAAGATATTCGCATCTGACTTTATAGTGCTTGAAATGGGTTCTAACGTGTGTGGTATAGAAATATCCTGCGAAATTGGACTATCGCTTTGTGGTAATATAGGATTATATGGTTGCAGTTCTCCCGGGTGAACTAGTTCCTCGATGGACGTTCTTTGAACATCAATATGTGACTCTAAATTGGTAGGTGTGAGTTCTATTACCTCATTTTCAAAATCATCAAACTTTTGCGATTTTAGAGTTATTTTTGAAGTCGGACTTTTTTTTTCAGGTTCAATAAAAGTGGAAGCTTTTTCCATGTTCTTATGAACTTGTTCTATTTTATCTTGTGAAACATGACTACTTATTTTGGTTAGATTGGAATCAGGAGCCTGTTTTTTTTCCTGTTGTACTTCTTTTTGTTCATCAGAAAATGATTTTAAGATATTCGCATCTGACTTTATATTGCTTGAAATGAGTTCTACAACTATATTTTCTGTTGTAAGTAACTTGTGTGGTATAGAAATATCCTGCGAAATTGGACTATCGCTTTGTGATAATGTAGGATTATATGGTTGCAATTCTGCCGGGTGAACTAATTCCTCGATGGAAGTTCTTGTATCATCAATATGTGACTGTAAATTTGTAGGTGCGAGTTCTATTACCTCATTTTCAAAATCATCAAACTTTTTCGATTTTAGAGTAAGTTGTGAAATTAGGCTTAGTTTTTCATGCTCATTAAAAGTGGAAGCTTTTTCTAGGGCCTTATCGACTTGTTTTATTTTATCTTGTGAGACATGATTACTAATTTTTGTTAGATTGGAATCAGGAGTCTGCTCTTTTCGTTCTTTTTGTTCATCAGAAAATGATTTTAAGAAATTCACATCTGATTTCGAATTGCTTGAAATATTTATAACTGGTTGAACATTGCTAAATATTGGTTCTACAATATTTTGTTCGCTAGTTTGAGAATTGTCAAACGATTGGAATTTCGAAATGTCTCGTGAGACTGGAGGATACATTTGTATTTCTTTTGAAATATGTTCGCCAGTTTCAAAATCTCTAAAATTCTGTAATTTGGGAATGTCTTGTTCATTTATGTTATCATTTTGTGACACCTTAGAAACAATTGCTTGTTTCACTTCTTGATTGATTTTCACTATTTCTTTTGAAGATAAGATATAATGATTTAATTCTTCTGGAACTTCTCCTGCTATCGTGTCACTTATTTTAGTAGTCAAAGGGGCACTATGTTCTTTAATAAATGCTGATTCCGATTTATTTAGAGCAAGTGTATCCATGTTTGATTTACTAAACGTCGATTCTTGATTAGCTTTTGACAGTTCCTCAGAGGATTGAATAACTTTTGTGTCACTATTTTTAGTATCAAATCTATCACTAATAAATAAGTGCTCCGCATTCGAAATCGATTCTAAATTAGAGTTTGATAGAGTTGGTAATTCCGATACCGCCTGAATGCACAATTTGGGTTCTAGCACATTATTTTCTTCGTTTTCAAAGTAGTTAAGCTTTGTTGATTTAGGAATATTTGTTGACTTGAAAGATTGAAAGTCGTTGTCGGAAATGCTTTCTTTGGTTTCCATATGCTTTATACCTGTTATATATCCTACTTTTTCCGGGATTGGAATCAATTCTGAAGTAGAAAAACCTGAATCTGACACTACCGAAACCTGCCTATCTGAGACTAATCTGCAGTCTAAATGTTTTTGGTGTTCATTTTCTTCATTTTCAGTATCTGATTTTATATCAAACATGCCGTCTTTCCCTGCTGTTACCTTCGATAAAGATTCAATAACATTGCAGTTAGGATTGTCTCCTAAATGTGTTTTATAATTTTCAATTGACATGTTTTTAGAAAAATAATTCGAACAAAGTTCTAGACCAACAGTTCTGGAACTTTTTAATTGTATTTCTTTATTACCAGAATCACTTTTATCAGTGATTTCTTCAATGCATTTGATAGTTTTCGTATATGCTTGCTTTGCGGAATCTGCATCTAATTTTAAATCTGTTGTTTCTTTAAGCTCTACAATTGGAGATACATTTAAAAGGCCTGCATTTTGTTCATTATCAACACTAGGAGTAATATTATGAGTGCTCTTTGGAGCTTGAATACTTTCATTAAAGACTAGCATTGGCTGAATGTGCTCTTTAATAATCATGTCCGTTTTATCAAGTTTTATCTTTGTGCTGGTAAAGCTTATTGTTTTTTTTGTTTCGCGAGTTTTTTTTATTTGTTCCGATTCAGATAGATCGACGGTTTTCGAGATAATATTTTCTACTTGCGAATTGGAGTTATTATTGTGTTTCAAATCGATTAACTGTGACTGCCTGTGGTCTACAAACGGGTTCACATTATCGTAGATAACAAACGCCTTACTCTCATTCTGTTTTAATGAAATGTCTTTCTCATGTGACAACTTAGATTTTAATTGAGTTTTCAAAAAACTTGAACCAGTATATGTATCATCCGTATCATTTTGATGAATTTGCTTTTGGACGAGCATTTCCTTTTCTTCAATATAATTTACTATCACATTTGAAAAATGCAGTTTTTGCGGAAACTCTGCAGTATTTACAAATGGTTTAGTTATGCTACCTACAGGAAATTTTGTAAGTTCATTTATTATTTCTGGATTTAAATCATTCTCAGATGGTTTTTCTAAATATTTTTTTTCTTCGGTTTTTATAAAGTGTGTTTTCATTTTTTCTTTGAAATCAGTTGTTACACTTTCTCTGCTACAAATAGTTTGTATGGGAAACGTATTTGTACATTTCATTGATTTTATTGGAAAGGCTTTAACGTCACTGTCGGTTTGATTCTCCAATTTGAAAATACTTTTCTTTCTGCATTCAATTTCGCAGATTTCTTCCCCAATGGCTTCTAAATCTTGTATTTTGTCCATCCGCTGGTCGACTATTATTTCTTTTGTCAAGGGCTCACAGTCTTTATCCAGAATATACGTATTTATTTGATCTTCTATTGTTTGTATGTCAGGGTCTCTGTACTCCCTTTTTGATTTTGTAGGAAATGGTATTGCTTCAAGACATTTACCCTCTATTTTTTCCACCACATTTCTAACTATATGAAAGTTATCTGTCGGCGATTGGTTTCTAGATTCTTCTCTCTTTTGTATAGACAAATCCGGGTGTTCTAGCATGCTTACCATTTTTCTAACACTTTCAAATTCGGGTTGTTCTTTTGAAAAGCTTTTATCGTTGCTATTTAATTCGTTCAAATCTAAATGTGTGGGTGTACTTCCTATACATGTATTCGTATTCTGATCACGTGCGCTCATTTGTGAAAATGAAGCGTAGTAATTTTCTTTATGAAAACTACTTGCTTTTTCATCATTCAAATTGTTTTCAATTATTTTTGATATAATATCCGAATTGGCAGTTTCATCGAGTACATTAGCAGATTTATTGCTTATGTTGAGAATGCTGATACCAACTTTTATATCCATTGTAAGTATTAGGAATTGCAGCAAAAAATAATGACAATATTATGTTTTTACAATCTACATTGGATAAATATCCAGATATAATTATGGTTGTATACAATTTGCATGCAATGAGTAGTGAGAGAAACTTAAGTAACTATGGCATTTTATCTTTATCCGTTATCGTAACACAAATTGTTTGTACAAGTAATAATTCAAAATAATGAAGCATTTATATTCGATGATAGAACGGTTGAAAAAAAAACATCAATGAAGAAAGAAAGTAAAGAAAATAACGCCATTTTTACTTCAGCATGTCTCATTTTAAAAGCACAGAATATATATTAAAGCGATATTACGATTTTTTATATGAGATATGATATCGTGGCTGCGAAACACCTACGTGGAAATGTTTAATGAATTTCGTTTTGAATATTCAACATACTATACATACATATGTATATATGTAAGGATAATACTTATTAAAAAATAATAATAATAGGTGCTTCAAGGGGTGTAAGCTTTCTTTAGTGTGAAAAATAGTTTAGCCAGAGCTGTGTACGTAAAGGACTTCAATCACACATTTTACTCAACTTTCTAGTTAGTTATACCTAGGTATACCCTTCTATTTATTTTTATATAATGAGTAGCGTATACACTACGCTATGTCGTAACGACCATTTTCATTAACATTCGACTAATAGGCATATATCAAACAGGAATACTTCGTATTTTAATTACGTCACTTGTGATCTACAGTATTGTGTTAACCAATGGACCGATTTTTAGAAATATGTATATATATATATATAGAAAATTACATTTAATCATAGTTGCAAAACAGTTAAAATTCTATAGTTCTATATTAATATTACGATCTAAAATCAAAATCCGTTTTCAAAGCAATTTAATTAAAAAATTCTAAAAAATTTCTGAATAAACAACAATGACAGACATAATGTTATATTTATGTACTCCAATATTTACTTTACTAATATTTAGTAAATAAATAAAGAAAATCATGGTTTTTTGAGATTTTACTGCGGTCTTTGAAGAAAATTTTTTTCTTATATTGAGTGACTTCTCTCTTGAGATAAAAGTGAATATATGATGAAATTCAAATAGAGACTGTAGGCAACGGATATCCCGTCTTCCCTAAGGAACATTTTTTCTTAGACTTATGGATGCTTGACAAGAACTGACATACAACGAACACGTGCGGAACTGTGTACCAGCACTCGAGAACGAGTTACTGCTTTATTCAGGTTCTCAAACCAGCAAACACAGCTGGAGTTTGAAGTAGCAACCAGGAACTTTACAAACGATGAAACTGACCCATATTTACTTAAGATCAATGGATATAACCAAGTAGAATTTTCTGACGACTAGATACCTAGAAAAGTATCGCACGCCAACAATTGTTGCACTCAAGGAAATTGAAATAGCTGTTCAAAAATGTCCAACCCGAGAATTACAACCCGAGAATTACAAGATATCTGTAAGGGAAGGTATTTAATGAAAAAAAAGCACCCCAATGGCATAGACGCCGATAGGTAGATGCTGATCATATAAAAAGATGAACACCTGGATATCTTGGTGTCATTGAAAAATAGAAAACTGACCAATAGAAACAGTCGACATTTTCACCACCCTTTTTAATGATGCACCGAACAATGCACATTATCCGGAGCAGTGGAAAGAATAAAACAAGCCCTGCTAATCTTTGGTCAAGATCGATTTTATCAAATACTAATAATATTAATAAAGCACCCAATAAAATAAAACAAAAAAAAAATTCACTGGTTAACTTCGAGAAGATTTTTTAAACCTTATGGCTAGAGGGAATTTTCTACAAACTGACAGGTTGTGCGTAATCCCATGCTGTTTATTATGCCAATGGGAAAGTAGATGTTGTCAAATGTGGAATCGTCACTACGAGTAAAGTTGTGACGTTCACAAAGGAGGGCATTGAACACCCCGACATTGTTTAACATTAATGCAAGTGATGTTGTAGGTTCCCTCAGACAAGCTACAAGGGAAATATATGGTTTTGAGAGGGACTGTGTCTCTGATCTTGGCTTGGATTAACCGAACGCCAGAATCCGAGTACGTGAAATATTATGGCAATAAGTCCAACACGATGGGACTAAAAAATACAAACACATTTTTGTCGCAACGGGCTCGTTAGTACCCAGGGTCTAGCTTTCTTACAACCATCCATGTGTGTGTGTTTACTTCTGTGCTGCCGTGTAGATGGCGGGACCTTATGTTTTATGCTGACTCCGAACTGCTAAGTTGAGATAAGCTTTTCTTGACAATTGATACCACTCTGATGATTTGTCAGAACATCACGAGAGGAGAGCCAGTGAAAAACCATTTAGGTGTCAGTTATTGCAAGAATGGTATGGTATCACGATATTGTACCACAACGATCATGTTGCGTGAGTCAAGCGACTGATGCG
This sequence comes from Rhingia rostrata, assembly GCA_949824845.1. Taxonomy (NCBI): domain Eukaryota; kingdom Metazoa; phylum Arthropoda; class Insecta; order Diptera; family Syrphidae; genus Rhingia; species Rhingia rostrata. The sequence goes on along the minus strand of OX463757.1, from coordinate 74,591,539 downwards.
CGACGTGTACGTCGATATTGCTCACGAGCCCCTACGCTACATCACGCTAAATCGTGATAAAGCCGATACTTTGGTGGATGAACATTGCGGAAATTGTTTCAGCCCTTTCCAGGTCTTTGCGGATTAGTGTTAGACTAATTTTGAGTTAGACTAGATAACCAGGATCCGTAGAAGGGACAATCATTGAATTAGGCCGAGAGTAGCAATAGGCTACGTGATGAACTGCAATAATTCAATTGTGATGGCGACCACTCGGCACAGTTGCCAATAAATGGATTCTACCCTGATTATTTTTAAGTTGGATTAAAGTAGTCTAGTTTTAGATGATTTAAGTAGGTGTAAGTATTACTAAAGAGTATAGAACTACATAGAGCCGTTTCAGTCGCGGGTGGTAAGTGGGAAGGGGTAATTTCATCAATCGTATGCGTCGGCTATGCTGTTGTTTGATGCTGTGGTAGCAATGTGAACACTGGGACATAGAACATTTTCGTTGTATGAGCTGCGCACTCTATGTAGTTTCATACACTTTTTCGTATTAGATGAATCAAAGTTTTTAATATTTTTCTTTTAATATTAATTTATAAACTAGTGACAACATTGTGGGTATAGTTCTAGAAGTAAAGGCATTAACTGGAATGATAGAGTTAAGGTAAAAGTGTGTCCGAAGGGCTATTCAGATAGATTAAGAAAACCTACTAGTGATTATTTAGATTTTAAAATTAAAGTTAATCTCAAACTTAAACAAAAACATATGAGAAGGCTACAATCCACTTTGTAAATCCTTTTATACCCTATCCCTAAATTAATAACCCTTAAATGTGGATTATATCTCAAGAAATATTAAAATTGAAATTGTAGAGACTGACTGTTTATCAAAAACTTGTATGGTTCGACCAAAAACAAGGTTTTTCTCCTGCATATGGTATGGCGTAGGGTATACAAATGGTTTTTGTATGGAAACGTCTCCAAAAAGTGGGCGTGGGTAAAAATGATATATGGAAGAAATGTTAACATTACCAAAACCAATTATTTCGCATAAATTTTTTTTCTCCAAATTTTTAAAATTTTACCGATAAACGTTTTTTACTAAATACGCCCCCAAAAAGTGGGAGTGGCAAAAAACATTGTATAGATAAAATATAGACATCAGGATTGTCTAGACATCATGTTCAGACATTTTTAAAAAATTTTGAACGGTTTGGCCTAAAATTAGGTTTTACTAAAAAGGGGGCATAGCAGTGGGCGGATTTCAAAAATGTTTGCACTTGTCAAAAAGCACGTACAAGAATCACATGTATTAAATTTTATTATCCTACCTCAAAATTTAAGGCCTAAGAAACCGGTTACATACAGACGGACGGACGGACGGATAGACATGGCTTCATCGACTCAGCTAGCGATTCTGAGTCGATCCATATACTTTGAGGTATACCTAGCTAAAATATTTCTCTATGTTACAAACTGAGTATCAAAACTAACAAACCCCTATGGAATAGGTAAAAAAATGTTTCTAAATTGAACATTTCATGCCCGTCAGCACACCAAACAGAATATGATATCTAAAGAATTCAGTTGCGATGAAAATTTACAAGAGCATGTTATAAGCACACTATTAGACCAATCTCATGTTTCCTCGGAAACAAGATCAATTCAGAAACAACTGGGGAAAAATAACAGTTCCGCCTGAGTTTTTTTTATTTTCATGATAAGTTTTTCAGCATATTAAGCATTTCTAGACATTTCAGTAATTTTTCAACAACGTCCTAGCATGAAATATATTAGGGAAACTATGGCTTTGGTATGCATTAGACAAATAATTTAAGAGATCCTAGTTGGTTTGATGGAAATAACCATAAAGCAATTTAGCCATCGAAAAAAAGTTCTTTATCAGCTCTTGTTCTAGTACCTACGAACACTGCAGAACAAAGAATTAAAAGCAAATATCCGAAAATTTAAATTCTTTCAGCAACAGGTGTGATTTACACAAGGAATGAGATTTGATATATGACTGGGAGATGCTCGATAGTTATACGCAGGAGCAATTAAAAATTAAAATCCATCGCCACCTAATCTTTCATAATGATATCACAATCGACGATTAGGAAGAACGAGTGGCGGAAGAACGATTTTTGACGCACGCAAATTTGAAGATTTGCATAGTTTGCCAAAGATGTACAATAACAATAATGTATAATAACAATAATTTCAACCAGAGCTAGTTGAACTAAAACTTGTTACAATATCGTAACACAGATATTTAACTTCATACAATTTGACCAAATAAACTGACAATTTTCCTTATGGGGGCTAAGTCTAAAAATCGATTTTATGGATTTATATTATAGTAAATATATGTTTAGTTTAATATAACGGTTTCCATTTAAACCCACGCGGTTGCGTCATCAGTAATTTTCAAAAGTACCGTTTTGTGCATTATTAATGGAAAAACTTCTTATGCCATCTTATTTCATATAACTTTAGAAGCTGTTTTATTCCTTTTCAACAAAAATCGATAGCGCTGTAAACTATATTGATAGCTTACAATAACATAAACCACCACCGTCGATCCAGAGAAGACACGCAGATGAATCGATTCAGACACAACAACAAAATGAAACAAAAACGATCACCGTCAAAATAAAGATATATGAGAAGGTTGCAGTCTGACGTGTTGATCTAAATATATGTTGATCACAAATTTTCTCTTTTTAAGAATATGTCCTACCAAATTGTTCAATTGCTATCAAAAACAGTTGTCGAAACTGCTAAAATTGCAAAAAAGTGACACAGACGGACATACCTGTAAGTAAAAATAGACTCATCCATCTAACATAGATCTCGCCAATATGGAACTTAATCTTAACGGCTCTCCATTATGATTTTTAATATTAAAAAAAACTAATTCAAATCATAAACCCGACTAATTAAATTTTAAAACACAAATCATTTAGTTAAAACATTAGATTACTAACCTTCGTCGTATCGACTAAGCTAATTTACATTTTTCTTGGTTTCTAATCTCCTTTATTACCCATGTTACATATATCCTCATTTTGTCAAAGGTGCATCACATTCAAAACCAGTGTTTACCCCGAAATTATCCAAATATAGCCTTTTGCGAGACTTTTTGCGAGCTAACTAAATCTATGCATTTTACAAATTGGAACGTTGCTACATAAAATTGGTGCTCATCGGTGCGAATAGCAAAAGATTTACTAAGAGAATCATAGAAGCGCACTCAATTAGAAATATTTCGATCTAATAAACGGAAAATAACACCCAAACTTCAATATAATAGAAGGAACATCCGTGTTTCGCTTGGACGGACCACTTACTCTTCTGTCTTATAACCCTAAGGTGGTATTTTTATTATCTATTTCTGAAGAAGTAGATAATAAGTAAAAACAGAAACAAAGGAACGAGAAATAGTTGAATTCATCACATAAATAAAAGAGTACCAAATGTGCTCCGTTATGACGTGTAGCCGCAAGACCAGAAGATATCCTTTATGTTTATTTTACAGCGTCTTTGACATAACTTTTGATAACAGTTATTAAATGTACTGCGAAAATATGTTTAATAGTTTTATTAAACTTTTTTTTTGTTTCCCTATAACTAAAAATTCGTTTGTACTAATAAAATATATAATAAAATTTCCGTTTTATAGTTATTTTATTTCTCATTATTAAGTTAAGTTTAAGGTTACCATTTTTTATAACTTATATCATTTTTTCGTAAAATTTTTAAGAAAATGGTATTTATATGTTTCGTATTCGATTTGAAGAAGATTAGTAATAACCACCAACTGAAATAGATTTCTAATCTATTTTCTCTATTCACAGAGATGATATGTAGATTTAAAACAAGTTAGTATTATTTGCATAGTCATTGGAATTAACAAACAGACAACCACGTTCAATTCAGTATAATTAATTTAATATACATTTTATTTAACTTCCATGAATGAATATGTTATATTAAAAAATATTGAAAGAAACATCATCTGATTATAATAATTTCTTAATAACATTAAGAAAAAGAACTGTACTTAACGATGACATAATCGGCAGAAATATCAAAAATTCATTAAAACAAAGGTTAAATAATTGCTGGTTTTGCACATCACCCATACGACTTTCTTTCTATATATAATGCGAAATTGCGATTCCCACCATAAACTTACCGTTTTTACACGTTTGTTTTTAAAAGCTTTCTATGGAATTTAAACAATAGAAACAACGAATAATACTTGAAATATTTTTTAATATACGTATACAGCCAATGGACTACTCCGAAATAATAAGGCATGGAATATATCCCACCTTGGCACCTAATGAAATTCAGAGTAATAGAATAAATCGAACATATAATTGAATTAGTTATTTCTTGTACACACACTATACCCTAAGTGAGGTTTATTTTTACATACATACATATGTACGTAGAAACCAAAAAAGTGCTGGATAGCCCACGTAGGATGCACAAGTGCTTTTATTTTTAAAGGACAGCAAACAAAAATGAAAACAAATCAGTCTATCAAAATTCAACAAGCTATGACAAATTTGTTTATAAAAAAAAAAACCGATAATACTTAGCATAAAGCAGTTGTACATACATTAATTGCTAAACCATTAATATATTTTTATTTTAAATATATTTATTAAGATGTGAAATTTACCTTTGAATGGAATAATATCTCCTTCATCCCTACATTCTTCGCTGGGTTCGAAATGTTCTCTTGTAGTTTTTTGAACGGAAACACCTTTAAAGAAAAGAAATTATTTAATATATCAGAGGAAAACAAACAAAATTAAGTGAAGCCTATTGTATGTTAACCTCTTCATTTTAGGTATCAACAATTCTTAAATAAAATGTGTTTTATACACGTTTTTATTGGTAATTTACTTTCTTAATTGACTTTTATTATATTTAAGCTAGAAAGAATTTTACAATTTTAGCTAAATGTATATTCTATCCCATAATCTTTTTCTTCTACATATCAGGTGATTTTTTAAGCTTAGTTTTTTTTTAAAATAGAATGCAACACTCAAATTTTCATCAAATATTCAAAATTTCTATTGTAATCGATAAATATGTCTTTGCCATTTGCGTTTTAAAGACAACTTCATGTAAATGTTGTCCGCGGCTCCATTTCAAATGATTCATTCGAAAGATCCAATTTTGCGTCACTTTTTCGAGCATATCAGCCTGTATTTCACGAAATAAGCGTGTTATGTTACCCTGTAAGGCTTGAATCGTGTTCGGCTTGTCCACAACGATTTTACATAACCCCACATGAAATAATCAAGAGGCGTTAAATCGCATGATCTTGGCGGCCAACTCACAAGTCCATTTCGAGAGAGTCGACGGTTTAATGTCCAACAAAGTAAATTTGGTGATAAGGTCCATTATGACGACCTTAATGTGGTCGTAACAGACGGTGCACATTTTTCACAGAGCACGAATTTCGATAACAAATTTCAATAATTTGCAATCGTTGCCCGTTTGTAAGTCTTTCCATGATTAAATGGCAGAGTATACTGAACATTTTTCACTTTGACAGATGACGTTTGGACGCCATTACTAACCAGTGCTTTCAACTTGAAAAACTTAAGTCTTAAGAAATCACCCTTTACATACATATATGAAAATCTCGTGTCCCGATCTTTGTTTACGCTGATCTCCGAAACCGCAGAAGCGATTTCAATGATATTATGTAAACGTGTATTATTTGGTCCAACATAAAAAATTGTTTAGTTTTTACCTTGATAAGTGACCGTCAATTTTTTTTATTGCAATTTTTTTTTTATAAGGGTTGTATAAATATACAAATGATTCGATATTTTGTTCGTGAAAACGATTTGTGCTCACCAACATTTGGTAAACGATTTGTTTTCTGTCAACAATTTGAAAGCCTGTCTCTTGCCAGCATTTAGTCGAAAATTCTAAAATACAGTTAGTCTGTCGATTAATACAAATATATGTGGTTTTGATTATAGTTATAGTTTCAGTGTAGGTTTTCTGACATTTGATGGATTTCAGTTACATAAAAGTTGTATCTTTACCCTTTACCCTATCAAAAATATAATATAAATATGCATAGACATACTGCCTTCAGTACAGTAAAATCTGTATACTGCCACGTTCATTTTTTTTTTGGGAAAAATTAAATTTTTAGTAAAACCTTAAAGAATTTTGAAAAAGTCATTGAACAGCATATTTAGGCAATGTTGTTGTCTACATTTCAAGCAAACAAGTTTTTTAACACACATACTTTTCGATTGCGTTTTCTTTAAAAACGGGTTTTAGCACATGCTTAAAATTTCGAAAAAATATTTGATATTTATAATAAATTTGTAGATACACACAAATGAAGGAAGAAGCTAGGTTTGGGGCTTGAATGTGACATATATGCCAGATATTTCACTTAATTTTTCTGGTGGTACCAACGAATAGTTCGTCTACCAAATTTCATTAGTCGTGCTGAAAATTTAAGGCCAAAATGTATACTTAAATATATATTGGCCATAAAATGTAAGGGCCAAAATTCCGTGTGAAGTTGTTATATTCCAACGGAATAACGGGTACATATAAAATACCACTCCCGGACCAAACTAGCTAGAGATAAGGTCCCCAAAAAAAGGGCAGTAGACGAAATTTCAAGATGTGTTCAATGATAGCGTCTACACTCCCAGTTAGGAAGGACAACTGGTCATCTAGTAATCTCAGGGATTAGTCAGGCCTCTTGTAAAAAGATGATGGCGGATGAACCCAAAGGCCTATAGCAGCACTTATTAATAATGGGAAATCGAGCGCATCGAGTAGTCAACATATTCAGGCAGCATTTCCAGCAGCTGTCCATAATGTCGAAAGGAGTCGAAAGAGTCATAGAACGCAGGCATTTCAAGGCTTATTCAGTGCTCTTGAACAGAAATGGGGAAAGATGAGCCGAAATTGCAATGGCAGCGCTCCTTGATGGGAAAATCGGGCGCATCGAGTTGTATATAAATTATATTATATAAGTTATTTTCGGCACCATTTTCAGAAGCTATTCAATCAAATAGAATATCGAAAGTAGTGTAAAGAGTTGTATAATCCGAACTACCTCCAGTCAAGGAAAAGGTAAAGCTTACTCCTAGTATTGAAGAAGAAGAAGATGTAAGTGCAGTTAAGGGACGGGCTGGACAAATGCAGTTTTCCATCCACAAGAAAAGCTTACGTATTGGTTATTTCAGCGAGGAAGAACGTCGCTTCAGAATTATGTTGGAGATACGAAAAATTACGTTTCATGTCCGTGGAATGACAAACATTACTTCACAAAACTATACCTTGATCAGTGCAAAATTAAGTGATTTTCTGCGAAAACCATACCTAAACGAGTGGTGGGTGCACGACTGGGTCGTACTCAACTTTCTCTTTCATAGAGAGTAGGGCGTTAGATCCAATCCCAAGCATGAGAGAATTTGACGATATTCATAACTTGGCCAAAATACACAATAGGTAAAAGGCATTTCTATTATTGATGCTAAAAATGACATAAATAATGTCGAAGTGTGATTTAACGAACGTTTATTCCGGAATTGGAAAGAATAGTTGTCTATGTGAATAATTATGATTTTGCGTTATTGGCCAATACTGAAAATTCCGTTCTTAGTTGAACCAAAACTAATTATATGGAATTGTTGCAAACAGTAAGAGTAGTATATAAATTAAATTTGATTCAATTTGACAAAATATTGTGCGAGAGACTGACAATTTTCTTTAAATGGCCTATATGCAAAAATACGCTATATGGACTTTCTCGAAAAAAAACTGAGTAAGTATGCAGTTTCGTTGAAACTAACATTAGAGCTATTATCGAGAAAATTCAGGTGATTTATAATTTTTACATGGCAGGTACCTATAATAACATAACATGGCTAAAAGCAAACAAAAAAATGGCCTAGAATTGTGACCAAAAAAAAAACGCTGTATACGAAGTACGAAGTTTGAAGAAAATCTGTGAAATCGTTTAGGCTGGAGAGATTACGTACAGACGGGCCGAAGGAATTCCAAAAACCACTTTTTTGGGTTGCGCTATCATCGTTATGTTAGAATCAATCAAAATCTTGGTGTCGAAAATTTTCATAAAAACAATATTTTTCTCTTTGTAAGAGAAACTTTTAAACTAAATATTTTTGGATAGTTATGTTTAAAAATTCATAAGCTTTGTTTTGACACCAACTCGAAAAAATAAATATAAAATTAAAAAAAGCTTAAATGAGTAATGTGATGTGTGCCATTTTTTTTGCTTGTTACTCGCTGCTATGGGACATTTTCTTTTATAGCGCTCAGAATATCGTTGAAACCGTTTTCATGCCTGTGTCAGCAACTACGTCCTAGGGCATCCTCTGCATGTTGTTTTCTATTGTAGTTGATATTGTGCATCCCAAAACTTAAAAACCCATTCATCCCATTGATTTCCAAGTCCAGCTGCTTTCTGACCTTCTCTTCCAGTGGCGAAAGAGAATGATTATATAGGCGGACCACCTTCAGTTCCAGAGAAATTACTTGGATACGAAGGTCTGGGATCAGGAAGGACGACTTTATTAACCCATGAAATATGCGTTTTATGATGAATGAGTTATTTGATGGTTCAAATTTTATTTATTTTATAAATTTTATTCAATTTGACCGATTATTTTTAAAGAAAATGATAAGCTTCCTTATATTACCTATAAGTTTCCTCATTCCCTAGTTAGAGCAGAGCTTTCTTACAACCATCAATGTGTGCGTGTGTACTTATTGCAGGATGGCAGACCTTCTGTATTATGCCGAACGGCGAATTTGAGATAACTTTTCTAGGCAATTGATATTACTCGGATGATTTGTCAGATTTGGCCAGTGAAAACGTGATCTGAAAATCGAACCCAGACCTTTTGCACTGCAGATCATTGCACTAACCATCGCTCAACTGAACCCGTTGTTTGGAAAATCATTAGAGTAGGTACATAAATTACCCGTTCTTAAACAATCTGAGTACCATAACCATATTCAAAATATCTTTATTCTGATTTTCCAATTTTCATTTAAATTAACGCACAATTTTCATTTTTAGCAAAAAACACTGCTTGCGCAATCTTAGCTTACATACTTGTAGGAACTTGTTTATTAGATAGAGTCTTCATTTTGAAAATCGTTTTTAATGAAAACCATTAAATGAGTTGTACCTACCATCAATTTTAGTACTGATATTCCAACTGCAAAAACCCTTACGTAGCACTAGCAACTATACACATGCCTAAAATTTCAGTCAAATCGGCAGAGTGGTTCAGCCTCCAGTATCAATAACACAAACTCTGGACGGCAGATATACATTTTTTAAAAAAAAAAATACTTTTTATGAACTCAGGGTAGCTCAAAACATAAGAAATTGTGAATTTGTAAAAAAAAAACAGGACATCACAACTCTTTCCTACAATCTACATATGCTGGAGAAGTAAATGAGATACATGTAACCAGAAAACCAGTTTGTTTGTTATTTCTTGTTTATTTTATTGTTCTTGTGTACCGCCAAAACACCACTTGACTTAACCACATGAATTTAAGTTCGACCGGTTTGGTTCGAAAAAAAGGTTGGAACCGGGACGTAGTAGTAAATCCCAAACAAATTAAAATGTATTAAATGTTTCCCTTCCACATGTGATGCCTATGTAAACTATATTATCTGCGCTCTCACCTAACCTTAAAAAAACACACTATCAATGTATTATCGCCTCTCGGCTCACATCACTTAATTAAATATCAAATTCTTAAAAGAATCGCAAAGCCCTATGCAAAGCTCTAAACGGTTTCTGTAAGAATTTTAACTGGTCACCATGCTTTTCATATAGTGATGTGCTGCTGATGCTATTACGAACACCATTCTTCTGGGTATGAAAACCTTATCCCTCTGCGGGTTAATAGTTTCAAACCTATGACTCGAGCTGTAAAGAGGCTGTGAGAGGTTAGAAACAAGTCCAGAGTGTTAGCGGTTTGACTATGAATATCCGGAATTCATGTTGGCTCATTTACAAGCTGGGTTGGGTCGTTTACCTGAGAAACGAAAGGACTGATTTTATTGTTGATGACACGGCTAAACGTAAAAAGGACAACGACGTTCGTATCTGCACGTAGTATGTGAGAACACTAAACAGGAGAGATATCTTTAGCAGTATTGTCAGAAAACATACGGTCAACGAACGGTCAACCAAATTGATCACATTCCGAGGAGCTAACATCGACTCGGACCACTACCTTGTTGCAGACAAGGTTAGAATGCGGATATCCACCACGCCACAACAATCCAGAAATGTAAACAAATTTAATGTTGAAAGACTGCAATTGCAAGAGACCGCCATGACCTTCGCGCAACGCGTATCCCTAAGCCTCTCTATTAAAACCGTACCACCAGCATCGAATGTCGAAGAACAATGGCAACGATGCCAACAAGCCATTAGATCAGCCGCAACTGATGTGCTAGGTTTCTAGCGCCCACCAGCACCAGCAGATGCTCGCAGCCAAGAACGAGGCCTACAAGGCTAAGCTGCAGGTGAAGACGAGAGCTGCCATTGAGCTCTATAGGTAGAGCAGAAGGGAAGAACACCGGCTTTTCAGAAAGAAGAAAAAAGAGCAAGAAAAGCGCACGATCGAGGATATAGAGAGGTGCCACTCCAGGAACGATGTTCGCAAGTCTTACCAGAGTGTAAAACGTCAAAGCCAAGGATACAAATCTCGAACAGAATCCTGTCGAGATTAACGAGCAAATATCGTACTTGAGACATAGTCGATGCTGCGTATATGGAAGAACCACTTCTGCAGACTGTCAAACGCCGAGCTTTATAAAGCCGGCGGAGATGACTTGGTAAGTAACATCCACCAACTCATAAGCCAAATCTGGTCGGAAAAAAGTATGCCTGAAGAATGGAACCTCAGCATCGTTTGCCCGATCCACAAAAAAAGGAGCAACTTTAAACTGCCCCAACTACAGAGGCATAATATGTGAATGCCTGAAACCGTTTACCAAAAACCTGATCGGCCCTTATCAGTGTGGTTTTAGGCCAGGAAAGTCCAGAACCGATCAAATCTTGACACTGCGGCAGATCCTTGAAAAAACCCAAGAAGTCCAAATCGATACCCACCACCTATTCATCGATTTCAAAGCCGCCTACGACAGCATTTATAGATTTAGTTTTGGTATTCCGCCCAAACTCGTCCATCAGGGTCGGAAACGACCTCACCGACACATTCGATACCAAAAAAGGACTTAGGCAAAGCGATGCGCTGTCATGTGACTTCTTCAATCTGATTCATGAGAGGATTGTGCAAAACTCACGAGCCAACACCAGAGGCACAATTTTCCAAAAATCTGTACAACTACTAGCGCATGCCGACGATATTGACATCATTGGTAGGACCCAACGTGATGTCATAGCCACGTTTGCTACTATAAAGAAGGAAGCGGCAAAAATGGGTTTAGCAGTAAAAAGGGGAAAACGAAGTATATGCTATCAACACGTAAGGACACACAACATCGACGAATCGGACAGAACGTCACCATTGACAGATATAACTTTCAGGTAGTACGGGACTTTGGCTATCTCGGCTCCGCTATTAACTCTGACAACGAAATCTCGTCAGAAATTAAACGAAGAATTACTCTTGCCAACCGCTGTTTCTTCGGGCTTAGAAGGCAATTCAGTAGTAAAGCCCTTACTCGAACTACTAAGGAGATCTTGTATAAGACCCTGATCATCCCAGTATTGCGCTGAAGCATGGATAGTCTCAAAAGCGGATGAAGAAATCCTTGGTCGATTTAAGAGGAAAAATCTTCGGTCCCGTAAGCGTTGACGGGCTATGGAGACGAAGATCCAACCAAGAACTGTACGAGCTGTACCGCGACATGCCCCTGGTCAAAGAAATCCGCATTGGACGTTTAAGATGGCTAGGACATGTAGAACGAATGGACACCAATACTCCGGCTCGCAGAGTCTTCGATTCCCAGCCAGACGTCGGACGCAGTAGGGGAAGACCTCGCCTTAAGTGGCACGCACAAGTAGAAACCGACCTCAACCAACTTGGAGTGCGCAACTGGGAGCAGTTAGCTAAGGACCGGGCCAATTGGAGAGGCATGTTGGTTGAGGCCCAGGTTCATTCCGGATTGTAGCGCCACTTAAGTAAGTAAGTAAGTAAATCAGTCTTAAGACAATACACCTACAACCTTGTATATAAAGAGGCCGATAAAAGCAAATATTAAAGTTTTTTGTTGTAATAATACGGCTGAAATTTACTTACCTATTTGCTGAATTAAATCACTGCATTTATCAGTTTTACTTTCGAATTGTATGTCTATTGGTGTTGGTGGAGGAGTCCGAGACTGGGGTAGATCGTCAACGTCTGAAAATAATTAATTTTATTTTATAACAGCTCAACATACTAATATAGAAAAAATATAAAAATTACTATCTATTTACTTTTATATTCATCTGTATTTAAAAGCATATTCCGCTTGCTTTACTTTTACTTTTAATTTAACGTACTGGTTTCAGTTTAAACCAATGGTTGGTGCAATAATACGACGTACAAAATGGCACTCACGTGCGCAAGAATTTAAATTAATTTGTTAAAAATTGCTCTAGCGGGTGCTAGTGGCGCACTGTTGTCCAAAAAAGGAAAAGTCGTGGCAAAAATACAAAATTTGATGTTTCATTTTTATTGTTTTGTTTTTTATTTCTTATACAAATATAAACAGAGCTTCAAGCCAGCAAACAAAATAATTATATATTAAATAAAAAATCGGATTTTTCTTTCAATATTACCTAGTTGTTTTATTTAAACGTAAATTTAAATTTGAAATTTTAAAAAATATTTTTTATTTTAATAAATTAACAAAAAAACACATTTTTTTAAGATTTCATGGGGTTTGAATATAGCAAAAAAAATGCCTGCCAGTTCATGCCATAAATCAAATAGGGTATTTGACACCAACTATTTGTTGAGCCAAGTGCAATATTGTAATTTAAAAAAAAACATTTTCCCATTGCTAAATTTTGTTGTTTTAAGAGCAAATTTACTCCTGGAATATTTGAATTACTTCAATTGTTTAAGGAGTGGAATTTTTGTTCATATCAATTGAAATACGCTTTATTATCTGTATGGATAAAAATCCGCAGAATTTTACACCCCCTTTTCATAAAAATGCTAGTAGTTTTTAGTGCTAGCCCATCACGAGTCCAGCGGATTAAAAAGAGTATAAAATATGATGGTCCAACTGCACTAGCCTTGTTCTTGGATATGGTACTTTCTAAGGAAAAGTACAAATTGATAAGAAAAACCCATAACGTTAACGCCACTACGCCGCTCCATCAAACAGAAACTTCTGTTAAAGTGAATCTGCAAGTTTTGGTGGACCTACAGCAAAGGGGACAATAAGCAGCTTAGACAACCGGGAACTACAAGCACTACCAACAAAACTAAATTTGATAAGCAAATGCGGATGCGATGAATCTTCTGGGCTTTCTGAATCTTTCTGGAATGGTTCTTCTAGAAGATGGTAAAGTAGTATCTGATGCGAACATGTTTATGGAATCACTAGTTCCACTTCGTTAAAAAGGTGATTTAATCCAATATTGGAGGAATCTAAGGCTGTCATCTGTTCACTTTTGAAGACCGATCCTGTTTAATGCAAAGGAGTCTTGTGATATTATTCAGACAACTGTCATCAATATAAGGAACCTAAACAAAATCTAGCGACTTTAATTACTTTTAACGATGACAAAAATGTGATAGTTAGAGATGAATTCTTCCTGACTATGATAGACGGAAAAGTATTGAATGTGCGCGCTATAGGGCCATGTTAACCGATTTATTTTCTGATGCAATTGGACGAATTAGGACTGGAGGACATGTGGTTCCAACAGGACAGAGCAACGGCACACACTGCGCGAGCCACAACTGATATTCTGAAGGCGGCGTTCCTGGGTCGCCTCATCTCTCGTTTTGGCGCTTTGCACTGGCCCTCAAGATCGCCGGATTTAACTATTCCAGACTTTTTTTTAGTTTTTTTTGAAGTCCCGTGCTTACGTGAACAAGCTGAGACCCGTGAAGCTCTAAAGATTTTTTGGTCAAAATCATAAAATGCGATGAGGCTTATTTCCATCTCAGCGGATACGTGAACAAGGAAAACTATCGCTTCTCGGGCACCGAAAGTCCACGAGTAACGCACGAGGAGCCATTACACCCGCTCAAAGTTACTGCATAGTGCGCTGTTCACGCTGGAGGATTCATCGGGCCATTTTTTTTCTTCGAGAACGCCGCTATTCAAACAACAATAGTGAATGGTGAGCGCTATAGGGCCATGTTAACCGACTTTTTTCTGCCGCAGTTGGACGAAATAGGACTGAAGGACATGTGGTTCCAACAGGACGGAGCAACGGCACACACTGCGCGAGCCACAACCGATATTCTGAAGGCGGCGTTCCTGGACCGCCTCATCTCTGGTTTTGGCGATTTGCACTGGCCCGCAGGATCGCCCGATTACACAGTTCCAGATTTTTTTTGGGGGGTTTTTTGAAGTCCCGTGTTTACGTGAACAAGCCTGAGACCCTAAAAGCCCTTAAGGACAACGTTCGACACGAGTGCGAGAATCTGTTGCCCGAAACTCTCGCCGTAGTGATGAAAAAAATCATTAGACGAGCCCGTATGGCAATAAATTGTGACGGCGCCCATTTTACTTTTCGACTTGACCAATAAAATTCTACAAGTTCAAATAAAAATAATCGAAACAACATCGGATGACTTCTTTTTTTATACTTGATTAATTTTTTTGTCCGCTTACTTTTTCCCTCTACTGTTTCACATAAAATATGCGACTGAAAAAATGTATAAAATATTATTATGGACCACTAAGAGTAAAAATACAATTTTAATACTTCAGAAATAGGTTTGATAACTTTAAGTAACCACTGTGGTAATAAATTTTATTTTCGAACGCGTAGGCTGTCATAGTTTTTGTTTTTAACAAAATTGGCAAAACAAAGGACAGTTTTTAAAGTTTTACTATAATTGTGAAACTGTGAAACAATTTTCTTAATTTTTTTTAACAGCCCTAGAAGTTTCCTTCAAAAAAAAATGTTGCGATATCTTAATGCGTTCATAAGTTATGATTTTTGCAACGAGAAAAGTCATTTTGGAAAACAGTGCGGCGGTTATATGGAAGGATCCGCTAATATCGAAGACAGCTCTAAAAAAATACCTAAATGTTGTGCTGCTGTGATTATATAGACTCTTAATATTAAATTTGATGAAAGTTACTGAAGTAAATGGTGAACTCTATTTTCCTTTTTAAGGCTCTGTGAGATCATTTTACACGTTGGTTGGATTGTTTTGACGTGGCGTCCTTAGCGATAAAAACAATTAAGATTTTAATTTGAATAGAATGTTAAGCAACTCGGATGAAGAATCATTCTTATTTGCAGTGCTACGTTCTCGAAAGAGAGGAACACGACATAAGTATTAAGTAAGCATATGAGAAGGCTTCAATCCGCTATGCGAATCGTTGAATACCCTGTCCCATTAAATCCTTAAATAAAGATTCCCCAAAAGTGGCCAATTCCTAAAACGATATAGAGATGAAATGTAAAAAATTACATTGTCACAACATTTGATTCAGACAGTTAATCAAAATCTTTTATGGTTCGACAAAAAACTACTTTTTTTTTAATTACATAGGTATGTCTGGGGGACGGTATACAAATGGTTTTTTGTAGGAAAAAGCCCCCAAAAAGGTTGGAGTGGGTTAAAATGTTTTTGTGATTTTCTTCACTCATGTTGTAGGAACATGGACATTTTCTAAAGAATTCGATTAATTGTTCCATTATTTTACGTTTAAGACGCCGCACGTTAACAACGATTGATTAAAATAATCTGTAATTTCAAACAACACCGTGTTGCAACGAGAAACTCTACAATAATTTTTGGGAACATGCATATGCAATTTTATAAGAATCACCTAACGCGTTATTGATAAAAACTTACAAAATTCTTGACAAAAAACCATTAGTTTTTGCAAGTAAGTTTTGTAAGTTTTTTTTCTTTTCCAAGAAACAATTAATTTTATGAATTACTTTTAAAATTATTTTTATGGAAAAACTTAGCATCTGTGGCAAACCTTTTGCTACAGATTTGTATGAAAATATTTCGAACCGCCTTCGAGAAAATTGACGCTAAGAGTTACCGTTATATGGGATGTACGGTTAAAAAAATGACCAAAAAATACGAAGTTTGAACAAATTGGGGTACCTGTTTAGGCTGGTGAGGCAATTACAGACGAACCGGAGGACGTAATCCCGGTAGAATCTCGAATTCAAAGATATTTTTAAACATAAGAGTAGGATCATTTTATACCCTATCCCATCCCATCTTTAAAACAAATATCTTCAAAATGACAGTTTTTTGGCGATGAAATATTGAAAATGTCATTGTCAGAACATATTGTTCAGACAGCTTATCAAAATCATTTATGGTTCGACAGAAATGGTTTTTGTATGAAAAAGCCTCCAAAAAGTGGGCGTGGTTTAAAATGATATGAGAGAAATGTTTATATAACAGAAAAGAACATGTTTTCGAAATGTTTAAATTTTTACCGAAAACCGTTTTTTACTAAAAACGCTCCCAAAAAGTGGGCGTGTGTATGAACAAAATATAGACAATTGTCTAGATACGTTGTTCAGACATTTTTCCAATATCTCCAGCCGTTTGGCCTCAAACTACGTTTTTCTGAAAAGGGGGTGTGGTAGTGGGCGGATTTGAAAAATGTTTACACTTGTTCTGCTTGGAGCAACAACAAATACGTGTACCAAATTTCATCATTCTAGCTCAAAATTTAAGGCCCAAAAACTGGTGTCGTACGGACGGACAGACATGCCTTAATCGACTCAGCCATCGATTCTGAGTCGATACTTTAAGGTATACCTAGCTTAATTATTTCCTTATGTTACAAACTATGTATCAAAACTAATATACCCTTATGGGGTAGGGTATAAAAACAATACTCTTGTTTTCGCTCAGTGGCGCGGTGGTTAGTGCGATGAACTGCCGCGCAGAAGGTCTGGGTTCGATTTCTAGCAGTAGCAACACCTAAATAATTTTTCACTGGCCCTCCTCTCGTGATGATCTGACAAATCATCCGAGTAGTATCAGTTGTCAAGAAAAGCTTATCTCAAATTCGGCGTTCGGAGTCGGCATAAAACAGGGCCCACCATCGTGCAAGATGTACACACGCACATATGAATGGTTGTGAGAAAGCTCGGCCCTGGGTACTAACGAGCCTGTTGCGCCAAAAATGTATATTTGTAATGCCTTTGTTTTCGCGAATCTGTAAAAAATCTGCCATTAACAACCTACAGAGGGCATAAAACTTGCATGTCCAATAATTTGTGTGTGCAAATTAATATTTTTGGGACCTATTATTAAACGCAAATTTGATAACTTCTAATTTTTATACTCAAATGTTTGCAAAAGTATACTTTCACTGTGAGTCCGTGCACCTACGTCTTTTTTTTAATGAAAACAATACATTTATCCTGCCACTTTGTCTAGAGTATTTTTAAAAAAAGCCCAATTAATTGTTCAGTTCGAAACAGATATCCTTTACCATTTAGGTTTTGTTATTTTA
Source organism: Rhingia rostrata (assembly GCA_949824845.1). NCBI lineage: Eukaryota > Metazoa > Arthropoda > Insecta > Diptera > Syrphidae > Rhingia > Rhingia rostrata. The sequence continues at coordinate 74,573,847 of OX463757.1, read as the reverse complement.
ATTATAGAATTATATAAACAAAAATATGCATTGTATAAAATTACCTTGTGCTTTTTCATTAACAGCTATACTACCCTCACTAATTTTTCTGGTTATCGTCTCCTCAATGGATTTGTAAAATTGTTCCTCTGTCATTGGTTCAGATGATTTTCGAGAGATATCCTCCTTTACGATTCGAATATCGTTGGAAGTCGGAACTATGTTGATTTCATTTAGTGCGATTTCAACTTTTTCTTGGGTTTCTTTTTTATGTTCTAATGGAGAATCGCTGGTATCATCAATAATAGTTTTGGTTTTAAATATATTTATACCTTCACTACTATCAGCACTGTATGGAGAAGACTTTCGAATCAATTCGTTCGTATTGAATTTGTCTGTCTTTTCGATTATGTCAGTTTCAGTTTCAGAATCATCTTCATCTTTTCGTTTCATTGTTTTTTTAAACTTGACAATAAGCTCTTTATCGAAGTCGGTTTTGGAAATTTCTGTAGGTTCCAGTTTGTTAAGTTTCAGTTTAACAATATGCTCAGCAACTGTTGATTTTATTATATTATCTGTTGGCATTTGCAGCATTATCTCTTCTTCGTGTATAGCTTTTCTATCTTCTATTAAGCTGGTTCGTTTTATTTCCGTAATTTCTTGAACAATTTCTTTTTTCTGGCTTGAAGCCGGGATCTGTCTTTCAATTGACAAGCGTTTAACGATTTTTTCACGTCTTTCAGCTACGGTTCGTTTCTCATTTTCATCATCCGATTCCGATTCCCCTACTTCTTTCTCTTCCGCTGAATATTTCATTTCTTCGCTTTCGTGAATTCGTCTTATTGTGGTACCTTAGAAGTAAATTTTTATTAATTAATTATGCAAACAAATGTATTATGTTATTTATTCTTGTAAATACTATTAATATTTTTGTACTACCTCTTTCTGTATGACTAAATAATAGATAAAACTATATGATAGGGTACAATCCGCTGTAGATACGGTGCTATTATTTCTAGGTATTCATTTATTTACACGCTTTATATTTTTTATTCAAAATGTAATTTATTACTTCGGTTACTTACTAAATTCTGTTAATTTAGTTATTTATATGCATGCCTCCTTACTTATATTTATGCAGGTTCAGTGCTAATTTAATAAGTATGCTTTGCATACGTAAGTATACAATGTACGAAAATTGTAATTCCACGATAAACGTTTCATAAACTCCCATAAAACTGTTTGCGTAAATGGTGCGATAAGCTAATCAATTATATGTTTTGATTTTTTTAAAACGAATTGTTCGGTCCATTACCGTACTCATGTTTAAAAGTAAGTTTGAATAAACTTTGTTATGAAACCAGAACAAATGTTTATTTTTGTCAAAATCCAAACCCACTTTTTTAAGAGCAGCTTTGTTTTTGGTCCATTCACAAGAAATTATGATCAATTGTAGATATGTGTGTGCTGCCTTTTCCTATTTTTTAACCATACAATGTTTTTAGCCACGTCGGATTTTTGGGTACATTAATCTTAAGTGATGGATAGGTTTTAAACGATTCACAAGGCCTTCTCATATACATACTATCCCATAGATGTAGGGGTATTACATTAAATTAGAAGCATGTAGATATAATTTAGATAGACATATTACAATTTATTTATATGCCAACGTTTTTAGAAAAACGTCCTTGCATTTAACCACAATATATGTTTTGTTCTGTTAGCGTGGCAGTAAGTAGATTTTCACTATTTCTTTAAATTCCTACCGGAGCCTTGAACAAAGAGCTTCATTATTATGGCATAGCTCAAAATTGATGGCATAGAAAACAGAAACGTACAGATTGACGGACATACAAGGAATGCTGCCCCCTCCAACCTCCTTCTTTCTCAGCTCAATGTTGGCTTTGTGATGTGTGCGAGTTTGCACGCATAAAAAGGAAGTAAGACCTCACAAGCAAAAGGCATTAACAGACGCTGGACTTTCGATTTCCAAAAAGAAATAACCCCCACTACCAAAAAGCATTAACACAAGTGTGTTTTTGCCACTTGAAATTGGAATACTATACAAGTTTGGTGTATCCACAGTTTAAATGAATTTGCAACCTCCCTGCTTGGGCTCACTGTTAGATTTGGAAAAGGAATTAATAGCCGCAGGACTTATTTCCGTTTCCAAATAGAAATACGTCTCGCGGGGGCTATTTCCTTGTTATTAAACACTATCAGATCTGTATCGTAGTGCGCTTAATACAAGCAGCATCTACTTTCAGAGATTTGCCACAGCATCAAATATGTATACAATTTAGGAAATAAACCCCGTGGGGGTTATTACACTGCACCAGGAAAAAAACCCCAAAGAGTCGGCGTGCTTTTGTATCAACTGTTTCTATCGAATATTTTAAAATTAGACCGAAATATGTTTTTTTTTTTACTAAAAACTCCACTTAGAAGTGGGCGTGGCAAAAACCTTGACAAAATGTAGATATTGCGATTTTCTTAATATCTTGTTCAAACACATTTTCAAAATTCCCAACCCTTTGACCAAAAATAACGTTTTTTAAAAAAGTGAGCCTGGCAGTGTTTACACTTGTTCGAACAGCATGGCATAATTGATTTAACTATCGATTCTGAGTCGATCCATATATTTGAAGGTATATTTACCTAAATTATTTCTACATGTTACAAACTATTTACCAAAACTCATATTTACCTATGAGGGTATATAAATCGGCGGAGCTTTAATGATTTTTGGACGAAAGGTATATACGAACATATATACCTTTTTTCGAATTTCCTTAGTTTTTTTACCGAAAATCGTTTTCTTAAAAAAAAAACACCCCAAAAAATTTGCGATGCCAAAAACTTTATATGCAGCAAATACAGGAAAAAGCGTTGTATAAATATCATCCTCAGCCACTTCTCAAAATTCCCTATAGTTTAAATAAAAACGAGTCGATTAATATACTCTATGGTACATATATGGAAATAATTTATTTATGTTAAAAACAACCGGTGGCATATGCAATAAAACTTGTTTAGAGAACGACGAAAATAGTCGCATGGGTTAAATATATCTTCATTGCAATATTATCGAAGTATTTCATCAAATACTCTTAGAATATTACCGAAAATAATATTTTACTGAAAACGCCCCTAAAAAGTGAGCTTGGCAACACAAACAGTTAATATAAACCAAGGACAGGCATGGCTAAATCGACTCACTTAACGATTCTGAGTCGATCCATACAAACTATGTACCAAAACCCCTATGCTACTTTTATGTACATAAATATAAAGAATATAGATAGCTTACTTTTATCGCACTCAGTTGGTGTAGAGGCATCGTGGTGATTTTGTGTAAGCTTGCACTTTTGTAGAATGTCTTCTCTTCCGATTGATTTTATACCGTATTCTAGTATATAAATATCATAATGTGCTTTATCCTTGAATAAGCGAATCATGTCTTGAGCTTGACGTGCAATGCTGTTTGGATGTCTACTTATTATTACGTTGATTTCTGATTGCGATATACCGATTTCAGGGGCTAATTTTTGGTAATCTTTTCCTAAAAGGTTAGACAGGTCAACTATTCTCATATCTCCAATGAAATGACTATTATGATGTTTGTTATAATCCGTTTGTAAAGGATCTTGCTGAAGTTTATCTTGTATGTTACCATGCTGATCAGGGATTACAATTTCTGGAAGTATTATATTTAATATACAAATTGGATGTTGTGGTGGTTCCCCTTTAGCAACTCTTGGCTCTTTCATAAATAACGTACGACCGACAATATCAGCATGTTGATCCTTAACTCTCACTGTAAATGGTAAACGATTTTCACGAAAGGCTTTAAACATTAGTTCTAATTGATCTCCAGACTTCGTCACAGGAACTAAATTTCCTGCCATTTCTATGTACTGTGGTTTTCCTTCGAGAACTTCCACATCTCGACTTTTTGCCACTTCTGAAAAATGTTCTTGTTTTTCCAATGTTTTGTCTTCTCTATCGTCAGTCATGCAAAACACACGCAGTCTTGCTTCATTGAATTCAATTCTTTTTGCGAATACAACAAATTTGGCCATGAATGGTACATGTATCACTTCCCTGAAAATAAATAAGAAAACAATAATTTAACTACTAAATTCTAAAGCCTATGAGCTTAATTCGGTTGCGGTGTTAGTTAATAATGCAAAAAAGATTAAAATAAAGAAAATAAAACATAGATATTGGCATATTCGAGTTTCAGCCTGGTTATAGGTAAGTTGCGTTATTTGTCTCTTTATTTTTTAGGTTTAACAAAAAATATATGTTATCTTCAAAAATGGACGTGGCAGTGAGTGGGTTTTAGAAATGTTTACACTTGTTTTGAAAATTTCATAATTATGGCTCAGAGTGTAAATAACTCTGAATACAAAAACTCGTCAAAAATAAAACTAAGAATTAATCTTACCGGTGTTTCTTCGGGCTTAGAAGGGAATTTAGTAATGAAGCCTTCACTCAAACTACTAAGAAGATCTTATAGAAAGCCCTAATCAGCTCAACGAATTTGAAGTTCACAACTGTAGGCAGTCTGCTTAGGACCGGTCTCATTATAGAGGCATGTTGGTTTATGCCCAAGTCCATTACGAACTATAGCGCATATCAAATAGGCTCAAAATGTAAGGCCCAAAAATCGTTGACAAACTGCCAATGAATCGATCCATATACCATACGTTACTTCTTTTAAAAGCATTTTTCTATGTTACAAATTTGATGTTAAAAATTATATACCACAGTTTGATTGAACTTGAGTTACCTGTTCGATTGATTTTGTGGTATTATATTGGGTGTTGTTTTCGTTGTGCACAAACTATTTTTAAGGTTGGGTCGAACCATGAAAAAATGGATATAATATGCTTTGCGAATAGTTTAATTTTATATGCAATGACTTCATAAAAGGTAGGTACGGTAAAAGAAAAATCTTAAGGCAAAAATGTATTTCGTAATGTTATATAAACTTTTTCAAATTTCTTTAAACTTTTATAGAAACATTATCACATTAAGTAAGTTTTTTCCAAATTCCGAATTGTTTCACGATAGACAAAGTCTTTCTGAAAGTATGAGGAATTTGAAAATATTTTTAATTAGAGTCAGCGACATGTATAAAATTTCTTCAGTTTAGTTAATGGCTGAAAAATTGGTATATTTGGATCGACTACGGTTTATTCTTGTCCGATCCATTCATTTTATATAGTCGACATTATGACTATAACTATGTATATACATATAATATTAATCGTACATTTTATACAATTTTTCCAGTTTTCTTATATTTTTGTAAGAAAATTAAAAAAATTAAACGTGGGTTAAAATTGTCTGTCGGCGAAGTATGTATAAAAACATATGAGAAGGCTACAATCCGATGCGCAAGTCGTTAAATAGCCGACCCAAAAAAGTTTAAAGACACGTTTAAACCAATATCCATCCAGACATTATCAAACATTTATGTGAAGACATAGTGAGCCAACATCAAACGATATCGATTTCCATCGGTTTTGGCGCAAACGGCGCCCCAAATTGTCACTTTTTAGTCATACAGTGGTGTTTCATCGATCTCGTGTGGATTCTTCGTTTTATAATGCCTTCATTTTGCTTGTTAATGGCGCCAGAGAGGATGATACCTCGTGAGTCATCGGAATTTGCTTCCAAAAATGAGGTTAAATATCAACTGTTCAAACATTTGAACGTATTCCAAGAGACATTGATGGTCTGTCGGCAATATTCAATAAGTCAATTGCACATTATACGCTAACAAATGCAAAGATGGTTCCACTTACTCCAAAATGCTAAGCGGTGACGATACGACACATGTGGGTTCTCGGGAACCCTCTATCTTGCTGCTTCAACCAGTTTATTGGGCGTAATGAAGCGGCACGTCGACGATCTCCCACTTTCTCGTTCTCTCTTTGATAACAAAACATATTGTTATCAAACGGTGGTTGTTGGCAACGATATTTTCGACGATGTACAGGTTGAGTTAACACAACTGAAGGACTGTTTTTAATCTACAGCGTCACTATTTCGGCTCGTTTTTTAGTGTGAAGTGATTCATGGATAAACATTTACTGAATTTACTTTTCAAAAACATGTCTAGGTTTACTCAAGTCAATCGGTTGATAGATGTCAAAGTAATTCAATTTTTACATATTGACATAAGGGATGGCACAATCTGTATCTAAATATGTTTATAACAGTACCACCAAGATCTAAGTACGTGTCATATTTTGGTAAATTCACATTTTTTTTTTGGTTTTCATTACCTATATAGTTCTGTGGCCATTTTTGTAGCATCGGAAATATTTCTACAATCCATAAGCCAAAATCTTGCCGACACTGTTGTTGTAAATGAAACACAATCATTGACAAATGTAAGTGGGGTTGATCCGGTTACGTCTTCCCATTGAGCTCTAGATGCGCCACCTAAATACACAAAATCAATTTATTTTTAAATGCATCGTCTGAATTATTAAGATTTGTAACGAAGAAACAACAATTGCAGGCATACATAATATATTGTAATACTTTATGTGTAAACCTGTTTTAATGATCAGTGAGAAATAAATCTAAAAATAACAATTAATCGAAAAATGTTATGCAATTAGGTATTTATATAAAATGCACACAAGCGGCTATTACTACAAATTACGAATCAATTATAAAACAAAAGTGTTCGTTTAAGCAATCTACTACTTATACATGCTCAGTTATGAAAACGAGAATAGGTACATACTTAGTTATACGAAATGGATATATGTATTAATTATATTTTATTTAATTTTAGAAACCAATGTTGTACATTTGTTTACTAGATAGGTCATATGGTGTATTTCGTTCATTCATAAATTGTACATTTGAAGCAAAAGTAATGCATTTTCTACTTTAACTTTAGCTACAATGGATGACTGCATAAATAAACAACAAATAAAATTCTGATAAGGTACTTTATCATTGAACAAAAAAGCTTATTGATATTTTAATATTCTATTATATACTTTTAAATCATTGGTTTCAGAAAAGTTCCCTTAAGGGCCACTAACTATGTACGGATATTTCCTTAACGAATCTTCGGTTTCAATCGTAACCTCTTAACTGACTGACATTTCTGTTTTATTAATAAATATAGACAAGATGTGTGTAAGGAAGAACAAATTAATTGAAGAAAAACTGGTGTGATTTATTTTATTATTTGAAATTATTTTGTTTATACGACTGAAAATAACTTCGGTAACGGTAAACTCAAATAATAAAAATGCAAATACCTATACGTTACATATTTGCACATAATATGTAATATGTCAAATTGTACTTAGATATATGTACATTGTGCTAACATACATAAATCTATAAGTACCATATCCATGAACATAAATATGCATATACGTACGTTTATATATCCACATTAACCAATTTTAATTAATTTATTTTAATTTAACTTGCATTTATGAAGTAACGTGTATTTGCACAGTTTGAATGTTAAAAGTGGAAATATACAAATACCAGATATTTTTTGACGAAAAGGAAGTTTAAATTTAATAATATCTTAACAATTACTGCTATATTTCAAAATGCACATATTAAATTAAGAAAAAATGTATTGTAACAAATCAAAAATAAAATATCAGTATTGATTTCGTAAGAAGTTGTTCAAAATAATAAAGTTGCTAAAGCTTTTTTTTTTTTAAGAAATTTGCAACTTGTTAAGTTATAGAATATTTATATGCAGAGTAAAATTTGCGTTTAAAATGTCTTGTTGTTTATGTATGCTTTAATTTATTAAGTTCTTTTGTTTTGTTTGTTAGTTACCTTTTAGAGATCTTTTCCGAAACACACCTTCAATGATGAAAAAAAGAATGGAATGCGTGCACATATGCATTAACGCATTAGTACAAAAATTAACTATTTATTTTATCTTATACAACAAAATATGTTGAAAAAAAAATAATAATAAAGTTAACGCATAAGAAGAAATAAAGAAACAATAATATAATACTTAAGATATTTTGGCTAAACGAAAAGAGTTTGTTGCTTAGACCACTTTAGATTTACATTACACATACATATATAAACATATGCATATAAATGCTATTTTATAATTGAATTTAGTTGCAAATATTCACTATTGGTACTAAAGATACCAACAAAGTAATGGATCTTATCTGATATATGAACTAATTTTATGCTTATCACCATTTTTTTTCAAATTTTAAATGTTGGCTGTGGAAGCCACAATCCAACTTTTGTCGCGCAACTACTTATAATATAATGCTAAAAACGTGGCATAGGTTGAGCTCTATGTTAACAATAATATCACATATTTGTATTGATAGGTAGAGGTATAAAATATTTACGCGATAAAAGTTGTATCGTGCGCAGCTTAAAAATATAAATGAATCGCTGCATTTAAGCTCTGATTAGTAAAGATCTGCGTTTCAGTAATTTCATAGCAACTCAAGATTAAAACCAGTTAAAATAGCATTTTTAAGGCTTATTTAAAAGGTTTATAAATTAAAATGCATAAAAGATTCCCTATTGTAGACGACAGAATTCCTTTACATATGCAAATACGCATATGTAACATATATATAAGAGTGTTGATGCGTCTGTATTAAAACCGTCACAATAAAGTGCTACTAATTTATAGTTTTATGATAAATAAATTTTCTGTACCTGTTATCGAACACAGCAATCGCAGTGTAGGAGTGTTTCCGGAGTACTGATTGATCATTCCTTGACTATGAGCCTTAGGTGCTGGCATACTCAAAGTGATCGCTTTGTGAAATTTACGCCTCCTTGGCTCAACGGTAACGATTGGTGAAACGGCCACACCACGGCCTAGCAATTTTGCAGTTAAATCAGGGTCGACAGGCTGTGCCTATTGATGGTAAGAAAAAAATTGTGTCACAAATCACACATCTCAACCTATTTCGATGGTTCTAAAATTCATCGCAAAGCGTTTCCTTGCATTTGCCTTAAGAATTTTCTTTGTTTTTATACATGTAGGTATGCAAGTTTGTTTTGTTTACAGTAAAATATGAAATATCTTTCCCGTATCCCAATAAATTTAGTTTGTTTTTAAGGAACTAAACTTTCACGTTATAGATAGATTTTGTACTAGAAAAACCGCGATAAAACACATACAATGAACAATGAAAACGTAACCCTCAATTGAGTGCAGCATTTGAACAACATTATTTAGTTTGGTAATATTACTAAATGATTAAATTAAAAGATTTGTTTGTATTATTTTGTAAACTAAATTTATTGGGCAATATTTTAACATAAATTAGTATAATTAAAAATATTTATTTTATATAATTACAATATCATATAATTAATAATTATTGTTGGTGTTTTGATTACTTATTCTTGTTTTTTTTTATCTCATATAAAATGCGTACTGTTTATTGTGTTTACTTTAGTGAATTCATAATATATGCTTGTATATGGTATATTAAAAAGAAATTGTCCCAGAAAAATGTGATAATATATTTTACTCACAGAGATGTATATTATTAACACAAACGATGCAAGAACAGTAAGTATGTATATTATTTATTATACTGATGCTTGTTTTTATGAACAAAATAAGTTAAATGTCGTGTCATATTTGAAAATACATAACTTCGGTATCTCATTATTTAGAATTCTATAATTGGTAGTATAGATTTTAAAATTGATCAATAAAAATATAAAAAAAAACAATTTTTGTTATAACAAAATTAATTTTATTTTAAATATTAAACTTGGCTGTGTACGTGTAGACATTTTTAGGTAGTTTAAGTATCTACGTTCAATTGAAAATATATAAATAGATTCAATATCTAGTATTAAATTGCCAGTTCATATAAAATCTGTTTGTGTAAATTGTTCTTTAATTATATGTAATTGGTTTTACTAAAATCCATTTGACATATTTGTTATGTACTTAAACAAGTGATAGATACTTTTTGAATGAACTACCTAATTGTACTTAATATGTTTGCTTTAAGTATTGAATTGTAATGAATGATAAAATAATACATTTATTAATGTACATAGAAATATATTCACGACAATAGAAATATATTCAAGTTCAATATTCGATGTACTTAATGAAGCTATTAGGATTACTAACATATTAGGTATTACCATATTAATGAAAAACGTTTTTTCTTGGGTACGTGATTGACACTTATTTTGCGCAACTTTTCGGGAGCAACACCCTTTCGCGGTTTAAAAAGATTTACCTGTAGGCCAACTTTTATCTTTTTCGTCAATGCTCCTTGGGGAAAAACGGCTTGAACTTGTGGAACAACAGTACTTGACACCATACCCCCTTCAGAACCAATAGCATGTACTTCTTGACGGATTCGGGAAACAACCGCAAAATATTGTGGAAAATCGTAGGTCACAAACCTGCACACATGTCCAGAACTTTGATCATTTAAATGGCATATCTCTAAAAGTTTGAAATTAATTAATTCAAAATTTCAATGGATATTATTGCTTTTATTTACCTTCCTGCTCAAAGCATTCATTTAAAACGTCCTGTATAATTTCATCAGAGTTATCAATGGAATGTTCACGCCAAGTTTCTCCATTGTCAGAGCGTAATATAATTATTTCTCTTTCTTTACCACGCAATGAAGCAAAATGCGGTACTTCCATTACAACTGGACCTTGGAATTTAACTGATACTGGACCTAGTTCTAAGACTCGGCTTGCCAAAGCTTCGCCTTCCATTAGTTGAGGAGGATGCATTGTTCTTTGAGGCTTCACGTATCTGCATGTTACACGAGTTGGCTGGCATGTGGATCTAGATGGAATTATCATCTTAACTCCACTATGACGACAACCCCTCATTGCCCCACCACGGGCATCAACAAGAAATGAAACAAGAAAGCTGATAAAAAAAAAGTTAAACATTAAAATTCCAAATTAATAACGAAATCGCTTACTTTTTCCATTGAAGTTTGCGTCTAGAATAATAGAAAATAAATTAAAACGTAAGGTGAGTAAATTGAGGTTATTATTTGTGTTGCTAGAATTACCCTAAGTGAATGATTTCCTGATTTGAAATGTTAAAGTTGGATCCATCGACTGTATTCTTTCCCATTACGTGAATTTGAGCTCTATGAGGACTGACTGCTTCTTCAACAGCCGGTTTTGGGACACTTTCGCCAATTTGAGTCATCCTATTAGAATCTATTCTTTCATCTCGTGTGACGTCAATGGGTAGAGAGTCATCGCCTAGTGATTTCATTTCATCTACTGTTAAATATCTATATGGTTGGTCCGACAATGCGTTATCTTCACCTGGGAGGAAAATAAGTAGGAAAATAAGTATAAGCTTAAAATCATTTCACATAGTAAGGTTATTTAACCTTACTATGTGATTTAGCCTGCGATACTCAAGAGTTTTCAAATAACATTGTCCTACGAGTAAACTTAGCGGTGCAATAACGGCGTGGTTCATAATGATATATAAACAAAATTTATATAAGTTTTTATTGGAATTCTATAAACATTAACAAAAAATCTTTTTGCTGGAAAAGCACCCAAAAAGTGGACGTTACTTAAAACTTATTATGGATGAAATTTGACAAATATCTTGTTATAATATTTTTTCAAAGAATCAAGTTTTTTTAACGTGGGCTTGGAAGTAGCCAGATTTGTACATTTTTTACACTTGTTCTGCTGGGAACAACAATGAGTTCATGTACCAAATCAGCCTAGCACAAAATTGAATGCCCAACAAATTTTTATGCTGATTACTATTTATTTGTCAATCATTGTGTGAAAAAAAAAATATATCGATGGGATATGGTATACAAAATTGACGGACAGATGAAAACTTTCTAATTAGATCCATATAATATATACTAAAAAAAATATGTCTGTCTTTATACCATCTGTATGTAGCAAACTACATTTGGTACATTTTCACTCGTTTTTTTACTCATCGTAAGTGTACGCGTATTTGTATGTATTGTATGTATTTATATGTTATAGAATGGCGAATAAAATGGCTTGTTTTATTTTAATATTGTACTTTCTTATAGTTTTAAAAATATGTGAAATACAATTTATAAACATACCACCCTCTTCTTCTGAATCGGACATAAACGTTTCATGCATGGCTTCTGGCGCAACAACGCGATATTTATCTTCTTGTTGCTCCTTAATTTCAACGTCTTCTTCATTTGTAATTGATTTGAGTGAATCAAGAACACTTATATATCCTAACTTTCTTGCAATATGTAGTGGAGTTTGTCCATTTGCAGTTTGTGCATTCGCATTTGCTCTATGTTCAACAAGTAAGTTAACAATGTGGCAGTGGCCTTGTTGAGCAGCTTGATGAAGAGGAGTATATCCAATAGATGTAGCAGCGTCAACATTAGCAGAATTCTGAAGCAAAAACCGAACCATATTCGATTGTCCAAAGTGTGAAGCTACATGTAGTGGGGTATACCCGGCTTTTGTAACCATATCGATATTTGCACCGTTTTTAAAGATTACTTCAGCAACATTTACGTTATCTTCTTGGGCACATAAATGCATAGGAGTGAGACCATTTTTAGCCGAATGATTGCAGTTAGCCTTATGATCTATAAGTAGACTTGATATTTCAGAATGTCCTTCCTATAAATAAATCAAACAAAATAAATTTCAAATACATTAGCACACATATTAAAATTTTGAATGTACATATATTTATATTTAAGTTTAAATCGTATATATATAATTCCTTAAATAAATGGTGATTCACAAAAGGTTTCCTGACTTAAAATAAAAACACAAACAAATCGATGTATTAAGGAAAACCTTTTTTGAGGTATAAGTTTAAGCCATTTAATATCTTATTTCTCTGAAATGTTTCTCACGACTAACTCTTCATACTATGGATCCAATTTTCGATCATCTTTCAAGCATATCGGCCGGTATTCCATGAATAACACGAAATATGTTATTCAATCGTTTCAGGTTTATCAACGTAGGTAGGTAGGTAGGTAGAAGTGGCGGTTTGGCATGAACCCAAATCGCACTTATGTGCTATGATTGTTATTGTGGATGTGATGCAGGCGGTCTCTAGATGCAGCCTGTGAGTCTTAGAAAGCGGATAAGATCTTGTATCATTATAGCGTTTATATATCATAGCGTACAAGTCTCTCGTATAGCCAGTAGTGCCGCCTGAAATACGCTGGCAAAATCCAGTAGGCTATATGAAGCTGATATTTTCTGTGATTCCGAATAGACTCCGGACCCCACGCCACAGTTTATCTTAGATCCGAGGATCTAGACGACCGTGTTGAAATCTCATACTACTTTATTTCTCTAACAAAGGAAATCCTACGTGGAAGCCTTTCTTAAAGCTTAGTATAGGTGTAATGTGGTCTTTTAGAAACTTGACCACGACGTTTGGTAACGAGTCCAGGATATTGCTGTGGCCATACGGCCTTGCATTGTGAGGTTGTAGCCTTTACTCCCCACTTCTTTCTAAAGGTTTTCTTACAAGCATAGAAGGCAACACACGCCTTCCGTACTCTGTGTTCAATGTTTTAGGTCAAGCATGATACCTAAATACCCAGCGCTGGAAGATAGTGTGAGTGGTTGGCAATCCCAGCAAGACGTCAGTCGCAGTAATGGAAGACCTCGCCTTAAGTGGTGCGCACAAGTATAAACCGACCTCAACCAACTTGAAGTGTGGACCTGGAGGCAGTTAGCTAAGGACCGGGCTAATTGGAGAGGAATCTTAGCAGATCCAACAGCAGCACCATCATCGATGTCCTAACAAAACACTGCATCTTATGCTTTAATGCAAAAAGACTATTTACTTTTCGCAATGACTTCTGCAGAATTTATTGAACGAGGAGGAGATGGAGTATATTACTCAGCTTCTCTGCTTTTGTCCATCGTTCCCCAACAAAAGAAAACTCCATCTGGAAGACTACTGCTTTGATAATCTAGGTGATCTGGCTAATAATACTTCATAGTAAGCTCGGAAATGTCAACAGATCTATGTGGTACCACAAGGGACCTTCCTGCTAAAAGCGTGGGCGCACATCGAGGTAAGAAACCCGTGTGCTGGCTATAGTGGCATTTCATTCCTTAGCGAAGTCAATTAGCCTAAGTCCGTTACCAGACTTGTTGTCGCGTAGGCTATGTTTTCGACAATACTGCTTCATATGTCTTCTCTTACTAACTTTGCGTTAAAATCTCCCAGCACGATTTTAACAACGTACTTCGGTAGTCGCTCAAAGGTTTTGCAAGAAGCTCGTAGAAGCAATCATCTTTGTCCATGTCCAAAGAGCGCATATAAGCTCACGCCCCAACGGAGGCTTATGTTGGCGAATTTATCTTTGATGCGGATTGTTACAATACCGTCGCGCAAGTCTTGAAAACATAAGACTTTTTTCTAAGTCTGGCACTTGTAACAAATCCGCATCCGAATAGTTGCTGTTTCTGCTCACTATAATACGGTCTGTTAATTGTATATAAGATATTGTATCTGTTTAAATTTTTTATCTTTGAACTTAAGTTCAACTACTTTTAATTGAATATTTAAATTTATAAGCTATATATAATTGTGAATTGCTAAAAGAATCTAGTACTAGGTTAAAAGTAAAGCACGGCAAATTAGATAGCATTTGCAAGTGTATTTAGTGATGAATTTCTCTCTGAATGATTGAATTGAATGTAACGAAGAAATGTTATGGATTGCAATTAAAATCGTTGAGCAAAGTAGACGCGTTATGTTGAAATAAAGTATAGAATTTTATAAAGTTTTAAACTTTGCTATTTTTGTCTATTTTTTTCGTTAAAATCAAATAAGTTGTCGAGTAAATCTTTCATGGAAATTCGTAAGACTATACGAATAAACACGGTCCGTAGTAGATGTCACAGTTTTCCATACTCTTTTTTTCCAGGCCCATCCAATCGTATTTCCTGAATGGCAATAATATTTGCTTTGTAGCAGCTAAGGCCGTACGCTAGTTGTTCGCCTGCACATCTCCTGTTTATTGTTGTCACATTCCAGATACGAAAGTCATTGTCCTAGTTACACACAATATTAGTATTCCAGCATCACAATTTTGGACGAACTTATTAGATACGTAAAAATTAGTGTATCCAAAAGGTTATATGGATGAAATGCTAGCAGCCAATACAAGAGGCTTTAAAGCAAAGCTACGGGTAAAGACATGAGCTTTATAGTCGAAGAAGATAGAAAATAAAAAAGAATGTGCAAGAATAGCGGATGATCTAAGGTATAAAGAAGCATCATTCTATGAAAGAAATTCGCAATTTTTTCTTAAGTGTAGAACGCCAAGCTCAGATGTACAAGGTACGAACAAAATCCTGTCGAGATGGACAAGGAAGGTAGTTGTTG
This sequence comes from Rhingia rostrata, assembly GCA_949824845.1. Lineage (NCBI taxonomy): Eukaryota > Metazoa > Arthropoda > Insecta > Diptera > Syrphidae > Rhingia > Rhingia rostrata. The sequence goes on along the minus strand of OX463757.1, from coordinate 74,558,459 downwards.
AGATAAATTAGATCCTCGCAGGTGGCCATGGCTCAGAGGAATGCGTAGTTGACTGCTAAGCCAAGCGCTGCGGGTTCAAGCCCCAGCTTCGGCAGCATTTGTTTTCTACGAAAATTGCCAGCTTATCTGAGGACACCTCTGCGATAATATGAGGCAATATAAATCTATGTCTCCTCCTCTGTGCCACGTAGGTTTATGTTATATGTCTTTCCTTCTATGTATCTATCCGTCTCTCTCTGTTGTATAAATGTCTTGATCTGTCTGTAGTTCGTTGCATTCATGTGCGAAGTACTGTGATGTCAATGTCAATGTCAATGTCAAATTAGATAGAATATGGAAAAAACACTTGTGCGGACTGTTAAAATCGAAATCACCCGACCTAAGTGAAATAAGAATAGCAATAGCTAAACTTGATCATAACAACGTTGCCGGAAATTAGGTTTTCCTGTAGAGTTTTATACAGCCGGTGGATATGATTTGGAAGGGTGCGTGGCAGTGGGCGGATTTAAAAATTTGTTACACCTGTTCTCTTGGGAGCACCAGCAAACACCAAATTTCATCATTCTAGCTCAAAATTTAAAGCCAAAAAACGGTCGATTCTGAGTCTAGCTAAATTATTTCCCTATGTTACAAACTATGTATCAAAACTAGTATACCCATATTGGATAGGGTATACAAAACTATTAGAAAGCTACTATCCGCTGTATGGATCGTTAAATACCCTCTCACATCCTATCCTTAACATTAATATCGCCAAATGGGGTATTTACAGGGATGAAATATAGAAAATAAGAAAATCTTTTATCGACGATTGAAGGCAAACACCTGGTGGCAAATTTTCGTATCGACTAAGTGTTATAAACTTTGAAAGCAAACGCATAATTGTATGGGAAGTCATCGAGTGAATAATTCAAATTAAGAAAAAATAATGAGTAATTAAAGCTGAATTCAATTGACGATTGTTAAAGTGATTTCCAAAGGTTTTGATCCTAATTTGAAAATTGAATTACTATCTTTATACATATGTTTTTACTGCAGAACGATAATTTAAGCGATCGTTCTTCGAATGGGTAAAAAAGCTACTCCTACTCCTTTTTTCTTTATTTCACTCTAGTATGTAACCCCAGATTTTCCATAAATCGAAAAAAAACATAAGAGAAGGCTACAATCCCCTGTGTGGATCGTCTTATACTTTATATCATCCCTTCCTTAAAATTATCATCCCTCGAATGTGGGTGTTATGGCAAAGAAATATTAAAACTGAAATCGTCGCAATATATTGTTCAGACAGTTTAGCAAAATCTTGTATGGTTCGACCAAAAACAACGTTTTTCTCCTGCGTATGGCGTATGGCGTAGGGTATGCAAATGCTTTTTGTATGAAAACGCCTACAAAAAGGGTAAAAATGATATATGGAAGATATGTTTATATTACCATAACCAATTACTTTGCATCAAATTTGTTTTCGAAATGTTTAAAATTTTACCGGAAAAAGTTTTTTTTAATGAAGACGCCCCAAAAAGTGGGTTTTCCTAAAAAGGGGACGTTGCAGTAGGCGGATTTGAAAATGTTTTACAATTGTTTGAATAGAACATACAAGAATCACATGTACCAAATTTCATTATCCGAGCTCAAAATCTAAGGCCCAAAAACCGGTTACATACAAACCGATTGAACGACAGACAGACATGGCTTAATCGGCTCAGCTAGCGCTTCTGAGTCGATACGCATACTTTGAGGTATAACGAGCTCAATTATTTCTCTATGTGACAAACTATGTGTCAAAACTAATATACCCCTATGGGATAGGGTATAATAATCGTTTAACACAATACAAATACACAAATGGATAATTTAAAAAGCATAGAAAGAGAAACTCACCACACTCATGTGTACACGAATCTGATGAATAATTCACTTGTAGAACCGTTCGTAAAAATGTAAATATTCGGTGTTTGGAATTTATTTATTGTTAACAAAATGAAAAGATATTTCCAAGTAATAAAACAAAAAAAAAGAAGCAAGGTTTGTTGAGATATTTCAAAACAAATCCGAATTATGATTTATTATTACTAACGTAACTTTTTTTACAACAACAGTCCTTCAAAATCGAAACATTCTGAAGTCGAATTGTCTGATAAGTCGACAGGGAGTCAAATCAACTCGGATACGTCCACTTTCGAGGTTTGGCAAAATTTAACTGTCTACTTGTGCATTTGTCAACACATATATTTTTTTTCGTTCAATCAAGTACTGACTGTGAAGTGGAAGAAGAAGAATTTACCCGTTTCAAACCTGACCACCACGAGCCTGATCATCGTGATGCTGACCGCCAAGAACCTGACGACTATGAAAAAGAAGGTCACGATCCTCAAGATCCTGACTGCCACCAGCCCGACTTAGACTGACAAATCTGTGCCTGACGCGAGCATCAATCAGAAAAAAACTGACGAGCAGGACAATGTGTCTAAAAAAAATTGTTCCCAAAAATACAATAAAGAATGGGAGGCAAGTTTAGAGTGGTTGCGTAAAGATGAAGGAGTTGCTTTTTGCAAGGTATGTAAGGAAGCATTGGCAAACAAATTTACTAATTTGAAACGGCATGTGGCTACTCAAAGCCACATTAAAATCTATAAGGCAGGGGCAAAACAACCTTTAATATCAAAGGCATGACACAACAACCTATAATTTCAAAGGCAATAACAGCCAACAATAACTCTCAAATGGAAGCAGCAAAGAAAAAACTGTAGATGGAAATTGTTTGCGTTATTTATTATGTACAACATTCATTTCCGTCGTAACAATGAATTCATTGCCAAGTTTGTTGATTCATCTTTTCGGTGAGTCAAAAGTAAATCAAAAAATGCGGCCGAATAAAAACGTCATCAACTATCAATGACGTTATTGCACAATATAGCAGAGATGACATGGCTTCACACCTCCGAAAACGAAAATTTTCTTTGATCATCAATGAATCCACAGATGTTAGCTCTGCCAAATGCTCGGTATTAATTGTTCGTTTTTGTTATAATGCAAATGGAATTTATTGCATCCGCGATACATTTTTGGGGTTGCAAAAGTTTGAAGATGCGACAGTCAGTGGAATTACAGATTCCATACTGAAATATTTGCAGGAGCTAAAAATACCGGTAACTAATATGATAGGTTTACCTACAGATGCAAAGTGAATTAACGGTATCAGAGCGAAACTAAAAAATTAAATCCTGCAATGTTTTACCTTGACTACACGTGTCACTTCTTACACTTATGTGCTACCCATGCTTCGAAATCACTTCCAATTTCTTTAGAAAAGTTGCTCCGAGAAGTGTATTACCATTTTGCCCACAGTCCAAAACGCCAAGATAGTTTCAGGGAATTCCAAGAAAACTTCAACGTTGAGGTACACAAAATCTTGCGTGTTAGTTCAACACGATGGCTTTCTTTACAAAATGTAGTGGATAGGGTATTGGAACATTGGTCTGCTTTGTGGAACTATTTCCACCTTTTGATTTTGATGGATTCAATGAAAACATTTTAGCTGCTATGAACCCAACAAAAAAAGCCTTTTTTTTCTGTCATATATTTTAGAGGAGATCAACATAATTAACAAATTGTTTTAGAGTGATGATTCTGCTGCTTATACAATTTTCCCTACATTTAATATATTTTTTTCTTAAATAATACAATCAATTTTTCTAATTACTGACCATACTAATTTTATGAACATAGATTTTCATTCACCATTGAGTAAAATATTTTTTGGAGTAAAATTTGAGCAACATCAAACTGAAAATGAAATTCCTCAACTTGAGGAAGTAAAAAAAAATGTATTAAATTTTATGTAATTTTGTGTGAATAAATCCTTTAAAGATTTGAGTTTGATAAGGTGGACCTGGATTTACTCCAATATCTTAGTCCATAAAAAATAGAAACTGGCAGTATGCAAACAATTATGCCTATTGTAAAAGCATTTCCGTTTCATGGAGATTCAGATTTGATAGAATTGAATTAGCAGTGGCATTTACTTTTATGAGTTAACAATTGATTCGTACAAAAATTTACACCTGAAACAGGTGTTGTGAGGTTTTGGAGTGAATTCCGCCGCAGCAGAGCGCAAGTTCTCTGAATTGAACTGTATCAAATACGAAACCACCAATCACTCCTCTGCGGAACTGTGGAAAGCATTATGCTCTGAAACTCATGAAACAAGAAAATGTATCAAGGAACGAAATATTTGTTCCGCAGAAAAAGTTGTTGATTTATTTTCAAAAATATAAGTAAGTAGATGTAAAATATTTTATAACTAAAGGAAACCCCAATACCAATGCCAATTTAATGTTTTTGTACCTAAAGATTGAAATTTTTTGTTTATTTTTAATACTGTGATACATGTGAAAACATAATAATACTTAAATAAGTTTAAACTTCCTTTTCAATAAAAAAAATAATTTCTCAAGTACCTTACCATGATGTATTTTTTTTTGTTTCTTTTTGTTTTTTAGTTAAATTAATATTTTATAAAATTAATTAATATAAAAATGTAAATATGTAGAATATTTAGTTAAGTTTTTGTTTTTACTTTTTTTGTTTAATCATATCTTTTATTAAGTTTAATAATTAAAAAAAAACTAATAAAATAAGATTTTATAAAAATGGTTCATTTTGAAATGTACTTCGATTTTTGACAATCTACTTCCCTTTTTTTCTCAAATCTACTTAAACTTTTTTTTTCCGGAAGTGGCAGCGTTGCATATTTGTTTTAAGGCAAAGCGGGATTTTGAAACATTTTGATTAGAAAAGCGGGATTTGTACGTAGAAAGTGGGACATACAAACAAATTATTATCTACCTAGTCAGTACCATTTTGTTACTTATCATTATAGTTGAACCGAAGTTTATCTATGTTTATCTAATGTTTCACATTTACTTTCTACAAAACCTAATAATTTGTGTTGTATGCCTTTCTGAAAACGGATATATCGCTTCAGTAGAAATCGAAAAAAATTAATGTTCTTAAAAAATTTGTATTGCATCCTTCAAATGATAAAATTTTGTCAATAGCTCCTTTTGTGCAGAATGAACATGTGTTGAAAGCGGAACTGTGCCTGTCCCGCGCCGGACATTTAAGTTTGGGCTAAGAATCAGGATGCTTGGCAACGCTGTACTACGGCATAGGTAAACAATCTGGCTATACAGTTTTGTTGCTAATAGAAGTGTTATCGTTTAGTTAAGTTTAATCGAAATATCCATATCCGTTTTTTCAGAAAATCGACTTAATGTAAGACAATTATATGGATAATACCGTTAATAAGTGTGCAAAAACTATAATTAAATATCTTTGCATTGTGACTATAAAAAACGATAAATACTCCAGTCCAGTCATTTAGTCAGGGGATGTGAGTAAGAAACTGCACTCAAGAAAGCTGATTTTTTTAGTTCCGCTATAATTAAAACCTCAAATACCTAATTGTTTATAAAAAATCAATAAATTTGTCTTATATAATAAATTTAAAAATAGAAAAATGATGTACGTAATTTACATATGCTTAGATACAACAGTTTTGCAGTAGGTAAAAATATTCTCCATTATTATAATTACGTGGTATGTATATTAACATACCTGACTGCTTAAATGTAGCGGTGTGAATCCAGCCTTGCTTTCAGTGTCTGCATATGCTCCATACTCAAGAAGTGTTGTTGCTATATCCATTTGATTTTTTCTTGCAGCAATATGTAAAGGCGTATGACCATTTTTAGCTGGTGCATGTGGACTTGCACCTCGTTCAAGCAAAAGTAATGCAACGTTTTGCTTATCATAATGGCAAGCCACATGAAGAGGCGTCACTCCATTTTTTCCTTGAGCATCTACATCTGCATCTTTTTGCAAAAGAAGCTGAGCAACCTTCATATGCCCATATTTTGCAGCTAAGTGCAGTGGTGTGAATCCTTTTTTAGTTGATGAATCTAATGCGGATCCGTTTTCAATTAGTGTTGCAGATACCTTCAAATAAAATTAATTTGTCAAGCCGTTGCTTTGTATCATAATACAAAATAATTGAACGAAAAAAGAAATAAAAAAAACATAACAAAAGGAACGAAAATTGTGTAATAGAATTTTATTTAACATGTAACTTTTATTTTAGGAAATTATAAATAACGCTTAAATAAACAATTATTAAAAAATACAACAAGAGAAAACAAAGCAATTCTTAAATAGATTTAACAAAAAAAAAAACTAATAATAACTGCGGCTACATTTATAAAAAATATTCTTGATGTCGAATCCAAAAAAGTTGCATAAGATAAACTGTGTCTACGTGATCCATTATTTTTTTAGCTATTAGCTTTTTTACCTCATCTTGGCCTTCTTTCGCTGCAATATGTAGAGCAGTATACATGTCTTTTGTAGTGGCATCTACTTGTGCTCCATGTTGTAACAGAAGCATTACGATATCAACGTTTCCTAGACGCGAAGCAATGTGCAGTGGTGTTTGTTGCTCACGAGCTCTGGCATCAACCTGAGCGCCATTACGAAGTAAGATTCGAATTATATCAGTCTAGTGAACAGAATAAAAATTATCCAAAACAAACAGTTAATATTAAAAGTCGTGTTATTATTTTAAGAGTACTGCACTCATTAATATACCTGATTTGCTCGTGCTGCTAAATGAAGTGGAGTTTCTCCACGGACAGTTGGAACGTCTGGACTCGCATCATGTTGCAAAAGGTATATAACAATATTCATACATCCCATAAAAGCAGCAACATGCAATGGAGTTAAACCGCTCTCTGTTGTAGCACTGATACTAGCTCCATGACGTAACAATAATTCTACAACTTTTATTCTATTTTTTTTGCAAGCAATATGCAAGGGTGTAAAGCCATTTAAAGCTCTTGCATTAGCGTCTGCATTACGGTCTAATAACAACTTTGCAACTCGAACATGGCCGCAATGCGCTGCAACATGCAAAGCAGTCAAATAATCCACCGTAACCTCATCGACGGGTGCCCTGTGATACAGAAGAATTCTTGCAGCATCAACGTGTTCACCCTGTGCGGCCATGTGAAGGGGTGCCAGGCCATTTTTAGTTTTGGCACTAATAGGCGCACCTCTTTCAAGTAACATATCAACCACTTGCTCATGGCCAGAGCGTGCGGCACAATGCAAAGGTGTTAATCCATCTCTAGTTTTTGCTTCGATGTTAGCTCCTTTTTCCAGTAGCACAGATACCATATTTGTTTTTCCCCATTTCGCAGCTACGTGCAGTGGGCTGATGTTATGTTTTGCAAGATAGTTGACATCGGCTCCTTTTTGAATAAGTAAATTTGCAATGGATTGATTGCCATAGTGTGAAGCAATGTGTAGTGGAGTAAATCCTGATTTTGATGTTATATCCGGGTTGTGGTCATTCTTAAAGTAAAAAAAAATATATGAAACATACAATGGTGTAATCAAATTTTCAAAGGATATAAGTCGAACAGATTCAGCAACTATTACAAATTTAAAGAATATTCCCAATTTTAGAACCTAAGCATTCAAAATATATTGCTACAGTTTAATTTAGTTAACAAAACAAAACTAGTGGTGGCTGCCAGACTGTTAGGCTTGGTTAACTTTCTCTAATCAAGAGAAAGCTATTGTTCAAGTAAAACAATCTCGAACTCGACATTCGCGTCAATCCGTCTGTTGATAATGACCTCTCCAACCTAAACAGCTTGAGCTTCTTCAAAATTCGTATCCAAATTTGTTATAGTCATAATTCTAGGCCATTCCAGGCCAATTACTTTCACAAGTATTACCGTTATTTTGTTGGCTTCACAGAGCACTACTCACTCAGTATCGCTTTATACAACTGGTTTTTTTCTTAGATGGTCATCTGACGGTTTCGCAGCTTATTCTTTGAAATAATTCAAATAAATAATATTTTCATTTAAATCCATTGAACACAAACAATTTTTGAAATCAATCCGGCATAGACAAAACAACAAATTTATCGAATTAAATATGTATATGGATCGTGAAATAGGCTCACTCGCTTCCTAAACGATTCTTTTGGAGCATACAAATTAATAAAAGAAATCAATTCCGTTGATAATTAAGAATATCGAGAAAAAAATCATACATTTGTACATTTGCATGTTTGTGTTTGTTCATAGCTTTTAGCATGCTAAAAATTAAATAATAAAATGGCTGAATTGCGAATGTTTCATCGATATCGCGAGAAGTACAACCCTCGATCTTTATCATTTCCCTTCTGTTTGTTTTATAATTATGAAACCATTTAGGATTTACGAATGAAAAACCAAACGATTTTCGTTTTCCTAACGGAAGGTCTTACCTCCCCATTCTTGACAAAATGTCCGAGAAATTCGATCCATCGCGTGACAAAATTACATTTTTCCCACTTTATTATTAATCCACATTCTTGCGCGACGTGTAATACTAACTTCAATGTTTACAAATCTTCGTTTTCATTTTCCGACGGAATAACAAGATTATCCCATTTAATTCAATTGACATAGCAAAGCCAGTGGATAAAATTTAACTCAAATTTTAACGCAATTGACACCCGGCCTAAAATGTCTTCTATAGTTGGTAGCGGATATCGGTCTTTAACTCTTAAAAAATCACCTTTTATATACCTACATTACGAGTCGGTAATGCACATATTAGCAGTTCAGTTTGTAATATTTCTAAGCAAAGTGCAACTGCACAGTTGTTACAAAAATGTTCTCCCATCGGGGATGAATATACCATGTCCCACAAGATTCATTAGAAGCTATCGACAGAATTTTGAGATCAACTAATGCTTATGCGCTAAAGGCAGGTGACTTCCGCCAAACATTTATCAGTTTTAACTGGGAGAAATTGAATTAATGAAGTTAATAGCTGTCAAAATTCGTTGAATTTTTTGTAAAGAATATGCGAGTTCATTTGCATAACGATATCGATGTTGAAACATTTGCAAGTATGCTTCTGAAAATCGGAAATTATTAAGTTACTCTTTCCATTGGGAAGCAAATAACCAATATTAATGAATGGGTGGATTGCATATATCCCTCTGTTCAATAAAGAAATAGCAAGACCACTTCTTGGTTCAGAGAAAAAGGTATTCTGGGTGAAAAATCAATTGAATTGATTTTAAGCAAGATCAACGGTGACGTAGACATTGGACATTGGACATCACAGTACTTCGCACATGAATGCACGAACTACAGACACGTAAGAGCACTGGCGACTGAGGCCATCGGCTGGGACAGATCAAGACATTAATACAACAGAGAGAGACAGATAGATACATAGAAGGAAAGACATATATCATACAACTACGTGGCACAGAGGAGGAGACATAGATTAATATTGTCTCATATTATCGCACAGGTGGCCTCAGATAAGCTGGCAATTTTCGTAGAAAACAAATGCTGCCGAAGCTGGGGCTTGAACCCGCAGCGTTTGGCTTAGCAGTCAACTACGCATTCCTCTGAGCCATTACCGATCTATTGACACCGTTGTAAATTCGGATTATTTAGTTAATTTAACAACAGAATTTTTAAATTCTACGAATCCAGCAGGACTACTAGGGCATTTAATTTCCCTAAAAGTTGGTGTGCCAACAATTTTATTAGGAAATTCGTGTCCTCCAAAGACATGCAGTGGAAAAAGGTTACTGGTTCAAGCTTTAAGGCCTACTGTAATTGAAGCGATTTTTATAACAGGATAATAATGTACCAACTCCCATTCCTTTTTAAAAGGATGTAGTTTCAATTAAATTATGTTTCGTTAAGGCGGTCAAACGAGTAGATAGGAAGGAAAATTTGCATAGTATCCCCAAATCAAACAGTCGAAAATTTGTATACAAAGAATTACTTTAGCTGCTAAAGGGCCAATTCCACAAAGCAACCGAAACGAAAGTTTGTTTTATTATTTATGACGTCTACAAACTTCGGCAAACAGAATTCAGAACGATGAAAAAAGTTGCAAGTTTCGGTACGAAGAAATGCAAAACTATAAAATGAAAAAGGAGAATTTCGGTGCTGAAAACAAATAAAATCATTTTATATGAAAATAAAAAGATTGTAAGAAATTGAATTAAATTAGATTAATATGGTTTATTGATATCTTTTATTCAAGAAGTGCCTTTAACTGAAAAACTGAAATATGCTGGGGTAGCAATGTGAACACAGGGGTTTTGAATATCATTTAAGTACACAAATGCATCTATAACTTACTTATTTTAACTTGCATTTTACGTTTTACCCTAATGAAATTTTACACACTAACAGTTCAAAATTTCAGAAAAATCAGTGTCTACATTAAAAATAAATTTTCTATGCCAAATGGAACAGATCTAAGTTACACATTTATTTAAACTGCTATAAGGGCGGGTGGAGCAAAGGGAGCGTGGGTCAGCTAGTTAATTATATATTGATTCACAAGTTGTGACTGCACGACTGGGTTGCACGCAACTTTATTTTTCACAACGAATGTGGGCATTTGATCGACATTAAAAGCATGCAATAATTGACAATTTTCAAGTTCTTTAAAAAAAAAAACAGTAATAATAAGTGTCATAAAACGTACGTTTATTCTGGAATTTTAAGTCAAAACTGAAAAATCCGTTAAGAATAATTTAGGCCAGAAATGATGAATTTGCAAAGTTACAAACGGTAATAGTAACATTGATATTAAATTTCATTCAATTTGATCAAGCGAGAAAATAACATTTTCTTTTCATGCTCGGGGTCGAAAATAAGAGAAAGTAAAAAATGTTTATGCAATATTCATGTGGTATTACGAACGTTTGACAACCTTTTGTTTGACCACGAAATGTTTTACAGATTTTTTTGAAGAGAAGAGAAGAGTACAAAAAAGTTTAAGCGGGAATTGATTTTTTTCTAAAAGTTTATTTTAATTTGCTGTAATTATAATTTTAAACAATATTGGTAATAAATTCCAATTAATAATAATATTATATAAATTACTTTTAAGTGCAATAAAAATAGCTATTGTGAAACAACCCCATGGCGCTTATTTTCCAAATAAAACGAAATAGCCCCCACAGGGCTTATTTCCATTTCGAAATAAAAACAAGCCCCCCAATCAACCCAACAGGTGTTATTGTCATTTGAAATTGGAGTTCTATTCAAGTTTGGTGCCCCTTGCAACCCCCTGATTAGGCGTACTGTTGGATTTGGGATGTGTGCGAGTTGGGATGCATGAAAAGGGCGTAATCTCCACAAGCTAAAAGCATTAACACCCACATTCCCCATTTCCAAAAAGGGGCTTTATCCTTTTTGTTCGGAATTAAGCCCCATGGGGTCCATTTTATTCAAACTTTGTATACACAGTTGTTTTGGTCACAATTTTAGCAATTTTTAATTTTTAGCCATTTTACAAATGTTAACCTCCCATATGAAAATTACACACGAAGTTTTATGAAAACGGCTCTAATGATTATGATTAAACTCAATCAGCCTTATTCATAAACTAATTATAAGCAGCGTATTAAGTTTAAATGTCTGTGAATGCAAAAACCTTATTTATAAAACTTTATATGTTTTAATGTTTTTTTTTTCGCTGAGCTTCAGCGTAACCAATGACACAAACTAAATCTGACGAAAAATTGGTCTACAGGTAAAAGCGGGTCTTATTGTATTAAAACAGTTGTGTTTTCCGGTTTAATTTATTCAAATTCTAGTTCTTCTTTATCTACGGAGCCAACATTGTAAGCGATATTATTTAGACAACATAAATCACAAAAATATTATAAAAGTGTAAAAAACAATTAAGCCGCATTGAGTTTGCAATAGATTTCCCTTTTGTTGGTACTTTATTTGACGCGAACCCTGTATAACTATTTTGGATTCGCAAATACGTTATGAACAAGAATTTTTGCGACCCTGAATAAAGGCTGTATAGATAAACTACTCAGTACAAAATAGGGCCCACTAAGTTTTTTGGTTAGGTAGTTAGTTAGGTTTTTTTTCGGGCCATGGACTTTTTTATGTACTTATACACATGCAAACTCGTTTAACTCTTAGGAGGGCCCTATTTTTGTTTTGAGTAGTATACTTATGTATTGTATAACTATTCAACTGTTTAGATGTGTTTTAGCGAAATCTAATAAATAAGGGTATATTTGTATAGTAGTTCCAACAAAATTGCCTACCCAGCAAATCCATGTAACGGTGTTTTGGATTTAGGCCTTGTTTGGACAAATAGACAATTTCTCGCAAACTCTTTAGACGAATTGCATGAAATTTGATGTATATGTTATTATAAATATTTCCACATGATTAGTTTTGGCCTAACTATTCCTTAACGTAATTTTCAATTTTGGGCAATTACAGAAAAGTATCATAATAATTTTGCAAGGCCATCGATACCTCCAAATTTCGGAAATACATTTCCTATAATCACAGCCCCACATTTTTTAAATCTTTTTAACATCAATATCAATACATATCCAAAATGAAGGTTAATTGCAAACCGCTTGCGATGTTTAAAAAACCGAGCTCTTTAGTTATAAAACTCAGTTGCGAAATCAACTCAAATGATGGTAAATTATTTAATATTTTGCACTTATAGCACAGTGTCACAGTTAATATTATGAACTGTGGAATTTTCTTAAACATATCCCACTTAAACCAACAATATCAGCAGGCATTGTGCCCGGTTTGCAATTTCTCCATATTCATATGGAAATTTTAATAATAAACGAAATTATTTGATCAATTAAACAAAATTTAGCAGAGCGGCAAATCTTTTGATCATTCTATATCTTACAATTGAATTGAGTTGATTTGCCTTAAGCTAATATTATAAAATTTATATTTACAACAGTACCACTCTGTATGCCGTCTTCCATAGGAGGATATTAGTTTTGGGAAAGCGTACGAATGGTCGACAAAAAAATGTCGACTGATAAAATATAAATTTCATCGACTGTTAAATTGTCGACTTACGGTTGATCGACAAAAAGTTGACAGTATGAAATCCAGACTATTTCAATGTCGATTGAAAAGTTTTCAGTGAAATTGTCGACTTTTATTCAAATAATAGATACTATTAACATACAGTGGAAAATTAATGATATTTACAGGCATGCGGCGCCGCGGACAAGTATTCAACGCTTTTTATAAGTTAATAATCAAAATAAACGATAAAATTCGTAAAGCTATACCGCAGTCCTGCTCAAAAAGTTGGAGTGTGGTAACAGTAATGAAGGCGATAACAACAGACTCAATTCCAATCCTGATAAAGGAGCTATTTTAAGAATATCATCCAATTCTCGTGCCTCGCCATCAAAGATCAGTACGAATGCTGGCATTAAAGCGAGTTCATCTATTATTCAAAGATCTATAAGAAATGTCCCCATTTAAGGAAACCAAATTTGAATAAAAAAATCCTCCATGTTAAGGTGGCTTCAAAAGACTTGAATTTTTTACTAGCGCAGCTCCATATTTAAAGACTAAAAACTGTTGACTCACGGATGGACAGGCAAACACCGCTAGATCGACTCAGCTAGCGATTCTGAGCCGAAATTATTTTCCTATGTTACAAACTGTATATCAAAGCAAAAAAAAAAACACTCTGGGATAGACAGGAAGACATGGCTGAATCGACTCATGGCATATGCTCTGGTATAAAATATCACAACCGTTTGTTTAGGAAAAAGCTTCTAAGAAGTGGCATGTGTTCAAATGATTTGTAGACGAAATTTATGCAACATTATTATCGAAGTGTTTTCATCAAAGCTTTTTTGAAATATGCATCTGATCTGACTTAAAGTTAACACCGAGTTAGAATTTGTTTATGAAAATAGTTTATGTTTATTGTTATCTAACGTACCTCGAGTAAAAGTGTCGCTGCCTTGACGTCATCTTTCTTAGCAGCGATATGCAATGCTGGCAATCTTACTTTTCCGCGTGTATCACTTTCCAATAGCACAGCAACAACTTTGTCATGACCTTGTTGCATTGCAACTGCAAGTGGTGTAAAGCCATCTTCCGTTGCTAAACTTTGATTAGCACCATTTGCCAAAAGTAATTTAACAACGGTGTCATGATTTTCTTGGGCGGCCATATACAATGGTGTGAATCCATTTTGAGATTGTACATTGACGGAAGCCGAGGATTGAAGCAATAGCATTACCACCTCTTCTTGTCCGGCCAGTGAAGCTATATGTAGGGCTGTATTACCCTTTTTAGTTGCACTGTCCACTATTGCACCCCTTTTCAATAACTCCGAAACAACATGCACATGTCCGTCCTTAGAAGCCAAGTGCAAAGCATTAAGTCCATTCTGTAAATAAAAAAAAAAACATAAATAGGCATTTATATATATGAAAGCGCATGTTTCGATAAAAAAGTTTAAAGACAAAAAGTATCGGGAAATAGTTATTTTTTTTAATTTCCAAAAATTATTATAAATTTTATAAAAATCAAATAGATATCTAAACATTCGTTTTAAAACTTTTTGGGAAACATAAATAAGAAGTCTTAAACACTTCCCTACTATCAAAAACATATGATAAGGCTACAGTCTGCTGTGCGAGACGTATGACAACCTATCCCATCTCATTTCGATGAAGTATGGATAATGGCAGTTTCAAAAACAACGTTTTTCGCTGGGTAATGATATGGGGTAGGGTATACAAATAGTTTTTGTATGAAGGCAAAAAAAATCTTTCTTAAAAGAGGACCTGGCAGTGGGCGGATTTCAAAAATTCCAACACTTGTCTGCTGGGAGCAACAACGAGCATGTGTACCTAATTTCATCATTCTAGCTCAAAATTTAAGGCCCAAAAACTGATGACGTACTTACGGACGGACAAACATGGCTAAATCGACTCAGCTATCTATTCTGAGTCGACCCTTATACTTTGAACTATACCTAGCTAAATTATTGCTCCATATTACAAACTATGTATCATCAAAACTAATATCCCCCTATGGGATAGTGTGTATTAAACGGGCGTGACATATGAGAAGATCCGCTGTGTGGATCGTTGAATACCATATCCCATCCCATCCTTAAAATGAATGTCCCAAAAAATAGGCGTTGCTTAAAACTGAATGCAAATGAAATAATGAAAATGACATAACGTTTTTTTTTCTAAAAAGTATGCGTGGCAGTGCTTACTTACTTACTTAAGTAGCGCTACAGTCCGGAATGGACCTGGGCCTCAACCAACATGCCTCTCCAATTAGATCGGTCCTTGGCTAACTACCTCCAGTTGCGCACTCGAAGTTGGTTGAGGTTGGTTTATATTTAGGAAAAGCCCCCAAAAATAATCTATTGGAACATTATCTCTTTAAAATCACTACTGTGGAGGAGAATCATACCCGAGGTTAGGGATGATGATAAAAAAGGCCAATGACAGACCGCAAAAAAGAAGTTCACTTGTGGAATGACAAACATTACTTTCAACATTGGTTTTATTTGAGTGGAATGACAAACATTAGTTCAGAGAAATATATTCAAAACCCAATTTTTTTTAGTTCCTCTATCATCGTAATGTAAGAATCAGTCAAAATCTCGAGGTCGAAAATATTCACGACAACAATATCTTTCTCTTTGTAAGAGAAAGTAAAACTTACGAGAAGGCTACAATCCACTGTGCGGATCATTTAATGCCCTATCCCATCCCATTCTAAAAATTACTGTCCCCAAAACGTGGGCTTTATGGGGATGAAATATAGAAAGCATCATTGTCACAATATATTTTTCTGATAGTTTATCAAAACCTCTTGTGGTTCGAAAAAAACGTATTTCTATTGCAAATACAAATTTTCCATGACTCTGGCTCATAAATTAGGATGAATTTGACCGATGACATGTTGGCTTTAAGGGGTTGCTGTTTCAACGGTGTCAAATCGCACAATCTCGGTGGCCAGTGCACATCACCTCCATGTGAGATGACCATGCATTCGAATCGCTCGTTCAAAATATCTAATGTGTCGTGAGCTGTGTAGCTATAAACATCGACCTACAGCGGTCGCCGTGGACTCTGATGGCCTGGCCAACGTCGTTCTCAAAGATATATGGACCGATGACGATGCCATGCCAGCCCAAATCCACACCAAACAGTGAATTTTCCGAGATGCATTTGATGCTCGTGTGGATTGGTATCGTCCCAAAAAAATGGGCCAGTTTCCAACTGGTGCAGAGATCTTTCCGCAAAGCAAAATTTTTCACGGGTGCAGGCTCAAGTCACGACGCTAAATTCTCCAAGTTGCGATCTGTGAAAAGCCGAGTTCTTATGAGCGACGCGAAATCAACTGCCTCGAATTTTAATTTATTTTGCATTGCGTCGAAATTCGGTTTTCAGTTTATCGTTTATTCAACTTTTTCAACAATACTGCGAATAGTGCTCTCGGTAGAAGGATTATAGCGACCATCAATAGTCGAAGCGCGCGGATCGTTGTCCGAACAAATTACTAATTTCGATAAAACGATTTTATCATTTGAAAGTGTTGTTGAACACTATGTCCGTCCATGAATATTTGGAAAAACAGACTGAACAAGTAGAAACAGCCGGAGGTCATAGTAGAATGTTTTGCCTTAACTCGGGCCGTGGGGGAGTTCGACACACTTACGATTCTCTCAGGATTTTTTTCGTAAGCTACGTAGTTGGAGCATTTTTATATACTATCCCATAGAACCATATTAGTTTTGATACATAGTTTATACCATAGAAAAACAATTTTGCTAGATATACCTTAAAGTATATGGATCGACTCAGAATCGCTAGCTGAGTCGATTTAGCCATGTCCGTCCGTCAATCCGCACGTCACCAGTTTTGGATCTTAAATGTTAAACTAGAATAATGAAATTTGGTATACGTAGTCCAGGTTGGGGGTTGTGCTTTGGGTTAACTACCCAATCATGAAAAATCTAACGGTTACGAAGCAACCAAAAGCCTCGGAAAGGACTGATTTTATTGTTGACGACACGTCTAAACGAAAAAATGACAACGACGTTCGTATCTGCACCTGGAATGTGAGAAACAGGAGAGGTGCAAGCGAACAACTAGAGGAAGCCCTAAACTGCTACAAAGCAGACATTACTGCCATCCAGGAAATACGATGGGATGGACAGGGCAAAAAGAGGATAAAAAAACTGTGACATCTACTACGGACCGTGTTATAGTGAGCAGAAACGGCGACTATTCGGATGCGGATTCGTTATAAGTGCCAGACTTTGCAAGACATTAGCGAACGCATTGTAGCGATCCGCATCAAGGCCAAATTCGCCAACATTAGCCTTATATGCGCTCACGCCCCAACGGAGAAAAAAGATGATATAGCTAAGGACTGCTTCTATGAGCTCCTCGACAAAACCTATGAGCGACTACCGAAGTACGATGTTAAAATCGTGCTGGGAGATTTCAACGCAAAGCTAGGAAGAGAAGACATCTTTAGCAGTATTGTCGGAAACCATAGCCTACACGACCACACGTCTGGTAACGGACTTAGGCTAATTGACTTCGCTACGGAACGAAATGCCACTATAGCAGCACACGGTTTCCTCACCTCGATATCCATAAGGGGACATGGCGGTCTCCAGATCAACGAACGGTCAATCAAATTGATCACATAGTGATAGACAAGCGCCACGCATCCAGTGTTTTGGATGTCCGAACATTCCGAGGAGCTAACATCGACTCGGACCACAACCTTGTTGCAGCCATGGTTAGAATGCGGATATCCACTCCACAACAATCCAGAAATACTGTAAAAAAATTAATGTCGAAAGACTGCAATCGAAAGAGACCGCCAAGACCTTCGCGCAACGCGTATCCCTCTCGATTAACACCATACCACCAACATCGAATGTCGAAGAACTATGGCAACGATGCCATCAAGCCATTAGATCAGCCGCAACTGATGTGCTAGGTCTCTCGCGCCCACCAGCAAGAAACCGCTGGTTTGATGAGGAATGCCGACAGATACTCGAAGCCAAGAACGAGGCCTACAATGCTAAGCTGCAGGTGAAGACGAGAGCTGCCTTTGAGCTCTATAGGCAGAGAAGAATTGAAGAACACCGGCTTTTTTTAGAAAGAAGAAAAAAGAGGAAGAAAAGCGCGCGATCGAGGATATAGAGAGGTGCCACTCCAGGAAAGATGTTCGCAAGTTTTACCAAAGTGTAAAACGTCAAAGCCAAGGATATAAGGCTCGAACAGAATCCTGTCGAGATGAACAAGGAAATATCTTAGTTGAGACACAGTCTGTGCTGAGGATATGGAAGAACCATTTCTGCAGACTGTTAAACGGCGATGACGAACAACATTCTGCTGTCAGGCAGAACGAACCATTCAATATTGGCAACGACAGCGAAAGCTGCCACCCACCCGACCTGAGTGAATTGAGGATAGCAATATATAAACTGAAGCTTAATAAGGCTGCCGGAAATGACGGCCTTGGTAAGTTACATCCACCAACTCATAAGCCGAATCTGGTCGGAAGAAAATATGCCTGAAGAATGGAACCTCAGCATCGTTTGCCATATCCACAAAAAAGGAGACCCTTTAAACAGAACATCGACGAATTGGACAAAACGTCACCACTGACAGATATAACTTTGAGGTAGTACGGGAGTTTATCTATCTCGGTTCCGCTATTAACTCTGACAACAACATCTCGTCAGAAATTAAACGACGAATTACTCTTGCCAACCGCTGTTTCTTCAGGCTAAGAAGGCAATTCAGTAGTAAAGCCCTCAGTCGAACTACTAAGGAGATCTTATATAAGACCCTGATCATCCCAGTCCTGCTCTACGGCGTTGAAGCATGGACCGTCTCAAAAGCGGATGAGATCCTTGGGCGATTTGAGAGGAAAATTCTTCGAAAAATCTTCGGTCCCGTTTGCGTTGACGGGCTATGGAGACGAAGATTCAACCAAGAGCTATACGAGCTGTACAGCGACATGCCCCTGGTCAAAAAACTCCGGATTGGACGTTTAAGATGGCTAGAACATGTAGAACGAATGGACAACAATACTCCGGCTCGCAGAGTCTTCGATTCCCAGCCAGACATCGGACGCAGTAGAGGAAGACCTCGCCTTAAGTGGCGCGCACAAGTAGAAACCGACCTCAACCAACTTGGAGTGCGCAACTGGAGGCAGTTAGCTAAGGACCGGGCTAATGGGAGAGGCATGTTGGTTGAGGCCCAGGTTCATTCCGGACTGTAGCGCCACTTAAGTAAGTAAGTAAGTCTTTTTTGCTCCCAGCAGAACAAATGTAAACATTTTCGAAATCTGGCCTCTACCTACGGTCGAGGGCCGAATCCCCTCTTACAAAAACGTAGTGTTTGGCCAACTGTAAGGAATTTTTAAAAAAATATTAAGAAAATCTCAAAATTCATATTTCGTTTTTATAAAGTTTTTAGCCACACCCAATTTTTGGGGGCATTTTTAAGATTTGAAGCAATAACTTCGAAAATAATTTGAGATGATCGTCCATATATCAATTTAACCCAGGCGCATTTTTGGAAAGCCTTTTAAAAAAAAAACGATTTGTTATCCTTACCCCATAGTGTATAAGAAGGCTACAGTCCGCTGTGAGGATCGTAGAATACCCTACCTCATCCCATCCTTAAGATGAGTGCATCCAAAAATTGTGCGTGAGTAAAAACTGAAATAACTGATTGTATGAAAGATCTTTTTTGGTTCAATAAAAAAAAAGACATTTTTTATGGCGTATGCTATGGGGTAGGGAAGATACAAATGGTTTTTGTAAAGCAAAACGCCCCAAAATGTGGGAGTGGGTTAAAACGATATATAGACATGATGTTTATATTATCATAGGTAATGATTTGGGATCAAACAATTTTTCGATTTTTTTTTAAATTTAACCGAATAACGTTTTTTTCTTACTAAAGACGCCTCAAAAAGTGGGCGTAACAAAAAAAAACTTTATGTAGACAAAATAAAGATTTGTAAATTGTCTAAATATGTTGTTCACACACTCCTTAAAAATTTCTTAGGGTTTGGCAGGGAGCGAATTTCAAAAATGTTTACACTTGTTCTGCTGTAAGCAACAAAGAGCACGCGTGTCAAATTTCATCATTCTAGCTCAAAACTAAAAGCCCAAAAACAGGATGGGCAGACATGGCTTTATTGAACCGATTCTGAGTCGATCCATTTTCATGAAGGGGCGTAACAGGCTCAATAGTAACCAGGCCAGAGCTTTCTCACAAAAATTCATGAGTGCGCATGTGCTTCTTACATGATGACGGGACCTCCTGTTTTATTCCTACTCCGAACGGCGAATTAGAGATCAGCTTTTCTTAAAAAAATATATACTACTCGGATTTTTTGTCAGTTCACCACTGGGGTGGAATAGGGTATTGTACGATCAGCATAGCGCAGCGGATTGTTGCCTTCACATATATTTTGTTTAATCTAAAAAAAAAGAGGTTTTTCGTTTTGTTTCACTACTGGGTGGGGTGTTAGGTCTATGTAAAAATGAGTGCACACAAAAATCGTGTGTTTCTTAAGAGAGTAGGTATTTAAATATCAAAACAAAAAGAGAAATAACTTAATTCAATTAATTATTGATTTATTTATTTCATGTTATGGTATTCATGGTATTCAAGTTGAGCATATATTTTAAGATAAACATAAAAAAAATGAAAAAAAAAACTTTCGAATACTTTGTGTCGAAAGTGAGAACACACTTTTAAAGATTTGAAACAAAAATAAGTGTTAGCTTAAACAACCAGTTTGTTAATACTTTTTTTTTTACTTTCTTTAATGACTTCTTCAAGTTTTCTGCTCCATCCTTCAGTTAATCCCTCGCGGCACCTTTGCTAGAAACATGCGTATCGTATTTTCCTGTACAAACGTTCCCATTGGTATTCGATGATATTAAGGTACAGGATTACTGCGATGAATATTGCGATTATGTTGTTTACGATCAGTATGCTTGGTACTGGTAAATTTTTGTGTTAAGCTCGCAATGTTCTTATTCAAAATGTTTGTCTTCCTCATATTTCCGAAAACTCAAATTTACGATAGTACTAACGGGTACTGCTATATTCAGTGCAATTGTTCGATGTTTTTCATTACCCTTTCTCAAAAAACACGATGACATTATATCAAGTTGACCCAACTTTTCGAGGAACCAACACATATTCCTGATATCCGTAAAAACTTTGAGCACATTTTGGGTCTTTCTCTCTTTAGAACCAAACGCCTACAAGATCTAAGTCTCATCTCCATTAGGCAATTTAGATGAAACTTTAATTACAGCGATCTGCATACTTGCGCAGAAGTATTCGTTTCTCACTGAGTCCAACAAATCATGGTTCAATAAAGAATGTGATAGTTTTACCACACAAGAAAAAATAATAAGACAATGACGGGATCCAACGGAAGAGAAATGATTTGTTCCCATAATAAAACCTGCTGCAACCCTTGCTTTAGCAAAGACTTTTAGAATATCTGTCTGCATATATAAAAACAACATATATTCGGAGCAGCTTAGAGAAATCATCCATAAACCCAATACCAACATTATTTTTTCTGTATAGCAAGCACAAAATTAATCATACATGAAAACTTATTTTCACCATTAAACAATCAAAAGCAATAAATATTTGTAAGCGTCATCTCAGGAGCATTATAGGTTCGCCTCACGTGAAAATAAAATCGGCTGTTCGGATCGTTGAATACCCTATCACATCCCATCCTTAAAATGAATGTCCCCATAATTGGGTGACTAAACAGAATAAGAATGAAATATAAAATTAAATTGTCACCACATCTAGTTCAGATAGTAGCTTAATCTAGTTTGTTTCCAGTTTGGACAAAAAACGACGTTTTCTGTTGCATATGCTATGGAGTAGGGTATACAAATGTTTTTTTTTTAAGAAAACTTCCCCAAAAAGTGGGCGTGGGTTAAAATGATCAATAGACGAAATGTTAATTTTATCATTATCAATGATTTTGCATCGCAAGTTTTTTCAAATTTTGTAAAACATTACCAAAAAAGTTTTTCACTGAAAACGCCCCCGAAAACTGGGCGTGTCAAGAACCACTTTTAGACGAAATATAGATTTTAATATTGTGTAAATATAGTGTTCAGACATTTTTTTAAAATTCCTTACGCTTTGGCTAAAAACTACGTTTTTCTGACAAGGAGGCGTAGCAGAGGGCGGATTTAAAAAAAAAATTAGACTTGCCTGCTTTTTTGATAAGAGAATTTATATAACAAATTTTAGCACTGTAGCACAAAATTTAGGCCCAAAAATCTAGATCGACTCAGTTAGCGATGCTGAGTCAATCTATATACTTTGAGGTATGCCTTACGAGATTATTTCTCTATGTTGCAAACTTAATATCAAAGCTTATATACCCCTATTTGATAGGTTACAAAAACTATTGATTTTGTCGCTTAATTTTCATTAACTTTCCATATTTTCAAATTCATGAATAGATACTCTGAGTTTGTGGTATGAAAAGCATGATATGAATACTCGTGATTGTAAATTATTTTAATGTCATGAGAAAATTGCATGTTTATCGTGCCTTTAGTGGTTGTTGAACCTTTATGACTATAATTCTATTTTAAACGCAATTTACTCTCTTAAAATTGTACAAGTGGCTGAGCTACTTGCCAGGCAAAATTAACATTGTGATGACCGCTTAAAATCATTGGCATATATGTGCAAATCTTTCCCAAGTTCTGCTGCGCCCTCTGATGTTAATACCAATAATGCTCGATGTATAAATTTTATTACATCTTTTGATCTTCTGTTGAATTGTAATGTAGAGAGCGATCATATATAGTTATATCAAAATCTTGTTTTGCGCTATAATGCGTTCACTTGAAGTAACTATTCATTAATGAAACGACGCACAACCAATTCAAAGGAAGCAAGCAGACGTCGACCATATTCTTTTCTTGCAAATCACAGGCAAATTATATTATACTTCTATAGTTCTATACATTATTAATACGACTTCCCTATGATCGGCAAACTAAAGGTAAAGAATAGACAAAGAGAGAGCACAAAAACACACCTGCGCCAGCATAAGCCAGCATGCTTGGGCCTTAAATTACTTACATTACATTCACTACAGGTAGCTCGCTTATGCTCTCGGTCTCTTTTGCTGAAACAAGTTTTTGCTAATGGTGTTTTTGTTTGCCCGTCGCACATTGTCGCACCCCGCTAGCATTCCCCTACCCATGACTTTTCGTGTTAAAATTTGGTTTCATGTGAGTTTTGGCACATAGTTTGTAACATTGAGAAATATTTTGTTTCGAAGAATTCGGTATCCAAATTAGACACTCTATAAAAAATAGATACAGGGCCTAAGTCCTAGCTTGTCCAGTCATTTTTGTGTGCGAAGTTATACTTTTGGCACAAATGAAGGGACCTCCAGTTAAACGCCGATTCCGAACGGCATGTTTGAGAAGAACCACATGACAGTTTTACTCCTGCATGTTTGTCAGGTGTTGAGTTGTCAGTTGCAAAAAATATAATTTTAAAGGTCATACAGGATGTTTTTTTAAAGCACGAAAACGGATCTCACGATGTTGATGAAATGTATAACTTAAATTCTTCTTCAGAATACGATGGTTGATATTTGGTATGTAGTGTAATGTGTGTTCTTAAAAAATAATAATAAATGTTCACCGTCTAAAAACAGGTGCCTCCATTACATTAATTATTAATATGCATGCAAATTTTAATTAATCGACCACCACCACACCCAATTCAATGAAAGTATCTTGACTACACCCATAAATCACTGTATTCACACTTTTATAATACGATATTGCCACTAGATTTCTCCCGATAAAAATTTTTAAGACAACCACTTTGAAAGAAATCGTCACAACTTGTGATCTTTTGTAATACCTAAATGCATCATGTTAGAGTATTGTGCTCTAGAATCTAGTTTCAACCAAAAAACAATGGTTTCACATTCATATAATGATTCATCATCGATTGCCTAGGTCAGTTTTAATTCTCCTTTTGCTATTAAGAGGAAATTGAAAATATTCATTTATGAATACATATTACACAAACATACGTAAACAAAAAACCACAACTTCGAATCTATTTCTATATGTGATGTTACCTAGCGAAGAAACAAATAGGCATGCGAAGAGCTGCAAAACAAATTATTAAAGTACCTGTCAGCTAAACCCATGCACCCCTTAATCTTTTTGTCACAAAAAAAAAAGCAAAGCAACCAACCAAAAACATTAACCAGCTGCTCTTGTGTACATATTTAATATTCTGTCTACCTTCCTGTGTCATTATTTTCTTGACGATCATGTTATTTTCATACAATCTTTAGTAGCAAATTAAGCTATTCATAACCTTTGACTTGAGACTAAACTATCTTGAAAATCTTTAGTATTATAATATGAAAGATGAATTAATCGACTACATATACACGTAGTCGATTATTAAATTAATAAGTACTCTTAGATATCATTTTGTTAATTAAAGACAAAAAATTAAAATAGTTTGTTTCCCGTTCTATCTGAAGAGTTGAATACATTCAATTTGTTTTATTTGAAAAATATATTTTTTTTACTTTACTTAATACCTTCAGAAACATATGTTCATATTCACCAAATTCTAAACCTGTGACTTTCTATTTAAATTGCATACTTTTTTATTTTTTGCTTGTTGTGTAATTTCGCAAAATAATCGTCTATATGGACTTGAACCTGAATAAACGATTTGGACCAACTGTTCCTTACATTTTTCATAAAAATTGGAAAAATAGTTACATTTTAGAAGTGGAAATAGTCGTCACAGCATAAAAAAATCGGCCGATGTCGATTGAAATGTCAAAACAAAAATAAGTCTACCACACTGCTAAACAGATGTTAATGAGAGTGTCCAAACCCAATATTATTCATCTGAGGAATTCTTTCAGTCGGAAATACATGTATTCACACAGGAAGGAGTGCATTCGCGATGGATTACAACAAAAACAACCAACTCTTGTGGGGATTCAGGGTGAGCGAGGTAGAAGTTTGGTATCTTTTTACTTTCATTATCTCTGCCTATTACGATCGGACGTGTTAATTTTGATCCCCGAATAAAAACTTAAATGTACATAGTATTTCTTTTTCTTGTACATTCATTTTTCTTTTTCTTGTACATTCCTTCTGGATTATATTTACAAATAAATCATCGAATGGTCATTTGTCTGTTTATTAACATACAAAAAAGTGTATAGAAATATTTTTTTTTTAATTGACGTAGTGAGGAATATTACATATAATCAATTGAAATGAGCGTAAAATTTGTATCATGGAATGGAAACAAAAACTTACGGTGTTGCAAGTATTGATATCGATATTATTTTTTAAGTGCTCCAACACTTTTTCCAAGTTACCAGCGCGTGCCGAACGGAGGAAAGATGTATTTCCATCACCCTAGAATAAACAAAACAACATAAAATTAATCATAAAACATAATATAGTATTGGTTTTCCATATAATGTAATTATGTTGTTAATACACGAGTATATTGGTTTTGTTAAATAGAAAATAATGATGGCTATTCATGTTCTAGTCTAAATGTTATATTTCCAAAAAACGTTCAATTAAAAAAAAATTTGTTTGGTCAAACCGTAAAAAAAACTGAAAAAGTGCCTGAACATATAAACTTTTTTCATATAAAGTTTTTTATATGAAAATAATATAATTATTAAACAATTTTAATATCTATATTGTTTCCATATAAAGTTTTTTCACCATACCCACTTTTTTATTAAAAAAAAAAAAAACATCGACCTCGAAAAGAAAACGCACTCTGTATTAAACATAATTTTTTAGTAATACCCTATCCCATAGGGGATATTAGTTTTGACATTAAGTTTGTTACATAGAGAAATGGTTTCGCTAGATATACCTCAAAGTATATGGATCGACTCAGAATCGCTAGCTGCTTCGATCGAGCCTTTTCTTTTAGTCCGTCCGTCCGTCTGGGCCTTAAATTTTGAGCTAGAGTTTTGAAATTTGGAATATAGACTTTCTATCCGACAAAGCAGATCAAGTGTACAAATTTTTAAAATCCGCCCACTGTTCAGAAAAACGTTCTCTTTGGAAAAGTTTGTGAACGATGTATTTTTACAATCCTTATATGTATCTATATTTCGTCTATTTCGTCTACATAAAAGGGTGTTCAAACTTGTGAATCATGCTCCTAATGAGGGCTGACGAGACATTTATATAGAGAAGAGTGACTTCATATGTTCATATGCAACTGCAAATACAAATATAAAGTTACGTACACAAGTGCAATACATTTTTAGCAAATGTTTGCGTAGACTCAACCTTGTTTGTATGAACAGTTGAAAAAAAGGATAGTGTATAAACATATGAGAAGGGTAAAATCCTATGCGGATCGTTTTATACCCTATCCCATCCCATTCTCAAAGCTAATATCCCTAAAATGTGGGCTTTATGCCAAGGAAATATTGAAATGGACGTTGTCACAACATATTTTTCAAAATCCTTTATGGTTCGAGAAAAAACAACATATTTCGCCTGCATATGGTATGTCGTGGGGTATACTAATGGTTTTTGTAGGAAAACGACACTAAAAAGTGGGCGTGGCAAAAAACCTTATGTGGACAAAATTCAAATTTCCTTACCGTTTGGCCAAAAAAAAACCGTTTTCTAAAAAGTGGGTGTGGCAGTGGGCGGAGAGAGCACAGTTTTAGTTTTGTCTAGCTCATTATATTTGCATATTATTTATACATCCTCTGCATAGATGCAATGATCTAGATCTTTGTATTTTAAAACCAAATTAATAATTTCATTAAGAGCACTTTTGATAAGCAAGGGATTAGAGAGATGGGGCGATAGCCATTGATACTGGCTATATCTTTGTTGTGCTTATGGATGGGGATAATGGTAGTTTTTCCAGCTTTGGGTTATGATTCCTTTGGTGAAAATGTTGTTAAAGAAGGTTATCAGTCTTTGTTTAGCTGAATAAGGTAGATTCTTGATCATAGGGTAGGATATTTTATTCCGTCCCGGTGTTTTGCCTTGTAACCTGCTTAAGCAACTTTCGAATTCAAGTGTAGTGATGTCAGTCTCCATGTGGGTGGCTGCTACGTTCCTGAATGTGTTCGAATTTGATAACACAGCCCCAATGGGGAACCCCATTGCTGGCACACTTGACGGATTATGTTGTCTAAGTCGGATTGGCTGAAAGTCTGTTTGGAGTGAATGTAAACACAAATGATAGTAAACTGAATACTCATACCAATTTGAATATCAGTAAATAGAATGCTTGATTTTATTTTCTTGGGTACATGAGGGATGTTATTTTTGAGTAATATACCGTTTCCTTGAACAGATATTAAATTATGTGGCTGATTAACAAAGTATCCGAAATAACCTTTAGGTTTTATTGTATCGAAATGATATTATTTCTTATACCCTATCCCATAGGGATACATCAGTTTTGATACATAGTTTGTAACATAGTGAAATAATTTAGCTAGGTGTACCTCAAAGTATATGGACCGCCTCAGAATCGCTAGCTGAGTCGATTAAGCCATGTCTGTCTGTCCGTCCGTCCGTCTGTAGGTAACCGGTTTTTGGGCCTTGAATTTTGAGCTAGGATGATGAAATTTGGTACATGTGATACTTGTACGTTCTGTTCGAACAAGTGTAAAACAAATTGTAATCCGCCCCCTACTACGCCTTCTTTTTAGAAAAACCTAATTTTATGCCAAACCGTTAAAATTTTTGAAAAAGTGTCTGAACAAGATATCCAGACAATCCGAAACATAGGCATTATTATATTTCGCCTATACAAAGTTTTTTGCCACTCCCACTTTTTGGTGGCGTTTTCAGTAAAAAAACATTTTTTGGTAAACTTTAAAACATTCCGAAATAAAAATTGATGCAAAAAAATAGCTTTTGGTAATATAAACATTTCTTCGATATATCATTTCATTTTTACCTTCGCCCACTTTTTGGAGGCGTTTTCATACAAAAACCATTTGTATAACTTAGCCATACCATATGCAGGTGAAAAACGGTGTTTTTGGTCGAGCCTTACCAGATTTTAATAAATTCTCTGAACAATATGTTGCGACAATTTCAATTTTAATATTTCTTTGACAGAAAACCCCCCATTTTAGGGATATTAATCTAAAGGATGGGATAGGATAAGGTATAAAACGATCCACACAGTGGATTGTAGCCTTCTCGTATGTTTTTCTCTTATTATTAAGTTAAGTTGATCATAATTGTTTATGAGACCATTTAGGTTCCATTGTAAAATGTTGAGAGAGTAAAAAGTTGTTGGTTGTCTTTTTTTTAGGCGTTCAGTTGATTGTCGATGGTCACCCTTGCTGCGTAGCCTTCAATTTCCTGCACACAATGTTTTATTATGTGGTTTCAAGTTTAACAAGAGGTATGATTTGTGAAAATGTTAGATATTTAGAATCAGAGAGCGACTGTGATGCTGATGAGAGAGAGATGATTTGTTTTTAAGGAAAAGGATCGGTTATCAAAATTAAGAGTAGTTGTTTTTTTCTATTGGAAGTTTGTGTTGAATGGCTGAAGGTGGGATCTGATCGTGTTTTTTTTTTTTTTTGTAAGGGATGTGGATGGCGAAGAGAGTGAGAAAGAGGTGGATCTCGGAGGCTGGCTTATTTCCTGTGTAGGTGAACGTGGAATTACTTTATTTTGAGAATTTTTTTTTTTGAGTTTGTTGGATGTCATTATTATTTGTTGACTTTTTAATTTGCTCAGAGAGCGACAAAGAATTAGAGATATGCTCTTGATTTTGTGATTCGTAAGTGCGTCTAGGCTCGGCCAGGCTGCACTTGCTTTTGATTTTTATTGTTAAGAGATCTTTGTTCTGAAAATGTTGTATGTTTTTGTTGTATGACCTAGTAATTGACAATTGCGGAACCTCATTGGCGACGGAAATATTCCTTACCCTTTGCCTTGTTCCAACCAATTTCAACCGTTTGTGAAAATTGATAAAGATCAAAGCTGAATACTACAAGGCCAGTGGGTTGGATTTTATCGTCAAATTTCTTTGTGAACTTGTACACCTCAGCTACTCCCTGGGATCTTTTTTCGGATTCTTGAACATTTGTCAACCTTGGCGCATATGATCTTTTAAGAGTAAGGTTTTTCAGGTTGACAGCACTGGTTAGTAATGGCGAGCAAACGTCATCTGTTAAAGTGAAAAGTAAGAAGTTTACCGTTTGTTACAACCATACCAGCGATGAGGCTCATTTCTGGATCAACGGATACGTAAATAAGCAAAACTGTCGCATCTGGAGTGATGAAAAGCCACATGCCATATTAAAATTAGCGATGCATCCCGAAAAAATCGACAGTTTGGTGTCGTTTATGGGCCGGTTGTATCATCGGTCCATGGAAGAAACGTTACCATCAACGGCGAACGATATCGAGCCATGATACGCGACTTTTTTTGCCCCAGTTGGCTGTGTTGAACTTGGTTGACATGTGGTTTCATCAGACCGGGGCCAAATGCCACACAGCTCATGAAACAACGGGTATGTTGAAGAATGAATTTAGTAATCAGCTTATCTCTCGAAATGGACTGGTGAGTTGGCCGCCAAGATCATGCGATTTAACGGCTCTTGATTTTTTCTTGTGGGGTTATGTAAAGTCGTTAGTCTATTTGGATAAGCCGAACACGATTGAAGCTGCGTAATTCGTGGAATACAGGCCGAAGAGACCATTTGAAACGAAGCTGCGGACAGCATTTACATGAAGTTGTCTTTGAAGCGTAAATGGCAAAGGCCTATTTATCATTACAATAAACATTTTGAGTATTTGATGCAAATTTGAGTGTTATAATCGAGTTTTAAAAAAATCTACGCTCAAAAAATCACCCGTTATATACCCTTAGAGGAGTTGAGCTGTATGGTTGGTTTTTAGCTGATATAAGAATGCTAACATCTTCTTAGTGTCTATAGATGTGCCTATAGTCTATGGGTTTTCTTAAGAAGAAAATACTTACAAATTTTCATCACTGAAATTACTACGAATTTAGGGTTTTTTACGTTTTGTAGGACGGGAAGCTCTGGAAAGTACACGTTTATTTAATTTTTCCCTGGGTTTCTCAGATAAAAAATCAGATAGAATGTCAATCTTGACTAAGCGTCGACAAGGAAATGCATCAGATAACAAAAAGATGTTAACGTTACAAGGTCAGAAGATGTCTGCGTAAACTCTTAAAATAGCGCTCTTCATCTTCGCTTTCAGCTCATTCAAAATTTGCTGATAAAATCCTAGCTCTGTTCTCTTTGCTTTACAATCACTTACCAAATATTTTCTTTTTGTGATGAATTTTTTTTTTTGCTCTAACTTTTTTTGTATGTTTCAATGGAATTATTATCGCCATAGCTGCTAGTATTTATTTATTATTATTATTATTTTGTGATGATTTTTTTTGCTTTAATTTTTTTTTATGTTTCAATGGCATTATTATCACTATAGCTGCTGATATTTAAGTTGTTTGGCAAGACAATATTTCTTTTCTGTCTTTTTAATCACACATTTCCAAGCAAACTATGTTGACAAATCAAAGGTATAAAGGTGCACAGGTACATATGCGGCAAATTGTTGCGACAACTTTTTGCTCGTCTTAAGATAAAAAAAATCGTATAGTGTATTGTTGTGATTGCAACAAGTTTTTATTTTTTTAGACACGTTATGCTAATTATACATAGATCTTCCAATTTTATATTAAAAACTTTTAGTTTTATTACCACGTTAAAACAACACAAACTAAGTAGTTACACATAACGCAAATTGACTAAGAACTATTTTTGTGTGTTTTGTATTTATAATTTCCTATTTATCTTGTCACCGTAAATTTTTTTTGTGATCAAAACAAATTGGATGTTACTACAAAGGAATGACTTGTAATGAAATATCATAAATTGAACAAAAAAAAACATTTTTGAAATAGTTCAAACAAACTAGGCGAAAGCAATACGAATAAAACAAAAATATCACATAATATATGTATTTTATGATTGCATTTTATACCTTTATATATTTATTAGATATTCCAGATGTCTTTAGAAACTTACGACTTTAATTTTTCCACTTTAATAGCAGCACTATTCAATTGGGTTATATATATGTATTATATCTACTTCACGGATAGTAGTAGGAGAATGGACAAGATACATCAATGGTACAAAACGGTCTTAGTGTATTGGGGCCCTACAAAAGTATTCGATTCTATTTTCGATTCTATTCGAAAGTTATTTCCGATTCTACTTTGAAATGAAACTATCTATGAAAATAGAATCGGAAGACGGTAATGCCAACTGGTTTTAAATTATTTTCGACTTTCGAACGAGCCTCGAACTCAATCCTTAAAAAAATATATATTTAAATTCACGGAAAAACGAAAGGTAAATTATTTTAATGCAATAAATAAATATTTACTTATATTTGCTCACATTTTTGATGCAGACAAATTTTTTGAACCCTCACTCGCAAAAACATTTGATAGCGAATTGATTAGCGCAAATTAGAACGAATCTGACATTAACTTTCGAATTAGGTAGTTCCACAAATACACGAATGTATACAAAACCGGTTGGCATTACTGGAGCTGCGATTTCGTATATTAAAACTTTCTTAAAGAATTACATAGTTCAGACTCTATGAATTCGAATATTTTTATTATAAAATCGAATTACATGGTTAGGCCCCTGCCACCCACTCTAAACTAACCTGACCTATTATAACATCTACTTACATAAATTGCATTCACGTGACTTTTAGATAGTTACGATTGGCCGTATGTTCACGTGCGCTACACTTTGACTAGAAATTAGTATTATTTGTTCTTGAAAGCAAAAACAAAATTCTTCCGAAGTTTCCTGTAACCAGCCAACTTGTTTACTAAATTTTAGTAGACCAATTAATATAAATAATTTCGGAAAACGGTTTCCTTACGAAACTTGTGATTAGCGAACTATATCTATGAAATTATGTTGACAGTGTAAATATATAGTTTAAACTGGTTAACACATACCATTATTGATTTAGAGTACCGGCAATGGTCATTGCGCAGTTACAAAACTGCAGTAATGATATAAAACAAACTAAAATATATCCTCGTAAATGAAAATTAATATATATATATCATATCTACCTTATTTTAAAAAATACACAATAAAAGAAAATCTAAGAATTCTCACCCATATACGTGGGCATATATGTAAGGATTGCAAATTTGTATCCCTTCTTGTTAGCTCATTATTTTTATTTTTTTTCAAACCCCGCCCTGTATGACAGCAAATGATTCAAACAACTAAAAGCAATAACATTTTTTGCATGTTATACAAATGTTGTATTATTTGTTCTTATTTACAAAATGAATAGTAAAACAATATTCCTAAACACGAATTTTTTAACAACAATTTTCTTAACATTTCAACTTTACATACAAAATCCGATTAACCTTACATACATTTACTACATATCGATCGATAAAATGGACGCCATTAGACAGACGATTTTTTTTCAACTTAATGCTATGGTTTTAAGAAAAGTATTTAACATTTTGCTCAGTTTTCGTAACTAAAAGGCATTTCAAACAGACAACAAATAATTTATTTACCTGTACACCGTTTTCAGTCACCATTTTTAAAGTCACAGTTTCTTTCGGGATATTTGTTTAATAAAAGTCTTTAATATATTTCACTTATTGTTAATTTTTATGCATATTCCATAGTATTATTAATAAAATAAATTTAAATATATATACTTTTTATTGTTTATTAAATTTTACTTGCAATTTGCTTCTTAATAGTTTAAAAGTTACGTTCAGACTGGGCGTTCGGGTATATCCTTTTCAATACTAAGGATATTTCCATATACAAATTTATCGCATGCGCATTTCAGGGTTCAATAGAGGGATGATGTCATACAAAAGGGAATGCAACCAATGTGTTGACGCATTATTCACGTTGATGCACTTTTTTTTGCAACATGAGAAAACAGATCGATACAAAAATGATTTAAATGTTTTTCTATTGAATTGAAATACATATATAGCAGTTTTAAGTAGAATTAATGAAGCTAATTTTACTTATTTTTTACCGTAAATAAAAGTCAAGTTAAACAACCCTTATATAACTCTGCTGACAAGATTTATGTAGCTACTATGTTCCTACCTTGGTGAATTATGTAGGTATTCAGATTTCTTACAGGAATGATAGGTCGTGGAGGAGACCACTTCATAAGATACAAGCGCAAAGTGTGAAATGCATTGATTCGTAAGGTTTTTATACTCTCTTAGGGGTATATTAGTTTTTATATTAATTTTGAAACATAAAAAAATAATAACAACAAAAAAATAAACATAGTGTAGAGTAAGTAAATTTAACCCTGTACTTCCATGTGTCTGTAGTTCGTCATCAGTTATTGGGCCTTAAGTTTATGAATCAGGAAATTGGGTACACGAACTCTCTGTTGTTGTCAGAAAACCAAGTGTGCAAATTTGAAAAATCCGCCCACTGCCTTGACTACTTTTCAGAAAAATTACGCGATTACCGACCAGAAAAGTGGATGTGAGTTAAGATGATCTATAGACGAAATATACATCTTCTTTTTTCTATAGAAACATATGAGAAGGCTACAGTCCGCTGTGCGGATCGTTCAATACCCTTTCCCATATCCCCAAAATGTGGGCTTTATGCCGATGAAATATAGAAAATGTGTTGTCACAAAATATTGTTCAGACAGTGTATCAAAATCTTTTATGGTTTGACAAAAAAACAACTTTGGGTAGGGTTAAAATGATATATCACCGTAATGTTAACTTTATCATAACCAAATATTTAAAAAATTTACCGAAAAATGTTTTCTACTGAAAATAGTTTTAATAGCTAATAGCTAAAAATGATATAAATAATGTCGAAATGTGATTATACGAACGTTTATTCCGTAATAATGATTTTCTGTTTTTTGGCCAAAACTGAAAATTCCGTTCGGAGATAATTGGGCCAAAACAAATTACGTGTAACTCATGCAAATTGTAATTGTAGTATACAAATAAAACTTCATTCAATTCGGCAAAATAGTTTGCGAGAAATTGACAATTTTCTTTATATGACCTAAATGCAAAAATCCGTTATATGGATTTCTCGAAAAAAAAACTGGGTAAGCAGTTTTGTTGGTACTAATATGCTTTTAGCATATAAGAAGATTAATCAAAATCGTTAGAGCCGTTTTTGAGCAAATTGAGGTTATGTATGATTTTTACATGGCAGGTACCAGTAATATCATCGTTAAAAGCAAACAAAAAAATGGCCTAGAATTATGACCAAAAAAACGCTGGATACGAAGTTGAAGAAAATCGCGCAAGTCGTTTAGCCTGGAGAGGCTTGTACGGATAGACGTACCGACGAACCGACGGACGTAATTCCAAAAACCACTTTTTTGAGTTCCACTATCATCGTAATGTTAAAATCAATCAAAATCTCGAGGTCGAACATTTTTGACGAAAACAATTTCTTTGTCTTTGTAAGAGAAAGTTAAAAATGGACTGCATGTTTGTATGTTAATTCGAGATCTATAGCTGGCTAAACCACTAGACAGATTTTCTCAAAATTCTCACAGGACCTAGCTGCATATCTCGAAGGCATTTCCCGCAAGGTGGTCATAGAACCTCCAATATGTAACACATCATATGCAAAGTAAATAATTGTATAATTTCATATATCTGGATAACTATAACAGCAAGAGACTTGAAATTTTGTCCAGACATATTGGTTGTGGTTTTAAGTCATCAGACAAAAAATACGCCGGATCGGAAAACTATGAAGTACTATAAAAGCAACAGTCTTGAAAATTAGTGCGAGCATATGAATTGCTAATCTGAGTAGGCAAGTAGAAAAAATGTGAAAGAGAATGTATGGCACCTCCCATACAAAGTATATATTTAATGACATATAACTGGAACATTATAATAGTGAAAGCCTCAAAACCGGGTCCAGGCATATTGGTTGTGGTTCTAAGTCGTCGTTAAAATTTGACCGGATCGGAAAAGAATTTGTGGCACCTTCCACACAAATTAAATATTTAATATATATGTAAATTTGTAAATAAGTAAGTGTTTAAAAGTCCTAAAATACCCAAAACCCAAAAAAAAAATAACAAAATCCCGAACCCAAAACCTTAAAATCATAAAAATCAAAAACCTTGAAAACCACAAATCCCAAAAACATAAACAAAAAACCCAGAAAACCCAAAATGCAAACAAAATTAAAATCCCGAAAGCCAGAAATCCCCAAAATGAAAAATCCGAAATACAGAAAACTCTGAAAATCAAAAATACCGAGAACGCAAAATTTTAGAAACTTAATAGCTTATATCCAATACCCAATATCCCAAAGTTCCAAACTCCCGGAAAACCAGTCTTTAAAATCAAAAATCCGCAAAACACAAAATCCCCGGAAAACCCTAAATTTCAAAAACCCTAAAACTCAAAATCCAAAAAATGAAAAATTCCGGAAATTTAAAATCCCCAAAAAAACAGAATGATCATATGAAATTCTCATACTGGGTGTAGTACCTTCCTAACAAAGTAAATAATAATTCGCATACATCTTAATGACTTCCACACAAACTAAATATTTAATATATATGTAAATTTGTAAATAAGTAAGTGTTTAAAAGTCCTAAAATACCCAAAACCCAAAAAAAAATAACAAAATCCCGAACCCAAAACCTTAAAATCATAAAAATCAAAAACCTTGAAAACCACAAATCCCAAAAACATAAACAAAAAACCCAGAAAACCCAAAATGCAAACAAAATTAAAATCCCGAAAGCCAGAAATCCCCAAAATGAAAAATCCGAAATACAGAAAACTCTGAAAATCAAAAATACCGAGAACGCAAAATTTTAGAAACTTAATAGCTTATATCCAATACCCAATATCCCAAAGTTCCAAACTCCCGGAAAACCAGTCTTTAAAATCAAAAATCCGCAAAACACAAAATCCCCGGAAAACCCTAAATTTCAAAAACCCTAAAACTCAAAATCCAAAAAATGAAAAATTCCGGAAATTTAAAATCCCCAAAAAAAACAGAATGATCATATGAAATTCTCATACTGGGTGTAGTACCTTCCTAACAAAGTAAATAATAATTCGCATACATCTTAATGACTTAAAT
Source organism: Rhingia rostrata (assembly GCA_949824845.1). Lineage (NCBI taxonomy): Eukaryota > Metazoa > Arthropoda > Insecta > Diptera > Syrphidae > Rhingia > Rhingia rostrata. The sequence goes on along the minus strand of OX463757.1, from coordinate 74,522,271 downwards.
ATTGATTGCCTTTATAATTTGTGTGAGCCAGTTGCATTACATAAAATGGGCTGTATCAAAAGAGTGGGCGGGGTAATTCATATAAAAAGTATATATCGATATCTTCCCGGAAAAATGTATTAAGCGAAATTTTCAAAATTTTACAAGAGACAAAAAAAAACTTGCAATGTAGGTAATTATTTGTGTATTTTGTAGTGTACCGTAAATTTTATTTTTCTATACTTTATTTTTGGTAGAAACCTCAAATCAAGACCAAAACGTGGCGCTTGCATAAATTATAAGGGCAAGTCAAAAAGTAATTTTCAGAAAAATTGTCGCTTAGTACATTTTTACGGAATGTTTTCGATATATAATGTCATATATTTGGAACACTATAATAGTGGAGCTGGAAAAATATCCGTATATTTGAAGGCTGTCATCATATCAGTAATGGTGGCAAATAGAGTATGACAGTCAGTGTGCATAAACATAAGTCGTTTATGTGAGAAGTAGTTGAAAAAAATGTCAGTTTGAAATATCAGGAGGTAAACAATTGTTATTATTTCAAATAAAATATTTCTTACCACTGCTTGGGTTACAGATAATGACCGTGTCACAGTAAAAATCCTCCACTGATTTGTTTGACCTGTTGTTGATTCATTAAGTTATTTTTCATATCTGGATATTATATAATGATCAATACATAATCTAGCGTTTTCAGTAAAAAATATTTTTGCTTAAATTTCGTCTATATAGTATAGCCCCAATTGGGGGCATTTTCATATATAAACCATTTGTACACCGTAAACCATAGCATATGGAACAGAAAAACCATAATATATATTTCCTTATTTCAACCTCATAAAGTTTTTTTTATAAAGTCCCCACTTTTTCGAATAGTAATATTAAACGATTTACACAGCGAATTGTAGTTTCCTCATAAGTTTCCCATAAAAAAAAAAACAAATTAACTGGAGTACCATGAAAGCCGCAGTCTTGAAACTTAGTGTACGCATATGAATAACCAATCGGAGTAGTTGCGTAAAAACGAGGTGTGGCACCTCCCATACAAAGTAAACATTTAATGCAGATATACATATTAATTAATAAAATAGAATAGTGAGCGCCTTGAAATATTTGGGCACGATGGTGGGACCTCCTGTTTTATGCCGACTCCGAACGGCGAATTTGAGATAAGCTTTTCTTGACAATTGATACTGCTCGGATGATTTGTCAGATCATCACGAGAGGAGGGCCAGTAAAAAATCATTTAGGTGTTGCTACGACTGGGAATCGAACCCAAACCTTCTGCGCGACAGTTCATCGCACTAACCATCGCGCCACTGAGCGCGAAAACGCAAAATCCAAAATCCCGAAAACCCAGAATTATTAAATCCTAGAATCCCGAAAATTAAAAATCCCTAAAACCCAATATCTATGGGTTTCGGATGTTTCGTTGTATTGATGTTTTCAGGCCGATGTTTTTGGAATCGATGCTCTTTTTTTTTTTAAACCTCGATACATATAACCATCGATGTTTTTTATACCCTATGTGATTCACCGCTACCACGCCGCTTTTTTAGAAAAACCTAGTTTATAGCCAAACCGTAAAGAATTTTGGCATCGCGTCTGAAATTTGGTGTATTTAGATAATCTCAATACATATATTTCGCCTTAAGAACGCTTACGTACAAATTTTAAAAATTCGAGAAATCATTCGATGCAAAATTTTTGGTTAAGGTAATATTAACATTTCGTCCTCAGATCATTTTAACCCCCGCCGACTTTTTGGGGAAGTTTTGTACAAAAACCATTACCATATGCCATAGAAAAACGTGTTTTTTTGTCGATTTAACGAATCGGAGGGATCCCATCAGGGGGCATGGCACCTCCCATGCAAACAAATGTATGCAATGCTACGAAAGACTTAGTTTTGCAACTTAGTGCTAAGCTGAGTAGTTGAATAAAAACTTGGTAGAGTAAGTAGGCGTGGCACCTCCCATACAAAGTAAATAATTATTAATCTCAGATAAATGTATCTCTAAAATAGTCATACTTTGTATGAGTTCAAAAGCAATTAACTCAGTATTGCTTGAAACGGTCTCAATAAAAAGAGTGGGCGTGGTACGTCCCATTAAACGCATGTGTTTAATGCGATATATTTGGAACACTATAATAGTTAGAGCTTTAAAATGTTGTGTGAGTTCGTAGGCTGATAATATAAGTATCGTAACAGAAAATCAGTGATAGGTACAACTCTTGCGTGTAAAATATTAATTATCATATATTTTTTTTTTTTTTTTTTTGATATTCATTTTTATTTTACTTTATCTTAAAACTAACTTACATGCTAGACAAAAATTCATGAAAAACTAGCTTACTTATCAACTACTTAAATAACTTACTGGCCCTATGCGGGCGCCCTAAATTAAATGATAACAACTTAATTCTAATGCCTTTCGGCCTATTATCTAATAAGTAAATCTAATAGTAATAAAATGATGTTTACCAAGAAACATTTGAGAAAAACTTGGTTTCTTGTCTTTTTTTTTTTTAATTTAAACTTACATACTAATTAAAAACGACTAACTTAAACTACTTAAAACTACTTACATCTAACTTAATAAAAAAATTTAACTTAAAAACTAGAACAGCCACAGCAAGCATTTTGATTTTTTTGATTTTTTTTTTTTTTTTTTTTTTTTTTTTTTTGGTGCCACCACGACTGTTTCCCTTAACATAACCTAAACAACTATGCAAGTCGGCCATATCTTTTCAAAAGTCAAAACTAACTATAACTACGTTAACCACCACAACAGGTTCTCCTGTTGCAACCTACTCCGGCGGTCCCAATCGGACACACTCCTGCTGAACCGCAGGCGCTCTCCTCCGCTCTGAGTGACGACGTCTCGGTCGTACAGGAGCCGCCTATCCACAGTTCGTCGGAAGACGTGGTAGATTAGCGGAAGCGCCGATCTATCCTGTATCAGCCCTCGACTATCCAAATATAGGAAAGCTTCGGGCGGAATAAAGCCGCTTAAACGCGCACTCTCAAAATATTCATCATTGGGATAGAAGGCCCCAAAGATGAGACTATTGTTCGAAGCCATCGATCTTGCAGCGTGAAACCGAATGAGTTTCACCAGAAAATTGTCTATCCGGTTTATGTTGGCCCCGTTGTATAGGACCTGGTTGGAATAGTATTTTGTGTAGTCAGATACTGGTGTTCTGTGAAGTCCAAGGCAGCTCCTCAGACACTGCCTCTCAAACACCCGTATCTTTTCCATTTGAGATGGGGCAACGTTGAACCACACCGGGCACCCATAGGCAATCATCGGCCTAATGAGGGCCATGTAGCAAATCACCTTCACCCTGCTGTCAAGACGACTGCTATAAAACAATCGTCTTGTCAGGGCAAATGCTCCCCTAGCTCTAGCTAGAGCAGCATCTACATGTCTTCCGAAATATAGATACTGATCTAACCAGATGCCAAGGTACTTTACTACACTTTTACTCGCCAGTGGCTGTCCGTTTGGTCCAACGATCACCAGCTTTCGCCAGTTCTTTCTCGTATCCCTAGAGGCCCTAGACAACGGTGTCCTAAACAGGATAGTTTCTGATTTCTGAAAGTTGATTTTCAACTTCCAGTCATCACAATATCTCTGGATCTTGTCGAAGTCCCGCTGCAAAAGTGTTCGAATGACTTCGACAGTAGAGGCTGTTCTGTACGCGATAAGATCGTCCGCATACGCAATTGCCTGAGTAAGACTACCTATCATATCACTGGTGTAAATGCTGAAGAGAATCGGCGAGTTTACCGCTCCCTGTTGCAGACCGTTCTTAATGAAAAATTCTGTGGTAGAAGTTACATTGCCACTTTTGACAACAAACGTTCTACCAGTCAGCATGTCATGAAGCATATATAGCAGTGGTTTACTTATGCCAAGTCTGGTCAGCTTTAGATAGAGGCCCTCTAACCATACGGTGTCAAAAGCCTTCTCTAAATCAACCAGACATGCACCGGTGCACTGTTTTTTGGCTTTGTTCCATTGTATATCAGAAACTAGTTTGGAGGCGGCATGAATGCAGTCATGTCCAGCCTTGAAGCCAAACTGGTTCTCTGGTATAATATTATTGTCCTCAGACCACTTGAACAGTGCTCGATTGAGAATCTTTTCGAAAACCTTGCTGATACTCGGAAGGAGACTTATCGATCGGAAATTCGCCGGATTGGAGTTGTCCTTTCCCTTTTTCGGGAGAGGATGAACCACCGCCGTCTTCCAACGCACTGGATAATATGCATTATTCAGCGCGTTGTTGAACAGTGTGGCGTAAATGTCCACAGCTTCAGGGGGTAAGTGTCGCAGTACAATGTTGGATATACCATCGACTCCCGCTGACTTCTTTTTCTTTATGGAATCGAAGATGATCTGGAGTTCAACCTTCGAGATTAACAGGGGACTAAACCCACTTCGCTCGGCGACTATGGCGTTTGCCAAGTTGTCGTCATCGAACCGGGTGAAACCACGGTTCTCAGATCGCCATTGCGTAATGTCGTTTCGGAGATAGACATGATGGAGCAGGGCATTGTTTTCCAGGACGCGGTTCGGGCGAATGCTATCATTCACCTTATACACTTCCTGAAAGACAGCCCCCACTGCCTCCACTTTCTCCTGAGGATCTTCAATAACATAGAAATCGTCGTCGAAGACGGCTTCCCCCGGATCAATTCCTGCTGTCAAAAGTATGTTTGTATTGTCAGTTGTTCGTTGGAGCTTAATACACGGAAGGTCGTTATGACCTTTCCTCCTAAAGATCTTATTAATTTGTGGAAACATACTCGGGTCGCTGGAATTTACGGCCCGAATTCTGTTATTCCAAAACAAATTAATGGACAACCGATAGTTCTCCTTGATCAATTGGTTGATGTTTTTGATCGACGCCTTCAGTGTTCTAATCTCCGGGTCGCGTGGGTTTGTCAGTCGTCTGTACAAGAGTTTAAGTCTTGTCAGAAGTCCGCTTTTTTGTCTGTGTAGTGCGTCAATGGTCGCGTTTCTGTACGTAGACGTTATGTCATGTTCTTTGTATTTCGGTATCGTCCTGTTCATTGTTCGTTGAATCGCTTCGTCCATTTGTTGTAAGTATTCGTCGATTTCGTTGTTTGTTAGGTTTCTGTTGTTTGGTGGGTAAAAGGCCCTCGAACGTAGTTCTCTTGATAAGGCGTTGGTGAAGCGAGGCCAGCGCATCTTACCGTAGTTGTAAGAATGCACAGGCACATACTCCTCCAGCGCCACAAGCTCGTTCGGAAGCTGTATTACGGCGGCGAGTCCGCAGTGATCACTGTCGTACTCAATCGTCCGTAAACAGTTTCGCGGGTGTTGACCTACTCTGTTAGTAACTGTCAGTCTTGTGTCTCGCAGTAAAAGATCCAGGAAAGCACCGCTTCTCGGAAACGATGGCCTATCTGTGGCGAGAATGTCGATCCTATATTCAACATTGTAGTGGACCATCCAATTGTAAAGATGGTTACCCCGAGGATTTTGTAATTGATTTCCCCAATCTTCGTGTTTGGCATTTAAATCTCCGGCCAAAAGATAAAAGTTCTCCACTGAGTTCAGTCTTAGAGATTCAAAAAGTTTTCCGAGCTCTGTTGTAAAAAGTGTAGGCTGAGGTGCTTCCGGTGCGTAGGCCGCTATCACATACAGTCGCTTCCCTTGTTGGAGAGGAATGCATATGACGCAGGCTTCCAGCAGCCGGAATCGGCGCACTTCACCACTATATATGACCTTATAACTAATGCCTTTTCGTATAAAGATAGCGACCCCGCCTCCTTGAGTGGAGTTGGGTCGGTCCCTTCTTACGATATTGTAATTATTATTAGTCAATTTATGCTTCTGGTTTAGCTTAGTTTCGCTAGCCATAAGCACATCGGGACTTTGGTCTGTAAGCAACTGGAATAGATTAGCTCTACGTTCGATCCTAATCAGTGAATTTACATTCACAGCCAGGATCTTTAAGGGTCTCTCTGACAGCGCGCCCGTTACGATCTAATTTGCGTTAAGCTCGGCAACAAGGAGTAGATATAGTCTACTCTTGACGCCTGCTCCCGTAACTGGTTTTGAAGACCGGTTAGCTGACCTTGAATGGCCCGCAACGCAGTCAACAAATCCGCATCCACTGCTGGAGCCTGAGGCACGGGGGCCTGTCTGGCTTCCTTAGGTGGATGCTGTACCGTTTTTCCCTTTCCTGACGCCATTTGGGCGTAGGAAATTTGGGGATTGACGGACATTGAGGGAGGGCGAACGGCTGGTTGATTCGACACAGCCGTTTGCTTCGCTTTTTTATTAATTTTCATTTGCTGAAACTTTGGACAGCCCCGATAGTTTGCGGGGTGCCCGCCGCCACCGCATAGTGCACATTTAAGTAGGGTCATGTCATCGACCCGCTCCTTTCCTAAACTACACTCTCCTATGTTGTGGTTCTCTCCACACTTAACACAGCGTGACCGCATTTCGCAGTTGGCTGAGGCGTGGCCGAACCTTTGGCAACGCATGCATTGAAGCATGCTGTCACCTCTTTTTAATTTTTCCCATCGTACAACCTGGAAGTTGAGGACTGAGATACTCTTCAACTTTTCCATCTTGCTTTGGGGCGATAGCTGTACTAGGAAGATCGGTAGTTTCCGATTCTCCCGTCTTGCCTTCACTGTGGTGAATGGCTTTACCCCTACGAATTCGAGCTCGTCAGTCGCTACTTGGCGAAGCTCACTTAAAAGCGCCTGCGGGTCCGTCAAGGAATCTATGCCCTTTAAGACAACCGTCTGGCATTTTTCTACTTTTGGAGTATATGTAAAAAACTCCGTTGTGGTGTCTGCTAGTAATTGCTTTATAATTTTGTACTGCTCCACTGTTAAGCAGTGGATAGCATGCCTATCTTCACTTAATCGTTTTATTGTGAAATTGTTGCCTATGGCCGACTTACATATTTCAATGGTTTCCTTAAGGTCCATTTTATACGTGTTGATGGGTGGCACTTTTTCTTTTTTCGGCGGCCGTGGCTGCTGCTGTTGCTGCTGCTGCTGCCGCTGTTCCTGTTGTTGTTGCCGCTTCTTCTGCTGCTGTTGTTGTTGTTGTTGTTGTTGTTGTTGTTGAAGCTGCTTCTTTTGTTGCTGGTTTATTGCTTGCTGTTGCTGCTGTTGTTTCGGTGGCTGTTGTTGTTTGGCCTGCGGTTGCTGCTGTTGCATATTTTGTGGCTGTCGCCGTGGCTGTGGTTGCTGTTGTTGCATTTTTTGTTGCTTATTTGGCTGTTGCTGTATTTGTTTTTCTGTAAGCTGTGGTTCCTGGGCATTGGGCTTTGTCTCGGTCCTACTGCTTTTGTGTGTCAATACCTTTTGTGGTTGTTGTTGTTGTTGTATTTTTTCGTCGCGGCATTTTTCTTCGTTCTCGCGACGCTCCTGTTGTTTCTATATTATCATATATCTAGAGTATGACATTCAGGGCTTTGAAAAAAAGTTGTTTTTGTGAGAAGTATTTAAGAAAATGGGCGGATTCAAATATCAAGAGCAATGAAATTATTATTATTTTAAATAAAATATTTTTCACCTCTACTTTGGTTACAGATGTGTTGACAGATATCAACATGGTATTGAACATATTGAAGAATATGTTCGCACAATGTCAATTTCAGTATTTCTTTGCCATAAAGCCCATATTTTAGGGATATTAATTTTAAGGATGGGATGGGATATGGTATTAAACAATCCACACAGTGGATTGTAGCCTTTTCATATGTTTTTCATTTGTATAGTCTATCTAATCGCTAGCTGAGTCGCTGTCCGTCCGTCCGTCTGTAGGTCACTGGTTTTAGGCCTTACATTTTGAGCTAAGATAATGTAATTTGGTATATGTGATCCTTGTACGTGCTGTTCGAACAAGTGTAAACATTTTCAAAATCCACCACTTGGCATGTCCACTTTTTACAAAAACGCTATTTTTGGTCAAACGGTTAAAAATTTTGAAAATATGTCCGAACAACATAATTAGACAATTCCAATACTTAAATTTTGTCTGTACATTTCATAAAAAAAAAACAAATTTCAGTGTGATTTTCTACATGGCCCTCATTAGGCCGATGATTGCCTATGAGTGCCCGGTGTGGTTCTACGTTGCCCCATCTCAAATGGAAAAGATACGGGTGTTTGAGAGGCAGTGCTTAAGAAGCTGTCTTGGACTTCACAGAACACCAGTATCTGACTACACAAAATATTATTCCAACCAGGTCCTATACAACGGGGCCAACATAAACAGAATAGACAGTTTATTGGTGAAACTCATTCGGTTTCACGCTACAAGAGCGATGTCTTCGAACAATAATTCGCGATTAAGCGGCTTTATTCCACCCGAAGCTTTCCTATATTTGGATAGTCGAGGTCTGATAAAGGATAGATTGGCGGTTCCGCTAATCTAACACTTTTTCGGAAGAACTGTGGACAGGCGGCTCCTGTACGACCGAGACTTCGTCGCTTAAGGCGGAAGAGAGCGCATGCGGTTCAGCAGGAGTATGTCCGATTGTTACCGTCAGAGTAGATGGCAACAGGAGAACCTCTTGTGGTGGCTACAAGATTGAATAATATATTGGTTTACATAATGGCTGATTTACATACTTTAAGGTTTCAGCTTTAGGTTAGGTAGGTGAAGCAGTCGTAGTGGCAAAAAAAGATAGATAAAAAAAAATCTAAAAAATGGCTGGTCTAGTTTTTAAGTTACTTGTAGGTAATTTCAATTAATTTCTAAGTAGTTTTAGTTAGTCGGTAAGTAGTTTTAATTACCATGTAAGAAACTAAGTTTTTTTTAAGTGTTTATTGGTAAATATTGTATTAATTTTAGATTTATATATTAGATAATAGGCCGAAAGGCATTAGAATGAAGTTTGTATTAATTTAGGGCGCCCGCATAGGACCAGTAAGTTGATTAATTGAGTCAAGTTTTAAAATATTCGACAAAACTTTTGATTCAAAACCATTATTAATATTAACATCAATATTTCTCCAATAGACAGTCGCTCTCCAACTCTGGTAGTGGTTAGTTGACTAGTCTGTGCGGAAGTATATTTCCAAGTGAAAAGTGAATAAGTGGCTAGTAAGCCAAGTGAATTTTATTGTCCACGTGGAGTAGTGGTGCTATCACGTGACTCAGGAGTGGGAGTCGTGGGTTCGAGTCCAACCAGACCCCAGTACTTTTAAGTTTTTTTCAATTTAAACGTTGAAGAAAACTTACAAAGAAGAGTGTTTCGGCCGAATTACCGGCTATGGAAACCGGTGCGGCGAATGAAGTCCCGCAAGAGGGGGGAAACAGGTCGCCGACAAACAAACGGCAGAAGCTGGCGATGCCTGCATCGCCATCAACAGCAACAACATCATCGGCATCTGCGACGGCAGGTATGCCAACAAAGCTGGTACCAGCGACAAAAGAGGCTGCACCAACAACAACAGCAGCAGCAAGTGATACGGCAACAACCCAAAAGGGTGAGATGAGGCGGAGGAAGTAAATCCGATGCCAAATCTCAATGCAAGGAGATGTATGCAGGTAGCGGAAAATGTATCGCGGCCAACAACAATGGAAGAAGAGGAGGAGTACAACTCTGACCTCGAGGAATCCGAGTTTGATGATGGGGAACCCCGCTACGTTGGTGAGGGAAACCCATTCAGAGAACTAGCGGAGGTTGAGGATGTTCAGCCGGCTTTAAACGATGACGAGACCAAATTAAAGCTCCTCATCGCAGAATTAACTGCTAAGCTGGAGAGGATTCGAGAGGCAAGGGAGCAAGAAGCCCTCGAAGAAAAAAGAAGGCGACAAGAGCAGAAACAGCGATACGAGCTGAAAGCGCAGCAAATGCTTCAGCAGCAACGGTTCAGTATGCAACAGAAGCAGCAGCAACAACAACAGCAACAACAACAGAAGCAGAGGAGGCGACAGCAGCCACAACAACAGCAGCAGCATCAACAACAACGGCAGCAACAACAACAACAAAGGCTGCAGCAACAAAGGCAGCAGCAACAACAACAGAGGTAGCAGCAACAATCGCAGCAGCAGCAACCCCAGCAGCAACGACAACAGGAAAAGAGGGAAGATGTACCCCCGATTAATGTAAGTGACTTGCCTACAAGCGATAGCATTAAGCTATGTAAGCAAATATTTATTAAGGACTTTATGGTCAAACATATTTCGGCCACACAGCATAAAATTATATGCCATATATAATATGGAGGACTATAAAAAAGTCCGCAAAGAACTAGAGGGGCTAAAGGCAGAATACTTTACGTATACGCCGAAAGCAGAAAAATTAAAAACACTCATCCTTAAAGGAATCGATCCCAGGGTTGATGCAGAGGAGCTCCTAAACGAGCTCAAGTATTTTGAGAGCGACGATGTAAAGTTCGTCGGCGTAAAGCCGTTTACCGCGGTCAATGGTAGAGGTGGTAACCGAAGGTTACCATTTTTCCTTGTTCAAATAACCCCCAATAGCAAAATCGATAGTGTACGCAGAATTAATCGCGTATACTATCATGCTGTCCATTGGGAAAAATTAAAAAGGACAGATCGCATACTGCAATGTATGCGCTGCCAGAGGTTCGGGCACGCCGCTTCTAACTGCAACATGCGGATTAGATGCGTTAAGTGCGACAAGAAATACATTATAAATGAGTGTCCTCTAGGTAGGGAAAGGGTTGAAGACATGAGCAAGCTCACATGTGTTCTTTGTGGAAACGCGGGACACCCTGCTAATTATAAGGGATGTCCTGTATTCCAACAGAAGAGAAAGAGTATGCTAGCTCGCAAACAGGCTGCTGAAGAAGAAAAGCGATCTAAAAGTCGCTCTTTTACAAATAGGTTAGATCCCAACGTGTCCTTTGTCCAAATGGCAGCTGGACCGGGTAAACCCGAGACATCAAAAATGCCTACGGTTGCTGAGAAAGCACCTGAAGCAGATTTGGATCTGAAAAAGTTCTTGCTGTCGTTGAATAGCAAGATCGAACAGTTCCAAAAACAATTGAACGACCAAGCAGCACGAATAGATTATATCTATTCGATGTTTGCCCAGTCTAGCGCGCCATGAACATGATGAGTACGTTGGATGAGGTAAACTTTAGGATCCTAGCTGTGAATGTTAATTCATTAGTCAGGGTCGAGAGAAGAGCCGTCCTTTCAAATCTGTTGAAAAACCAACTCCCGGATGTACTTTTGGTCAGCGAAACTAAGCTAAACCAGAGACACAAATTGGGATACAGCAACTACCATGTAGTAAGAAGAGACCGACCCCACTCCTCCCAAGGGGGTGGGGTCGCTGTCTTATTACGCAAAGGCTTACGCCATAGCATCATATATAGCGGGGAAGTACGTAGGTTCCAGGTGTTGGAAGCATGCATCGTATGCATTCCTCTCCATAGTCGGATGAGAATGTATGTGGTGTCGCTTTATGCACCTGAAGCAACTCAATTTATAGCAGAGCTCGAGACACCTTTTCGTTGCCTACAGCTTGAATCGGCTGAAAATTATTACTTTTTGGCCGGCGATCTTAACGCTAAGCATGCGGCTTGGGGAAATACAATCGAGAACACTAGAGGTCGACTGCTTCAGAATTGGCGGGAGCAAAATATGATTGAGTACAAACTTAGTTTGTACGCGACGGATATCCCGTCCTTTCCAAGAGGAAACTCTTTTCTGGACTTAGCGCTTATGCACAATAGACTAGAACTAACAAATAACGAACACGCGCGGAACTGCGTGCGAGCATTCGATTACGATAGTGACCACCTCGGACTTGATGCCGTATTTAGTATCCCAAACGAGCAAACTCAACTGGAGGAGTTCGACCAAGTGCGTTCTTTCGACTACCGAAAGACGAACTGGCCGCGTTTCACCAGAATTGTAAAGCGAGAATTACGTTTGAGCGAAATTGATCCACCGACAAACAGAAACCTTACAAACGACGAAATTGACCAAAATTTACTAAAAATGAATGAGGTCCTCACAAGGTCAATGGATCTAGCTATCCCTAAGATAACTAGCTCTGACGACCAGACGGAGAAATATCGAACGCCGACAATCGATGCACTCCACCGACACAAGCAGACTGGTCTCGAGGCTTAAACGGCTGCGTAGACAATTCACTGACAGACAAGACCCGGAGGTTCGGACACTGAAGTCACTGATCAAAAACCTAAAAAAATTAATATCGGAAAATTACAGAAAATCTATAAATTTTTACTGGGGCAACAAAATTCGGACTATAAAAACCAGTAGCCCGAATATGTTCCCCCAAATAAATAAAATATTCAGGCGAAAAGATCATAACGACATTCCATGTGTCCGAATTTCCAAAACGACAGAAAACAGACAGACACTCACGGCTGTTGGTATAAGTCCGGAATACGTTGACTCGAACGACGGTTTTTTCACGATCGAAGATCCTCAGGAGAAGGCGAATTCGATAGGCGCTATTTTCGAAACCGTGTATACGGTGAACAATCCTGTTCGCCCAAATCGCGATATTGAGGAAAGAGCCTTTCTGAATCACTTTCATCTGCGCGCTGAACTTCAAGCTTGGCGATCTGAGAATCACGGTTTTTCCGTATTCAATGACGAAAACCCTTCCAATGGCATAGTCGCCAATAGCCTGATGCTGTTCGTGCAAAAAGATGAACTCCTGGACATCTTGGTATCATTGAAAAATAAAAAGTCGGCAGGAGAGGACGGTGTCCCAAACGTCGTATTGAGACCATAGAAGCAGTCGATATCTTCACCACCCTGTTTAACAATGCACTGAATAATGCACATTATCCGGTGCACTGGAAAACGGCGGTGGTACATCCTATCCCCAAAAAGGACAAGGACAAAACAAACCCTGCAAATCTTCGGTCAATAAGCCTTCTGCCGAATGTAAGCAAGGTATTCGAGAAGATAGTCAATAGAGCTCTGCTTAAGTGGGTTGAGGAAAACAAAATTATTCCGGATAATCAGTTTGGTTTTCGAGCGAGGCATGATACCATTCATGCCGCGTCGAAACTAGTATCCGACATCCAATGGAATAAGTCCAAAAAACAATGCACAGGGGCCTGTCTGGTTGACTTTGAGAAGGCCTTCGACATCGTATGGTTAGAGGGGCTTTTCTACAAGCTGACCAGACTGGGCATGCGTAAACCCATGCTATATATGATTTATGAAATGCTTATGGGAAAGAAGTTCGTTGTCAAATGTGGCAACGTAACTTCGAGTAAAGTGTTTGAAATTAAAAACGGTTTACAACAGGGGGCGGTGAACTCCCCGATATTGTTTAACATTTATACAAGTGATCTTGTAGGTTCTCTCAGACACGCTATAGCGTACGCAGATGATCTAGTGGCGTACAGATCAGGTCCGAAAATCGAGGTCATCAACACACTTTTGCTACGTGACTTCGATCACATTAAGGGATATTGCGATGATTGGAAATTGAGGATCAATTTCCAAAAAACCGAAACAATTCTGTTCAGGACCCCAGTGCAGAGGGCTTCTTACGATACCAGAAAAAACTGGAAAAAATTTTGTATCATGGGACAGCATGGACGGCCGTTGGCGGTGAGAAGTGAAGTCAAATACCTTGGCATCTGGCTTGACAAGTTTCTATATTTTAATAAAAATGTGGATGCTTGTCTGGCCAGGGCTAGGGGGGCTTATGCTCTGACAAGAAGATTGTTTCATAGCAGTCAACTTGATTCAAGGGTGAAAGTCATTTGCTACATGGCCCTCATAAGGCCGATCATCGCTTACGGTTGTCCCGTGTGGTTCAATGTATCACCATCCTACATGGAAAGGATACGGCTGTTTGAGAGACGTTGTCTCCGATCCTGCTTAGGATTGTACCGAACGCCGGACTCCGAGTACATAAAATATTATCGCAACGAGGTTCTATACAATGGGGCTCAGTTGAATAGAATTGACAATTTCCTAATTAAGGTGACTCGAAGGCACGCTGCAAGGGCGATGGCTAGCGACAACAGCCTGATCTTTGGGGCTTATTATCCCAATGATTTATACATGGAGAGCACGCTCATATCGGGCTTTATTCCACCAGGGGCATTCATTTACATCGATTCGTTAGGGTTAGTACAAGACAGGAACGGTATCCCGGTTTTATACCACCGCTATCGTGACGCGCGGGACAAACGGCTAATCCGCGACGGGTACGTCGACAATGCTCCGGAGCTGCTCCGCTTTAGCACGGCGGTATCGGATCGCGATAGGATCGATGCTGCAAAACAGCGCACTGAATTTTGGTGGCTATATGAGGAAGGTGATTCTGCACTTCCTCAGGACTTTGCGGACTTTTAGTCCAACTCCATAGGTAAGATTTTAAATTAGGAACAAGGTCTGGGGTGGGGCTTGTGCACCATATTGGCGTACAATATGGTTGAACGCAGGCTGCCGTGGGACCGAAAGACGCAATCAGGATGGCGACCCCTCGGGGCATGCGCAACGAGGGCTCGCCACCCCGATTATAATTAAGTTAGGTTTAAGTAGTTAAGTAGTCTTAAGTTAGGCTTAAGTAGTCTTAAGTTAGGCTTAAGTAGTTTAAGTAGTCTTAAGTTATATATAATCTAGATTAAGCTTTTATATAAAACAAAAAAAAGTCACTAAACAAAGTTTTATATTTTTTCTTTGTAAATTTAAATTAAATATAAAACCAAAAAACCGACAAATATAAGCCTAAAGGCAAAATAAAACAGCTAAATATAAGCTTACAGTGGCCACTAAGGGCCGATAAGTTAGATTAAGTAAACCAGTTATTGATAAGTTAGATTTAAGCATTTTTGTCTAGTAGTAAGTTAATATTTTAAGTAAATAAAAAATGAGTTTAAAAGTAAAGTAAGTAAAGTAATTTCTCCAATAGATAATTTTAGCCCATGCCTACTTTTTGGCTGCGTTTTGCTACAAAAACTATTTGTAAACCCTACCCTTCATAGACAAATTTTGATATTTGTCGAACCATAAAAGATTTTGATAAATTATTTGAATTGTATTGTAACAGTGTCATTTTGTGTATTTAATACCTATAACGTTTTTAGGTACCATCGCTTTGAAAATGGATATGTAATTTACCTGTTTCTAAATCCATATATTTGTAAATATAAAAAGTGAATCCATATTTAGAAGTTTATACAATGTATGGATTGAAAGAGTTAAAATTCGAATTCATCAGAATATCCTGCAACCACCTACCAACCACCAAACCTGAGTGTAGTAAAAATAGCAATATCTAAACTCAAGCTTAATAAGGCTGCCGGAAATGGCGCCTGATCATCCCAGTCCTGCTCTACGGCGCTGAAGAATGGACTGTCTCAAAACCGGATGCAGAAATCCTTGGTCGATTCGAGAGGAAAATTCTTCAAAAATCTTTGGTCCCGTTTGCTTCGACGGGCTATTTAGACGAAGATTCAACCGATAACTATACGAGCTGTATAGCAACATGCCCTGGATAAAAAAGTGCGCATTGGACGTTTAAGATGGTTAGGACATGTAGAACGAAGAACACCAATACTCCGGATCGCAGAGTGTTCGATACCCAGCCAGACGTCGGACGCAGTAGAGGAAGACCTCGCCTTAAGTGGCACGCACAAGTAGAAAGCGACATTAACCTACTTGTTAGCTAAGCACCGGGCTAATTGGAGAGTCATGTTGGTTGAGGCCCAGGTTCATTCCGGACTTTAGCACCACTTAAGTAAGTAACTAAGTACTCGTTAATTGGTAGTGACGACAACACGCTTGACACGTAGGCTGGTTTGAAATTCATCGATGATGGGTGATTGTGTCGGCAAACTCAACCCATTGACAGTCCGCACGTTCTCCATGTTGTACTCCTTGGCGTCATCCTTATGTGCACTGATTCTTAAGTCCACAGCGAACGATTTGTTGGTAAACGTCTCCTTACCAAACCATTGAAGTTTCAAGTCCGTCGAGTGACCACGTAAGCGAAGTCTCCTGGCTAATTTAGTACTCATAATAGCAACTGAAAATCCTTCATGCAAGAGCGCATAAGTCTTCACAACAACACCATCACCGTACAATTGCACTCGTAAGAGAATCTTGTTGTTTTTGTCAACGTTGCAGCTGAGCATGTTTTTTTCAGTTCCATTTGATGTTTCTTTGGAAGCCTTTGATGTTGATGGCGATTCCCTCTCTTCAGGGAGCGACGAATGGTTAATCCGCTCACAGCTACTTTTCCCGCATGTCTTCCTAGCTCTACATAAACTCAAACTATGTCCATATTTATGGCAACAAAAACAAATTATTTGTCCCTTGACTAGCTTTGAGCTATCTGGAACATTTGAGCTTAAGTAAGAGGCGCATTTTTGAACTGGTTGCGGCCATTCTTTCCACAGACGGCACCTTGGACTAGCCATAGTATTTTCGCTTCCATGTTCACTGGCATATGGAACGTTCCTCGGATTAGACCTTTGCTCGACCTTGTTTGGCGTTACTGGAGTGACAAGACAGACAAGTCTGGTAAAGAAGTAAGCCACTCCTCAAAATATCTAATAGTTGCATACGGTTCTATGTAAAAGCTGCGCTGAGCCCACTCCAGGGGTTTTCTCATTGGCAGCTTGCTTACGAGTTCTTCAATGAGGGTAGGATGTCTAGACGTTGGAACATTCCACTGGCTTTTAAAAACGTTGACAGGTTTTGCACTTTGTGGCAAATGGTACCAACATCTCCAATTCAGACTCCGGAATTGATGTTATTTCCCTCACCTTTCTTAGTTGGATCTGCACCAAGATTTCTTGACGACCGAAGCGAAATTCCAGTGCAGCCATAGCTTGATCCACACTACTGGGATGGATAATCAGTGATTCGACGAATTCTGGAGCTGGACCCTTGAGATATTTCTCTAGACCGAAGAGGTTGTCGTTGTTGCTATAATTAAACCTAGCAGTAGACTCATGATATGCTATACAAAACATCGGCCAGTAATCTGGCCTACCAGAAAACTTGCTTGTGCCACTTGGACTGGAAGGAGTTGTCGACGACATCGGACTTGGCGTTAAGAAAGCATGTCTGAAAGGCTGAAGTGTCGTCAATGATGGCATGAATGATGCTATTCTCGAAATGCGCGACACGCCGCTTGAGGCTTGTTGCGATGCACCCGCGTAAGATCACCGTGGTATAAGCTCGTATCCAGGACACATGGTAGTCATAGTTGCAGATGTGCATACTCGACTTGTTACGGAAAACGACGATGTCTGGGACAGCTTACGGTGGGACATATGACGGCGGCACCTTTGTCAAACACGTTTTTTTTTGTTGTAGCACAATATCCTGAAGGCGAATACGCTCCTACTTCTCAGTTTCGGCGTTGACTTCTGCGGTATCTAATTGCAAACGCATCTCCAGTTGCTTTTTATCGATATCAATATGTGCCTCAATGAAGGTCCTATTGGCGTGGGTGTCACTTTCCGCTGAATCCGCATATACAAACAACGGAAATGTTGCCAACTCAAGTCTGCGTTCGGGAGTTGTACTTGGATTAAACCGGCTGCTATGCGTTGTGTACCGTTCGAGATGGACGCTACTTATGAAAGATGAATTCGACTTCAACAAATCCCGCTAGATGCGTAAGTTTATATGTGAGTGTGTTTAGCGGCGATACTACTACACTATAATTTTACTGGCAGTTAATATCTCGAATTAAGGCGAAATTTGTTTTAAATGACACATAAACTGCATTGGCTTTGAAGATGAGTGTAGGTAGGTATATATTTTTCCGCGTAGCGCACTCCTTTGGATGTATCGCACACGTTGGATGTATGTAGAATCGCTGGCTGCTAATTCTTCAATAACGGCGGCGACAGTGCTTCAACTTGTTGAATCTTAAAAAATAAGAATACATTTTGTTGAAGATCCGTGGCACTCACTGCGAAATAAACTTTCATACGCCTTGTACAGTTGTGAAGTTGTACGTCGTAATATTTAATCTCTGAATTTACATTGTAGTGATTTCTTGCATTTGGTTTTCCTACTTCCAATTTTTTTTAGCAGCGTTGCAATGGCTTAGGCTGGTAATCTTCAAATGGTAAGAGGCAAATGAACTCGTTAATATTTGATGTCTATTTGACAGCCGCTCAAACAGAACTGTTCGTGAAGAATCATTGCGCAAGCCACAGGGGAACAGTTTGTTTTTACATTTTCTCTACAGGAAGAAAGAGCGATTTATTTATTCGTCTTCATGATGCAATGAAGCAAAATGGTGGAGATCCTAATTCGATTGTCTTTGATGTCGAAGAAAAACAAGAAAGTGCAGGAATTGACATTTCATCAAAGATGAAGTTTCTTGTGAAGTTTCGGAGAACAAAATATTTCTGTAAAAGAACAAAAGAATTCTCTAAAAAAACAACACGGAAGCAATACCAGCAGCTCGAACAAAAACGCGAGGAGCAACGTCAACAGCTCGAAGGTCTGACTAAGTGGTGGGAAGACGAGGTAAAAGCCATCGTACTCACACTGGCTTTGCGTGGTCCAGCTGCGGAGTTTTTGCAACCCATCTTGGTTTTCAATCAACTCAATTGCAATGCTATCATGAAAGCTATTAAGATGCGGTTCAGTGATGAACATGTTAGAAGTGCATCGAGTGCAACCGCTGAACAGCTTAAGAGGGGAAACTGTTCAACTACTGCACGCAGGTGCTGAAAGTCTAGCCCATTTTTCATATCCTAAAACTAGAGAAGAGATCATCAATCAGATGGCAAAGGACGCTTTCACTCGTGCTATAGCTGATTCAAAACTACAACTAGCAGTACGAATAGCTGGAAAAAGCACACTTGTCAAAGCAATAGCTTATGCCCTGAAATAAGAGGTCAGTGAATTAACCACCATTGAATGCTCCAAATGCGTTGCTGGGAATGGCACAAATGGTTGCGACTATGGAGAGGGATTGACGTCTATCAGTCCTGCTGCAATAGTCCGTGGGTATCACCAGTGGTACTGTTAAAAAAGAAAGATGGCATCGCCCGGTTCTGCGTTGACTATCTGCAGCTAAACGATGTCATCAGGAAGGATAGTTACCCTCTACCTAGGATTGATGACACACTTAATACTCTGAAGGTGTTGGAATGGTTTTCCACACTGGATCTTAAGAGCGGCTACTGGCATGTGCAGATCCACAGTAAATGGCTTTTGGAAGTTAAAAGTTATGCCATTTGGTTTGTGCAACGCTCCTGCAACTTTTAAGCGACTGATGGAGTGCGTTTTGCGAGGATTAACGTAGAAAATCTGTCTAATGTACATGGATAATGCAATTGTCGAGGGAAAATCATTTCAAGAACACCAATACAACTCGCGGGAGGTATTCAAGACTTCGGAGTGCCCATTTCAAACTTAATCCCAGAAAGTGTTCACACTTCAGATCCGAAGTTTGATTCTTGGGACACTTTATTATACTCATTATATCACCTAGTGAGTGAGGACCGATTCCGAAAATATTGAGGCCGTGAAAAATTGGCCGGATCCCAAGGATAAACATCAACTAAGATGCTTCCTAGTACTTACTACATGCGGTTGGTACGGACTTTGCTGATGTTGATAAGAGCTTTCATCAACTCACGGAGAAAGGAAAGCAATTTAAATAGTCAAGTGAATGTAATAATACTTTTAAAAGACTTAAGCACCTGCTATGTCAAGCGCCGATGCTAGCATATCCCGACGAGAGGCGTTTTATCGCAAGTACACGGGGGACAAAAAAAAGCATTGTCAAGGTGGCTCAAATCTTTGAAGTTGTTCAAAAGCAACAAAAGGCATTTGAATGGGAGCTCATTCAAAAAGTGCCGAATCCTGAGCCAATTGAGAATGCTAAGTGCGTTTGCCAAATAAAATCAAAGGAAATAACGTGGATGGAAACAATCATTTTAATACTGTATGTGGAAGGTGTGGCTTAAAGGGCCATAAGGCTTCTTATAAAAAATGTCCGGCGAAGGGAAAAACCTGCAACAGTTGTGGTCGTAAAGATCACTTTGCTCGCCAATGTTTTATGCGAGGAAATTTAAGCCAACAAAAATACACTTTAAAACGCAAATGATATAATGAACTACAAGACCAAACGTTTTTTTTTTTTTTTTTTTTAAATTCATTTTTATTTTATTTTTCTTAAAACTAACTTAAATGCTAGACAAAAATTCATGAAAAACTAGCCTACTTATCACTACTTAACTAACTTACTTGCTCTATGCGGGCGCCCTAAATTACTCGATAACTTTATTGTAATGCCTTTCGGCCTATTATCTAAGATATAAATATAAAAGTAACAACATTTTTTTACCAAGAAAACTTTGAAAAACTTGGTTCCTTGTCTTTTTTTTATTTTATTTAAACTTACATGCTAATTAAAACTACTTATCGACTAACTTAAACAACCTAAAAATTCATTAAAACTACCTAAAATAACTTAAAAACTAGAACAGCCACAGCAAGCGTTTTTTTTTTTTTTTTTTTTTTTTTTTTTTTTTTTATTTTTTTTTTTTTTTTTTTTTTTTTGTACCACCATGACTGCTTTGCACCTAAACCTAAGACTAAAACTATGTAAGTCGGCCATAAAATAACAATTTTTAGTCAACTATCTTTAATACTAATTCAACCACCACAACAGGTTCTCCTGTTGTGACCTACTCCGACGGTCCCAATCGGACACACTCCTGCTGAACCGCAGGCGCTCTCCTCCGCCCAGAGCGACGACGTCTCGGTCGTATAGGAGCCGCCTATCCACAGTTCGTCGGAAGACGTGGTAGATTAGCGGAACCGCCGATCTATCCTGTATTAGCCCTCGACTATCCAAATATAGGAAAGCTTCGGGCGGACAAGACCAAACGTGAACTGGTTCAAATGATTAACCAAAATCCTAGACGCATTAAAATTGAGTAGTAAGATGTTTTTATGGTTGATAACAACGAAGTATTTAACACTATTTGGCATAATATTTGGGGGAATTGATCTGGAGGTAATTGTGAATTCGGGGACAAAACGAAGAAAAACAGATCGAGCATCATGCGTTGAGTTGAAGGCTAAAAATATCCAGACGTCACAACGAACCAACAAAGTTGATCTCCAGTTTCGTGGTTGCCGTGGTTACAAATTGAATTGCTTGGGAAAGTTCACTGCACTAATAAAAGTTCCCAATCAGGAGACTTTCGCACAGTTTTACGTAGCAGATGAGTTTGGCAAAATACTAATTGGCTATGATACTGCAAAAGCTTTGATCGTTTTGAAAATTGACTACATTCCAAACTTCTGACAAACGTTATTCATTTAAACAAAAATATTGGAAGCAAGTTAAAGATGAAGCACTTTGGTAAAATCAAAGGTGTGCTGGTAGATATTCCATTGAAGCCATATGTGTTATTCAACCTTACCGTCGGGTATTAGGACCGTCAGAAAAAATAGTTGATAGAAAAATCGAGGAAGTGTTGCAACAGGGTATCATCGAAAAAGTCCACCAAATCCAAATAAGTAAATAGTCAAGTGAATGTAATAATACTTTTAAAAGACTTAAGCACCTGCTATGTCAAGCGCCGATGCTAGCATATCCCGACGAGAGGCGTTTTATCGCAAGTACACGGGGGACAAAAAATAGTAATAGCCTATTTCAGTAAGGTTTTGTCCAGATCGGAAGAAATAATTAGTGTGTGAAGGAGCGAACTTGTCAGGTTTTTGGGAGAATAAAAAGAAATCCCCGATAGTAATAAATGTGCACTCCACGGCGGTTTATTCAAGAATGGTAAAATAATTAATATAACAATTCAATGTTAGGTATATGGGTGAATGTAGTACATAATAGAGACATGTATGTGTGTACAATATGTCTGTAGAGAGAAAACGTACTTAATACATAATTAATATAATTAATTTTTTTTAATTCATTTCATATTATATATATATGCTACGCTCCTTTAATCTTGTGTAGCGTCAATTCTGCCGACGAAGCATTTCCATAAATACCTTTATGGCAGGAAGTTCCTTCTTCGTACAGACCATGCTACTCTAAAGTGGTTGATTTAACTTAAGAATCCAGATGGATTGATCGGCTGCAGAGCTACGATTTTAACATTCAGCATCGTAAGGGCCGCCTGTAAAGGACCGAAACGAAAGACACTAGGTACCATGCATCAATAAAACGTTGAGTCACCGTTCGAAAGAATAGCAACAGATATTGCTGGCCCATTTCCAGAAACGAACAGCGAAAACCGTTATATATTAGTTGCTATGGACTACTTAAGCAAATGGCCAGAAGCATTCGCTGTACCTAACCAGGAAGCGAAAACCGTAGTGGAAGAGATTGCAGGTATGCAGATTTGGGGCACCATTGGAACTACATTCCGATCAAGTTAGGAACTTTGAGTCCAGAGTATTCCAGGATGTTTGCAAGCGGTTAGGTATTAAGAAGATAAGAACGACATCGCTTGATCCACAGTCAAATGGAATATTGGAACGATATAATCGAATCTTGAAAGAATACCTCTCTAAGGTTGTAGACAATCAACAAAACTGCAACTTTGCATACCCACAGGTGTGTTTTGGTGTTGTAATCATTATAATTAGATTCCATTGTGGATTTAGGAACATTCGAAATGAATATCGGTAAGTGTCTATCCAAAGCGATTAAATCAGATTTTTATTTAAACATACTCTTATTTCTAGAATTATATTGCTTGCAAAACGGTTTCTCCTTTAACAATTCAATTACACTTATATGAAATCAAATACCAACGATTAAATTCGCGAACTTTTATCACTTTCCAAAATTCACTCAGTCACTATTCAAATCACTTACACTATTCTAATCACGTTCAGGTCACAATTAAAACTAACTCTATGGTTGTCGCTTCATGTCTATTTATACCAATTCACATACTGATGGCATATTCTCTGAGATTCCCGAATTTACTAGATGGTTCGAGAAGTGGTTTTGACAAATTCATTCCAGTGGGTAATCATTCATTCCAGTGGGCATTTATTCATTCCAATCGACACTAGATGGTACTGTTCGATTTTCACACATCAAGGCAGATTCGTACACTACAATCTAAAATTATAAAAATATACAACATATGACTAGGAGTTATTAATATGAACAACCTTTCCGTAAACGAATAATCGAACAGTTCGAAATAAACGTCAAAGTTAACCAAGGGAATGGGAAATCCCTTCTGGTGTGGTGGATAAGTCACTTGAATACGAACCGTCAAGCGTGAATGGTGTATATTACATTGGCGACGAGGGCAAAACAAAAAAAAGCATTGTCAAGTTGGCTCAAATCTTTGAAGTTGTTCAAAAGCAACAAAAGGCATTTGAATGGGAGCTCATTCAAAAAGTGCCGAATCCTGAGCCAATTGAGAATGCTAAGTGCGTTTGCCAAATAAAATCAAAGGAAATAACGTGGATGGAAACAATCATTTTAATACTGTATGTGGAAGGTGTGGCTTAAAGGGCCATAAGGCTTCTTATAAAAAATGTCCGGCGAAGGGAAAAACCTGCAACAGTTGTGGTCGTAAAGATCACTTTGCTCGCCAATGTTTTATGCGAGGAAATTTAAGCCAACAAAAATACACTTTAAAACGCAAATGACATAACGAACTACAAGACCAAACGTGAACTGGTTCAAATGATTAACCAAAATCCTAGACGCATTAAAATTGAGTAGTAAGATGTTTTTATGGTTGATAACAACGAAGTATTTAACACTATTTGGCATAATATTTGGGGGAATTGATCTGGAGGTAATTGTGAATTCGGGGACAAAACGAAGAAAAACAGATCGAGCATCATGCGTTGAGTTGAAGGCTATAAATATCCAGACGTCACAACGAACCAACGAAGTTGATCTCCAGTTTCGTGGTTGCCGTGGTTACAAATTGAATTGCTTGGGAAAGTTCACTGCACTAATAAAAGTTCCCAATCAGGAGACTTTCGCACAGTTTTACGTAGCAGATGAGTTTGGCAAAATACTAATTGGCTATGATACTGCAAAAGCTTTGATCGTTTTGAAAATTGACTACATTCCAAACTTCTGACAAACGTTATTCATTTAAACAAAAATATTGGAAGCAAGTTAAAGATGAAGCACTTTGGTAAAATCAAAGGTGTGCTGGTAGATATTCCATTGAAGCCATATGTGTTATTCAACCTTACCGTCGGGTATTAGGACCGTCAGAAAAAATAGTTGATAGAAAAATCGAGGAAGTGTTGCAACAGGGTATCATCGAAAAAGTCCACCAAATCCAAATAAGTATCCGGAATTGTATAGAAAGGGTTCCGATGATATAAGAATTTGTGTGGATATGAGGCGAGCCAATTTGGCAGTGGAGCGGGGACACCATCCAGTTCCAACTATGGAAAACTTTTTACTGCATTTGGGCGATGCACAATTTTTTTTTCAAAATTAGATGTAAAACGAGCTTTTCATCAGGTTATCAAATTTTCTTTGCAGTAAATAAAATACATTAAAAAAAGGAATTTATTTGTTTAGGTTGAAATTTCGCCAGAATCGCGAGAGATTACTACATTTATGACCAGAAAGGGACTTTTCTGATGATAAACGCGGCTAAGTTTTTTTTTTGCAATTCATTTTTATTTTAATTCATTTTAAAACTAACTTAAATACTAGACAAAAGTTCCTGAAAAACTAGCCTACTTATCAACTAATTAACTAACCTACTGGCCCTATGCGGGCGCCCTAAATTAGCAACTACGATAACAACTTAATACTAATGCCTTCCGGCCTATTATCTAGTATGAATATTCAAAATATATTTATTTTTATCTTTTTAAAAACCTAGAATTAAAACTACTTATGACCTAATTAAAACTACCTATGACCTAATTAAAACTACCTAAAAATAACTTAAAAGCTAGAACAGCCACCGCAAGCGTTGTCTGGTTTTTTTTTGTGCCACCATGACTGTTTCTCACCTAAAGCTTAAAACTATGTAAGTCGGCCATACAATTACAATTGTAAGTCAACTATCTTTAACTAATTTAACCACCACAACAGGTTCTCCTCTTGTATCCTACTCCGACGCTCCCAATCGGACACACTCCTCCTGAACCGCAGGCGGTCTCCTCCGCCCTGAGCGACGACGTCTCGGTCGTATAGGAGCCGCCTATCCGCAGTTCGTCGGAAGACGTGGGAGATAAGCGGAACCGCTAATCTATCCTGTATCAGCCCTCGACTATCCAAATATAGGAAAGCTTTGGGTGGAATAAAGCCGCTTAAACGCGCAATCTCAAAATATTCATCATTGGGGTAAAAGGCTTCAAAGTTGGTCCCGTTGTATAAGACCTGGTTGGAATAATATTTTGTGTAGTCAGATACTTCTGTTCTGTGTAGTCCAAGACAGCTTCTTAAACACTGCCTCTCAAACTGCCTTTTGCATTTGAGATGGGGCAACGTTGAACCGGGCGCCCATAGGCAATCATCGGCCTAATGAGGGCCATGTAGTAAATCACCTTCACCCTGCTGTCAACACGTTTGCTATAAAACAATCGTCTTGTCAGGGCAAGGGCTCTCCTAGCTCTTGTCAGAGCAGCATCTACATGTCCTCCGAAGTATAGATACTGATCTAACCAGATGTCACTACACATTTACTCGCCAGCGGCTGTCCGTTTGGTCCAACCATCACCAGCTCGCGCCAATTATTTCTCGTATCCCTAGAGGCCCTAGACAACGGCGTCCTAAACAGGATAGTTTACGATTTCTAAAAGTTGATTTTCAACTTCCACTCTTCAATATATCTCTGGATCTTTTCGAAGTCCCGCTGCAAAATAGTTCAAATGACCTCGACAGTAGGGGCTGTTTTGTACGCGATAAGATCGTCCGCATACGCAATTTCCTGAGTAAGACTACCTATCATATCACTATTGTAAATGCTGAAGTGAATCGGCGAGTTTACCGCTCCCTGTTGTATACCATTTTTAATTAAAAATTCTGCGGTAGATGTTGCATTGCCACTTTTGACAACAAACATTCTACCAGTCAACATCTCATGAAGCATATAAAGTAGTGCTCTACTTATGCCAAGTCTGGTCAGCTTTAGATAGAGGTCCTCTAACCATACGGTGTCAAAAGCCTTTTCTAAATCAACCGTCTGGTTGATCGTTCAGAAGCTGTATTACAGCGGCGAGTCCGCAGTGATCACTGTCGTATTCAATCGTCCGTAAATATTCTCGAAGGTGTTGACCTACTCTCTCCGTAACTGTCAGTCTTGTGTCTCGCAGTAAAAGATCCAGGACAGCACCGTTTCTCGGAAACTATGGCCTATCTGTGGCGAGAATGTCGATCCTATATTAAACATTATAGGTGACCATCCAATTGTAAAGATGGTTACCCCGAGCATTTTGTAAATGATTTCCCCAATCTACGTGTTTGGCATTTTTATCTCCCGCCAAAAGATAAAAGTTCTCCGCTGAGTTCAGTCTTAGAGATTGGAAAAAAAATGGTGTAAAAGGCCGCTATCACATACAGACGCTTGCCTTGTTGGAGAGGAATGCATATGACGCAAGCTTCCAGCAACTGGAATCGGCGCACTTCACCACTATGTGGGTGGCCGCAGTGTAGTGGTAATGTGTTCGTCTGTTGAGTGGAAGGTTGCGCGTTCAATCCCAGCCAAAATCCATTTCACTTTTATTTAATGCACACCATCTTGAATTTCTTCAAATTTAACGAACACAAGAAAAAGTGACTCCCCGAAGCTAGTTCGGACACCACCCATGGAGTTTAAGTCTCCACTACATCCAAAATCTTTCCTATCCTCTCTTTCTTCCCCTTTTCTAACGCTCGAATATACTATGGTAACATACATATAAAGGGTATTCATAACCCCTTGAGTACGTGTAAATTATAAAAAAAAATATATGACTTTATAACTAATGCTTTTTTTTATGAAGATAGCAACCCCGCCTCCTTGAGTGGAGTTGGGCCGGTCTCTTCTTACGATATTGTAATTACTGTTAGTCAATTTATGCTTCTGGTTAAGCTTTGTTTCGTTAGCCATAAGCACATAGAGACTTTGCTCTTTTAACAACTGGAACAGATTAGCACTACTTTCGACACTACAAAACATTTTCTTCTTCCTCTTTGTTATTGGTCCCGTAGCTGGTGGCCTATCTTTCGCCGCACCTGTCGTTTGCCAATCTGACGCCACTACACGTTCGGCCACGGGCTTCACGTATGTTTCAAAACTACATACACGCCCCTGTTCCACTGCGGAAATCTAAGTTGGCAAACAAAATCGTTTGCTTCATCACATTGCAAAAAAAAAATTATGTAAATCAGTATAAAACATTAGTAGGAAATAAATTTAAAAAAACTTGTTGAGTTCATGGGTCAGTAAGTAAAGAAATGTATTGCTATTGCGGGATTTATTTGAAATCACTCGTTGTAGTTTTCCAACTTTTTAATAGATGACGCTACATCTCGCTATGGAAATGAAACTCTTTGCACAAGATGTCGCCCTTTTGTAACATGTTATTATGGAAATTTCAGTTTGCCGGCGCCAATTGATTCTTTGTTAATCTGCAGTGAAACAGTGGCGTCTGTGCTGTTTTGTTTCTCGCAGAAGCGTATGAAAATGGCATTTCACTAGCAGTCCATATATCATAAGTCAATGGTCTAACCACTTCGGGAGTTGGAGAGCGATTGACGCGGTTAATGTTCGGCATTATATGTGCACCTGAAAATTTTCAAAAGTTGATGGAACAGATTTGAAGTGGTAGTGAGGGTGTCATAGTGTTTATAGGTGACATTGTTATCTTTGCATCAACAAGAGATCTTCATGACACACGTTTAAAGAAAGTGCTAGACCGCATACGAAAGTTTAATATCACGTTAAACAAAGAAAAATGTGAATTTGCATTAGGTACGTTTCCACTTCCTCTTGTCTCGACGTCAGTTCGATTTGATTACAGATCATAAGGCATTGAAAACTTTTGCGCGTATAGAAAGATGGGTCATTTTGCTTATGTCTTGTAAATTCCAATTTATTTATAAACCGGAAAAATCCAATATGGCTGATGCTTTATCTCCCCTAATTAAGCAAATTAATATTAAAACGGAAAAAAGTAATGGTACTGAAGAGTATCTTAAATGGATAAAGTCGTATGCGAATTAAATTGAAGAAAAGTCAGCAACGGACGTGGAAGTACAAGCAGTTAAGAAAGCAATAGATCAAAGTTATTGGACAAATGATGTTTCTGCATTTAAAATGTTTGAGCACGAACTGTCTTTTGTCGGAGGAATTTCGCTACGCGGCACACGAATGGTCTTTCCTGAAAGCTTGCGTGACCAAATACTTAAACTTGCTCCTGAGGGTCATCCCGGAATGACACTTATGAAGGTACGACTTAGAGCTAAGGTTTGGTGGCCAAAAATCGATGCTCAAGTGGATGACTTCGTAAAAAAAGACCAATTATTAAAAACATATGAAGAGGCTATAATCCTATGTGCGGATCCTTTAATACCATATTCCATCCCATCCTTAAAATTAATATATTAATATAATATATATGTCTGCTTTATAGGGATGAGACATACAAAACGGCACAACATATTGTTCAGCTTATTTACCAAAATCTTTAATAATTCGACAAAAAATGTTTTTTTTGCATTTTTCCTCAGAAAAGTGGGCGTGGGTAAATGATCAGTGAACGAAAAGCTTATATTAATATTACCGAAGCGGCGTTTTTGTATCTAATGCTTTTTCAAATTTGCTTAAAATTTTGACAAAAATCGTTTTTTTAATAAAATCGACCCCAAAAAGTGAACGAAATATAGATATTAACATGGTCTAAATATCTTCTTCAGATACTTTTTTATGATTCTTAACGTTTTGGCCAAAATCTACGTTTTTATAGAAAAGTGGTGTGGCAATGGGCGGATTTCAAAAACATTTTATAGTTGTTCTGCTGGGAGCAACAAAGAGTACGTGTCCAAATTTCATCATTCTAGCTCAAAATGTTAGGGCCAAAAACTGTGACAGCGGCAGACATTTATAAATCGACTCAGCTAGCTATTCTGAGTCAATCCATATACATATACTTTAAGTTATATCTAGCAAAATAATTTATGTTATCTGAAGGATTTTTTCAAACTTTAGTGTTACATTTTGTATCTATAATACCGATTCCATAAACTTCTCTGATTATTAATTCATAATATTCGTCCATCAAATTTGAAGTAGCTTAGCCTTTAGCTGTGTCCACAGACCGACAGACGGAAAGAATTTTCGGACACACTTTTTCTAGCTTTCCAATTATTGTAATGTTTTGTTTGAATAACATCTCTATTTCTTATTATTTGCACAATACCCATACTATTAAAAGCAAGTAAACATGTAAACACAGGTACAAAAGCATTAAGTACTTTGTTTTTATTCTTGAGATTATAAATACATTTGCCATTTTGGAAAGCCCCAATTACACATCTAAATGTATCTGCAATTTTCCTACTTGCCTAAATTGTATCTTATTAAGAAATAGGATTATAACTTACTCCCAAACTAGATAGTGATGGAAATCGTTTCTTTAAAGTCTGCATAAATTGTATTATTTTTTCACTTTTAACATTAGAAATAAACAAAAAAAAGCAAATGTGTTAGAATATAATTGTATACTCTACTACCCGTTCTAGTGAACTACTAAATTTATTTGAGTACATTTTCCCGGATACAACAAGAGCTTTTCAACCAACATGATTATTGTATGTTTATTTTTAGACAATAATATTTGCCATTAGAATCTAAAAAAGTTTCAGAAGCTTTGATAGATATATTTAATAAATGTTCATTCAACTCTTTAATCATTATTACATGAAAAGAAAACTTGAATGGATTTATGTACTCATATTATTACTACCATTTATATGAAAACTTACCCCAGAATGTCCTGTTGAAACAGCATCTGGTGCGTATTTTGTGTGCTGTGAATTTTGATGTTTGTTATGGAATTGTGGGTTTTGCTGCTGCTGCTGTAGAATGTTTTGATTGTGATAATGGTTGTAAGTAGGAGGAGATGGCATATTATGTCCACTATGGGGTAGATGTGATTGATGTTGAAGTCCAACCTGATGGCCATGATGGTGAGGCATATGACCTTGCGAAGCTTCTACTAATGTCGGTTGTATATGAGTAACAAACTGTGCCATATTTTGAACAACACAAACAATTACTCTTAATCTAGAACTTATTAAGTTTTTCACCGGAAATTATGTCACGATAGGTATATATCTAAGATGTGCAAACTAGAATATCTTTCGGGTGATTTTTGAAAACTAATGTGGAAGAATATTCCATGAACAACTCAAGTATCTACACTAATTATTACTTCAAAGGGACTTCTCTTCTATAGGGAATGAATTCCGAGTTTGCGCATAATGTATTTTAAAAAAAGCCCAGGAAGAAAGCTTTTATATCTTATTAAAATGCTATGTTACTAGTGATATTAAGTTGGATAATATTACAACTTTCTTGTACAAGAGAAAGGTATTGATTTTAAGTCAATTTTCGAGATCTTGATTGATTCTTACATTACGATTAAAGCGGAACACCGAACACAGTATACCTACTATGAAGTCACAGAGATGGAAAGCACGCTAATGGATTATTCCTCGTAATCAGTCTTCACATGTGGCAGCATAGTATAGTAGTAGTATAGTAATAGTAAAATATTCAGATTATTAAATAAGAAGTACAGAACATATTGCAATCAGAAAATGTTATGCAAATTGTAAAATAAACTAAAATTGAATTTTAAAAAAATATTATTTCAAAAATGTTATATGATTAACATGAGCAAAGTAGGGCGGATATCTTAAACCATCAGCACAAATTGTACAACAATATTTCTATTACAGACAATAATTAATAATTAAGTGACTTTTGATGATCTTTCTGGAAGTCTATTCGGTATTTTTTTATTACAAGAAATTAGAAAGAAAGGAAATTTGTTTTAATTCCTTTGGGAAATAAATGAAAACAGTATTAAAATAATATATAATTAAATCCAATTGACACAGCAAAAATGTAACTTTTTTTTACCCCTGCCGAAATGTCAAAAATTTGACAGTACCTAAATAAAGTTTAACTCCTATTTTAACGCAATTGACACACGGCCTTAGGGACAATTTTTTGTTTTTCTGCTGTCCCAGAGACATATGAAACAGGGAAACTTTGTGTAATCGCCTTGCTGATCGAGAAAAGTAAGCATCATTTTCTGATGATCTACATTCTATGTCATATTGGCCTATAAGTTTAGATATGTGGTAATTACACGAAACTGGGACGTCAACTGAATGTTATACGGGACGCTACACAGATGTAGTACTTGGGTATGTCCATTTATCTTGATTTAGACTATTGTCTTAATCTGTTATTTACCCCGTCAAATGTATTTAAAAAGTCTAAAAATAAAAAGATTTCAAGTGCATCCAATCAATAAATAACGCCAGAAATAAAAAGAATATTATCGTATAAATACAACTTATTAAACCTCCTCCTAAAAGATCAGGATTATCTATTTGTCCTGATTATAATTGGTATAAGAAAACCATGTCATTGTTAAGTCTTCGTTGAGACAAAGGCAACAACTGAAAGAAGTATCAGAGCAAATCTTGTGAATTTACGTATGACTGCCTCAATTCTGTTTGAATGAACTTCAGGTGTCCCCACTTGTAAGACAAACTCCAAGTGAGGACGAACTAGACATTTATATAGCAAAAGGGTGACATAAGGGTCATTAAACTCTTTTAACCAGCATTTTGAAAATCACAAAATAGAGTTGGATTTATCGACAATAACGTTTATGTGTTTATTAAACTCCAACTTCGGATCAACATAAACACCAAGATCCTTTAAACTGGCTTCACGACAGAGAGTATGCCCAGACAGAGTATTGTAAAATGAAGCCGGGCTTCGAATGATAAAACACTTTTCTCTTTTATGTTTAACAATAATTTATTTAAACACACTCTTATTTATAGAATTATATTATTTACAAAACGGTTTCTCGTTTAACAATTCAATTACACTTATTTGAAATCACATACCAACGATTAAATTCGCGCACTATTATCATTTTTCAAAATTCACTATATGTAACTCACCCAGTTAACGCTATTCAAATCACGGTCAGGTCACAATTAAAACTAACTCTCTGGTTGTCGCTTCATCTCTATTTATACCTCGCAATTATTAGATGGTTCGAGAAGTGAATTTAACAGACACCCTTCTTCTAGTCATTCATTCTTTCCAATCGACACTAAATGGATCTGTTCCATTTTCACACATCAGGGTAGGTTCGTACACTATAATCCAAAATTATAACATTGCTTCCTCCTAAACTTGTTCGTCCCGAACAAGTATATCCTCAGTTTCACCTTCAAAACGATGTAACAGATCCAGATGAACTACCTCTAATTTTCTCGAAGTCCTTTCTGTTTTTGGTAGACGACCTCGTTTATACGCTTCACAATTTTGTAGGGGCCTTCCCAGTTCGGCAGTAGCTTCGGCGATATTCCTTGTTTACGTTGGGATTATACAGCCACACCAAATCACCTTACCGAAATACAATGTTGCTCTGATATCGTACCTGGGTTTCATACGCTCGGTTGCCAGTCTTATTCCTGTCCTGGTAATATCGCAGATATCTCGGGGTCTTTCGCGGAGATCATCAATGTAGTCATCTTCAGTTGGGGATCCGAACAATACTTCAGTAGGCAACATTAATGCTCCGCCAAATAAGATTTCATATGGGGAGTGTTCAGTCGTGCTATGGACCGCGCTTCGGTACGCCATGCAACGAAACCAATTTCTTTGATTGTCGTCTACTACCTTAAAGAGGTGTTCTTTCAAGGTTCGATTGAATCGTTCCACCATTCCGTCTGACTATGGATGCAGCGGTGTCGTTCTCGTCTTCTTAACACCTAACCGCTGGCAAATATCCTGGAATACTCTGGACTCAAAGTTTCTACTTTGATCAGAATGTAGTTCCAACGGTGCCCTGAATCTGCATATCCATTTGTCCACGATCTGTTCCACTACGGTTTTCGAATGCTTCTGGCCATTTGCTGAAGTAGTCCATAAGAACTGAAATGTAAAGGTTTCTGATGTTCGTTTCTGGAGATGGGCCAGCAATAACTATTGCTATTCTTTCGAACGGTGCCGCAACGTTGTACTGATGCATGGTTCCTTGCGTATTTCGTTTTGGTCATTTACAGGCGGTGCATGTAATGCATTTTTGGTAACACTTTTCGATGTTTTCTCTTGCAGATAGCCAGAAGAATCGTTGCCTCTTTTTGTCTAAAGTCTTTTTGTTTCCCAAATGTCCTCCCGATACTCCACCATGTAGCTCCCGTAATACATCTTTGACCATGGACCGTGGAACGACAAGCTGTGGTACAAAGGACTTTCCGTCGGATG
Source organism: Rhingia rostrata (assembly GCA_949824845.1). Taxonomy (NCBI): domain Eukaryota; kingdom Metazoa; phylum Arthropoda; class Insecta; order Diptera; family Syrphidae; genus Rhingia; species Rhingia rostrata. The sequence continues at coordinate 74,488,808 of OX463757.1, read as the reverse complement.
ACTCCCATTTTCTTCTCAAGACACCAACCTGGACATGAAGAGAATCCCATTGGGCCAAGTACGCAGGGTGGTGATGAACTCCTTTTCTTCTTGGAGTGTCTTGCAGTTCATTCCGCATGGTCGACGAGACAGTGTGTCAGCGTTAGAGTGCAGGGTGCCCTTATTATGCTGAATGTCAAAATCTGGAATTTCAAATTGAAGCAGCCACTTTAGAGCAGCATGGTCTTTACGAAGTAGGAACTTGCTGCCATAGAGGTATTTATGGAAATGCTTCGTCGCCAGAATTAATGCTCAGAGTTCCCTCCTGTTCACACAATAGTTTCTTTTAAGGTCTGGGCGGAACCTTGCTGAAGTAGGCCACCACTCTTTACTGTCCCTCGTGAACTTGCGGTAAAACGCACTCCGAAGTCTCAGGAATACCTCCCGCAAGTTCTGTTGGTGTTCTTCACATGATTTTCCCACGACAATTACATCATGTAGGTACACCAGACAGATTTCCCAAGTTAATTCTTGCAAAACGAATTCCATTATTCGCTCAAAAGTAACACGAGCGTTGCACAAACCAAATGACAACACATTGAACTGCCACAAGCCATTTCCTGTGATGAAGGCCGTCCTCTGCCTGTCCTTAGGGTGAATTGCACCTGCCAGTAGCCGCTCTTCAGGTCCAGTATTGAAACCCCTTCAGATCCCTTTAGAGTATCGAGTGTGTCATCAATCCTAGGTAGAGGTTAACTGTCCTTCTTGGTGACATCGTTGAACCGCCAATAGTCAACGCAGAACCGGGTGCTGCCATTTTCTTCTTAACCAGTACCACTGTTTTCTATCAGTCCGTCCGTTTCCGTAGTCGTAACCATTTCTGCAACTTCAGCCTGCTTGGCTAATGGCAGCCGCCTTGCAGGCTCACCAATTGGTCTCTGCCGTAAATTCTTCAATCAGGTTTCCGCACAAATTTGCTGCTCCTGATTCAGCTTGCATGAGTTGAGAATCGATCTCGTTATGTCCGTCCGTTTAGTTGGTAGCACTGATGTAGCAGTCTCCACTTCGGTTAAGCTTGACATTGCGTTAACCGGAACGAATTTACCAATCACTTTTCCTTTTTGGATTCTCACGTCGTGTGGTCTAATATTTAAGACTCTTATTGGAACCATGTTGTTCTTTGGTTCCACCAACATTTTTCCAACGATCTAGTTTTGGAGATTATCGTCTGCATCTGGTTCAATAAGTAGGAATCGGCGGCTCCCAGGATCACCCTCCAGCTTAACCCATATAACAGTTTCTGATGACGGTGGTAACACTTGGTCCTTCCCGACGACTGTTCTCAGAACAACTGCTTTTGGTAGACCGTATTCCATTGGGATCTCCACATTTTGATATCTCAAGACCCTCATGCCAATATCTAAAATTATTTCATAAGTCTTCATGAAGTCATTCGTCACAAATATCAGCCACCAGGCATGCATGGGAGAAGGTGAGTCCCGCCGTGTATATCGTCAGCCGTACTTCCCCACATACTCGAGCTCTTTCTCCAGTTGCGGTCCTCAGGCAATAGATGCTGGTGTTATGTAGCCACGGCTCACCGACGGTGTTTTTTTGGATAATGGAAGCAGTAGCTCAAGTATCAATTGTATCTGAAAGTTCTTTCCCGCCGATGGTCGCATCTGCTATCAGACTCCTGTTGTCTCTCTTAATTTGGGATACTTGGATTGTGGTCCTGTGGGCGTCGATTCCAGAACCCAACTTATGCCCCTCGAAGTTGGTTCTTACGCATTTCCCGACTGCTGGTACTGCGAGTTAATAACAGCAGGTCGATTGTTGTCACTGCCAGATGCTTCCCTCTGCTGTCCCCGACTGTTGCAATGTGGACAATTGCTGCGCTTTGATGGGTTCCTGCACTGACGCATTAGATGTCCACTAGATCTTCAACTTTCTGTTCAAATGTTTCGACTACTTTCTCAACCTTCTTTTCAAAACTATATACTACTTTTTCGACTTTCTGTTCGATTGCTGCCACATAATTTTCTACCTTCCCAACTTTCTCTTCTACCGCCATAAAAGTAGTCTCGACTTTTTCAAATCGATTATCAATCACCGTGAATTTTGACTCTAGGACATTCTCAAACTTCTTACCCTGTTCCTCGAGCTGCTTGCTTTGATCTTCGGACTGTTGGCGCTGTTTGTCGTGTATTTGTTCCAATTTGTTGTTTTGTTCTCCCAATTTAGCCTTTAGAAACTTCATCATTGTCGAAGCCTGCACTTACTTGTTGCTCTTCAACATCAAAAACAATCGAATTAGGATCTTCACCACTTTGCTGTATGGCGTCATGAAGTCGAGTGAATAAATCGCTGTTTCCTCCTATAGGGAAAAGCTGCCGAAGACTCAGTTCAGCTTTCAGCTCCGCAGTAGTGAGCGAACCATTATTGTTTAATCACACCCTATTTTTACACACACACACTTAATCGTAAACCAAAGTACTCTTTGCTGTTCTCGAATTTTCACGATTCACTATATTCACTTCAGACGGGCTCAGTGGCGCGATGGTTAGTACGATGAACTGCCGCGCAGAAGGTCTGGGTTCGATTCCCAGCCGTAGCAACACCAAATGATTTTTCACTGGCCCTCCTCTCGTGATGATCTGAAAAATTCAACCGAGTAGTATCAATTGTCATGAAAAGCTTATCTCAACTTAGCCGTTCGGATTCGACATAAAACAGGAGTTCCCGCCATTGTGCAAAGAAGTACACACGCACACATGAATGGTTGTGAGAAAAAAGCTAGGCCCTGGGTACTAACGAGCCTGTTGGCCCATAAATTTATTTATTTATTTTTTTTATATTCACTTCAACTGTTCACTGCACTATGTTCTTTAACCGTTTCTTCACATTTAACAGTTTTCTAGAAACTTCTCATCCAGAAGAGATTTTATCCCACTTCTGACACCAATGTAGAATGAAGCCGGGCTTCGAATGATAAAACACTTTTCTCTTTTATATTTAACAATAATTTATTTAAACACACTCTTGTTTCTAGAATTATATTATTTACAAAACGGGTTCTCGTTTAACAATTCAATTACACTTATTTGAAATCAAATACCATCAATTAAATTCGCGCACAAATCCCGTTCAGGTCACAATTAAAACTAACTCTCTGGTTGTCGCTTCATCTCTATTTATACCATTCTAGATACAGATGGCATATTCTCGGAGGTTCCCGCAGTTACTAGATGGTTCGAGAAGTAGTTTTGACAGATACCCTTCTTTCAGTCATTTATTCCTGTGGTCATTCATTCATTTCAATCGACACTAAATGGATCTGTTCGATTTTCACAAATCAGGGTAGGTTCGTACACTACAATCCGAAATTATAGCAGTATTATTAAAATTGAATGGTGTTTGTTTTCGTGAAAATGACATATGCTTGCACTTAGTAGGGTTCATATTCAAACCATTTTTATGACACCATATTTTAAAACTATTTAAATCGGTTTGTTGTGAAAGCGAAACGCTTAGATCTTCTGCACATTTGTACATTTTCATGTCATCAGCATGTATCCATATAAGCTCTTGCATCGTAAATTGCAAGTATAAATAAGATATGGCTTAAATGACTAGCTTGGTGTACTCCAGATTGGGCAACAAAAGAGTAGGAACCTCTAATTTTTACTTAATAAGTTCTCAATGATAAGATTGAACCCAATTAATGAAACCAGGAGGGAATCAAAATGCCTTAAGCTTAAAAATACGATGTTATGTGAAAACTGGTCAAAAGCTTTGGAAAAGTAGGTGTATATACAATCGACTTATTTTTTATTTTCCAAACTATTGGAAAAATGATGTATTAAAGTTAATCGATTTGTGACAGTGTGAGTCGAAAAGTTTTCAGCTGATCGGTATGATGCTCTTGCCATAGTTAAAGTTGCCATTTTCGATTACTTGGATAACTCATACTTCGCGGTACATTTTCGCAATGTCCGCCACCGCCTAAATCGTAAAATAATATTATCCAATTTATTCTGTATAGTTGAAGCGGTGTGTTACGTGTCGTTGAGTGACACCCCGTTGCTTGATTTTGCCGACAGATTGAACATAACCCTCACCTTCATATCCATAAGGGGACATGGCAGTCTCCAGATCAACAGGCGTCGATTCGAGAGGAAAATTCTTATAAAAATCTTCGGTCTTGTTTGTGTTGACAGGCTATGGAGACGAAGATTCAACAAAGAACTATAGGAACTGTAGAGCGATATGCCCCTAGTCAAAAAAAAACCCCTGTTGGACGTTTAATATGGCTAGGACATGTAGAACGAATGGATACCAATACTCGCAGAGTCTTTTATTCCCAGCCAGACGTACGTAATACAGGATGATCTCGCCTCAAGTGGAGCGCACAAGTAGAATCTAACCACTACCCACATGGAGTGCACAACTGGAGCCAGTTAGAAAGAAAGGACAGGCTTGTTGGTTGAGGCCCAGGTTCATTCCGGATTGTAGCGCTGCTTAAATTGAATATAACCCATAATTTTGTTGCCACTGCGTAATGAGGAATATAGTAGTCCTCTAAGCCTTCATTCACCTCATCCGTCATGTTACCCAATACCTTGTAGTCGCGCCTAAATGTGACTTATTTGACCAATGGATCTGAATGCGACCGTAATTGCCTCTCGTTTCGGTAGAACTGCTATGCCATTCGAAGTGAGTTGACCAATTGTACACTGACAACATATCTGCCATCTTCATGTCGGTGCACTGTTGCTACAGAATACTGTTCTCATTCATCTGTCGCGATTTCTGACAAAACTTTAGTTCCCGGAAATGTGTAAGGGCCTCCTCTATTTTCTCTTTGCCTCGTGTGTACATGCTGTGAGCCAAACATTATTCATGTATTTTTATTTTTATATATTATTGTCTGCTTATACCGTTTAAAAGTTAACAATATATAAGCATAAAAATTCATAACTAAGCATGTGAACCATTTCAATTCAAATTTTGAATATGGTATTGATTGCTTCAAAATAAAAGATAAACACCCATTTTTTAATATTTTTATTGAATGCATGAGTTGAACGTATGCAGCGAATTCAAAATGGTAATTTTTTGTCTAGGTGCTACTGATGTTTAAACATTCTGATCAAGGTAGGAACGTTGAGTCCAGAGTATTCCAGGATGTTTCCACAGTCAGACGCAATGGTGGAAGGATTCAATCGAACCTTGAAAGAGCACCTCTTTAAGGTAGTAGACTACAATCAAGGAAACTGGGATCGTTACATTCCCTTGTTCCTTATGGCGTACCGAAGCGCGGTCCATAGCACGACTGGACACTCCCAATGTAAGTCTTATTTGGCTGAGCATTAAGGATGCCTAGTGAAGTAATGTTCGATGATCCACGCGAAAGATTCCTACATATCCACGAAATGATGAGGACAAGAATACGACTGGCAAGAGGTCGTATGAAAACCGGGTACGATATAAGGGCAACAGGAACTGTATTTCGAAGTAGATTCGGTGTAGCTATATTTATTTATTTAGAAAATCAGAAAATCTAAATTTCACCTATACTAAGTTTTTTCCCTCGCCCACTTTTTGGGTGCGTTTTCAGTAGATAAAAGTTTTTCGGTATAGCTTTAAAATATTCGAAAATGTATGTAATTGAAACACTTCGTCCAAATATTATATTAACCCACGACTATTTTTGGGTGGCGTTTTCAAACAATGCCCTACCCCATACACCTATATGCAGGAGAAAAGCGTTGTTTTTTGTCGAACCATAAAAGATTTTTATAAACTATCTGACCAATATGCTGTGGGGATCATTTGTGGGACATTAAGTATCAATATACATATTTACTATTAGCTTTTTTATTAAATCCATCAGTAAATTACCGCCGGGTATAACATTTCAATAGAATTGTTCAGGACAACGTCAGTGTCAAATGACAAACTGACATTTTTAGGAAAACAAACGCAATGTGTCATTTGTATGGGGGAAATTTTATTGGCGGGGGACAGGCGGTTGTTTTTTTAACACTTTTAAAATTGCTTGAAAATTGTGTAAAAGGGCTTAACAAGAACAGCACAAATTTTAAACAAAATAAGAATATTCAGAGTTGTTGTTGTTTGTGAAAACAACAGCAAAATAATCTTTACTACAGAAAACTTATCAACTTCGTTTGTAATCGCATTTTTGTTCACACTTTACAATGACACTTATCAATTTTACTATATTTATTTCTATTTTACAATTTTACACCCTCTTTTAGCATTGTAGTGTATTTTTAATTTGTGTTTCACTTTGAATAACTTATATTTTCATATTTTAAATCAAATAAACCAGAAATTAGTACTACCGACATATAAAATATCTCATTGTTTTCCTGCAAGTGATTTTTTTTAATACTTGTGAGGGAGGTCTCAACAACTTTATTGTGATGCCAAGTAATTTCATGAGTACAGTCAGAATCCACCACCACTTGAAAGTTACATATCCACTCACAAAATAAACCGTCGAATAAGTATTAAGTTTAATACTCCTAAATATAAACCCCTTGTGACGAATTTCATGTTCATATTCACCATACTAATGTCAAAAGTATTCACTGTCTAAAGGACCGACCAGAATGCTTATCTGTAGCTTGCGCTCGTAGCTGAGTCAAAAGTTAAAAAGTAGCTGAATCGAATGAATGGCAACTTCATGCAAGGAATGTATCTCTTTTTTGACAACGATACAAGATATCAGCTACAGACACGCATTCTGGTCGGCTCTTAAAGTTTAACCTCAATTAGCGTTTAAACGCAATTTCATGTCGTAATTATATCATGTTTACAACGTTTACGACGACCTTCCGACGTTGCATGAATACCCCTATAGTGAGCATAATGACATGGAAAACTGGAAGTGTTCCTTATCGCATTTGGGTTTTTGTGTACTTATCTACACTGTTATAAACTTTGTAACATCCAAATTCCAAATCCATACACCGAACCGACACTCTATATGTGGTTGGAGGTGTATTGGAGATGAATTTAGTAAACACTAACACATCTTTCTACACATTCATGTGTTTGTCACTTTGGATTTTGGTAAATAGGAAAATGGTTCAATGTCCATAGTCCACTTTGTATAGTTAAGTGGTAGAGGCTGTTAATTTCATTTAGCTTGAGGAGGAAAGCGTAGTAGAATCACTTTTATATTTATTTCCATTTATAATTATGGCGTTTTTAAACAAAGTAAGTTTACTCCGGCTTCACTTGTATTCGGATATATTGTTTATGTTGTAACATATTTTAGATTTTGAGTTCATCGGTCAAATATGCAGTTTGCAGAAATTACTCAATGGGACCATGCTTTGCGTTAAACGAGGAGCAATTGCAGATGCAGACTATTGCCCGAAAATTTGCACGTGAAGAAATAATACCTGTTGCAGCAAAACACGACAAAACTGGCGAATACCCTTGGGAAATAATTAAAAAAGCGTGGGGTATAGGCTTGCTTAACAACCATATTCCTCAAGATATTGGTGGTCTTGGACTGGATGTTTTTACAACATGTGTTATTGCGGAGGAATTGGCATATGCATGCACAGGAATAATGACAGCTATGGAAGCCAGCTCTCTTGGGGTAAGCATTATGGAATCTATTGATGAAAAAATCAGCAACTAAGTGTACGGTGTCTATTTTTCATTTGCACTTCAAGTCCAATATGAACTCGTAAGATGAGTGTATGATTAAAGGTAAACGAGATGCAAATCTAATGATAGACAAATCAAATCAAACTTTTTTAACATAATCTTTAAAACATCCCCAAATTCAATATGTTTTTGGATTGCTCATTTCGAAAGTATGTCTTGTGGAATTTTTGTTTTGGCGATTTCATTTAGATAAAACCTGGATTGGTTTTGGTGGGCCGTTGGCGGTTAGTTGATTTGTCAAGCTCGCATAATTTAAAAGGCTTTTGGTACAGCATACAAGTAAGAATTGTAAGGTAGTGATACTTATGATGTGCTATCTGTGCCATTCCATCAGCTTTAGAGTTGGTTGCTACATCCCAATTCAATGCAGCAGCAGACGGTTTGTACAAATACAATATATAAATTTTTGGCGCAGCAGGCTTGTTAATACCCAGGGCCGAGTTTCCCACAACCATTCATGTGTGCGTGTGTACATCTTAGCACGATGGCGGGCCCTGTTTTATGCCGACTCCGAACGGCGAATTTGAGATAAGCTTTTCTTGACAATTGATACTACTCGGATGATTTTCCGATCATCACGAAAGGAGGGCCAGTGAAAAATCATTTAGGTGTTGCTACGGCTGGGAATCGAACCCAGACCACCTGCGCGGCAGTTCATCGCACTAACCATCGCGCCACTGAGCCCGGAGACGGTCTGTGCCACAGGTTATTCAAATTATTCATGCACTCGTATGAGATGTGGCTTTCAAAATCTGGACTTATGCATTCCCTGTAAACTTGGTGTCTGTTGTTCAGTTTTTATTTGCTCAAAATATTTTGACTTGTTAGCACTTAATGTATCGCTGCTACTTAATTACGGCCAAAGAGCTTTTCTGGGTTTTAAAGTGTTTTTCTTTTACCATATATTTTTTGTTGTGTAGAGATGCTTGACTATTTTATACTTACACCTATCCTATGGGGCAGTATTTTTCAAACTGTGGGTCGCAGTCGCAAACCGATAAGATTAATAAACAAAACTCCTGTGCAAATATAAAATAAAAACAAAATTTTTTTGTGCGACATATGTGCCTGTTTCTTTTTTAATAAACGTTGAAATCTTGGACTAATCTTTGACACTTTTAGGATTGGATTGTTTTCCAAATTTAGCCTGTTTCTCTTCTTAGTTTTAATGTCAAACATTGAAGAGAATGTAACTTCACACATGTATGACGTGGCGAATGGCAAGAACAACCTCCAAGGCTCGTTTGCCAGCTCTGGATACTCTCCTCTTCTTTTGATCCAGAAATTGTCAATAGTTTTTAAATTGAATTCCATTCTCAGCATGCCATCTGCCACCTTCATCTTTACCGATGGAAGATCGGCGAGTTCGACTGACTTATTCAAAAAAGGATTTAATATAAATCTCTGTCCATCTCCACTTTGAGAATCAAGTTCTGCAAAGTAACTTAAAAGTTTCTTTTTAAATTATGCAAACTCTGTACCATGAGATGAATATGAGAGCTTACAGATATCGATTCATCTGATGAAATTCCTTCGAGAATCTTTTGGACACAGGGAAAATAACCAAACATTTTTTTTTGTAAAGACTTTGACCACAAACTAGGTTTTGCAAGAAATTATCTGATTTTATCTTTTGCAGTTTAAATTTTTTTTCTTTCCCTTGGAGGCTCTTATTCAAGATGTTTAAGTGATCAAAAAGATCAGCGACAATTGATAATTTCAAAAGCCAGGTGGGATCAGAAAAATGATTGGAATTTGCAGATTTTGAATCTTGTAAAAACATCAAAAGTTCAGCTTTTAATTCTAGAACTCGTGCCAATACCTATCCTATTCACAGCCATGTGATCTCTGTGTGATAAAGGATATATTGATGAAGTGAACTAATTTCATCACATATGATCCTAAACAGCCGACTTTGCAAGGCCTTGCAATGGAGTTTACAACTCTGATCACATTTTTGAGCCCATCATATAATTTAGATGGTAACAGCTTGGATGCCAGAACGTGTCGATGAAGAAAGCAGTGTGTCCATGAGACGATTGGTATTATTAATAATACATATTACTGCAAGGCCCTAAGATTTTTTTTTGCAACACGGGAGAAATTTAAACGAAATTTAATTTTGTGTAATAAGACCGGGCTTGGAAGGGCTTCAGTGTATGTAGCTTTTTAAATTACTGACGCAATATAATGGGGGTCCCCAAATGCTTTTTATAACAAAGGGGTCGCGTACTCAAAAAGTTTGAAAAACACTGCTATAGGGGTATAGGCCGAATTTATAAAAGTAACAATGCGACAGCACAGAAATGTTTGCGATCACTAATGTAAAAAAAAAATTGCATTATCTTTGCATGATAGTAGATGTCATCTCCGTTCATATAAGCAAATTGACAATCAACTCTGCATTGAATTTTGTTTTATTGCCCAGTTGCAGGAGAAAATTATTACGAGTAAAACTAATGAAAATTTAATAGATTTAGCAAAAATAATTGATGGATTTTTTTCATTAAAAAGTTAAAACATATTAGTTTTATAGGAACGGAAGTGAACAAAAATTGTGGTCGGATGCTGGCACGAAGCTGGTCATTTGGAATCATTTAGGAATGAAGTCTTAATTTATACAAGGAAGGAAATGTGTCAGCCTCAGATAGGTCGACCAAAATTTAATTGCTTCCAAAGTGGACAAATCTGTTTTTAAGTAAATATACGGTTTCGAAATTGATATAAAATTAAAGTATTTATAACATTATAAGAAATTCGAGTATAGTGTATCGAATTTTGGTATTCTGTCGCCAGTGAACAAACAAGTGGATGCATTTTTGTGAGAAAAAAATGTAAGATACTTTCATTTTGTTATTTTAAGTTGCTCCCTTATAAACAAGACTCTTATTCACTCTGAACCTTTTAAAAAAATTGTAATAAGTCAAAGTTATGAAATATGTTTCAAAAAAATCGAAATTTAATTTGTAAAGATAAATGAATACTAAACGTTTTCGTTAAATGTTATTACAATCAATAATCCATTTAAAAGTTAATTTTAAAATACATAAATTTATTTTTATAACATTACAGAAAAACATTTCATTTGACAATTGTCAGCAATCAAACCTCAATGTAGCAGAGTTGTGCTAGTACGATTGGTACAATTTTTAATGTGCATTTGATACGTGACCATTCGTTTGTGATCATCCCAATGTAGTTACTCGATCATTCGGTAACTCACTCGTTAACTGGTAATTCGACCCCTGAAATTTGGGTTTTATCATTCGAAAATGGTTTCTGAAAACGTCATCTGAAAATTCTCCTATGGTTTTAAGAAAATTCCTAGTTTTTGGAATGTTTCTTGAAATACAGGCTATTCTTATCGATATAATCTTATATTTTCTTTGAATTTCGCTTCTTTTTCGATCATATAGTTTTGCCTGAATACTTTCAAAATTTGATCTACTTAAGGATTAAGAGTCAATCCTAATTTTTTTCCTTTAATTTACATTATTAATATGTTTTTGTAACTCTGTTACTGAGAGATGAAAGAGAAACGAATAAATGGCACAAACTTGCATAAATATTTCTGTTCATAATTGCATTGAGACAATATTTTTTGCATGACATGTGCAACAATGTTGCAATTATGAATTCGCCCATATTAACTTTGACATGTAGCTTGTAACATTGAGAAATCATTTATATGGACCTATGTATATTTAAAGTATTGGATCAAATCAGAATCGACAGTTGAGCCGAACTAGCAATGTCTGTCCGTCCGTACACACAGACCAAGTGTAAATATTGATAAACATTTTTACATTAATTGACATGCTTTTCTGTCAAATTACAAGGAATTTCCAGAAATTATGTTTACCAAATGAGTGGCTCTTGTATATTTCATAGAAAGAGTTTGTCTACATATAAAAGCTTTGTTCACACTTAGTTTGTGCGAATTTTTGCATGTTCATCTATACAGGACAGAAGCTCGTATAACGCATAACCATCATTTCTCGAGCGGGTCGCCTGTTGTCTCCCATACTCTCATGCGCATGCCTATCATCGGTATGATCTTTATTTACTTTCAAAGCTCACCACTACATAGGCCATTTTTACATTTGTATCCTGGCTCGACGAGCCTGAGGCAGTTATATTCATTTCCTAATGCTGGATCCTTTCAAGTATTTCAAGTATCCTTCGCAATTTAGTAATCAGTTAAGGTAATAGAGTTAATATGCTGTCGACTTAAGGGGTAAGTGGGATAGCACATACGCTTTTCCATGGCTATCCGTTGCACAATACTTAACGCCATTGTTGAATCTTTGGAGAAACTGGGCATAATGTAGACCTGAAAATAGATATAGGTGCTTCATGAGCTTTAGTTAACTTAAACTTATTCAGGTAGCAACATCGGGAAAAACGTTTTAGTTTCCAGAAAATAAAAGTCGCCTCTTAGTCCGTCTGGCTATATGTGTTTTCATTTGGAGGCCGACAGCAATTATGATGAGTAAGCGATGGGGTGGTCTTTACCATCTGAAAAATGGTGCGCAAAACAGCTCCCAGTCCATATGGGCTTGCGTTAGAGCTTCGGGTCGAAAGCATAGAGCACGACATCTGAAGTTATTTCTTATTTAATGCGGTTGAACATATTCAATCTTTGCTCCAGTAGAAAATGCTTTCTTCTTCAGCGAATTTTATGAGTACAGGTTGGAAAACAGATTTTGCAAAAAAAAATCATTGGTAGTAATTCACTACCCACAACCAGCAAGGCAAGATTAATAATATCTCCATGCAGTGGTTAACAATCGAATATATATGTAAAATGTGCGTTGTATATACGTACGGTTTATAGAATATACAAAACATACGTAATTAAATTAGTTTAAGTTTTTAGTAGATAATTCATTTAAAATGTCATTCCAACAAGTTGTAGAGAGAAATAAATTACATCTACATATTTATGGGTTTCGTTTTTAAGAAAATGTTTGATGATAGCGAAACACAATAAAGTTCATGAGGTCTGTTTGAATGTTGGGTGTAATCTATTCAATCAATCATCAAGCTAAAAATAAAAAGCATTCTCGCTGCAAAACTGTTCTTCATAATTATTCCTTTCTTAAGTGTTCATTAGTTTTTCACTAATATTTTCAGCAAACTCCAGTGCTGTTATCAGGCAATTCTGATCAAAAGAAAAAATACTTAGGAAGATTATTAGAGGAGCCTCTGGTTGCTGCATACTGTGTTACCGAACCAGGCGCTGGTTCAGATGTTAATGGAGTAAAGACAAAAGCCGTAAAAAAAGGAGATGAATATATTATAAATGGCCAGAAAATGTGGATCACGAATGGAGGTGTAGCTAACTGGTATTTTGTGCTTGCACGCACAAATCCAGATCCTAAGGCTCCAGCAAATAAAGCATTCACTGGATTTATAGTTGAACGCGATACACCTGGACTCACACCTGGTCGCAAAGAACAAAATATGGGCCAGAGAGCTTCTGACACTCGAGGAATAACATTTGAAGACGTCCGAGTTCCTAAAGAAAATGTTTTAATCGGCGAAGGAGCAGGCTTCAAAATTGCTATGGGTACTTTCGATAAAACTAGACCTCCGGTGGCTGCTGGAGCTACAGGATTAGCTCAACGCTGTATGGACGAGGCACTTAAATATGCTTTGGAACGGAAAACATTTGGCGTACCAATTGCAAATCATCAAGCTGTATCTTTCTTATTAGCTGATATGGCAATGGGAGTTGAAACATCAAGGTTGGCATACCAACGCGCTGCTTGGGAAGTCGATCAAGGTAGTTACTAAATATAAAACATTTTTACAAAAAATCAATAACTTTTTATTTTAGGCAAACGTAATAGCTACCTTGCATCAATAGCAAAGTGTCATGCTGCCGATGTTGCAAATAAAATAGCATCTGACGCAGTTCAAATATTTGGTGGAAATGGTTTTAATACCGAATATCCAGTAGAAAAACTAATGCGGGACGCTAAGATTTATCAAATTTATGAAGGAACTTCACAAATTCAGCGTTTAATTATATCAAGAAATATGATTGAAATGGCTAAAGCAACATCATCGTAATGTCATTATAGAGGAACAACTGTTATTAGTTTTGTTAAAATAGAACACGTGCCTTATTTTGATCATGCAAAAAATACGTTTATTTCAAAATAACGAAAAAGTAGAATATTAAATATTTTGTTACACAAATATATAATAAAATGCATTACTTGGAAATTCATCAGCTTGATTTTGTTTAGATATATGTATTACAATTTTAATAGAACAGTTAGTTGGTAATTACTGTCCGCATTGTAGGACAGGAAAATTGAGTGTCAATGGCGGTAATATTGAATTGAATTTTATTGAGTCTTTATAATGTCGATAATATAGTTACATATATTTGTTTTGTTTTTCTTATGTTTTTATGATGGCGGCTGTAATCGTATGGCCTGCTCCTTTTATGTTGACATATTTTGTAATGCTTTTCGAATGGCACATGGATTAAATTTCTTGTATATGTTTATCGTACTCTTTCTCATTGAGTATTATATTAATGTCTGTGTTTGTCTCGAACGTACAAAAAAGGAAACTTAAAACCACTTATGTATGATCGCTAATCGACATACGCAATGATCCCAGAAATTCAGGTCTATCGCGACAAAATGTTCACAGGGAACTGTTCCCATTCAGAAATCTGATTTACGTTGCTGACAAGGAAAGGAACACCTATTCGCGATAGGCCTGACTAAATTCCAACGAAAGGCCTGACTATATGTCCAACGCAATTCTTATGAGAGAGAGAGAGAAGTTCGAGCGAGTGAGACGTGTTTTATTATTGTTGGTATTACATACCAGAAGTCTGTTTAAAAAATACACAAAAGGAACAGATAAGTGAAGTGCAATTTCATAATTGCAGAAAAATTTGACTCAATCTTTATTAAAAGTGTTAGCAATATACGTAATACAATTCCTGTAAATAGTAGCCCAGACCATCTTAATATTATGTCAAACATACTAAACGTATTTAAATTCAAAGTTTTCAAGATTGATGAATAAAAAAAAATATGCTACAGAATGAATAAAAAAATTGGTTTTCAGTTAAATATAAAAATGATTATATATTGGGTTCAGTATTAGTTAACATCATTAATAAATCGTTTATGCATGGCGATTTTCCGATCAATGGACATAACTGGACATTTACTGATTTTCAAAAAGCATTTGAAACGATTGATAGGTTAATATTAATTGAAAAAAAAACTTTCAAAATACAGAAAACAAGTGTGAACGAAGTAGATGCAGAATCAATGCAAAATTAACTACTTTTGGTGTACCACAAGGAACAATATTGGGCACTTTAGTTTTCCTAATATATATAAACGATATTTGTAACTCGGTAAAATTTTGTAAAATATCACTTTTTGCTGATGACGTAGTTGAAGAAACAATCAAAAATGACTTAGATAATTTATCTGAGTGGCTAAATGCTAATATATTAAAAGTTAATGTTTCAAAAACAAAATGTATGGTATTAAACAGTAATCATCGCGTTAATATTGCAATTGAAAACAATAAAATCGAACAAGTAACTGAAATAAAGTACGTGGGTACCATAGTCGACAATAAACTAAATTTCAAAAGTTATAGTCAATACACCTTAGGAAAAATCTAAAAAAAAATTGAGTTTCTTAAAAGAATCAGGAAAAAATATAACAGCAATTTTCCAGTTAACATATATAATACAATTTTTTCGATTTTTGCTCAACTATTTTGTTCTTAGGAACCAATGATGAAACAAACAGACTACAGATTCAAGACTATCAGAACAATAAAAAGGAGCAGCTTTCATACATCTACAAACTGGTTGTTGCAGTGTTTTTTTTTAATTCTTTTTTTTTCTTATCTTAAAACTAACTTACATGCTAGACAACAATTCATGAAAAACAATCCTACTTATTAACTACTTAATTAACTTACAGGTTTTATGCGGGCGCCATAAAACAAATGATGACAATTTAATTCTAATACCTTTCGGCCTGTTATCTAATATGTAACTCTAATAGTAATATAATGTTTACTAAAATACATTTGAAAAAAACTTGGTTTGTTATCATTTTTTATTAACTTTCTCTTATAAAGAGAAAGATATTGTTTCCGTGACATTTTTCGACCTCGAAATGTTGATAGATTCTAACATTGTTTTTCCGTACAAGCCTGCAGCCTACACGACTTGACCGATTTTCTTTTCGTTTTTGTATCCAGCGTTTGTTTGTTCATATTTCTAGGCCTTTTTTGTTTGCTTTTAGCCATGTTATTACCGGTACCTGTCATACAAAAATCATACATAACCTCAATTTTCTCGAAAACGGCTCTAACTATTTTGATTAAACTTCATATATGCTGTGAGCATATTATCAGTCCCATTTAAACTGTTTACCCAGTTTTTTCGAGAAAATCCATATAACGGACTTTTGCATATAGGCCATTTTAAGAAAATTGTCAATTTCTCGCAAACTCTTTGGCCAAATTGAATGATAGGTGGTTTTGGCCCAATTAACCCGAAACGGAATTTTCAGTTTTGCATACGACCCAATCGTGCACGCACCACTCGTTTTTTTTTAAAGTTTACGTTGGCAATGGGCGGATTTCGAAAAATTTTATGGAAATATTTCATATATTATAATTCTAAAAATTCGCGAAACAGTACATATATTATACAGAAAAAAGATTTACATTTAAGGATAACTTTAGTAATTTTTAAAATCCTCCGGCTGATAGGTTAACTTCTAATGGGTATTATTGTTAAATAGGCTCGTGAGTTTTCGTACCATTTGCATAACGTATTTCACAAGATCTCACATTGCCATCACGTCCAGTAAACACAATCTCAATTATGGCAACCTCCAAGTTGTATTGAAGATCTTTTTGCTGTGATGAAATAAACGCCGTGGCTGCATATATTTAGTCCACCCCTAGGAAGTCTGCCAGTATTAGCGGAGCACTATCTAGTTGATCACTTCTGGTGTGGGTTAACGGGACATTCAACAAACTATGAGCTTCTACTAAAAGCGTTATGAACTGCTTTCCTTTACCACTGACAACTTTGAGTATTTTTATGATGTTGCGAACGACCCACTTCCAGAAGCCCTCCCACCATGGTACACGCTCTATTTTGTCAAAATATGTTGCAAAACAGCATCATAAGAAGTCGAAATGGCAAGCGTTGTCTAAATAGCACTCCTCTTCTTCCAATTTATCTCCATAATACGAATTAAATACTTTTTTGTGGAGCTTTGATATATCAACATATACACTACAACAAGGTAACCGTTTGGTGCAAATATTGGTTGCTTGAACTGAACTCAAAGGCGTTTTCTGTGGAATGAAATCGACCATGAAGCCTCATAATACCCTTACTGGGAAAACCTGGTCTGAGCCAAGTAGGCAACTGCGGAGAGGTAAGGACAATGGTTCTAAAGCCTAGTCCGAACGCAAACCTTGGACAAATGATGCAAGGGACTTTCTCTCTAATACTCTAAACCTTAAAGGTTCAACCGGCTGATCGGTTTGAGCTCGCACCACGTTGATACCCTGCCTTCATCGAGAACAGGTCACCCGATTTTCTGATGGACTTCATACTGGCGTCATCTCCCGGCGGTATCCCCGCCTTTCGATAACGTAAAGATTTTTGGAAAATCTGGTCCAAGCGTAGCGGATGGGTATTCCAAGGTAGGCAGAGAACTGCATGCGGTCATTTTTTTCTATCTTGCGATAGACTCATAAAAAAGCAGTGCAGGTGTATACCGCCATCGCAAGCTATGCGATAGATGCGCTGATAATGATTTTAACAAAGGTGTTCTTGGAATATTCTACCAAACGCTAAGAGGCTTTTAATTTTATTTTACATGAGACATAAAACATTGTGGATAAATAAAATAACTTATTATATGTTGTAAAATAAGAGCCTTACGAAGAACAATCATTGTACTGCGGTGGCGGTTAGCCGGTTAACATTTATTTCTGTGTCACATAAGTATTTGACACAATAAAGAGTTACTTGTACTCATAGTATGTGGGTAAGAGAGTGTGTTTTACCCCAATAGCGTTCATGTCTTGAATCAATACGGTGGCGATCATTTTTGTTTGAAATATTTTTGAGAGTGTGGAAGAGTGCGGTGTATCGGTGCCGATCTCTGAAGGTAGGCCATACCTCTATGGCTGATAACGCAACCGAGCCATCGGAAATACAGGCACTCAAAAACATCCCGTCCGTAGATCGGACTGTAAGGCACAACTCGTCTCCGAGCTTGGCGAAACAACAGCTTCAGCGTTTCGTCAGCTCCTCTGGGGACAATGCGTCCAAAACACAAAGGTCGGTGGATGTCACCGCCCCTCGCTTCCGCCGCACTCTTCTCCAACTCAGAAAACACGGGGAAGATATATATTTTGCGGATTTAATTTTGGAATTTTTTAAGTTGGTTGGGACGTCTAGTGTGAATTGCGAATCGAATTTCCAGCTAATTCATCGACCGATTTTGATGGTCGATCACTTATTATAAAGCTGAACAGTTCTAGTTAAGGCAACAAATAAATTTTTACACTTCAACTATATACAATGAGAAATACGGGTCATTTTGTTAATCTGAACTGTCCAAAATCATCAAAATCATACATTTTTCCATATTTGTTCCATAAAACTGACTTAACTGGGCTTACAACTCCAAAACAAAATGTTTCTACATATCCACTTTACACCAATTAATATTGCATCCAAAACTATGTTGATATAAGCGTTTCTAAAAAAAAATTGTTGGGTTAAATTTTATAATTTATTAAGTTGGGTCGGATGTCTAGCGTGGCTTGGGAATCGAATTCCCAGCTAATGCCTCGACCGATTTTGATGGTCGGCCACTTATTATAAAGCTGAACAGTTCTAGCTATCGTAAAAAGTAAATTTTTGCACTTAAACTATATACAATGAGAAATACGGGTCATTTTGTTAATCTGAACTGTCCAAATCATCAAGATTCTACATCTTTCCGTATTTGTTCCATAAAACTGACTTAACTGGGTTTACAACTCCAAAACAAAATTTTTCTACATATCCACTTTACACCAATTAATATTGCATCCAAAACTATGTTGTTATAAGCGTTTCTAAAAAAACGTAAAAAATCGGTTTAAAAAACCGTGGCCACATAAAAGTTTGACAAACTTCCGAAATGCCAAAAAAAATCGTATAAACATTTAAAACAACAAAGCAGCCACAATAGTGTCATTTTTCTGAGATACAGAAAATTAATTCTTATGCCGGCTACACACACGCAGTTTTAACTGTCCGGTTTGTCTGTTCAGGCCTGAAACTGACAACTTTATCATACACATGTTCAGTTATAACTGCGCAGGCGGCCTGAACATGCAAACCGGACAGTTAAAACGGCATGTGTGTAGCCGGCTAGATAGATTTTTTTATTGGCAGTATATTTTGTCTGTCGAACTCAATGTTAGGTTTTTTGGCATAAATATAATATAATATAATATAATCGATTCGTCTCTGCGCACTGATCATTTATATGCTTTTAAAAATTGTCGCTCACATTTAGTTTAAAAGTTATTAATAAAATAAAATTGCACTTTTTGGGTTATAATCCCATACAAATTGTTTGTAGTTTGACACTTCATTTTTTTTTTTTCTGCTGCGGTGTACGCAGCATTGTCATGTTGAAAAAAACATACCAAATAAAAATATTTAAACAAAAAGATATGTTGACTAAGGCGCCTGCCTTTTTGGGTTATAATCCCATACAAATTGTTTGTAGTTTGACACTTCATTTTTTTTTCTGCTGCGGTGTACGCAGCATTGCCATGTTGAAAAAAACGTACCAAATAAAAATATTTTAACAAAAAGATATGTTGACTAAGGCGCCTGCCTGACGACTTTAAATACCCTGAGCGCAACGAAGTTGCGTGAGCGTGGACTGTCCACAGAAAGAGAGTTGAAATCCTTTGTTCCCGCGAAGCGGGCCACACAGAGTACCGCTTAATAGAAAAACTGTTGACTTAGGCGCCTGCCTGACGACTTTAAATACCCTGAGCGGAGCAACGAAGTTGCGTGAGCGTGGACTGTCCACAGAAAGAGAGTTGAAATCCTTTGTTCCCGCGAAGCGGGCCACGCAGAGTACCGCTTAATAGAAAAACTGTTGACTTAGGCGCCTGCCTGACGACTTTAAATACCCTTAGCGGAGCAACGAAGTTGCGTGAGCGTGGACTGTCCACGGAAAGAGAGTTGAAATCCTTTGTTCCCGCGAAGCGGGCCACGCAGAGTACCGGTTAACAGAAAAACTGTTGAGTTAGGATTTAATTTATTTATTATATTATACTAATTTATGATGAATCGTCAGAATCATTAGAACATGGTTCTGGAATTGCTTCTTGCCCGTTGTATAGTTTGCCGGCACATTTAAAAAATTCTTCGAGGGGGTCTAAGTTTTCGTTACGGCATTTTTTTAAGATATTTTGTTTAGTCATTTTTTATTATTAATTAATGATTGTTAATAATTTTTTTTACAATTTTTTACATTTTTTACATTTCTTTACATTTTGGGAAATATGTAAAATTTTTTTTTCTATCTTGCAATGCTCCATTGGAATGTTTTTCTTAATATTAATCATTAAGCTATGTGTGAACTGTCAAAAGTTGGTTGATTTCTATAGGGATTTTTGGAAATTTCATTGTTTAATAACTTTTTAACTAATTGAGAGCGACAAAAAAAAAATTGCTAAATTTTTAGCTTAATTTAGTGAGTGGAACAAAAAAAAAAAGTGAAAAAAGTGATTTGAAGCTAAAGTAACAATGTTCCGGTTTTTTAAAGCAAAAAAAACTATTTACTGCTCGTTAGTCAGAACTCAGTTGGAATACACATCCATTATACGCCATTTTTAATGCAAGCCCTTAGATTAGAAAGATTTAAATAAGAGATGTGAACCATTAGGCTTGCAAGCCTTATGTCAGGCATATAGCATCTTGTATAAGGTTTGTACGCGACATTTTTTTATTTTAAGTAGTCTATAAGGTTGACAAATCCATAGATGCTCATCTAAGGCGCGCAACGAAAACCAGCCGTGTAAAGCCATACTGAGAGCGTAGTGCTTTGTGATGTGAATAAAAGAATTAAAAAAAACCTAGATCTTATATTCTTGCTAAGAACTCCTAAAATATCTTTCTACTCTCCAACTTTTTAACAAAGCCAAGAGCTCCAAAGAGGCACTAGATTGGGACCAATACAAGTCGTCTCTCAAAATATACAAATGTTGAGGAAGGAAAAAGAGCATCCTGGCGCATCTTGACTCTGTAAAATCCTCTCCACCAATCCACCTATATCTAGCTACCTACTTTAGATGATCAATGAACGACCTCCAGTATTGAAACCATTGACCTACATCTGGACAGCCTCTTTCCTGGTAGCTCCTCTTCGTGGATACTGAACAAGAGTTGATCGGTACATCCCAATAACAATATCATAATCACCAAATAAAACTTTCGTTGGGCCACCAAAAGCTTTAAACCATACCTGTAAGCTGTGGCAGCCCACAAGGGTGCGTCCTGTCTCCTCTTCTCTGGAATCAAGTCAACAAGCTTCTAGTAAATTTAATAGAAGGATTCAAAGTGATTGCCTACGCGTATGACGTGGGAATAGCTGTATAAAGGAAATACCTCAATACCCTTAGAGAACTATTACAAAATAGTCTCTCTGTATTCACTAAATGGGCCTCCAGATTTGCACTCTACTTGGCGCGAATCATCGAAAAACCGAATCCTCACAAAGTCCCTCCCAAACTTAACGGCATCTGTCTCAAGTTTGCAAGCCAAATACCCGAACGCTGATCAAGCCAAAACCCAAGAATGCGTTAAGAAATATCTCTTTACGTGTCTATCATCAGGCCCATACTCCTGTATGATGTCTTAGTCTGGTGCACGGCTTTACAAAGGGCCTCCAACCGCAAACTACTAGTTAAAGTTCAAAGATCAGCTTGCATATGGATTAGTGGAGCTCTTAGAACAACCCCATCCGCAACCCCGCAACCCCTATCTACGTCAAACAGACTGCAGATTCTAGTAGTGAGACTAGACGCGTCGTCACAATATACACCTACTAAAGGTGAATACACAAAGATTCGAAATCACCTTATCATTACAGAAAACACCGACCACACCACTTACCAACTCAGTTTTAGGCATAACATCAGGACAACCGTTCCCAGTCGCCCTGAATGGGAGTCGGATATGATTGGAACCAATAACTAGATTCACATCTATACGGATGGGGTTAAAACAGAATCACGAGTTAACGTAGGATTAAACCTAAGCATGCCCTTTCGCCTTCCCGATTATTGTTGTGATTTCCAGACCGATATCATGGCAATTAAAGAAGCCTTGTCCTGGCTGAAAAGGAATGTAACATCTGCGAAGTATTTTAACATCTTGAGTGACAGCCAAGTCGAAACAAGCCCACGAATACCGACTATCTCTTAATGAGATGGCAGAGCATTTCACCATTCACCTCTTTTGGCAGCCGTGCCACAGAGGCATACCAGAGAACTGCAAGGCGGATGATCTTGCCAGACTTCTACCACCCTTGACATTTTACCGCCAGTAAATACGTTAGCTATGCCCCTCGCTACATGTAAATTGCAGATCAAACTCGATGCGATCAAGAAAGCAAACCACTTGTATGCTACATAGTCAGCTCTGAATGTTCCACTTAGGCGAACGAATATGGGAAAAGTCGACAGATCCACGTGGTACCACAACGGACCTTTATGGGCTAAGTGTGCGTGCGCATCGCGTGCAGCCACTGCACGATGTGTACTCAAACAGGCAGCGATCAAAGTAGCAAAGTAGCAGTAAATTCTAACTAAGCCAATTCTAGTTCATTCGTACAATATAAAACAAGAGCCACTCTATTTTTTTCAACAAGAAATCACTATCGACTTCGCTCGTCAAAAATGTTATTTATAAAATATACCATAGAAGTATATTAGCTTTGATACACAGTTTGTAATATAAAAAAATAATGACGAAAGATATACCTTTAAGCATATTGATCCAATCAGAATCGCTAGCTTAGTTTTTGGGCCTTACATTTTGAAATTATGAAATTTCGTAAACTTTCTCATTTTCACTCTAAGCTGAATAAGTGTACAAAAATGCAATACCCGCCACTGCCACGCCTTCCTTTCAGAAAAACGTTGCTTCTGGTCAACCATATTGGTAATTCCAAAAATGGCAAGCTAGGATAACAACATTTGGTATATACGCTCTTTGTTCAGGAATTGAGCAAAAAATTATATATTATCTAATGCCGGATTTTACCATTGCCACGAACATTTTCAGAAAAAACCTCGATAAGGTTGAAACGACAAGGAATTTTGATAGTGTGTTTATTCAAGAAAATCAGACAATGTCATTAGTTATATTTCATCTACATAATGATTTATACCGTTAAGTTATACCGTATCCCAAGGGGTATAGCTTGTTACAAAGGGTAACAACTTAGCTAAATATACCTCAAAGTATATGGATCGACTCAGAATCGCTAGCTGAGTCTATCTCTCCGTTCGTCCGTCCTTCCGTCCGTTTGTAAGTCACAGTTTTTTAGGCCATAAATTTTAAGCTAGGATAATGAAATTCGGTACTTGTGATCATTTTACGTGGTTTCGAACATGTGTAAACATTTTCAAAGTCCGCCAACAGCCACGCCCACTTTTTAGAAAAACTTTGTTTTTGGTCAAACGATAAGGAATTTTGAAAAAGTGACTGAACAACATCGTCACCTGAATGCAATAACTTGATGGCTGGATTTTTTTTATTTTTGAGATATCTACGTTTTCTGCTAGCATGATTCGATATAAATGTAGTGCAATAACCAAATAACTCACTTTCTTGATCTGTTGTCACCAACTAGGTATTAGAAAGGCAGCTTTGTCCGAAATATAAAAAAAAATAAAATAGGTGGGGAATAGGTTTTAAAAAAGTCGTTTTGAAAAGAAGCTTAACTTTTTTTTGCCGATTTCTTAAAAGCGTGGACAGTAAAGTTACCCTTTTATTACATTTAGATGACGATTTTTTTTGCCACGCATACTTTTTAGGAGCGTTTTCAGTAAAAAAATGTTTTACGGTAAAATTTTTAAATGTTCGAAAAAACGTTTGATGCAAAATCATAGGGTTTGATAAAAAATATTTCGTCTATATATTATTTGAACCCACGCCCACTTTAAAGAAGCGTTTTCCTAAAAACCAATTGTATACGCCAACCCATACCATATGCAGGGGAAAAACGTTGTTTTTTGTCGAACCATAAAAGATTTCGAACATTATGTTGTGACAATGTTAATTTCAATATTTCTTTGACATAAAGACCAAATTTTAGGGCTATTAATGTGGGTTTTATTAAGGATGTGATGGCATAGGGTACTAAACGATCCACATAGTGGATTGTATCCTTCTCATACGTTTTACAGTAGGACAGTTAAAACGGCATGTGTGTAGCCGGCTAGATAGATTTTTTTATAGGCAGTATATTTTGTCTGTCGAACTCAATGTTAGGTTTTTTGGCATAAATATACTTTAGCTGCCTTTCACTTTTTGCACTTTTTTTTATTAATCGATTCGTCTCTGCGCACTGATCATTTATATGCTTTTAAAAATTGTCGCTCACATTTAGTTTAAAAGTTATTAATAAAATAAAATTGCACTTTTTGGGTTATAATCCCATACAAATTGTTTGTAGTTTGACACTTTATTTATTTTTTTTTCTGCTGCGGTGTACGCAGCATTGTCATGTTGAAAAAAACATACCAAATAAAAATATTTTAACAAAAAGATATGTTGACTAAGGCGCCTGCCTTTTTGGGTTATAATCCCATACAAATTGCTTGTAGTTTGACACTTCATTTATTTTTTTTTCTGCTGCGGTGTACGCAGCATTGCCATGTTGAAAAAAACATACCAAATAAAAATATTTTAACAAAAAGATATGTTGACTAAGGCGCCTGCCTGACGACTTTAAATACCCTGAGCGCAACGAAGTTGCGTGAGCGTGGACTGTCCACAGAAAGAGAGTTGAAATCCTTTGTTCCCGCGAAGCGGGCCACGCAGAGTACCGCTTAATAGAAAAACTGTTGACTTAGGCGCCTGCCTGACGACTTTAAATACCCTGAGCGGAGCAACGAAGTTGCGTGAGCGTGGACTGTCCACAGAAAGAGAGTTGAAATCCTTTGTTCCCGCGAAGCGGGCCACGCAGAGTACCGCTTAATAGAAAAACTGTTGACTTAGGCGCCTGCCTGACGACTTTAAATACCCTTAGCGGAGCAACGAAGTTGCGTGAGCGTGGACTGTCCACGGAAAGAGAGTTGAAATCCTTTGTTCCCGCGAAGCGGGCCACGCAGAGTACCGGTTAACAGAAAAACTGTTGAGTTAGGATTTAATTTATTTATTATATTATACTAATTTATGATGAATCGTCAGAATCATTAGAACATGGTTCTGGAATTGCTTCTTGCCCGTTGTATAGTTTGCCGGCACATTTAAAAAATTCTTCGAGGGGGTCTAAGTTTTCGTTACGGCATTTTTTTAAGATATTTTGTTTAGTCATTTTTTATTATTAATTAATGATTGTTAATAATTTTTTTTACAATTTTTTACATTTTTTACATTTCTTTACATTTTGGGAAATATGTAAAATTTTTTTTTCTATCTTGCAATGCTCCATTGGAATGTTTTTCTTAATATTAATCATTAAGCTATGTGTGAACTGTCAAAAGTTGGTTGATTTCTATAGGGATTTTTGGAAATTTCATTGTTTAATAACTTTTTAACTAATTGAGAGCGACAAAAAAAAAAATTGCTAAATTTTTAGCTTAATTTAGTGAGTGGAACAAAAAAAAAAAGTGAAAAAAGTGATTTGAAGCTAAAGTAACAATGTTCCGGTTTTTTAAAGCAAAAAAAACTATTTACTGCTCGTTAGTCAGAACTCAGTTGGAATACACATCCATTATACGCCATTTTTAATGCAAGCCCTTAGATTAGAAAGATTTAAATAAGAGATGTGAACCATTAGGCTTGCAAGCCTTATGTCAGGCATATAGCATCTTGTATAAGGTTTGTACGCGACATTTTTTTATTTTAAGTAGTCTATAAGGTTGACAAATCCATAGATGCTCATCTAAGGCGCGCAACGAAAACCAGCCGTGTAAAGCCATACTGAGAGCGTAGTGCTTTGTGATGTGAATAAAAGAATTAAAAAAAACCTAGATCTTATATTCTTGCTAAGAACTCCTAAAATATCTTTCTACTCTCCAACTTTTTAACAAAGCCAAGAGCTCCAAAGAGGCACTAGATTGGGACCAATACAAGTCGTCTCTCAAAATATACAAATGTTGAGGAAGGAAAAAGAGCATCCTGGCGCATCTTGACTCTGTAAAATCCTCTCCACCAATCCACCTATATCTAGCTACCTACTTTAGATGATCAATGAACGACCTCCAGTATTGAAACCATTGACCTACATCTGGACAGCCTCTTTCCTGGTAGCTCCTCTTCGTGGATACTGAACAAGAGTTGATCGGTACATCCCAATAACAATATCATAATCACCAAATAAAACTTTCGTTGGGCCACCAAAAGCTTTAAACCATACCTGTAAGCTGTGGCAGCCCACAAGGGTGCGTCCTGTCTCCTCTTCTCTGGAATCAAGTCAACAAGCTTCTAGTAAATTTAATAGAAGGATTCAAAGTGATTGCCTACGCGTATGACGTGGGAATAGCTGTATAAAGGAAATACCTCAATACCCTTAGAGAACTATTACAAAATAGTCTCTCTGTATTCACTAAATGGGCCTCCAGATTTGCACTCTACTTGGCGCGAATCATCGAAAAACCGAATCCTCACAAAGTCCCTCCCAAACTTAACGGCATCTGTCTCAAGTTTGCAAGCCAAATACCCGAACGCTGATCAAGCCAAAACCCAAGAATGCGTTAAGAAATATCTCTTTACGTGTCTATCATCAGGCCCATACTCCTGTATGATGTCTTAGTCTGGTGCACGGCTTTACAAAGGGCCTCCAACCGCAAACTACTAGTTAAAGTTCAAAGATCAGCTTGCATATGGATTAGTGGAGCTCTTAGAACAACCCCATCCGCAACCCCGCAACCCCTATCTACGTCTAGTAGTGAGACTAGACGCGTCGTCACAATATACACCTACTAAAGGTGAATACACAAAGATTCGATATCACCTTATCATTACAGAAAACACCGACCACACCACTTACCAACTCAGTTTTAGGCATAACATCAGGACAACCGTTCCCAGTCGCCCTGAATGGGAGTCGGATATGATTGGAACCAATAACTAGATTCACATCTATACGGATGGGGTTAAAACAGAATCACGAGTTAACCTAGGGTTAAACCTAAGCATGCCCTTTCGCCTTCCCGATTATTGTTGTGATTTCCAGACCGATATCATGGCAATTAAAGAAGCCTTGTCCTGGCTGAAAAGGAATGTAACATCTGCGAAGTATTTTAACATCTTGAGTCACAGCCAAGTCGAAACAAGCCCACGAATACCGACTATCTCTTAATGAGATGGCAGAGCATTTCACCATTCACCTCTTTTGGCAGCCGTGCCACAGAGGCATACCAGAGAACTGCAAGGCGGATGATCTTGGCAGACTTCTACCACCCTTGACATTTTAAATTACGGAATAAACGTTCGTAAAATCATTTCGACATTATTCATATTATTTTTAGCATCGTTAATCAAAATAAATGTTATTGTCTATTTTGGCTAAGTTGTTAAAAATGTCAAATTAACTCGTTGTGAAATAGAAAGTTGCGTACGACCCAGTCGTGCACCCACCACTCGTTTTATTTGAACTGACATGCTAATTGAAACTACTTGTTGACTAAGTAATACTACCTAAAAACTAATTTAAACTACCTACAAATAACTTAAAAAATGGATTAGAAACAGCAAGCAATTTTGTTTATATGTTTTTTTTGCGCCACCGTGACTGTTGAAACCTACTCTTCACCTTAAACTATATAAGTCGGCCATACAATTCGTAAGTCAACTCAATATAACTAATTATTTAGCCACCACAACAGGTTTTCCTGTTGCCATCTACTCCTACGGTCGCAATCAGACACTCTCCTGCTGAACCACAGGTGCTCTCCTCCGCCTTTAGCGACGACATCTGGTTCGTCGGAAGACGTGGGAGATTATTGGTACCGCCGATCTATCCTTAATCAGCCCTCGACGATCCAAATATAGAAAAGCTTCGAGCAGAATAAAGCCGCTTTAACGCGCACTCTCAAAATATTCATCAGTCGGGTAGAAGGCCCCAAAGATGAGACTTTTGTTCGACGCCATCGCTATTGCAGCGTGAAACCGAACGAGTTTCACCAGAAAATTGTTGTATAGGATCTGGTTGGAATAATATTTTGTTTAGTCAGATACTGGTGTTCTGTGAAGTCCAAGGCAGCTTCTCAAACACCCGTATCTTTTCTATTTGAAATGGGGCAACGTTGCACCACACCAGGCACACATGTCTGTTTGGTCCAGATCAAATAGAAACGCAGTTCAAATAAAAACGCTGTTGCCAGACCATCTTAAAATTACAAAAAAAAAACAGTTTTCTTAATATATGATAAGTAGGTATAAGACAATTTCAAGGTGGACTACGCTCTCCCATGCGCTTTCGAAATTCCAAAAAAATTGATTTTCGAAATAACTGTCATAACAAAAATTGAAATACACCACGTCATAGATAACACTCCCCTGTTTACAAATTGGTAGGTCCAAGATGCCGTTGGTTGAGTGTTGTAGAACGAGGGTAGACTCTGATTGGCCTTAACTTGGCAATGCCCAGTGTTGTAACTCTGACTACACATCAAGCGCTTATTTTTTACCCGGTACTGGTCTCATCCAACCGGATTTGACTTGCTAAACGATAAGCGCGTTTAGCAAATCTGCTGTCCCAGGCGAACCTAGCCAAGCTGCTTCGACATAATCGGACAACAGGTTGTCTAGGAATTTCAAGGGTTAGTCGGGCCCCTGAACAGAGATGGTGGGGGATGAACCGGAAGGCCAACGGCAGCGCTCAATCCCGTAGTGGACACTGATGGCCCCGTGTCCTAGGGGTATCTAATAAATTGGAACTGTCCCTCCAGGTTGGGGGTTGTGGTTTGGGTTAACTACCCACCGCTTAAATCATTGTTACGATGCAACCAATATACTCGGAATGGACTGATTTTATTGTTGGCGACACGGCTAAATGAAAAAAGGACAACGACGTTCGTATCTGCACCTGGAATGTGGGAACATTAAACAAGAGAGGTGCAAGCGAACAACTGCGGAAGCCCTAAACTGCTACAAAGCAGATATTACTGCCATCCAGGAAATACGATGGGATGGGCCGGACAAAAAGAAGATGAAAAACTGTGACATCTACTACGGACCGTGTTATAGTGAGCAGAAACAGCGATGCATTCGGATGCAGATTTGTTATAAGTGCCAGACTTAGGCAAGAAGTCTTATGTTTCCAAGACATTAGCAAACGCATTGTAATAATCCGCATCAAGGCCAAATTCGCCAACATAAGCCCTATATGCGCTCACGCCCCAACGGAGGAAAAACATGATATAGCTAAGGACTGCTTCTATGAGATCCTTGACAATACCTATGAGCGACTACCGAAGTCCGATGTTAATCGTGCTGGGAGATTTTAACGCAAGCGTTGGAAGAGAAGACATCTTTAGCAGTATTGTCGGAAAACATGGCCTACACGACAACACGTCTGGTAAGGGACTTAGGCTAATTGACTTTGCTACGGAACGAAATGCCACTATAGCCAGCACACGATTTCCTCACCTCGATATCCATAAGGGGACATGGCGGTCTCAAGGTCAACGAACGGTCCAACCAGATTGATCACATAGCTATCTCTCGATTAACACCATACCACCAGCATCGAATGTCGAAGAACAATGGCAACGATGCCAACAAGCCATTAGATCAACAGCAACGGACGTGAAGACGAGAGCTGCCGTTGAGCTCTATATGCAGAGACGAAGGGAAGAACACCGGCTTTTCAGAAAGAAGAAAAAAGAGGAAGAAAAGCGCGCCTTCTACCCTTGGCTATAACGTTTTACACTTTGGTAAGACTTGCGAAAAGAGAGGTGCCACTCCAGGAAAGATGTTCGCAAGTTTTACCAAAGTGTAAAACGTCAAAGCCAAGGATATAAGGCTCGAACAGAATCCTGTCGAGAAGAAAAAGGAAATAAGGATACATTCGATGCTGAGGATATGGAAGAACCACTTCTGCAGACTGTTAAACGGCGATGACGACCAATATTCAGCTGTCAAGCAGAACGAACCATTCAACATTGGCAACGACCGCGAAAACTGGCAACCACCGATTTGAGTGAAGAAAGGATAGCAATATCTTAAATGAAGCTTAATAAGGCTGCCGGAAATGACGGCCTTCCCGCGAGTTTTGTAATGCTTGGTAAGTAACATCCACCAACTCATAAGCCGAATCTGGTCAGAAGAAAGTGTGCCTGAAGAACAAGATCCTATCTGGCGTAATATGTGAACGCCTGAAACCGTTTACCAACAACCTGATCGGCCCTCATCAGTATGGTTTTAGGCAGATCCTGAAAAAAACCCAGGAAGTCCAATTCGATACCCACCACCTATTCATCGATTTCAAAGCCGCATACGACAGAACTATACAGAGCCATGTCTAGTTTTGGTATACCGCCCAAACTCGTCCGTTTGTGTAGGATGACGATGGTGAACTCCCGCCGTTCCATCAGGGTCGGCAACGACCTGACCGACACATTCGATACCAACAAATTATTTAGGCAAGGCGATGCGCTGTCCTGTGACTACTGATTCTTCAGAGGATTGTGCAAAACTCACGAGCAAACACCAGAGGCACAATTTTCCAAAAATCTGTACAACTACTAGCATTCGCCGACGATATTGACATCATTGGTAGGACCCAACGCTATGTCATAGCCACGTTTGCTAGTATGGAGAAGGAAGCAGCAAAAATGGGTTTAGCAGTAAGTGAGGGTAAGACGAAGTATATGCTGTCAACACGAAAGGACACACAACATCGACGAATTGGACAGAACGTCACCATTGACAGATATAACATTGAGGCAGTACGGGACTTTATCTATGTCTGCTCCGCCACTAACTCTGACAACAACATCTGGTCAGAAATTAAACGAAGAATTACTCTTTCCAACCGCTGTTTCTTCGGGCTAAGAAGGCAATTCAGTAGTTAAGCCCTCACTCGAACTACTAAGGAGATATTATGTAAGATCCTGATCATCCCAGTCCTGCTCTACGGCGCTGAAGCATGGACCGTCTCAAAAGCAGATAAGGAAATCCTTGGTCGATTTGAGAGGAAAATTCTTCGAAAAATCTTCAGGCTAATTGGAAAGGCATGTTGGTTGAGGCCCAGGTTCATTCAGGAATGTGGCGCCACTTTAGTAAGTAAGTATAGATAATACTCCCCTGATTACAAATCGATAGGTCCAAGACAATTTCATGGTGGATTACGCTCACGGACCGTTTTAAAATTGTGAAACAAAATTGATTTCGAAATATGTACAGCCAATCTTTATACTGTTATAATTTCGGATTGTAGTGTTCGAACCTACTCTGATGTGTGAAAATCGATCAGATCCATTTACGAGGAATGAATCAATGCCCACTGGAATGAATGACTGGAATAGGGGTATCTGTCAAAACCACTTCTCGAACCATCTTGTCAATGCGGGAATCTCCGAGATTAAGCCATCTGTATGTGGAATGGTATAAACAGAAGTAAAGAGACAACAAGTGAGTTAGTTTAAATTGTGACTTGAACGTGATTTGAATAGCGTTAACTGAGTGAATTACCTATAGTGAATTTTGGAAAGTGATAAAAATGCGCGAATTTAATCGGTGGTATTTGATAGCAAATAAGACGATTCGGACGCGATTTTACAGCAACAGACCTGACATATGTGTGTTCAAATATTTATTCAAATACTTATATAATGTACAAGAATAGAATATTAGTTGGAGTTATCACTTTAATCTGAAGAATCATCAGAAAGTAGTTCTTCCTAATTTTCAACAAGGCCTTCGTCATTATTAACCAACATTTCCTGCAGTATACCCGGGCCTGCTTCCCATCAAACCATTTGGGAGTTTGTATTGATAAAAGATCAAAGACATATTTTTCGTTAAAATGTAAATTTATGATGAGTCTTATCCTAATACGTACTTTATAGTTAATGAATATTAGTATAATTATTATTTATCCTCCCATCGCTGCATTGGTTTTGATAGAGTTTTATTTCTTTCCAGGTTCTTTGAGAAGTCCATTTTCCTTACTCTCTTTCGATGTGCCTAGCTACGCGAGTTAATAGCCCTCACAATATTAGATTATTGGTACGAATATTTGCCAATTGTTAACGGTTTTCTTCTTTTACGGACTTTTCGTATTGTATAAGGTGTCCATAATTCAAGCAAAATGTAATTTTGATAGAAAATACACATTTTTAAGTAAAGAGCCTAAATTTGTATTGATTCATAGATCAAACAGATTAGATATATGTATGGATTAGCACATCGGATAATTGGCCGGCACGGCTTTGCTGCCAAATACATACTCTTTTATGGAAAATGTACTGTAGAAGAAGCCGGGCTTTGAATGATTAAACACTTTTCTGTTTTATGTTTAACAATAATTTATTTAAACAGACTCTTATTTCCAGAATTATATTATTTTAAAAACGGTTTTTCGTTTAACAATTCAATTACACTTATTTGAAATCAAATACCAATGATAAAATTCGAGCACTATTTTAATTTTCCAAAATTTTCTTAGGTAATTCACTCAGTTAACACTATTTAAATTATGTTCAGCTCACAATTTAGACTTACTCGCTGGTTGTCACTCCATCTGTATTTATACCATTCCACATACAGATGGCATATTCTCGAATATTCCCTCAGTTTCTAGATGGTTTGGGAAGTGGTTTTGACAGATACGACTATTCCAGTCATTCATTCCAGTGGGCGCATTCAGTACCACAGTTCGACACTAAATGATCTGCTCGATTTTCTCAAATCCTCCTAAACTTGTTCGTCCCGAACAAGTGTATCCTCAGTTTCATCTTCATAACGATGTAACCGATCCAGATGCACTACCTCTTATATGCTGCTCCTGGTTCAGCTTGCATGAGTAGAGAATCGATCTCGTTACGTCCGTCCGTTTAGTTGGTAGCACTGGTGTAGCAGTCTCCACTTCGGTTATGCTTGATGTTGCGTTAACCGGAACAAATTTACCAATCACTTTTCCTTTTTGGTTCTCTGGAGTTTAAGACTCTTTAGCTAGGTCTACGACTTTCTTTTCGATAGTCTCGTAATTACCCTCTACTTTTTATACTTTCTGTTCGATTGTTGCTACATAATTCATAAAGAAGGTAGATTCTCAACTTTCTCTTCTACAGCGATAAACGTAGTTTCAACTGTTTCGAATCGGTTATCAATCACCGTGAATTTTGACTCGAGGACATTCTTAAACTTCTTAACCTGTTCCTCATCCAGAAAAGGTTTTATCCTACTTCTGACACTAATGTAGAATGAAGCCGGGCTTCGAATGATAAAACACTTTTTATTTAAACACACTCTTATTTCTAGAACTATATTATTTACAAAGCGGTTTCTCGTTTAACAATTCTATTACACTTATTTGAAATTAAATAGGTACCAACGAATAAATTCGCGCACTATTATAACTTTCCAAAATTCACTTAGTCTGCTGTTACACGTTGACTCTGGAGTAATGACTTATTTCGAAGTTCGCTTTTGTTATTTTCTTTCGTGAGTCTCGCGCTTTTACATCTGCGACTCTTTGTCTTGACTCAAATTTGACATTCCTCTGTTATTCTGCTTCACACGTAACGATAACAAGAAGGAAGAGAAAAGAAAACGTCAAAAAGAGTCACGGAAAAATGTACCCACGACTCACATGGCAATATATTTTCCCTCTCAACTTTTCGAACTTTCTTTCTCTTTTGCACTCATGGGAGTCGTGACTCAACTGTCAACGTGTAAAAGCAGACTTAGGTTATTCATTCAGTCAACGCTATTCAAATCACGTACAGCTCACAATTTAGACTAACTCGTTAGTTGTAGCTTTATCTTTATTTATACCATTAAACATACAGATGGCATATCTCGGAGATTCCCGCAGTTACTAGATGGTTCGAGAAGTGGTTTTGACAGATACCACTAATCCAGTTATATATTCTAGTGGGCGCATCCAGTACCAAAAACTAACACTAAATGGATCTGTTCGATATTCACATATCAGGGTATGTTCGTACACTGCAATCTGAATTTATAACAATATTGTTAAAAGAAACGTTTTATTTACATACAGAATTGCTTATTTCCAGACTAGTTGTCCACAGATCATTCATCGAATATGAATTTCTTAGTAATACGATCAGCTACGTTTTTTCCTGTTGCGTTGGCAAACGACCTAATTGAACAATATAAAACAAGCGAAGGTGGAAAAAAGTGTGATTTATCAAAATTTGTGTTGTTGTACTGTGTATTATTTTCTGAGAGGCTTTTGGGAAATGTTATTTGAAGGCTGCAGCTATCGACGCAGCTATAACTATCATTGTGAACCATCATGTGAAATTGTTGTTTACGCATTGCGCCTATTCATTGCCGAGTTGCTTTCAAAATGGAACTTATAAATAGTATAACATGATTAAATATTAAAATGTTTTATTTTTCACTGATCAAGATTTATTTTTATGAAATAAAATGTCTGTCGTTCCACCGAAATGAAAAGAAATTTTCCTATGATCTCTATAAGAAGCTATGGAGGCAAAATTTCAATTCCATTATGTATTGTGTTCCAATGAAGTTGTTTAATGATAAGCTTTGCCGACTTTACGCCCAGGCAAAGCTACATTGTAATAGCTAGCATTCTGTCTAGGTACGTCTGCCAACGCAACGCGCCAAAGCGTGATTGTGTTTGTGCCTGGCCACATAATAGCCATCATCACGTGTGGCCAGGCACTTTAATACACAACTTTCGTGGCTTTAAAAGGCCGCCCCGAATGCGTATCTGTAGATGACGCTTGTAGCTGAGTCAAAATTTAAAAATAATGCAAGCCGTAAGTACTTACACAATGTGAATTTGTAGCTTGAAGTTGAATGAATTGCAACTTAATGCAAGAAATGCATTACAGATATTAATTCTGGGCGGCCATTAACAACAATATGCGAAATGCAAACCGTCCTTAAGAGTCGCGACTGAATATTGCAGCACCATAGTTTATCGACCAATATAACGACCAAATGTCACCTTAGACACTTAGACCATTTTGAACTTTGTTATTTTGTTTGACATTTGCCAAAACGAAATTGCGAAATTGAAATTTGAAACCCACGATTATGAAGTGTTCCATTTGTGTTTTTGTCGCAATTAGTGCATAAAATATTAAATTTTTTTGTTTAAACAAACCTATTTCGCAGCTGGAAAGATAAATTGATTGTGAAATTTTAAACAAGGAAAAAAGGTTTTTATATTTGGCGTTGAAAATGTCAACAATTATTCCGGATACGTTCCATTTCTTACAGGCGGATCCATACAAGACGGCTAACACGGGATTGAATGAACGTCAAAACATCTTTGCGGTTTGTCCATGTAAAATAATAGTTTTGGTTAAATTCCTGTGGAATACTTCTTGACATATTTTAAATGATGTTGGTTTCGAATGAGTATTGGAGGGTCTTCATTGAACTTTTAAGTTGCAAGTTGTTACCGTATATGTAATTACTTTGCGGCTTGTTATATTTTGTTAGGCATTGCACTGAAAACTAATATAGTATTTTCCGAAACCTGGCTGTGAAGGCACTGTAACCATCGGTAGTTCGTGCTTCAACTATTCGCTAAGGGTGATGCAATATCGGAATATTTTTTTGACAAATCGCAAATACCATACAGTTAGACTCAATTGATATTAGGTATTTTCGGAACTGAGAAATTCATCATTGCCTCGGTAATTTTGGAGTTTGGTTTTAACGTACCGTGACCTAAACCCTGGATCAGGTCAAAATAATTGATCTCACAAATGCAGAACTTATTTTTGTGAAGGGCGATAGTCAAGATAGTAGGTCAGGTATTGGCGAAAGTGGTTTGCTATACTTCCGCCAATACTTGAAGAGGATTATTGAAATCCGCAAAATATTTTCACTAGCCATACAAATAGGTACACTCGCAGATTCATACATACAGATTCTTTGTTTTAGCATTGCATAACCCAAATGGCGTTACTGCAAATTGGTATAGTGGAGTCCAGGGAACAGAAATATCTGTTTTCTGTTTTGATACTTCATGAATCGGGATTAGTCAAAGTTCATCCGAACTATCTATCCCCGTGTTGTAGTCCGTGTCTTACTACTCTGCTCAACTTTTAAATATCGAAGCAAAGGGATACTTTACCTGACTTTTTGGCTAAAAATATAGGTAAAAACCAAAGTGTATTACTTTCCTCAATTACCTTTAGCTCTTACATGTGATCAAGCTCTATATAGACTTCTTTCTGTCTGGATAGTGACTGGACTTTATTGGCACAGAATCTCTAACAGCAATGTTGCGAATTTCAAGACTATTGTATCAGAGTCCCAGATTTCCGTGAAAAGTTTTAAACAGAACATATTTATTGGATGACTCTCGCGTTCTTAATCTGTCGGCGTTTGCAAAATATTTATATATTGGTATAGGTTCAAAATATCATTTTTGATATTTTTGTTTAAAACTATGTTGTCTGCTCTACGCCATTTTTGAAGTACGAATTTGCCGGAAATGCCTGTCATTCCCCTGGTTTTACTGATGCTTCCTCCCCAGTTGGACCTAGACTTCTGAACCACTTGCTGAGAGGCAACTCCCCTCATCAAAAACCCTTAATTTTCTCGACCATTCGATCTTAACTAATCAAAGTCCTTTTAAGTTAGCTGCCAAAAACACCTCTCCTAGTCTATCTATCAATCTTTCAGTTTTTACGGACGGCTTCTATAAGACTTCAGTCAAAAAATATCGTTAAGACGATCGTGGGGACTTATAATTGCGTCATAAAAATCGTCAAATGATTCTTTATACCCATGTTTACAAGCTAGCAGACGCATTTCGATTCTTCCGCAAGAAGGCCCACAAATTAGATGTTTGACTTGCTGTCCAACGGGGTGTGGATGTTTGTGTTAATCTGTTCATCCCTGTACGATGAAAAAACACATTGTAGACGCGTTACTTTAAATAGGAATCGGGAATGTCTTCTGAACAATAAAATGTTATGTTCCATCTTTCAAGTCTACATTTCTTCGATAAGCTGGCTAGGTGTTACCTCTGAAGAAGAATGTCTTGCCGACTTTATGTAAGGACACACATTTGGTTGTTCAGTCACTTTGGCTTCGTTTACAATGCTGGCCACGATTAATATTTTTAATTTTGACAAAACTCTATTCATAAAAATGTTTATTTTGGAGAAAATGCGTTTTGGTTGATAAATAACAAAAATGTATTCATATAACTCTAGACTCTATTCTGTCAAATCTACCTAATATAAAATTGAAGAACAATAAAAACCTTAATTACGAATCGGGCGAACTGAGAAGCGGCAAGGTTCTACAAGCCAAAGTATATAAAATATACGGTAGAAGTACATACATAATATAATGCCGAAAGGCCTTAATAAAAAATGTTAGAGTTACCGGCCTGTCAGTTATGTTAAGTATTAAAGTTAATATTTGATATGATAATAAAAAAAAATTTGTAATTAAAAATTGAGGGTGGTTTCGAAAATAGGATTGCTGCTTTTTGCATGCTTGTTTTTCATTGGTGTCGACGCCACTCTATATCTAGTTACTGACGGAATTTCCGGGTGACCTTATGGTGTGGCAGGTCTTACGCAATTTTCCATTAGAGGACACAGACCTAAAGAAGCTCATTCGCTAGTTCCCGACGTTGTTGCCTGCGCATTTTGTCCAGAGCGACTAAACTAAGTCTTTGTATTTACCATCTCGCGTTTCGTCGCATTATCCCTAAGCCCCAAGGGAAGAGACATTGAGTCTACGTTCCACAGTGCACAATTTTAAGTCGAGATCCATTGCCGAGATATCAACTAATACTGGTTACTCTCTTGGTTGAAATCTGAACACGCTGGTTGTACATTGAACCCTCATAGTTTGTGGACTCACGGTGCTCAATGATTCGTTCAGCGACAGCGAGGGGTGTATTCGTTTTTACGCATAGTTCATGCGTCGCTTAAGCCATGTCTGTCCGTATGTCCCAGTTTTTAATCTTGGCTGATAGAATTTGTTCCACTCTTTGTTGAAAAAGAGTGCAACGATTTTCAAAATTTGCACATTTTAAATAAAAACGCACAATAGTTATTCTTCAGGCGCTTTCTTAAACGCATCTGCAACCATTTCTTTTCTAAGGATGTGCTGTATTTCGAAGAAATGAAATAGTGTTTCACATCAATATATTGCGTCTTGTTTTAGTAGTTTTTAGACGAGGTGGAGTGTATGGCACTCTGGTTGTCGCAAAATATCTCTTAATCTAACACGGCTTTAAAGATTTCTTTTTGAAATTTTCAAAACTAGAGCCGTTCTTGCATATAGAAGTTTATTGCCTTGTATTCAGCTTCTGGGGTGTGAACGCAACTGTGGATTGCTACTTCGTCGAATACCACATTGCATCTTAAAGACGTCCCTCGGATTGATTTTCGTTCGACAACGTCACTTGAGAAATCAGAGTCACAATAACCAAAAATGTAAGGAGGTCTTCGATTTGCTGTGTTGAAAGTATCATACAATGCATTTAGCAGTTATCCAATGTAAGTTTCCGGGGTTCACTGCAAAGCATATGTCAGTCCTTAACACCTGAGCAAAAAAGAGAAAACTTCCCAATTTCTCCTAATAGGGGATTTTGAGCATATGTTCCCTATCTTCATGACTTCGGAGACATATTTTGGAAACCGCTTACATTTAGTCATAACATACCAAAATGTATGAACTCGTCGAATATCTTTCATCTGAAATATATTCATAAGATTATATTTTACGTAGTTCTTGTATCCATAAAAGCGGATAGTGTTTGCCGACGCAAACGAGTTTAGCGAATCCTTAAATAAAGGCAACCTTTTTTTCTATTTTCGATTGTCGATGGGCGATTATACGAATTGGTATTGTGCGGTTTTCGATAAGCATAAGATTTCTCGTCTGGGGGAGGGACTTGAACATCATATAGGCTGTGTTCCATTAAGTCTGGCCGCCCCCCCCAAAGACCTAATGAAGATTACGACCACTCAGTGGAATATGCAAAGAGAGCTTGCCATCCTTTTTATATTTAAGTTAGGTTTAAGTATGTTTTAAGCTAGGTTATGGTTCTTATATAAAAACAAAAATAATTATCTGATTTTAAGTTTTCTTTAAAAATGAAATATAATACAAACATAACAAATATATACATATACATATTTACAAATGTTAGAGATATGCTTACATTGCCCAATATATAAGTTACACTTAAGGATTTGTTGTCTAGTATTAAGCTATTATCTTAAAAGGAAATAAAAATGAAAACCCTTTTTTTTTATCTAGATCACTTTTTTGGATGGATTTTTTTTTCGTTTTCAATTGTTTTTGTTTTGTTTTATTTATACAACCTTGAGTGGTATTCATGCAAAGTCGAAGATTCGTTGTAAACGTGGTAAACTTACGACATGGTAAAGGAACTGTACGAATTTGTATGGGAAATCTAAACGAAAATTTCGCAATCAAAATGGGTGTGTAAAATATTTTAAACTTTTGAAAGGCTATACTGACATCTAAACACTTTCACAAATAAAAAAAAAACGCTAAAATGAAAAAAATATCGACAACGAAAAGAAAACAAAAGAAAAACGTATGGAAACAGTCCATAATTACAATCATTCACAAAAAAGATAACAAACGTGACATGAACAATACAGACCGATAAGCAACATTTCTATGATCTACAAGCTATTTTCTAAAGTAATGTACAAACATATTAAGGACGCTTTGAACAGAAGTCAGCCAAGGGAACAAGGTGACTTTTGAGAAGGTTTCTCAATAACAGACCACCTACAGGCAATGAATCAACTGATCGAAAAATTTAACGAATTGAAGAAACAATTGTATCTTTTGTATATAGACTTCAGTAAAGCATTTGACTCAGTAGAACATGACAAAATTATGACAGCGCTGACGAATCAAAGAATCAATCCCATCCATATCAGAAGATTGAAGGACATATATACAGACAGCACGGCAAAAATAAAAACTGAAAGAATAGGACGAGAAGGCTACAATCCAATGTATGTTAATATCCCTCAAATGTGGGTTTTATGGCAAAGAATGAAAACGAGACAACATATTGTTCAGAGAGTTTAGCAACATCTTGAATGGTTCGACCAAAAAAAAAAACGTTTTTCTCCTGATATGGTATGGCGCAGGGTATACAAATGGTTTTTCTATGAAAACGCCTTCAAAAAGTGTGCGTGGATAAAAATGATATATGAAAGAAATCCAATTACTTTGCATAAATTTTTTTCGAAATGTTTAAAATTTTACCGAAAAATGTTTTTACTGAAAACGCCCCCAAAAAATGGGCGTGGCAAAACACTTTGTATAAACAAAATATAGATATTAGGATTGTCTAGATATGTTTTTCAGACACTTTTTCAAAGTTTTGAACGGTTTGGCTTAAAATTATGTTTTTCTAAAAAGGGGGCGTGGCAGTAGGCGGGTTTCAAATTTTTTTACACTTGT
The DNA here is from genome assembly GCA_949824845.1 of Rhingia rostrata. NCBI lineage: Eukaryota > Metazoa > Arthropoda > Insecta > Diptera > Syrphidae > Rhingia > Rhingia rostrata. The sequence goes on along the minus strand of OX463757.1, from coordinate 74,448,172 downwards.
TCGAACAGCACGTACAAGGACCACATGTACCAAATTTCGTTATGCTAGCTCAAAAATTAAGGCTCAAAAACCTGTTACCTACAGACGGACGGACGGTAAAAAAAACATGACTTCATCGACTCAGCTAGCAGTTCTGAGTCGATCCATATACTTTGAGGTATACCTAGCTAAATTATTTCACTATGTTACAAACTATGTATCAAAACTAATATACCCCTATGAGATAAGGTATAAAGATGAGTAAGACAAGGAGATCCAATGTCACCACCATCATAGAATCGACAGACGAATACAAGAAATTTGGGCTTCACATAAACAAATCAAAAAGGAAAATAGTGACCAAACATAGAAAGACTAAAATTGGATATCCGAAATATAGAATTTGTCGAAGACTATATTTATCTAGGTCAAGTTAAGTCATTAATAAACCAAGAGAAAAAAGAAGTAAATAGACGCATCACCAATAGTTGGAGACAATTTCGGAGTATGAAACAATCAAATTTAAGAGATGAAATTCGATCGGATCAAGTTTAAGAGATGACAAAAAAATATACTTTTTTGACTCCGCTATTTTACCTGTAATGGGGTAAGGTAACAAACTATCACTTTGACCTCAAATTAACTCGAAAAATTACGGATATGCCAAACCAAGATGGAAAGAAAATTGCTCAATCTGAGAATTATTCAGAGAGAATCGTTCACAGAAATAAGGCTACCAACCGGTATACTAGACGTCGTTGAACACTTAAATGGAATTGGGCGGGACATATCTCTAGAATACAGGACCAAGGATGGAATAAAATTATAATTAAATGGACACCACCAGAAAGCAGAAGATAAGTCGGGCGACAAAAGAAAATATGGAACGATGATTTACTCAACCACAGAAGAAATTGGTACAACGACGCAAAAGACAAGGAGCTATGGGCAGTATTGGGAGAGGCTTTCGGCAGATCATAAAATTTTTAACACAAGTTCTTTTACTGATTATTTATACATACTTCGCATTATTTTTATTTTTTAATACATAGATTAAAATTCTTACGTTATGACATATAAGATTTTATTAAATAATAATATAATAATAATAAACGTTTTTTAACGGCAAATAAAGTTTTTAATAATAATAATGAGAAGGCTACAAGAATTTTTAGTAAAACGCCCCAAAAAAGTATCAATATACGAAACGTTCATATTATTATTTTCGACTTATTTCATCAAATGTTTTTCTCGAATCTTTTTGAAATAGTACCGAAAACTGTTTTTTACGGTGGACGCACCCTTTATATTGCGAAATATATATGTATATATTGGTTTTGTCAAAATATGTTATTTAAACACTATTACAAAATACTTAACTGTTTGGCTAAAAACAACGTTTTACTGAAGAATGATCCAATTACAAAAATCGTTACCTTTTGTTCTGCTCCTTGGACCGTATTCTATATATATTAAAAATCCAAAAATTGGACGGACATTCATACATGGCTATATTGACTCAGCTAGCGATTCTGAGTCTCTGTTGATGAGGGGAAGGAAATGCTTATCTACACTTTTCGCTTGTGGTGTAAAAGTTTTGCATTTTATTCCTTGAAATTTTTCTCATACATGATTCAGTCACAAAATCTATTATTAGGTACTCGTGCTTAGATTTTTTTTGTGATAGCTACTTCTTTCAAAAAATGTATTATTAAGTGGTATATATTTTATTGAACACTTCACCACTTACAAAGCTTTCGACACGATTTTGTTTTATCAATATTAGGTAGTGTGTTAATTTCGTTAACACTTTTGACATTCTTTTGACTTACATTTTTCAGGCCAGGAACGCCATAATGACTTATCCAGAAGATAATATTCGATATTTGGTATGCCTATTATGAGGACTGAGAGAGATCGAAAGCAAACTCTTGGATTAATCCTCATTCGCAGTGTTCAGGGTAGCAAGAAAACATAATGCCGGGAAGATTATTTAACCAAATGATAGGAATGTGTTGTTTATATCAGAAAATGTAATGCAATAAAAAAAAACTTAAAATTGCATTTTTGAAAAGGATTTCATACGGAAATGTTGTTATCGCGCTTTTCTTTTTGTATGAAAAATTATTTCAACTTGATCAAATTATGATATATGTATCTTCATGCAAGTTCTCGGTAGCGCGATGATTAGTGTGGTGAACTGCCACGCAAATGTTACTTTATTGGCCCTCCTATCACGATGATCTGAAAAACCATCCGAATAGTATGCCGAATAGTATCAATTGTCAAAAAAAAGTTTATTTCAACCTAGCCAGTTCGGATTCGGCAGGAGGCACCCTCATAGTGCAAAGGAGGAACACACGCACAAATAAATGGTTGTGAGATAATGACAGGACCTGCGTTCTTACGAGCCTGTTGCGCCAAAAAATGTACATATTTATGTTGTTTATCTCTATTCATGATTACAAATAGCAGTGGGAAATAAATAAAACATATGTGAAAGCTACAATCCGCTTTTCGAATCGTTTAGTACTAGATGGGGATGATCAAAATATTTTGGGCTTCGATAAAAAAAAACGATGTTTTTCTATAGCATATGCTATTTGGTAGGGCATATACACATCGTCTTGTTAGGAAAACGAACATTTTATTCATGAAAATGCTCTCAAAAGTTTGGCGTTGGGGTTATTTAAATGTTGCTCAGACACTTTTTCAAAATTTGCTATCGTTTGGCCAAAAACAACGTATTTCTGAAAAATGGGCTTGGGAGTGCGTGATAGGGTATAAACATATGAGATTACCTTATCCCATTCCATTCTTAAGTTAAAGATCCCTTAATATTGGCGTGATTATAGAAAATCGAAATATAGGAAATTACAGTGTCACAATGATGTAGACAGGTTATCGAAATTTTTTATGGTTCGACAAAAAAAATGTTTTCTATTGCATATGTCTTGGCAAAGGGTATGCAAATAGTTTTTGGGCCAAAAATGCCCTTAAAAACCTATGCATTGGTAAAAATAACCCAGGGATGAAATATTCATATTAGCTTTATTATTGTTATACATTTTTTTGGTTTTTTTTTTTTTTACAGAAAATGCCCATAAAAATATAGATGTTTTGGTTTTCCAAATATCATGTTCGGAAACTTTTTCAAATTTGTTAACCATTTGACAACAAATGAGGTTTTAATAATTTGTTGAGAAAATGGTATTGTTATTACCTCCATATTTACTGTTGAAGGTTTCGCCATTCTCAAAGCTTCAAAGAACAACAAAAAAATAATACCGAAATAACTCAACGCCTAAGATACAAAATAATCAGAAATAAAAATCTAAAAATCATTTGGGCGCCAGGACATGCAGGAATATCTGAAAACGAGATGTCAGACAGGACTGCAAAAGCTCTTTCAGAACCAATCATACATTTCCATATTTACTTCTTGCGCACATCCGTGAATTTAAAATTGAGGAAAAAGAAAGAATATGTTCAATATTACTCTACAATAAACCCACAAGTAGAAAGAGCTTTGTACCCGATAAATATATCACCAAATATGCCAACATTACAATAACAACTCTTTTGAACAACAACCGTTTTGTCACCACTGCAATAACAACTCTCCTATCTCTGCAATAAAAAATCTCCTCTCTTAATTGTCAGTATGTAGAGTTCACATCCAATAAAATCAACTAAAAAAAACATGCGGATGAAACTCTTTATGTCGGCTAAACATGCGCTTTCAGGTTTAACTTCCAGTATGTCTGTCAAGGCCGCATGTTCAGTTATAGTGCGTTCACACGCTCCAGTTTTTTTGGGTTTTCGTTGTTCGGTAAACTTGGCATCTATGGACGACATTTTAAACGGAAACTCACAGGCGGGCCTGTGTAAATATCACTACGAACTGACGGACATATGCTACACACGCTCGGTTTTTTCTAATCACAGGCGGCCTAAACAGGCAAAACTATTGAATAATCAATTTTTCATCGACCGCCTGATAAGGATAAAAAATCCGGACAGTTAAAACTGTGAGTGGCTTAACTGTTCCCTCAAAACAAAACATAACAGATCAATTTGAAATCGAAATTGCAAACAAAGTTTAACTTATATATTTATATATAGTATAACTTGATTTAAGTACCCAAAACTGTTTTTATAATCAAATAAGCTACTCTTATCCGCTGAAAGCACTAGAAGCCGGTGCCACAAACATAAGTTTACAAATACAAATACAAACTTGTTCGCAACAGGCTGGTTAGCTCCAAGGGCCCCCAGGGCCTATAACCCTCTCACAACCATTCACGTGTGCGTGTGTGCTTCTTGCACGGTGGGATAATACCCGGATGATTGCGCGATAGTTCATCACACTAACCGTTACGCCACTGAGCCCGTGTAATTTTGTGATGAAATTTAGCAACTAACAATTTCGCTTCGATGAAGCACTATCGAAGCTATTTCACTCCCAGCAATATTACCTGTAAGAAGTCTTATGGAAAAACATTTGACGCACTTTTAGGAAGCTATTTACTTCTATAGGACTTGTTTAAATACTTCTAAAAGCCTAACAGAAAAACGTTGTTTGCTGTAAAAAGCTCTATGGAAGCAAATTACAGGCTTCGCAAAAAGTCTTTCTGAAAATATGTTATTATATTATTTACTTTTATTAATTTCAATCCCTTATAATTATTACCCAATTCGTTATTATGAAAGTATGAAATTCAATGCAAATATACTGGGATTCGAAGTCGCTTTCTCCCGCACGGTAGTTCAACACGCTATCCACTAGGCTGTACTCTGGAACTTTAAAGTACATTCAGTACAACGAAGGGCTTGAATCGCGTTGACTCATTTCCTGGGAGGTTCCCGATCTTTTCATCTTTTTCCGATCTTATCACCCTTTTCCGGGTCTTTTAACCTTAGCTTTTGTAAGCATTCATTCGTAAGCTCTTTACATGCTTTGCTTCCGAATAAAGTGTTGCAAGTTCTACAGAATAAATTTAACGTATGTTACATTAAACCAGATCTCGGGAAGCTTAAAAATAACCTTACACAGTTTATACCATAATAACTTCGATTTTGCTTGTGAATTTTCCTGTATAATGTCTTAAACAGGCTTCTACCCAAATAATCGACTGCAAAAATGCTCAGCCTCCTCGCAAAAGTACTATATTAGGCCTAATTACTTGTGGAAATTAAATTTAATTGCCTTTATAGAGGAACAATTGTTAGTTGGGTTGTGTAATTAATAACCGATTCATAAATGTATAATAAAAAAAAAAATAATGAGTAATAAATAGTTTAAAAAAACCTATTTAATCCAATTCGAAGAGCGAAAAAAAGTAAAGTTGGGGTTAAAAACAATGTCAAATTTGAACCGGGGGATAAAATGTTACCACGATTCTAACGGAATTGCCACATTGCCTTAAAAAAATTAATTAAAGTAAAATGCTTTTTTCTTTTATAAAGTAACAACACATAAGTTTGGCAGTCTGACAAGCCGGTTAGAGCATGAGAATATTTTCAAGTTTAACTTTCGGAGTTGGCGTTCAAAATGATGGTCCATTCATTGTGGCAAAAAAAAAAACACATTGCAAAACACAAATCAATGGGGGAGCTAAATTGATGGCCCTGTTTGTGAATCGAATGCCATATCTTTGTGTTTTTGTATGTATCTAATCAATAGTAAATCTATGTTTGTTCTTATTCTGTGGTAATGTAGCCTCTAATATTTTTCTCTTTGATCAACACAATTCAAGCAAAAATATAAACGTATAACACAAATGAAAATTCAAGGAAATTGTTTAAAATCGAGTCATTTGTGCTACAGTTATGAACACACCCTTACAAAGCTTTCGTATTTTGCAAGCAAAGAACTTGAAGTTCTTTCAACGTAAAGTTAACGTAACGTGTTGGCATTTTTTATTTGCAATAATTGCCGTCCTTGTTCATCAAATGATTTTGATGGCCAAGAACATGGGAAGTATCCCATTATTCTATTCTGCTTAGTTAGTTTTATAGTGTGAGTGCATTTGGCCTACAAACCTACATTTCAGTAATAATAGTAATAATATAAATAATACGAAAATAAAAGTGAATTAGTTGTACCAATACAATTTTCCAATATTGTGGTAGCTACTAGCTTGTGTTATTATATTTCGGTTAAGAAAAACAAAAGAATTGCGTTCGATTTCGTTCGTTACCTACATACCTTATCGTGTCACGATGTGCCCCCAATTACACTTTCTTAAAAAATGAAGCTTTAATTTGTGCAACAGTTTTATAGCTACCATTGTAGACTGAAATGAATTAATTTGAAATTTCAAGTGAAATAATGGTATTTATTAAAAATATAATGTCGTGCGCTAATACTATGCATATGTAGTTTCTGTTTATAAAGTTACCCAGTTTTTAATTCCACAATTTCTATGTCAAATGCTGCTACTCCTGGCGTTTAAAATTATATTGGAAGGTACGCATTGTAAATTATTTTGCTAAAGGTAATATTGTACATTTTAATATCGGACATTATATTAAAGCAAGTAAATTATTTAATAATTCTCGGGTAAATTTTCTGAAATGCATGTATTATTTCCAAAAGCTCAGCTTTTTTATATTAAAAAGTATGAACGAACACATTTGTATGGAATGTAGATAGTTGAATTATGTATGTATATCTTTTATTCAATTCTGTTTCTGTAAACTGCGCCAAATACGCGTTTGTGGTTAAGAGTGGTACCTACGGTTTTCACAACCTAAAAATTATCTCACTCTCGTCATTTCTTTCAAATTCTTAACAATATAATATAAGTTACATATGTACTTATTGCATCTATTAATATCATAAGCTATTTTGCATTACGTTCATTATATCGCATAATATTTAAGAGACTAACTAAAAGCAATTTTCGGTTTCACAGAAGACTTATCTCAGATAAAGAAACAGCTTTTCTGTATCTCTTGTTCTTGTTTTCTATTGAGATCGAATGAAATTATTACTCCACCTCTTAGCGTTTCCAGAGTATGTTTAGTTTTTATTGCTCTCTTAAGCAGATCAGTGTTTTTTGGGCATGTGTTGCCATTACGAATTTGGTAAAATATTGATACCTATCTTGTTTTTGCTTATATATTGGACTAAAAAAACTAAAGTGATACTATAAAAGATAAAAAGAATTTTAAAGTGTAAGTTTTTGAAACCGAAAAATTATGGTAGTTTTTTTCTTAAAAACAGATAACTAGAGGATTTAATGTGTTCTAATTTTACCTCACTGCTAAAGCGGCTAAGCAAGCAATAAAAAAAACATCCCATAAGAAAGTAGTTTTAGAATTTTCATATTTCTTAAAAACTAGAATACATAAAATTATCTTGTTTTCAGATTTAGAAAAAAATATATAATACACGATTTTACTTTTTTTGTTGCAAATTTTAAGTTTGTTTTTTTCTAAAATTATGCGAGATTTCATTTGATTTAAAAAGTAGCTAATACCTTCCAACGAGTATAGAACTACATAGAGTACGCATCACGTCTAAAAATTTTGTAGTCGTTTCAGATGCGGGCGGTAAGTGCGAAGGGGAAATTTCGTAGATCGTATGCGTCGGCAAGGCTGTTGTTTGATGCTGGGGTATCAATACCAGTACCTCACATAGAAAATATTCGTTAAATGAGATGCGCACTCTATGTAGTTCTATACTCTTTGCTAATACTTAATTGTAAGTATTACCTTGATTTTTTAAGGAATTATACCCTATCCCATACGGGATAGTTTGAAGCATAGAAAAATAATTTAGGTAGATATACCTTAAAGTATATGGATTGAATACGAATCGCTAGCTAAGTCGATGGAGCAATGTCTTTCTGTCCTTCCGGCTGTATGTCACCTATTTTTAGGACTTACATTTTGAGCAGGGATAATGAAATACATATATATAATTCTTGTCCGAGGCTACAACACAGCACAAGTCTTAAACGGTTTAGAATTTTGAAAAATGTATCTTAATATCATATTTAGACAATATGAATGCTTATATTTTGTTCAAAAAAAATATTTTGCCACGCCCACTTTTTGGTGGCGTTTTAATACAAAAACTATTTGTATAACCCACCTTAAGGCATTTGCAATAGAAAAATGAAATATTTTTGTCGAACCAGACAAGATTTTGACAAACTCTCTGACCAATATGTTTTGACAATGTCATTTTCTATATTTCATCGTCATTAAGCCCACATTTTGTGGATATTAATTTTAAGGATGGAATGAGATAGAGTATTAAACAATCCGCTTAGTGGATCGTAGCCTTTATTTAGCCTTTTTGTTTATAAAATAGCTCCTCCCGCTCAAACGGGACAAAATAGACCCTCCCATAGTCATAAATGCTTGCATTGATCTGTTATACAAGAAAATCGTTATTATTTCTTGGCGCCCAAGTTATCTTACTCTTGCCTAATAATTTTGTTATTTTTAAAAAATTGTCGCTCTTAATTATTTAAAAATATTAATTAACAAAAACATTTTATAAACTCCCTACAGGAATCAACCAATTTTTTTTTAAATTAAGTAGTATTTAACTTAACTTTACTTACTTTAAGTGACTGTACAGTCCGGAATAAACCTGGTCCTCAACCAACATGCCTTTCTAATGAGCCCGCTCCTTAGCTAACTGTATCCAGCTGCGCACTCCAAGTTGGTTTGAGGTCGTATTCGTTTATACACGTCCAATGCGGAGTTTTTTTTTTGACCTCGGGCATGTCGCTGTAAAGATCGTATAATTCTTGTTTAAGTTTTGATCTCCATAGCCCGTCAAAGCAAATGAGACCTAAGAATTTTCCTCTCGAATCGATCAAGGATTTCTTCATCTACTTTTGATACAGTCCATGCTTGAGGTCTTATATGGGATCTCCTCAGTAGTTCGAGTGAGGGCCATACTACTAAATTGCCTTGTTAGCCCGCAGAAACAGAGGTTGGCAAAAGTGGTTCTTCTCTAATTTATGTCGAAATGTTTTTGCCAGAATTATTAGCGGAGCCGAGGTAGACAAAATCCAGTACTATATTAAAGCTATATCTGTCAATGGTGAGGTTCTGTCGTCAATGTTGTGTGTCCTTTCGTGTTGACAGTATATACAGTCTTACCCTCTTAATATTATCAAACCTGGCTATGATTGGATTGTGTCTCTGGTATTGGCTCGGGAGTTTTGAACAATCCGACCCTGATGGAGCAGCGAGAACTCTCCATCGTCAACCTACACAAACGGACGAGTTTGGGCGGTAAACCAAAAGTAGACAAAGCTTCACATATTTAGGCAGATATGATCTTGTAGGCGATGTTGAGTAGACGTAAGCCTCTTTAGTTGGCGCAATTCAGAGGGTCTCCTTTTTTTTGTGGATTGGGCAAACGATGCTGAGGTTCCATTCTTCAGGCATATTTTCATCCGACAAGATTTGGCGTATGAGTTAGAGGGAACATACTTACTAAGTCATCTTCGCCGTATTTATAAATCTCAGTGGGAAGGCCATCATTTACGGCAGCCTTTTAAGCTTGAGTTTAGCTATCCTTACTTCACTCAGGTCGGTTGGTTGGCAGACACAGTCGATGCTTAGGTTCCATATCCTCAACTACGATATTTCCTTCTTCATCTCGACAGGATTCTATTTGAGCATTGTATCTTTGCTTTGACGCTTTTTTTCCTGAAAAAACGGTGTTTTTCCCTTCTTCTCTGCCTATAGAGCTCAATGGCAGCTCTCGTCTTCACCTGCAGCTTAGTCTTGTAGGCCTCGTTCTTGGCTGCGAGCATCTGTCGGCATTCCTCATCAAACCAGGAGTTTCATGCTGGTGGGCGCGAGAAACCGAGCACATCAGTTGCGGCTGATCTAGTTGACATCATTGCCATTGGTCTTCAACTTTCGATGCTAGTGGTATGGTGCTTATCGAAAAGTTATGGGATACGGGTTGCGGGAAGGTATTGGCGGTCCCTTGCGATTGCAGCCTTTTGACATTAAATTTTTTCACATTATTTCTGGATTGTTGTGGCGTGGTGAATATTCGCATTCTTACCTTGACTGCAAAAAGTCAGTGGTCCTAGTCGATATTATCGTTTAGCAAGTTTAGCAACAGAACAGTTACCACTTGGAGTTAAAAATAAGCACATTTGATGTATGGTCAGAGTTACAACCACTGGGCATTGCCAAGTTAAAACCAATCATAGTCTACCCTCGTTCTGCAACATCCAACTACCTCTGGTAACTGTTAGTGTATCTGTAAAGTAAGGCTCCGACTAGCAAGCTTTTTGTCCAAAAAACTTTACTAACGAGTAGGTCGACAACTGTCATGAGTGTGAATTTGACTTTGGGTATGTTTTATCTTTTACACTATTGCATTAGGTCATTATCGTATATCTGTCACTTTTTAGTGAATTATTGCCGGGTATAACATATGTTATATATATAATTACTTGGGTAATCTCATGTGTGTAGTTAAAACCCGACACCACTTGAAAGTTAAGTTTCATTCTAGCAAATCTAAACCCCTGGTGATACATTAATAGAAAAACACTCAAACGTATCGTTGCTAGATTAAAACTAAAATATTACATATTTCCAAATCCAAAATACTACACTGTGCAGCATGTATGGGAGTGCTCCCTGTTGGATTTTGTTTAGTTTCGAGGTTGGGTAAATGCACAATTCTTCATACCCTTATTTCGCATCTCCAAATTCAAATTTGACTACAAGCATTGGCTTGCAGGGGCAGTGTGCCCCCAAACATATTCCAACGATTATGCATTCTTAATTTACATATGTACACAATAGTAATTGGCTTATATACCAAGAGTTTTGTTGCTGCGCTAATAACTTCTTCAACAACATCTCTTCAGAAATCAAACGAAGAATTACTCTTACCAACCGCTGTTTCTTCGGGCTAAGAAGGCAATTTAATAGTGAAGACTTCAATCGAACTACTAGGGAGATCCTATATAAATCCCAGTCCTGCTCTTCGGCGCTGATTCAAAGATAGTATCAAAAGCGGATGAAGAAATTCTTGGTTGATCCACGGTCCCGTTTGCGTGGAGAAGATTCAACATGCCCCTGGTCAAAAAACTCTGTATTGGACGTTTAATATGGCTAGGACATATATAACAAATGGACACCAATACTCCTGCTCGCAGAGTCTTCAATTCCCATCCAGACGTCGGACACAGTAGATGAAGACCTCGCCTTAAGTGGTGCCAAAGATTATGAAGGCATACAGAAGACGCACTGCACACAAGAAAAATTGTTCTATGGCGGGTCGCCATATATTTTGATCTCGTTTCTCATGTGTGCATGTGCAGACCGCCCGCCCCGTACCATGAAGCTGGTGAGCAAAAGTTTTTGTTTTTTGTTCTCAATGCATCATCTGTATGGCTTTATAATCTTTGGTGGTGCGCACAAGGATAAACCGACCTCAACCAACTTGGAGTGCGCAACTGGGGCCAGTTAGCTAAGAACAGGGCTAATTGGAGAGGCATGTTGGTTGAGGCCCAGGTTCATTCCGGATTGTAGCGCCACTTAAGTAGGAAAATCTAAACCTCGGGTGACACTCTTGGTTGTAATGGAAAAAAAACGGAAATGTCAAAATATGTATATTCAATTTGTATGGAAATTCAGCCCACCAAATATATTTTTATTTTTAGCATAAATATAAACTAAATGTACGACAAATTTATAAACAGATAAATGACAAATGCTGCAGAGACAATTTATTTGATCCAAAAAATGCGTTTTGCTTAAATTAAATTTAAGCCATACTTTTTAACTACGAAACGGATTTTCGATTTAGTATAATATCTTAGACAAAGTTATGTTCTCATTGGTCAATCTACATTACGGTATAGGTACAACTGGCACAAACCATCGCGTCACTTAGATCACTTGTTTCCGGATTGCAATTGACACATTTTAAGGGCCAAACAATCCCCTATAGATGCAATAGGGTCATATTCTATTTGTGTTGCTCTGATAAATTTATTTAAATTCGGATTCTATTAAATTTGGAGATTCAACAATGTAAGCGATGTTATTCAGTCAATCTAAGACAATTAAATGTTATAAGGGTTTAGAAACGATCAGTTTCAGATGAGTCCGTTGGTAGCTCTGTTGAGTTGTCGAAAAGATAATTGTTATCAACTTTCCCATTTTTGTATATTTTTCACACAAACCTTTTAAAACTAATATGGCAAATGTTTAATCCAAATCATCGATGTTTGTCCTTTCGTGTTGATAGCATATTCTTACTCTTACCCTCACTTACTGCTAAACCCATTTTTTTGCCGTTTCCTTCTCTATACTAATAAACTTGGCTATGACATCACGTTGAGTAATACCAATGATGTCAATATCGTCGGCGAAAGCTAGCAGTTGCACCAATTTTTGAAAGATTGTTATTTCATGTGATTTTGAAATTAAAATCACATGAGAGCGCATCGCCTTGCCTAATTACTTTTTAGATATCGAATGTGTCGATGAGATCGTTTCGTCATCCTGGACAGACGGACGAGTTCGGGCGGTATACTAAAACTAGAAATAATAAGGTATAATACATATAATATAAAAGCTGTCGTGTGCGGTTTTGAATTCGACGAATATGTGATGGGTAAAGATTTGGACTGGTTTTTTTTTAAGGATCTGCCAAAATGTGTCCTGAAACCACGCTAATAGGGGCCGATCAGGTTATTTGGCGTTCACATATTACGGCAGATAGCATCGGCGATGTTGAGGAAAGTCAATCAGAGTCTGCCCTCGTTCTACAACATCCACCCTTGTCTATGCAAATTGAAATTATTTGACCAGATAAATTACAAGAAATTGACTTTATGTATATGGATTTTCTGAAAAAAGTGGGTATGCAGTTTTGTTGGAACTACTGTGTTAAGTTTAATTAAATGAATGGTAGAACTTGCCATGCTTTAGTAGTGGTCTAAAAAAAATGCGATGAGTTGCTTTCTTTTCTTAACATAAATATATTTTTAACTTTCCCTTACAGAGAGAAAGATTATGGCCATGTTCCTGGTTAGAGTTTTAGTAAGTTAACTTAAATGAAGCCCTGTTCTTATTGGTCCATCGCCCACATTAGAACAAAAGACGTTGCTTCGACATTTTCAAAATTTTTGATTTCAGTAAAATTACCCGATATTGTACGTTTACTTACTTACTTATTTAAGTGGTTCTATAGTCCGGGATGAACCTGGGTCTCAACCAACATGCCTCTCAAATTAGCCCGGTCCTTAGGTAACTGCCTCCACTTGCGCACTCCAAGTTGGTTGAGGTCGTTTCTACTTGTGCGCACCACTTAAGGCGATGTCTTCCTATAGTGCGTCCGACGTCTGGCTGGGAATCGAAGACTCTGCGAGCCGCAGTATTGGTGTCCATTCGTTCTACATGCCCTACCCATCTTAAAGGTCCAATGCGGAGTTTTTTGACCAGTGGCATGTCACTGTACAGCTCGTATAGTTCTTGGTTGAATCAGAACGGTTTCAGGCGTTCACATATTATGGCCGATAGGATCTTGTAGGCGATGTTGAGGAGACTTATGCCTCTGTAGTAAGTACAGCTAAGAGGGTTTCTTTTTTTGTGGATCGGGCAAACGATGCTGAAGTTCCATTCTTCAGGTATACTTTTCTTTCGACCAGATTTGGCTTATGAGTTGATGGATGTTATTTCCCATGCCACTATCGCCGGCTTTATAAATCTCAGCGGAAAGCTCGTAATTTCCGGCAGCCTTATTAAGCTTGAGTTTAAATATTGCTATCCTCACTTCACTCAGGTCGGGTGGTTGCCAGTTTACGCTTTCGTTCCAATATTGAATGGCTCGTTCTGTCTGACAGCGGAATGTTGTTCGTCATCGCCGTTTAACAGTCTGCAGAAGTGGTTCTTTCATATTCTCAAAATCGACTGTGTCTCAACTTCGATATTTCCTTATTCATCTCGAAAGGATTCTTTTCGAGCATTGTATCCTTGGCTTTGACGTTTTGCACGGTGTTTTTCCTTTTTTTTCTATCTATATAGCTCAATGGCAGCTCTCGTCTTCAACTGCAGTTTAGCCTTGTAGGCCTCGATCTTGGCTGCGAGCATATGTCGGCATTCCTCACCAAACCAGGGGTTTCTTGTTAATGGGTGCGAGACCCCTAGCACATCAGTTGCGGCTGGTCTAATGGCTTGTTGGCAGCGTTGCCATTTTTCTTCGGCATTCGATGCTGGTGGTATGTTGTTAATCGAGAGGTTAAGGGATACTCGTTGCGCGAATGTGTTGGTGGTCTCATGCGATTGCAGTCTTTCAACATTAAAAATTTTTTCACATTATTTCTGGATTGTTGTGGAGTAGTGGATATCCGCATTCTTACCTTGGAAGCAACAATGTAGTGGTCCAAGTCGGGGTTAGCTTCTCGGAATGTTCGGACATCCAAAATACCGATTGCGTGCCTTTTGTCTTTTTTTCATCCTCTTTCTGACCGGCCCATTCCATCGCATTTCCTGGATGGCAGTAATTTTCGCTTTGTAGCAGTTTAGGGCTTCTGCTAGTTGTGTAATGTTCACTCGTTGTCCTTTTTTCGTTTAGCAGGGTCATCAACACTAAAATCAGTCCTTTCCGAGGCTATTGGTTGCTTCGTAACATAAAGTTTTTTTTTGCATGGTTGTGTTGTTAATCCAAAGCACAACCCCCAACCTGGAGGGGAAGTTCCAATTTATAAGATACCCCTAGGACACGGGGCCATCAATATCGGTTCATCCGCCACCATCTCTGTTCTAGGGGCCTGAATAACCCTTCGAATTCCTAGACAACTTGTTGTCCGAATTTGTCGAAGCAGCTTGTCTAGGTTCGCCTGGGATAGCAGGCCAGGTATTCATTCCGTGCCATTCTGCTGTTTTTCGTCGTGTTATCAACACTCGCGCTTATCGTTTAGCAAGTCAAATCCTGTTGGATGATACCAGTATCCGATGGTTACCACTTGGAGGTTAAAAATGCACTTGATGTGTGGTCAGAGTTAAAACCACTGGGCACTGCCAAGTTAAAGCCAATCAGAGTCTACCCTCGTTATACAATAAAAGCCTCTATTAGTTCTGCAAAAAAATGTTCTAAGGACAGTAAGTGTTAAACTTCGCTTATACCCTAGTTTATCAATATTTAGAGATTTAGAAATTCTTTCAGTGAGTCATATGTATTGCCATGTAATATGTATATGTCATATGTATTGCCACATAATACTTCAAATTTCCTTAAGAGATGAAGTAATCCTCATTTCAGAATTATTGAATATTATTCAAAATAATTAATAATTATAGTTTACGTAAAAAGATTGTTTAACCGAGTATTTCAGTAATTCGGATAACTGTATTTCGGTAATTTTGTAGTGTTTCTTCGTGTCTTGTATTTAATAAACTTCCTCATGCAAATGCAAACATCTCATTTGTTATTAATTAAACAAGTAAACTACTAGCTTCAGTCTTAACCATGAGAGTACCGAACTCTTTGCAAATGGTTATAACTGATATTTTCTTCGATGAGTGTTTTTTTAAGCGTCATTTTTTTTAAATCGAATACAACACTCAACACTCAGGTCGGGTGGTTGCCAGTTTACGCTTTCGTTCCAATATTGAATGGCTCGTTCTGTCTGACAGCGGAATGTTGTTCGTCATCGCCGTTTAACAGTCTGCAGAAGTGGTTCTTTCATATTCTCAAAATCGACTGTGTCTCAACTTCGATATTTCCTTATTCATCTCGAAAGGATTCTT
Organism: Rhingia rostrata; assembly: GCA_949824845.1. Taxonomy (NCBI): domain Eukaryota; kingdom Metazoa; phylum Arthropoda; class Insecta; order Diptera; family Syrphidae; genus Rhingia; species Rhingia rostrata. Next base: position 74,432,428 of record OX463757.1, on the reverse strand, counting down.
TTCGAGCATTGTATCCTTGGCTTTGACGTTTTGCACGGTGTTTTTCCTTTTTTTTCTATCTATATAGCTCAATGGCAGCTCTCGTCTTCAACTGCAGTTTAGCCTTGTAGGCCTCGATCTTGGCTGCGAGCATATGTCGGCATTCCTCACCAAACCAGGGGTTTCTTGTTAATGGGTGCGAGACCCCTAGCACATCAGTTGCGGCTGGTCTAATGGCTTGTTGGCAGCGTTGCCATTTTTCTTCGGCATTCGATGCTGGTGGTATGTTGTTAATCGAGAGGTTAAGGGATACTCGTTGCGCGAATGTGTTGGTGGTCTCATGCGATTGCAGTCTTTCAACATTAAAAATTTTTTCACATTATTTCTGGATTGTTGTGGAGTAGTGGATATCCGCATTCTTACCTTGGAAGCAACAATGTAGTGGTCCAAGTCGGGGTTAGCTTCTCGGAATGTTCGGACATCCAAAATACCGATTGCGTGCCTTTTGTCTTTTTTTCATCCTCTTTCTGACCGGCCCATTCCATCGCATTTCCTGGATGGCAGTAATTTTCGCTTTGTAGCAGTTTAGGGCTTCTGCTAGTTGTGTAATGTTCACTCGTTGTCCTTTTTTCGTTTAGCAGGGTCATCAACACTAAAATCAGTCCTTTCCGAGGCTATTGGTTGCTTCGTAACATAAAGTTTTTTTTTGCATGGTTGTGTTGTTAATCCAAAGCACAACCCCCAACCTGGAGGGGAAGTTCCAATTTATAAGATACCCCTAGGACACGGGGCCATCAATATCGGTTCATCCGCCACCATCTCTGTTCTAGGGGCCTGAATAACCCTTCGAATTCCTAGACAACTTGTTGTCCGAATTTGTCGAAGCAGCTTGTCTAGGTTCGCCTGGGATAGCAGGCCAGGTATTCATTCCGTGCCATTCTGCTGTTTTTCGTCGTGTTATCAACACTCGCGCTTATCGTTTAGCAAGTCAAATCCTGTTGGATGATACCAGTATCCGATGGTTACCACTTGGAGGTTAAAAATGCACTTGATGTGTGGTCAGAGTTAAAACCACTGGGCACTGCCAAGTTAAAGCCAATCAGAGTCTACCCTCGTTATACAATAAAAGCCTCTATTAGTTCTGCAAAAAAATGTTCTAAGGACAGTAAGTGTTAAACTTCGCTTATACCCTAGTTTATCAATATTTAGAGATTTAGAAATTCTTTCAGTGAGTCATATGTATTGCCATGTAATATGTATATGTCATATGTATTGCCACATAATACTTCAAATTTCCTTAAGAGATGAAGTAATCCTCATTTCAGAATTATTGAATATTATTCAAAATAATTAATAATTATAGTTTACGTAAAAAGATTGTTTAACCGAGTATTTCAGTAATTCGGATAACTGTATTTCGGTAATTTTGTAGTGTTTCTTCGTGTCTTGTATTTAATAAACTTCCTCATGCAAATGCAAACATCTCATTTGTTATTAATTAAACAAGTAAACTACTAGCTTCAGTCTTAACCATGAGAGTACCGAACTCTTTGCAAATGGTTATAACTGATATTTTCTTCGATGAGTGTTTTTTTAAGCGTCATTTTTTTTAAATCGAATACAACACTCAAGTTTTCATGAGATATTAAAATTTTTATTTTAATCGTTAAATTGGCCTTTGCCATTTACGTTTTAGAGACAACTTCATGTAAATGTTGTCCGCGGCTCCGTTTGAAGTGGTTCATTCGAAAGGTAGAATTTTGCGTCACTTTTTCGAGCATTTCGGCCTGTATTCCACGAATCTCGCGTGTTATGTTATCTTGTAAGGCTTCGATCGTGTTCGGCTTTTCCACATAGACTAACGACTTTACATAACCCCACAAGAAATAATCAAGAGGCGTTAAATCGCATGATCTTGGCCGCAAACTCACAGGGCCATTTCGGGAGATAAGCTGCTCAACAAATTCATCCTTCAACATTTCCATTGTTTCACGAGCTGTGTGGCATGTGGCACCGCCTTGCTGAAACCACATGTCAACCAAGTTCAACTCAGCCTACTGGGGCAAAAAAAAAAGTCGCGTATCATGGCTCGATATCGTTCGCCGTTGACGGTAACGTTTCTTCCACGGTCGTTTTTGAAGAAAATTGGACCAATGATGCCACCAGCCTATAAACCACGCCAAACTGCAGTTTTTTCGGGTTGCATCGGTAACTCTTGTATGGCATGTTCATCACTCCAGATTCGACAGTTTTACTTATTTACGTAGAATGGGCCTCATCGCTGGACACAATTTTTCGATAAAACAGCGGAATTTCATGGAGCTGTTCTAAGGCCCATTCTCCAAAAAAAAAAAATAGACGTTTTGGTATGTCATTCAGCTTCAAATCTTGCACAAGTTGAATTTGATAGACTTTTAAACCCAAATCGACACGTAAAATTTTCAATGACGTTGAGTAACACATGCCCAATGGCTGAGAACGGCGAAGAATTGAGATTTAACGATGCTCATTAACATTGGACGCTACGACTGTTTAGTAGCGAGTCGATGGTTTAATGTCCAACAAAGTGATTTTGGTGCGAAATTTAATGATAACAATACCTGATTCACCAGGTCGATTATGACGACCATATTATGGTCGTAATAAACGGTGCACATTTTTCACAGAGCACGAAATTTGATAATAAATTTTAATAATTTGCAATCGTTGTTCGTTTGTCAGTCTTCCTATGATTTAATGGCAGAGTATACCGACAATTTTTTACTTTGACAGATGTTAACCTCGTTTAATACCCCATCCCATGGAGATAAAATATAGAAAAATGTCATTTTCACAACATATTGTTCAGACAGTTTATCAAAATCTTTTATGGTTCGACAAGAACAACGTTTTTCGCCGGGTTATGTTAGTGTATACAAATGGTTTTTGTATGAAAACGCCTCCAAAAAGTGGGCGTGGGTTAAAATATAGAAGAAAAGTTTATATTACCATAACCAATGGTTTTACATCAAAACTTTTTACAAAAAAAGGTTTTTACTAATAATGCCCCCAATAAAGAGAGCGTGGTTACACTTGTTCTGCTGGGAGCAACAACAAACACGTCTACGGAGTGACAGACGTGGCTAAATCGACTCGGTTCTGAGTCGATTCATATACTTTTAGCTATATCTAGCTAATTCTTTTCTCTATGTTACAAACTAAAGGGTGATCCAAGTAGAGATACTTTTCTCAATAGCCTTTTTTGACAGATCACGCGTGAGTCGTGTCATGCTGTCATGTTATTTTTGTTTAGTATTGTTTGGCATTTCATAATGGAAAGACTTACGCGTGAACAACGTTTACAAATTGTTCAACTTTATTATGAAAATTCAAGTTCTGTGAGGAATGTGTTTCGTGCACTTCGCTCAACTTATGGTCAACATAATCGGCCTACTGAGCGTACTTTTCGCAACACCATCACCCATTTTGAGACCCAGCATTCATTATTGGACAATAGACTTTTTTAGACTTTTTCCTGTGGGAATATGTAAAGTCAAAAGCTTATGCCGACAAACCCGCTTCGATTCAGGCCTTGGAGGAAAACATCACGCGTGTCATTCGCCAGTTACCAGTCGAAATGCTCGAACGAGTGATCGAAAATTGGACTCAACGGATGGACCATCTGCGACGTAGCAACGGCCAACATTTGATAGACATAATCTTCAAAAAATAAATGCCAAAGAATGTTCTTTCAAATGATAATAAACATTCTCCATTAAATTTGAATTTTCTTTGTTTTTTTCTTTAAAAAAGTAGGGAACCTCGAAATGGATCACCCTATATGTATCAAATCTAGTATACCCCTATGATATAAGGTATAAATATCGTGTAAAATTTAATTAAAATTGGTAAAGCCGTAAAAATTGTCCTTCCGCCATTACTTTCTAAACTAAAATAAAATTTTCTCCGATACAGCTGCCAATTTTTTTTTTGATTTATAGTACTGAACCACGATTATATTTTTCATCCTCTACTCACTTTATTACTTTTCGACCTATCGGGGCTTCTGGCTTTCTACTTCTAGTAAAATTATATTTATAATTATGTACTTTCACAATTAAAAAAATGTATTTTATGCATGCAAATACGGTATGGCAGATATAAACATTTATTATAGCTAGTTTTTAACTAAAGCGTACATCAAGTTATTGTGTAATAATCTTATTTATTTTCTTGTTATTTTAGAATACTACATACTAGAATTATAATGGATATACATACGTAGTCATTAAACTAAACATGGACGGTTTTTCTGCTGTTATTCAAACATTAAACAATTCCCAAAAAGATCAGCTTTTATCAGGCACGAGCAATATTTCGCAAAATTATGCTCAACAAATAACAAGCAAAAAGGATACTGGTATAAGCAGTCACCCCTTGGAGAAGTTCGATAGCCAAAATAATAGGCTCAATCAAAAATATGATATACTATCACAGCATTGTACAGCGGATTCCATATTGACCTCAACTACATGTATCCCAAAATTTCCCTCTTGTATAAATATATCGAATACAAATCTTAATTTCAAAAATATTTCTCATGAGGAAGTCGAAAAGATATCCACAAAACATTCTTTTGAGAATATAGATAACTATCTTCAGCCTGTAACAACAACAACCAGCATTTCCGGTGATACCACTTTCAATGGTCTTATTTTTAGATCAGAATCTAATTTTAATAATGATCAACAACATCATCAATTACCTAGTTCACAAATAGAATATAATTCATTTTCCAAACAAGTCACCGACGAAAGATTGAACGAAAAACATGTCTTCAATTATAACGAACAAATTCAAGTCAGTAACAACACTGGCTTCGGTAATTGTGACAATGAAAAACAATGTGACAGCGGTATTAATTATAGAAATATTAGTGAACCACTTACGCATTTTGTCTTGCCGACTTGCAACATGGAAATGGGATCAACAGTTCCAGATCAATCCACAAAGGATAAAATATCACAGCAAGGCAATGCAACATTAAATTTAAGTATCGAATCCGATTCAATATCTTCTGAGGATATGATTGATTTGGAAATCAGCGAAGAGGAACGTGTTAACGGTAAGATATTTTCATATAACTTTATTAAAAACTCTCTTTTAAAATTGAATTGGCTGTATTTTGATTATTTTCAGCATTTGTTATATAATGTTTAATATAAAGTTACTTTATTTTCAATTTGGGATTGAGTAAATTTTGTATAAAACTGAGTTGGTACGTTTTTATTTATAAAGAGTATAAAGAGTGTGTACAGTTAATTGGTTATCAAATAAAAATAAAGTTAAATACATCTCGAAACCGGTTTGAAATTCTAAAATTTTTACGCTTAAGGTTTTAGATTAGATGTGAATGACAACAACGAATTATGGAACTATAGGTTGGATTGATGTTCACTTTGTGTTTCTGCTTGATTTGTGGTTTAAATCAAGCAAAATTATGTATATGGCATTAAAGGACCTCAGATCTAGCTTTCCCATTTATTTTTAGTTTCAAAGTCATCTTTAAGACACAATGTGACTAACTTAATGTAGACTTAATCGGTTGTCTGTATGTCACTTGTATCTTTGCCTTACATTATGATCCAGAATGACTAAATTCGGTATATGAACTTATAGTTATACAAAGCAATCAATATTTGTTAAATGTATTTTCTGACATTTAAAAAAAATATTGATTGCTTTGTATAACAATGAGTTCATGTATCGAATTTAGTCGTTCTGGATCATAATGTTTATGTTTATATTTAAACCAAAAGATAATTGGAACAAAATTCCTGACTAACATGTCAATACGGCTATTCGAATTTCGATTGTAAAATGTTTTTAGCCCTACCCACTTTTAATGCGATAATGTAATAGTTAAAAATTCGCGAGAATAAACAGTGGAAGTTATATACGTGCACGGTTATATACGTGTAAAAAAAAAATTATTTTTTTAATAATATAATATTCAAATTATATATTTAAAAAATTATTTCGACTAGGTGATTTTGAAATATATATTTTTTTTATTTATAAACTATGTCATAAGGAATGGCATTTCATGTACAAATTATAGAACAAAATCTCCAAAAAGTGGTCTGGGGTTAAAATTATCACTAGACGAAATGTTCATAATCAATATTTTTGAAGTATTTAAATCAAATAAACCATTTGATTACTAAAAATGCTTAAAAATTGGGTGTTGCAAAAAGACGATTACATACTGAAGTGGCGCTACTGTTCGGAATTAACCTGGACCTCAAACAACATGCATCTCCATGTTAGCAAACTGCCTCCAGTTGCGCACTCCAAGATGATTAAGGTCGGTTTCAACTTGTGCGCGAGGGTTCCTCTACTGCGTCCGACTCCGATGATCATGGTCTCTTATAGGATCTCCTTAATAGTTCGAGTGTGGGATTTACTACTATATTGCTTTCTTATCCCGAAGAAACAGTGGTTGGCAAGAGTAATTCTTCATTTGATTTCTTACGAGATGTTGTTGTCAGAGTTTATAGGAGAGGCTAGGTAGTTAAAGTCCCGTACTACTTCTAATGTATCTCTGATGACGTTCTTTTAGTCTTACTCTCATATACTGCTAAACTCATTTTTGCCGGTTGTTTCCCTATACTAGTAAACGTGGCTATGACATCACGTTAAGTCCTATTAATGAAGACAATATAGTCGGCGTATGCTAGCCGTGCGTCTGGTGCTGGCTCGGGAGTTGTACAATCCTGCAGGGCATCGCTTCGCTAAAAGGTTGTTTGCGACCCTGATGGAGCAGCGTGTCATCCTACACAGACAGACGAGTTTGGGCGGTATAACAAAATGGGACATGGCTCTCTATAGTTCGTCTCTCTAAATGCGGTCGAATGCGGCATAGAAATCGATGAATAGGGTTGGACTTTCTGGCTTTTTTCCAGGATCTGCCGATGTATGAAGGTTTGTTCAGTTGTGGACTTTCCTCTCCCAAAACAGATAAGAACCGATCAGGTTTTAGTAAATGGTTTCAGGCATTCACATATTACGGTAGATAGGATATTGTATGCGATGTTGGAGGGACTTATGCCTGTGTACGTGGATCGTTCAAACAATGCTGAGGTTCCATTCTTCAGCATACTTTCATCCGACCAGATTTGGCTTATGAGTTGGTTGATGTTACTTACCAAGTCGGCTTTAAAAGGATCGGCCTTTTTAAGCTTCAGATTTGATATTACTATCGTCACTTCACTTAGGTCGGATGTTTGGTTTTCGCTTTCGTCGCCAATATTGAATGTTTCGTTCTGCCTGACAGCGGAATGTAGTACGTCATCGCCGTTTAACAGTCTGCAGTAGTGGTTTCTTAATATGCTCAGCATCAACGGTGTCTTAACTACAATATTTCCTTGTTCATCTCAAAAGGATTCTTTCCGAGCCTTGTATCTATCGTATTGACGTTTTACACTTTGGTAAAACTTTGCGAACATCCTGCCTGGAGTGGTAACTTTCTATTCTCGATCGCTCGCTTTTCTTGCTGTTTTTTTTAAAGACGTTGTTCTTCCCTTCTTTTCTGTCTATAGAACTCAATGTCAGCTCTCGTCTCCACTTGAAGCTAAGCTTTGTAGGCCTCGCTCTGACTGCGCTGATCTGCCGGCATTCCTCATCAAACCACGGGTTTCTTGCAGGCCGGGGCGATAAACCTAACATATCAGTTGCGGCTGATCTAATGGCTTTTGGGCATTATTGAACTTCGATATTAGATGCTGGTGATATTATGCTAATCGAGAGGTTTAGGAATACGCGTTTCGAGAAGGCTCTTGCGACATTTCACAGTATTTATGGTTTTTTTTTTGGCGTGGTGGTTATCCGCATTCTTACCTTGGCTGCAGTGGTCCGAGTCGATGTTAGTCCCTCGGAATGTTCGGACATCAAAAATACTGGGTACATAATTAATGGATAAATGAATTAAGCAACGAATTTTAGAAAAAAAAATTATATACAATTTTACAGTTTTGAAAAATGCAATTTAAACTTTTTTTTTATTTTTTACCCTCGAATTTTGAGAAAACTATATAGATTTAAGGCTTAAAAAAAATTATGAAATTGCTTCTTCCACCGAAACGGAGGGTCAAAAATGTCATAAAAGCAAAGTTTAAAGAAAATTGAAATAAGTTTTTGAAGAAATTTCTTTGCAAATAATATTATATAAAATATTTCGTCAATAGATCATTTTAATCATTTTGGCAAATATGCACTTTGTTTAACCTCCACTACAAATGGAAGTATTTTTTTTAGAATCTGCCTTTTGATATGTCTCCTTTCATTCATAACCCGGGGTCTCCACGAGCAATATTCCATAGCATGCAATGTGTCATTCTATGAAAATTGCTTGTGGAGACTTCAAATAGAATTCTATGAAAAATTGCTTGCTATGTATTGCTCAGTCAATTGCTTTTTATGGATAGTATGTATGCTATGTGCTGTCGTTTCTGTTTGAAATTGTAAGATTGTTTGAGATAGTAAGCAATGGAAATGCCCACCCTACATTTGAGAGCATTCTATCATTATTTCTTTCTATGAAAAGTGACAGATAGTAAGCTATCAAATATTGCGCGTTTAGACGTGGTGTAAGGAATTTTGACAATGTGCCTAAACAATAGATTTGGGCAATATGTGATATTGTGATATTAGATTTTAATATATCATGATTTCATGTTCTAAATGTTTGGCCAAAGATTGCCTAGCTAATTCTTTTGTTGAAATCAGTAGTTTAAACTTATTGAATATCTAGCTGTGATCCAACAAGAATTTCAATTGTCATTGAAGTCATTGACATCGCAATCATTTCAAAGTGCGATGTCAGTAACCAGTAATATAGTTACAATTGTTCAAAAATACTTAGTACAAATAAACAAGAAATAATATTTACTAGAGAAAATGAGAGACATTTTATTTTTCTTAATCAGAACCAATTACATTGAATGAGAAAAGACAAACGAAACACCAAATCATGTACTCTAATCTTTTCATATTATAGGCTAGAAGCCAATATTGTGCTTGCTTCATAAGTATATTATTGGGAGTAAGAGTCCTTATTCAAAAAGGAAGCTTATCAAAGAGACAGCGCGACGCAACTATATACACATTCCTAAAGCGGCTCGAAATTTAGGAACAGCAACTAGATTCAAGTGATTACGACATATATTATATGTTTCAAGAACCCTAATATTCAATTACTAGATCTTTAGAAAAAAAGTTGACACAATATAAATGATGGGCGGAAAGAATTTTCAAATCGAAAAATAATGAAAAGCTAGGATGCAGACGATTTTTCCCGCAGATTTTTTGTAAAATAAATGTCTGTTAAACTAGAAGTGTTCGTATTCTGTTAAAAAAATATCCTCTTAACTAATCTAACTACTTAGGATCTCGATCCGCTTTGGATCTCTACCTGATACAAAGCAGACTTCCATCCTTTTTGATCCACCTTGCTTACCGTTATTCAGTTCAAGTGCTCCGTCGTCTACTATCGCTTGATCCTTTAACCTGAGGTTCGGTTTTCCTGTTCGATCCCCAGCCAATGTCGGACGCTACAGATAAAAGGTCTAGACGTTGCGAGCACAAGTAAAAACCTCTCTCAATATCATGTTGGTTGATTTCTACGTTCATTCTAGACTGACGCGCCACTAATGTATGCTTTGTTTTATTATAATGCCAGAAAAATAATAGTCAAATCGGATTTTCGGATTTGTCAAATAGTGAAGATATTTAAAAAAAGTATATTATACATATTTTGCTTGGTTAGGTTAGGTTAGGTTAGGTTATGTACTAGTATACCAAATATTAGAGTTTGCAACCTAATTTTTGTTTAAGTGCTTTATATTTGCGATTGCCATGTTTCTTATTTATTTCATTTATAGTAAATTGCGTCACTGTTTTAATGCGTATTTTAACAATATGCATACGTTAACCTTAACTCAATGAAAGCCGTCATTGTTAAAAGTATGCTAATAGGTCGCTCAATAACCCTGTACTACTTTCAGTATATACTTATTTTGTAAACAGAGAAATATTTTGCCATCGTTCGTGTTTATGTGTTGCTGACAACGCATTTACCCCACCAGCGCACGCAGAGATGATGGGTATGCACCCTGACCTAGTTACAATTAGTTTTATGAAGCTTGTCTGTCTATGTGGGTATTATTATATATATGTATATTGGATTTCAACAAACACTTAAATGCATATTTGTATAAGTCTAGTTTTATATATATATAACTACTTATTTATATAAATATGTATACATGTTTATCGATGCACTTTCATCACATGCGAATAAGACTAGGCAAGCAATATAACAGATTGAAAATCCGGGGTACATTTTGTTGTAGCTCATTTTTCTGGCTTTGCGCATGGAAAATAATAAAAGCTTTAACATGTACTAATGTGTTGAAATCTTACTGTGTGACTGTGTACACAGAGCCTGTATTTCATCATTCACATCCATTAATGCCTTTATTCTTCATGTGGGAGTGGTTACATCGGTAAGCTTGTGTTTTGTGTTATTATTAAAAAGCTTTTGGTGGTACATACATATATCTCAGAAAATAATGTGGGTGAATTCACCACACACTGATAAAACACTTTTTGCCTCTAATTGTGAACATACTGTTTAGTAATCATGCTGCAATAGGAATGAAATGCCGAAACATCTAAAAACATATTGTGGAAGGTCTTGGTTTATTTATTTAGTAGATATAAATATATATATAAAAATATATATAAATCATTCATGCATGCATTATATATTGGAAAAATATTTAATATCATAGATTTGTAATATTAACACCAACAATGTACAGTAGTATGGTAGTCGTTAGGTTAATGTTTTCTTTTAAGGAATTACCTAACAATTTTTGAATCAAATTTGAACATGTATTAAATGAAAAGTGCATGCATTGCTGAAAAAAAAGAAGATGGATCTTACTATCCTGTGTGTCTATAATTTTTTTGTTTAAATAGCTGGACCTACCGTGAGTCCCAAAAATAAATCATTCTGTTCAAAACTTAGTAGTATGTATTTATTAAACACGAATAACAATTTTATTTTTTTCCACTAAAAATACTTCAAGAATGAATTGGCAACAAAAATTAAAAATATGTATCAACAATTAAAAAAAATAATATATTGTTTACGAACACATATACGAAAAATTTGTACCAATACTTTGTGGTGTCTCCTTTGGCCTTAATAACGGCTTTAAGTCTTGATGACATCAAGTTTAACAAATGCTGCGTAGGGCTTGCGCCGATTTTTGACCATTCTCTTGTCTTAATTTCTCACTTTATTATCTGGCGCTCTAGACTGAGCCCAGAAGCGTTCTATAACAAAAAGGTCCGGTGAATGTCGTGGCGTTTTCAATCAGACTCAAAGATGTTGAAGTTACGTTCATTACTAAATAAAGGGTGATCCATTTCGAGGTTCCCTACTTTTTTAAAGAAAAAAACAGAAAATTCAAATTTAATGGAGAATATTTATTATCATTTGAAAGAACATTCTTTGGCATTTATTTTTTGAAGATTATGTCTATCAAATGTTATGTCTATCCAATTTTCGATCACTCGTTCGAGCATTTCGACTGGTAACTGGCGAATGACACGCGTGATGTTTTCTTCCAAGGCCTGAATCGAAGCGGGTTTGTCGGCATAAGCTTTTGACTTTACATATCCCCACAGGAAAAAGTCTAACGGTGTGATATCACACGATCTTGGTGGCCAATCGACCGGCCCAAAACGTGAAATTATGTGCTCACCGAAATGTTCTCTCAATAAGTCCATTGATTGATGCGATGTGTGGTAAGTGGCGCCGTCTTGCTGAAACCAAATGTCGCCGAGATCACGAGCTTCAATTTCAGGCATCAAATAGTCGGTTATCATGGCACGATAACGGTCGCCATTGACGGTTACGTTCGCACCGGCATTATTTTTAAAGAAATATGAACCGATGATTCCACCGGCCCACAAACCACACCAAACCGTTGTTTTTTCTGGATGAAGTGGCAGTTCTTCAATCTCTTCAGGTTGCTCTTTGTCCCAAATGCGGCAATTTTGTTTGTTTACATACCCATTGAGACAGAAATGGGCCTCATCGCTAAACAAAATTTGCCTCGAAAACGTCGGATCTTCTTGGAACTTTTCAAGAGCCCAGAGATCGAAGCGATGTCGCTTGGGAAGGTCTAGCGCCTTCAGTTGTTGCACAAGCTGTATTTTGTACGCTTTCAATTTAAGATCTTGACGTAAAATGCGCCAAGTCGTTCCATAGTTGCTGCGAACGGCGCCGAATCGACTCTCTACGGTCTTCGTGTACACTCTCAGCTACGGCCGCTATATTTTCTTCACAGCGTGCTGGACGTGGTCTATTCGGTCGAATGTTATCCAATAATGAATGCTGGGTCTCAAAATGGGTGATGGTGTTGCGAATAGTACGCTCAGTAGGCCGATTATGTTGACCATAAGTTGAGCGAAGTGCACGAAACACATTCCTCACAGAACGTGAATTTTCATAATAAAGTTGAACAATTTGTAAACGTTGTTCACGCGTAAGTCTTTCCATTATGAAATGCCAAACAATACTAAACAAAATTAAAATGACAGCATGACACGACTCACACGTGATCTGTCAAAAAAGGCTATTGAAAAAAGTATCTCTACTTGGATCACCCGTACATTATATTATATTTCTGACATAGGGAAACAATTATTTCCATAATTTTCATAAGTTTTTGCGAAGTGTCGTCGTTTTTGTCTGTTGGCTTTGGTTTCTTTCAATTTTTCCTTGACAAATACGTAATTTTTTTAGTTCAATTTTAGTGAATTCATATTATTTATTTTCAAAAAATTTATAAATATATATATAAAACTAACTTGATATTTTGTGCGTTTATCATATAACTCACGTAATTCTCAACAAATTTACATGGTTGGCCATGCGAAAGACATAGGCCATTTGTTTTTTTTTTTTCAAAATTTGCCCACTTTTCTCAAAAAAAAAACAAACCTTTTGAAAAAGTGTCTGATCAACATATTTAGACATTCTTAATATATATAAAGGGTGATCCATTTCGAGGTTCCCAACTTTTTTCAAGAAAAAAACACAGAAAATTCAAATTTAATGGAGAATGTTTATTATCATTTGAAAGAACATGCTTTGGCATTTATTTTTTGAAGATTATGTCTATCAAATGTTGGCCGTTGCTACGTCGCAGATGGTCCATCCGTTGAGTCCAATTTTCGATCACTCGTTCGAGCATTTCGACTGGTAACTGGCGAATGACACGCGTGATGTTTTCCTCCAAGGCCTGAATCGAAGCGGGTTTGTCGGCATAAGCTTTTGACTTTACGTATCACACCGTTTATTTCCTCAGCAGAAGGTTTTTTTGCCACACCGACATTTTGTGGTTGTTTCTTTTGCAAAAAAAGTTTTCGATAGAATTTTAGGTAAATTTTAAAAAAACTTTGGATGAAAATATTTATGAGAATAATATTTAAACATTTCGTCTATAGATCATTTTAGTCCACGTCAATTTTTTGCGACTTTTTACTAAAAAAAACGCATTAGGGTTAACTATTTTTCCTGTTTCGTTAAGCACCTCTTTAATTTTTTTAAGACGATAAGGCGGTCTCTATCTCCCGTGAATTTGCGGGGCCGCTCTTATCGGACATCATTTTTCCAACTACCCTTACTTTTGTACTCTTGCGGGTCCCTTCTAGTATATATATTTAAAGGTTTACAATTTTAGTTAATTTTAACTTACAATGTTACAGTTATGCTTACAAAGGTTCCGTGAAGTAACGCCACGCCGATCCAAAAAAGGTGAATTTTATATTTCGCTTTCTGATGCGTAAAAATCTAAATTTTAGACTGCTACAATCCGCTGTGCGAGTTGCTTAGTACCCCATTCCATTTCATCATTAAACTAAACATTACTAAAAAGTGAAATATAGGAAATAAGATTTTCTGAATATCTCGCATAGACAGACACCTTATCGAAAAACCTTATCGTTTGACCAAAATCTTGTACTGAATTCTTGAACAACGAGCTGTATACCGAATTTCATTATCCTAGCATAGGAGCTAACTGTGTTAACTTTGTTTTTTAAAGTGGGCGTTGGAAAAAATGTATGTAGACGAAATATTGCTATTGAGATTGTCTAAATATCATGGTCAGCAATTTTTTAATATTCCTTGCGGTTTGAGCAAAACTACTGTTTGACTGAAAAGAGTGCGTAGATGTGGGTATATTTTTAACAATAAGGACTTCGTGTATATAATTTCATCTTCCTAGATTTAATTTTAAAGCCCATAACTTTTTTTACATGGTTGGACAGACATTGCTAAATCGATACAGCTAGCGATTCTGAGTTGATGCATATACTTTCAGATATATCTATCAACATTATTTCTCTTAAGTGGCGCTACCGTCCGGAATGAATCCATGCATGCCAACATGTTTCTCCAATAAGCCCGGTCCCTACCTAACTGCCCCCACTTCCGCACTTCAATTTTGTTCAGGTCGGTTTCTACTTGTACACGCCACTCTATTGCATCCAATGTCTTGCTGGGCATCGATTACCCAAGGATTTCTTCATTCGCTTTTGAAAAGCTCCATACTTTAACGCCGTAGAGCTGGACTGGGATGATCAGTGTCTTGTATAATATAGTTGTTCAAGTAAGGGCAATAGTAATTCTTCGTTTTATTTCAAGGCAGACAAAGTCTTATACTACCTCAAAGGTTTATCTGTCAATGGCGACGTACTGTCCAATTAGTCGATGTTGTGTGTCGTTTCGAGTTGACAGCATGAATTTGATCTTACCCACATTTTCAGTTAAACCCATTTTTACCACTTCTTTCTCTATACTAGCAAACATGGCTAGAAAATCACGTTGAGTCCGACCAATAATGTATATATCGTTGGCTCATGCTATTAGTAGCACCGATTTATGAAAGATTCTGTCTCTGGTGTTGACTCGGGAGTTTCGCACAATCCTCTCAGGAATGAGATTCAAGAAGTCACAAGCATCGCCTTGCCTTAATTCTTTTTTGTTATATAATGGGTCGGTGAGTTTGTTTCCGACCCTGATGAGACAGCGAGAATTCTCTATCGTTATTCAGCACAGACGGACCGACATGGTTCTGTGTAGTTCGTCTCTATAAATGTTATCGTTTGCCGCACTGAAATCAATGAATAGGATGTCTGAATATCTAGTTTTTGTCCGTTTTTGGGGGCGTTTTTCTTTAAAAAAAAAATATATTTTTGGTCGTCGTCAGTCGTCTATATATCCTTTTGACCCACGCTAAATTTTTATATTTGTAAAACATATCAAATAGAAAAACGTAATTTTTTGTCCGACCATAAGAGATTAGATAAAATTTCTGAACAAGAGTTGGTGACAACGTTATTTTCTATATTTCATCCACATTCAGTTTTAGACATGCCCAATTTTTGGGAATGTTAAATTTAGGGATGGAACGGGATAGGATATTCAACGATTCGCACAGCGGATTGTAGCCTTCTCATATGTTTTAACATATTTATGTTGTACGTCCCGATTTACAATCAAAAATAATGCCAAAATATTGAATTGATCACAAAATTTCTTTTAACTGACTGTTATTGTTTGTTAGTATTTTAAACTTGGGTTAAAATAATTTCAATTCCCTCACCTTTTCCGTGATCAATTCAAAGGGCAATAAGGCCGACTCAGCCTTATTTAATGTTATTCGAAACATTGACAAAGCTCAATTAAAGTGAGTATTTGCTCGGTAGCCAATATGTATATAGCCTTACTTATATATATTTTATATATTTATATATTTTCCATCAAACTCAGAAGTCCAATTTTTCGAATATTGTAAAAGTTTGCTGATTTTTTTTTTTTAATAAAACGTCTCCAACGCTATAGACAAAATATAGCTATTCGGATTGTCTAAACATGTTGTTCAGACACTTTTACCGTTTCGTCAAAAACAACGTTTTTCTGAAATTTAAAAAAAATTTTTACAAGGATTTTATACCAAATTATAGACGGGAAGACATACAGGCATGGCTTAATCGACTAAGCTAGCGAGTCGATCCATATAGATACTTTAAGATATATCTGACTTAATTATGTCCCTATGTTACAATAATGACATTATCACCACATCTTGTTCAGAAACGTTTTTCTATTTCATATGCTATGGATTGGGTGCACAAACCGTTTTTTTTATGAAAAAAGACATATGAGAGGGCTACAATCCGCTGTGCGGACCGTTTAATCCCATCCCATCCTTAAAATTAATATCCTCAAAATGTGGGCTTAAGGGCAACTTAATATTCAAAATGACAAAATGACAACATATTTTTCAGGCAGTTTATCAGAATCTTTTATGGTTCGAAAAAACACATCGCTTTTCTCCAGCATATGGTTTGGGGTTGGGTTTACAAATGGTTTTTTTTTTTTAAACGCCTTTAAAATGTGGGCGTGGGTTAAAGTGATATATGCACAAAATGTTAATATTATCATAACCAATAATAAAGTTTTTTCGAATATTTTAAAATTTTAACCAAAAACATTTTTTTTTTACTGAAACGACGAATTATAGATAATATTCTGATTTTCTTAATATGTTGTTTAGACACTCTTTCAAAATTCCTTACGCTTTGCTCACGTTTTTTTTTCAAAAAACAGTGAGCGGATTAAAAAAATTTGTACACTTGTTCTGCAGACAGCAACAACGATCACGTGTACCAAATTTCATTATTCTAGCTCAGAATTTAAGGCCATAAAACTGTTGACGGAAAGACAAAGCTAAATCGACCCAGCTATCGATTCTGTGTCGATCCATATACTTTGAGGTACATCTAGCTAAATTATTTCTCTAATAATAATAATAATATTTCTATGGGATAGGATATGGAAATGACATTGTCACAACAAATTGTTCCGACAGTTTTATGGTTCAACGAAATTCACGGTTTTTCTCCTGCATATGCTATGGGGTAAGGTATAGAAACGTTTTTTTATACACTATCCCATAGGGGTATATTTGTTTTGACATTAACTTTGTAACATAGAAAAAATTCGTTCTAGCCATGTCTGTCCATCCGTCTGTGTATCACCGATTTCCGGGCTCTTATTTTGAGCTATAGTGTTGAAATTTGGTATAAAGACTTTCTGCCCGACGAAGCAGAACAAGTGTAAACATTTTTAAAATACGCCCACTGCCACGCCCCTTTTTGAAAAACATAGTTTTTAACCAAACCGTTAGTAATTTTGAAAGAGTGTCTGAAGAACATGATTATACCATCCCAATATCTGTATTTCGCCCAATTTTTGGGGGCGTTTTCGAACCAAAATAGATACAGATACTATCTGAACAAGATGAGGTGACAATGTAATTTCCTTGTTTTAATTAGTATTACCAATACTTTAGCATATAACTTTTTTTTTATTGAAAACCTCAAAAAAGTGGACGTGAAAAAAAAACCTTATATGGACAAAATATAGATATTGAGATTGTCTACGTATGTTGTTAAGGCACTCTTACAAAATTCATTACGATTTGGCCGAAAACTGTCATAAAAGCGTGCGTGGCAATGGGCTAATTCAAAATTTTGTACAATTGTTATGATTGGTCGAGCAGAGTGTATATTAATACCAGATTTCAACACTCTAGCTCAAAGTTTAAGATCCAAAAATCGGCGAAACGCAGACGGGCGGACGTACGGATGCGACGTTCATACAGACATGGCTAGATTTACTCAGCTAACGACTCTAAGTAGATCCTGATAGCTGAAACCATCAATTCGAGCCGACTGAAATTTCGAAACCCCTATTGCGCTAAAATTATCAGTGCCTCTAATATAAAGTTGTTCTTTAAAGAAGATTATCTTGACAACTGCTGCAATGATTTTTATAAAAATGAATAAATAATAATTTTGTACATGTATAAGATGATATAAGTTTTCTCCAAAAATCCACATAACGGTACTTTTAAAATTACTGAACTCTCAAGAAGTGAATTAAATGAAAATTTGTTTTTGATGCAAGGATATGATGATGGATATTCTAATTGGGACTCAATACTCAGATTTTTCTAAAACAGTTCACTTATATTGCCTTTTGCTGCACGCTTACATTGATTTTCTACAAAATGGCTCTAACGATTTTGATTACATTTTGAAGCTTAAGGTGTTTCTTGATAGTAAGAGATCGAATTTTAACCAAATGTTATTAATTTCTTAGTTGGGATCCTCAGAATAATAACGAGATTTCAAAAATTGTTTTTTTTTCTCCAAAATGAATGAATAGAATTGATTAAAACTTTTTTTTTGGTACATTTCAAGTTTTATTTTTGTTGTAGGCAACAAATTAAAAAAAAATTTCAGAAAAGTTAAGGGCAAAACAAAACTTAGCATTGTATTTTGCCTTTTCCGTTTAATAACCAGCTGGTTGATTTTGATTGGCGAGCCAACAAAATATTGTATTACACAAATGAAAAGTTCCAGGCTCAGTGAAGAAATAATCCGTCATTACCCTTTCAGGCATTACCTTTTCAGACGGGCAGACAGTGCTGCTGATAAATGTGGAAGATTTTTATTCTGTCTAGATTTAGCCTTCTAGTTTTTATTAAATCAAACCCAAGAAAACCCATCCACCCATCCCTGCCCATAGACTTAAAAAAAGACGGACAATGAATTTGCTAATTATATTTACATAAATTGTATACATTCTTTAATCACACAACAAACATACACATAAAGAAATCAGATTACAATACGCACTCAACAAGCACTCTCGATCACTTTCGACCATCATGATGTAACCTGTTTAGAGCTTTAAAGCAACAATTGCGGTAGTTGGAGTGTGGTGTTGTGACCTACTTTAATAATTGCATGGCCTACTGCACTTGGCCAATTTTCTTTCTCTCTCCATCTTGAATCAGGTTTGCCCTACACATTGTATATATGCTGCTGTAGCTATCATATGCATATACACTAACTTGGATATGGATATACATACATGCATTTCAATGCATATTATAAATAAATAAATCTAGAAATATATATGAATTTTCAATTTGTTCAACCTACCTACATCGTTCTCGTGTACAAACTTACCTACGTATTATTATGTCAGATCACGTTTGAAGTGTTTTCATTTCATGGCAATTGTATAAGTAACAAAAAGTGAACAAATTTCAATTGTATAACATGAAACAAGAAAAGCTCAATTTTGTTTAAAGTAGGTTAGTAGGTCGGTATATAAAACATACCGGCTTCTAGCTAAGCTCAAATTAAAACATAGAGTAGATATAACATTGAATATCTACCTAACTTACGCTTTAAGTTGAATATCTTCATTACATTGTGACTGTGAGTAACATATTACTTTGCAGTTTTTACTTTTCATAAGAATGAGTGAGATTTACTCATAAATATAATATATGTCAAGGCCTTAAACGTTACGTTTACCACAGATAACATTCTGTTTGTGTATATGTACATTGTACATGTATCACACAATACTCAACACTGTTTTGTAGCAACGATACATACTTAACAATAAAAGCTTTCTTCTATTGAGAAATCATAATGAAAAAAAAAAGAAAAAAAACAATGAGTTGAAATGACGAAAAGGAGGGATAGGTATACTTTTCTAACATAGACCTCAATCGTGAAAGTGGGTCACCGATACACTTTCACTTATTACATTATTCATCGCAAGCGCGCGCCGGCGAACCCGTCCAACCGCACTCGTAAAATATAGAGGTAAAAGCAAAAGTAATGGGCTTATAGTGTGCGTGTGTTTGTGGATTTTTCTAGTATGTGTGTGAGAGAGTTATTTCATATTGAAAGCAAAAGTAAAATAAAGCCATGTACGAGAAAGCTCACTGGATGTATCTGCTATGAGAAAATGTGCTGTAATCGGTACAAATATTATTTTGAATTCGTTTCGACAACGCTGGGTTTTCATATAAAATAAAATTGTTGAAAATCAGTATTTTATACTGTCCATTTTATTAATTTGTTATTTTATATAAAGTAGGTATGCACATAAATAAAAACATTTCAATATAGTTTGTATCGAAATTTGAATGGCTTGATACCTATAGTTAAACGTTTTGGTAATCAGAATCACAATTTGTAAATACCGCTAATTGGGATCTCGTTTTTTCTCAAATGAAGATGAAAAATCTCGAAGAAATTACTTGACAATTACAGAATATTCATTTAATCTGCAATAAATAATAATTAGCAATTGGAAGATGATGAACCTAAGAATGTAATTTATTTACTCATGACAACAAGATCGCTATGCAAATGTTATTTGATGGGAAACTACGCTTTTTCATAAGCAAAACCCTATAGAGGTTCCTTTATTCAATTGTTTTGCACAAATTAAAAATGCATGGCATAGGAACTGGCTGGCTTAGTGGTGCGATAGTAGTGCAATGAACTGCCACACAGAAGGTTTAGGTTTTTTTACCCCGCCGTAGGTACACCTAAATTATTTTTCAAAAGGCCTCTCTCGGGGAGATCTGACAAATCATCAGAGTAGTATCAATCATCATTTCAAAGGTTGTCTCAACTCAGCCGTTTGGATTCGGTATAAATCACGAGGTACCCCTGTCGTGCAAATGTACACACAAAAAGCTAGGCCCTGTCTAGGCCTGTTGCGCAAGACATTTGTTTTGTTTTTGTTTTTTTTATTTTTATTTCACAAAATTCACAAAGTTCACAGTCCTTTGTCTCAAAGAACGTGTCTCCTTGAGGTAGGTTTCTATTTGCGCGCCATTTAAGGCGTTGTCCTCTACTGCGTACACCATTGATTCGGAATGAAATGGTCTTCGGGCTGGAGCATCGGTGCTTATTCATTCGGTCGACATGAGCTAGCCATGTTAAACGTCCAATGTATACTGTTTTGACCAGGTAGGTATATGTCCTTGCACAGCTCGTAAATTTCGTGTTTGAATATTGTCAATCACCGCAAACGGAACAGAAATTTAATCCGATTTTGATACGTTCCATGCTTCAGCCCCGTAATGTAGAACTAGGATAATATAGTATTTCTTAAGCCAAATAAAATATTTGTCATTAACGACCCATATTGGGTCTGTAATCCCAGTTGGCGTCTAAACAGGTAAAGCGATTTAATCCAAATTTGATACTAGGTTCTTTGTTCAATAACTAGAGGAATAACATTATGTATGTAACTAAATCCGCGCAGCCCTATAAGAACAACTAATAATATTAAAGTCCCCATTTTAATAATTAAAATTAATTTTATAAAATACTAGAACTACTGACCTGGCTAATACATGTCAAGAAAAATTTATTACATAAAAATGCGTTTAAAAGAGAAATTTTCGTACTACAAAAAATTCTAGCTTTGTGATTGGTTGTCCCAATTTTGAGCATTGCGTCAAAGAAATAACTCCAGAAAAGTACTGATATTTTATTAAAAGTTGAAAACGCAATCCAGGCTGCTGAAAATGTTATTTGTATATTTAGTCCTGATACTGTAAAAGCTAATCACGTACAGTTTTGGTTTCATCAATTCCGAGCCAGTAATTTCGATGTTCAAGATGCATCACGCTCTGGTATTTATGAAGCGTATGGTGACTTGTGATGGTGGGTACAAAGGTCATTGGCAGCTTTATCAGCAGCTAACGTCTTTATCTGAAGCTTTGCCTTATAGGCCTCATTTTCAGCTGCTAGTCTTCAACGTCAAAACAGAAGTTTCGATCATCAGCTGCTGCCGATATAATGGCTTGTTGATAAAATCGCCTTTGGTCTTCGATCGAGAGATTAAGGAAATAATCCAGGCAATATCTTGCAATTGCAACCTTTCAACATTAATTTAGCTCATGGTACTTTGCTTTTGTTGTGGGGTATTGTATATCCAGGCCATTACCTTGGATGCTACTAGGATATGGTCGAATTGGTGATAGCATCATGCAATGTGTCGACATTCAAAATCCTGGATGAGACAATCACAACCTGGTCAATTTTGTTGAGCGTTTGTTGGTCTGGAGACCTCCATGCCTCTTTATAGATATCAAGGTTAGGAAGTTGTATGTGCGCTATAATGATATTTCGTTCTGCTCAGAATTCATTTTGCCTAGTGGATTGCCAAACATAGTGCTGTGTCCTTTACTTTGAAAATTATCGCTATTTTACCATGGTATATCGGTAGTAGCTTATAAATTTTTATGAGACAAGCTAATGCCGGGCAATTTGGTCTTGTTGCATTGTAACAATCCAATACGTTCGCTGTTGTTTTCAAAACATAAGACTTATTGCCTAAGTCTGTAGCTTATGATAAATCGACAAAGCATGTCTCTTATATTACCGTGTAATACTATTTTTTTTGTATGAGGTAAAGAAAAATCAAATAATTTTAATACACATTCACAGGAACTTAAATTTCTTAAGTTATTTCTGGATATGAAATATAGCCTGATTATAAATATTCCCAAGAAATTTTGTTCAAAATCGGCTGTTTGAAAAATTAAAAATAGTTTTTCCAATAAAATATAGTTTTCATAAAATGTAGGTAATACATTTATGTATAAATTAAAAACGAATAATGTTCGGCTACAGAATGATGGTGGAGTAGCTATTAAACATTAAAATCGCCGAAAAATAAAGCGGAATTCACGGGATAGAATGTAAATTTAGTTGGTTTACTCTGTTTAATGAGTTTGTCGAAAGAAACTTTATTATTCAAACTGACAAAAAAAACAAAATTTGAAAAAAAATAGTTTAGTTAGTTAGTTCTTATTTTGTATGACTTTCTGAGCGTTCTGGCGTACAGCTATCATGTGTATGAGTATTTCAACATTTGAAACCAAAAATTATTATATTACTTATAAATATGCAGTTTATAGCCCATCCCATTAAATAAATGCGTAAAAAAATACACAGGGTAGGCCTATTATTAAAAAAAAAACGAAATCATTACCTACCTACAACATTTTTATCGTGTCTTTTTCACTCAGGAAAACATGTTTCGAAAGCGAGAGCTGTTTTTTGATCCACAGGTTTCAATTCAGCTTTTCGAAATTCATTAAGTTTCGTAATCAACGCAAAATTCCTAAACGTGTATAGAAACAGAAAGCTTTTTAATGTAGCCATGTTGGCGGTGATTAAATAGTTTCACTGCGAGCGATCAAAATGTATTGCATTTGGTGTTGTTCTTGAAACCAAAACTCCCAATCTTATTTCCAAATCATGAATATATCACAATTTTACATGGTTCAATTTATGGAAGATTGTAAGACGCTCAATCGTCGTCACTCGTCGCGTATTTTCTCGTAAACACTTCCCCAAATATACTCACTTGTACAATCAAATTAAAAAGCTTTTGCTACAAGTATATACACAATTTGTTCATGTTTTCAGTAAGTTTCACTTTCGCTTTCTTCAAAATTCAATACACTAGTATTTAGTTAAACTTGTTCAGATACATATGCTATGCTTGCTGAGCGCCACACAAATATAGGTAAAGAAGAGCAGCAAGCTCCAAGTAAAATATAATTCGCTTTGTTTCTCATTTCATCAGAAAAGCTTCAAGTAAAAAACACGTTCGGTGTTTTCAGTGAGAACAACAGTGATGACGACGGTGCGACTGTGAGGTATTATGTGATATGGATAGATTGATTTAGTCAAGTTTTTTTTTTCGAGAATACGTAATGAATGTAGAGTAGGTACATTCAATAAGAGTGTTGCGGGAATCCTAGCATTTACTGAAGTTTAGTCAATCGTGATCCGTGGCGGCTAGCAGTAGTGTTTTGTCATTTGTGAATTATATTTTTGTAAAATGCTGGCGTAGATTGCGTTGTAACGTTCGCGTTAATTTCAATTATGTTTACAATTAAATACTTAACTCAATTGGATTTCAATTGCGCCAAGAACATCATACACCCACTTTTCAAAGAAAATAAAAACAATATACAATATCAGCCCAAGGATTATGATTATTGTATATGCATGTTACTGTGATGAATAATGAAAATGTTCTTATTTACAAAGCTTGTTCGTTAAATTAAAAATTATTTGAATTATTTTTAATATTAGTCTCTGCATACATAGTTTTTAAACATTGGCAAACAAGTGATCTAAAATTTGATGGTTCAATCAACTTAATAAAAATACGTTATTGCAAAATAAAGCGAAAAAATAAATACAAACGAATAAAAATAAACATAACGATATTTAGTTTCAGTTGTATGTGTAAAAAAAACCTTCTAACGCGTTGTTTTTATGTTCAAATTAAATTTATCTTGTGTACTTAAACATTTTCTGGAGTAAAAAAAATATTATTAAGTTTTGAGCATTAAAAAAACTTAAGTTGTATGTATCCGTCCAATGTCGAACCTCGGTACAAGGTAGATGTTTTAACGAAAGCCTAGTGAATTTTCATAAAAAACAAATTCAACTAAGTTCAATAATCATACAATATTTGAGTGGTAATTTCATACTTGGTTTCATTGATGGTGTGTTAAAAGATGTTATTAGAAATGGAGCAACAACAATCTGCAGCGTCGTTTATATCGTCGCTTAATATGCCACCGTTTTCTATGGGGAGCTTAGAACAACAGCCTCCTCCTAGTCCAGCAATTGGAGCAACATCGCAGTCTAGTGTATCTAACAATACCTCAAACGCAACTTCAAATATCGGCAACAATAATAATAACGATAATGATTCTTCCTCCATGAATAACACTGATGGAAATGTTACACAAAATGACTTTTCTACATATGCAGTTAATACGCATTTGCATTTAAACAATCCGACGAACAACAATCAACATCATCATCAGCAGCATCACCATCATCAGCAGCAGCAACAGCAGCAGCAACTGCAACATCAACAACAACAACAACATCATCCAGTTTACCAACAGAATCAAAATATTGCCAATTCAAATTTTTCATACTCGTACATATACAATTTCGATTCACAATATATATTTCCAACAGGTTATCAAGACAATACGTCTTCCCATTCCCAGCAAAGTGTTGGAGGAAGTGGAAGTATTGTCGGAAATAATGGCCCAAATAGTGCGGGTAATAGCAGTAGTAATGGCGGTGGTGGTGTTGGTAGTGTTATAAATGCGAATCCAAACAGTGGATATATTTCTATTATACCACCACCAGTAGGCACAACAGGTTCCACAATACATAGCGGTGAAGGAATCGACTTTAAACACCTTTTTGAAGAACTATGTCCCGTATGTGGAGATAAAGTTAGTGGTTATCATTATGGACTCTTAACATGTGAATCCTGCAAGGGTTTCTTTAAAAGAACAGTTCAAAACAAAAAAGTTTATACCTGCGTAGCTGAGAGATCTTGTCATATTGATAAAACCCAGCGTAAACGATGTCCATATTGCCGATTCCAAAAATGTTTGGAGGTTGGAATGAAATTAGAAGGTAAGTCTGAACAAAATTTTACAATAATTGTATAATTTTATGATAAGGAGTTGTGAAAAAGTATATATGATTTAGCAAAACCAGCAATTTTAGTTTTCACCTTTCTGACATTTCAACGCATAAATTGATTCAAAGGGCCTATCCAACCAACTAAAATCAAATAGGTATTCTTTACGTTATGGTTATTGTGCACACTAGTGAATTCAGTTAATAATATGTAATTTGAGAAGTTCTTAATATTGTTATAACGTGTGCATAGGCAGTACTTATGCTTTATCTATTTAAACAAAAATGATGATGTTCAGATGTTCATTGAAAGATATGAAGTAAATATGTAGATGTAATCTATTGATTTGCATTTTATTTAGCGCAAAACATCAATAGTATAGGTATTTGGCAATGCAATATAGATACAAATGTACATAAAATTCTATGTACATAATTAAAAAAAAACATCTCAATTATATATATGCATATAAAAAATAGATATATATATATAAATATATATATATAGGTATATATCTATCCTACTTTCAATGCTCATGTTCTGTTTACAGACTTCTGTTCTGGTTCTGACCTACCCCAACCTTCATTGAATAATGTATCCGTGTCTGTATTAAAGCAAACGCTTTTGTATTGGCTTATCAGAAATAAACGATTCTTAATGTGTGGCGAAAAGTACAACCTATTAATTAGGTCACTGCATTATCGAATCAGTCGTCAACACACCAAAAAATATTATATTTAAAAAAAATGTCATATCTGTTTCCGATTTCATATTAAATAAAACTTTTATCTCATTTAACTCCTCATGGCTTTAATAACTCTGTCTCTTACATTCATGACCTAGTTTCTTGTTTATATGTAATATGTGCAACACATCAAGCTTTTTCGTTGTATAATAAGTGTGCAAGTATTTGTGCGATTGTATAATATTTTACGAACGCTTTCGATGATGTTTTCATAATTTGTCTGGATGTAGTGTGAGCCCCCAATATACAAATGATTCAACGTTTTTTTTTATTATCAACTTGCGTTTTATATAGTACAAACTTGTTTAGTATTAGCACAAGCTTTTTTTATGGCAATGTTTGTGAGTTTGTTTGTATGAAAGAAAAATATATTTACCAATTGTGTTTTATTGTACTGAACAAGATACATACAATGTCATACTTACATATTCAGACACATATTTCTCCAAAGTACACATTTGCTACGAATATGCTAAATGAGTACTAAAAAAATATATTATATTATTAAGTAAATAAGTACATTGATGGCAACATCACCATTTTTCTAGGCATATATTTAAATCGATAACATCAAAATAATTAGTATTTCATTTCAAATCGCTATGTTCCACATATTCTGTCCTTGACCTACTCCATGATTCAAAAATAGTTGCTCAATAAGCAGCTTAACACTAGATTTGTCAGCATATACAATGAAGTCGTAACAAATTACCCCGAAAGCTTGAAGCATATTTTTATAAATGTATATATGAATATATATATATATGTGTACAATTGGAGGTGGCAAAATAATTGTGTTAGTTAGTACATCTATTTGAAAGCTAGGTTGTGTTCACATGCACGTTTTTTTTCGTAAAGGCTATGTTTGTTAGAAATATGCTTGACCTAATTTATACGGCTTTATGTGTGAAGAGCTTTTGTACGTTTGTGTTTTTTTTTAGTATTGTTTTGCGAATCGGTCATAGAGTATATTTCTACATTCACTTATACACTTATAAAAAGCTATCAGCATGAAGCGCATAAAATATTGTTTCATTTTCATCGTTCAACCTAGTTACATATTACAGTCACAATTGTATCTAGGTAATGTATAGCTGTACTGATTAAACAATGCGTGTATGTATTAACTAACAAATGTATATTATATTTATTAAAGAATTTTGTAATGGATTATTAATTGCTGAAAAGTTGGATTTCAATGATCATTTGAATAAAAGGATTCTTCTCAGAGATAGTGGGAAAAGTAGGTTTAAAGGAACCGTTATAGCTACAATTTAAAGCATCATTGGAACGAAAAACACATTTTGATTGAAATTTTAGGCTGAGGTTTCCAAATTCCAATACAAACAGGAACTCGGTTTTGCACTTGAAATATATTTTTTTTTATTTAAAATGTTTTGTTTCTACTATATAAGGTTAAACAATCTTTAAGAGGAAATTTGTTTTTATATTTTTAAATTTTAATTTTACGGTTTTGTATAGAAACAATGTCTGTTCTCTAAAAAAATCGCAGTCCCATATGTTGGAAAACATCCCTAAATTTTATGGAACCAAGGAACACCATTCCTTGGTTCCAATTCCTTGCGTTTTTTTTGTATAAATTCAATCATTGGCGAGTTGGTTTCATAACAAATTTTAAAACAAGATTGTTCAAAAATATTTTAATTTTGAATAAAAGCTTTCGCAGAATTAAAATTCTGTTTAATTTGGATGGAAAGACAAACATTACTTCAGAAGTATAGAAAATGACATTTTCACAACGTATTATAAGAGAGTTTATCAAAATATTTTATGGCTCGACAATAAACAACGTATTTTTTAGTGCATAATATACCTAAAAGAACGTCGGTTATATAAAATTTGTACACTTTTTCGGTGACGTACAAACGGACGGTGGGACAGACAGACATGTCTAATCGGCTCAGCTATCTATTCTGGGTCGATCTGTATATTTTAAGGCATATCTAGCTAAATTGTTTCTTTGTGTAACAAACTTGTACCAAAACTAATATACCCCTATGGGTATGTATGCCTGTATGTCACCGATTTGTAGGCCTTCAATTTTGAGCTAGTAGAATAAAATTTGGTACATAATTCCCTGTACGTTGGTTCAAAAAATTTTTAAAATGTCGTTCGTTGGTTGCGTCACTTGATTTGGCAATTTTTTGTTTTTTAATCTTCGTCATAACCCAACTTAGGCTTTTACGAAAGAAATAATAACCATGCTCACTTTTTTTTTTATTAAATTATCATAATCGGAGAACTCTACACCTATTTGGCAATTAAAATCTTCTTCATAGCCCAAATAAGGTTTTTCGGAAAGAAAACTTGACCACATCCCCTTTTATATTAATTTGTTTTTGACTTATCGGAGAACGATGCGTTTTTTTTTTGGTCATAATTCTCGGCCATTTGTTTTTTGTTTGCTTTTAGCCATGTTATTACCGGCACCTGCCATATATAAATCATACATAACCTCAATTTTCTCGAAAACGGCTCTAACGATTTTGATTAAACTTTTTATAATGGGTGATCCATTTCGAGGTTCCCTACTTTTTTAAAGAAAAAAAAACACAGAAAATTCAAATTTAATGGAGAATGTTTATTATCATTGGAAAGAACATGCTTTGGCATTTATTTTTTGAAGATTATGTCTGTCAAATGTTGGCCGTTGCTACGTCGCAGGTGGTCCATCCGTTGAGTCCAATTTTCGATCACTCGTTCGAGCATTTCGACTGGTAACTGGCGAATGACACGCGTGATTTTTTCCTCCAAGGCCTGAATCGAAGCGGGTTTGTCGGCATAAGCTTTTGACTTTACATATCCCCACAGGAAAAAGTCTAACGGTGTGATATCACACGATCTTGGTGGCCAATCGACTGGCCCAAAACGTGAAATTATGTGCTCACCGAAATGTTCTCTCAATAAGTCCATTGATTGATGCGATGTTTTGGAAGTGGCGCCGTCTTGCTGAAACCAAATGTCGCCGAGATCACGAGCTTCAATTTCAGGCATCAAATAGTCGGTTATCATGGCTCGATAACGGTCGCCATTGACGGTTACGTTCGCACCGGCATAATTTTTATGGACCGATGATTCCACCGGCCCACAAACCACACCAAACCGTTGTTTTTTCTGGATGCAGTGGCAGTTCTTCAATCCCTTCAGGTTGCTCCTTGTCCCAAATGCGGCAATTTTGTTTGTTTACATACCCATTGAGCCAGAAATGGGCTTCATCGCTTAACAAAATTTGCCTCGAAAACGTCAGATCTTCTTGGAACTTTTCAAGAGTCCATAGAGCGAAGCGATGTCGCTTAGGAAGGTCGAGCGGCTTCAGTTGTTGCACAAGCTGTATTTTGTACGCTTTCAATTTAAGATCTTGACGCAAAATGCGCCAAGTCGTTCCATACGTCAGTCCAAGTTGCTGCGAACGGCGCCGAATCGACTCTCTACGGTCTTCGTGCACACTCTCAGCTACGGCCGCTATATTTTGTTCACAGCGTGCTGGACGTGGTCTATTCGGTCGAATATTATCCAATAATGAATGCTGGGTCTCAAAATGGGTGATGGTGTTGCGAATAGTACGCTCAGTAGGCCGATTATGTTGACCATAAGTTCAGCGAAGTGCACGAAACACATTCCTCACAGAACGTGAATTTTCATAATAAAGTTGAACAATTTGTAAACGTTGTTCACGCGTAAGTCTTTCCATTATGAAATGCCAAACAATACTAAACAAAAATAACATGACAGCATGACACGACTCCCACGTGATCTGTCAAAAAAGGCTATTGAAAAAAGTATCTCTACTTGGATCACCCGTTATAATATAAGCATATAAATTCCAACAAAACTGCATACCCAGCCATATAATGAAAATTGTCAATTTCTTGCAAACTATTTTGCCAAATTGAATGAAATTTAATTTGTATACTACTATCACGGTTTTCATGAGTTCCACATAATGGGTTTTAGCCCAATTATCCCTAACGCAATTTTTACAGTTTTGGCCAATAACGGAAAATAATTATTATTCACATGTACACCGATTCCTTTCAATTACGGAATAAACGTTCGTACAATAATATTTCGACATTATTTATATCATTTTTATCGTCATTAAGCAAAATAAATATTATTGTGTATTTTGGCCAAATTAATAAAAACGTCAAATTAATTCGCTGTGAAAGAGAAAGTTGCGTACGACCCAGTCGAGCTCCCACCACTCAATTAAAATTTTCTAATTTTTTCAAATGTTTGTAGTAGTTCTCTATAAACTTTTAGTCAACGTAGCAAGCCATACTAACCTATACTTATGTAGCTACTATTCAACGCCTAAACGCGCTAAGTTTATAATGCTTCTATTCCATGCTCATAAATAGGCCCCTCAAAAATATGCATGGATTAAATGATTTATAAAGGAAATGTTTATATCATCATAAGTCATAAAGAATATATAAAATTTTACCAAAAAACTTTTTTTTTACAGAAATCGCCGTTGCAAAAAAGTCTATATAGACGAAATATAGATATTGAGATTAACTTAATATGTAGTTAAGAGACTTTTTCAAAATTCTTTCCGGTTTGTCCAAAAATTAAGTTTTTCTAAAAAAAATGGTTCTGGTTCTGTTGTGAGAAACAAAGAGCACGTGTACCAAACTCATCATTATAGCTCAAAATTTAAGACCCACAAACTGGTGACGTACGGAGTTTATCATGCTTTTCTATCATCCTCTGGCCTTCCTTTGAGAAGATTTGTTTACTAGGAATAGATGTTGCAGGAATTCAAAACAGTAGTTCATCTATTTTTGATTGTTCAGCCCCAAAACCATCCGTGGATGGTTGCGGTGGTGTTACGTCATAATCTCCAATAGTTATGTTTTGCATGGCATATGACGAAATAAGTGCAGCGTTTGTACCAACTTGATGGCATTGTCTGCATCTTGCGACGTTCGGAAGCCAGTTGTACGCACACTTTATAAGGAGCTGCTCTAAATATCAAAGAAGGACAGTTTTACTTGCTTGGGTAATGACCCAACAATTTTTGTTAAGTGGTTTGTAGTAAAATAATTTGGATTTTGGAAGGATTGAAACTATCGATAGTTTTTTTTAAGAACTATCATGTACGTGATAGTTTTTTTTACTAATTTAAAAGCAATTGCTGGACATTAGCAACGGCAAAATCGGTGTTTACATTTCCACCGGCTGTATTCAACTCATATGAAATTCGCTTCCAAACATTGCACAAATTTATAAATTGTATGTCGATGAATTGAATTTCAAGACGCAAAGTGAAATTGCTCTTCAATCGGTGACGTAAAAATCTGTGGATTCCAGTTACTCCGAAGATGATATGATCGACTATACAACCAAGTTTTTAAACTCGATGGAATAACTCGGATTACCACCTCGCAATATCCAAATGAGAGTCGGACCGGTAATCATAATTTAGAGGAATGTAAACAAAACACCACCTTTTTCTCCTGCATATGGTATGGGGTGCAAATGGTTTTTGTAGGAAAACGCCTCCCAAAAGTGGTCGTGGGTTCAAATAATAAATGAACCAAATACTTATGTTATCATAACCAATGATTTAGCATCAAACAATTTTTTTTAAATATTTTAAAATTTTACTGAAAAACGTTTTTTTTTTTGCTGAAAACGACCCTAAAAAGTCTGCGTGGCAAAAAACTATCCTGTTTAGATACTTTTTCAAATATCCTTACCGTTTGGCCAAAAACAATTTTTTAATGAAAATGGGGCGTGGCAGTGGGCGGATTTTGAAAAGGACAACGATCCTATATACCAAATTAGATTACACTAGCTCAAAATTTAAGGCCCAAAATCCGGAGACACACAGACGGGCGGACAGACAGACATGGATAAATCGACTCAGCTAGCGATTCTGAGTCGATCCATATACTTTGAGGTATATATTGCTAAATTGTTTCTCTATGTTACGAACTATGTATTAAAACTAATATAACCCTATGGAATATTGTATAACGATTTGTATGCCCTATGGGGTAGCGTATGCAATAGAAAATCGTCGTTTTTTTTTGTCGAACCATAGAAGATTTTGATGAACTGTGTGCAATGTTATCCCTAAAAAGTTTTTAGCCACACCCACTTTTTGGGGACATTAGTTTTATGGATAGGATGTGATGGGATAGCCTTCTCATTGCAGCGAATCATTGCCTAGATGGTGTTAAAACAAAGCCTATGAACTTTATGCTTTTTCATTCTTTTTGTCATTCCACACAGATGAAGTAGAATTTTCCAATGATTTCTATAACCAACTAAGCCCGAAGAATTGTGCGGATTTATTGCAACCGCTGTTCCTTACTTTCACACTCAGCAAGAGGGTTTGGATTTGGGATAAATAAATCTCAACTAGATGTCATATTATAAATATATTCTTCTTTTGATAGATTTTGGTGTTAGATGTGCAGGGTTTTTCAATAAGAGCGTTACAATTTTGTAGATATCTGGCTGACATTTATTCCAGGTATAGCAAGTATTATAAATTTAAATATGAAATTTATATAATCTACTCAATATTGCTATTGAGCTCCTGTAACGTTGCCGGCTTGTTTACATAAACCAACGTATCACCATTAACAATAAATCCAACTGCAATAATATATGAGCGAGATGACAATTCGAGCGATTTATTTCTCGAGATATCGCTGAATTATAGAATTATGAAATTCTTCGTTCAATAAAGATTTTGTGCCATCTTCGTGGAATCACATATAACTGATGTCAATATCAACACCATCTTATTTTGACAATAGCTAGTCTTCGAACATGGCACCGTAACATTGTAATTATTTTCAACGACGAAAAAATACCGTCCGATCACACCTTTGGCAAAAATCCACACATATGGTTAATTTTGTGAATGCAATAGGGTATCTTGATGCATATAAAATTAAAAATCTGTGATTAATGAGCCATAACGAGCATTAAAGCTAACTTTAGAATTGTTGTCCAATATATCGCTGATTCTGAATGGCAAATGACACTGTACTCTTGGATCTTTGTCAGATTTGGAAAGGTTGGGACAGTAAAAAAAAACTTCATCGTAACAATTACCTTAATTTTTTGATGTAATTTAGGATTGTCTTTATACTTTGGCAGAGCCAACTCGTTACAGTTTAAGGCGCTTCATCTATTGAATTAATTTATCCTGTAAGGCACAATTTAAAATGATAAATTTCTTATTAGTTTGACCTGAAACACTTACGGCTGCGATATTTTAGCTATTTGGACAGGTATGTTGTCTCTCTGGCACAGGAACATTTAAAAGTAAATATAATGACTCGATTTATCCTACTAGCATGCACAACCTGTCTGGTGGGGTGCTTATTAAGACCGTAAAGTTGCATCCACCGACTCGGAATTTTCATCAACCAACCTTGATTTCGAATCGAAAATGAGCAATATAAAATTTTAATGGATGTTTGCTGCAAGAAATAAAAAATCGAAAGACAATGCAGAGCTGTTATCACGAGGGAACCTGCTTTTGTATTGAAGGACTTTAAAAAAAAAACCTACGAAAGACTGACTTTTGTATGTCTTCAAGGAATCGCACTAAGTTGTTGACTAACCAGGAATTTTTTATTAAATTTTACTTGAAAAGCCGCCGTTGGATTTCTATACTTTTTCAAGGTATTCTTAAGTTTTTTTTTACAGCATTAGCTACATTTCTATATATAGGTCTTTATGTAGATCGTCGTTGCGTATGTACATTACAGTGCATTGCTTTCTTTTTGGAAGGTTTGTATTCTTTGTAAATTTGTCTTACATGTGCATGCGAACAATTGTAGCACATTGGTCTACACTTTTTTTCAATGTATATTTCTATACTTTCAACTCAGATATTTAACCATAGAGCCCGAAGTACTGTGTGGATTTACAGCAACAGCTGTTCCTGGATTCCCCAGTCACAAAGCGTGTTTGAATTTGGGATTGCAGCATTTTTATAATTATATTTAATATCTCATATCATAAATAAATTTTTCTTTTGATTGATGTTGGTGTTGGATGTGCAGGGTTTTTCCATAAGGTCATAACATTTTTGAAGTTAAATAAAAGCCAGAATAATTAAGATATCGCACTGAAATTTTTTCCGGGTGTAGCAAGTGTTCTTAATTTAAGTATGAATTCGATGTCGTTTATATGACAAATGCATACATTGTAACGGATGTTTATCGTCATCACATCCTGGTAGATCATAAGTAAATAAAAGATATGTTACTAAGCCTATGACGGTTGAATTTGTCTTAATACTGTATATTATGTATTTAATACATATTAATTAGAATTACCTTAGATTATAGTTATGAGACACTATATTCTATTTTTAATCGTACTTTGGTAGTTGCTTTGTAATTTTTAGATCAGTCCTTTGTACCATACGTTGTCTAAACACTGTGATATGTCAGAAATACAGTGAGTAAACCTGTTTCTCTTTAACAGCTTTTTAAATTTCATCATTAAGGCACACACCTTAATCCAAATTCGGCTTTTTTATAATCATGCACTCTTTTAATACTTTTGGAAGTGTTTTAGTTGTAACCGGCGGAATTGGTATATTTTCTTCACACGTTTCTTTCATTCCTTGAAAATATTTATCTTAATATGGTTAGATGACTTCGTCAAGTTTCCAGTGTGAGCTTAGTGACTCATTTTAAATTGAATTATAAAAGTTCTAAGTTAACTATTTCATCTGTTAAGTTTGGTTTTGTTAATTGGCGTCTTTGTATGTTGGCAACGTTTTATAGCTTTTGTATTTTCTGCAATAATTTAACACATTTCAGGAGGGTACGAGTTTAGTTTTATGTCGTGTTTATTTGGGAGTTGCAGCGTATGCATCTTTTTGTATATTAGGTGAAAATATTAGCCCTGCTTCCTCTTATTGCTCTTCTACTTCAGTAGCTGATGTTATTTGGGAATTTCCTTCCAAACTTCAGTCTTAAGTAGCTCCAGTCAGTAAGCTTATTAAATAAAGGGCTTTTCAATAAGAGCGCTACAAAAGTTTTTTTTTTAAATAAAACAAAAACGGTTTTGGATATCAATGATATCCTGTGAAAGTACGTTCGATGCTATTATGTATGGAACTCGATTTCTTTTGCATGGCCACCACGGTCACGCTTGCAGAAGACCAGACGCCGAACCCAATTTTCGACGTTTTTCAAGCATAAATAGGCCGATACTGCTGCAAGTTCACGTTCGATATTCGTACGAGGTTCATCAATCGTCGCTGGCTTGGTGGCATAGACCATAGACTTGACCACAGTAAGGTGCCGGTCTTGATCATTACGGAAGAAGTACGGACCAATAAACCACACCAAACCGTAATTTTTTCGGAATGCAATGGAGTACGTGTGGATTGCTGGCCTGACCAATACCGCATATTTTGTTTATTGACGAAGCCATTCAGCCAGAAATGAGCCTCATCGCTGAAGTTGATTTTTCGATGAAAATCCGAATCATTTTCAAGTGGTTGCTCAGCTCAATTCACGAATATACGGCGCTTCTGGTGGTCAAACGGCTTCAGTTCTTGCGTCAATTTAATCTTGTAAGGGTGTAGGCCAAGATCTTTTCGCAAAATTCGCCACAACAACGTCAAAGAGATGCCCAACGCCGTGTGAGAGACGTGTGAGAGACACATTTGGGCTTTCTTCAACTGAAGCCTCAGCGCCAGCAATATTCTCGACACTACGGGCACTTCTTTGACTCACTGGCACGGGAACATATTGTACTGTGCCTGTGGATTCAAATTTTTCTACTAGACGTTCAATTGTTGATCTGCTAGGAAGATTATGACGACCATAAATTGGACGTACCGCTCTTAACGTTAAGGCCACTGACTCCGAATTTCGGTTGTAAATTTTAATAATTTCGACTCGTTGTTGGATCGTATATCTTTCCATCATGAAATGGCAAACCTTACTGAAGAGAAATGTCAAAAGAGCGGCAAGAAATATGGCGTCGTTTGCTGTCCCGGTCGCTTAACTTTTGTAGCGTCCCTGTTGAAAAACCCGATAGTTTCGGTTTATGTTCTTTCAACATTATTATATTATGTATTTCCAAGTGCAAAAAGTAGTGAAGAGTGATCTAGTGTTTTCAGTAAGTCCCCAAGGTTTGTCGCCACCTTCTTTATTTGTATCAAATAATGCTTGTCTTAAAACATTTTTTCGATTCTATTCCCATGAGAACAGAATACTGATACAGCTGGAAATTGCCTACTGCGTGTTTTTATATAAACTTATGGAAATCCCTTGGATCGCACATGACTGAAATTCAACTTCTATATGGAGTTCAACTGTTTTTTATTAAGACTACATTGCGGGAATGGCATATTTTTGAAGTATGTACAGCTCTTTTGTTTTGTCTTTGAAGAAATTATTTTCTTTCCAATATATTATTTTTGGATTTTCCATGGAATCTATTCTGTTTCGGATTTGTCTCGTTAGGGTTCCATTGTAGCGTTTGTCTCTATATCACTTGTTTTTGCTTTGATAGATTGATTTTCTGTAGTTTTTGAAGGTACTAGAGCACATATTTTTTTCGCATTTTTTATTTTGGGTCAATTTTGACAGTCTCCTGGCCTTTTTTCGTTTTTGTGTGCTTTGTTGTAAGTCCTTTTTGACTTTATGTGCGCCCATATTTAGTCTGTTGTGTAGCTTCTTTTGCCTCTTGTCTCTTAGTAAGTTGAATTTCTGCTGCTAATGTACATCCTCTATAGCTAGCGGAATGTTTTACATTTCAATTCGGATATTCAGGCAGTTCATTTGTTTTCCTAGAGTATTCAATATGGTAACTTCCTGCATAATTCAAGCAACATGGTTTTTCACTGGACGAATTGGATTTCCGCAATTTGATGATTTCAACCTTTATTCCATAATAAGTGTATAATTTCGTATATTTTCTATTTATCTTTCCCATGCTCAGAGAACAATATTGATTTTTGACATATTTAATTCGTCTAAAAAGAAAACAGAATGTATTTTCAAGAGACATGTAGCATATGCCTGCCAACCTTGAGTGAATAACCGAATGCCACTCCACTCCATTTGTATAATTCCAAATTTATCATGCTGCAATATCTATGGTTTTTTAGTTGGAAGAATTGAGTGTTACTATAACATACTATATATGTAAAAAGGCATATTGGCCCCAAAAGTCCCTTATTCGAAAAAAATAACTCAATATCTATTATGTATTAGTAATTCGGTCCAATATTATTAAAAGGTTCCATCAGTGATGTTGATGGTGTGGATATTATCGAGATTTTAAGTGTTACGCATTGTGCAAAGGGCTTGACATTCTCTTCCGATTGCAGCGCCTCTGCATATATCCGCATTCTTACATTTACCGCAATAAGGTAGTGGTTCGAGTTTAGCCCCTCCCATTGGGACTCCCAAAGGGAGGGATGCGTGCCTCTTTTCAATCGCAATGATATAAATTTGATTGAGCGTTTGTTAATAGAACTGCCATGTCACCTTATGAAACAGAGTGCGACTTGCTTCAAAATGTGGCAAGTGTGGCGCAACACTTCCTTAACACATTGCGCCAAAAGAGCTTCAACGACGGTTTATAAAACGGATTGCTTAGATGCATGCGTCTGACGATAAGTCCAAGGTGAGTTCCTAATGTCATTAATGTCTCAGACGCGGGATCCACAATTTTCATTGAAATTTACAGATCACCGTCCCAACATTTTGGTGTTTTGTAAGAATATGATGGTGAAATAACAGCTCCGTATGCTTATGCATGCCTTGGCTTCATAAACTCGGTACCTCACATCCAAAGTAATGAAGAGATGAAGTCAATTTGGTTATTTGACAGGGTCATCATCTCAAATAAAATAGATTCTGTGGCACAGAGAATCTCGACAATTCTGTGTGGCTTGTAACGACGGTTTTCTGAAGCAATCAATTCGATGAAAGTCTTAGAATCGCTCTAAAGAGCACAAATTTTATCATTGAAAGAGTGTACACCGATAATTGTTAGAGGTATCGCACGAGCAGCAGATTATTGGTTTGGACACATACTAAGGCGACTTGCTATCTCGCCACAGTAATTGCTAAGAACATATGTCCTCTGGACTTACCAAAACTTGATGGGACATTCCCAAACATTTCCAAATACTGCAATGACTCCGACTTGCAAATTGAAAAGAACGGATGCCATCGGTACTGCTGTGTACCTTTCTTGTTTGGATTCACGACCAGCAAAATATGGTTTCGGCTGGCTGCAACTTATGGATGTACCCATGGGCGACGTTACTGCCAATGTTCTCGTTATAGGCCGAGGAAAATGAAGCATCGCATTGTATTTTGCTGTACGTCATTGCGATTCCATAGAAGTCCAGTCTGGAGCTTACCATTCACTTTAACTGTGGTTGACTGCAAAATACTGCGGGTGCGCATGTCAACTTTGGTTTTCCCTGGTGGAGTTGGCCGCATTGCATACCTCTGTCTCGAAATAATCTGCTATAATAAATAGTTTTTTTTTTCATTGATTGCACTCACCATCAGACACAATGATGTTGCATGTCCCTTAGTTGGACCAAACACTACTCAAAATCTTCCTAGTTCAGTCCGAATCGAGTCACTAGTATCACACGGAATAATAATTTTGAGTCTTGAGTCTGGTTTGTTAAATAACTAAGAACTGCTCGCTGCTCTTTCCGCTTTACTTGGGCTCTTATGAAGTGCGAGCACCATTGTCTTAGAGCATTGAAATCAATTCAGTAACTTAACTAGTTGCTGAACTCTATGGAGGAAGACGTCTGTGTTGGTGATGTGTATTCAGCATCATTCATTTTGCTCATTTGCAGTTTAGAAATAAACTCCTTTGGCAAAGTTGGATGGTGATATCCATTGATAGATCACAAGAACACCGTTAGGTTATTTGTCTACATTGCAAACGGAATTTGTGCAATTTGTTGAATATGCTTAAGCTAATTGCTTTTCAATTATTTAGGACGATCGAAGCTACTTAGAAGTTTTTACATACATTTCGCGCATCAGCTTTAAGACATTGTTGTTCTCCAAATTGGTGTAGCTATACGCCGTACATCACTCGGCATACGGTGTCGAAGAAATTGGACAGTCTTTCGCATTACTATAGAAATCTGCAAACTACTTTCGAGGTTGCTGCAATATAAAAGTTTAGCTTGAGATCCAGTTGCCGCGGTATGTGGTGTACAATGATGCAGATGTCTAATGTAAAATAAACAGCCCAGGTTGTTGAATTCTCTAGAGATAGTGACGTCAAATCCAACCAAATTGGGATTCAAGTGTATTGAGTCAGCATACCATATATATTTGTTTGTTATAGTAGAACCTTATCAGTCTAGAACCCGACATTCATCCGCTTATTTGTGAAATGGGGGCAAAACTATTCAATTCTATTCACTCAAATTCCACAATTCACCGGATTATTAGGCAAATCTTAGGCCAGTAGCACATTTAATTCGAATTTGTATCGTACGTAAACGCATGAATACTGGTCGTACGAAGTGAGTGCGCACACTGACTACGGCAGTGTCCCGGTGATATCGCACTTGTGAAGTGTTTTCAACGTACGATACTATTTAAAAATTCCAACCAGTTCGGACATCATGCAAGAAATGTATCTGTTATTTGACAGCGATATCAGCTACAGATACGCATTCTGAGCGGCCCTAAACTCGCGCAAAGTTTGCGCGCTCCCATAGTATTTTGAAGGTCGGTGGCGCTAAAGTCCGGAATGAACCTGGGCTTACCAACATGCGTCTCCAAATAGCCCAGTCCTTAGCTAACTGCTTTCAGTTGCGCACTCCACGTCCGTTGGTTGAGCTCGGTTTCTACTTGTGCGCGCCACTTCAGGCGAGGTCTTCCTCTACTGCGTCCGACGTCTCGCTGGGAATGGAAGACTCTCCGAGTAGGTGTATTGGTGTCCACTCGTTCTACATGTCCTAGCCATCTTAAACGTCCAATGCGGAGCATGTCGCTTTGCAGCTGGTTTAGTTTTTGATTGAATCTTCGTTTCCATAGCCCGTCAACGCAAACCGAAGAATTTTCCTTTTGAAACGACCAACGATTTCTTCTTCCGCTTTTAATACGGTCCATGCTTCAGCGCCGTATAGCAGGACTAGGATAATCAAGAACTTATATAGGATCTCCTTAGTAGTTCGAGTGAGGGCCTTACTACTGAATTGCCTTCTTAGCCTGAAGAAACAGCGGCTGGCAGGAGTTATTCTTCGTTTAATTTCTGACGAGATGTTGTCAGAGTTAATAGCGTAGCCGAGATAGACAAAGTCCTGTGTCCTTTCGTGTTGACAGCATATACTTCGTTTTGCCCTCATTTACTTGCTTTACTTTGCCGCTTCCTTCTCTGTAGTAGAAAAACGTGGCTATGAAATCACGTTGGGTGCTACCGCATTGGTAATCAGGTTTTTGGTGAACACCTGATCACATATTACGCAGATAGGATGTTGTAAGCGATGTTGAGGAGACTTATATCTCTGTAGTTGTCACAGTTCAGTGTCTCATTTTTTGTGGATTGGGCAAACGATCTTCAGACATGCCTTCATCCGACCAGATTTGTCTTATGAGTTGCTGGATATAACTTACCAAGTCATCACCGCCTGCTTTATAAAGCTTAGCGGGAAGGCTGTCATTTCCTTATCATTATATCATTTAGATATTGCTATCCTCACCTTACTCAGGGGTGGTTCGTAGTTTTTGCTTCCGTTGCCAATATTAAATGGTTCGTTCTGCCTGACAGCGGAATATTGTTCGTCATCGCCGTTTAACAGCCTTCAGAAGTGTTTCTTCCATATCCTCAGCATCGACCGTGTCTCAATTACGATATTTCTTTGTTAATTTCGACAGGATTCTGTTCTACATCCTCGATCGCGTGCTTTTCTTGATCTTTATACCCTATCCCATAGGGGTATATTAGTTTTGACATTAAGTTTGTAACATAGAAAAATAGTTTCGCTGGATATACCTCAAAGTATATGGATCAACTCAAAATCGCTAGCTGAGTGGATCTAGCCATGTGTGTCCCCGATTTTTGGGCCTTAAATTTTGAGCTAAAGTTTTGAAAGTAGAACAAGTGTAAAAATGTTTGAAATCTGTCCACTGCCGCGCCCACTTTTAAGAAAAACGTTAGGAATTTTGAAAAAGTTTATGAACGAGATATTTACGCAATCTTAATATCTATATTTCGCTAAACAAAGTTTTTTGCCACGCCCAATTTTGGGGGCGTTTTCAGAGAAAAAAAAAGTTCTTCGGCCAAATTGTCAAATATTCGAAAAAGCTTTTGATGCTAAATCATTGGTTCTGATAATATCAACATTTCGTCCATATATTATTTTAACCCATGCCCACTTTTTGGAGGCGTATACAAAAAAAACATTTGTATACTCTACATCATAGCATAACCAAGCAAAAAACTTTGTTTTTTGTCAAACCAGAAG
This sequence comes from Rhingia rostrata, assembly GCA_949824845.1. Taxonomy (NCBI): domain Eukaryota; kingdom Metazoa; phylum Arthropoda; class Insecta; order Diptera; family Syrphidae; genus Rhingia; species Rhingia rostrata. Next base: position 74,390,728 of record OX463757.1, on the reverse strand, counting down.
AGATTTTGATAAATTCTCTGAACAATAAGTTATGACAATGACATTTTCTATATTTATCGACATAAATTCTAAAATATGGGAATAATAGTTTTAAGGATGGGGTAGGATAGGGTATTAAACGATCCGCACAGCGGGTTGTAGACTTCTCATATGTTTTTTCTTCTTAATGAAAGGCCGGTGTTCTTCCCTTCTTCGCCCATAGACCTCAATGGCAGGGCAACTTCCGTCTTCACCTGCAGCTTAGCCTTGTAGTCCTCGTACTTGGCTCGTTTCTTGTTGGTGGACGCGGGACATTCGATGCTTCTGGTATGGTGTTAATCGAGATGTTAAGGGATACCTGTTGCGCGAAGGTCATGGCGGTCTCTTGCGATTGCAGTCTTTCGACATACATTTTTGTCACAGTATTTCTGGATTGTTGTGACAGGGTGGATATCCGCAATCTTACCTTGGCTGCAACAAGGTAGTTGTCCGAGTCGATGTAAGCTCATCGGAATGTTCGGACATCCAAAATACTGAATGCGTGCCTCTTGTCTATAGCAATGTGATCAATTTGGTTGACCGTTCGTTGATCTGGAGACCGCCATGTCGCCTTATGGACATCGAGGTGAGGTAACCGTGTGCTGGCTATGGTGGCATTTCTCCCAGCACGATTTCAACATCGTACTTCGGTAGTTGCTCATAGGTTTTTATTAAGGAGCTCGTGGAAGCAATCCTTAGCTATAACATCTTTTTCCTCCGTTGGGGCGTGAGCGCATATAAGGCTTATGTTTGCGAATTTGGCCCTGATGCGGATTTTTACAACGCGTTTTATTATCGTATTTTCTGGATGGGAGTTTTGTGTGATTTGTAGGAGTTTAGGGGTTGCGTTGGTTGTTCGCTTGTTTAATGTTCTCACATTCCAGGTGCAGTGTAGATACGAACGTCGTTGTCCTTTTTCCGTTTAGCAGGATCGTCAACAATAAAATTAGTCCTTTCCGAGGCTATTGATTGCTTCGTAACATAAAGTTTTTTATATGGGTGGGTAGTTAACCAAACCTGGCGATCCAGTTCCAAATTTATTATATGCCACTAGGACACGGGGCCATCAGTATCCACTACGGGATTGAGCGCTGTCGCTGGCATTTCGGTTCTTCCGCCACCAACTCTGTTCAAGGGTCCTGACTTACCCTTGAAATTACTTAACAACCTGTTGTCCGAATTTGTCGAATCAGCTTGTCTAGGATCGCTGGGACAGCAGGCTGGGTATTCATTGCGTGCCATTCTCATCAGGTTGTTAATAGTGTTGCGGTTTTTCGTCTTGTTGTCAACACTCAGAACTTATCGTTAAGCGAGTCAAATCCGGTTGGACGAGACCAGTTCCCGATGGTTTCCACTTGGAGGAAAAATAAGCCCATTTGATGTGTAGTCCGAGTTACAACCACTGGGCACTGCCAAGTTAAAGCCACTCAGAGTCTAGCCTCGTTCTACAACACCCAACCATCGACTGGCCTTAAAGTACGACTAAATTCTACCGTACAAAGGAAAAGGAATATATTCTTATGTTGGCCTTAATACAAAAAATCTGTTATATCGATTTTTCAGCACAACTTATAAGATTTTGAAGAAAGTTAGGCATTTTAAGTAAGGCAGATGGATGCCGGTAGCGTCTTAGCGCTAAACTAAAACATGGCTGGGAATCGAAGACTCGAGCCGGAGTATTGGTGTCCATTCGGTCTACATGTCCCAGCCATCTTAAAAGTCCAATACGGAGTTTTTTGACCAGGGGCATGTCGCTGTTCAGCTCGTATAGTTCTTGGTTGAATCTTCGTCTCCATAGCCCGTCAACGCAAACCGGACCGAACATTTTTCGAATAGTTTTCCTCTCAAATCGACCAAGGATTTCTTCATCTGCTTTTGAGACGGTCCATGCTTCAGCGCAGGAGCAAGACTGGGATGATCAGGGTCTTATATAAGATCTCCTTAGTAGTTCGAGTGAGGGCTACCACAACTAGACATGGCTCTTGCATAGTTCGTCTCTATAAATGCTGTCGTATGCGGCTTTGAAATCGATTAACAGGTGGTTGTTATCGACTTTCTTGAGTTTTTTCCAGGATCTGCCGAAGTGTGAAGATTTGATCGGTTGTGGACTTTCCTGACCTTAAACCACACTAATAAGGGCCGATCAGGTTGTTGGTAAACGATTTCAGGCGTTCACATATTACGGCAGATTGGATCTTGTAGGCGATATTGAGGAGACTTATGCCTCTGTAGTTGGCGCAGCTTAGAGGGTCTCCTTTTTTATGGATCGGGCAAACGATGCTCAGGTTCCATACATCCGGCATACTTTCTTCCGACCAGATTCGGCTTATGAGTTGGTGGATGTTTCTTAACAAGTCATCTCCGCCGGCTTCATAGACTCGGCGGGAAGACCGTCATTTCCGGCAGCCTTATTAAGCTTGAGTTTAGATATTGCTGTCCTCACTTCAATCAGGTCGGGTGGTTGGCAGTTTTCGTTGTCGTTGCCAATATTGAATGGTTCGTTCTGCCTGACAGCGGAATGTTGTCCGTCATCGCCGTTTAACAGTCTGCAGAAGTGGTTCTTCCATATCCTCAGCATCGATTGTGTCTCAACTACGATATTTCCTTGTGCATCTCGACAGGATTCTGTTCGAGCCTTGTATCCTTGGCTTTGACGTTTTACACTTTGGTAAAACTTGCGAACATCGTTCCTAGAGCGGCACCTCTCCATATCCTTGATCGCGCACTTTTCTTGCTTTTTTTTTCTGAAAAGACGGTGTTCTTCCCTACTTCTCTGCCTATAGAGCTCAACGACAGCTCTCGTCTTCACCTGCAGCTCAGCCTCGTAGGCCTCGTTCTTGGCTGCCAGCATCTGTCGGCATTCCTCATCAAACCAGGGGTTTCTTGCAGGTGGGCGCGAGAAACCTAGCACATCAGTTGCGGCTGATCTAATGGCTTGTTGTCATCAATGCCATTGTTCTTCGACATTCGATGCTGGTGGTATGGTGTTAATCGAGAGTATGGTGTTAATTGCGATTGCAGTATTTCGACATTAAATATTTTCACAGTATTTCTGGATTGTTGTGGCGTGGTGGATATCCGCATTCTAACCTTGGCTGCAACAAGGTAGTGGTCCGCGTCGATGTTAGCTCCTCGGAATGTTCGGACATCCAAAATACTGGATGCGTGCCTCTTGTCTATCGCTATGTGATCATACGTTTTGTCAAGGAGCTCATAGAAGCAGTCCTTAGCTATATCATCTTTTTCCGCCGTTGGGGTCTGAGCGCATATAAGGCTTATGTTGTCGAATTTGGCCTTGATGCGGATTGTTACAATGCGTTCGCTAATGCCCTGGAAACGTATAACAAATCCGCATCGGAATAGTCGCTTTTTCTGCTCACTATAACACGGTCCGTAGTAGATGTCTCAGTTTTCCATCCTCTTTTTCCCGGCCCATCCCATCGTATTTCCTGGATGGCAGTAAGTCTGCTTTGTAGCAGTTTAGGGCTTTCGCTTGCTGTTCGCTTGCAACTCTCCTCTTTAATGTTCTCACTTTCCAACTGCAGATACGAACGTCGTTGTCCTTTTTTCGTTTAGCCGTGTCGTCAACAATAAAATCAGTCCTTTTCGAGGCTATTGCTTCGTAACATCAATTTTTTTCTATGGTTGGGTAGTTAACCCAAAGCTCAACCCCCAACCTGGAGGGCCAGTTCCAATTTATTAGATACCCCCAGGACACGGGGTTATCAGTATCCACTACGGGATTGAGCGCTGCTAGACAACCTGTTGTCCGAATATGTTGAAGCAGCTTGTCTAGGTTCGCCTGGGACAGCAGGCCGGGTATTCATTCCGTGCCATTCTGACCTGGCTGTTTATAGTGTTGCTGTTTTTCTTCGTGTTATCAACACTCGCGCGTATAGTTTAGCAAGTCAAATCCGGTTGGATGAAACCAGTACCCGATGGTTACCACTTGGAGGTAAAAAATAAGCACTTGATGTGTAGTCAGAGTTACAACCAAGCTTTTTCTTCTGAAATAATTTTTCGCATGTTGTTTTTCCTCGCACAGTTATTCTGTCTGCGCTTTAGCAGGTATTTAGTTGAGCGTTTCTTTCAAAACCCATATCACCGATCAGTAATTAGTCCATTCCTTTCTAGAAAAATATCAATATCGATTTAAATTGATTTGTCCATAACCATTGAAAGTATAGGGTAACCCATGCATTTTTTTTCATTTTGAGAATCAGTGGGATTTGAGCAAGCTTTTAACAAACTGAAATGTTAATAAAATTCGACATGCTTTTTATAGAGTGAGGGCGAATGTTTTCATACCCCGAAGAGCTGTCTCTCTTACTGGCTCTACGCATGTATTGCTATTATTTTTTCTAAGACAATGGTCATTCCTAGAAAATGGGCTTTTAAATCCTCCCAGATTGTCCAAGTTAGTTGAATGTCAGTTCCATAAATCCCGTTGATAATCTTGCTTTCTTAAAATCGATATTGGCAATGTTTAACTAGATGTTATGAATGTGGTCTGCAATGTTAGCCAAATGAGGAAGACATTGTGACCAGTGACCACGTTGTTTTATGCTAAAAATGATATAAACAATGTTGAAATGTGATTACATACTTAATCAAGTGGCGCTACAGTCCGGAATGAACCTGGGCCTCAACCAACTTGCCTCTTTAGTTAGTCCGGTCCTTAGCTCCCTGCCTCCAGTTGCGCACTCCAAGTTGGTTGAGGTCGGTTTCTACTTGTGCGCGCCGCTTAAGGCGAAGTTTTCCTCTACTGCTCCCGACGTCTGGGAATCGAAGACTCTGCGAGCCGGAGTATTAATGTCCATTCGTTCTACATGTCCTATTCATCTGAAACGTCCAATGTGGAGTTTTTTCTTTGACCAGGGGCGTGTCGCTGTACAGCTCGTATAGTTCTTGGTTGCATCTTCGTCTCCATCGCCCATCCAACGGAAACGGGACCGAAGATTTTTCGAAGAATTTTCCTCTCAAATCGACCAAGGATTTCTTCATCCGCTATTGAAACGGTCCATGCTTCAGCGCCGTAGAGCAGGACTGGGATGATCAGGGTCTCCTAAGTAGTTCGAGTGAGGGCCTTACTACTGAATTGCCTTCTTATTCCGAAGAAACACCGGTTGGCAAAGGTAATTCTTCGTTTAATTTCTGACGAGATGTTGTCAGATTTAATAGCGGAGCCGAGATAGACAAGTCCCGTACTACCTCAAAGTTATATCTGTCAATGCTGACGTTCTAACCAATTCGTCGATGTTGTGTGTCCTTTCGTATTGACAGCATATACTTCGTCTTGCCCATTTTTCATTCACCCATTTTTGCCGCTTACTTCTCTTTACTAGCAAATGTGGCTTTGACATCACGTTGGTCCGACCAGTGATGTCAATATCGTCGGCGTATGCAAGTAGTTGTACCGATTTTTGGAAAATTGTGCCTCTGTTGTTGGCTCGTGAGTTTTGCACAATCCTCTCAAAAATCAGATTAAAGAAGTCCCATGACAGCGCATCGCCTTGCCTAAATCCTTTTTTGTTATCGACGAGCTTGGGCGTTATACCAAAACTAGACATGGCACTGTACAGTTCGTCTCTATAAATGCTTTGAAATCGATGAATAAATGGTTGGTTTTGATTTGGACATCTTAGGTTTTTCCAGGATCTGCCGAAGTGTGAAAATTTGATCGGTTGTGGACTTTCATGGCCTAAAACTACACTGATAAGGGCCGATCAGGTTGTTGGTAAACGGTTTCAGGCGTTCACATATTAAGGCAGATAGGATCTTGTGGATGATGTTGAGGAGACTTATGCCTCTGTAGTTGGCGCAGTTTGGAGGGTCTCCTATTTTGTGGATCGGACAAACGATGATGAGGTTCCATTCTTCAGGCATACTTACTTACGACCAGATTTGGCTTATGAGTTGGTGAATGTTTCTTAACAAGTCATCTCCGCCGGCTTCATAAAGCTCGGCGGGAAGACCGTAATTTCCGGCAGCCTTATTAAGCTTAAGCTTAGATATTGCTACCCTCACTTCACTCAGGTCGGGTGGTTTTCAGTTTTCGTTGTCGTTGCCAATATTGAATGGTTCGTTCTGCCTGACAGCGGAATGTTGTTCGTCATCGCCGTTTAACAGTCTGCAGAAGTGGTTCTTCCATATCCTCACCATCGACTGTGTCTCAACTACGATATTTCCTTGTGCATATCGACAGGATTCTGTTCGAGCCTTGTACGTTTTACATTTTGGTAAAACTTGCGAACATACTTCCTGGAGTGGCACCTCGCTATATCCCCGGCGCGCGCTTTTGTTGCTCTTTTTTCTTCCTTCTGAAATGCCGGTGTTCTTCCCTTCTTATCTGCCTATAGAGCTCAACGGCAGCTCTTGTCTTCACCTGCAGCTTAGCCTTGTAGGCCTCGTTCTTGGCTGCGAGCATCTGTCGGCATTCCTTATCAAACCAGGGTTTCTTGCTGGTGGGCGCAGACGTGTTGTCGTGTAGGCTACGGTCTCCGACAATACTGCTAAAGATGTCTTCTCTTCCTACCTTTGCGTTAAAATCTCCCAGCACGATTTTAACATCGTACTTCGATAGGCGCTCATAGGTTTTGTTTAGTAGCTCATAGAAGCAATCCTTAGCTTTTTTTTTTATAATTTACACGTACTCAAGGGGTTATGAATACCCTTTTATATGTTACCATAGTACGAGCGTTAGAGAAGGGGAAGAAAGAGAGGATAGGAAAGTTTTGGATGTAGTGGAGACTTAAACTCAATTATCCGGTCCATCCCTTCGTATTTCCTGGATGGCAATAATGTCTGCTTTGTAGCAGCTTAGGGCTTCCGCTAGATGTTCGTTTGCACCTCTCCTGTTTAATGTGCTCACATTCAAGGTGCAGATACGAACGTCGTTGTCCTTTTTTCGTTTCGCATGGTTGTCAACAATAAAATCAGTCCTTTCCGGAGCTATCGGTTGCTTCGTAACCGTTAGTTTTTTCCGTGATTGGGTAGTTAACCCAGAGCACAACCCCCAACCTGGAGGACCAGTTCCAATTTATTAGATACCCCTAGGACACGGGTCCATCAGTATCCACTACGGGATTGAGCGCTGCCGTTGGACTTTCGGTTCATCCGCCACCATCTCTGTTCAAGGGGCCTAACTAACCCTTGAAATTCCTAGACAACCTGTTGTCCGAATATGTCGATTCTGCTTGTCTAGGTTCGCCTGGGACAGCAGGCCGGGTATTCATTCCGTGCCATTCCGACCTGGCTTTTTATAGTTTTGCTGTTTTTCGTCGTGTTATCAGCACTCGCGCTTATCGTTTAGCAAGTCAAATCCGGTTGGATGAGACCAGTACCCGATGGTTACCGCTTGGAGGTTAAAAATAAGCACTTGATGTGTAGTCAGAGTTACTTCCACTGGGTATTGCCAAGTTAAATCCAATCAGAGTCTACCCTCGTTCTACAGCACCCAACCATCTGAAATGTGATTATACGAACGTTTATTCCGGAATTGGAAGGAATCGATGTCTATGTGCATAATAATGATTTTACGATATTGGATAAAACTGAAAATTCCGTTTAGGGATTGCAAACAGTAATAGTAGTATATAAATTAAATTTAACTCAAATTGTCAAAATGATTTGTGACAAACTGACAATTTTATTTATATGGCCTAAATGCAAAAATCCGTTATATGGAATTTCTCATTGGATATGGATTGTTGGAACTAAAAAAGTTCATGTATATAATGAAAAATTTCAAACATTTTGTACCATTGTACGCGTTCGTACCGTTTATGAATTTTCATTCAGTATGAATACATTCATAGGCGTATGAACAATTCATAAAATCTTTTAATGTTGCTTAAATCGATATTCATAAATTGTGGAAACTTTCGCTTTAAAATTCATATGGATTATGAATTCTTACATGTGGTTTATGTATTTTTTCATGGAATATATGTACCTATTCATTTATTTTATGTAAGAGTTCATAGAAATTATGTAAAATTTCATAGTTTTGTATGTACATTTCATAGAATTGAAAAACCAATTCATGGTGAGTACGAATGTGAGTTCATAATTTGATATACACAGTACTCTGTTTTACTTTTTTTTTTATTTGCATATTATTATATATTATCAAATTTTATATGATTTTATGATTATACAATTAATGACCAATACTTAAAAATTATTTTCCAAGTGTGTACTGTAACAAAACGGAAAAAGGACGAATATCAAAGAAACACAATTTTTTTAAGTTATTCGCCCTGATGAGATACTATATCTGTTATTATCCTCGTGTTTACAGCAATAGAGTGTGGAGTTTATGTTTGGTTACAAAAATTAGGTGTATAATATATAATGAGCACTTACAACGCTTTTGTTCATGCAAAGTATGAATAGTTTCATGCGTTTTATAAAGCAGTTAATAAATTTTATGAATTGTTTATACGCATATGAATTCATCCATACATATTTTAAATGTTTACGATCAGATTTTGGATTTGGACATTTAGATTGTTGATTTTACAATGTCAAAACAAAATATCTGTATGAATGCGGTTTCATACGTTCTATGATTTTTTCATGCAAATAATGAAAAAAAAATCGTATGTATCGTAATCGTTCTCGTATGAAATTTCGATTTTGAATTGCATAACAACCCGGATGCGATTTAATTTATATTATCCCCATGAATACTGCGTACAAGTCAAAAAAAATTAGGTACAAAAATATAATAATATGTATAAAGTTTAATTAAAATCGTTAGAGCCGTTTTCGAGAAAAATGTAGGTTGTGTATAGTACCGGGTACTGTTAATATATAATTTGTAGGAAAGCAATACCTTTCTCTTTGTATAAGAATGAAAAAAAATAAAATACTCCCGACATCATTCCTATCACTCTCTTCCTTCTCTCTTCCTTGTAGCAAAACATTCAATGCAAATGTTGTTCTTCCTAATCGAAAAATTAATCCCTTATAAATGTGTATAACCGATTTTTGGGCCTTAAATTTTGAGCTAGGCTGATGTAACAATTTTTAGTAAAAATTCAAAGATATTCAAAAAAATATTGATGTACACAATTTGAGAATTACTTTTTATGTATACATTTCATCAATACAGTATTTTAACCCTCACGACTTTTTGGGGGCGATTCCCAAAAAAACATATAAGAAGGCTACAGCCCGTTGTAAGGATTGTTTTATACCGTATCCCATTCCATCCTTAAAATTAATATCCCTAAAATGTGGAGTTTATTGTCAAGAAATATTGAAATTGACATTGTCACAATATATTTCACCTGCATATGGTACAGCGTAGGGTATGAAAACGCCTACAAAGAGTGGAGGTGCGTTAAATTAATATATGGACAAAATGCTTATATTATCATAGGATTTGATTTTTTTTGTTACTGAAAACCCCCTTCAAAAAGTGGGCGTGGTAAAAAAAACTTTGCATATACGACATATAGGCATTAGAATTGTCTAGATATGTTGTTCAGACTATTTTTGAAAATTGTTAACTGCTTGGCCAAAAACTACGTTTTCTAAAAAGTTTTTTTCCGCTTGTTCTGCTTCGTTGGATAGTATATATATCAAATTTTAAAACTATAGCTCAAAATTTAAGTCCCAACTATCGCTGCCATACAGACGGACGGACGGACGGACAGACAGACATGGCTAGATCGATTCTAGACATTTTTTAACAAATCATTTCATTGGTTAATTCTAGACAGACACACATGACTAGATCGATACATTTTTCTATAACAAATCATTTCGTTGGTTAAATCCGCACTTAAAAATTAGGTGCGGAATGGAATCGCAAAGTGCCTTTAAGAAATTCAGTGAAATTTATCTTCAGGCTAATTTAATGGTTTCAATAAGAGATTGTCTATCTTCAAATTTTTGGCCGGACTCGTACTCTTTTCAGACTAACCATCACCATGCTTTTTCGATAAGGTCAGTGAGAACGGTGACCACTGAAACAATTGCACATTTTGTGCCCTTACTCAATTTTAAACTACGTTCTACGAATGAATGCGTTCTCCTGCTGAAAAATCCAATTTATGCATCCACAAATATCTCAAAATTTGGGGAAATTTCTTTCCAATAGTTCATTGTAAGGTATTGTAGCCATTTTTGCTGCATGAATTTAATAATCAAATCCATCAGGTCCATCAAAATTAAACTTTTGTTCATCCTTAAAAAACCATACAAAGCCATTATACTTGCCAAATCATACTGTGCCTCGAAAAGTTCAACCGCATACACTTTTGCTGATGGTTTTGTGGTAGCTATTTTTTAAGTTTCAGTCGTTTTAGATAATAAGAACTATTGATCACTCTTCTAACTGTGGAAACACAGGAAGTTACACCAGCTTTTCGCTTACTTTTCGCAGCTGAGTAGAAAGAACTGGAAGCAGAAGGCAATATTGCTCTTCTTTCAGCCAATGTTATTGCTGTTTTATTACACCCTTCATGTTTTCTTCTATACAACTTTTTGTTCCTCAAGTAGAAGTAGATAACATTAAACTTGGTCCAATTTTTATACGAATAACACGTCCTGTTTATCATGGCTCTCCTTAAATAAGTAGATTTTGGACTTTTCAACATTGTTACGGATTTTTGCTCGGTCCATGTTACTGCAAATTTAAATTTATCGAATAAAATTACTTAAAACGCTTTACCAATTGCTTAAAACTATCAATCTTCACAGTACACACAAAAACAATGAAAATAATAACCATGTGCTTATTCAATTGACGCATAAAGAGGTGCATTTTTCCATATTGCATGTATTGCAATAGATCCAGATAAAAAATAACGATGCTTTTAGACTTTTTTCTTTTCGCAAATCATAGACAAACAGTTAGCAACAAGAAATTATGAACTCACGTTCAATATTTGGAATAACCGAACCCCATACCTCTGAAAAATGTTGTGTCTATTCAGTTGAAGAGGAGTGTATTCGTTTTGATGGATAGTTTGTAAGATACGGAAATAATTTGCATTTGCATCGATTCCGAATCGCTACCTGAGTCGATTTAGCCACGTCCTACGTCACTAGTTGTTACACCCTACATTTTTATAAGGAATAAATATTTTTATTTTTTAAAAAATAAATAAAATATAAAAGATTTATATGCAAAATTACTGGATATACCTACTTACTTACTTAAGTGGCGCTACAGTCATCCCTCTTCAACTGGCCAAGTCCTAGCTAACACGTCGAACTTTAACATGGTTGACGTTGGTATCTATCACCACTTTAGTCGATGGGTGTTTTCGGAAATGTAAAAAAAAAGTCATTTGCAATTGCAAATGACAGTCTACGCATGACAGAAATCAATCGGTCATCTGTTTGCAAATGTCATTTGTGCAGCTGACTTCTGTCGGATCAACTAAAAGGAAAGTTGCTGTCATGCAATAAAATTTGGCGAAGTACACGACTCCACACAGATCTTTTTGACTTTTTTCCATTTTGGAACGAGTTTTCGAGTTCCAGTCTAACAGAAAGAAGCAACTTAATTCTGTTCCTGGTCCAACGTTCAACAATCTCCTCTTGAGCTTGATTTGGGGATCTAAAATAATTTCATTAAATTATCATTTCTAATCAAAACAAACAAACAAAAACAACTTACCGCTCAAGTGACCTGGATCTAGACCGAGACCAGGACCGAGAAAACTCCTCTGAGCATGATGAGGATGATGAATTCATATCCATCCCCAGATATCACGCACTTTATTTATTTTTATTTATTTTTTTTGTACCCACAAGCAAATGCACGACCGTTTGTTATCTGCTTTGCTGCACGGCAGATGACACGCAAGTGACGTTTACGAACATCTGACCTTTGCAGAACTGCATTACCGAACACATGATAATGCAGTTTTGTTATGATGACATTTCCGAACACATGACTTTGGCAACTTGCGTTTTCGAACATACTGCAAAAGCAATTTGATGCAGATGACATTTCCGAAAACACCCGATGTCTTCCCCTTCTTCGTCCGACGTCTGGCAGGGGATCGAAGATTCTGCACAGGTTGTTGGTAAACGGTTTCTTGAGTTCACATATTATGGCAGTTAGGATCTGTAGGCGATGTTGAGAAGATGATAGTGAATGAATGGTGGATGCTGGATTTAGCTATGTCTTGTACTTTTATCGGATTTTTTTTTCCAACCTATATATCGTATGATTCTTGCATCCTTTGTATTTAAAAGTATCCCGACAATAAAAAATTATGTTGTTCGATATAGTCGTGCACTTTGTTTACTCAATTTTTAACTAAGCAAGCAGTTCAAAAAAAAAAAAAAACCCGGAGTTGTAATAACTTACTTATAAAAACTGGCTTGTTTCAATAAATATGAAAATATTAATACCAATGTATATGTATTAGGATGTTAAATCGTTAATATTGTAATTATTATAATTTTTGTATTTTATTTTACAGCCGTTCGTGCAGATAGAATGAGAGGAGGAAGAAACAAATTTGGACCTATGTACAAAAGGGATCGAGCGCGGAAACTGCAAATGATGCGACAGAGACAGTTGGCGTTGCAAGCCATACGTACAACAATGGGGTCAACAGATATAAAAGGACCGTTATCACCTACTGCCTATCAACAGCCATATCCAAATATGAATATAAAACAAGAAATTCAAATACCCCAGGTGAGTATCGTTTTGCGTTACATTTTATCTAACAGGATTGACTCAATTATAGTTTGCAACACATAAATATAATTACTAAAACTAATATACGATGGTTTTCAGTTGTAATAATTAATTTCTATTCCTCTACTGCAAAATATGTAAAAAAAAAAAAAAAAAAACATTAAAACCGATTTCCGTTTTTTGTCATATACCAAGATTTGTGCTCTTCTAGGTGTCATCTTTAACGCAATCACCAGACTCATCGCCGAGTCCAATTGCTATCGCTCTTGGACAAGTGCATCCTTCTTCGGGAACCCTACCTAATGCATTGAGCGGTAGCAATGGATCTAACGCCGGTAGCTCGACAAACACACATGAAAATATTAGTCGCAATGAAACAAGTACCTGTCAGGATGGTGCGTCAGTGAACATACAGCACACAAACGATTCAAAAATATGGTATATAGGTAATATTTTATGGGCATTGTAAAAATATTATTTTTCTTTCAGTTTTGATTCGAGCACCAACCCATCTAGTACCGCGGATTCAGTTAGCAATGTGGAGCCGCTAAGGTAATGCATACCAAACTGCAAAGTCTTATAATGTAACGTATTTATGTTTTTCTTTCAGAGTCTCTCCGATGATACGGGAGTTTGTTCAATCAATAGATGATAGAGAGTGGCAAACACAACTTTTTGCATTACTTCAGAAACAGTCGTACAATCAGGTTGAAGTTGATCTGTTTGAATTGATGTGTAAAGTGTTAGATCAAAATCTATTTTCTCAAGTTGATTGGGCTCGAAACACAGTATTTTTCAAAGATTTAAAAGTGAGTGTAACAAAAATGTTTAAATACAAACCAATATTTAAGTATAGTTAATACAGTTAATTTGTAATTTGGACTGGTATCGTAAAAGAAAGATCAAACAAAAAGATAACAAAATCATTTGCAGGTTGTGTAGAATCAAGCAAATATAAAGAAAATAACAGAGAATCTTTCTAGTGAATAGTGAAGAGTAGAATGAACATCATTTCTTATTTTAATGGTCCTATTTGTTTGCCGTATACTCTTATGACGATTCAATACTAGTATTACAATAACAACGTTATTTTTATTGTTCACATTTCTTAATTGCCAGAATTTATATACCTACTTAAGTAGCATTACAGTCCGAAACGAACCTGCGCCTCAGCCAACATGCGTCTCCAATTAGCCCGGTCCTTAGCTAACTGCCTCCAGTAGCGAAATCCAAGTTGGTTGATGTCGGTTTCTACTTGTGCGCGCCATCCTCTACTGCGTCCGACGTCTGGCTGGGACGTCGCTTCCTTCTCTATACTAGCAAACGTGGCTATGAAATCACGTTGAGTCCTACCAATGATGTCAATATCGTCGGCGTAGTTGCTAGCAGTGCTAGTAGTTGCACCGATTTTTATAAAATTGTGCCTCTGGTGTTGGCTTGGGAGTTTTGCACAATCCTCTTAAGAATCAAATTGAAAAAGTCACATGACAGCGCATCGCCTTAAATAAATCCTTTTTTGGTAGCGAACGTGTCGGTGGGGTCGTTTCCGACCCTGATGGAGCAGCGAGAGTTCTCCATCGTCATCCTACACCAACGGACGAGTTTGGGCGGTATACCAAAATTAGACATGGCTCTGTATAGTTCGTCTCCATAAATGTTGTCGATTTGGACTTACTGGTTCTTTCCAGGATCTGCCGAAGTGTGAAAATTTGATCGGTTGTGGACTTTCCTAGCCTAAAACCACACTGATAAGAGCCGATCAGGTTGTTGGTAAACGGTTTCACATATTATGGCAGATAGGATCTTGTAGGCGATGTTGAGGAGACTTATGCTTCTGTAGTTGTTGCAGTTTAGAGGGTCTCCGTTTTTGTGGATCGGGCAAACTATGCTGAGGTTCCACTATGGCTTATGAGTTGGTGGATGTTACTTACCAAGTGATCTCCGCCGGCTTTATAAAGCTCAGCGGGAAGGCCGTCATTTCCGGCAGCCTTATTAAGCTTGAGTTTAGATAATGCTATCCTCTCTTCACTCAGATCGGGTATTGTCAGTTTTCACTGTGGATGCCAATATTGAATGGTTCTTTCTGACTGACAGCGGAATATTGTTCTTCATCGCCGTTTAACAGTCTGCAGAAGTTGTGCTTCCATATCCTTAGCATCGACTGTGTCTCAACTACGATATTTCCTTGTTCATCTCGACAGGATTCTGTTTGAGCATTATATCCTTAGCTTTGAGGTTTTTTTCTTTTTTCTAAAATGCCGGTGTTCTTCCCTTCTTCTCTGCCTATAGAGCTCAACGGCAGCTCTCGTCTCGTCTCGTCTTTAAACCAGGGGTTTATTGCTGGTGGACGCGAGAAACCTAGCACATCAGTTGCGGCTGATCTAATGGCTCGTTGGCATCGTTGCCATAGTTCATCGACATTAGATGTTGGTGGTATGGTGTTAATCGAGAGGCTTCGGGATACGCGTTGCGCGAAGGTCTTGGCGGTCTTTTGCGATTGCAGTCTTTCGGCATTAAATTTTTTTACAGTATTTCTGGATTGTTGTGGGTTGGTGGATATCCGCATTCTAACCTTGGCTGCAACAAGGAAGTGGTCCGAGTCGATGTTAGCTCCTCGGCATGTTTGGACATCCAAAATACTGGATGCGCGGCGCTTGTCTATCGCTATGTGATCAATTTGATTGACCGTTCGTTGATCTGGAGATCGCCATGTCCCCTTATGGATATCGAGGTGAGGAAACCGTGTGCTGGCTATAGTGGCATTTCGTTCCGTAGCGAAGTCAATTAGCCTAAGTCCGTTACCAGACGTGTTGTCGTGTAGGCTGTGGTTTCCGACAATACTGCTAAAGATGTCTTTTCTTCCTACCTTTGCGTTGAAATCTCCCAGCACGATTTTAACATCGTACTTCGGTAGTCGCTTATAGGTTTTGTCAAGTAGCTCATAGAATCAATCCTTAGCTATATCATATTTTTTCCTTCGTTGGGTCGTGAGCTCATATAAGGCTTATGTTGGCGAATTTGGCCTTGATGCGGATCGTTACAATTCGTTCGCTAATGTCTTGGAAACATAAGGCTTCATGCCTAAGTCTGGAACTTATAACAAATCCGCATCCGAATAGTCGCTGTTTCTGCTCACTATAACACGGTCCGTAGTAGATGTCACAGTTTTTCATCCTCTTTTTGTCCGGCCCATCCCATCGTATTTCCTTGATGGCAATAATGTTTGCTTTGTAGCAGCTTAGGGCTTCCGCTAGATGTTCGTTTGCACCTCTCCTGTTTAATGTTCTCACATTCAAGGTGCAGATACGAACGTCATTGTCCTTTTTTCGTTTCGCATGGTTGTCAACAATAAAATCAGTCCTTTCCGAAGCTATTGGTTGCTTCGTAACCGTTCGTTTTTTCCGTGATTGGGCAGTTAACCCAAAGCACAACCACCAACCTGGAGGACCAGTTCCAATTTATTAGATACCCCTAGGACACGGGTTCATCAGTATCCACTACGGGATTGACCGAACAACTCTAAAGAATTTGATTAACCAGAAATGTCCACATTACTGCTCTTAACAAAGCTGCATGTCATTTAGATTAGCTTCCTTATATTTTCGCTATACGTCTTCACAATCGACTAACTTCTACCTTTTTCTTCATACAAATCTAAAAAAAATTATCCGAAGCTTTTAACTTATTCGATACAGTGAAAAATATATTGGAGTCTTGTGATCCTGGTAGAAAAAGTTAATGATCAAGGCAAAGGTGTAAAAATTAATCACAAAACTAATATAAACTAATCCACTAATCCAGGTCACTAATCCAGGCTAAAAAGCTGTTGTTTTCAAACTTGATTATCAAAACGGAATTTCCGATTACAACTGAAAAATAAGATAACAAGATGCAGAGCCCAAAATCTTCATACCACCCGATTTGGTTCATTTAAATTATATCTTACTTTTTTGATAAAGATTAATTATTCTGAATAGATAAAATTTTATAAAAATATATAAATATGGAAAAATGGGATTGCAAAAAAAGGGTTGGCATAGTTTGTCATTTATCTTGCCATTCACCATTGTTTCGCGTTATAATTTCAAAATAAAGGATGGCATAGTCATTCGATGCAGCAGCTAGCCGTGTAGCTCACACGACAAGAGCGAGGAATTGTTTAAAGGTATGTACTTTATAATCGATAGTCTGCGGAACCACCTGTTTCATACTGACATTAGCTGAAATAAGCTTTTCTCTTCACGAGAGGAGGACCAGTGAAAACTCAATTAGGTGTTGCAACGATTGGTAATCTTACCATTCACTCACAATGGCGCTGCCACTGAGCCCTGCACTTGACTTTCCATCCCTAATACAATCCTTACGAAATAACTGGTTTGACTGTGATTTGAAAACTAGGAGTTTCAATGTAGTGAAGGAGCTTTGGGAAAAGGTAGAAACAAAAACTAAAACGGGCCGAACGTTAACTAGAAAGCATATATTAGCTTACTCTTTATACCCTATCCCATAGAGGTACATTAGTTTTGACATTAAGTTTGTAATATAGTGAAATAATTTCGCTAGATATACCTCAAAGTATGGATCGACTCAGAATCGCTAGCTGAGTCGATTTAGCCATGTCTGTCCGTCCTTCCGTCTGTGTGTCACCGATTTTTGGGCCTTAAATTTTGAGCTAGAGTTTTGAAATTTGGTATACAGACTCTCTATCCGACGAAGCAGAACAAGTGTAAACATTTTTGAAATCCGCCCAATGCCACGCCCCCTTTTTAGAAAAACGAAGTTTTATGCCATTAGGATTGTCTCGATATCTTGTTCATACACTTTTTCAATATCCCATATAACATTTGTCAAGAACGCCCATTCTCTGATTTTACGTGACATATTCTACTCATTTCTCATAATAACCAGAGCTCCACATTTTTCTCGAATACTGTTCTTACCTGATTTATGGTTCTTGGTTTATTTCTCGAACCCTTAAGGTAGCCCCAAAGAAATATACTATGCGTCAAAAAGCAAACATTAATTTTGTTTCGATTTTTTTTAAACATTGAACATTTGTGATTCATTTTGTTTTAACAAAATGATGAATCACACGCAAAACAGTTTGGAAGCGGATTTTACCGCTATTCAACTGCTTTTTTGAACATATTACAAAACAATGCCAGCAGAATAGTGTACCTATATATAGGGTGTTTTTTTTTTTTTTTTGTAGAGGTATAGAGCTTTAAAACGGAATAAAACAAAGATTTTTTTGTTGACATGAAATTTGCTTTATTCGAAAGATAATTTTCTGGCATGATAATTTGAATATGATTTTTGGCATATGACCGCCACGGCTGGCTCGAACGTAGTCTAATCTGGAGGTCCAATTTTCGAAAACTTTTTCCGAAGTTTGTGGCCGTATATCGGCAATAACAAAATCACATATCCCCACAGAAGTTTGTGGCCGTATATCGGCAATAACAAAATCACATATCCCCACAGAAAATAGTCAAGTGTCTTTAAAACGCACGATCTTGGAGGCCAATTTAAAGGACCAAAACGAGAAATTGTGCGCTCAATGAACGTTTCCTTCAACAAATCAATTGTGGCACGAGCTGTGTGAGATGTTTCGCCGTCTTGTTGTGCAGCTCCTGCACATCATTGTTGTTCAATTGATGAACGAAAAGTCAGTAATCGTGGCTCTATAGCGGCCACTATTGACTGCAACGTTCTGGCCAGCATCGTTTTTAAAGAAGTACGGACCAATTATTCAACCAATCCATAAAGCACACCAAGCAGTCTGCTTTTGTGGCTATAACCGGGTCTCAACATACACTTGAGGATTACCACATCGCTCCAAATATGGCAGTATTGTTTATTGACGTATCCATTCAATTGAAAGTGAGCTTCATCGCTAAACAAAATTCGCTTATGAAAATTGGGATTCACGGCAATATTTTTTTTGGCTAATTCACCGAATTTTCGCCTTCCTAGGTGATCCTGTATCTTCAACTCTTGCACGAGTTAGACTTTTTAAGCACGCAAACCATGATCTTTCCACAAAATCTTCCAAAAGCGGCTGGACACATATCCAATTTCTTTGCACGATGGCGGATAAACTGATTCGGTTCTTCCTTTACGCTACAATCTACAGCAGCAATGATTTCTTCTGTACGCACTGTACGACGTCTCTGTGCATGCGTATTATCATTTAGAGTGAACGTGGTTTGAGAACGTTCCATACTTAACCGAATTAATTGCTTTGATGGACGATTATTTTGACAGTGAAATGGACGTAGTGTGCATTACATATTTCGAACAGAACCATGATTTAAAAAATAAATTTGCACAGTTTGGAAGCGTTGTTCAGACGTGAGGCTAATCATGTTGAAATGACAAACAAAACTAAAATTAATCATTCAACAGCTGATAAAATGTCCGCGAGTTAAAATAGTGTTGTCAACTTAAAGTATTATAACTCTAAAAAAAACATTTATAACAAACGATTAGTAAATAAACAGATTGTCAGTTAAATTATTCAGATAAAAACCTGGTTGTGACGTTTAAAGCTTCTTGAGCCAAGATTTTCTTCTCATAATGTATTTTTGACAATAAGTTTGTAACATAAACAAACAATTTTGATAGATATACCTATAAGTCAAAATCCTTAGCTGAGTCGATGTAGCCATGTCTGCCTGTCCGTTTTTAGGTCACCAATTTTGGGCTAGAATGATAAAGTTTGGGATATAAATTCTTTACATCCACACCAAAAAAAAAAAAAAACTTAAACGCAAATCACTTGCTCTCTATCATATTAACCGATTTGTATATACAAATCGGTGTGTACAAAAAGGACTGCAATAGGCAAAATGTTGTAAATATTTTTATATATATATTGTAATTTTGAATTTAAATTTATGAAATATATTATTTGGTAACTAAACCAAATTGAAAAACTTAAGAAAAACTTCTTTGGGCCATTAAGAGCTTCCAATTCAACCTTGAGATCGTGCTACCATGGTTAGTACATATCCCCAAGACATGGACGGAAGTAGAAGTTGTATTCATCCCCAAAGTATAGAAGCGACTGCACGCTCCAACTCCCAACATGCATTCTGCAAGGGTAAGTCGGTTGAGACAACGCTTCAATCGCTGGCACGTATAATTGAAAACTCACTAAGTTTAAAGGAGTATACTATGTTTGCGTTTCTTGATATAGAAGGTGCTTTTCAAAATATCAAAGCAGAAGCAATTACAAATGCACTCTCGGATTTAAATGTGGATGACCCGCTGGGAGTGCTAATAAATCAGCTACTTATAGGTAGAATTATTAAAACTAATCTTGGCATCTTATCCGCACGCAGATTCGTAAGCTGTGGCACCCCACAAGGGGGTATCCTGTCTCCTCTTCTCTGGAACCTAGTGGCCAACAAGCTACTAGTAAATCTAGAAAGAGAGGGATGCAAAGTAATTAACTACGCGGATAACGTGGAAATAGCTGTATCAGGTAAAAATCTTATTATTCTAAGAGATCTATTATGAAATGAACACTTTGTACTCTCTAATTGGGCCGCCAAATGTGGAATCGGAGCGAACCCTCATAAAACCGAGTTGGTCCTTATCAGCAGGAAATACATTGCACATTGACCTTCCCAAACTCACTCTCAAGATCGCAGACTAAGCCAAATACCTGCGTCTGGTTTGGGATAAGAAACTAAACTGGAAGGCCAATATTCAAGAACGTTAAAAAAACACCGCAGCCTTATACTCTTGTAAATAGGCAATCGGAAAGAAATGGGGTATGTAACCACATACAGCTTTCTGACTTTACGTGTTTATCATTAGACCCAAACGCCTGTATGGTGTCTTAGCCTGATTTACGGCATTAGAAACAGCCTCCAACCGCAACCTAATACGTAATGTTCAAAGATCAGCCTGCATATGCAATAGCGGAGCTCTTAGAACAACCCAGTCCGCAGCCCTAGATGCTATCATATATCTAGTGCCCTTAGATATATAGACTGTGAGACTGAGAGGAATGTAGTATCCACGATGCATATTGGCATCTTCAGTGACAGCCAAGCGGCAATCAAATCCCTGGAAGCAATTGCGTTCAATTTGAAATCAGAAATCAGAAATCAGATGTCAGATAATTTTACCATTCACCTCTTTTGGCTGCCGGGCCACAGAGACATACCAGGGAATTGCAAGGCAGATGAGCTTGCCAGACATGACACAACCCTCTATATTTTTATTGAAACACAATTATCTCGATAATGGCTTTAACAACATTGATCAAAATGAATAACTAAAGTTCTGCAAGTACCTATAATATGATGGACTAAGCAGTTTTTCGGTTTTAGATGCTGGTGGTGTGGTTTTATTAGGGACGTTAAGGGATGCACATTCAAAATCGCTATCTTGCGATTGCAATTTTTCTACATTAAATGTATACATCATTCTAACCTTGGCTGCATCAAGCCAGTGGTCTGAGTCGATGATTGCCCTTCGGACAGTTCGTACATATAAAATACTAGATGCGTTCCTCTTGTCTCTGATGAATTTGAATGACCGTTCGTTGATCTGGAGATAGCCATTTTTATCTAATGGATATTGAGATGAAGAAAACCTTTGCTCTTACAATGCGTTCGCTGATGTCTTCAAAGCATAAGACTTTTTTGGATCTCGAATGCTACTCTAATACTCAGCTCCTGTAAATAATAGAGCAATGAATACACTTTAGAGAAATGCAGATCACAACAGTGAAAACCACATCTAAATCCGTTAAGCAGTTCTCGAGATCAGCGCATTGGACTTTATTTTATATTGACCCATATCGGGGTTTCCGTTCGGAACAAAATTTTCTCCGATTTGTTCGATATCGGAGAATTTTGTACCGAAGTATACGTTCGGATTTGCATTTCGGGCAGATCTTCAGACATAATGCATCGCACATTATCACACGATGGCTTAATGCTATAAGTCAATAGTTTTTGACAGCTACGCGTTGAATTTCTTCGGAAGTTCTCCGATGAAAAATTGTTGCGGAACTCTTACTTTAAAGGAACCATCCCAAAATTGTGAGTAAAATAACAAATAAAATTATTTTGTGTAAGTTAGTGAATTAAAAAATAAAGAGCGCAGCAGAAAATATTTGTTTAAATATTATTTTTTTAATTCACAAACTTTTTACATTCATAAAATTACACAGCTGGCAAATTGTCAAACGTACGCGAATGAAGGCTTCATTTATTTTGTTCCGCAACGGATACTTCGATGGTAAACTGAGTTCCGATCGGAGCCTTTCGTTTCGGAAACCCTTTTAACGCA
This sequence comes from Rhingia rostrata, assembly GCA_949824845.1. Lineage (NCBI taxonomy): Eukaryota > Metazoa > Arthropoda > Insecta > Diptera > Syrphidae > Rhingia > Rhingia rostrata. The sequence continues at coordinate 74,368,722 of OX463757.1, read as the reverse complement.
TATTTCGGCTATGTACAACGGGTGATTTTTTAAGCGTATTTTTTTTTAAATCGAAAAAAACACTAAAATTTGCATCAAAGATTAACAATTTTTATTGTAATCGATAAATAGGCCTTTGCTATTTACATTTAAAAACAATTTCATGTAAATGTTGTCCGCCACTCCGTTTCAAATGGTCCATTCGGAAGGTACAATTTTGCGTCACTGTTTCGAGCATTTCGGCCTGTATTCCACGAATTACGCATGTTATGTTATTTTGTAAGACTTCAATCGTGTTCGGCTTGTCCACAAAGACTAACGACTTTACATAACCCCACAAGAAATAATCAAGAGGCGTTAAATCGCATGATCTTGGCGGCCAACTCACAATGCCATTTCGAGAGATATGTAAGCTGCTCACCAAATGCATCCTTCAACATTTCATTTGTTTCACGAGCAGTGTGGCATGTGGCACCGACTTAATGAAACTACATGTCCATCAAGTTCAACTCAGCCAACTAGCCGCGTATCATTGCTCGATATCGTTCGCCGTTGACGGTCACGTTTCTTCCACGGTTGTCTTTGAAGACAAATGGACCGATGATGCCACCAGCCCATAAATCACACCAAACTGTCGTTTTTTTCGAGATGCATGGGTAATTCTTGTATGGCATGTGGGTGGTCATCACTCCAGATGCAATAGTTTTGCTTAATTACGTATCCGTTGAGCCGATCCGATCCGTAGAGCACAAATTTTGACTATAAATTATAATAATTTGCAATCGTTGCACGTTTGTAAGTGTTTCCATGATTAAATATCAGAGTATACTGAAAACTTTTCACATTGACATATGACGTTTGGACGCCATTACTAACCAGTGCTGAAAACCTGAAAAACTTAACTCTAAAAGAATCACCCGTTAGATAGATATAGATTATATTAAATATGCTTAGTATGCGATTAGACACCTCATGTCACAATTAACAAATCTTTTCACATTGGGATGTGGATGCCGATCTTTACAAATACACATTTTTACCGAACGACCCAGGATCTTACTTTTTCAACGACCACCAATGAGGGTTGCTGTGTCAGTTTCTACGCTAAGCTGCTTAGGATTACCGTGATATCTTCCTCATTAGTGACAGTGTTGTCATTGTTTATTCTTGATAGCCGTTAGTTTTTGATATATCAAAAAAAAATTCGTTACGACCAGACAAAACAAGCAACTGGAAATAACAAATTGCAATTTGCGAATATAGAATTAACATACGTAGAAACAAGGTGAACATTTATTACATGGCAAATTTAATATATCTAAACTTATCAATCATATATTCATTCATTTTGTTTGGAATATTTATTATAATCACATTTTTTACACTTTTTCAAGGTTGATGATCAAATGAAATTACTTCAAAATTCATGGTCGGATATGTTAGTGCTAGATCACTTGCATCAGAGAATTCACAATGGACTACCGGATGAAACACAGCTTAATAATGGTCAACTTTTTAATCTGCTGGGTCTTGGTCTTCTTGGAGTTCCGCAGCTGTCCGACTATTTTAATGAACTACAAAATAAACTTCAAGATTTGAAATTTGATATGGGCGATTACGTCTGTATGAAATTTCTAATTTTACTTAATCCAAGTATGTGTTGTTTTTTGTATGATTATAAATTACGATTATTTCATTTCAATTATTTTAGATGTTCGAGGAATTTTAAACAAGAAGACGGTATTAGAAGGTCATGAAAATGTTCAAGCAGCCCTATTGGATTACACTTTAACGTGTTACCCATCAGTGACGGTAATTTATAAAGACAATTTAAAAAAAATATCGTTATTTTTTTATCATCAAATAAATAAGTTGTTTTTTAAAAAGCTTTTAAAATATGCTAAAGAGAAAAATGGTCCGTAACATTGGTTATGCCCGATTCATATATTTTCTGACCTATCGGTCAATATGTGCCTACGGGCTTAGCCTCACCTGTCACCTGTGCGCGCTCATAGTAGTATGAAATGCATTCCTAGTTTTCTTTTCATTTTTGTGGTGAATACGTCTAAGTTATCTAAACAAGGAGTTTTCTCTGCTGTAGTGTTAATTGTGTTTGTTAGGTAGCTTTGCAGCGGACGCACTTACTAATACCGCCATTATGTGCAGTTTTCCTTATGGTTTTTCTAGGTCGAACGGTCTTGCTGTTTGTACTCAAGGTTTTTCACGTCCACTATTTCATTATTGCAATGAACATGTTACTTCGTTACTCACGGTATCGCTTCATAAATCTCTGTGAATATCACTATTCCTGACATACAATGTAAAATTTAAGATTTCTCTAAGCGTTTTGTTTTGGAATGTTTGCAATATAGCAATTTTGCTTGGTTTGGTACAACCTTAAACTATATACCGTAGTTCCAAGTAGGTACTAGTACCAAAGAGTATAAAGTATAAATTTTAGCCGTTTCTGACGCGGACTGTAAGTGCGAAGGGGAAGTTTCGTCGATCTTATGCGTCGGATGTGCTGTTGTTTGATGCTGGAGTAGCAGTCTTAACACTGGGGTACCAATATCAGTACACCACATCGTAAGTTTTCGTTGTATTAGATGCGCACTCTATGTAGTACTATACTTTTTGCTAGTACCTAGTACTTGGTTAGGAGCATTGTTGTAAAGGGTGGTTAAATTTCAAGGGCCGATGTTGATTTTAAATAAAACACAAATTATTTAGGAAATTATTGTCCTTTCTTTTTATTATGAGAATTTTGGTATGGTTCAATTATGTATGCAGCAAAATATGCCGCGACATCGGCGGCGCAATCCGATGCTTTAATTTTTCGAGGCATAATTGAGGATCTATGCCGTTAATGAGCCGAATTAACTCATCCTTTAGCTCTTGAATTGTTGCTGGCTTATCGACGTACACCTTATCTTTTAATGAAAGAAGTTAAAGGGTTTTAAATTACATGATCTTGGCGGCCAATTGACATCGCCACCACGTGAGATAACACGGCCATTAAATTTTTTCGCGCAAAAGAGCCATTGTTTTGATAGCTGTCTGGCACCGTTCTGTTGAAGCCACATATCGTCCACAACCATATCTTCCAAGTCGATCCATAAAAAGTTCGTAATCATCTCACGATAGCGAACACCATTCACAGTTACTGCCTGACTGGCGGCCCGATGATGCCGCCAGCCCATAAACCGCTCCAATTAGTCACTCTTTGTGGGTGCATTGGTTTTTCGACAATCACTCTTGGATTATCATTTGCCCAAATGCAGCAATTTTGCTTATTGACGAATCCGCTGAGCTTAAAATGTGCCTCATCACTGAAGGTGATTTTCTTCTAAAACTGATCACCCTGTTGCCATTTCTGGTGTTTTCACATCTCCTACAGACCCGGTTTTATGAGTCTGAATTCGAGCTCGCGCTTTTTTTTTAACGTGTAACGTCTATGGTCAATCCTAGATATTTTGCTCGTTCGTTCGTGAAATTGACATGTCGTTAAGCCCGATTCGTGCTATGCGTGTGGACACACGAATTTGTGTGGGCAGGAATAGTATTCGGCCGAATTTGAATTTGGCTGTATAGAAAAAGAAGCTCGATTTATAGTGCCACACAGTTTAACAGCAAAAGCGACCGATTTCATGAAGCGAGTGGTAACTGGTATGGTGGATTGTAATGGATCCCGGTAAGCGGTCGGAAACGGTGACCAAGCCGTTCGTTTTGCCGTTCGGTCCTGTTTTGTCATCAATTGAACCGTCTGAAGGAAGAAACCCCCTTGGCCAAGTTCTTATTGCATCCACCTTTTAGTTCGGACCTGTCACAAAGTCACGGCGGATATTTGCCACAAAACGGTTCATCAATTCAATTGTATGCAAAAAAAATGCATTTCCTTTTACTACACCTTTATTCTTAATAATTTTCACTCTTACTTTAGTATAAACAAATCCGCGTGACCTCCTTCGTTGTTCTAATCAGCTGTTCATATATGTTGTTAAATACACTGTTTATGTATTTTTATCTGTCAATATTGGATTTACATTTACATCACTTTGTTCTGCTAGGACTCTTTCATTATAAACCATTATAAATTTATTAAAACTTTCTCAATTACGTCAGTTACTCGATATTTGGATTTTAATAATCAACCGTTAAATGCTTGCTTCTAACCCCAAGTGGAAGGACAATTTGTAATTCTTTTTGATAAATAATAGTTGGTAAGCGCCCGATTGACATCCTTGGGAGCCATAAACACGTACTCCGCTTTTCATTGAATAGGTATGTATTCTAATAGAATTGCGGCATTTATAATGCAAAGAAGTATAGTTCATGATTTAGGAGGAAACATTTAAAAATGTTCTACCGCAATCAGGTCGCAATGCTTTGAAGCGCAAATAAGTGAATATTTTCATTTTTCGTATGACGTTTAAAGTGCTTAACAATTTTTCACAACAGCGGCAAAAACATTACATTAGGGGTATTCATACAACATTGAAAAGTCACCGTAAACGTTATAAACTTGATAAACTTACAACGTGGACTGAAATGAACTGTCAAAATTTTGTTGGGTGATCTGTAACAACAATATCGGAAATTTCGCACGCGAATTGGGTGTGTAAACTGAGATGGTAAACATTGTAAACTTTTTAAATCCTATTTTGACATTATTTCAGTCAGTTCAATACATCAAACATGTACGCTTAACTGAAAAAAAATTGTTGAGAACAAAAAACGAAAGGAAAGAAATCTATTTAAAAAACTAAATATGTACTAAAATGATATTGAATTTTTTGCACGTTATAAACTTACGGTGTTGCATGAATAGCCTTACTAATTGGTACAGCGTTTTCGGTTTCAAGAACTAAGGGTCCAATAACAGCTGTCATTGAAAATCGTCCATGAATATATTTTGTTTTTGTTAAATTTTGGGGCTTTTTTATGAACTGAAGCTTCTGAATTTTAAGACATATTTGATTTTTTTTTAATTTTTCAAGTGTTCGCAGAAAGTCATTTCACTCATTTAATGATTAGGATTTATATTTTTAAGTACATAATGCTTATCATTTTACCCAAATGAAACGAATTTGTTTGTGTTCAACAAATAACCATTATTTAACCAACCTCCCCTTAAGACTGTCATGCGTTAACTTTTGAAATCACAAAGAAAAGACAAATCCGGGTAGTTATTGGATAAAAAAAAGCGGTGACTTTTAAGGAGAGGCTATAAGATCAGTTTTTTCTGAAGCAGTGCCACCAAAATATAAAATTTAGAATATCATAAAAAAGGGCAATATATACTGAGCTCATAGAGCGCGCTCTAATAGTTTTCCTAAAAGAAGAAAAGATACACGCGATACTGAAGCAGCATAAACATTTTGTTTAAGAACTCGGGTTCTGCTCTGAGCTAGAAAAGAAATTACCTACTCTGATAAAGTCTGTATTCGTAAAATATTGTTTTTACTTATTTCCGTTTCCTTTACCAAAAAGTTATAAATAAATAAAATAAATAAATTTAGGCTCGTTAGTATCCAGAGCCCAGCTTTTTCTCACAACCATTCATGTGTGCGTGTGTACTTCTTTGCACAAGTGCGGGATCTCCTGTTTTATGCCGACTCCGAACGGCTAAGTTGGGATAAGCTTTTCATGACTATTGATACTACTCGGATGATTTGTCAGATCAGCACGAGAGGAGGGCCAGTGAAAAATCATTAAGGTATTGCTACGGCTGGGAATCGAGCTGAGCCCACTAAGCAAAAAGTTAGTTCTTAAAAAAGGTAAAAAAATAGAGAAATGTGTGGTGGTAAGAATCTATCAGTTTATGTGCGAAAGCTTCATCTAAGATATCTCATTTAATCTGAAATACACACGCAAGAACGCAGAATTAAAAGCCGTGTTTCGAGTTTAAGTTTACTACACAAACTCAGTAGGTGGGCATTTGAACGATATCATTTTTTTCAACTAATTGTCATCAGTATGCTTCAACCGGTTGAACCTCATGTTTTTTGGTTGTACGGGTGAGGATGGAGCATAGTTTGAGAACCACTGGAGAGCAATTTTTCATCCAACGTTAAGTGGTTGAAGAGGTGTAATCTACCAACACATGCATGAATTTCTGACTGTTGGGATATTTAAGAAAACGTCGACTAATTCTATGTCAATCGAGTTAAATAACCATAATGACTACGGTTGAGCATACTTGTGTGCCCAGGCCCTATCACATTTTTAATACGAACACACGGGAATATGTTCAACCGGTTGAATATTGTGTAATATGTATAACAAACTTTGTCTGTTTGCCAATTGCGATAAAATGTTTTTAGAGTGGCGAATAGATACTTCAAAATTGTTAACCGTTGACCAGCTCGCTAAAATGTATCCTGTGGTTTAGTTTTGACATTTGGCATACTTAATGAGGAGTGGGAGGAATGGAAAGCACACTCGTGGATTAATCGTCATATCCCGTTCACATTTGGCTGGAAAATAGCACATCATTCAGATAAGAAAATAAAAAGCAAAGAATATTTATTTTTTTACAAGAAAATAAAATTAACGTTCTAAACGTTTTAACGTTAACGTTTTTAACGTTTTTTCATTCGTTTCGCTATATATTATATGCGAAATATTATTAACTTAAACAAAGTCGTTGGTTTGAATGATAGCTATAACTGCACCCTTAATTATGAACACAAATCATAAAACAATATTTTTGTTACTGATAATAGTAAATAATTAAGGGTTTTTGCTGATCTCTCTGAAATCTATTAAGCATTTTTTTAATACAAGAAAATATTAAGGAAGGAATTTAGTTTCATTTCTTTTGGGAAATTATTGACAAAAGCCAATTTTTAACTTTCTCTTATAAAGTGAAAGATATTGTTTTCGTGAAAATTTTCGACCTCGAGATTTTAATTGATTCTAACATGATGATGATAGAGCGGAACTCAAAAAAGTGGTTTTTGGGATTCCGTCCGTCGGTTCGTCGGTCCGTACAAGCCTCTACAGCCTAAACGACTTGACCGGTTTTCTTCAAACTTCGTATCCAGCGTTTGTTTGTTCATAATTCTAGTCCATTTTTTTTTACTTTAAGCCATGTTATTACCGATACCTACCATATTAAAAATCGTACATAACCTAAATTTTTTCGAAAACGGCTCTAACGATATTGATTAAACATCTTATATGCTATAAATATATTAGTTCCAACGAAACTGCATACTCAGTTTTTTTGAGAAAATCCATATAACGGATTTTTGCATATAGGCCTAATAAAGAAAATTGTCAATTCCTCGCAAACAATTTGGCCAATTGAATGGAATTTTATTTGTATACTACTATTACTGTTTTCAAGAGTTCCACGTAATTGGTTTTGGCTCAATTATCTCTAAACGAAATTTTCAGTTTTGGCCAAAAACAGAAAATCGTTATTATTCACTTGGACACCGATTATTTCAATTACGGAACAAACGATCGTATAATCTCATTTATACAATATTTATATCATTATTAGCATCATTAATCGAAATAAATGTTATGGTGTAGTCTGGCCAAATTGTTAAAAACGTCAAATTAACTCGCTGTGAAAGAGAAGGTTGCGTACGGCACAGTAGTGCACCCACCACTCGTTTTTTTTTTAAATCCTTGTTTGTTTTTTTGTTTATTAAATTCGATTGACACCGAATTGGCCGCAGTTTTCGTTTTTCAATACCACAACTGTCAGAAACACATGCTTGTGATGGCAGATTACACCTTTTAAACTACTCTATTTTGAAAAAACAATTGCTCTCCTGTGGCTTTCAAACTATGCCTACCCCCTCACCCGTCCAACCAACAAACATTAGTTTCAACCGGTTGAAGCATAATCGTGTGCGAAGGCCCAGTGTGTCTCAACCTACAGGCCATTCCAATTAGCCCGGTCCTTAGATAACTACCTCCAGTTGGGTACTCCAAGTTGGTTGAGGTCGGTTTTTCATTGTCCACGCCATTTGCTTTACTGCGTTCAAGGATTAATTCATCCACTTTTGATGCGGTGATTAGTAGTTCGAGTGAGGGCTTGCCCTTTCAACAAAGAAGCGGTTGGCAAGAGTAATTCTTCGTTTAATTTCTGACGAGTAGCACCTCAAAGTTATATCCATCAAAAGTGAGGTTCTGTCCAATTCGTCGATGTTGTGTGTCCTTTCGTGTTGACAGCATATACTTTGTCTTGCCATCATTTACTGCTAAACCCATTTTTTCCGCTTCCTTCTCTATACTAGCAAACGTGGCTATGACATCACGTTAGGTCCTACCAATGATGTCAATATAGTCGGCGTATGCTAGTTGTTGTACCGATTTGTGCCTCTGTTGTTGGCTCGTGAGTTTTGCACAATCCTCTCAAGAATCAGAAAAAATCACATGACAGCGCATCGCCTTGTCTTTCCGACCCTGATGGAGCAGCGAGAATTCTCCATCGTCATCTTTCACAAACGGACGAGTTTGGGCGGTATACCAAAACGAGACATGGCTCTGTATAGTTCGTCTCTATAAATGCTGTCGTATGCGGCTTTGAAATCGATTAATAGGTGGTGGGTATCGATTTGGACTTCTTGGGTTTTTTTTTCCAGGATCTGGCGAAGTGTGAAAATTTGATCGGTTGTGGACTTTCCTGGCCTAAAACCACACTGATAAGGGCCGATCAGGTTGTTCGTAAACGGTTCCTGGCGTTCCCAAAATCCGTTAGGCAGATAGGGTCTTGTAGGCGATGTTGAGGAGACTTATGCCTCTGTAGTTGGCGCTGATTAGAGGGTCTCATTTTTTGGATCAGGTAGATTAGTTGGTGCATATTTAATGTGGCTTACGGAACGCTATTTAGAATTATTCATAAGTATCTACAGCATTTGAGTAGAGTATTCTATATTGCGTTTTCTCAACGCATATCTTTTTTGGCACTAGATGTATTTAGAACGTTATAGTGCGGTATGCCTTAATAAAGTACCATCAGTTTTTATAAACATTTTCATTTTATATTAAAGATTAAAAAAAATCCATTGATTATTATTGCTTATTTTTATTTAATATATTTTAACAGGATAAATTTAGCAGACTTCTGAACATTCTTCCTGAAATACATGCAATGGCAGCAAGAGGAGAAGAACATTTATACCTAAAGCATTGTGCTGGAAGTGCGCCTACTGCAACACTTCTAATGGAAATGCTTCACGCTAAAAGAAAAGTGTAAATAAAATGTAATATTTAAAAAAAAAAAGCCGTGTACAAGTATATATTTTCATAAACTTATCTTGTATTATAAAATAAACATTTCTAAGTAGTTTTTTTAATGTATAAAAAAATGTTATTTACGTTTGACGTCAATCTTGTATATAATTTTATGGCATGCAGTAGTGACATTTAATTAAGTTCTTTATTATTATATATGAGCTTTCTTCAGTTTTTTAATGTTAAAGTAAGTTTTTGTGTAATATTTAATAAATTATAAGCAAAATGTACCTTATAAAGTTTTAAAAGATATACATATATCTAAAAATAGTTAGTTTAAAATAACTAAAAAAGTGTAAAAGAAAGATAAGTGGAGCATGTTGTGAAAGGAACAAATAAAAAGTGATTTTAATTTTAGGCTATAACTGTATATTTAAGTTTTATTGTTATATCATCTTTTCATCTCAGCGATGTTAAACTATTTTGTAATAAAGTAATGTTATTACACTAAAATTTGTGTTTCCCTTCGTAGTTTCTATCATCAAATTAATTTACAAATCCTGGTACACAACCAAAAACTATCTCATGGAATATTTAATAAATTGCGATACACGACTCATGCAATTTTCTTTTAATGAAAAGTTCGCGTGACAAACAACTTTATCCAGGAGAAATATATATATTGGGAATGTCTAAATATTTAGTTTAGCCGCTTCTTAAAAATTTTGTACGGATTAATCAAAAACAACTTTTTTCTGAAAAGTGACCGTCTTATAGGGGGATTTTAAAAATGGTTAAACTTTTATTAGAGGCATGGACAAAGAGCTAATACATATACCAAATTTTATTATCTCAGCTTAAAATTTTAGGACGGACTTGTATACCCATATGGCTGTAGCGGAGATTTGAATGATTTATAGACGAAATGTATATATTGTAGAATGAAGCCGGGCTTCGAAAAACACATTTCTATTTTATGTTTAACATTAATTTATACACACTCTTATTTCTAGAATTATATTATTTACAAAACGGTTTCTCGTTTAACAATTCGATTACACTTATTTGAAAACAAATATCAACGATTAAATTCGCACACTATTATAACTTTCAAAAATTCACTTAGGTTATTCACTCAGTCAGCACTACTCAAATCACGTTCAGGTCACAATTTAGACTAACTCGCTGGTTGTCGCTTCATCTCTATTTATACCATTCCACATACTGATCTATAAAGACATGTCATATTCTCGGAGATTCCCGAAGTTTCTTGATTGCACTAGAAGTAATTTTGACAGATACCACTATTCCAGTCATTTATTCCATAGGCCGTATCCAGTACCACAAATCGACACTAAATGGAGCTGTTCGATTTTCGCACATCAGGGTAGGTTTGCGCACTGCATTCTCAATTTATAACAATGCACTCCTCCTAAACTTGTTCGTCCCGAACAAGTATATCCTCAGTTTCACCTTCATAACGATGTAACCGATCCAAATGCACTACTTTTAATTTTCCTAGAAGTCTGTTTAGTATTCGTTAGACAACGTCGTTTATGCGCTTCACAATTTTGTAGGGACCTTCCCATTTTGGCAGTAGCTTCGGCGATATTCCTTGTTTACGTTGGGGATTATACAGCCACACCGAAACTCCTTCCAGAAAAACAGTTCCTGTTGCTCTGATATCGTACCTGGTTTTCATACAATCGCTTGCCAGTGTTATTCTTGTCCTGGTAATTTCGTTGATATCTCGGAGTCTTTCGCGTAGATAATCAATGTAGTCCATAAGAACTAATAGCAACGGTTTTCGCTGTTCGTTTTTGGAAACGGGCCAGCAATATATTGCTATTCTTTCGAACGGTACCCCAACGTTGTACTGATGCATGGTTCCTTACGTCTTTTGGTTCTTTGCAGGCGGTGCATGTAATGTGTTTTCGGCACCACATGTCGATGTCTTCTCTTGCAGATAGCCAGTAGATTCTCACCCTCACTTTGTCTAAAGTCTTATTGTTTCCCAAATGTCCTCCCGATACTCTACTATGTAGCTCCCGTAGTACATCTTTGACCATGGACCGTGGAACGACCAGCTGTGATACAAACGATTTACCGTCGGAGGACTACCATTTTCTTCTCAAGACACCATCCTGGACGTAAAGAGAATCCCATTGTGCCCAATAAGTCTTCAAAGTTGGACTACGATCTGAATTTTCTTACCAATCTGGTTTATCCATGTGTTCCCTCCAGGTAAGAATCGGTTCCATCCGCGCTGCTCTGCTCTTTTCAGTCTCGGCTCTTATTCGCCGGGTGGTGATGAGCTCCTTCTCTTCTTGGCGGCTGCAGTGCCTGCTGTTTATTCCGAATGGTCGACGAGGAAGTGCGTCAGCGGTAGAAAGCAGGGTGCCCTTACGATGCTGAATGTCAAAATCGTAGCTCTGCAGCCGCTCAATCTATCTAGCAACTTGATTCTCTGGATTTTTAAATTGAAGCAACCACTTTAGAGCAACAAGGTCTGTACGTAGAAGGAACTTCCTGCAATAGAAGTATTTATGAAAATGCTTGGTCACCAGAATTAACGCTAAGAGTTCCCTCCTGGTCACACAATAGTTTCTTTCAGGTCTGGACAGAGCCTTGCTGAAGTGGGCCACCACTTTTTCCCGTCGCCCGTGTGCTTGCGATAAAACGGCTCCAACTCCAATTATTACCTGCATCGGCATCGACAATGAAGGTCTTTTCACCGTCGGGATATGCCTTAATCGGCGCTTGATATAGCTGGTGTTAAAGTTCTTGAAAAGCATTATTACACTCACTTGACCATTTAAATTGCTTTCCTTTCTAAGCGAGTTGATGTAAGCAATGCCAGCAAAGTCCCTTACAAGCCGCCGGTAGTAAGTCGCAAGTCCTAGGAAGCTCCTAATTTGATGTGTGCCCTTGGGGACCGGCCAATTTTTCACAGCTTCAATCTTTTCGGGATCGGTCCTCACTCCACTTGTCGAGATGATGTGTCCCAGGAAGCTTCTAATGGGCACTCAGAAGTCTTAGGAATACCTCCATCAAGTTCTTTTGGTATTCTTCAAATGATTTTCCCACGACAATCACATTATCAAAACACATTCAGTCAGTCGCTCAAAAGTTGCAGCAGCGTTGTACAAACCAAATGGCATCATTTTGAACTGCCACAAGCCATTTCTTGTGGTGACGGCCGTCTTCTCCTTGTCCTTAGGGTGAATCTGCATTTTCCAGTAGCCGCTCTTCAGTCCAGTGTGAAAAATTCAGACCTCTTTAGAGTATCGAGTGTGTCATCAATCCTAGTTAGAGGATAACTGTCCTTCTTGGTGACATCGTTAAGCCGCCGAAAGTCAACGCAGAACCGGGTGCTGCCATCTTTCTTCTTAACGAGTACCACTGGTGGTACCCACGGGCTATTGGAGTTCTCTATCAACCCGTCCCTTTCCATCGTCGCAACCATTTCTGTAACTTAAGCTTTTGGCAGCCGCCTTGTGGGCTCAGGTTTTCCGCACAAATTTACTACTCCTGATTCAGCTTGCATGCATTGAGAATCGATCTCGTTATGTCCGTCCGTTCAGTTGGTAGCACTGGTCTAGCTGTCTCCACTTCGGTTATACTTGATATTGCGTTAGCCGGAACACATTTAAAAATCACTTTTCGTTTTAGGATTCTCACCTCGTGTGAGAACCGTGTTCGTCTTTGGTTCAACTAACATTTTTTCAACGATGTAGTTTTGGAAATTATCGTCTGCTTCTGGTAGGAATCGTTGGCTCCCAGAATCACCCTCCAGCTTAACCCATATAAAGTTTCTGATGACGGTGGTAGCACTTGGTCCTTCTCGACTGTTCTCAGAATAACTGTTTTTGGGAGACCTTATTCCATTGGGATCTCCACAATTCGATATCTCAAGACCTGCATGCCTATATCCAAAATCATTTCATAAGCCTTCATGAAGTCCACTCCAATAATGCATTCTACACAAATATCAGTCACCAGAAATACATGGGAGAAGGCGAGTCCCGCCAAGTATATCGTCAGCCGTACTTCGCCATATACTCGAGCTCTTTCTCCAGTTGCGGCCCTCAGGCAGCTAGTGTTATGCAGCCAAGACTCACGGACGATGTCTTTTCGGATAATGAAAGCGGTAGCTCCAGTATCAATTGTAACCGCAAGCTCTTTTCCGCAGATAGTCGCATCTACTGTCAGAGTCCTGTTGTCTGTCTTTGTCTGGGGTACTTGGATTGTGGTCCTGGGGGCGTCGATTCCAGAACTCAAAATCTGCTCCGCAAAGCTGGTTCTTAGGCATTTCAGGACTGCTGGTACTGAGAGTTAATAACAGCAGGTCGATTGTTGTCACTGACAGATGCTCCAATCTGCTGTCTCAGACTGTTGCAATGTGGACAATTGCTGCGCTTTGATGAGAATGTGAATGTCAGAGCATAAGCTGCGGCTTCGACAAGTGTGCGTTTTCCAGCCATTCATACTGCTGTTGAAGTTTTAAGTCAGCTATAGCACGAGTGAATGTGTCCTTTGCCGTCTGGCTTATGATCTCTTCACCAGTGTTAGGATATGACAAATGTGCAAGGCGTTCAGTATCAGCTTGCAGTTGTTGAAGAGTTTCGCCTCTCTTTTTTGGACTCTGCTGCACAGCTGCACTCGATACACTTCTAACATGTGGTCATCACCACATCGCATCTCGATTGCCTTGACGATAGCGTTGTAAATGCGTTGATTGTCAACGGGGATTGGTTGCAAAAACTCCGCAGCTGAACCTCGTCCTCCCAGCAGCTTCGAACGGTTTCTTATAAATTGACTATTACTTCTGACTGTCGAAAATTGGAGGCTTCATTTCCTTCATTCGTGCACAATCTCCAGAAATTTCCCGAACCTTTTGTTTCTTATAAACTATAAGCTATATCTAGAACAACATTAGCTAGATCTTCAACTTTCTGCTCGAATGCTTCGACTACTTTCTCAACCGTCTTTTTAAAACTATCCTCTACTTTTTCGGGTTTCTGTTCGTTTGCTGCCACATAGTTTTCACTTTCCCAACTTTCTCTTCTTCGCTATAAATGTAGTCTCGACTTTTTCAAATCGATTATCGATCACCGTCAATTTTTACTTGAGGACATTCTCAAACTTCTCACCCTTCGAGCTGTTGGCGTTGCTCCACGCGTTGTTGTCCGAGCTGAAGTTCCAATTTATTGTTTTGGCTTTCGGATTGTTGGCGTTGTTGCTCGAGTAGCCCTTCGAGCTGTTGGCGTTGCTCCTAGAGTTGTTGTTCGAGCTGCTGTTCCAAATTTGTTATTTTGACTTTCGGACTGTTGGCTCTGTTCCTCGCGTAGTTGTTCCACTTTCCACTTTGCTTTATTGCGTCATGAAGACGAATAAATAAATCACTCTTTCCTCCTACAGTCCGGAATGAACCTGAGCCTCAACCAACATTCCTCTCCAATTAGCCCGGTGCTTATCTAACTGCCTCCAGTTGCGCACTCCAAGTTGGTTGAGGTCGGCTTCTACTTGTGCGCACCACTTAAGGCGAGGTCTTCCTCTACTGCGTCTGGCTGGGAATCGAAGACTCTGCGATCCGGAGTAATAGTGTCCATTCGATCTACATGTCCTAGCCATCTTAAACGTCCAATGCGGAGTTTTTTGACCAGGGGCATGTCGCTGTACAGCTTTGTTGAATCTACGTCTCCATAGCCCGTCAACGTAAACGGGACCGAAGGTTTTTCGAAGAATTTTCCTCTCAAATCGACCAAGGATTTCATCATCCACTTTTGAGACGGTCCATGCTTCAGCGCCGTAGAGCAGGACTGGAATGATCAGGGTCTTATATAAGATCTCGTTAGAAGTTCGAGTGTGGGCTTTACTACTGAATTGCCTTCTTAATCCGAAGAAACAGCGGTTGGGAAGAGTAACTCTTTGTTTAATTTCTGACGCGATGTTGTTATTAGAGTTAATAGCGGAGCCGAGTTAGGTAAAGTCCCGTACTACCTCAAAGTTATATCTGTCAATGTTGAAGTTCTGTCCAATTCGTCGATGTTGTGTATCCTTTCGTGTTGACAGTATATAGGCCGTCGTGCCCTCATTTAATGATAAACCAATTTTTGCCGCTTCCTTCTCTATACTAGTAAACGTGGCTATGACATACGTTGGGTCCTACCAATGATGTCAATATCGTCGGCGTATGCTAGTAGTTGTACAGATTTTTGGTAAATTGTGCCTCTGGTGTTGGCTCGTGAGTTTTGCACAATCCTCTCAAGAATCAGATTGAAGAAGTCACATGACAGCGCATCGCCTTTCCTAAATCCTTTTTTGGTATCGAATGTCGAATATGTGGCTTTGAAATCGATGAATAGGTGGTGGGTATCGATTTGGACTTCTTGGTTTTTTTCCAGGACCAGCCGAAGTGTGAAGATTTTATCGGTTGTGGACTTTCCGTGCCTAAAACCACACTGATAATGGCCGATCAGGTTGTTGGTAAACGGTTTCAGGCGTTCACATATTACGGCAGATAGGATTTTGTAGGCGATGTTGAGGAGACTTGTGCCCCTGTAGTTGGCGCAGTTAATAGGGTCTCGTTTCTGTGGATTGGGCAAACGATGCTGAGGTTCCATTCTTCAGGCATACTTTCTCTCGACCATATTCAACTTATGAGTTGTTACTTACCAAGTCATCTCCGCGGCTTTATAAAGCTCGGCGGGAAGGTCGTCATTTCCGGCAGTCTTATTTAGCTTCAGTTTAGATATTGCTATCCTCACTTCACTCAGGTCGGGTGGTTGGCAGTTTTCGCCGTCGTTGCCAATATTGAATGGTTCGTTCTACCTGACAGCGGAATGTTGTTCGTCATCGCCGTTTAACAGTCTGCAGAAATGGTTTTTCAATATCCTCAGCATCGACTGTGTCTCAACTACAACAGTTGCGGCTGATCTAATGGCTTGTTGTCATTGTTCTTCGACATTCGATGTTGGTGGTATTGCGTTAATCGAGAGGTAAGCACTTCTGTGCAATTTTATTTACAATATGTTTGTTTGTTTTAATGCTCAGAATTAATTAAACGCGGACTGACCGCGGACTGTGTAAAAAAGTTACTTTAAATTTATCAATATCCTCCAAGTGGTAACCAACCATCGAAAAAACTAACGGTTACGAAGCAACCAATAGCTTCAGAAAGGAAAGATTTTATTGTTGACGACCCTGCTAATCTGCACCTGGAATGTGAGAGCATTAAACAGGAGAGTTGCAAGCGAAAAACTAGTAAAAGCCCTAAACTGCTACAAAGCAGACATAACTCCCATCCAGGAAATACAATGGGATGGGCAGGGCAAAAGGAGGATGAAGAAAATGTGATATCGACTATGACCGTGTTATAGTAACAGAAACAACGACTATTCGGATGCGGATTTGTTATAAGTGCCAGACTTAGGCAAGAAGTCCTATGTTTCCAAGACATTAGGAAACGCATTGTAACAATCTGCATCAAGGTTCGCCAACATAAGCCTTATATGCGGTCCCACCCCAATGGAGGAAATAGATTATATAGCTATGGATTGCTTCTATGAGCTCCTTGAAAAACCTATGAGCGACTACCGAAGTACGATGCAAAAATCGTGCTAGGAGAGTTTAATGCAAAGGAAGGAGAAGAAGACATCTTTAGCAGTATTGTCGGAAAACAAAGCCTACACGACAACACGTTTAGTAACGGAGTTGACTTCGCTACTGAACGAAATGACACTATAGCCAGCACACGGTTTCCTCACTTCGATATCCATAAGGAGACAGGGCGGTCTGCAGATCAACGAACGGTCAACCAAATTGATCACATTGCGATAGACAAGAGGTACACCTCTTGTATTTTGGATAACCGAACATTCACAGGAGCTAACATCGAAGGAAATATCGTAGTTGAGATACAGTCGATGCTGAGGATAATGAAGAACCACTTCTGCAGACTGTTAAGTGACGATGACGTACACCATTTCGCTGTCTGGCAGAACGAACCATTCAATATTGGCAACGACCAACAACCTGATCGGCCCTTATCAGTTTTCCACCCAAACTCTTCCGTTTGTGGAGGATGACGATGGAGAACTCTCGCTGCTCCATCAGGGTCGGAATCGACCTCACCGACACATTCGATACCAAAAAAAGGATTTAGGCAATGCGATGTGCTGTCATGGGACTTCTTCCATTTCAATTTTAATCGGTGCAACTACTAGCATACGCCGACGATATTGACATCATTGGTCGGACTCAACGCCACGTTTGCTATTGCTAATATAGAAAAGGAAGCGGCAAAAATGGGCTTAGCAGTATATGGAGACAAGAAGAAGTATATGCTGTCAACACGAAAGGACACACGACATCAAGGAATTGGACAGAACGTCACCATTCACAGATATGACTTTGAGGTAGTACGGGACTTTGTCGTGGAGGAAGGTAAGCACAAGACACAATCCCGCTGATATCGTGTCAGGCAGCCATAAAGGAAGTTCCGCGAAAACGCAAGGGTAATTTGGTAACACTGATATCCAAAGTATCTACGGACTACGGAATTCCCTATCTGACCTTCGAAAAGCTTTCGACGATAATCGCTGATATAGATGCCATTTCGAATTCTCAGCCCCTTTGTGCCATGTCCAGCGATCCTAGCGATGAAGCGGTCTTGACACCTGAATATTTCTTGATTGGTGGCCCTCTTAGTGCAATTACGGAACCATCAATCAGGGATGAGCGAGCTTGCGATCTCCATAGATGGCGACGATTGACTCCGGTCAAACAACACTTTTGGAGTCATTGGTACAAGGAGTATCTTCTCGGCCTACAAAAGCGAGTTAAATGTACATCATCAGCCGAAAACGTTAAACTGGATACTCTTGTCCTAATTGCAGATGATAACATTCCGTCTTAACAGTGGCTAATGGGCAAAATAGTCATTTTGGTACCCAAAGTTCGAGTAGTGGATTTTCAAACTAAAAGTGATATCTTGCGAAGAGATATCCATCGATTGGCCCCGTTACCAATGGAAAATTAAAGTATCTGCCCGCATTGAAGGGCAGAATGTTAACTTTGTAAACGATTAAGCCCCTTCTTGTACATACATTTATAAATTGCGCAGTATTGGCTTTTTTTTTTGGTTATGTAAATTACAATACGGACATAAGTACCTTAAGTTGACCTCTAAACCTCATTCTAAAGTACCTATATCTATCTTTACAAAAGCCCGTTTTATATGAATTTTATCAATTAACACGTAGTTTGCTTAAAACAAATTCTTTAAATATGGATACGAATATCTTACTAATGAAAAATTAAAGTATCTGCCCGCATTGAAGGGCAGAATGTAAATTTGTATCAGATTGTATCTGTCTAAAATTTTGTTGTTAAACTAGCTACTTTGAATTGTATATTTAAATTTATAAGCTATGTAAATATAACTGTGAGTTCATAAAAGAATAAATTACCAAGTTGAAAGTAAAGTACGTCGAATTAGATAGAATTTGGAAGTGTATTTAGTGGAGAATTTTCCTCTGAATGATTGAATTTAATGTAACCAAAAAAAAAAAAGCCGATTGATTGGAATTTTAATCGCTGAGCAAGGTGGACACGTTTTGTCGAAATATGATATAATTTTTATAACGTTTTATACTCTCCGTTTTTATTTCGAAGTTTAATTCAAATAGGTTGTCAACTAGTAATTGGCTACCTTTAGTTTCCACTTCAATTTATAGAATGCGAGATCTAGTGTAGTAAAATATACTGCATGTCCCAATTTATCTAATACTGCATCCATGATTGGGATAGGATATTTGTTAGTTACGTTATTCAATCTTCTTTTTTAGGTACCACCCAAATTGGAGCATTATATGGGGATGTAGAATGTTGTCCTTCTTAGGGATGTTGTGTTTTACGTTTTCCGTAAAATACGAATCATCTCCTTTTCTATAAAATTTTTTTTTCATTATTTTATCACATTAAAAAGTTTTTGTTTTTCTTCTTTATTTCAGTGATCTATTCGTAGTTCCTTATTGATTGTATTGTTTATAATGGGGTCTATAGGAGACATTTCATTAAAATAATTATGGACTCTTCAATATATATATACATATATATAATATATAATCCACTATTTTGGATGTCAAGGTTACCGCGGAATCCATCCATTTACGAAAGTGGAATAAATTCCAAACTGACAGGGTAAGATTGCTAACATCTAATTTGAAGTAACTCGAGAATTTAACTTTTGCTAATTTGCATAGACACATGCGAATTTTTATTGCTCGACATCCAGGTCGAAAAGCAAACGCATCTCTAATGGAGTCTCCAAATCGTTGTTTTTTTTTTTTAAATAATTGTCTAATTGTCTAAATAATGTGAGTAAGAGAAGTCTGACCTTGGAATCGTCCACGTGTTTTCAACTCATAAGCCATAAAACCACACCGATATCTCCTAAGCAACACCATCATTAGTCAGGCTTACATGAATAAGAAGTTGCCTAACTACTTAGTTCAGAGCGCTCGACGGCAAATCATTAGAGAAACAGCGTAACATCAAGCGCATCATATAAACGCCATACCAGCCAGGAAACAGGCAGCCTTTCGTATGCTAGTGCGTACAGCCAGCGCAACCAAGTATCTATTCCGTACTTCACCAACCCACAGCAACGTGAGATCATGTGAAAAATAATTTTTATATAATACGTCAAAAAAAAACGGATATGTACATTTTGTATGTACAAGAGGAATCGATATTCATTTAACGCAACGAAAACAGGAAGATAGATTATTTAGATAACAATATAGAAAGTTAAACGAAAAAAATATTTATAAAAACAAACAACCCATATAAACAAAAGAACTAAAAACTTGCATATTATCTTATCAGTGACAAAAAAAACCTCCTCACCAGCGCCAGCGGTCCAGTGTGCACATTCGATCAGCGGGCAGAGTCAAAGGTAAGCGATAAAGCCCCTTCTTGTACATACATTTATGAATTGCGCAGTATTGGCAATTTTTTTATTTTGGTTATTTAAATTGCACACAATACTGACATAAGTACCTTAAGTTGACCTCTAAACCTAATTCTAAAGTACCTAAATCTATCTTTACAAAAACCCGTTTTATATGAATTTTATCAATTATCACGTAGTTTATTTAAACGAAATTCTTTAAATATGGATTAAAATATCCTTATAGTTAGACGTTTGTTATAAACGTGAGTGATCGTTTTTCTTGGTATGGCGTGAAGTGAAGTAGCTTTTTTCCGAGGGCTGGTGGAAATCTCAAAAGACACGATGACCACGTGCCCAAAGTAGTGTGGCACTTTAACCCTAACTAAAACCACCCCCAATTTTGTATTTGTATTGCAACTAAGTATGCGACTCATCTAGCAATTTTTTTATCACGAGTAATGAATGTTTGGCAGGTAACTGGGAGAGTACCTGCTTTTTCCGCAATTTATAGAGCGGTTTGTTATTATCGGGCCAAATCTAAGGGCTTAGTTCTTTGAAGACGCCGCAATAAATTTGTTTCGTCAAGAATTTGGAGAACCGTTGTGTTAACGTATCCCCATAAACGTTTTTTATGTTAAGACAAGGAACCAAGTTTTTTTTCAAAGTTTTCTTGGTAAACATTGTGTTACTTTTAGATTTATATATTAGATAACAGGCCGAAAGGCATTACAATTAAGTTATCGTGTAATTTAGGGCGCCCGCGCCCGCATAAGGCAAGTAGGTTAGTTAAGTAGTGTTGATAAGTAGGCAAGATTTTTCATGAATTTTTGTCTAGCATGTAAGTTAGTTTTTGATGGTTGGGTGTTGTAGAACGAGGGTAGACTCGGATTGGCCTTAACTTGGCAATGCCCAGTGTTGTAACTCTGTACACATCAAGTACTTCTTTTTACCTCCAAGTGGTAACCATCGGGTACTGGTCTCATCCAACCGGATTTGACTTGCTAAACGATAAGCGCGAGTGTTGATAACACGACGAAAAACAGCAACACTTTAAACAGCCAGGTCAGAATGGCACGGAATGAATACCCGGCCTGCTGTCCCAGGCGAACTTAGACAAGCTGCTTCGACATATTCGGACAACAGGTTGTCTAGGAATTTCAAGGGGCTGGTGGCGGATGAACCGAAAGAGCAACGGCAGTGTATACTGATGGCCCCGTGTCCTAGGGGTATCTAATAAATTGGAACTGGCCCTCCAGGTTGGGGGTTGTGCATTGGGTTAACTACCCAATCATGGATGCGGATTTGTTATAAGTGCCAGACTTAGGCAAGAAGTGTTATGTTTCCAAGACATTAACGAACGCATTGTAACGATCCGCATCATGGGCAAATTCGCCAACATTAGCCTTATATGCGCTCACGCCCCAATGGAGGAAAAAGATGATATAGCTAAGGACTGCTTCTATGAGCTCCTTGACAAAACCTATGAGCGACTACCGAAGTACGATGTTAAAATCGTGCTGGGAGATTTTAACGCAAAGGTAGGAAGAGAAGACATCTTTAGCAGTATTGTCGGAAACCATAGCCTACACGAACACACATCTGGTAACGGACTTAGGCTAATTGACTTCGCTGCGGAACGAAATGTCACTATAGACATCACACGGTTTCCTCACTTCGAACAGTCAATCAAATTGATCACATAGCGATAGACAAGCGCCACGCATCCAGTATTTTGGATGTCCGAACATTCCGAGGAGCTAATATCGACTCGGACCACTACCTTGTTGCAGCCAAGGTTAGAATGCGGATATCCACTACGCCACAACAATCCAGAAATACTGTAAAAAAATTTAATGTCGAAAGACTGCAATCGCCAGAGACCGCCAAGACCTTCGCGCAACGCGTATCCCTAAACCTCTCGATTAACATCATACCACCAACATCGAATGTCGAAGAACTATGGCAATGATGCCAACAAGCCATTTGATCAGCCGCAACTGATGTGCTAGGTTTCTCGCGCCCACCAGCAAGAAACCCGTGGTTTGATAAGGAATGCCGACAGATGCTCGCAGCCAAGAACGAGGCCTACAAGCCTAAGCTGCAGGTGAAGACGAGAGCTGCCGTTGAGCTCTATAGGCAGAGAAGAAGGGAAGAACACCGGCTTTTTAGAAAGACGAAAAAAGAGGGCGCGTGATCGAGGATATAGAGAGGTGACACTCCAGGAAAGATGTCGCAAGTTTTACCAAAGTGTAAAACGTCAAAGCCAAGGATACAAGGCTCAAACAGAATCCTGTCGAAATGAACAAGGAAATATCGTAGTTGAGACACAGTCTATGCTGAGGATATATAAGGACCACTTCTGTAGACTGTTAAACGGCGATGACGAACAACATTACGCTGTCAGGCAGAACGAACCATTCAATATTGGCAACGACAGCGAAAGCTGCCAACCACCCGACCTGAGTGAAGTGAGGATAGCAACATCTAAGCTGAAGCTTAATAAGGCTGCTGGAAATGACGGCCTTCCCGCCGAGCTTTATAAAGCCGGCGGAGATGACTTGGTAAGTAACATCCACCAACTCATAAGCCGAATCTGGTCGGAAGAAAGTATGCCTGAAAAATGGAACCTCTGCATCGTTTGCCCGATCCACAAAAAGGAGACCCTCTAAATTGCGCCAATTACAGAGGTATAAGTCTAGTCAACATCGCATACAAAATTCTATCTGCCGTAATATGTGAACGCCTCAAACCGTTTACCAACAACCTGATCGGCCCTTATCAGTGTGGTTTTAGGCCAGGAAAGTCCACAACCGATCAAATCTTCACACTTCGGCAGATCCTGGAAAAAAACCCAAGAAGTCCAAACCGATACACACCACATATTCATCGATTTCAAAGCCGCATACGATAGCATTTATAGAGACGAACTATACAGAGCTATGTCTCGTTTTTGGTATACCGCTCAAACCCGTCCGTTTGTGTAGGATGACGATGGAGAATTCTCGCTGCTCCATCAGGGTCGGAAACGACCTCACTGACACATTCGATACCAAAAAAGGATTTAGGTAAGGCGATGCGTTGTCATGTGACTTCTTTAATCTGATTCTTGAGAGGATTGTGCAAAACTCACGAGCCAACACCAGAGGCACAATTTTCCAAAAATCTGTACAACTACTAGCATACGCCGACGATATTGACATCATTGGTAGGACCCAACGTGATGTCATAGCCACGTTTGCTAGTATAGAGAAGGAAGCGTCGCTGTTTCTTCGGGCTAAGAAGACAATTCAGTAGTAAAGCACTCACTCGAACTACTGAGGAGATCTTATATAAGACCCTGATCATCACAGTCCTGCTCTACGGCGCTGAAGCATGGACCGTCTCAAAAGCGGATAAAGAAATCCTTGCTCGATTTGAGAGAAAAATTCTTCGAAAAATCTTCGGTCCCGTTTGCGTTGACGAGCTATGGAGACGACCAAGAACTATACGAGCTTTACAGCGACATGCCCCTGGTCAAAAAACTCCGCATTGGACGTTTAAGATGGCTAGGACATGTAGAACGAATGGACAGCAATACTCCGGCTCGCAGAGTCCTCGATTTCTAGCCAGACGTCGGACGCAGTAGAGGAAGACCTTGCCTTAAGTGGCGCGCACAAGAAGAAACCGACTTGGAGTGCGCAACTGGAGGCAGTTAGCTAAGGACCGGGCTAATTGGAGAGCCATGTTAGTTGAGACCCAGGTTCATTCCGGACTGTAGCGCCACTTAAGTAAGTAAGTATATAAGTTAGTCTTAAGAAGTTTTAAAATAAAAATGATTATATAAAAAAAAAACTTTTTTTATGTTTGAGTGCGAAATTGTTCGTTTCATCTTTAACCGCGGGAATACCCAATTCTCTGCGTAGATCTTCATTCCTCATATACCACGGCGCTTGACGAATGATCTTAACATTTTGTTTTCAAAAGTTTGTAAAATATTTAGATTCGTTTCACTGGTACAACCCCATAGTTGTATACCATATGTCCAGACAGGCCTTAGCACTTATTTGTGTAATTTCAGCTTGTTATCAAGGTTAAGCTTCGAATATATTCCGAGTAACCAGTACAGTTCTCTGTATTTATTTTTAAGTTCTTCGCATTTCTTTTTTACATGCGACTTCCATTTTGATTTTGCATCGAGTGTCATTCCGAGATATTTCGCTTAATTTGCAAAAGGGATACGGAAAATCTGCATGAATCAATTTGCTCTCGTTAAGTGCAATCCGCTAGGACTTTGTCCATTCATAAACCTCGTTAAAAGCGTTTTGTAATTTCATATTTGTTTTCTCTATCGTTGTGGCAATTGCTTGTATAGCTGTATGGTCAGCAAACGTGGCAACTATTGTATCGTTTGTTTGTGGGATATCACGTGTAAATAGGAGCTACAAGAGTGGTCCAAGGACATTTCCTTGGGGTACTCCTGCCAATATTTCTTTGAAATCCGAATATTCGTTTCCAAGTTTCACATGGAAGAGTCTATGCTCAAGATACGACACGAGGATTTTATATAATTTTTCAGGCAGAAGTTGTCTTAGCTTGCATTAAAGGCCTCTATGCCAAACTTTGTCAAAAGCTTGCGACACGTCAAGAAATACGGCTGAGCAAAATTTTCTTTTCTTCGAAAGCTTTCTCAATTACATTAGTAATTCGATGAACTTGGTCCATAGCCGAATGTTTACTTCTAAATCCAAATTGATGGTGAGGTAAAGGGCGTTTCTGATCAATAATGGGGTGTAAGCGACCGAGTCTTTTGAAATTATTGGAAGAAGTGAAATAGGTCTGTAAGATTTTATTTCGTTCGGAGATTTTCCTGGTTTGAGAACCATAATCACTTCTGCGACTTTCCACTGTCCTGGTATGTATTCTAATCTAATTGCTGCATTTACAATATAGAGGAGTTTAGTTAATGCTTTTTGGGGTAACATTTTAAGAAGTTCTTCTGTAATTAGGTCATAACCCGCAGCTTTTTTATGCTTTAATTTCTTCCCGTTAAAGCTCGGCAATGCTTTTTTTGGCCGCTTTCCAAAGTAAATAATTCGATTATTTTCCAGCGGTTAGGCTTTACAGATAAGTTTATACTGCATGGTTTTAAAGTTTTTAATCGAATTTGATAGCATGTTACTCAACCGATTGAGATGTGTTTTATCTTGCGGGAACGAGTTTGGTGCCATCATTTTCGAGCTTTTCTTTTTTTGTCTAACGAAATCTTTTATTTCCCATGGGTACTTGATATTACTATAGTTCTCTATTTAGTGTTGTTGAGGAGTATTATTCCATGCTGCTTTTTGGACGGTATCGATAAAGGAGTCAACCGCGACTTCAAGTTCCAATGGGGATCTAAGCCGTACACCCAGTCGAATATTTTCAATATCGTTTTTGAAGCCTTCCCAGTTGGTTTTCCCGTTTGTTAGTCTGGGTGGGTTTTCATTTCTAATGATTGACTCTGTCGTTGTTAGTATGACCGAAGAAGATCAGTTGGTTTTCCCGTTTGTTAGTCTGGGTGGGTTTTCATTTCTAATGATTGACTCTGGCGTTGTTAGTATGACCGAAGAAGATCAGAGAAAAGATCAAAGCATTCGTCAACTTTGATTCGATTGGATGGTATTTTTGTATCATCATTTGGCCAGAATGTTGGTTTACCCGTAGAATGAAATTCGGTATTGTACTTTCTACGTACTTCATAAATTATCCTACCTTTTTGTGATATGCATCTGGATCCCCAGAATGTATGTTTTGCATTAAAGTCCCCTCCGATGACAAAACGCTGTCCAAGGGAGTTAAGCAAGTTTTCAAAGTCAATTTTCTCAATCTTGCATAGGTTAGGATTTCTATTCATGTACAAACGTATCCCACGTTTGTTGCGTATACTATTTTCGAGCTTAACTAGCCTGTCAAAATGATTTTATTCGTTTTACTTTGTTCTTGTTTTTTTGAATGAATAATCGAAAATACGTTTGTAACTGGGTCAGGTGAGATATTTGTGAGCAATATTGTGGGGGTTACTTCAAATAGTACAGGCAATGTAACAATGGTTCGATTGTGAAGCATTATAGGGCGGGTGAGTCCTGATAAGAGGAGATCGTAACCGATTCTCTTCTTCTGTCGTTACAGCAGACGGGTGTATTTGTTCCGTGGTAGTGTTTCAATTTTTTTTTGCACGATCCCACACACCGAAGAGAATCGCCAGCATGCCACCTTGTGACATGGGATAACAACAACCATGACCCGGTCTGCTGCTAAGATTGCCCTCATACAAAACAAGTTCCTATTAGAAAAAAGGGTAGAATGAAAATATAAAAGGCTAGAATCCACTGTGCGAATCGTTGAATGCCCTATCCAATCCTATCCAAATAACAAATGTACCAAAAAAGTGGGCGTTTCTAAGAACTAAATAAATTTTGTTCAGATGGTTTATCTAAAACTATGTGGTTCTACGTAAAACGACGTTTTTCTTCTGAATATGCTATGGAGTGTGGTTTGTAAATCGTTTTATTAGAAAGAAATCACCCCAAAAAGTGGACGTGGGTAAAAAGATCTATAGACGAAGTGTTCATAATTTTATTTTCGAATTATTTTCATCGCAAGGTTTTTTCGAGTTTTTCATCAAATTGTACCGAAAAATGTTTTTTTAATAAAACACAGAAAACTTTATATGGAAGAAAAATAGATTTTGCAATTGTCTAAATTTTAAGTGTCTCTTCAATTTTTTTAACTGTTTGGCCGTTTACTAAAAAGTGGGCGTGGTAGTGGGTTGAAATTAATTGTGGTGCTTTGTTTTCAAAATCACTTTCACATTCATCCAAATCGGTTAAGTAATTCGGTTTTTACAGTCTTTTTTCCGATCACCCATACAAATGACCCCAAATGGTGTGGCGTGGTGGACTGACGTGTAAATAGACCCAAGCTCGAATCACAGTAACAAGTTTATTTACTTGTTTAAATTTAATATCATGAATAACACTATTCATATTAAAATTGTTATAAATTATCATTTATTAATACAAACAATTAAATAAATAAATATGTTGTGTACAATAATATTTACAATAAATACACAAATTCAATTTTTTTTGTTATTTGTGAGTTTCGATAAAGCTTTGATAGGGAAACCTTATAAAGTAACCTTGAGTTTGCCAAACGTGTTTTCTTCATATAAATTTATACAGCTATCTAATATTACCGGAGGGTAGGCTTGAAATTCTTCCGGGATTGGTATTTTCGATTGGTAAACATTACCAATGGAACACGATTTCAGATTGATTTTTTTGTGTATTGTGTATAGCTGTTAAGTTCCAAAGTCACATAGGTTGTTTAGTAATAAATCAAAACGATCATCATTCTAGTCAAACGGACAGCTATCAATTGTCTGTGTAAGTGCAAGGATGGTAAATCTGCCGAAAAATGTAGATTTGCAAAATAGATCTGAGATATTAAAGAAATCATTTTTTTTACCCAAGGGAACACTATAACTGTCAAAATCGGTATTTTGATAGATCCAGATAAAAAATGATTTTTGTACCAATGGAAAACACCATGAATTTATACAAATTTTTAGAGGTATAGAATTTGAAGTTGGCTTCACTTTTCTAACTGGCGGCCATTTTGTCAGCTGTCAAGTTATTTTTTTTAGTTTTGTTTGGCATTTCACATGAATAGACGTCTGAACCACTCTACCAAATTGTGCAAATTTATTTTGAAAATCATGGTTCTGTTCGAAATACGTATCGAAATATGATTATTTTACGGTCAACCTAATCGTCCATCAAGTTTACACTAAATGGTAATGATAATATGTACGATAATAAGTAGTCGCTGCTGTAGAGGAGGAGCCGAATCAGTCTATCAACCATCATGCACAGGAATTGGATATGTGAAGAAAACGTTCGGTGAGCTCATAATTTCGCGCTTTGGTCCTGTGGATTGTCCCTCAAAATCTTGCGACTTAACGCAGCTTGACTATTATCTGTGGAGGTATGTGAAGTCGGTAGTCTGCGCCGATAAGCCCGAAACTGAATGTTAGAAAAAGTAATCGAAAATTAGACCTCCATATTAAACTACGTCCGAGCCAGACGTATCAAATATATGACTGAAAAAATGTTTAAATTATAATGCCAGAAGATTGTCTTTCGAATAAATTATATTTTTGGGCAATTTAATAAAAAAACATATTTGTTTTATTCCATTTGAAAGTTCTCTACCTCTAAAAAAAAAAATTTACAGTCGAAAAATCTTTCGGAGTTCACTAAAATGAAATCATATGATTGAGTCCAAACATATCGGTAAAACATCTATCTTGAAATATGAAAATATTATATATTATAACAATACATTAAAAAATAGAATAGAAATAGTTCGGTTGTCCAAGTTTTGTGCTCTTTTTCTGATCGTCATTTGTACGGGATTAAGAACCCCATTAACTACGTTCATATAAAACCATCTGGCAACACGTCGATAGTAATTTATCGAAGCGACATTGATAGTTGGGTACACGAAGTTTTTGCAGATTACCTGCTTCGTAACTCGTCCGCTGGGAAGAGAAAGACAACGTGGGTTGTGGAAGACTTTTTTGTGCAGAGTTTTTGGCACATAAGGATGGATGTAGGTACCCCCAACGTCAAAGTACTCAATGACGAAAGTGTCATCGATACGCAATCCTTGAAGCTGATGTGAACATTTTTCTGGAGTTGGCAGGAGAAGCTTCAGTTCGTCGTCATCTCTTTGCATATCGGCTAAATCTGCGGTGCTAACCATGACAGGCATGTTGATGGATTAGATACGGCAATTAGCATCAGCCAAGACTTTTTCACTCCCGAAAAATACTCAATCCTTGTTGAAAAGTGGCAGTAGTTTGTAATCAGTCAGAATGGTGACTTCGCGTCCTTCGATCAGACTTCCGAAATGCTCGACTCCTTAATGGATTAGGAGATAGCTAAGAAATATCGATCGTAAACCTAGTCTCTTCCTTCATTGGGACTTAGCTTTTCCCCGATGTGTTGGTCAAGTGCTGCTCTAGTTAGCACAAGAGGAACATCAGAACTCGGATTGGCTAGTTGAACCTAGTCTTTTAACTTAGCCTTGCATTCTTCGAACGCTTGGTCTGCCTCGGGTGTCCATTAAACAGGCTGTTTATCGCTTTTCTTTGCTCCGATTGCCAAGTTGACTAGCGCATCATATAGACGCCATACCAGCCAGGAAATTGGCAGCCTTTCGTATGCTAGTGCGCACAGTGCAACCAGCTACCTGCTCCGGACTTCACCAACCCACAGCAACGTTAAGTCGTTTGAAAAGTGCTTTTAATATAACAAAAAAAAATGATACAAAAAAATCGGTATTCATTGAACGTAAAGAAAACAGGAAGATAGATATATTTAAATAACAATATTAAAAGTTAAACGAAAAAAAAAACATATATAAAAATAGACAACCCATATAAACAAAAAACTAAAAACTTGCCAATTATCTTATCAGTGATAAAAAAATACCTCGTCACCATCGGTCCAGTGGGCACATTCGATCAGCGCAGCGGTTGCAGAGTCAAAGGGAAGCGATTAAACCCCTCCTTTTACATACATTTATGAATTGCGCTGTATTAGCAATTTTTATTCTATTTTTTTTGGTTATTTAAATTGTGTTATTTACAATACTCACCTAAGTTGACCTCTAAACCTAATTATAAAGTACCTACATCTATCTTTACAAAAATCCGTTTTATATGAATTTTATCATAAAGCAAATTCTTTAAATATTAATTAAAATACCCTTTTAGTTAGACGTTTGTTATAAACATGCGTGATTGATTTTCTTGGTATGGCGTGAAGAGAAGTAGCTAATGAAGTAAGGTGAAGTGTGAGGAATATTTTGCGGGTTACTTTTAATGCTACAGGCAAAGTAACCATTGTTCAATTGTGAAGCATTATATGTCGGGAAAGTCCTGATAAGAGGAGATCGTAACCGATTCTCTTCTTCTGTCGTTAAAGCAGACAGATGTATTTGCTCCGTGGTAGTGTTTCAACTTTTCTTTGGCACGATCCCACACACCGAAGAGCATCGCCAGCAATCCACCTTGTTATCCCATGTTACAAGGTGGATTGCCATGACCCGGTCTGCTGCAAAGAACGCCCTCATACAAAACAAGTACCTTTTAGAAAAAAAGGGTAGAATGAAAATATAAAAGGCTACAATCCACTGTGCGAATCTTTGAATGCCCTATCCAATCCTATCCAAATAACAAATGTACCCAAAAAGTGGGCGTTTCTAAGAACTAAATAAATTTTGTTTAGACAGTTTATCTAAGACTTTTGTGGTTCTACGACAAACGACGTTTTTCTTCTGAATATGCTATGGAGTGTGGTTTGCAAATCGTTTTATTAGAAAGAAAACACCCCAAAAAGTGGACGTGGGTAAAAAGATCTATAGACGAAATGTTCATAATTTTGTTCTCGAATTATTTTCATCGCAAGGTTTTTTTTCGAGTTTTTCATCAAATTGTACCGAAAAATGTTTTTTTAATAAAACACAAGCTTTATATGGAAGAAAAATAAATTTTGCAATTGTCTAGATTGTAATTGTCTCTTCAATTTTTTTAACTGTAACTGCCGTAAACATCGGTTTACTGAAAAGAGGGCGTGGTAGTGGGTTGAAATTAATTGTGGTGCTTTGTTTTCAAAATCACTTTCACATTCATCCAAATTGGTTAAGTAATTCGGTTTTTACAGTCTTTTTTCCGATCACCCATACAAATGACCCCAAATGGTGTGGCGTGGTGGACTGACGTGCAAATAGACCCGAGTTCGAATCCCAGTAAGAAGTTTATTCATTTGTTTAAATTTAATTTGTCATGTCATATTACATAAATAACACTGTTCACATTGCAATTGTTATAAATAATCATTAATACAAACAATTACATTTTCAGTTTCGATATGGCTTTGATAGAGAAACCTTATAGAGTACCGTTGTGCTGCCAAACGTGTTTCCATATAAACTTATACAGCTTACTTATATTGCTGGAGCGTAGGCTTGAAATTCGTCCGGGTTTTCCCGGACAAGTACTCTTATTTGCCTCTGCTGAGAACGTCCGGTATAATTTTAATAAAAAGTCCTGGATAGATTTTGATCCGAAAATTAATATTTTTTGTTACCAATGGAACATGATTTCAGATTGATTTTTTGTGTAATATCGGGGCTGTGAAGTTAGGATCGGTATAGCTGTCAAGTTCCAAGTCACACAGGTTGCTTTGTAATAAATGAAAACGAGAATCACAGTCAAACGGACAGCTATCAATTGTCTTAGTGTTAGTGCAAGGAGGGTAAATCTGCCGAAAAAATGTGGATTTGCAAATCTGAGATAAAAAAGGTCGGTATTTTGACATATCTAGATAAAAAAATGATTTTTTTACCAATGGAGAACACAGTGAATTTATAAAATGATTAGAGGTATAGATTTTTAAGTTGGCAACACTTTTGTAACTGGCGGCCATTTTGTCAGCTGCTAAAGTGAAAACACAAGTTTTTGTTGTAATTTCGACCATTCAATTAATTTAGTTTTAGTTTGGTTTTGAATTTAAACATGAATAGACCGACGTCTGAGCAACGCCTCCAATTTGTGCAAATTTATGTGAAAATCATGGTTCTGTTCGAAATTCGTTTTCGCACACTACTACCATTTTACGGTCAACATAATTGTTGCAAGAAATCGCAATAAAGCTTCTATTTACAATGCGTAGTTACAAGTCCTTTATTAATAAAATCCAACATTTATCCATGTATAGAGTATAGAACTGGTATTGGTCGGCTATGCTGTTTTTTTATGCTGGGGTAGCAAAGTGAACACTGGGGTATCAATATCAGTACCACACATAGAAAATTTTCGTTGTATGAGATGCGCGCTCTATGTAGTTCTATACTCTTTGGTAAAACATATCCCATAGAAAAATTGAACAAGATGTGGTGACAATGCAACTTTGTTGCAAATTTATTTTAAGGATGCATTTGGATAGGTTTCAACCATTCGCACAGTGGATTATTGCCTTCTTCTATGTTTTTTTTTATAATTTTTATTAATTAAATGTAAATGTTTTATTTGCTTTAAAAATCCGTTAAATCTGAACTATTTTAACAAACTTTTTTCTGTCCCTTGAGATATCCCAAATATGTAGCCCATTTCTTTTTCCGATATGCAGCTGGGTCCTGTGAAAATTTTAAGAAAATCGGTCAAATGGTTATTAAGCCTCTTATAGAGTGCAAGCATACAAACAAAGAAACATACATTTTATTTTTACATATATTTATTTAAATATTTTTAACATATGTACCTATTACAATAGCGGATATAATGATTATAGGCAATATTGTGCGTTTTAATTGTTTGTTTGCCCTGATTAGAGCTCTCTTATTACTTCATTAAGCTTTTCTAAAAATATGTTGGCATGCTTTTCTTCAAATATAAGTGCAGGACGAAAACGTATTGCAATATCACCACATCCACCACATTGAATACCTTTTATCTTCAGTTTCATTAATATTTTGTCACGCAATTCCGCACTACTACAGTTGATAGCTAAAAATGTTCCACGACCTCTTGTCGAATTAAACAAATGGGGGTATTGTTTTTCAACTTCTATTAGTCCATTTTTCAAAACAGCTCCAGTTTTAGTAACATTATTAAGCAGGGATTCTTCTTGCATTACTTTTAAAATTTCTTCAAGAAGTAAAATCTTAGATGGATCTCCCATCCATGTATTGAAGACTCTGTAAGGTTCAGATGGTTTAAATTCTGCCTTATGAAAATAACCACCGAGTTGCATTTTTTTGCTAAAAGTAACAATATCTGGAGGTGATTCTAAATTAAAGTGATCATGACACCACATTTTTCCGGTCGGTCCACAGCCAGTTTGAACTTCATCAATGAGTAAAGCACAACCATTTTTTTTGCATATTAATTGCAATCTTTGAAAAAATTCAGGTGATGCTTCATTGTCTCCGCCTTCACTTTGTATGGGCTCGATAATTACACCAGCTACTGGAATCTTCTTTGCTTTATATTTTTCAATAAGTTCTTCAACTTCAGCTAAACAACGATCATCTTCAAGTTTGTTCTCCCTCTCATTCTCTTCTAATGGATATTTATATACTGGGAATGATGCAATAGGCCAATCAAACGAGGGTATGTCAATTTTATGAATGTATTTTGAATGGGTAGTTGACAATGCTCCAAGTGTTCTACCATGAAAAGCTCCCTTAAAAGATAGTATGCTTAATTTAGGAGCACCTGGAGACATATTCATCATGCATGACATCATTTCCTCCTCCGTAAATTTAACATTTTCACCTCTTTGATTTTTACTGTACCTGTATTTAACAAAATTAGTAATTAGTTTAAATATATAATAAACACATTACTATAAATCAGTAAACGCTGATCGCTTATACCCATAAGAAATACGTGATCAACGTTTATTACTACAGACGGGGGTTAACGAATGGAATGAAATCACAAGCTTATTTGATATTTTAAAATTTGAATGCCTATCAAAGTTAAACCATCAAATTATCTGTATAACATATATTAAGTAAATCTAAACTAATAATGTGTAACTATTCATCTGAGGAAAAAAACAAATATTTTATGTTACTTTTTAACAAAGCTTTATGGAATTTTCATAAAAAAAAATTAACAAATGGAAGTTGTAAGCTTATATTAGAAAACAAATTTATAATATATAGGCTCAAATATAATCCTGGTGTGATGAATTTCAAAAAAATTATAAATAATTAGAGTTATGAAATAAATATTTTTACCAATACGTATATAGTTTTGGTGCAAATATTAGTATGATTAATTGCATGTTAGTATGATTATTGCATCACCGAAATCGTTACATGAGTATAATGAAATTATAGCTTTCGGCAGGCCGAATAACTTCTTACAGCCATCTTATCGAAATACATTTTCCTGATCGTAAAGTTAGGTTAGACTAAAATCTCAAGTTTATGTTGTTTTTTTTTTGTTGAAACCAATACTTGCAAGTAATGTGGCAAATGGTTAGCGCTTTGATAGTTACTATCCCCGGTATTAACAAACGCTGATTAGCTAATCAATGACTAACATGACAGTGTTTTCCATAAGAAATACAAGCGCAAATATCAAAAGTTAGTCTCTTATTAATTCATTAGCGTTTATTAATAACAATACAAGGGTATCTGTCTAAAACTTAATATACAAAAAAAACTACTAAATGGAAATTTGGGCTCAGGGGAGTATTAAACAGACTGAAGCTGATTGTTTGTCGCAAGACGTGCAGCAGTAAAAAAAAAACTTAGGTATTGTCACTTTCGTGATTAAGCGCGGGGCTTAATAGTCCAATGCACTCTTCCACTTTGCCACAACTAAAGCAGCGCACAAACTAAACTAAAAAAACTTAAATATTCACAAAGAAGATCTGGCTATTAAATACTGAGTTATATTCTCTACCTATTGGTTTAACCGCCAATAAAATGATAAATGTGATTAGCAGTTCAATAAACAATAAAAAATACACTATGCGCGAATCGTACAATAATGAAAAGGGTTCGAGATGTTTGCTAACATATTATTAGTTTCAACGATCTTACGAATAAAAATTCCAGAACCAAGTGTTTTGAGATTCTGTACAAGTTCTTGCAAAGCAATGATACTTTTCAAATTAAACAGTTACTTGATATATTAAATATATAAAAATAATATAATGATCAAAATAATAGAAAAACTGCCTAAAGCGAAGCTACAAATGTAAACAAGAGCAACAAGAAATTTGGATAATCGAATTTATTATTACACGGCAGTTATAAACCAAAATGCAACAATAACTACTAACGAAGTCTTTGACAGCCGTATCTATAAAAGCATTTTAAAGGTTGCCTAACTTTAGGCAACCTCTAAGTACAGCCCAAGAGCAAAATCGGTATCTATAATCGATTTTCACATTTAGGCAACGTTGCCAAGAGGCCGCCTCACTTAGGCGCAAACGAACCCTGCCTAGAGGCTGCCTAACGAATTTTCATTTTATTTTCATTTTGACGTATACTAGAATTTTAATTTGGAGATTTATTTTGAGATTTTATGTGGTGATTTTGAAGTTTAACTTATTTTATAAAAATACATTTCGTTTGTGTATGATTTAAGTGTAGTGAATATGAATTCATACATGCCAACAAGTAGGAGACCAACAATTTATCAAACAAGATTTAGTCCATTGGAACTTGAAGAAAAATATTTTTGGCAAAAGTATAGATTTTCTAAATCCAATATAGCTAGTTAAGTTAGTCAATCTTGTGTGATCCGATCCTAAAGGATCAAATAGAGGTGGTCACATTTCTGCTGATATTCAAGTGATGGCTACTATAAGATATTGGTGGCGAAACGAGGTAAATTATTTTACCATCATATTACAATATAATTGTTTAAAAATATAATTAAACTCTTTTAGATGCAAGATGATGGAGCTGACATTCATAGATTTAGGCAATCTAAGCTGTGTGTTTTTTGTCAGAGAGGTGCAAAGTCAATTGCCTCGAAGAAGCCGCATTTCGTACATGCCAACAACAATGTCTGAGCAAATAAAGGATCAAGGAAATAAACAAGTTCCGAGAAGTATTAGGATGTTATTGGAATAGACTGCGCTCATAGAATAATCCCAAAAGAAGGAGGTACAGCCGGCGTTTGCTAGGGGATGAGGGTTATGTTGCACTAACAGTATTTTTATTATGTTGAATTCTCAAACCAATTGCAAAATACTGCAATTACATTGTTAAAAATATCACGCAGAGTATTCATTAAGATATGCTATATACTAAAATAAACATCTATTAAAGATCTTTTATTTATTTTTTGTTCTTACAAAATAATAATAAATAAAATAAAAAAAAGAGCAACGTAACCACACGACGAAAAAACGACAGAAAGTACAAGAATCTATGGTTAGGTTCTGCTACTTCTTTTGACATAACCTTCGTCTAGTTAGGCAGCATTGAAAAATTGATTATAGATAAAAATTTAATCAGGCAACGTTGCCTAGAGGCAACATAAATATTTAGGCATGTCTAACTAGGCAACCTCTGAGACACCGCCTAAGGAAATTTAACAAATGAGACTGTTGAATGTTTAGAGAACAGTATGTAACTCGGTATTCATTACCGGTTAGTTGAATAAATGCGTTCGTGAGCAGAAATGTACAAACCGAATAATGTTTGGACCGATTTAGAATCCCAGGTCGTGGTTTCCAATATAGTTAATCGACTTTGCACTTCAAATATTTTTTTTACTTAAGATGGTTTATTCTAATATAGACATGTGTAAACATTTTGGAGACGAAATTTGGTTTCATATAAATTTTTTTTAAAGCTATCGATTTTGATTAGAAAAGTGACTGTTCTCTAATAAACTCAGCTCTAGGCGCCTGCCTGGACAGTTCTTAACATTCTTTTAACGGGTACATGAGAATCTTAGTAACTACGAAATTGAATTGCGTGAAACAAGCCACTCAACCACTGATGGCATTTGACAACTCAATACCGAAAACTACAAAAAACAAATATTTTGGACACAATATATATAGAATAATCTATTTTAAATGTACACGTAGAGAAAAATAAATTAGAGTATCAAAAAAAAAATGTTTAAACAAAACGATTTTTCCGAATTTATAATATTGAAATCCTGCCCCGGAATTCAATCTAACCAAATTGAAAATGAAAATTAAATGCATGCGAATCTGAAATAAATTATGAATTAGTCAACGCAACACTATTTAAGTCGGTTGCGCAGACATGGCATGAGTATGAAACGATCTCAAAAAATCTTGATTGAAACATAGGTTCACGCCGGACTATGTTAATCCAAATGAATATTTCAAATACAAATTATCTTGCTGAAAAGTGGAACATAAAACCTATTTATCACATAAAATGCCTATAAATTGTGTTTGTATCAAACGACATTGCAATTAAAAGAATGTTTAATTTAATGTTAAAATAAATATATGTATGATATAATATTATGATATTCACTTACCATATAAAGATGTTCTTAAAAGCATTTTCGTTTGAGCATGATCCACACATCATAGTTGTTATACCAGTTAGGCCTCTTGGAGCAACAGGCATCAGTACTGATTTTAATTTTTCTGGCCAATCCTTTCCAGGAAATACCCCTAGTGCAGGTCGATTCACCAACGCTATAGTAAAGAAGATTCATTATTATTTATATGATCCGTATGTTATTCAAGTAAAGTACGAACTTTTAAGGTTGTGATCATTTCGAAATACGTTTAGTAATCGTTGGTGATTGTATCCCAGTGGAACTGACGAGATTTGAGTGTATGTGTCAAGCAAAACATTGTCATCAACATCAACAATGTAATTTCCTACGGATTTGTCATAGTCAGCAAAGAATTGTATAGAACCTGTATTCTGTAATAACAAATAAATAAATAACGGACTTAATGTTAAAATAAATATTTCGACGAAAATTTGAAACATGATATATTCTAAAATTGAAGTAGTGAATCATGCGATTAAATTTAAATTTGTTTAAGATTAATGAATTTTTGTACAAAAAGTAAAGTATATATTAATGTTTATAAAAAATAAATGCTAATAAATAAAGTTCAATACAAAACGGAAAGCAATAGGTAATAACAACTTAAACAAAATAAACATTTATTAACATTTATTAAACCATAATTTAAACTGATTTTATGTATATGCAAAACAACAAAAAACATAATTTATCTTTATTTGTGTATACATAATACTGGTAATCGTTATCACAATTAACAATATTACAAAGAGGATATTTCGAGATTTGACGTTTTTCTTAAGATTTTGCCAAAAAAATGTTTTATCCTTGGAGATATTGTACATGAAAATTTTGTGTGTTGAGACAATGTCTAGTTGGATTAATTTCTTGGGGATTTTGTTCAGTTGATATTTTTTTGGGATTTCATACCGCTCCTTAATTAGACAACCCTAAAAAAGTTACAAAAATGTGGCTTGTTTCAAATACCCAATTAGTTTCTGGAGTAATAACTAATAATCATTTTAAAAAATAAAAAAACATAAATTTGATTTTCATAATAAAAAACAAAGCTTTATTTAAAAGCAATACATCAAAATAGAAAGAAAACGAAATAAAACTTATTTAACAATTCAAATTGAGTAAATTTTAAATTTTTAAAAGTAGCCCAAATAAAATAAAATGCTACAAAATAAATATGTATATCTAAACTTGTATACACCTTTGGGAGAGGGTTTGATTAGCTTAGACAAAGGAAACAGATCCAGCAATTTGATTGAACTTGTTTGTTCGACTATTCTACTGACAACAAAACGGGTTGAAAGCATCGATGGGCAACAATAAAAAAATATCAGTAAATACTGAAATTCAGAGCACTGAGCATTTTTCAGATTATTTACGCAAAAACTTATTAGTAGGAATATATTACTACATTACTTAATTGCTATTTTCAAGACTAATTAGTCTAGTTAGTCATCGAATATGACTTTCTTACTTACTGAGAATAGTGTGTACATAGTTGTGATTGTACATACAGGCATGCATATTATATGGGCCTTAATATTTACGTAAGCGTAAAACTATGAAATCCCATGTTTTGCAATTTAATTTTCCCATAATTATGGGTTTTATATATTTAGATTAACTATTCACCACCAGGAAATAAAATTTCATTTTGCTGAATTTCTCTCTTTCGGGTTTATGTAAGAGATATATGCATTTGTATTGATGTTGACTGTTTAAATCACATAATGATGATTCAGAGCCGAATGACATACAATGTTATATATTGGTGAAAAATATGTTTGGATTAGTTTTCAAACTTGTTCTGCCGCACAAACTCGGTTGAAGCATTTCAACTTTTTCTTACCCCGAACATCAGTTATCTCGCCTACAAAACCAGTTTTATGCCAGATGAACTTATTTCATTCTCTTACAATAACCAACAACACGCAGAGGAAAACCGATATTTTGTTTGAGTTGTTTTTTGTTAAATTTTTTCATTTCATTAAATTGAATTCACAATGTCCCAAAAGAAGTTTCACTTCAAAAGGCAAAAGACAAGACACTCGTACAAATATCGCCATTTGTCCCTTCTGCAAGATCTTCAGTGTAAAGATATTATCTCTTCATTGTAAACACCTCACAAAATCCAACCAAAGCACCTTCCAAAAAGCAATCTTAGTCAATAGTACTGTTATACAACTGAATACCTACGTCATCAATTCTGAACACGTCATCCTACCCGAATCAGACCAGATACCGATTTTTATCTTCAACTTGCAACCTCTCTAGTCCAGTCTGTCCTTTTCAAAGTACCTCCAGCATTTTGTATTTACAACCACAAACGTTAGAGGCATTCCCGACATCTAGCATATCATCTTAAGAATTTTGTTATACGAAAAACACCGTCCTCCTAAAGGCAACACTCCAATTGCAAAAAATTCATCTTCATCAAAGAAAGTCAGTACCATCGATCAGCTGTCATTTGAACATTCAGAGGGAAATGACCATTTGAGCCACCTACATTTTACCAAATGTCTCACCATACATCTAGGAACTTTCGTTTGATTCCTTACAACGATGGATATTGCTTTCCTGGACTCAACGACGAGTTTCATAAATTGATCTTGCTCGCACACAATCATACGTACCAAAATTTACTTATTGACAGACACTACACTTTCTTCGTGCATACCGGTGTGCCAAAATACTTTCCAGCATCTCAACATCCCTTTATATAAAAATACAAAATAAATCGCCCTAGACAACGGAAAAAAAACAAATAAACAAAAAAAAAGATACTTCACATAAATTTAGTAAGTAAAAAAAAGTAATACGTAATAATAATAAATAATACTAACGAATATAAAATTCTTCAAAGTACACATTAATGTAAAGTTTGGACCACGATTTGGAGCTAAATTTGTTTGCCTTCCTTTTTCCTTACTTTGCGACTAATATACAAAATGTTTTTAATGGTGCTCAGGATAAATTATTTATAAATGATTTTAAGACTAATGTAGTCGTACTTTCAATTACAAAAGCTAAATAATTAAAATATTATAATTATATTGCTTTCAAGAAATGTTAGTGGTGGGTGTATGATTGGGTAGTACGCAACTTTCTCTTTCACATCATGAGAGAATTTGATAATTAGGCCAAAATACACAATAATATTCATTTTTATTATTAATGCTTAAAAGGAGATAAATGTGAATAATAATGATTTTCCATTATTTTATGAGGAATTGTTGCATACAATTTGACAAAATAGTTTACGAGAAATTGAAAATTTTTTTATAGGCCCTATATTCAAAAATCCGTTATATGGATTTTCTCGAAACAACTGTGCACGCAGTTTATTTGGAACTAATATGCTCATAAAAATAAGTTTAATCAAAATGTTTAAAGCGATTTTCAGGAAAATTGAGGCCATGTTAAATTTTTATATTTTTGGTACCCTTAATAACATGGCTAAACGCAAAAAAAAAAGTGGCCAATCATTATGACCAAAACAAACTTGGATACGAAGTTGCAAGAAAATCGGTCAAGTCCTTAAGGCTGGGGAGACCATTACGGACAGACAAACCGACGGAAGAAATTGCAAAAAAACACTTTTTTGGGTTCCGCTATCATCATAACGTTAGAATCAATTAATATTATGAGTAAGAGAAATCTAAAAAGACACCCATTTCGATTATTTCCTACACTACACCACAGTGGTTGTTTATTAATCACTCGAACCAACCGTTACTAACTTAAGTTTCTCATCATTTAAAGCGCTGTCAAGGTTTTAGTTTTTTTTGTCAGCTCCGCCCGACCTTGCCATGTTGGTTTTTGTTGACTTTTATCTATTAAAATAACTATTCCTCACCAGAGAAGTGAAAAATATCGTTTTTTTATTGGCATCAAAGACACTTTCATGGCTGGTAAACAAAAACAGCTGATTCACTCATATTTTTATCAATTGTCTCCTGAATATTGATCGATTGATGAAAGAGAACAGAGCTTCATCTAAGATATCCTACTAAATCTGATTTCCCGAACTCGGTCATTATAGCGGAATTTAATTCGAGCAATATACTATTATGCTCTTTCTACAATCAATAAATTCAATTTGAAGTGTGTGCGTTAATGGACGACTGCAGCAGAAATATTGGATTGAAATATGAAGAATACAACAAGAATAAAACATTGTTAAAATATTTGGTGTTAATAAAACCAACGCTCTACATATATGTACTGAACCTATGTATTGATAACAAATTTAAAGTAAAATAATATAAAATTATATTATCTCTTTATGAGGATGCCTTATTGGATAATCACTAATGCAGTTGAGTAATTTAACCGATTATACATCTATTACAACAATTACATAGTGTGAGTAAAATATATATATATTAGTTCATAGAGAATAATCCTAAAGTGTCTTGAAATCATAATTTTTTTTTATTTGACATACCTGTACGGAGTTTAAACTCTCTATTAGTCTTAAAGAGTTTGG
Source organism: Rhingia rostrata (assembly GCA_949824845.1). Lineage (NCBI taxonomy): Eukaryota > Metazoa > Arthropoda > Insecta > Diptera > Syrphidae > Rhingia > Rhingia rostrata. The sequence goes on along the minus strand of OX463757.1, from coordinate 74,326,989 downwards.
TCCTGGAATATTTTTAGTATTAACTCTTGGAGCTTTTGGTTCACTAATTGTTGACAGGGGTCGAATTAAAGCACAAACTGTAAGAAATTATTGATGTAGGTACCTATTATGTTACACTTTTCAATTATTAAGCAAAATTTGATTTTGTTGTTACCCTTTGGCACATATTTGTAAGGAAAATGCCTTATATCACTTATAAAACTCATAATTTGAATTTGTTTAGTGTATGTCGTGAACCAAATGCCTGTTCAAACCGAACTCTGAACAAAATTTGGCTTTCGTCAATATTATTCAATTGGAATACACACACAGGCACGTTTAGTAAACGTACCTAATTGAAAACGAGTTTGCGCAGTTATCTTTTATCAACTATGTAGGTACAACACATATCATTAGATAATGTATAAATTCAAATTGATAACAACGACGAAATTTTAACATCTGCGTTTCTTCAAATATTTGTTTATACATATATATATATATATAAATCTAATATATACATCTTCAGATTAGATTGTATTGCCAATTGGAGTAGGTTTCAGGTTTTTGATTTTTCTATATAAGCCGATTGATTTAGATTATTAGTAGTTATGTACTAAAAATTACTTACCTGCTTCCTAAGTAGGTACATAGGGTATGTTACTATGGTGTAAGCATTCACTTCTTGATATTAAGGTGTGTACCAACCAACAATACGTAAGTACATTTGCGGAAAATGTTTTATTACGTCGGCCTAAGCTGAGATTTTAGGATTGAGTAGCAGCATTCTCAGCATAGGTTAACATGTTCTATTCCTTCGCAGCATAAATTATTGGCGACTTGTTTTCATAACATGCAAAAAACTATCAGCTGTACTCTTTAATAGAAAGGGTTAGGAGATAAATTCAGCAAATTTTAGTCTCAGCAAATTAAACCAAACGAGTGGTGGGTGCACGACTGGGCCGTACGCAGGCGTAAGAGCAAATACCAACCATGCTAGAATTGGTCGATTTGCATAGTTTCACCATTTGATTACTGGAGTTAAAAACATACACATTGTGGAACGATAAGAACTATAAGAACTAATATTCCGGAATTCGAAATAATCGGTGTCCTCTGTCCATGTGTAAACATTTTTGGAATCGGTCCACTGCCACTTTTAGAAAAATATTGTTTTTGGCCAAACAGTAAGGAATTTTAAAAAGAATCTAAAGAACAAATGTACAAAATCTTAATATCTATATTAGGTGTAGTTGCTCAGGGGTGTTTTTGGTAAAAATCGGTTTTTATCTAAACTTTAAAGAAATTCTTTGAACCTTTGATGAAAATACAATACAACAAAGTCAATACTACATTTCGTACATAGATAGTTTTTATCCAAGCCCACTTTTTGAGACATTTTCCTACAAAAACCATTTGTATACCGCACCCCAAGAAATTTGTAATAGAACTACGTTATTTTTTGTCGTACAATAAAACATTTTGATAAAATGTCTGAACAATACGTTCTGAAAATGTTATTTTCCATATTCCATCGCAATAGAGCCCACATTTAGGGAATCTTAATTTATGGATGGGATTAAATGATAGGGTCTTAAACGATCCGCACAGCGGATTGTAGCCTTCTCATATGTCTTACAATGGTTTTGTTTAGGAGAACGTCCTCAAAAATTGGACGTAGAGTAACATGCTATAAAGAAGAAACGTTCATGGTATTATTCTCGTTTTTTTTATTTATTTTTTAAATGTACCGAAAATATTTTTTTCCCGGAAACACCCTAAACCCCAGAAAGATTATCTAGTGTGCCAGACGTATCACGCACAAAAAAACTTAATATTCTTTTAACTGTAAACCGCATCGGGTTAGCTACCTCAATATGCTAAGCCGGTATTTGGAGCTTGCCCGTGACAGTAGTGGTGTAACGGTAAATACCTGTTTTGATAAGTTATATCCATGCCATACCTCTGCGTGACGTATAACTTTTCAAATGAGCTTGCCCATGACAGTAGTGGTGTAACGGTAAATACCTGTGCTATGCCATACGTCTGCGAAACGTAGAACTTTTCAAATGAAATATAAAATACGTCTAATTATTTCTTTAAATTACTAAGACTATTCGTAGACTTTTTTGTAACCAAAAATGCAAACTAGGAAACTTTTAAGTCTGAAAGTTAATTTAAATGTTCCTTTTTAAAATATGTTTATTTTTGTTAATTTGTAATGGAGTTTTTTTGTTTAAATTAATATTTTTTTTACTGAATCATTTTATTGGATATTGTAGAACGAGGGTAGACTCTGATTGGCTACACATCAACTGTGTTATACAAGCCTAAGCTGCAATTGAAGACGAGAACTGCAGTGAGCTTTATAAGCAGAGAAGAAAGAACACCGGCTTTTTAGAGCAGGAAAAGCACGCGATCGAGGATATAGAAAGGATACAACTACAGGAACGATGTTCCCAAGTTTTACCAAAGTGTAAAACGTCAAAGCCAAAGATACAACGCTCGAACCGAAACCTGTCGAGATAAACAAGGAAACATCATTGTTGAGACACCGTCTAAAATAAAAAAACAAATTTATGGCGCAACAGGCTCGTTAGTACCCAGGGCCTAGCTTTTTCTCACAACCATTCATGTGTGCGTGTGTACTTCTTAGCACGATGGCGGGACCTCCTGGGCCTCCTGAGAGGAGGGCCAGGGAAAATCATTTAGGTGTTGCTACGGCTGGGAATCGAACCCAGACCTTCTGCACAGCAGTTCATCGCACTAACCATCGCGCCACTGAGCCCGTCAAGTGAGACACCGTCTAAGCTAAGGATATGTAAGATCCACGTCTACAAATTGGTAAACGGCGATGTCGAACAACATTCGCTGTCAGGGAGGAAGAACCATTCAATATTGGCGACGACAGCGAAAACTACCAACCACCTGATATACTCAAGCCTAACAACGCTGCCGAAATTACTATTCTAGTACTTTTTTATGAAATTGGCCCTCCCACCCAAACGTGAGAGATAGTAAAAAAATGCTTGTGTTGAACTGTTCTACAAAAAAAACCGTTATCAATTATCTGAGCCTAAGTTATCTTACTATCCCCTGTAAATGGACGACTGCAGCAGAAATATTGGATTCAAATCAAAGTCTTAAAATATTTTGAGTTAATAAAACCAATATTGTACATATATTTACGGTTTGTATTGATAACAACTTAAAGTAACAATGTAACAGCATATTTTCTCTTAAGAGGCTACTTCATTGGGTAATCACTAATGCACTTGAGTAATTTTACCGATTATAAATGTCTTATAACAATTAAAATATATATTTTTGTTCAGAAAAAATAATCATAAATTATTTAGAAATCATTTAATAACTTTTTTTTTAATTCGACATACCTGGACGGAGTTTAAACTCTCTATTAGGTTTAAGGAGTTTGGTCCTGGAATATTTTTAGTACAAACTCTTGGAGCTTTTGGTTCACTAATTGTTGACAAGGGTCGAATAAAAGTACAAACTGCAAGAAATTATTGAAATAGGAACGTATAATGTTACACTTTTTAATTCTTTAGCAAAATTTTAATTTTGTTGTTACCCTTTGGGATATATTTGTAAGGCAAATGCCTTATATCACTTATAAAATTCATAATATCAATTTGTTAAGTGTATGGCGTGAACCAAATGCCTATTCAAACCGAACTCCGAACAAAATTTGGCTTCAGTCAATATTATTCAATTGAAATACACACAAATGCACGTTTAGTAAACGTACCTAATTGAAAACGAGTTTGCGCAGTTATTTTTTACCAACTATGTATAACACATATCATTAGATAATGTATATATTCAAATTGATAACAACAACAGTATTTTAACATCGGCGTTTTTAAAATATTATATATTCGATTATATTGTTAATTGGAGTAGGTTTCAGGTTTTTATTTTTTTATATATATTAGCCGATTGACTAAGATTATTAGTAGTTATGCACTAAAAATTACTATAAATAAAACGTAGGTTTTAAGTAGGTACCTACATAAGGTAGGGTATGTAACTATGGTGTAAGCATATGTAAGTATGATACAAAGTTAAGCGCACGAAGTTCACTTAGTGGTATTAAGGTGTGTACAAACCAACAATACATTTGCGGAAGATGTATTCCTCAGAAATTTTTCTCGTTGGCCTAAGTTGAGATTTTTGGATTGAGTAAAACAGCATTCTCGGAAGAGTTTTACTTGTTCTAGTCCTTCGCAGCATAAATTATTGGTGAACTAATTTCATAATTCGCTAAAAACGATCAGCTGTACCTACTCTTTAAAAGAAAGGGTTAGGAGATATATGCAAGAAATTTTAGTCTCAGCAAATTATCAAAACGAGTGGTGTGTGTGGGTCCACGACTAGGTCGTTCGCAACTTTCTAATTCACTATGAGTTAGGCGTAAAAACAAATATCTTCTATCCTAGAATTCGACGATTTGCATAGTTTCACCATTTTGATCAGTGATGTGAAACACATATACATATTGTGGGACTGTGATAATAATAATATTAAACTTATATTTCGAAGTAATCGGTGTCCATATGAATTAAAACAGGTGATCAATCAAAGGAGAATTTTTTTTAAAAAGGGGATTTTGAAAGAGAGATTGAGCGTGAACCATGTGTTTTTTATTCAGTATTTATTGACATTTCATCATGGATAGACTTACACCCGAACAGCGTTTTCAAGTCATCGTCGTTTCAGTTAATGGGATCTCTAGAGACTTGCTAAGAACCCACTGTTTTCGACCAACATTTTGTTCAGCCATGATGCCCATTTCTGACTCAATGGATACGTTTACAAGCTAAATTACCGTATATGGACCGAAAAATAACCGGAAGAGGCGATGAGGTCCATTTCTGACTCAATGAATGCGTCAATAAGCTAAATTGCCGTATAGGTGCATAAAAACAGCCGGAAGAGGTTCAAGAGCATCATAGTAACATTCACTTAAAACAACCGATTTGTGTGATTTATCGGTCCGTATTTCTTAAAAAAATGAGGGTAGCGCTAACGTTACTGTAAATGGGGATATTGGAATATCTATACCCTATCCCATAGGAGTATATTAGTTTTGATACATACTTTGTAACATAGTGAAATAATTTAGCTAGGTACACCTCAAAGTATATGGATCAACTCAGAATCGCTAGCTGTGTCGATTAAGCCATGTCTGTCTGTCCGTCCGTCCGTCCGTCTGTAGGTAACCGGTTTTTGCCCCTTAAATTTTGAGCCACAACAATAAAATTTAGTACATATTATCCTTGTAAGTGCTGTTCGTACAAGAGTAACCATTTTTGAAATTCGCCCACTGCCACGCCCTCTTTTTAGTAAAACCTAAATTTTGAAAAAGTGTCTGAAGAATATATCTAGACAATCCTTACGTCTATATTTTGTCTAAACAAAGTTTTAAAAAACGTTTTTCGGTGAAATTTTAAAACTTTTGAAAAAAAATTTGATGCAAAATAATTGGTTTTGGTAATGTAAACATTTCTTCGATATATTATTTTTACCCACGCCCACTTTTTGGAGACGTTTTCATACAAAAACCATTTGTATACCCTACGCCATACCACATGCAGGAAGGAGTAAAACGTTGTTTTTGGTCGAACCATACAAGTTTTTGATAAACTGTCTGAACAATATGTTGCTACAATTGTTATTTTAATATTTCTTTGCCATAAAACCCACATTTAAGGGATATTAATTTAAAGGATGGGATGGGATAGGGTATAAAACGATCCACACTGTGGATTGTAGCCTTCTCATATGTTTTTTGCCTTAAATTGAAGTCCGAGATCTAGACAACATTCGGTTCCAACAAGACGGTGCCACTTGCCACAAAGCCCGTTAAACAATGTACATATTAAGAGGCCGCTTTGGTTTACAATTAATGTCATGCTTTTGAGAAGTGAATTGGCAAGCAAGGTCATGCGATGTTTCACCGTTAGACTTTCCTTTGGGGCCACGTAAAGTCTAAGGTGTTTGTGGATATCATTACCAGTATTATTCGCGAGATACCGACGAATGTGCTGGAACGCGTGATTGAAAATTGGAACGTCCGCATGGACGAACTACGACGAAGTTGCAGCAGTGAATATAAAGGGAGTTGGGTTGCGAAGGGGTGTCAAGGGGTGTCGAGGGGGGCACAGGTCCCAGGTCCCGAGCGGCACTTTCCTAGGGTGAGCATTTTGGAGTGGTTAAAATATATAAAATTTACCTGAATTAACCCTGTTTCACAGTAAATATTCAGACATTCCTTGTGAGGCTTATCATTAAAATCCAATAAACGCCACTCATTTGCTTGCAAATACCTACATTTTATCAGGAATGTCAGCCCAGGCTCATTCCTTAACTTTTAAAATGAAATCGTTGATGATAGTGTAGGAGACTTCCTAGATACCTAAAATACAAGTTTTATATTGCATGTGTGTATACAATGTATACAAATGACACCAATTATCATTTTGATAGTTACGGAATAAGTACCCCTGTACTCTTCATTGGAAAATAATGTTTTTCTCCCTGAATGCTAGAAGTTTTATGTATGCATGTGTAGGTAACTTTAAGCGATGTATAGCTAGAGACAGGGTTATAGCAAAAATACCTGAATCCTTTATCAAAAACATGAGTTTTCCCATATATTTGCAGTTAAAAAGTTAGGCCGAAACCGTCTCGAAACTGCTTCATATGCGCATCTCGTTAAAGTTGTCGGAACATTCTTCGCGTGTGTTCCACAAGTCCCACAAAACAGCTGACGAATCGCTATCCAAACAAATGTTTTTTTTTTCATTTAACTGTTTTATGCTAGTGATGATTTGGTTCGCTGTATCCCATTCTCGCTCGATGTAAGCATATAACTATGAGTGCTCTCTGTGTAACTTACCCGCCCGGTTCTCTTTCAAGCAGGTTCTTAGCAGTCCGGAACATTCGGCACTCCGTAAGGGCTTGCTCAAAATTCTGTATTTTTCCTTCACATACTCTTAGCGGTGCAATTCTGTGCACTGAGCTTATACGTTTTATGTACGTTTTCCGATCCACTGCTGCTGGTGCCTATATCGGGGACGCGTACATCAGTATTGACTTGCTTACTGTTGCTAGCAGGTTTCCGATTGGATGTCATGGACGTTTAGCATTAGTCATGATAGCGCCCCTTGATCACGGGAGGCCCTTCCGCATGCGTACTTCATATGCTCTTTAAAGTTGAGCCCGTGATCCAGTATCATAGGTACAGTACCTAGGTAGTTTATGTATGGACTCGATCCAATGATTTGCTTCCCCACTTCTATTGTTAGGTCTTCTATAATTTTTCTTCTACTTATCAGCACTGCTTCCATCTTGTGGTCTGCCAGTTGTAGACCTGCTCCTTGTAGTACCTCGTCTTTATTCACGTCTCTGTTTCTGGCTCTTTGCTTACTCCTCCGCATCCTGAAACATTCAGTTCGTAGGTTGGAGATGTCGCTGTTCCACCAGTACAACGGTACTCTCCCGTAAGGTTATCCCTTGCGTGGCATTGCTGCGTCGCCATTCTTGGTATAAGGACCTTGTAATCATTTTAGCTTGTTCTTCCGCCGCGCCGTTTTCCACATCCATTGTGCCTATCACGTATGTGAGCATTTCGGTGTCAACCTCTTTTGTTTTTCATCCGGCCCTTTGCACTTTTGGTGGCGGTGTGCGATTCGACAATCGTACCACCGTTTCGTAGATAATAGCACGGTGGTCACTGTTTGTATAGATGTCTGAGACTTCCCATCTGATTTTCTTGTCATTCAACTGCTGGCGGAAGTCAGGTCTATGTAGGAGCATGCTCTATCGTTGTAGAAAGTGGTCTTTTTGCCTTGATTTAGTAGCACCAGGTCTAAGCTGGCAAACGTTTCAATTAGAGCTTCGTCTCTTTTGTTTGTCGTGTTTCTATTATTCCATTTTACTGCCCATGCCCAGGCTACGATGACCCTTGTATTTCCTCCTACGTTGTCCGCAAAGTTCGTCCAGCATTCGTCCATATTTTACTATGCTCATGCTTTCTGCGAACGCTGGTAGGTTGATGAGGGCCAGTTTTGTTCCCAGTCTCGTCATCCTAATGAATATCACTGCACTGCTCGCGGATGGGTGGAACTGATTCGTTATGGCATTGTAGATCTTCTCTGGGGTTGTAATCTTATCTAGATCGCGACACTCTATTGTTACATGGTGACTCAGTGTCTTGATCTTTGCCTCGTTTTGGAAAATGTTGGCCATATTTTCCTTGAACTTTTCGCTCTGTGTTCCGTTGTTTGTGTATAGCTCTACGAGTTGCTCGCCTTTAGCCGTTTTCCTCATTTTGTTGATATTTTCGCCAAGCTGTGGCTTTGCTTTCATTATTTTCAGAACATTAACATATTTCATTTCTGCAGTTTTCGCTACTAAAATGGCGTCCGGCCTTGTGGGTTTTTTCCGAATCCTTTTGTTCTCTTCTTTCCCTTTTGGCCATGTCTGTCCATTGCTTATTTCAGTTTTATATCCTTGGCGGTCTTTTGATTTTCTTCGAGTCTCCCTCCGTTTTGCATTTTCTTCAGTTAGCTGAATACATGTGTAGGTTTGCGCACTTTGGCTAACAGTTCGAGTGTCCTTCTATTTTCCCCGTTTCATGGCTCATTGCTCTTTTGTGGAGCTTCTTTTTGTTGTGCTTCTCACAAGGTCCTTCATGGCTTGGTTGATGTGTCGCTGTCCCCATTGTATTCTACAGTGCAGCGATCTTCTGTCCTAGTTTCTCCATGATTCCTTAGCATCTTTCAACTTGTTCGTTGGAAATTGGCTTCTGTGTGTCCCCATTTACCTGCATCTGCTTCTATTCCAGAGCTTCAGGTGAGTTCTCTTCATTTATTAGGTCAGCTCCAGTTGTCCTTCCTTGTGGCATTATGGCCATATGTGTTTTTTTTTAGCCGGGTTGGGGATCTTTGAATCTTCAAACTTCCAGTGAACGGGTCCAGAGGTAAGTGACTGTCCCCTAAGTTTTTTTCTTATTGCTGTATATGCTGTAGAAGCCAATTTTTCCACTGCTGTAGCATTGCGGTTGCTTGATCTCGACGGCCCTCCGACAAGGGAAGCGATTGCATATAGCGGCCTATGCACCGGAAGCACCTCAGCCTACACTTTTTAAAACAGAGCTCGGAAAACTTTTAGAATCTCTAAGACTGAACTCAGTGGAGAACTTTTATCTTTTGGCTGGAGATTTAAATGCCGATTGGATGTACAATTGGATGGTCCACTACAATTTTGAATATAGGATCGAAATTCTCGCCACAGATATGCCATCGTTTCTGAGAAGCGGTGCTTTCCTGGATTTTTTACTGCGAGAACAAGACTGACAGTTACAAACAGAGTAGGTCAACATCCGCGAAACTGCTTACGGACGATCGAGTATGACAGTGATCAACGCACTACACAGACAAAAAAGCGGACTTATGACAATACTTAAACTCTTGTCCAGACGACTGACAAACCCACGCGCCCCGGAGATTAGTCTACTGAAGGCGTAGATCAAAAACATCAACCAATTGATCAAGGAGAACTATCGTTTGTCCATTAATTTGTTTTGGAATAACATAAATTCCAGCGACCCGAGTTTGCACAAATTAATAAGATCTTTAGGAGGAAAGGCCATGACGACCTTCCGTGTATTAAGCAACTGACAATAGAAATATACTGTAGAATGAAGCCAGGCTTCGAATGGTAAAACACTTTTCTCTTTTACGTCTAACAATAATTTATTTAAACGCACCCTTATTTTTAGAATTGTATTATTTACAAATCGGTTTTTCGTTTAACAATTCAAATCAGTTCGTTTAACACAATTATTTGAAATCAAATACCAACGATTAAATTCGCTTTCCAAAATTTACTTATGTAATTCACTCAGTCACTATTCAAATCGCGTATACTATTCAAATCACGTTAAGGTCACAACTCACAATTTAGACTAACTCTCTGGTTGTCGCTTCATCACTTTTTATACCATTCCACATACAGATGGCATATTCTCGGAGATTCCCACATTTACTAGATGCTTCGAGAAGTGGTTTTGACACCCGGTTTGATGACGAAAACTTGGCAAACGCCATAGTCGCCGAGCGAAGTGGGTCTAGTCCCCTGTTAATCTCGAAGGTAGAACTCCCGATCATCTTCGATTCCATAAAGAAAAAGAAGTCAGCGGTAGTCGATGGTATATCTAACGCGCTGAATAATGCATATTATCCAGTGCATTGGAAGACAGCGGTGGTTCATCCTCTCCCGAAAAAGGGAAAGGACAACTCCAATTCGGCAAATTTCCGATCGATAAGTCTTCTTCCGAGTATCAGCAAGGTTTTCGAAAAGATTCTTAATCGAGCACTGTTCAAGTGGTCTGACGACAATAATATTATACCATAGAACCAGTTTCACGGTTGGACATGACTATATTCATGCCGCCTCCAAACTAGTCACTGATATATTACAATGGAACAAAGCCAATAAACAGTGCACGGGTGCATGTCTGGTTGATTTAGAGAAGGCTATTGTCACCGTATGGTTAGAGTGTCTCTATCTAAAGCTGACCAGACTTGGCATAAGTAAACCACTGCTATATATACTTCATGACATGCTGACTGGTAGAACGTTTGTTGTCAAAAATGGCAATGTAACTTCTACCACCGAATTTTTCATTAAGAATGGTCTGCAACAGGGAGCGGTAAGCTCACCGATTCTCTTCAGCATAAACACCAGTGAAATGATGGTTAGTCTTACTCAGGCAATTACGTATGAGGACGATATTATCGCGTAAAGAACAGCCCCTACTGTCGAAGTCATTTGAACTCTTTTGCAGCGAGACTTCCACAAGATCCAGAGACTGGAAGTTGAAAATAAACTTTCAGAAATCGGAAACCATCCTATTTAGGACACCGTTGTCTAGGGCCTCTAGGGATACGAGAATGAGCTGGCGAAAACTTGTGATCGTTGGACCAAACGGACAGCCACTGGCGAGTAAAAGTGTAGTAAAGTACCTTGGCATCTGGTTAGATCAGTATCTACATTTCGGAAGACATGTAGATGCTGCTGTGGCGAGGTCTAGGGGAGCATTTGCCCTGACAAGACGATTGTTTTATAGCAGTCGTCTTGACAGCAGGGTGAAGGTGGTTTGCTACATGGCCCTCATTAAGCCGATGATTGCCTATGGGTGCCCGGTGTGGTTCAACGTTGCCCCATCTCAAATGGAAAAGATACGGGTGTTTGAGAAGCAGTGTTTAAGAAGGTGTCTTCGACTTCACAAAACACCAGTATCTAACTACACAAAATATTATTCCAACCAGGTCATATAACGGGTGATCCAAGTAGAGATACTTTTTTCAATAGCCTTTTTTGACAGATCACGTGTGAGTCTTGTCATGCTGTCATGTTATTTTTGCTTAGTATTGTTTGGCATTTCATAATGGAAAGACTTACGCGTGAACAACGTTTACAAATTGTTCAACTTTATTATGAAAATTCACGTTCTGTGAGGAATGTGTTTCGTGCACTTCGCTCAACTTATGGTCAACATAATCGGCCTACTGAGCGTACTATTCGCAACACCATCACCGGCCGGTCGATTGGCCACCAAGATCGTGTGATATCACACCGTTAGACTTTTTGCTGTGGGGATTTGTAAAGTCAAAAGCTTATGCCGACAAACCCGCTTCGATTCAGGCCTTGGAGGAAAACATCACGCGTGTCATACGCCAGTTACCAGTCGAAATGCTCGAACGAGTGATCGAAAATTGGACTCAACAGATGGACCATCTGCGACGTAGTAACGGCCAACATTTGATGGACATAATCTTCAAAAAATAAATGCCAAAGAATGTTCTTTCAAATGATAATAAACATTCTCCATTAAATTTGAATTTTCTGTGTTTTTTTCTTTAAAAAAGTAGGGAACCTCGAAATGGATCACCCTTTACAACGGGACCAACATAAACAGAATACACATTTTTCTGGTAAAACTCATTCGGTTTCACGCTGCAAGAGCGATGGTTTCGAAATATAGTCTCATCTTTGAGGCCTTCTACCCCAATTATGAAGTGCGCGTTATGAGAGTGCGCGTTTAAGCGGCTTTATTTCGCCTGAAGCTTTCCTATATTTGGTTAGTCGAGGTCTGATAGAGGATAGATCGGCGGTTCCGCTAATCTACCACGTCTTCCGACGAACTGTGGATAGGCGGCTCCTATACGACCGAGACGTCGTCGCTCAGGGCGGAGGAGAGCGCCTGCGGTTCAGCAGGAGTGTGTCCGTTGGAGAAGGTTACAACAGGGGAACCTGTTTTGGTGGATAAAGAAAGTTGACTTAAAATTGTAATTTTATGGCCGACTTACATAGTTATAAGTCTTAAGGTTAAGGTAGGAAACAGTTATGGTGGCACAAAAAAATACAAATATATATATATATATATATATATAAAAAAAATCCGAAAATGCTTGATGTGGCTGTTCTAGTTTTTAAGGTGGACGTTATATGTTTAAAGTAGTTTTAGTTAGTCGATAAGTAGTTTTAATTAGCATGTAAGTTTAAATAAAATAAAAAAAAGACAAGGAACCAAGTTTTTATCAAATGTTTCTCGTTAAACATTACATTACTATTAGATTAACATATTAGATAATAGGCCGAAAGGCATTAGAATAAGGTTTTTATCATTTAATATAGTTTGCCCGCATAGGGTCAGTCTGTCCATCCGTCCGTCCTTGCGTCACCAGTTTTGGTACTTGAATTTTGAGGTAGAATGATGACGCGTGTTCGTTGTTGCAGAACAAGAACCAAGTTTTTATCAAATGTTTCTGGTTAAACATTACATTACTATTAGATTAACATATTAGATAATAGGCCGAAAGGCATTAGAATAAAGTTTTTATCATTTAATATAGTTTGCCCGCATAGGGTCAGTCTGTCCATCCGTCCGTCCTTGCGTCACCAGTTTTGGTACTTGAATTTTGAGGTAGAATGATGACGCGTGTTCGTTGTTGCAGAACAAGTGTACAAAATTTTAAAATCCGCCCGTTGCCGCGCCTCCTTTTTAGGAAAATGCACTTTTTGGCCAAACAGTTAGAAATTTTGAAAAAGTGTTTATCTAGATAATCCTAATCTCTATATTTTGTCTATACAAAGTCTTTTACCACGTCCACTTTTTGATGTGTTGTTGATGTAAATTTATCGACAATCATAAAAGAAACATCGTCTCACCTAAAAAGATTTTGGGCATAAATTGACTTTAGCTGCCATTCACTTTTTGCACATTTAAAAAAAAAAATTGTCGTTCACTTTTAGTTTAAAAGTTATTGATAAAATAAGATTGCACTTTTTGGTTATAATTTCATACAACTTCTTTTTTTTCTGCTGTGGTGCACGCAGCAATGCCATGTTGATAAAAAACATACTAAATAAAAATATTTTAACAGAAAAAATGGTTAGTCAAGATTGATAAACGTTCGAATGTGTATGAGGTCATAATATTACTTCTGCACACTTCATTCTTAAGTTGGAACATGGATTTAGAGATTCAAAAAATGGATACAAATAAATAAAATTAGCGAGTCCTGCAGTAGTGAATTTTCGAATTTAAGTTTCGAAACGTGAATATAAGAAAATTCAAACAAACTCGCACTCAAACCAAATCCTACAGTTAGCCCAATCATGGGGGTTTCCGGGGGGGCAGCATGCCCCCATATGCATTGTACTGTTAAGTATTTTGGATTTGAACTTCCGAAACATGAATATAGAGAAAAATTAATCGTTGTTAACAATTTTTTTTTACATTTGGGAAATATGTTGTCTTAAATTTTTATCTGGCAATGCTACATTGGAATGTTGTTCTTCTTATTTATCACTCAGCTATGTGTGGACTGTCAAAAGTTGGTTGATATTCATAGGGATTTTCGGAATTTTTGGTTGCATTACTTTTCAAATAATTGAAAGCGACGATTACAAAAATTGCTAAATTGTTTATTTTAGTTTAATGAGTGGAATAAAAAAAGTGAAAGGCAGCTAAAGTAAATTTGTTACAGATTTTGAACAATATGTTGTGACAATGTCAATTTCATTTTTTTTGCCATAAGTCCCACGTTTTAAGGATATTAATATATGGAATCTGGTATGGAACTAAACGATCCACACAGTGGATCGTAGCCTTCTCATATGTTTTATATTATTTTAAACTTATTTAGAAACCCACCATTAATCACGCTATATGTATTATGAATCCATATACCCTATCCCATAGCGGTATATTAGTTTTGATACATAATTTGCAACATAGCGAAATAATTTAGTTAGATATACCTCAATGTATATGGATCTACTCAGAATTGATAACTGAGTCGATTTAGCCATGTCGGCCGTTCGTACGTCACCAGTACACGTGCTCTTGTTTGCTCCCAGTAGAACAAGTGTAACAATTATTGAAATCCGCCCAAGCCGTTAGAAATATTGAAAAACTGTTTGAACAACATATCTGCCACTCTCAGTTTTTAAGGGGCGTTTTCAGTAAAGTAAAGTTTTTCGGTAAAATTTTAAAACATTGTATTTTGTGGAACCATACAGTCTGAGCAATATGTTGTGACAATGTCATTTTCTATCCCTCCCTTACAGACCTGAGCAACACAATTGTGGTTCACTTTAAAAAAATGTTTTTTCCCAAAATAATGAATTTGAATTGCTAAAACCTGAAAGCAGCGATCTTGCGTTTCATTTCCCATACTGTTCATGAAGTCAAACTATTCTATCTTATCTGCTGCAGTAGCAGTAGACACGCAGGTGGTGGTAGTTCGCGAGATCGGCAGCAAGTCATATTCAATAAAGAAAATGAAAGTAAATTAAATAAAGAAGATGAAGACATAGTAGATATTGAATTTCCTCATTAAAGTATTCAATATCTACATCCGCCGAAACGGATAACGATATCGAATCTGCTCACTAAAGTACAACATATCTACATCCGTCCATACGGATGATAAAATAGATAAACACCCTACATATTATCTTTTGCAACTGTTCTGTTGTGTCGATTTGCTTTCGCAAATGTGTTGTATTTAAGAAAAAACGATTACTAATTGTTTGATGAACGTTATAATGTTTATTATGCGACTTGTCGGGTTGGATGTTACGAAAGTTGTGTTTTTAATGACATTAAATGTGTACATAGAAAAGTTGACATTTTAGAATTTGACAATTTGATTGTTTACATTTTGATTTGAGTTGTTTTGTAGAAGACATTTGTTAACATGTAACATTGAGTTATTTTCTAAACATTTGATATTTATATTTGTATTGAATTCTAAACAGCAACATTGCAAATGTTGCAAATGCAGAATCAAATCACACTTAATCGCACTTCGTATTATTCATCATTAATATCTCACCACCCATGATGTGAATGTTCTCAGCTTGGGTGTAGCTTTAAGAATATATCGAAAAATAAAGTCAGTCCTTTTGAAACAGTCAAAGAATGCAGTCATTTTAGATTAATAGTTATAACTGGCGACGCGGATAGGATGCTGATTGAAAAACAGCATACCTTATTGTAATAGTATAAAGTGTGGATTGTTGAAATATACACATCGTATAGTGCATAAAGTGTGGATTGTTGAAATATACACATCGTTTAGTACAAGTGTAGATTGTTTTAGTAATAAAATAATCAAATTATTATAAACAATGGCTCTTACATTCTCGGACGTTTTGAGAGAGGCTCGGAATTCGCCTGTGTTTGATGGCGAAAGCAGTTACTCGTTATCGAATCAGTGTTGTCACTATGTGGTGAAAATAATAGAGGAATAATTCAAAGAATATTAGCTAACAAACTACAAGGAAAAGCCCTGAGAGCGGTAGAAAGCCTCGCGGATCCATCATGGGATAATATTCTGCAAAAACTGCGTGAAGAATTCGTAGTAAAAAGATCGTTTTTTAACCTGAGGGAAGATGAAGAAAGTATGTACAATTGAAGAACTCCACTACAAACTAGATTAAATATTAAGTTTGATGAATTCAAAATACAGTATTGAGGTGGTAAAAGATGAAAACTTTACACCCATAAAGAATTCTAAATTAATTTTTAATATATACAAATTATTTACCAATACATATTAAAACTTTGTTGTTTCAAAATGACATCGAAAGCATATCGAGTGCAAAAAATTATTATATTGAAAACAATTTGATGAAAGATATATGTATTAAAAATAATTTCGATAATACAAATAAAAGAAATGCTTATCAAAATAAAAATAATAATTATAATTAAGGGAATTACAGGGTTAACAGAAATAATAATCCAAACAACAATAATAATAATTTAGGGAATTATAGGGTTAACAGAATTAATAATCCAAACAACAATAACTATAATTCAGGGAATTATAGATTTAATAGGTATAATAATCAAGGAAATACTTTTCAAAATAAACAAAATAATAATTTGAATAGGGATCAACATGTCCCCATGGAAGTTGACACTGTAGAAGTTGAAAATTTTCAACAACGGCCTCGGGTGGCCGATTACCCATAATAGCACTAACTTTTAACGAAACTCCCATCAAATGTTTAATTGACATCGGAGCAGTTGTTACATTAGGAGATTACAGTGTTTTTGGTAGTTCAAAAAGCCGTGAAAACTTAGATAAACCTATTACATTAAGAACTTTAACAGGTACAACTCTTATTAAAGAAGATGTTACTGTTAATTTCCCTGCAGAATTCAAGTGTTTAGGTAAAACTATGTCTATTAAATTAATAAATTTTGAAAATAAACCATTTGACTTCATAATAGGCAGTAATGTTTTAATACCTTTAGGTGCTAAAATAGATTTCTTATATAATATACTTGAACTAAATGAAACAAAAATAATTATGGATTAGGAAAGAAATGCTCCGTACAAATATGAGGATATACACTGTTTGGAAAATTATGAACAAAACATTCATGAATTAATGCCTAAAGATTTGAATAAGGAAGAATTAAATATAAATATATATATAAAGAAATAATAGGATCTTTTATAAAGACGGTCAAAATTTGACTGCTACTAATAGTTTTAGACATAAAATCATTACTACTTCGTCTAAACGCATATATTCTAAAATGTATCGATATCCACAGATACACGAAAGAGAAATACAAAATCAAATTAAGGATATGCTACTCCAAGGTATTATAATACAGAGTAAATCGCCTTATAACTCGCCTTTATGGATAGTTCCTAAAAAGATTGATAATTCAAAAGAACAAAAAAGGAGAGTAGTGATTGACTACCGCAAACTCAATGAAACTACTATATAGGACAAATTCCCGATTCCAAATATGTAATCAACTTTGGATTAAGCCAAAGGATTTCATCAAATTATGATGGACGAAATTGATATAGAGAAGACATTCTCAACGCCAACGTGTCATTTCGAATATACTAGAATGCCCTTTGGATTAAAAAACGCTCCCGTTACTTTTCAGCGGATGATGAATCATGTTTTAGGTGATTTAGTCAATAAAATATGCGTTATATATGGATGATGTTTTAGTCTTTTCCACATCTCTAAAAGAACATTTCGAAAGTTTACACAAGATATTCTGCAAACTAGACGAATACAATTTGAAAATACAATTAGACAAGTGTAGATTTCTAGCTAAACAAACTGAATTTTTAGGTCATATAGTTTCGACCGACGGCATTACGTCGAATCCTGCAAGAATCAGAGCAATAAATAATGTTAAGTTGCCTACAACCGTGAAAGAAATTAAGTCTTTAATTGCAAATCCTATGGTAAAATACCTCAACAAAGGTAGTAAAATAAATCTCAAGGACAAAAACTATATAAATGCGTTTAATAAATTGAAAAAATTAATTACAACATATCCCATTTTGTCATATCCGGATTTTCAAAGAAAATTTGTTTTGACTACTGATGCAAGTAATGTTGCATTATGAGCAGTTTTGAGTCAGGATGGAAAGTCTGTCTGTTACGCTAGTCGTACATTGAATAATCATGAACAAAATTACCATACGTTAGAAAAAGAGTTATTGGCCATTGTATGGGCCATTAGAAATTTTAGACCATATTTATATGGCAAAAATTTCTGGTACAGACTGATCATCAACCTCTTAATTGGCTTTATTCAATTAAGGAGCCAAATTCAAGAATAATTCTCTGGAGGATAATGTTAGGGGAATTTGAATTCGATGTCGAATACCTAAAAGGAAAGGACGATAAAATACTGAAAATCAAGAAGTAAGCAAATGTAGTAAAGAAGAAAACTTAGACTTGAAAAGTTTATTTTAAATAGGAGATGAGAACATGGAGACTGTTCATACTAAAAAAGAACAACTAAATGACCATATTTATATAAGTGATGGCATTGTTAATAAATATAGAAAACAAATAAGATTAGTTTTCAATTTTAAAGAACAAGAAATTCTATTTAAGAACTACAAGATGATTTATATTGCAGAAAAAGATTTAACAGATAACCACTATTTAAATGATGTATTTAGAAGATCGTTAGCTATTGGAATTTATTCCGAACTTAATGATAACAGATATAATATACTTCAGCAAAAGCTCATTCAGTTGTTTAGTAATAATCAGAATTTAAAGTTTGTTAAATGTTCCAAACCAGCAGATGACTTCAAAAACGAAGAAGAAATTTATGAAGTAATAGAATTGGTTCATAATGAAACTAACCATAGAGGGGTATTAGAGAATTTTGAAGAATTAAAAGAAAAACATTTCTATCCAAACCTGATAAAATACGTAAATAAATATATTAACTGTTTGTAGTGAAAATAAGTATGACAGGAAACCATTTAAAAAATACTTCAATCATACTCAAACACCAAACAGGATATTTTTCAAATACATAAAACATACTTTCTAACGATTTCATCTTTCACTCTTAGAACATATATGAATACTAAAAAGTCAGAATAATGACATGGATATAGAGGAAATTGTAATTAGAGGTGTAGGATTCTACAACAATACCATCCATTCAACGACGA
Organism: Rhingia rostrata; assembly: GCA_949824845.1. Classification (NCBI taxonomy): domain Eukaryota; kingdom Metazoa; phylum Arthropoda; class Insecta; order Diptera; family Syrphidae; genus Rhingia; species Rhingia rostrata. The sequence goes on along the minus strand of OX463757.1, from coordinate 74,307,943 downwards.
AAACTAAACCAATGGATTTTATTAATCGGTTGATTTATTGATTTAGATTTCGGAAAAATAAAAGATAATATGCAAGATATAAAACATAAAACATAAAACTATTAATAGGATTAATTCAAAACGTGATGCTGTACCGAACTTTAATAATCAGACGAATTTTTATGTAAAGAATACCAAAGCAATTAGATAAAAAACAGCTAAGAGATATTTAAAATATAATCCGAATAATAAAAATAAAATAGATATTATACAAATTAAAAGACCATTAAAACCTTTTACAGGTCTCAACAGTAGCATTAATAATTCTAATCGCAAAATTGATGCCAACAACTAAAGGTTTTGTAGAAATAAAGAAGCTGGAAAAACAATCCGGATATACAGTTTTAGAAACGAAACCAAAAGATCTTATCCAAAATTATTCAAAGTTAATACATATAGTTGATTTAAATGATATAAAAGATACAATTCAGAAAATTAAAAATAGTATTTCTCATAGATTTGAACAAAAAAGTGGTTGGTTAATTTTTAATCTTAATGACAAGGTAAATGAACTAGAACATGCCTTATCAACCATTACAATTCATACAAGACAGAAAAGGGGATTAGTTAACGTATGAGGGCGACTAATTAACTGGATATTTGATAACATGGATGATGAAGATAAAGAAGTTATAGAGAAACATTTAAATATTTATCATTAAATATTTATCAAAAAGGAATAATAACTAATATAAATAAACAAATAAAAATAAATAACGAATTAGAAAATTATCTTTTGAATATAAAATTGTTCATTCAATCTCACCAAGAACAAGACACCATTGACCAAATTTAAAAATAACTAAATACAACAATTTTCTATTGTTAATCAATCAAATGAAAAACAAAATAAAGAAAATACAGGATAATATCATAATGTCTAAGAATGGTGTTATGAACTGATTTTTTCTCACAGACGAAGAAATTGATTTTTATAATATCGATAGTACAAAATTGGAATATTTAAAATGTAGCTTAGGATCTCAAGGAAATGAAGTAATGTTGTTTGTAATACTCATTCCAAACTTTGTAAAACAAGAATTTAAAACTTTAATTATTTTGCCAACCCCAAATAAAAATTATATGCAATTAGATATTGAATTATCTAAAGTTATACAGATTAATAATAAAACATACATCGTCGAAGAGAAAACAATATATCAAAAATGAATATAGCTAATAACTGTCTTTCGAATGTGTTAATAAACAATTTTACTTATTGTAAAAAGAACACTTTTAAAGAAAAGCTAATACAAGAAATTGATATTGGAAATTTATTGTTATATAATGTTAATACAGTTTCAATCAATAAATGTAATAACTATACATATCCACTTAAAGGAAATTATATAATAAAATTTGAAAAATGTGAAATTTTCATAAACAACTTTAGCATAAAACGATTTAAAAGCGAAACAAATATAATAATTCCAAATTTAAATATACTGTCAAATAATAAGGATTGGTTGAGGGCAGGTATTTTTTTTATTTATTCCATAAAGCTTTTGTAAATAGACATCTTCCCAGCAAATTTCACTCAAATCGGACAACATTTTTTTCCACATTTTTATTTTGTTTAATTTTGTTTTCCATATTGAACTGAAACTTTTTTTTTCTTCTGAAGCGATGTCTTTTATAAACGTTATGTCCTGAATATGTCTTCTCGTTTCCAAGGACTTTAAGTTTAATATCCGACAGCTTTCTTCATAACTGGATATTTCTACTGACCCATTAAAGTGACAAAGGCAATATCTTGAAAAAAACGTTTGTATGCGTTCAATACGATCTATGTGCACCTGATAAGCTGGTGACCAAATAATAGAACAGTATTTCAAAACAGATCTTATTAAGGAATAATGCAATGTTTTAGAGTCAGTATGTCTGAAAAATTCTTGCTGTTCCTTTTAATAAATCCAACAAGGGACTTCGCTTTGGATATTGTACTGTCTTTATGTTTATTAAAATTGAATTTCGAATCAAACGTAATGCCCAAGTCTTTAATTTCATCAACTCTAGTTATTTAATGCCCAGCTATTGAGTAACCATAGAATATAGGCCATTATGTGAAAAAATGACGAGACCCTACAGTTCCCTAAGTTCAGTCGCAAGTTATTGCAGATACACCAATTCGTAATTGCGTCAATGTCAACCTGTAACTTATGGCAATCAGCTACAGAATTGACTCTACAAAAAAACTTTCACTCATCTGCAAACCTCAGACACTTAGAGAAACACACCCTTGAATCGATATCGTTCACAAATAATGCAAACAACAAAGGTCCCAAGAAACTTCCCTGAGGAACACCAGACTTTGTTCAAACTGTCTCGAAAAAGAACTTCATATTCTTATCAACTGCTTCCTATCACCGTAAGATGCGATCAACTTGTTAAGTATTGAATGGATACCAAGTGCTTCTAATTTTCTTGTAAGCAATTTGTGGTTCATTTTAAGAATTTGATGGGATAGGGTATTAAACGATCCGCATAGCGGATTGTAGCCTTCTCATATGTTTATACTCTATCCCATAGGGGTATATTCCCTTTGATACATAGTTTTTAACATAGAGTAATAATTTAGCTAGTTATGCCTCAAAGTATATGGATCGTCTCAGATTCGCAAGCTGAGTCGATCTCGCCAGACTGGCTGCCCATCCGTCTATATGTCACCGATTTGTGACATTTCGAGCTTGAACAATTTTGAGCTTGAACAAGTGTAAACATTTTAACTTTTGGGGCGTTTTTCTACAAACACCATTTGTTTACCCCACCGCAAGGCATTTGCAATAGTAATACGTTGTTTGTGGAACCACAAATGAGTTTGATCAAATGTCTGAGCAATATGTTGTGGCAATGTCATTTTCTATATTTCATTGCCATAAAGTACACATTTTGGGGGATGTACTGATTATAAAAGATATTTTAATTGATATGTCTTTAAACATCAATTAGCTATTACAGTTGTTCGCAGCAGCAGTGAATTCATCATTAAAAATTCTATTATAAATGGTCTAAATTGCTTCTCTTAATGTTGATAATATTATACATAGATTTTCATACATAGTAAAATAATTCATGAGAGTTTTCTATAACATATTTTTGTACTCTCTAACTTAACTTAAATCTAAAGTAACTTCTCATGCATTTGTCATATATTTGTATATACTTATACAACCAAGTTGAAATGTAAGCTGTAACATGTCCGAATATGCTTATGATAACTGTGCCGATCATAATTCGTTTATTAAACAATAGAGCGCGTCGTTAAAACAGCAACTAGTGAAACTTAATAGATCACTTTCCGTTCGAATAGAGTTTATCGACAGTGTGTATAATGATTTCCATTAAGTTCAATCCAGTATTGAAGAAATTAACTCGTGAACTTAATTCGCAACGCAGGACAAAGTCGCCGCATTCTTCGACTCGTCGTTTTACTTTGGAGGAAACACCATTTACATTTGCGTCATCCCAATTAACAGAGCTGAAAATATCTTTATTTTGTAGAGGATATACCGACTGGCCTAATTTCTTAGCTATGTTTAACATCTAAGGTGTATGTTTAACTTCGTAGGTGGTTTACGTGAACTTAGTGACAAATTCAACTCACATATTCGAGCTCTACATACATTAGCGTCACCTGGAGAAATATCTAAGGGACTACTCATATACCTCATCATGAACAAACTTGATCAGAGAACCAAAATAGTCTACCACGTCAGCATTTCTGAAAAAATATGTCGGACGTTGGAGAATATGGAAAGTACTATGGCAACACAAACACCTAGCCACCAGGTGGGAAAATATTCAAGTTATACAAAAAACAATAGAAACGTTAGATACATCAAGTGCTTATTTTTTACCTCCAGCACTTGATCGGGTCCTGGTCTCATCCAACCGGATTTGACTTGCTAAACGAAAAGCGCGAGTGTATATAACACGACGAAAAACAGGAACACAATTAACAGCCAGGTCAGAATGGCACGGAATGAATACCCGGCTTCGATATATTCGGACAACAGGCTGTCAAGGAATTTTAAGGGTTGACGACACGGCTAAACGAAAAAAGGACAACGACGTTCGTATCTGCACCTGGAATGTGATTAAACAGGAGAGGTGCAAGCGAACAACTAGCGGAAGCCCAAAACTGCTAAAAAGCAGACATTACTGTCATTCAGGAAATGCGATAGGATGGGCCGGGCAAAAAGAGGATGAAAGACTGTGACATCTTCACAGACCGTGTTATAGTGAGCAGAAACAGCGGCTATTCGGATGCGGATTCGTCATAAGTGCCAGACTTAGGCAAGAAGTCTTATGTTTCCAAGACATTAGCGAACGCACTGTAACAATCCGCATCAAGGCCGAATTCGCCAACATAAGCCTTATATGCGCTCACGCCCAAACGGAGGAAAAAGATGATATATCTAAGGACTGCTTCTATGAACTCCTTGACAAAACCTAAGAGCGACTACCGAAGTACGATGTTAAAATCCTAGAAGACATCTTTAGTAGTATTGTCGGAAAACTTAGCCTACACGACAACACGTCTGGAAACGGACTTAGGCTAATCGACTTAGGTCAGCCTCAACTGATGTGCTAGGTTTCTCGCGCCCACCAGCGAGAAAATCCTGGTTAGATGACGAATGCCGACAGATGCTCGCAGCCAAGAACGAGGCCTACAAGCCTAAGCTGCAGGTGAAAATGAGAGCTGCCGTTGAGCTCTATAGGCAGAGAAGAAGGGAAGAATACCGGCTTTTCAGAAAGAAACAAAAAGAACAAGAACAGCGCGCAATCAAGGATGTAGAGAGGTGTCACTACAGGAACGATGTTCGCAAGTTTTACCAAAGTGTAAAACGTCAAAGCCAAGGATACAAGGCTCGAACAGAATCCTGTCGACATGAACTAGGAAATATCGTAGTTGAGACACAGTCGATGCTGAGGATATGGAAGAACCACTTCTGCAGACTGTTAAACGGCGATGACGAACAACATTCCGCTGTCAGGCAGGACGAACCATTCAATATTGGCTACGATAGCGAAAACTGCCAACAACCCGACCTAAGTAAAGAGAGGATAGCAATATCTAAACTGAAGCTTAATAAGGCTGTCGGAAATGACGGCCTTTCCGCCGAGCTTTATAAAGCCGGTGGAGATGACTTGGTAAGTAACATCCACCAACTCATAAGCCGAATCTGGTTGGAAGAAATTTTGCCTGAAGAATGGAACCTCAGCATCGTTTGCCCGATCCACAAAAAAGGAGACTCTCTTAACTGCGCCAACAATAGAGACATAAGTCTCCTTAACATCATCTCTGCCGTAATATGTGAACGCCTGAAACCGTTTACCAACAACCTGATCGGCCCTTGTCAGTGTGGTCTTAGGCCAGGAAAGTCCACAACCGATCATATCTTTACACTTCGGCAGATCCTGGAAAAAAATCAAGAATTCTAAATCGATACCCACCACCTATTCATCGATTTCAAAGACGTATACGACAGCATTTATAGAGACGAACTAGCCATGTCTAGTTTTGGTATACCGCCCAAACTCGTCGTTTGTGTAGGATGACGATGGAGAATTCTCGCTGCTCCATCAGGGTCGGAAACGACCTGACCGACACATTCGATACCAAAAAAGAATCTAGGCAAGGCGATGCGCTGTCATGTCAAGCTGATTCTTGAGAGGACTGTGCAAAACTCACGAGCCAACACCAGAGGCACAATTTTCCAAAAATCTGTACAACTACTAGCATACGCCGACGATATTGACATCATTGGTAGGAGCGGCAAAAATGGGTTTAGCAGTAAATGAGGGCAAGATAACGTATATGCTATCAACATGATAGGACACACAACATTGACGAATTGGACAGAACATCACGGGACTTTATCTATCTCGGCTCCGCTATTAGCTCTGACCACAACATCTCGTCAGAAATTAAACGAAGTATTACTCTTGCCAACCGCTGTTGCTTTGGGCTAAGACGTCAATTCAGTAGTAAAGCCCTCGCTCGAACTACTAAGGAGATCTTATACAAGACCCTGATCATCCCAGATATACAGCGAGCTGTACAGCGACATGCCCCTGGTCAAAAAACTCCGCATTGGACGCTTAAGATGGCTAGAACATGTAGAACGAATAGACACCAATACTCCGACTCGCAGAGTCTTCGATTCCCAGCCAGAAGTCGGACGCAGTAGAGGAAGACTTCGCCTGAAGTGGCGCGCACAAGTAGAAACCGACCTCAACCAACTTGGAGTGCGCAACTGGAGGCAGTTTGCTAAGGACCGGGCTAATTGGAGAGGCATGTTGGTTGAGGCCCAGGTTCATTTCGGACTGTAGCGCCACTTAAGTAAGTAAATAAGTATACACTAGGTTCGCCCAGTGCTCGAAAATCGACCACACATTTTTTTTATATCATTATCTACTATATAGATAAATAAAATTGGTGTAGCTCTGTTTGATTTGAAGCGAATTTGAATGTCTGTCTTTAAATAAAGAAATCTTAAAAATTACTGATCGTAGGTAGGTATTCGTGTCAGTTCTGGAATAGATAGTAACTAACTAATATTGTTCTTAACTTCTACAACGTTGAAAAAAACAAAAATAGCACTGAAATGAAACAAATTGCATTAAATTTTTTTTCATGCTGTACTTTTATATTTCTTATTCAATAATATTTTTAATTTTTTGCTATGAGATAACAAAATGCGCACAATAGAAGAGTAATAAAATAATAGCATTCTTCTTCCAGTCCAGTCCAGATGTGGCAGAAAAGGTTAGGTACCTGCGACCAAAAAGAGTAAAAAATATTTTTTTAATTTGAAAACAAAATATCTTCATGCCACTGCTCACTGCTAAAACATTCCTACGAAGGCCATCCCTTTCCGATTTGAAATTTCGAACGATTGCAAGGAACGGTCCGAAGATACCGCCCTTCTTCAAATTATCCAGCGTAGTTCACCGCTACGATAAACTTGCTGGGCAAGGCAATGAGAAGGAAAGAGAGAAAGATATTGGCACTAAAATGGTACGGAATGGTACGTATGGTACGGCTTCGCAACGTAACAAATAATCAACTCTATTTCTTTCCCTCTCACGCCTACCCGTCAAAGTTCTTTGCCGAGGCATATCTACCTAATATTCCGTCGAAAAAAAAGAAATCAAAATGACTTAACAAAGAATATAGGTAATAATTGGCCAAAACCAGGATCAGAGCACAGTGAAACCACAATTATTGTAGGATGGCTATCTAATAATTCGTGTAGGATACAACCGTTCATCAGACTAATGCAACCACACCTGCGCATAACTTCTCTCCCTCATTCGCTTAACACAAACGAACACGACACACATTCATCCGCCACGCCCCCACACGCCAAACACTTTCGTTTCGGTGAGGTGGCTCAGTGGCTGCTCTATGTATAGTGCTACACTATACAAATAAGGTCAATAATAATAGCAACGCCCAACGCAACCACAGAAAATACAATTTTGTACAATATTCGGGCAACATTATGATTACCTATAACTTATAAAAGACAGAGTATGTATACGTATCCAATCCAATCACCAATACGCGTGCGCATATTCCCTTCTCTTCTTAATTCGCTTAACGCACACCATTCACCCCACACTATGTTAAAGCTACATTAGAGTTATACGCATCCGCATATAGAAAAGTTCTCTGTGTATGATTCTCTTTTTTTAATTTCTGATTCATACAATAGAAGGAGACAGTCACAGGACTTCGACTGAGCGAAAGAAAAATGTGACTTATCCAATTACCCATACCCACCCCTGCGCATATACTTTTCTCTCTTTCTTTGCTTAACTCCCATCGTTCAAACGTGACACTCGCCGCACAGATAGCTAAGCTATAAAAAGCTATCTTTCTTTGTATGTTTACAATGTTGTTGTTGTAACCAAGGTAATTTAAAAACATTATTTTACCTATTTTGCAATAACTTTTTTGAAATTATAATTCTTTTCGACCGATCTATGAGCTGTACGCTTCAATTTGGTAAAAAAAAAATGCAATTTTACTTCATTAAATAGGGTAAATATGTTCTGAAAGAAATTGGGTCGGCGATTAATATAGTGGATGTTAATATACCACTTCCAGTACAATAAAGCATTAATTTTGACCATTTGACCACTTTTGTCATATAAATTTTTTAAGTAGAAATAACAAATCTCCCAAAATGGTGACCTGTGGTATTCCTACATTAATTTCAATTTCATGTGGTCCCAAATGACCTTAATCCTTTGGGTTCGTCCCGTTATGAAGGATTTCAACCAATGCAGTTCGGTTGATTTTACACCATACGTGTTTAGTTTTTATTTTAAAATTTCATGATTTACAGTTTCAAATGCTCCTTTAGGTCTATAAATACTGCATTTTACACATTTTGTTTATCGATTTCACTTTTCTAATTATTTACAACATGCATGTTTCGCAAGAATGTTTTGTTCGAAATCCTGACTGGTAAGGATCAATTATATTTTGTTCATTTAAATGTTCTTAAAATTGTATTAAAACAGATTTGTCAAAAATTTTGTCGTATAGTGGCATCATATTAATCACTAAATGTTTTGGCATTTTGAATCTATTTTACTGGTATTATCAATGATTCTTTCTACGAGTCTGAATATATATATACCTGATGTTATTATTCTTATTAATACTAGTCCGATGTAAAGAATCATTGATCATTTTTGTATCTAGAAAATTGTAGTCACTTTTAGTATATAAAGTTTTTATTGCACATTTGAGGGTATCTATATTTATGTTTCAAAACTTAAATTCTGTATTGCACCCTTCAATTTTATTTTCGTATTCACAAAATATCAAAGATTGAGTAATGTCCTTAATGCTTTGTATAAAGAAATTGTTGAATTTATCACAAATATCATCCATTATCCATTATCATCATAAACACTTATTATTGTGTCAGTTCTTTGGTTTAGTACATATTTTTTTTATTTGTTCCATATATCTTTTTGGTTCCTTGATGATTTTTTTTCTTTTAATAAATATTGATTTGGCTGCACTGACACAATCATCGATATCATTTGAAAAATTGTTTTTTTGGAAACATTTATTTTTGCACGCCTAAGTACTTCAAGTTCACGATGAAACCATTCCGCATTTTTGTATACGGCGTTTTTTTCTTTAACTATTGTATTAAATGCACTCTTAATATCAAATACAAATAGCTTTGATAAATTGGTTAAGTTACATGGCTGATTCTCGTCAAAAAGCATCAACACAGAATTATCACAGAAATTTGCTTTAAAATAATTTCTATTATATACACAACTATCGGGCCCCCGTCTGCTTCGCTAGACGTCAAGCCTGAAATGCCATTTGTACATGTATGAAAAATTCAATCAATTTTAAAATGGATTGGGGTACCTACACTATTAAAAGTTAATTTTGTTTTAAGCTGGATACAACATACATACGTGATATTCTTGAAATATATATTTCTTTTAAATTAATTTATTGTAATGCTTTGTAATAAACAACATTTTAGGTTTTACCATTAAGTGCGTACACAAACAAATCAGAAGGTTTCCCTACACTTGAATAGGATACATACAATTGTCCATGTGAAAAACAATAATTTTCTAAATTTAAACCACACGCTTGCAATGATTGTCCTTGTGATTTGTTGATTGTTATAGCAAAGGCAAGTCGAATTGGCAACTGCAAACGTTTAATTACAAAAGGCATATCTGTTGTTAAATTCTTTACCGCAAGTCTTGTACCATTACACAATTTCGGTTAATTGAGATTTCGTAACATAATAATAGGTGCTCCAACTTTCAATTGTAGAATGTGTGGTGGCAGTCCTGGTAGTGAATTTAAAAATTCTGTGGGATAATTGACCACCTCACCTTCATTCATAACGGTGTCCACTGACTGAAATGTGAATAATTGGCCTGGTATCTCCTTCAAAATAGCCTCATTAATTTCACAGGCATCTTTATTTTTTGCCGCTAATATGGCTCGTTCGCTCAACCAACGATGATTTTTGTGTTGTTGTCTATTGTCTGGAAAAACTCTTTCAATCAGATCTTGTTTTGATTGAGTGATACGACAAAAATCATTGGGTAGTGTGATTAGTCCAGTTTCATTATCGATCCGCATTTTTAAATCTCAAATTTTGAGTAACTGCTTAGAAAATTCATCAGCTGATGGATCGTTTTGCAATTGAACACGCACATTTGTAGTTAGTGTGAATTTTCTTACATATCTCCCAAAATTGAAGATTTTAAAGACGCATTCAACTCGTCGGCAGTAGTTGATCGGGGAATGACCGGTAGAGTTTGTCTAAAATCCCCTGCTAACAATACCAAGGCATCACCGAATAATCGCTGATTCGTTCTTAGATCTTTCATGGTTCTGTCAAAAGCTTCCAACGAACATGCGAGAAGTGTGAGTAAAGAGAAAGAAAAATAAACGACACAAACCGCATGAATAAAATCACAGATCTGTGTATGCGTTCACACAAACGATGCCAACGAACATGCGAGAAGTAAACTAAAAAAAGGGTGACATCAACCTGTTTTTGTTTAAATTAATTTATTTTAAGAACTGAATTCTTTAAAAAAAAATTATATCTAAACCTTCCTTGAATATATATAAACATTTAAAAAAAAAACAAATCGTTTGTAAATTGGTCGAGTGTTTGATACACGTACGAACGTCATTTAAGATTTATATATATAGATACTCCATATTGTAGAATGAAGCCGGGCTTCGAATGATAAAACCCTTTTCTGTTTTATGTTTAATAATAATTTTTTTAAACACACTCTTATTTCTAGAAATATATTGTTTGCAAAACGGTTTCTCGTTTAACAAGTCAATTACACACATATGAAATCAAATACCAACGTTCAGATCACGTTCAGGTCACAATTTAGACTGCCTCTCTGGTTGTCGCTTCATCTCTATTTATACCATTCCACATACAGATGGCATATTCTTGGAGATTCCCGGATTTACTAGATGGTTCGAGAAGTGGTTTTGACAGATTCATTCCAGTTGGCATTCATTCATTCCAATCGACACTAGATGGCTCTGTTCGATTTTCACATATCAAGGTAGGTTCGTACACTACAATCCCGAAATTATAACAATATGTTTTGTATAATTGCACAATTTCGTACTTTTTATAATTATTACTATAGTTTCATGATCACTAACTTTTCAATTGGTATTTATTTTTATTACTTAATATATCTTTGCAGTTTGTAAGTAAAGAGTCAATTAATGTGAATGTTACAGATGCTGCTGTTATTCTTGTTGGTTTTGTATTGATCAAATGTATGCTGTTGTCGTTAATCATATTTGAAATTGTTTGTCTATATGTATCTGTGATATCAAACCAATTTATATTGAAGTCACCCAACATTATAAAGTTATTATTGCACTGAAGTAAATAATCTATTAAATTGTCTACTTCGTCAAAAAATTCCATTTTAGAAGATAGGTGGGATATGTATGTTGCATCTTAATATATCACAGGGCGTTTTTCACATTGCACTTTTATTACTAAAAACCAATACTGCATACTGACAAAGAATTATTTAACGATACTACACTTAAGAAAATTTTTGGACATTAAAAACAACACCAGCGGTATGACTTGACTGACTTTTACAATGGAACATATAGTAATGTTCATTTACATCCTTCAGATCAAATGCGTCAGTTATATGTGCTTTAGTTTACACTAGTATATCAATATCTACACTATCCAACATACATTGTAATTGATTAAAATGTTTGTATAGTCCTTGTATATACACACATTTTATATTACTTGATTGCTAAAAATCAGTTCGCTCTTCAGGACAATTAAGCAAACAGTCTTTACTGATTTACATTTATATCAATTTTTTAATTGATTTTAGCAAAAAAAAACAATTGACACATTTTTATTCAACACTTTTACATTCTTTTATACCGTATTGATAAATGATAAGGTCCATTTATTAAGTATTGGCAGCACTGTCTAATTCCGCGTTATAACACTTACTTAACGCGATATTAGTATTGTTATAACTTCGGATTGTAGGGTACGAACCTACCCTGATGTGTGAAAACAATTAATGAGTATTGCTCCGTTTTGGACATTTTAGACTTCATCAATTTTGTAACGCTAACGAAGTTGGATTGATTGTGCTCTTGATGTCGTTTCTCGTTTTTGAATTGTTTTGATTTTCTTTTTATAAAAGCAGCGGGTTTTTGTTTTGTTTTGTCCGCATATTGTGGTATTTCATTTACCGATTGGCCGCAGATAATTTTTTTAATTCTTCAGCTGAATTTTGTAAAATATAAGGACAATCAGTGCACATAAAAAATAAGTTTTGCATTAGGTTGCATTTGTAATGACATTTTTCGCACACATACCACTACACGTCAAAAACGCATCAGTTCCTGTTATATTTTTTCTTGTACAATCTGCACCACTACATATTAAATCCATTTTCACTTATCACTCACATACCTCGGCCAACAGAAATACGATCGGATCTTGTACATCCAAAACCAAATGTACAAACCAATGCCCAAGCTACAGTACCCGAAAAAATTATTTCACCAGACCAAGTTTCAAACGTTTTCCCGATTATTCTTTCAAAACTTGAGGAACAAAGCGAAATGAATAAACTTATTTTCGACAGGCTAGTAAAGCTTGAAAATAGTATTCGCAACGGACGTAATCTACCTCCAACATGAAAAGATTTCTTAAAATTCTTACATGGAATGCCAATGGCATTTGGCAGAAACTTGGAGAACTTGAATTGTTTATACAGGAAAAATATATCGACGTCTGTTTAATATCCGAAATTCATACAAAGAGTAATTCTCACTTTAAGATTAGAGGTTATTTTGGTTATCATGATCTACATCCATCAAGGTGGAGCATCTCTATATATAAAAGAGTATATCGAACATTCGATTGATTTTAAATTAGAAGTCGAAACAATGCATGTTTGTTCTATACAAGTCAATAGCAGATAATCCCTTCTGATGATATTGTAGAATGAAGCCGGGCTTCGAATGATAAAACACTTTTCGGTTTTATGTTTAACAATAATTTGTTTAAACACACTCTTATTTCTAGAATTATATTGTTTACTAAACGGTTTCTCGTTAAACAATTCAATCACTTTAATTCACTTATATGAAATTCAATACCAACGATTAAATTCGCGCACTGCTATCACTATCCAAAATTCACTTAGGTAATTCACTCAGTTAACAATATTCAAATCACGTTCAGGTCACAATTTTTACTAACTCTCTGGTTATTGCTTCATCTCTATTTATACCATTCCACATACAGATGGCATATTCTCGGAGATTCCCGCATTTACTAGATGGTTCGAGAAGTGGTTTTGACAGATTCATTCCAGTGGGCATTTATTCATTCCAATAGACACTAGATGGCTCTGTTCGATTTTCACACATCATGGTACACTACAATCCAAAATTATGACATTGCCCTCCTCCTAAACTTTTTCGTCCCGAACAAGTGTATCTTCAGTTTCACCTTCAAACCGATGTAACCGATCCAGATGCAGTAACTTTAATTTTCCTCGAAGTCCTTTCTGTATTCAGTAGACGACGTCGTTTATTTAATCGCGATGCAACCCTGATGGTGCTGGTTGCGGCGATGTGTTAATTCAGATAAGAGATTCTTGCAAAGTAGTAGAATGTTACTTGTAACAATTTTTTTTTAAAGAATCAAAAAGCTTACAAGAATTGAAAATCCCTTCGCGATAAAATAAACTCACGGCTCTACCCAATGGCTTGAAATTGTTTTTGATGTAAATAGTAATAGGTATACGACACGCAATTCGCTGTAATTTTCACGCACAACATCTACTATCCGCCAATAAAACGATCAGCACCCCAAAATAACCAAATACTGTTGGACTATCAACTGCAATAATTAATATATAGCCTGTGGGTGTTACAGTCTTCTTTTTTCAGCTTCAAAATGAAACATTATCTTTAATACGGACAGCTGAACAACAACAACCACTGCTGCAAATCAAACAACGTAGGTGGGATAACCACCGGCTTAATAATCTCCGGCTTCAACATGTTATCAGTGTAACCTTGGCACATCCCTATTACCGGCGTGGCCAAATTGACATCTGTAAAGGGCCAGTTCGCCACACACACCAAGTATGCAGCGCCCTGGTCCCGACAAAGCACTGCGCTGTACGCCATCCCCATAGCATCGTCAATTGAGCGCATCTCAATCGTAGCAGGTCTGATAGACACAACCACTCAAGTCTATTTTCTTTTTGGAGCTGGGTCCGTATCTGCTTACATCAAGATCCTCACGCAAGCAGTGGCTGCAAACACTGCGAACCTGTTGGTGGAAGGAGATCTATTTGCCCGCGACTGGACCGGATACAAACAAGTGCTCACTGGCAACATGCTGTCCCACGTCCAGACCGCTAACATGCATGACAGTTGATTGGGATTTAATGAAGAGTGTATCCCCGCATGCTATCCCGGTATGGACCATTACTCCAGCAGGCAGTGGCACTCGCACAGCTCAGTCTCGTCCCATCCCACCATTCAGTGGTGTAAAAAATTGCAGCTCATGGCACATCCCACAGCCACAGATGACGTGGAGAACGTCCTAGTTATGGGCAGGAAGATGTTCATGCACCCAGCTCGTCGCAGCGACCGCCATAATTTCGTCACTTACCTGGCCTCATTCGGCACAGAAAGACGTCTCCCGATGCTTGTCGACCGCACCCAGAATGACACACCCAGAACTTACTGGCATCATATTGTGGGTAGTTTTTCATCGGTGTCATCAAATGCGACATCATCATGTAACACACGAAATTAATTAAATAAAAACAAATAAACTAATATTTACAATGTTGTTCCCTCTATTACCGGATAAAAATATTCCCAGACCCCGTTTTCAACGTTTTTTCGATTATTCTTTCAAAAGTTAATGAACAAAGCGAAACAAATAAACTTATTTTCTATAGGCTAGTAAAATAGTATTCGCAACAGACGTAATCTACCTTCAACATGAATAGATTTCTTAAAACTGTTTTTTTTCTGGTTAAATTTTAGAGTTTATTTTAATGTTTCGGACGTCTAGCGTGACTTGCGAATCGAATTCCCAGCTAATGCTTCGACCGATTTTGATGGTCGACCACCTATTATAAAGCTGAAGAGGTCTAGTTAACGAAAAAAATACAACATTACATTAAAACTACATTCAATCAGAAATACGTTTCATTTTGTAAATCTAAACTATCCAAAATCATCAAAATCATACATCTTTCCGTTTTTGTTCCATAAAACTTATTAAAATGGGTTTGAAACTCCAAAACAAAAGCTTTCTCCATATATATTTTACACCAAATAATACTGCATCCAAAATTTTGTTCATAAAAGCGTTTTAAAAAAAACATGTTTTTTCTGGTAAAATTTTAGAGTTTTTTTTCAATGTTTCGGACGTCTATTATTTGCGAATCGAATTCCCAGCTAATGCTTCTACCGATTTTGATGGTCGACCACTTATTATACCTAAAGCTGAAGAGGTTTAGTTAACGAAACAAAAATACAATATTACATTAAAACTACATTCAATCAGAAATACTCGTCATTTTGTAAATCTAAACTATCCAGAGAACTGTACTGGTTGCTCGGAAAATATTCAAAGCTTAACAAAGCTTAACATGGTCTGGACATATGGTTTACAACTATGGAAAGTGAAAAGAACCTAAACATTGTACAAACTTTTGAAAACAAAATGTTAAGATCATTCGTCAATGCGCCGTGATATCTGAGTGAATCTTAAAGAATATCTAAGCAGAGATCTAGGTATTTCCGCGGTTAAAGATGCCACGAAAAATTTTGCACGCAAACATAAAAAACCTTTATGTAACGGTCCTCCAAATTCTTAACGAAACAAAATTTTGGCGTCTTCAAAGAACTAAGCCCTTATTTTTGGCCCGATAATAATAAACCGCACTATAAATTGCAGAAAAAGCAGGAACTTTTAAAGGAAAGTTACCTGCCAAACATTTATTACTCGTGATAAAAAAATTGCTAGATAAGTCGCATACTTATTTGCAATACAAAAACAAAAATGGTGGTGGTTTTAGTGGGTTAAAGTCTCACACTTCTTTGGGCACGTGCAAACACAGAAAAAAAAGCGTTAGAGTGCAGGGTGCCCTTATGATGGTGAATGTCAAAAAGGTACTTCTGCAGCTGCTCAATCCATCTAGCAACTTGACCCTCTGGGTTCTTAAATTGAAGCAACCACTTCAGAGCAGCATGATCTGTACGACGAAGAAACTTCCTGCAAAAGATGCATTTATGGAAATGATTTGCAGTATTAATTAACGCTAAGAGGTCCGCTTCTGGATACACAATAGTTTCTTTCTGCTCTGGACAGAACCTTGCTGAAGTAGGTCACCACTCTTTCATGTCTCTCGAGTACATGCGATTAAACGGCTCCAACTCAAAAATTACTTGCGTAGGCATCGACAATGAAGGTGTTTTCACAGTCGTGATATGATAGCATAGGAGCTTGGCATAGTTGTTACTTAAGTCTTTGAAAAGCATTATTATATACATCAATCATTTAAATTGCATTAATTTCTCCGTGAGTTGATGTAAGCTCTTTGCAATGACAGCAAAGTCCCTTAAAAACCGCCGGTAGAAAGTCACAAGTCCTAAGAATCTCCTGAGATGATGTTTGTCCTTGGGGACCGTCCAATTTTTCACAGCTTCAATTCTGGATCGGTCCTCACTCCACGAGTCAAGATGATGTGTCCAAAGAATTGAACTTCGGATCTGAAGATTGCACACTTCTTTGGATTAAACTTCCAATGGGCACTCCGAAGGAATACTTCCCGCAAGTTGTTCTGGTGTTCTTCAAATAATTTTCCCACGACAATTACAACATCCATGTACACCAGACAGATTTTCCAAGTTAATCCTAGCAAAATGCACTCCATCCTAGCAAAACGCACTCCGTTAGAAGTAATTTCCTGTGGTGAAGGACGTCTTCTCCCTGTCCTTACGATGAACTTGCACTTGCCAGTTTTCAGATCCAGTTTAGAAAACCATTCAGATCCCTTTGGAGCATCGAGTGTGTCAACAATCCTAGGTAGAGGATAACTGTGTGTGTTGTCGAGTGTTTGAGATTCTTATTTTAACCATGTTGTTCTTTGGTTCCACCAACATTTTTCCAGCAATGTAGTTTTGGAAATTATCGTCTGCTTCTGGTTCAACAAGAAGCAATTTTTGGCTCCCAGGATGACCCTCAAGCTTAACCCATATAACAGTTTCTGATAAAGGTGGTAGCTCTTGGTCCTCCCCGAAGGCTGTTGTTTTTAGACCGTATTCCATTGGGATCTCTATATTTTGATATCTCAAGACCTGCATATACTTTAAGGTATGTATCTAGGGAAATTATTTCTCTATTTTACAAACTATGTATTAAAACATAGAATGTACTGTGAACTGATCATGAATTTGCGAATTGGGCAAATTCAAATGATATAACGCGAATAGAATTGGAACACAAGGTAGGGTATTTCATCTTTTATAAGAAATCCACTGTGTCGATTGTTTTATACCCTATCCCATCCCATCCTTAACATTAATATGTCTAAAATATGTTCTTTATGGCAAAGAAACATTAATATCGACATTGTCACATCATATTGTTTTAAGTCTTTTATGGTTCGACCAAAAACAAGATATAAACGAAAAAGTTTTTTTCTTGAAAACGCCCTCAAAAAGTGGGCGTGGAAAACAACATTATTTGAACAAAATATAGATATTAAGATTGACTACATATATTTTTCACTCTTTTTTTTTAAATTCCCCACTTGGCTTAAAATAACGTTTTTCTAAAAAAAATGTGTAAAAGAAGTGCGCGGATTTTAATTTTTTTTTACACTTGTTCGAACAGCACATACAAGGATCACATGTATCATTATCCTAGCTCAAAATTTAAGGCCTAAGAACCGGTGTTCTACAGACGGACGGATGGAAGGATAGACAGACATGGCTTCATTGACTTAGCTAGCGATTATGAGTCGATCCATATACTTTGAGGTATATCTAGATAAATGATTTCTTTATGTTACAAACTATGTATAATATCAATATACACCTTTGGGATAGGGTATAAAAACAGCCTTCCCCCAAGCAGGCTGATCGCATGCTCGAAGTGATTTTCGATAGAATCAATGAGTTTTCGGATGAATTGTTATCGACACGTTCGATTATAACTGATATTGACAATCTGTTCCGGTGAGATTATCAAGAAAATAGATGACCTACACTTATTTAAACAACAAAATTGAAATGTCAACTACAATACATCGATTTTCGATGAAATTAAATGAAACTGAATTTGACTCGGCCCCCTTTCCCAGTCTAAAGCAGGCGATTCCAAGAGTCGAGAACTGTACACCAGCCTATCATACACTTTGGAACAACATAGACACCTTCTGAGTGGCAGCAAAGGTTGGACAAACTACGATCAGTATATTATCAGATTACTACCCTCCTCATCAAAGGTGCCTTTGAAACGCGGAAACTTCTTGGATTAATAAATTCTTCGTGAACAAATACGGTATTACCGTCAGCCAGTGCACAGTGTCCATGCACCCCACTTAAAAGGCAAACCCAAAATTTAAAGTTGACCTCCCGTCCAAATACAAATGGCTTTTCAGCAATCCGTCCAGTACTATTTTCAAATGAACAGACGTTTATAACAACAACTCGGAAAAAAATAACCTTAGCTCTAAGACGAATAAGGCTTACTCGTAGTCTAAGCCTTTCTCATCAAGCAAACCCGAACGGGGAAAATAATCCTGAATCAAACTCAAATTGGCAATTAAAAATGGGATTACTTCCAAATTTCAATATAACTCCGAAATTAGTCCGCTCCTGAAATAACTAATGCAACTCCCACAGTCAACACAAATAACTGTTCTAATTTCATTCATTCTTACACTCTCAACCCAGCTTCCAAACCTCAATCTGTCACAACCAAATCTTCTCACATAACAGCTCGAAAGAATATAGCCACTTACTCCAGCATCACATCAACTGGCGTCCTTGATCCCACTGTTAAACTCACGAAATAATTGACAGATTCCGGTGACATAGTCGCTTTGTAATTTCACGACAAAGAGATCGAAAACTATGCGATAATCTCCGATTTTTTTGATGGTTGGGTGTTGTAGAACGAGGGCTCTGATTGGCTTTAACTTAGCAATGACCAGTGGCTGTAAATCTGACTACACATCAAGTGCCTCCAAGTGGTAACCATCGGGTACTGGTCTCATTCAACCAGATTTGACTTGCTAAACGATATGCGCGAGTGTTGATAACACGACGAAAAATAGCAACACTATAAACAGCCAGGTCAGAATGGCACGGAATGAATACCCGGCCTGCTGTCCCAGGCGAACCTAGACAAGCTGCTTCGACATATTCGGACAACAGGTTGTCTAGGAATTGCAAGGGTTAGTCATGCCCCTTGAACAGAGCTGGTGGCGGATGAACCGAAGAGCCAACGGCAGTGCTCAATCCCGCAGTGGATACTGATGGCCCGGTGTCCTAGGTTTATCTAATAAATAAAAACTACCTAACCATAGAAATAAATTTATGTTACGATGCAATCAATAGCCTCAGAAAGGACTGATTTTATTGCTGACGACACGGCTAAACGAAAAAAGGACAACGACGTTCGTATCTGCACCTGGAATGTGATTAAACAGGAGAGGTGCAAGCGAACAACTAGCGGAAGCCCTAAACTGCTACAAAGCAGACATTACTGCCATCCAGGAAATACGATAGGATGGGCCGTGCAAAAAGAGGATGGAAAACTGTGAGATCTACAACGGAACGTGTTCTAGTGAGCAGAAACAGCGACTATTCGGATGCGGATTTGTTATAAGTGACAGACTTAGGCAAGAAGTCTTATGTTTCCAAGACATTAGCGAACGCATTATATCAATCCGCATCAAGGCCAAATTCGCAACATTAGCCTTATGTGCGCTCACGCCCAAACGGAGGAAAAAGATTATATAGCTAAGGATTGCTTCTATGAGCTCCTTGACAAAACCAATGAGCGACTACCGAAGAACGATGTTAAAATCGTGCTGTGAGATTTTAACGCAAAGGTAGGAAGAGAAGACATCTTAAGCAGTATTGTCGGAAAACAGCCTACACGACAACACGTCTGGTAACGGACTTAGGCTAATTGACATAGCTACGGAACGAAATGCCACTATAGCCAGCACACGGTTTCCTCACCTCGATATCCATAAGGTGTGGCGGTCTCCAGATCAACGAACGGTCAACCAAATTGATCACATAGCGATAGATAAGAGGCACGCATCCAGTATTTTGGATGTCCGAACATTCCGAGGAGCAAATATCGACTCGGACCACTACCTTTTTGCAGCCAAGGTAAGAATGCGGATATCCACCACGCCATAAAAATCCAGAAATACTGTGAAAAAAATGTAATGTCGAAAGACTGCAATCGCAAGAGACCGCCAGGACATTCGCACAACGCGTATCCCTAAACCTTTCGATTAACACCATAGCACCAGCATCGAATGTCGAAGAATAATGGCAACGATGCCAACAAGCCATTAGATCAGCTGCAACTGATGTGCTAGGTTTCTCGTGCCCACCAGCAAGAAACCCCTGGTTTGACGAGGAACGCTCGCAGATGACAGATGCTCGCAGCCATGAACGAGGCCTATATGGCTAAGCTGCAGGTGAAGACGAGAGCTGCCTTTGTGCTCTATATGCAGAGAAGAAGGGAAATACACCGGCTTTTCAGAAAGAAGAAGAAAGAGCAAGAAAATCGCGCGATCGAGGATATAGAGTCGTGCCGCTCCAGGAACGATGTTCTCAAGTTTTACGAACAGAATCCTGCGAGATGAACAAAGAAATATCGTAGTTGAGACACAGTCGATGCTGAGGATATGTAAGAACAACATTTCGCTGTCAGTCATAACGAACCATTCAATATTGGCAACGGCAGCGAAAACTGCCTACCACCCGACCTGAGTAAAGTGAGGATAGCAATATCTAAAATGAAGCTTAATAAGGCTGCCGGAAATGACGGCCTTACCGCCGAGCTTTATAAAGCTGGCGGAGATGACTTGGTAAGTAACATCCACCAACTCATAACCCGAATCTGGTCGGAAGAAAGTATGCCTGAAGAATGGAACCTCTGCAACGTTGCCCAAGTTGATGAACCCTCATTGCAAGGAGTTCAAAAGGTATAAAATCGTCATTTACTTTACACCCTTAGCCAGGTTAAGTTACATCGTACGTCAGTATGGAATAAGGTAAACAAAAAATAAAGGTTTTCGTACAAGTAAGTTTGACTTACAACAAACTTATAACTTGCAGTTAAGAGTGCCGTAAGTGTAGCACGCATCATTCACCCCACGGATGTGCGAAGAGTGAGCTATAAGTGATACAAAAATGGTGGCATCCTAAAATTGGGAAAATGCAAATCAACATCGTTACCATAAATAATACCCCTTACATGCTTGTGTGTGTGTGTTTAAGTTTGGAGGCTAAAGCAGGTTTAACCTCTTTCAGACGTGGTAAAGATTTCGTATTAACAGGAGCCAGTAAATTACAGGGCATATGCTGCTTGTAGATTAATAAAAAATAAAAAGAAGACTATCCTATTGGTGTGGGTACTGAGTATCTGTTGAAGCATATGATGTTGTCATGTTTTATTTAGATTTTAAGTAAATTGTTTTAGAGCTCTTTTGCCGGCTTGAGTTATTTGTTCTCCTTCATTCCTTATTAAATAGATTCTCCACACTTTATGTATCTTATTATACAGTTTTAACATATTACTTTTAGTAATTCAGTCTTTCCTTTTCTTCACAGGTATGTACCAGCATTTTAATGGAGGTTATATTTTACACATAAGCGACTGCAATATTGTATGATTTTAAAAATATCAAAATCCTTTGGAGCCATACAATTTTTTATTTTACTAATGTCTACCATATCACAGCTGAAGTATCCTTTAATAATTTACTCCAGCTTTTTGAAGAATTTAGGTTTTTTTGTAAATTACTTTTAGTTTCGGTAAGGCATAAGAAAGAAGAGGAATATATGCACTGATAAATAGGGGTTTCGTTGTTGTTCCGCACCAGAATATTTGGTGCAATGCTTACAATATGTTAATCGTTTTTATGGAGATAAAATTAGGTAAAAAACGGCCTTCCCGCCGAGCGTTATAAAGCTGGCGGGGATGACTTGGTAAGTAACATCCACCAACTCATAATCCGAATCTGGTCGGAAGAAAGTATGCCTGAAGAATGGAACCTCCACAAAACAGGAGACCCTCTAAACTGCGCCAAATACAGAGGCATAAGTCTGCTCAACATCGCCTACAAGATCCTATCTGCCGTAATATGTGAACGCCTGAAACCGTTTACCAACAACCTGATCGGCCCTTATCAGTGTGTTTTTAGGCCAGGAAAGTCCACAACCGATCAAATCTTCACACTTCGGCAGGTCCTGGAAAAAAACAAGAAGTCCAAATCGAAACCCACCATCTACTCATCGATTTCAAAGCCGCATACGACAGCATTTATAGAGACGAACTATACAGAGCAATGTCTAGTTTTGGTATACCGCCCAAACTCGTCCGTTTGTGTAGGATGACGATGGAGAATTCTCGCTGCTCCATCAGGGTCGGAAACGACCTCACCGACACATTCGATACCAAAAAAGAGTTTAGGCAAGGCAATGCACTGTCATGTGACTTTTTCCATCAGATTCTTGAGAGGATTGTGCAAAACTCACGAGCCAACACCAGAGGCACAATTTTCCAAAAATCTGTACAACTACTAGCATACGCCATCGATATTGACATCATTGGTAGGACCCAACGTGGTGTCATACCCACGTTTGCTAGTATAGAGAAGGAAGCAACACCGACAAATTGGACAGAACGTCACCATTGACAGATATAACTTTGAGGTAGTGCGGGACTTTATCTATCTCGGCTCCGCTATTTACTCCGATAACAACATCTCGTCAGAAATTAAACGAAGAATTACTTTTGCCAGCCGCCGTTTCTTCGGGATAAGGAGGCAATTCAGTAGTTAAGTCCTCACTCGAACTACTAAGGAGATCTTATATAAGACCCTGATCATCCGACGTTTGCGTCGACGGGCTTTGAAGACGATAATTCAACCAAGAACTATACGAGCTGTACAGCGACATGAACCTGGTCAAAAAACTCCGCATTGGACGTTTAAGTTGGCTAGGACATGTAGAACGAATGGACACCAATACTCCGGCTCGTAGAGTCTTCGATTCCCAGCCAGAAGTCGGACGCAGTAGAGGAAGACCTCGCCTTAAATGGCGGGCACAAGTAGAAACCGACCTCAACCAAGTAACATCCACCATCAACACCACCAACCAACTTGGAGTGCGCAACTGAAGGCAGTTAGCTAAGGACCGGGATAATCATAGAGGCATGTTGGTTGAGGCCCAGGTTGATTTCGGACTGTAGCGCCACTTAAGTAAGTAAATAAGCAAGTAATCTCCGACATTATCTTGGATATCTACACGATAAGGCTGATTTCATTGATGGAAAAACGAATATCGATGGTAAGGTTTCTATCTCCCAGGTATATATGATGGTCTCCCCTCTGATTGATGCATTTATTCGTTCAATACCAAGAGAATTTTAACATATCATCACTCCAAGTAACAAACGATCTCTCTTCGTTCGCTTTTTACATCGGCTCCAATCGTAGATCTCACCTCCAAAGGTCACGAACCGACTATAATAATTTCTTTAGCTCCTAACTAAATTAAATTAAATTATTTAATAAATTAAATTATTAACACATGCTTCTCCGCCTGTTAAAGTTACAAATCCAAATAAAGTTACTGTAACCTTTCCCGAATGCTTGTCTGTTTATTACCAGAATGTGAGATACCTCCGAACTAAAATAGCCTCATTATTTCTTAACTCTCAATAGCTTACATATGACATATTCGCACTTAACGAAATTAATTTGTTGCTTGCCATAGACGCGATTGATTATCTGCTTAATGTTCTGGAAACCACCAATGTTGTCTTAATTTTAAAAGATTTTAATTTTCCTAATCTTCAATGTACTCTACCAGATGATAAGTCCCACTCTATCGCTTCGAATCCCTCCTCAGATAGAGAGATAAGTAAGACTGATTTTTTTTCCGATTCTGGCCTTTATCAATTGATTGGTTTTACCAACAATTTAGGTGACAGCTTGACTTAACCTACTCCTCAGACAACGTGTTGTCTCTGAGAGCAATCATCTTCTCTCCAAATTAAAGCGTTTTCACCCACCTTTTGCCCTCACATGTTTGAATGGCAATATGAATAATAATCTTGACATGCTTAAATCCTATAATTTTACCTTCCATAAAACCGACCTCGTTAAATTCAACAACCTGCTTAACAACGTCAACTTCAACGATATTTCTGAAAACCCTAGCATTACTATTGACACTGCTGTAACGATGTTCTACTCCAAAATTTTCAACTGTTTCAACGAATCAGTTCCATTCATGGTACAAAATAATTCTTCCAATTCACCACCTTGGTTCACTTAAGAATTACGATCACTAAGTAACACAACCAAACTCTGGCAAATTTTATCTTAAATCTCGTTCCGACTTTTATTTTTTCAATTACTCCTTTGCACCTGCCCATTTAAGTGACCTCTGCGAATCACTTTATCACCAGTATTTAGAACTCATGCAACATAATGGACCATATGCATAAACTTTAGTAAATACTAGTACTACTAGTAAAAGCTTATATTATAAGTATTTACTAAATTTTGTTTGCATTAACATGCGTTTTGACTTTCCAGCAAATACTTCTAGTAAATACTGAATTCATTCAAGTAAATACTACCAGTTTATTGAACAATTGGTAGTATATACTTATTATGTATTATTCCCCAATTGCTTTGCTAAAATTTTTTTTTTAAAACTATACCGTTAGATCTTTCGTCATTTACTGTTTCTTTAATGTTTGCTTTAAACACGATCTCTTTAGAAGATTCAGTTCGTAAAGCATATTCAAAAGAAACATCCATGACAAGCGAACCTTCGCATTTGCAACTAGCTTTTGTGCGAATTTAAAAAGAGCATACCGTTCTTTTGAACAAATCACAACAACCGTGCATTAAAAAGGAGAAGTCCGAAGCTTTACAATTATTTATTAGTGAATTAAAGGCTATGAATGGTGTTAAATTAACGGAAGAGAAAATTAGAAAGAGGCTAAATAATTGTACGACAGAGGTTAAGAAGCTAAAAGAATGGAAAGTAATTTTTTGAGAGCTATTAAATGCTGATGAAACCCATCTATATCTCGCATTCCTGGTATTTGCAGATCAAAAATGAGCCGATCATCTTTACAAAGGGTTTTGCAAGATAATGGATACGAATTTAAGAAAACAGAGAACAACCGAAGAATTATATGCGAACGAACGGATTTAAAACTTAAACGCTACGAATATATTACCCAAGTACGAAAATTCCGCGAGAAATGTTAGAAAATTGTTAGAAATGGACTACTGCTTTTTAAATCTGGAAGCAAGACTAGTGACTACCATAATGAGATGAACTATGAATACTTTTCAAAATGGTTAAGGGAACCTAAATCCTATAGAAAATATATTGGGAATAGTAAAAAGCAGAGTAGCAGCAAGAAATACAACTTTTAAACTGGTCGATGTCAAAAATATAGCGGAAGAAAAATTCAACAAAATAACTCCGGAAAATTGGAACTCTGTTTGTGAAAAAGTAATACGCACAGATGAAGATGAAAGAATTATTTTACACCCATGATCCGATGTGTCGTTTTCAAAATCCTCTCCATCAGGCACGAAGTAAAACATTACAATCAAGAAAATAAAGAAATCATGAAAAATAGCACAATTGACATAAAATAATGTAAAGGAAAGAAAATGAATACGTGTCAATAAAATATATTGTTTGAAAAAATATATAGTGTTTTTTATAAATAGTTATTTGTTATATAAACACATCGGATCCGATGATTGATTGTAATGTTTTACTTCGTGCCTGAAACTTTTTTCATGAGTTACTATAATAATTAATTAGTGAAACTCGATGACAGTTAAGCCACGTATCAATAATAAAACAATTACCTACGTTTTCCAATATCGCTGCAACAGAGATAAAGTAGAGAAAAGCAATAACAATTTCATGCGATCAAAAGTTCCTTAAAAGAGAAAATATCCCTCAAATAAATTGCTACTGCGCATGTTAAGATGTTTCTTTTCTTTTGCTTTGGGACGGGCTATACGTATTGCTTTATAAAGCTAATTATTATACTTTTACTAGGTAATATTGTTTACGTAAAGGTGGTTTATCTGTGGGAGCAGACCCATTCGGTTGCAAACGGAAAAGGAGGGTGATATACGTATTGCTGCAGATGAAACGAAGAATTATCGGGAGATTGTCCAATAACAAAACGTAGAAAATTAAAGTTCAATGAAACTGAGGAGAAAAAAAATCTGTTTAATATAGAACTTCAAAGTTTGGTGTTGCTGGAGCAATTAAAGTTAATACGAATGCAACAGGAGGAAATCAAAATAGGATGGAAAATGACAACGAAGAAGAACTAACCTTCTTAAATTTATAAAGCCCAGAAATAATTTTTTTTTTATTGAAATAACATTTTATTTTTTGTAACTATTAAGAAGATACATATGTTCAATAAAGTTCTATGAATTTACGTTACATATTATTCATGCTAACTCCGTTCTCTTTATCTGCCCCATTCATCGGATTTGAAGTGCACTGGCAATTAATTCTTCATCATATTGAACAGAAATCTCAGTTTCTACGCCTTCTGGAAATTGGAAATCGTTGTTATCATTTAAATGCTTTGCAATATTGTGCAAAACGAAAGGAAGGCCATCATTTCCGGCTGCCTTATTAAGCTTCAGTTTAGATATTGCTATCCTCACTTTACTCAGGTCGAGTTGTAGGCAGTTTTCGCTGTCGTTGCCAATATTGAGTGGTTTGTTCTGACTGATAGCGGAATGTTGTTCGTCATCGCCGTTTAACAGTCTGCAGAAGTGGTTCTTCCGTCTCCCAGCACGATTTTAACATCGTACTGCGGTAGTCGCTCATAGGTTTTGTCAAGGAGCTCTTAGAAGCAATCCTTAGCTATATCATCTTTTTCCTCCGTTTGGGCGTGAGTGCACATAAGGCTTATGTTGGCGAATTTGGCCTTGATGCGGACTGTTACAATGCGTTCGCTAATGTCATGGAAACATAAGACCTCTTGCCTAAGTCTGGCACTTATAACAAATCAGCATCCGAATAGTCGCTGTTTCTGCTCACTAGAACACGATCCGTATTAGATGTCACAGTTTTTCATCCTCTTTTTGCCCAGCCCATCCCATCGTATTTCCTGGATGGCAGTAATGTCTGCTTTGTAGCAATCTAGGTGTAGATATGAACGTCGTTGTGCTATTTTCGTTTAGCCGTGTCGTCAACAATAAAATCAGTCCTTTCCGAGACTATTTTTTTTCAATGGTTGGGTAGTTATTCCATGGCACAACCCCCAACCTGAAAGGCCAGTTCCAATTTATTAGATACCCCTAGGATACGGGGCCATCAGTATCCACTACGGGATTAAGCGCTGCCATTGGCCTTTCGGTTCATCCGCCACCATCTCTGCTCAAGGGGCCTGACTAACCCTTGAAATTCCTAGACAACCTGTTGTTTGAATATGTCGAAGAAGCTTGTCTAGGTTCACCTGGGACAGCAGGCCGGGTATTGATTCCGTGCCATTCTGACCTTGCTGTTTATAGTGTTGCTGTTTTAAGTCGTGTTATCAACACCCTCGCTTATCGCTTAGCAAGTCAAATCCGGTTGGATGAGACCAGTACCCGATGGTTACCACTTGGAGGTAAGAAATAAGCACTTGATGTGTAGTCAGAGTTACAACCACTGGGCATTGCCAAGTTAAAGCCCATCAGAGTCTACCCTCATTTTTCAACACCCAACCATCAAAACGAAACATGACACAATACAATTATATGCAAAACGAAAAATGCCACAATTATGTTTAGAATATTTTCTAAATTGAGACGCATGCAGTTTTTTAGAACTGGAAATCTCCTCTTCACTTGACCAACACATCTTTCAATTATTACCCTCTCTTTTGGATGCAATTTATTGAATGCCTTTTCTTGATTACTTGTTGGATTCTTAAAAGGCGTCTTTAACCAACTTGCGATTCCATACCCTTCATCTCCCAACAAAATGCTGTTAGTGGAATTTCGCATTACTGGTTCAAGAAAACTGTTCCTCCAAATTCTAGAATTGTAAACTTAGCCTGGCCATTGGCAATCCACACTTGTAAAGCATTCCCGTGCATCACATTTTGCTTGAATATTGATGGAATAAGTATAAGTAATATTGAGGTATAAGTACTTACTAGTATTTATGCATACGTTATTAAGTATTTACTAGTGAAATTCATACGAAGCTGGTAAGTACTTTGTCTCTTAGTAAACGCTTGTTCACCAGCACTTACTTAAGCTGTATGCATATGAAAACCAAGTATTTACTTAAAAATCGTCAAGTAAAAGCATTTCCAAGTTTTTATGCATGATATAAATTCAGACTGCAGTGTGCGAACATACTCTGATGTGTGAAAATCAAACACATTCATTTGTATATTGGATGTGCCCACTGGAATAAATGACTGGAATAGTGGTATCTGCCAAAACCACTTACCGAAAAATCAAGAAACTGCGGGAACCTCCGAAAATGTGCCATCTCTTTCTAGATCGGTATGTAGAGTGGTTTATATAGAGATGAAGCGATAACCGGCAAGTTAGTCTAAATTGTGACCTGAACGTGATTTAAATAGTGTTGATGAGTAAATTTCCTTAGTGAGTTGAATTGTTAACCGTTTTTTATATAAAAGAATTCTACAAATAAGAGTGTGTAAGAATAATGTTATGCCCTTAACGTTTAAATATGTGGCCGCCACGGCTGGTTCGAAGAAAGCTAAGTCTAGAGGTCCAATTTTCCACCACTTTTTCGAGCATTTGGGGACGTATGTCAGCAATAACGCCACGAATGTTGGCTTCCAAGGCCCCCAACGTTTCTGTTTGTTGGCATAGAGGAGCGATTTTACATATTCCCAAAGAAAATAATCCAATGGTGTCAAATCACACGGCCTTGGTGGCCAATTAACAGTTCCATTCCGCGAGATTATGCGCTCATCGAATTTTGTTGGAACCACATCTTATCCACATTCATGTTATCCGATTTGGGAACACAAAAGTCGGTTATTATGGCTGTATACCGGTCGTCATTTTCGTCAACTGGCTATCCAGTATCATTTCCGAAGATGTATGGCCCAATGGCTCCACCAGCCCAGTCAAACAGTCAGTTTTTGTAGACGTAATGGCTTCTCAAGGGTATCATGTAGATTTTCTTCACCCCAAATGCGGCAACTTTGCTTGTTGACGCAGCCATTCAACCAAAAATTAACCTCATCACTGAAAAAAATCGCGATGAAAATCAATATCCAGATCAATCTCATTTTCGGCCCATACACCAAAATCAAGATGAATTACATTGTCTCGTGGCTTTAATTCTTGCACAAGCTGGATCTTGTAAGGTCAAAGCTCCAATTACTGTGCACGGTGGCGAATCGATTCATTCGGGTCATTTTCAACACTTTGCTCTACAGCGGCAATTCTTTCTTCGGTGCGCACTGTTCGACGTCTCTGCGGATGAGTATTATCACATAGAGTAAACGTCGTGTGAAAACGATATATGGTTATCCGAATTAATTGATCTGATGGGTGATTATGTCGACCATACAATGGACGGAGCTTGCGGTAATCTTCGCAAGCTGAACCATTATTATCGAACCTGTTCATGATGAAATGGCAAACCAAACTGAATATAAACGACATTAGAGTTGCCTGATTTGACCACGAAATGTCAGTTTTATCTCTATTCGAAAATCCAACCACTAAAAAAAAAACCCAATTGTACAAGAGAAAGATAAAAAGTAAACACTCAAATTTGAAATGCTTAATGGCTTTATTTATATTTATTCGGCTTTTTAAAACGTTTTTAGGTTGTTTTAAAATTGTGTTGCTTCCACGCTACTACTTCTCACGCTGGCTTTATTCTTTGTACTCGTTTGTTAAGACGATGTTGTGCAAAATCAAATAGAATAAGTCCCGTGATTGGCCAGCCAACCTTTTTTCACAATCTTTTAACAACCAAAGGCTTGAGGTGGATCATAAGTACTTTTCCAACATGAAAAGCTGTTCATAAACTGAATTAAAATCAGTTGAAGTATCCGTGCCTCTCGTAGAAGCAAAAGTAAACAAACTAAAGTGCGAATATTCTCCCGGTCCCGACGGCATACCCTCTATAGTTCTGAAAAAATTGTATAACCTATTTAGATGAAACGCCTGCTGCTCTTTTCCAACTCTTTCCTTTTCTTTGGAAGAACTCTTTCATAGTCCCCTTATATAAAAAAAAGGTCTGAGAACGAAATTTCTAACCACCGTCCAATTCCTAAGCAATCTTGAAAGTTATTTGAAAGCATTGTTTATGATACATTATTTCTTAATTGTAAATCTATCTGTTCTCCAAACCAACACGGATTTCTTAAAGGTGGGTCAGCAGCTACCAACGTTACAGAATTCGTATCCAACACTTAGAGAACGGCATTGAGGTCGACGCATTTGCCACTGACTTTAGTCAATCTTTCGATAAAATTTCAGATGAAATCATTTCATTATTAAACTTAAAGCAATACAAACCTCTGTGCAGATGCTCTGTGTCTGACACTCCGGATTTGGCTAAAATGGGCCACATGCCTCAAGGTAGCCATCTTGGTCCGTTGAAATTTGATTTGCCTATCAATGACGTTGAATGTAACGGGTGATCCAAGTAGAGATACTTTTTTCAATAGCCTTTTTTGACAGATCACGTGTGAGTCGTGTCATGCTGTCATGTTATTTTTGTTTAGTATTGTTTGGCATTTCATAATGGAAAGACTTACGCGTGAACAACGTTTGCAAATTGTTCAACTTTATTATGAAAATTCACGTTCTGTGAGGAATTTGTTTCGTGCACTTCGCTCAACTTATGGTCAACATAATAGGCCTACTGAGCGTACTATTCGCAACACCATCACCCATTTTAAGACCCAGCATTCATTATTGGATAATAGACTTTTTTAGACTTCTTCCTGTGGGGATATGTAAAGTCAAAAGCTTATGCCGACAAACCCGCTTCATTCGCCAGTTACCAGTCGAAATGCTCGAACGAGTGATCGAAAATTGGACTCAACGGATGGACCATCTGCGACGTAGCAACGGCCAACATTTGATAGACATAATCTTCAAAAAATAAATGCCAAAGCATGTTCTTTCAAATGATAATAAACATTCTCCATTAAATTTGAATTTTCTGTGTTTTTTTCTTGAAAAAAGTTGGGAACCTCGAAATGGATCACCCTTTATATATATTAAGAATGTCTAAATATCTTGATCAGACACTTTTTCAAAAGGGTTGTTTTTTTTTTTGAGAAAAGTGGGCGAATTTTGAAAAAAAAAAAAACAAATGGCCTATGTCTTTCGCATGGCCAACCATGTAAATTTGTTGAGAATTACGTGAGTTATATGATAAACGCACAAAATATCAAGTTAGTTTTATATATATATTTATTAATTTTTTGAAAATAAATAATATGAATTCACT
Source organism: Rhingia rostrata (assembly GCA_949824845.1). NCBI lineage: Eukaryota > Metazoa > Arthropoda > Insecta > Diptera > Syrphidae > Rhingia > Rhingia rostrata. Next base: position 74,276,037 of record OX463757.1, on the reverse strand, counting down.
AAAATTGAACTAAAAAAATTACGTATTTGTCAAGGAAAAATTGAAAGAAACCAAAGCCAACAGACAAAAACGACGACACTTCGCAAAAACTTATGAAAATTATGGAAATAATTGTTTCCCTATGTCAGAAATATAATATAATGTACGGGTGATCCAAGTAGAGATACTTTTTCAATAGCCTTTTTTGACAGATCACGTGTGAGTCGTGTCATGCTGTCATGTTATTTTTGTTTAGTATTGTTTGGCATTTCATAATGGAAAGACTTACGCGTGAACAACGTTTGCAAATTGTTCAACTTTATTATGAAAATTCACGTTCTGTGAGGAATTTGTTTCGTGCACTTCGCTCAACTTATGGTCAACATAATAGGCCTACTGAGCGTACTATTCGCAACACCATCACCCATTTTAAGACCCAGCATTCATTATTGGATAATAGACTTTTTTAGACTTTTTCCTGTGGGGATATGTAAAGTCAAAAGCTTATGCCGACAAACCCGCTTCATTCGCCAGTTACCAGTCGAAATGCTCGAACGAGTGATCGAAAATTGGACTCAACGGATGGACCATCTGCGACGTAGCAACGGCCAACATTTGATAGACATAATCTTCAAAAAATAAATGCCAAAGAATGTTCTTTCAAATGATAATAAACATTCTCCATTAAATTTGAATTGTCTGTGTTTTTTTTCTGTAAAAAAGTGGGGAACCTCGAAATGGATCACCCTTTATCATTGGAAACTTATATTTATCTGTTTATGCCAATGGCATGAAAATCGTTAGAAAGATTTCCTCCTCTGCTGATTCTTACCCACTTCAAACAGATTTAAAAATGTTTCCACCCGATGCCAAAAAAAACTTCTTGGAGCTCAATCATCAAATGCCAGACCATAACTTACCCCCGTAAGCGTCTCCCGACAGTCGCAGATCATATTCAATCTTTGATGAGCCAGTTCCTAATGTTCTTTTCTGGCATGACTTGGGTGTTATTTGTGGCAGAGAACTTAACATCCGCTTTTATATTGATAATATCATCAGCAGAGCCAAATCCGCACATGGGTTTGTAAAACGATTGTCTAAGTTTCTAGAACCCTTATGTCACAAAATCTCTCTTCTTCACATTTATGTGATTTGACTTTGGGACAGTTTGCCCTAAGCAACATAATTTAATATCTAAAAAACCGAAAAGAAGAATAAGAGTTTGTAAGGATTTTTTTTAAAGGATACACTCATAATAAATATATTTGAATTTTTATTTATATGTTGAAAACACCAATTTCACAGTTTCATTTTTTATTAGGATCATTAACATGCATAATTGGAATTACCCTAGCCAATCAAACGAAGTTAACATTTGATTTATCCATTATAGTGCACTATTTTCAAACGTATATTTGAGAAGTAAATATGCAAATGCTGCCAGATTCAGATTTTGACAACCAGTCGACACACCAACCAGCCGTTTATCTTTCTCTTTCAACAGCGAGTTGCTTTTAAAAGCTGTGAACACGCGGTTGGAGAAAAATGGTTTGCACGCGGTTGGAAACGTGCGTGGAAGAGAACCATCATTAATAATTAATAGTGAAAAAGCGAAAATAACAAGCAATTAATAATAAAATAGTGAAAGATTCACTATAATTCTAAAAATAAAAAAGGATTATTAATAGTGAAATTGATTTCGACGGATAAAAAAAAAAAAAAAACAAAACCACCACGCAGATATCCAATCGCGTGCCCATCCACAGCCCCGTATGGGGGGCTTAAAGAGTGTCGGAAGGGACAATCCTCCGCAAAACATAAAAGGGGATATAAAGACATCTCGTTTGCTCCTTTTTTTTAAAAAATAACCCCAAAATAGAGAACTCATCCCCAACCTCAATAGACGGTTCATCTAATCCGAAAAGACCAAAGACGATTGGCACTTCAGCCATAAATATTTCCAGCCACTCACCAATGGAGAGTATGGACGAAAACCCCTTTGCAATCTTGGGCGACATCAACATCGCAAAGAGACAAATAAGCCCTAAGGCAAGGAACAAATATCTCCACAAAATTCCCGAGCAACCAACAGTCGACTGGTGGACTTCATCGCAATCATCTAACGACAATGCTGACCACATAGTAGATACCAAAATACGTCAACAGCAGCCGGGAAGCGCAGCAGTATCCACCAGATCCCCAAACAACACCAGAGGAAGACTCGACAACAGCAAGAGTAGCAACCAGTCAACCCATCATCACACGTTAAGAGCAGCTGGATCCAGCTCAGCTCCAACCATCAACAACTCCAGCAAGCGACCGGGTAAGTTTTGTCCACCTATTTTTATGTTCGATGTCGATACTAGGAAATGATCATCCGACGTTATTGAAAAAGCTAAATTAAGTCCTTTTAATTTTAAATTCGTTGCGTGTTACAAACGCAAAACCAAACTATGGGTGGACGAACCAGGGGTCCATCGGGAAATAATGGCAAAACTAAAGAATAACGATGATATACAAGCGTTTTCGTTCACGCTAAAAGAACAAAAAACAGTGAACTTAATTTTAAAGGGGTTATCTTCCGATTTCTTGGCCGAAGAGATCCATAGAGAAATTGAAGAACTGGTCCCAGAGACAGTTGAAAAAGTAGTTAAGTTTGAAACAATTAAGTCCAAAAAAGAAGGGCTAAATTATAACCTTTTCGTTGTGCGTCTTTTTCCAGGGAGGCAGGCAGATGAAATATTGAGGATAAGATACCTCTCACACTTCCAGGTATACTGAGAAAAACCTCATGGTAATAAGGGGGCACTTCAATGTAGATATGCCAGAAATTCGGGCACTTAGCCAAAAACTGCGCGAATAGATACCGCTGCGTAAAATGTGAAATTAACCACCAACCAGGGGAGTGTCCCCTTAATACCAAGGCTCGGGAGGAGACAAAGGCGCACTGCGTAAACTGCGGTTTAGACCACCCAGCAAATTACAAAGGGTGTGAGTCCTATAAGGCCTACACGACTCATAAGAAAAAGATCTTCAAAGAAGCTCTTGAGAGAAGAGAGAGGGCGTCTCAAGACCAAAGATGCCTCATACCAGCAGTCAGCCGAGTCTCTCCCGGGGTCTCATTCGCCGACCTCCTCAGAGGAGACAATACATCTAATTAATCAGAGTTAATCAGAGCAATAAACAGGACTTCCTGAACCAATTTCTTGATATTTCGAAAAACTTGTTTGGAATGGAGGTTTCAAGTTTATTAAATAAAATAGAAAATTTCGTCGAGAATTTTAACAAAGGAGGGGAATCCCTGTCACAGAAAAGGATTAACTTTCTTAATATTCTCAACGAAATTTTACTTAGTAATAAATAATGTCGTTAAAAATCATGACTTACCTAGAAAAAAAAAAAAAAAAAAACGAAACAATAAATCGAACATAATTATTGGTGGACAAAACTTACCCAAGTCCTAGATTTAAGCCCTTACATTATATTTATCTTTTACACTATCATTTTATTACTAAAGTATCTGTGATATGAACATACGTTAATTTGTTAAATAATCGTAATACTTACCAAAACACAAGACTGTTTATACCGAAAAAATTCGTGACACACAAAAAAAAACATAATAATAATATTAATTAAAAGAAAAGACAATTCGCTTTCGAATGAAAGGTATTCAAAGTATCCACTCTTCCAACTAATGGCACATGAGTAAGAGGATAGACCAAAACATAACAGTCTTCCCTTACCCTCTTTTATGTTTAAGTGTAGTATGTACATATTTTCGTAGTAGTATTGTATATAGTTTGTATTATATGTACCATATGTATTCCATATCACGACAATAAGTCGTAAGAGACAGCAATATAGCTACAATTGAGCAATAGCTAAAATGAATCGAAAAAGAAACAGTATAGCCATGTACGCATTCTGAAACAAAAAAAAATTACTTAAAGAGAGAGCCATACATTATAGCCTCACATTATATAAAGATTATATCCTCAATATATCCAACTCGCTCTATTTATAAGTTACCTTATGTGAAATTCGTATAGAAAGTCTCAATAAAGAATCTGAATCTCTTTCAACAGCATTGTTTTTAAAATTATATTCCTCTCTTAACATTTTTTTTTAGATTACATAAAGTAGCTTGGAATCCATATCCCAATAAAAAATCAAGCAGTACGAATGGCTGGAAAAGGAACACTTGCCGAAGCCGCAGATTATGCACTAACATTAGAGGCTGCTGATCAAGCATCCCAAGGAGCTCAATAACAATTGGCCACCATTGAATACTCTTGTGAGACTTCGCGGGGCAGAAGTTGGTTTCTGGAATCGACGCCCAAAGTACCACAATCCAAGTATCCCAAATGAAGAAAGTCAACAGGAGTCTGATAGTAGATGCGACCATCCGCAGGAAAGAACTTGCAGCTACAATTGCTACTTCTTCCATTATCCGTAAAGCCATCGTCCGTGAGTAATGCATTTATTGCCTGAGGACCGCAACTGGAGAAAGAGCTCGAATATATGGCGAACTACGACTGATGATATACCTGTAACGAATGCATTATTGGAGTGGAATTCATGAAGGCTCATGAAGTAATCTTGGATATTGGCACGCAGGTCTTGCAGTATCGAAATGTGGAGATCCCACGGGAATACGATCCAGCAAAAGCAGTTATTCTAAAAACAGTCGTCGGGAAGGACCAAGTGCTACCACCGTCATCAGAAACTGTTATATGGGTTAAGCTGGAGGGTGCTCCTGGCAGCCACCGATTCCTACTGGTTGAACCAGAAGCAGACGATAGTTTCCAAAAGTACATAACTACAAAAATGTACGCGTAACCAAAGGACAACATGGTTCCAATAAGGGTCTTAAACACTCGACCACACGAAGTGAGAATTCCAAAAAGAAAAGTGATTGCTAAATGTGTATGGGTTAACACAATATAAATCATACACGGAGGCTAAACCAATGCTACCATCTAAGAAGACGGCCATAACGAGATCGATTCTCAACTCATACAAACTGAATCAGGAGCAGCAAATTCATGCGAAAATTTTGTCGAAGAATTTGCTCATGTATTTGCTGCAGATGATGGGAAATATGGCCGCACACACTTGGTGCAACACTAAATCGAAAATGGAGATGCTAGATCAATGCATCAGAATGCAAGGCGGCTGTCATAAGTCAAACAAGCTGAAGTTGCACTGGAACTGGTTGCTACGATGAAGAGGGACGGACAGTTAGAAAACTCCAATAGTCCGTGGGTATCATCAGTGGTACTGGTTAAGTAGAAATATGGCACCATCCCGTTCTGCGTTGACTATCGGCGGTTCAACAATGTCACCAAGAAGGATAGTTATCCTCTCCCTAGGATTGATGACACACTCGATGGTTTTCCACACTGGATCTGAACAGCGGCTACTGGCAGGTTTAGATTCACCCTAACGCGAGGGGGAAGAGGAAATGGCATGTGGCATTTCAAAGTGATGCCATTTGGTTTGTCCAACGCTCCTGCAACTTTTGAGCGACTGATTGAGTTCGTTCCGCGAGGATTACCGTAGAAAATCTGACTGGTAGACGATGATGATGTAATTGTCGTGGAAATTTCATTTGAAGAACACCCAAACAACTTGCGCTAGGTATTTCTAAGACTTCAGAGTGCCCATTTGAAGCTTTATCCTAAGAAGTATGCACACTTCAGATCCGATGTTCGATTCCTCGGCAACATTATCTCGACTAGTGGAGTGAGGACCGATCCCTAAAAGATTGAAGCTGTTAAAAATTGGCCGGTCTCCAAGGACAGACATCAACTAAGCAGCTTCCTAGGACTTGCGACATAGTATATGCGATTCTCACGGAGAGAGTAAAGCAATTGAATTGGTCAAGGGAGTGTAATAACGCTTTTCAAAAACAAACAGCAGCTATGTCAAGGGCATATCCTGACGGTAAAAAGACCATCATTGTCGATGCCGACGCAAGAAATTTTGGAGTCGGAGCAGTCTTATCGCAAGTACACTAGAGACAGGAAAGAGTGGTGGCCAACTTAAGCAAGGTACTGTACAGACTCCTTCTGGTCTGTACGGATGTACGATACGCGATTCTACTGGCTGTCTGCAAGAGAAGACATCGGCAAGTGGTGCCGAAAAAGCATAACATGCGCCGCCTGTAAATGATCAAAACGAATGACGCAGGGAACTATGAATCAGTCCAACTGCTGGGGCACCGTTTGAAATGACAGTAATAGATAATGCAACCAGGAAACAAAAACCGTATTGGAACAGTTCGCGGTAGAATCTTTGAGTCCAGAGTATTCCATGATGCTTGCCAGCGGTTAGGTAATACGAAGAACAGAACGACACCACTTTATCCACAGTATAACGAAATGGATGAACTATTCAATCGAACTTTGAAAGAACACCTCTTTAAGGTGGTAGAAGAAAAACAATGAAACTGGGATCGTTGCATTCCCTTGTTCTTGATGGCGTATATGCCCTAGGCATCTTAAACGTCCAATGCATAGTTTTTTTGACCAGGGGCACTTCGCTGTACAGTTCGTATAGTTCTTGGTTGGATTTTAGTCTTTTTTTTTTTTTTTATAATTTGCGCGCACTCAAGGGGTTATGAATACCCTTTATATGTTTTAGCACAGTGCGGGCGTTAAGGAAATTAGGGATAAGAAGAAAGGAGATACCGATGCACATTGGTTTTAAATGTTTGTAAGTTATAATGGAGAGGAAAAACAGAGTTTGGTAGAGCATTCCACATTCGTGTTGTTCGGTTTATGTATGAATCTCTATATTTCAGCGTACGTCCGAAGATAGGCTTGAGGGTAAACTGATTTGCATTCATTGCGTAACGAGTATTGCGGCTGAATTGTTGAATCGGAGGAATGCAGCTGGCTATTTCATTTGAACATTGGTTGTTAAAATAGCGATAAAACAAGGTAAGGCAGGAGATGTTTCGACGGTGTTCAAGCGAAACTAAGGAGTTCGCTATTCTTATGTCTCCTATAAGTTTTTTCGCACGTGTTTGAATCCTATCTAGTAGGTGCAATGTTGATTTTGGTGCACCTGACCAGACATGGGCGTTGAATTCAAGTTTTGGGCGTATAAACGCTTTATATATTGTGGCCAGATCAGAGGGGGTGAAATATTTCTTACATCGATTTAGGAAACCTAGACATTTCGCTGCGTTTTTAGCGACTTCGAATATGTGATCGTTCCAACGTAAGTCGTTACTAACACACATACCTAGCATGGAAAGCTTTTCGGTTTCTTCGACGTAAGTGCCATTCATGGATAATGGCTCTAGATTTTGGTTACGCTTTAATGACAGAAGACAGCATTGTGTTTTGGAAGCATTGAATTCCACTCTATTAGATTTACCCCATTTGATAATGCTGTCAAGGTCGGAATTCAATGAGCTTAACATATTTTGACGTTTAGAGTCCACGTTCGAAGGTGAGGGACGAGGACCTGTAAACGAATATGAGAAGCTGAGGGTACTGTCATCAGCGAAGGAATGAATTGGATTAGAAGTTACAGACAGGAGATCATTTATAAAAATGAGAAAGAGAGTCGGAGACAAAACTGAGCCTTGAGGGACACCAGCATTTATTTGGTGAGTTACAGACTTGAAACCATCCAAAACAACTTGAATTGAACGTTTCGAAAGATAATGTCTAATCCATAGAAGAAGTTTTTCGTCGATTCCAAATGCACGCATTTTCGACAAAAGGGCTTGATGCCAAACCCTGTCAAATGCCTTTGAAATATCAAGCGCAACAATCTTGCTTTCGCCACCATGGTGAATTGATTGGTTCCACTTTTCGGTGAGATATGCCATCAAATCACCAGTAGACCTGTTGCTGCGAAAACCATACTGCCGGTCATTGAGAAGTTTTCGTGTTTCAAGATATTTCATAAGCTGACGATTTATCAGCGTTTCAATGACCTTGGAAAGAAGGGACGTAAGTGCAATTGGACGGTAGTTGGAGAGAGAAGAAGATTCGCCTTTTTTTGGTACAGGCTGGACAAATGCTGTTTTCCATCTACTCGGAAAGAGTCCTGATGAGTAGGATAGATAGAAAAGCTTGCGCAGTGGTTTTGCTAGCGTAGAAGAACACCTCTTCAGAATGATGGGGGATATACCATCTGGACCAGCGGATTTATGTATGTCAAGATCAGATAAAACTCTTGCAACTGTACGAGTACGAAAGTGAATTTGTCCCATAGAATGATCTACGTTCTCAAGTACAGGAGGATACTGAACACAATCTGGCAATGTAGAGTTGGCTGCGAAATGGGCAGCAAGCAGATTGGCTTTGTCTAAAGAGCTGACAGCTGGAATGTCATTGTGAATGAGCGTCGGAATTGATGTTGATGCCGAATTTTTTATGTTTTTAACAAATGACCAAAAGTTTTTACTACCTCTGGGACATTGTAGAATTTTTTGTCTCAACGTTCGGTCATAGAGGAATTTGACACGCTTTAAATGGGCATTACAGTCATTTCTGGCTTGTTTGAATTTTGCTCGGTTTTCCTCAGTTGGGTTGGTCTTGTACAACCGAAAGTTTGTCTCTCTCAACCTGATAGCTTCTTTGCAGCTCAAGTCATATCACCCTTTTGCCTTTGGTCTGATACTCTTAATTCTGTTGGGAATAAAAGATCTCATACCAAAGAGAATGATATTTGAAATCATATCAGCAGCAGCATCCACGTCACTATCGAGGAAACATAGTGACCAGTTAAAATTCCTAAAAAAACTGTTTAATGCTTCCCAATTGGCTTTCTCGTATTGCCATACGGTTTTTTTGGGAATTTGCTCTTTAACTGTGTGGTTGGAGTACGAGAAATTTGTTGATATGATACAGTGGTCTGACGAACCTAGAGGCGATAATACATTGATGATGTATTTATCAGGGTGAGAGGTAAGAAACAAGTCCAGGGTGTTGGCGGCTTGACTGTTAATATCCGGTATGCGTGTCGGCTCATTTACAAGCTGGGTTAGGTTGTTTACCTCAGCAAAGATCTCAACATACCTTCCTTCGGGTGTTGTCTGTCCAGAATGTTGAAGCCACGTAGAATTGTGTACATTGAAATCGCCCGCAATGACGATTTCAGTGTGAGGATGCAGGGATACAATTCTAGAGATGGAGTCGGACAGTGCATCAAACTCGTTAAGGGTTGAATTACTGTCAAGGTTTGGGCTTCTATAAATGAAACAGTAGTGGATTAAATGCCTACGGACATGGAATTTCAGCCATATAAAATTAAATTCCGGATTGGAACATTGGCCGTATTGATGTTGAATTTGGTAGGCTACGTCACTACGTATATATATGGCGAGACCGCGGTGAGAAAAGAATAAAGGCACTAAATTATATCCAGGTAGGGTTAATTCTGATAAGTCAGTATTCACCCCCACCTGTGTTTCACTTAGTGCCAAAACAGCTGGTTTGTATTTACAAATGTGGGCGTATGCAGAAAAAAGATTCGATTTTAAACCACGAACATTGCAAACGTCCACTCTAAATTTCCTTTCCATTAAAACACATACATTAAAAAACACAATACCGACGACAGACTAAGCTTGGCTGAGAAGTGAAGGTTCGCGTTGGTTGTCTAAAATAACTTGTCACAGGTGTTATGCCCGTATGACAAGTTAAGTTATACGCACAACAAAAAAAAAGTTCACTCACAGCCCGCTATACATCGGTTATTGCCTATGCTTCACCAATGCGAGCGCACGCATGAAAAGAAAATTCATACGGCATTTGCATTTGTGATGCACGGGCAAATAGCAAACGAGGTGGAGGAGGACGCGATGGGCTACCACACACTGCGCTATTTTTTTTTTTTGTTATTGATTTTGTTATTTTTTTTTTTTTTTTTTTGATCACTGCACTTCACTGTTGTGGTTGTTAGTTTTTTCTGTGTTGTTTGTTTGTTTTGACCGTGTTTATTTTGTTTTTGGGGGTTCGATGGAGACCGACAGATTGCGTGTGTAGCCGCGACGGAGAGTGAATCGGCACTGTCTCCATAGCTCGTCGACGCATACGGGCTGGGAAGATAAGTGTCTTATATAGGATTTCCATAGTAATCGAGTGAGGGCTTTACTACTGAATTGCCTTCTTAGTTCAAAGAAAAAGCGGTCGGCAAGATTAATTCTTCGTTGAATTTCTGACGACATGTTGTTGTCAGAGTTAATAGCGGAGCCGATACAGACAAAGTCCCATACTAACTCAAAGTTATATCTGTCAATGGTGACGTTCTGTCCTATTCTTCGACGTTGTGTGTCCTTTCGTGTTGACAGGACTTACTTCGTTTTGCCCTCATATACTGGTAAACCAATTTTTGCCGCTTCCTCCTCTATACTAGCAAACGTGGCTATGACATCACGGCATATGCTGGAAGTTGTACCGAATTTTGGAAAATTGTGCATCTGGTGTTGGCTCTGGAGCTTTGCACAATCCTGTCAAGAATCAAATTGAAGGAGTCACATGACAGCGCATTGCGTTGCCTAAATCCTTTTTTGGTATCGAATTTGTTGGTGAGGTCATTTCCAACCCTTATGGAGCAACAAGAATTGTCCATCGTCATTCTACTCAAACAAGTATGGGCAGTATACCAAAACTAGACATGGCTCTGTATAGTTCGTCTCTATAAATGTGGTCGTATGCGGCTTTGAAAACGATGAATAGGTGGTGGGTATCGATTTGGACTTCGTGGGTTTTTCTAGGATACGCCGAAGTGTAAAAATTTTATCGGTTGCGGACTTTCCTGGCCTAAGACCACAGTGATAAGGGTTCACATATTACGGCAGATAGATATTGTAGGTGATATTGAGGAGACTTATGCTTCTGTAGTTGGCGCAGTTGAGAGGGTCTCCTTTTTTGTGGATCGTGCAAATGATGCTGAGGTTCCATTCTTCAGGCAAACTTTATTCCGACTAGATTTGGCTTATGAGTTGGTTGGTGTTTCTAACCAAGTCCTCTCCGCAAGCTTTATAAAGCTTAGCGGGAAGGCCGTCATTTCCAGTAGTCTTATTAAGCTTGAGTTTAGATATTGCTATCCTCACATCACTCAGGTCGAGTGGTTGGCAGTTTTCACTGTCGTTGCCAATATTGAATAGTTCGTTCTGCCTCGCAGCGGAATGTTGTTCGTTATCGCCGTTTAACAGTCTGCAGAAATCGTTCTTCCATATCCTGAGCATCGACTGTGTCTCAACTACGATATTTCCTTGTTCATCTCGACAGGATTCTGTTCGGGCCGTGCATCCTTGGCTTTGGCAATTCCTTTTTCTTCTTTCTGAAAAGCCGGTGTTCTTCCCTCCTTCTCAGCCTTCACCTGCAGCTTAGCCTTGTAGGCCTCGTTCTTAGCTGATAGCATCTGTTTTTATTCCTCATCAAGCCAGGGGTATCTTGCTTCTGGGCGCGAGAAACGTAGAACGTTTCTGCTCACTATAACACGCCTTGATGCGGATAGTTACAATGCGTTATCTAATTTCTTGGAAACGTAAGACTTCTTGCCTAAGTCTGGCATTTATAAGAAATCCGCATCCGAATAGTCGCTGTTTCCGGTCACTATAACATGCTCCGTAGTAGATTTCAAAGCTTTTTATCCTCATTTTGCCCGGCCCATCGCATAGTATTTCCTGGATGGCAGTAAAATCTACTCTGTAGCAGTTTAGGGCTTCTGCTAGTTATTCGCTTGCACCTCTCCTGTTAAATTCTCCCATTCCAGGTGCAGATACGAACGTCGTTGTACTTTTTTGTATAGCCAGGTAGTCAACAATTAAATCAGTCTTATTCTAGGCTACTACTCGCTTTGTCACAATTAATTTTTCCATAGTTGGGTAGTTAGCCCAAAGCACAACCCCCAACCTGGAGGGCCAGTTCCAATTTATTAGATAGCAATAGGACATGGGGCCATCAGTATATACTACGGGATGTAGCGTTGCCGTTGGCCTTTCGGTTCATTCGCCACTATCTCTGTTTAAGGAGCCTGAATAACCCTTGAAATTCCTAGACAACCTGTTGTCCGAAAATGTCGAAGCAGCTTGTCTAGGTTCACCTGGTACAGCAGGCCGGGTTATCATTCCGTGCCATTCTGATCTGGCTGTTTATAGTGTTGCTGTTTTTCGTCGTGTTATCAACAATCGAGCTTATCGTTTAGCAAGTCAAATCCGGTTGGATGAGACCAGTACCCGATGCTTACCACTTGGAGGTTAAAAAAAAGCACTTGATATGTAGACAGAGTTACAAGCAAACCGGAGTCTACTACCCTCGTTCTGCAGCACCCAACCATATCAGCGCAACAGAAACTTTATTTCAGTAAGGAGATTCGGTGTGACTATATAATCCCCAACGTAAACATGGAATATCGCCGAAGCTACTGCCAAAATGAGAAGGGATCTACAACATAAACGACGTTCTCTACCGCATACAGAAAGAACTTCGAAGAAAATTGAAGGTAGTGCATATGGATCGGTTACATCGTTATTAAGGTGAAACTAAAGATACATTTTTTCGGGACGAAAAATTTTAGGAGGGGAGCAATGTTATAAATTCTGAATGCAGAGTGCGAACATATCCTGATGTGTGAAAATCGAACAGATCAATTTAGTGTACATTTGTGGTACTGCATGCGTCCACTGGAATGTATGACTGGAACAATCATGAAACTGCGAGAACCTCCGAGAATATTTTTTTTTTACATATTTTTGCCTAAGTTTGAAGTTTGAAACCACTTTTTCCAAAAATTATGCATATATTTCGCATTAGGTAAAAATAATCTATTAGAACAATATCTTGGCTTTGGAAAATTGCATAATAAATTAATTTTCATCAATGATCTCTGATGACAGTACTCTCAGCTTCTCATATTCGTTTTCAGGTCCACGTCCCTCATCTTTGAACGTGGAATCTTAACGACAACATATGCTAGGCTCATTGAATTCCAACATTGACAGTATCATCAAATGGAGTAGAATTCAATGCTTCCAAAACACAGTTCTGTTGTTAAAGTGAAATCAAAATCTAGAGCCATTATCCATGAATGACACTTACGTCTAAGAAACCGAAAAACGTTCCATGCTATTTATGTGCGTTAATAACGACTTACGTTGGAACGACCACATATTCCAAGTCACTAAAAATGCAGCGATATGTCTAGGTTTCCCAAACCGATGTAAAAAATATTTCACCCCTTCTGATTTGGCCACAATATATAAAGCGTTTATACGCCCTAAATTTGAGTTTAACTCCCACATCTGGTCAGGTGCACCAAAAACAACATTTCACCTCCACGATATTATTCAAACGCGTGCGAAAAAAATTAAAGGAGACATTAGTATATCGAAATCTATAGTTTCGCTTGAACACCGTAGAAATATCTCATGCCTTACATTGTTTTATCGGTATTTTAACAACCAATGTTCAAATGAGGTAGCCAGCTGCATTCCTCCCATTCAACAATTCAGCCGCAATACTCGTAAAGCTATGAATGCAAATCAGTTAACCCTCAAGCCTATCTTCGGACGAACGTTGAAATATAGAGATTCATACATTAACCGAACAACGCGAATTTGGAATGCTGTACCAAACACTGGTTTTCCTTTCCCTTATAACTTACAGGCACTTAAAACCAATGTGCATCGGTATCTCCTTTCTTCTCATCCCGAATTTCCTTAACGCCCGCACTGTGCTAAAACATATAAAGGGTATTTATGACCCCTTGAGTGCGCGCAAATTATGATAAATTGTAGGTATTTCCGTTGTCTTTTTAATATTTTATTTCCGTTTTTAGTAATTTTTTTTATAAAAATTCCCCTCCCGCCCAATCGAGGGGTGATAGACCCTCCCTCCCATAGAATAAAATGCTCGTTGGCATTTGATTTCAAATAATTGTAATAAATTGTTAAACGAGAATAAAGTCATAGCCGTTTTGTAAATAATGGAATTCTTCTTGTATCGCTGTCAAAAGAGAGAGACATTTCTTGCATGAAGTTCCCATTCATTCAACTTCAAGCTACATATTCACATTGTGTAAGCGCTTGCGGCTTGCCTTGATTTTAACTTTCGACTCAGCTACAAGCGTCAGCTACAGATACAGATCCAAGAAATGTATCTCATTTTTGACAGCGATATAAGATAAACGCTAAAGATACGCATTCTGGGCGGTCATTTACACAATGTGTATCTTCGTGAATCTGTAGCTTGAAGTTGAATGAATGGCAGCTTCATCCACGAAAATTATCTCTCTTTTGACAGCGATACAAAATACCAGCTACAGATATGCATTCTGGGCACTTTCAAATTCTTGCAAAATTTACTTGTTGGCAACTTCCTGCCATAACTCCTCTGTTTTCGTCACCTTTGATCGGGAAGTATAACAACTTGGAACACACAATTAATTTCCCATACTATTGGAAAAGAATTGCTTTCTAATTGTGATACACATTACCTGTTTGTTGTGTGTACATTAGGAGAAGTTTGTTAGTCCCAATTAATTTTCAGTTGGTGAAAAATGTTAAAATCCGAAGTTCAGCATCAATTTTGGATAACTAAAAAAGCTGTTCAAAGGAAATTAGGCTCTAAGGAAGATGAACATATAGTATCATCAGACGCCGGTTTGGATTCTAAAATTGTTTTATTTAAATCCATATCGGAAACTTGTCTGAACCTAAACAAGATTATCGACCAATATCAAGAAAGATTGTGCATATTGTCACAGGAAGAATGTACTTTTGGTAGATTTCTAAAGGAAATTGGGAAGCGAAGCAAAACAACTGGGACAAGTATAACTAATTCCGGAAAAGCTATATATTACTGCGGACAACAACGAATGTCTGTTAGGGTACCATTGGTACGGCTTCAGCATGAGGTAGATGTTTTCCGGTGCCGAGCAGTTGGTGATACTCTTAGCACAATGAATTTAATGGAAAAAGAAAGAACAGAATATAGAGCAGCGCTTTCATGGATGAAATCGATTAGCAGTCAATTGGATCCTGATAGTGGCAAGGGCCTTGACAAATTTCGCCGTGCACAATCTCATGTTAGAATAGGTAAAGAAAGTTTTGATAAGCTTTCGTTGGACTGTGTTCAAAAGGTATTGCATTTTGATTTTTTGTATTGGCTATATCAAAAATATTTTAATATTTTTAGATAGATCTTCTGGCAGCAGCTAGATGCAATATGTTTTCACATGGTTTAGTTGCATACATGGCAGCCTTACTTCAGTTTTCCAAAAAATCTGCATCTACCTTTAAAACGGTCGCGTCTTCAATTGTTGTGCATCCACGTTACGATTTCTGTATTCTTAAAGATCTTTCTGCAAACAACGTTGAAAATGAACCAACAATTCAAAAAATTCAAACTAATGATAGTGATCAGTCAATGCTTTTTTCGGTACGTATAATTTATTATACTTAAATAATATAAAAATATACGCAGATTTATAAATAGTCTACATTTAGCAATATTTGATCAAAGTAGGCCAACTGTCGTGGAAATATCACACCCGGGTATTATTATAATTGTATTATCTCCTTTTTTTAAATCCACAAACAACATCACTAAGACTTTACAGGTGTCAGGTATTATATTGCCTAAGGCCTGTAGTGAAATGGCTGTGCGGAATTCCAGTTCCTTAAATGTATACTTTATAAATACCGAAGAGTAGCACTCAATCTATCGTGAGAGGTGATGTTTTGTCTCATATTCGTATTCTTTCTCTTGATCATAGGTGTGAAAATCATTCATACTTAAGTAACCAGTAGGATTGAGCGAGAGTTGTTGAACCAAATTTACATGAGTCAATTGCTTTCTAGCTGAGAGTCATTCTGTTTGCCAGCAGCAGCATTTTAATTAACTAATTCTTCATCATTATTCAATTAGCTAAAACAACAGTAAAATCACATTTATATTGCAAACAAAATTTAACAGCTGAGCAATTGATTGTGACAACTAGCAAACTGTCAAAAAAATTGGCTCGACTTGTAAGACAAACGAATGAACCCCAACAGAATGAACAAAACAAATACATTTTTTTTCGCAACAGGCTCGTTAGCACCCATTGCCGAGCTTTCTCACAATCATTCATGTGTGCGTGTGTACTTCTTGTACGATGGCAAGACCTCCTGTTTTATGCCCGAACTGCGAATTTGGGATAAACTTTTCTCGACAATTGATAGTACTCAAATGATTTGTCAGATTATCACGAGAGGATGGCCAGTGCTAAGGCTGCGAATCGAACCCATATATCATCAACAACATTTGTTAGACAAACTTAAAAAAAAATAGCCGCCATTTTCATTTTTCTTCAAGGCGTATTCGCATTGTTACTGTGATGTGATTCGTTTACATTCATAATTTAGCTGAATCATATACAATATGAAAATGTGAAAAATGTAACGTAATTTATCAATTAAAAACGGCTGGGCCGATTTGGCTGAATTTTGTCAGTTGTTTGTAATTACCAAGAGAAGTTTTTGACAAAAAAATGGAAAAAGTCGTAAAAATGCAAAAATCGAAACTTGATTTTTGTATGGAATGTTGTGTGCAATTGTTCCGGAATTTCTTTTCGAATGGAAAAATAAAAAATTCTTAGTGCAAAACTTGAAAAAATTCCCAAAAATGTAGACTTGAATCACGTTGCTTTCGTTCGTATATACTGCGTTGATTGTCTGTCGTATACCAGCATTGCAATGTACTGAAGTTTCAATCGATAATCGCCGACTGATGGTGTGCTTATGACGTTGCAGAACGACCCATCGGCTGCTGAATTCTCGAGCCTTCTGCTGCCGCTTGACAATGGCCAAATTCCTGTTGATGTTTCGACTGGATTGATATCGTCCCTGGAAAATGTTTGCGAGTTTACATCGTCGAAGTGTCGAAGTACCAAAGTGTTCTCCAGTATTTCACACAATTATGTAAATAGTTTAAATGTTCAAAGTCAAATCGCTGGTGAACTGCATTCGCAAAAATTAGTTGACACCGTGACCACCAAGGATGAGACCAACTATCCGAAGGAATTTTTTAACTCGTTTGATGTGCCAGGAACTTCGCATCATCATTTAAGGCTGATAGATCATAATCATGTTGCAAAATCTGAGTCATCCGCAATTGTGCAACGGTACGCGTCTGTCAAGAAACTGATGAACAATATGATTCAAGCGACGATCATCAAGGGTGAATTCAAAAGATTAAGTCCTCATCCCTGAAATTCTTATATGAGTGTTTCTTATATCCGTCGTGGGCTGAACTATTATTGCTTGTAACAATTCGACGCAATTAGTTTTAGCCAAAAAGTTCTCAACGTATTTTTTAGTTTCAGTCAAAAACGGAAAAAATGGACAAACAATGCAAATCGTCAAATTCTGACATTGTTGGTAATTGATCTTAACTCACAGTAAGAGGTGAAGTTGCTTACAACCCAGTCGTACATTGACCACACGTTTTGTTGTAAAATTGTAAACGTTATCTAAATCGATATAATCCGATAGGTTCAAGTACCATTGGTTTGCACAAATCGCTCCGTCCCTTTGTAAGGTATACCTTATATATAAAAGAAACGTTTTATTTTGTAGGGAAAAACTTTTAAATCATTATATCAAATAACATGATGTATAGGTAACCAAAAATACATTTTTCAAGAAAAAGACAACTTTTTGAAGTCCTGATTTTCGAGATTTTGACAAAACAAATTATAGGCCCAATTCTGCGAGAAATTTTTAATACATCTATGAGGTGCGGTTGTTTTCCAAAGAGTAGGAAGGAATCCATGGTAAGACCCATACCAAAGATAAATAATACCACTTTATGCGAAGAGTTTAGACCAGTTAAAATGTTATCATTGTACGAAACTAATAGAAGCCCAACTCCGAGTCCACATGGAGCAAAATAATTACATTATGGAACAACAATCAGGATTCAGAAAGGGATATTCATTTAAGACTGCTTTAATCTGCATGATTGAAAATTGGAAACAGGAAATAGACAAAAAAAGAGTAATAGTAGCTGTTTTTCTTGACTTTAAGCGAGCTTTTGAGACAGTAGATCGTGAAATTCTACTGAAAAAACCGATAAAATATGGAATACAAAATAATGAGTTAAAATGGTTAAAAAAATATTTAAGTCATCGCACACGGAGAACAATGGTCAACAACGAAATTTCGGACGCAAAGAAAATAATATTGGAATTCTTCAAGGTTCTGTATTGGGGGTATTTCTGTTCCTTTTATATATAAACGATATAAGCTCTGTCATAAAACATAGTAAGTTGTGTAGTATGTTCGCAAATGATGAACTACTATTTACTATCAATTTAAACATTGACTCTACTAATAAAATAAATGACGACCGCAGATTGTCAAACAACTGGCTCAAAATTAATAAATTTAGACATAAATATATGAATATAAATTCTAACAACGCTCTTAATGTACATATGGATGGCGAAAACATAGAATTGGTTAATGAATTTAAATATCTTGGTTTCGCGATTGATGAAAAACTTTAAAAACAAATATTGACTATATATGTAAAAAAGATTCAAAAAAATATATTTTTCAATTTAAAATTTAGAAATAAATTTACTATAAATTTGGACAGTCAATTTAATTAATTTTCAAACTAAATTTTATCAAAATGGCTTATATATGCCAAATAGAACCATTGCACTCTCTACCCAAAAACCAAACTACTAATAAAAGATAACACCAAACTCTTAATTCAACATTATAATTAAATCATCCTAATAAATAAATAATTTATAAGGTTCGTCCCATATAAAGTCCGTCCCATATAAAGTTCCGACGGGGAAGAGGGGTGGGCATAATACTAAAATTCGCAAATTTTAGTTTAAATTATATGTACATTTTAGAAATATAATTCAATTTATAAAACACCATTATACTCACTTTAAGGGAGAAACTGAGTATGCTGCATTCTAAAACATTTAGGCTTTAAAACGTTAAAAAAAAAGTTTGCATTAAAATCTTAAGTTAATTTACTGGTTTTGCACAATCCAAATATCTAGTCAAATTCAGCATACATATCAATTATAAATCAACGCAGTCGTTCTTGAAAAATCAGTAATTTTTGAATGTGCGGTTTTGTGCCATTTTTGTACTAACCGTAGACAATTGATCATAGTGGTAAGTATGCATGGTATAAGGATATCAATGTTGTATTGTTCCACAGGTATTATAACTACCATCTGGTTCAGGGGATTTCAATGGTTTGAAGCTTTTGATGTCTCAAAGAAGTTTTTCTTTGGTGGTGTTAAACTGGTATGCATTCCACATACCTGCCAGTATTTTCATCACAGATGAACTGATCAACTCTGCTTCAGTATCCACGGGGTAAGAGAAGCTGCTTGCAAACTGGGTGTCGAAGGCACATTCGAATTTCATCCGGTACATATCCGGTACAATGAAAATTAAATTAAAAAAAAAGAAATGTTCAAGAAAACTGTTGATGAAAGAAATCACTAATACCAGATTGTTTTCTACATTTTGTTGGATAATATATTTTTCTAACGCAGCTGTCCAATGCGGCCCATGCAGTATTCAGGTCCATGAAAAAGTTTAGTCTTGCCACTACTGTAAGTGCTTCATTTACAGATGGAACATGCACTTCTTCTTTCTCATCTTTAATGAAAACCAGTGTGTTGTGTTATGGAAACCAGCGGGTCGAAAGCAGTTATTTATGGTGCACATTAACACCACATGTCATGCCTTCTCTATAATTAAGATTACATCAAGAACCGTAATTTGAGGATTTCCTTAATCTGCAGATTCCTAAATTGAGTCTTAAGTGATTTAATGATCCCTTGATCCATAGGTTGCAGTACAGATGTGGTATTCGGGGGCAGAAATACCAGTTTGAAAGCTTTTAAGGCTTGGATGTATTGATATGCAGCAGAATTATCCACCATAAGTAAAATTTTCCTGTTTTCACAAGATCTCTACCCCAATGTCGCAATACGTTTTAGAAAATAATAGACGTCATCAATGATGTTTTATTACTTTCATATAAAAGCTTTCTTTTCTGTTCCCGTCATATTACCGGATACTACGACTATCAAACGTTCCTTACACATTTTCCCCCAAACGCATTTTTCTTGTATGAATTTATAAGTTTTGTCGTGGGTCATAAACAAAAATCTGTTTCAAAATTTAACACTCTTCAGATGCCAGATAGGGAAATCGAACAGTGCATGTTATGAGATTACACTGCAGTCGCTACAGGAAATTTAACAACTTCTTATATGTTTACAGTATACTCGTACATGATATATGTACATACATAATGTCGATACATATTTAAAAGCAGAATGAAAAAAAATCCGGCATCGTTGTAACCGATTGCAGGGACTTTGAAAATATATTGTTATATCCGGTTCATCGCTATATCAGGTATTGTTATAATCGATTTTTACTGTACATATCTGTGTTCTGAGAACGAGTCATCGTTAAAGACTATTAATTTTCTAAGCAGGTTGACTCACTGGTCGCAAGTCTGTTGCCTTGAATATTTTACATGATTCATGAGTAAATTTTAGAATCTGATTTAAAATTTGTTGTCCGTTTTTCTGTATCAACTCTAGTTTTTGAATAATAAGGAGGGATGTTTTTTGAGAAAAATTTGCATTTCACCGTACAAAAATATTTTACTATTAAAAAACTACAAACTCTGGGATTTTCTTTTATATGATTTTCTATGAATGTTGAATGACGAGTACTACCCTGAGTGCTCCACCAAAAATCAGTCATCATGTGTGCATCCCAGCGACCCTGAATTAATTCCCCTACAGTCCGCATATCTTGATGGAATCGTTCACCCTGTTCTTCACTCAAGTCACCTAGATTTGCAGGAAAAAGATCTAAATGGCTATGCACGAAGTGTACTTCGATGCTCATTAATTGTTAATCGAAATATGTTTCAAAATACATAATACGTAAAAAAAAATGAAAGAAATAAATTGAATTCTCAATTGTGCCCTCTGTTTACATTTTTTAACGTGGTGAATATCACTTTTCCCAACTTACCCATACATAAATTAATGCCTCCAAAACAGAATAGAGAACAGTTCGGCGAATCTTCATCTCCTGCCAACCAGCCACAAAAAATATCAACACACGAAACAAACCACCAACACGCTCAAATACGACACAGCCTGAACCCACACAGATTGCACATAATATGTCGAACAAATACACTCAAAACGAATGCACAATAATGGAAAAAATTGTGGAACAAATATTTGACTCCGAGCAGAAATAACGCACAAAATTGATTCAGAAGTCGGAGCTTTAAAATCTTCGCTTGAAGCTGTAAATCCGCTTGACATTGCTTAAATCAAAACAGAAGCAAATTGACACAGAACAAAACCAACAACTCAAGATGCAGTTACAAAAACTCACGTAGAGTCAACGAGGAGAAACAACAATGAATGATTTACTTTTGCACGGGGTTCCACTTTTGCCAAATGAAAATTTTTCAGCTATTTTAAATCAACTCTGCACAACTTTAAAAGCGTTAACATATTGTTTCATCAGACCAAGTTTAATATTCAGAGGTGGCAAAATGTTACGAAGTGTATTTATAACATTCAGGTCACCTGGAACTAGTGCTTCCCTATGAAGCCAATCTTTTCTTGTCAAATCTTCTGATTTGGCTCTACTATCCCATAAACATATATTACTGGGGTATTTGGTATAGCCACCTTGTTGTCCTGAAATGAAAAAAAAAAAAAAAACATCTTAAGATCAACACAAATTATCTATTTATGTTCATTATACTGTATCTTGTTTATGACCAATGCTATTGTAGGGTATTCTTCCTTAACCTAGCCTAGTTTATTTCCGTTGTGCAATAGAACACAGCTTCTATCATCCAATTCATCTGAATTTTCTTACGATGTATATGTAGATTTTAGTGATAAAAAGGGATCATACAAACTCTTTACAGGTCTAATAGCTGATGTTGATGTATCGTAAATCCATTTAGAGCGGTTGTTCTCGTTAATTCCCGATATATTAACAACACAAAAATAGCAGTTATCGTATTGATTTAAAGGTTCACGCCAGATAATTTGTGACTGGAACTTGAATGAGGTTCTCTTCTTAGTTGTCCATAAATGTAATTCTTCAACACAGATTTTGCACAGAACAGTACTGGGCACCCATTACTTGTTTTCTGTTTTCAATGGAAACCCAAAACACTTCATGTATGCTTGTTTTACGAAATCTGAGACAATGGAGGGGTCTATCTCTCTCCGTTTGGGCGGGAGATTTTCATAAATAAAAGTACTAAAAATGGTAACAAAATAACGGTAATACTTACAACTAAGTACCTAAATAATATTTTTCTAAAATTCGTTGCTCTAATTAATTCTTAGTCGAAAATTGAAAAGTATGGCATATTACTGCCGCAGTAATTGAGACTCGAGTGTAAGATCAAGACTGATTTTATTTTCAAATTCATTAAGTCTCATATTTACTCACAGCTCCTATCATAAATATCATATAACAATATTATTGAACTTAATTCCAAATGTCCTACATATTACATAGTGCATAGTGAGAGCAATGGCCAAAGTGTAAACAATAAAAAAAACTCGAATAAACCTTTACATTGCATGAATCAATGTCGATGCCGCTCGAATGCTACTTGACACTTTCTGGAATCTGGGGCGATACAATGTTACGTAATGGATTTTCCTAATTTGTGTTAGCATTGAATTACACTATATAATGTTTATTTTGATGATTGATGTTAAAAATATATAAATAATGTCGAAATGTGCTTCTACGAACGTTTATTTCGGAATTTTAAGAAATCGGCGTCTTTGTGAAAATAATGATTTTCCGTTATTGGAGAAAACTGAAAAAATTTGTTAAGGAATAGTTGAGCCTAAACTAATTATGTGGAATTGTTTTAAACCGTAATAGTAGTATATAAATAACATTTGATTCAATTTGACAAAAAAGTTTGCAAGAAATTAACAATTTTATATATATGGCCTAAATGTAAAAATCGGTTTTATGGAGTTTCTCGGAAAAACTGAGTATGCAGTTTTCTTGGATCTATTATGCCCATAGTATTTAAAAAGTTTAATCAAAATCGTTAGACCCGTTTTCGAGAAAATTAAGGTTATTTTAATTATTATATGATAGGTACCGGTAATAACATCGCTAAAAGTAAAAAAAAAATTGCATAGAATTATGACTAAAAGAAACCCTGGATACCAATGTTAGAGTCAATTAAAATCTCGAGTTCGAAAAGTTTTATCAAAAAACAATACCTTTCTCTTTGTAAGAGAAAGTTAAAAACATGGTAAATTTTTCGTTTTTTTCAAACTTACGCATTAATTCAAACTATGTACTAAAAAACCAGTAAGAACTACCTAAAAACTAGAACTTACTTATGCGGCGCTTAAGTCCGTAATGAACCTGGGCCTCAACTAACATGCCTCTCCAATTAGCCGGGTCCTAAGCTAACTACGACCAGTTGCGCACTCCAAGTTGGTTGAAGTCGATTGCTTCATCCGCTTTTGATATCCATGCTTCAGCGCATGCATCAGTTGCACCGATCCAAGATGTTGTGTGTCCTTTTGTGTTGACAGCATATACTTAGTCTTACCCTAATTTACTGTTAAACCCGTTTTTGCCTCTTTCTTCTCTATACTAGGAAACTTGGCTATGACATCACGTTGGGTCCTACCAATGATGTCAATATCGTCGGCGTATGCTAGTAGTTCCACCGATTTTTAGGAAAATTGTACCTCAGGTGTCGGCTTGGGAGTTTTGCATAATCCTCTCAAGACTCAAATTGTTTCCGACCCTGATGTAGCAGCGAGAATTGTCCATCATCATTATACACACCGACGCGTTTTTCGGTATACCAAAACTAGACATGGCTCTGTATAGTTCGTCTCTATAAATGCTGTCATATGTGGCTTTGAAATCGATGAATAGGTGTGGGTATCAATTTGGAATTCTTGCGTTTTTTTTCCAGGATCTGTCGAAGTATGAAAATTTGATCGGTTGTGGACTTTCCAGGCTTAAAACCACATTGATAAGGCCGATCAGGTTGTTGGTAAACGGTTTCAGGCGTTCACATAGAACGGTAGATAGGAACTTGCAGGCGATGTTGAGGAGACTGGTGCAGAGTAGTTGGTGCAGTTTAGAGGGTCTACTTATTTATGGATCGGGAAAACGATGCTGAGGTTCCATTCTTCGGGCATACTCTCTTCCGACCAGATTTGGCATATGAGTTGGTGGTATGTATGCTTTATAAAGCCGGTGGAGATGACTCGCCGGCTTTATAAAGTTCAGCGGGAAGGCCGTCATTTCCGGTTGCCTTATTAAGCTTGAGTTTAGATATTGCTATCCTTACTTCACTCAGTTCGGTGGTTGGCAGCTTTCGCTGTCGTTGCCAATATTGAATGGTTTACTCTGCCTAACAGCGATATGTTGTCTTCGCATCGACTGTGTATCAACTACGATATTTCCTTTTTCATCTCGACAGGGTTCTGTTTGCGCCTTGTATCCTTGGCTTTGACCTTTTACACTCTGGTAAAACTTGCTAACATCGTTACTGGAGTGGCACCTCTGTATATCCTCGATCGCGCGCTTTTTTTCTTCTTTTTTTCTTTCTGTTCTTCCCTTCTTCTCTGCCTTTAGAACTCAACCGCAGCTCTCGTCTTCTTCTGCAGCTTAGCCTTGTAAGCCTCGTTCTTGGCTGCGAGCATATTTCGGCATTGCTCATCGAATCAGGGGTTTCTTGTTGGTAGGCGCGAGAAACCTAGCACATCATTTATGGCTAATCTAATTAATGGCTTGTTGGCATCGTTGCCGTTGTTCTTCGACATTCGATGCTGGTAGTATGGCGTTAATCGAGAGGTTAAGGGATACACGTTGCGCGAAGGTATTGGCGGTTTCTTGGCATTGCAGTCTTTAGACATTTATATTTCTGGAGTGTTGTGGCGTGGTGGATATCCGCATTCTTACCATAGCTGTAACAAGGTAGTGGTCCGAGTCGATGTTAGATACTCGGAATGTTCGGACATCCAAAATGCTGGATGCGTGCCTCTTGTCTATTGCAATATGATCAATTTGGTTGACCGTTCGTTGATCTGGAGACCTCCATGTCCCCTTATGTACATCGAGGTGAGGAAACCGTGTGCTGGTTATGGTGGCACTCCGTTCCGTAGCGAAGTCAATTAGCCAAAGTCCGTTACCAGACGTGTTGTCGTGTAGGCTATGTTTTCCGACAATACTGCTAAAGATGTCTTCTCTGAAAATCTCCCAGCACGATTTTAACATCGTTCTTCGGTAGTCGCTCATATTTTTGGTCAAGGAGCTCATAGAAGCAATCCTTAGCTATATCATCTTTTTCCTCCTTTGGGGCGTGAGCGCATATAAGGCCAATGTTGGCGAATTTGGCCTTGATGCGGATCGTTACAATCCGTTCGCTAATGTCTTGGAAACATAAGACTTCTTGCCTAAGTCTGGCACTTATAACAAATCCGAATAGTCGCTGTTTCTGCTCACTATAACACGGTCCGTAGTAGATGTCACAGTTTTTCATCCTCTTTATGCCCGGCCCATCCCATCGTATTTCTTGGATGACCGTAATGTCTGCTTTGTAGCAATTTAGGGCTTCCGCTTGTTGTTCACTTGCACCTCTTTAATGTTCTCACATTCCTGGTGCAGAAACGAACGTCGTTGTCCTTTTTTTCTTTTAGCCGTGTCGTCAACAATAAAATCAGTCCTTTCCGAGGCTAGTGGTTACTTCGTAATCGTTAGATTTTTCCATGATTGGGTAGTTAACCCAAAGCACAACCCCCAACCTGGAGGGTCAGTTCCAATTTATTAGATACCCCTAGGATACGGGGCCATCAGTATCCACTATGGGATAAACCGCTGCCGTTGGCCTTTCGGTTCATCCGCCACCAGCTCTGTTCAAGGGGCCTGACTAACCCTTGAAATCCCTAGACAACCTGTTGTCCGAATATGTCGAAGCAGCTTGTCTAGGTTCGCCTGGGACAGCAGGCCGGTTATTCATTCCGTCCCATTCCGACCTGGCTGTTTTTCGTCGTGTTATCAACAAGTGCGCTTATCGTTTAGCAAGTCAAATCCGGTTGGATGAGACCAGTACCCGATGGTTACCACTTAGAGGTTAAAAATAAGCACTTGATGTGTAGTCAGAGTTACAACCACTGGGCATTGCTAGGTTAAAGCCAATCAGAATCTACCCTCGTTCTACAACACCCAACCATCAATTGGATAAAATGGATTTGTTTAATTGTATCGTAAAGTTGGTTTGAGTCGTGTCGAACCTTTTATTATTTATGTTTTTAGCCCCAAAAAGAGTTAGGAGATACTATGTTACAGGTAAGTTGACTGATTGCAAAGCATATTTGCCTTTTTCCACGCGTTTGATCATATATCTGAGAACATCCAACACCTCTCCTTTTATTACCTACATTTAATTTTGAAATAAACAAAAAGGCGGCTAAAATGTTTTAGTTTTTTCGATCTTCGTAGTTTTCACATTTTGTTGTATTCAAAATCTAAAAGTGCGATCTCTGAGATGTTTCTCGGAACATCTGATACTACTTGAATATTGTGTAATTTGTATGATAATTGCATTGATGTACATAACATATTTTAGAATTGCATAATTTGAAAATAAAATCGATACTTTGGTTTTACATTTTTCTTTGTTAAACATAATTTTATTTATATTTTAAGGATGATTTTCAAGACAAAGAAACTGAGCCGACACAAAAACTTGATGACATATTAATCGAATTATCTAAAACTATACAAGAAATAGATAACTCCACAAATGGCCTGGAAAACAATTTATCGAAAATCTGGTGTGATGACATTAAGGAGTACACTACAAATATAGAAAGTTTAGAACCACAGAAATACATTTTAGATTCCTACAAGAAAAACCCAAAAGATGAAATTTTACTGTGCAATGAATTAAATTCAAAACAAAACAAATTGCCCGGAATTCCTGAAAAGAAGAGCATAACAAATTGGTTCGATTTGTTTTCAGATTTAGATCCACTGGAAAACCTCCAATCGTTTGATTTAACGATAACTGCAAAATCGGATGTACAAAAAACTTAATTCAACATAACATTCCATTAACTTACATTATCCTGATCTCATGTAATTTATTCAATTAAATTTATTTGTCGACTAAAAACTAGAACAGCGCAATTTGGCAACACTTTAAGCTCTTTCATTTCAGACTCATATTAGAAATTAGGACACGTTCGGAATAAGGCTTGTTTACTGAAACCAAAGATGACAAAGTCATACAGATGACGCACTGCACAGCGGGTCGTGCTGGCACAGCCTTTTTTGTAACTTGCATGCACACATGTTTTTCAATAACTTCATAAGAAATTAGAACCCTTTAATAAACTTAGATAAATTGAGGTCACTCACTGGTAAGGTAAAATTGTACCTGTTATGTCAAGTAGGTTTCAAATTGTGTAGACCCTAATTTTGCATGTGACGGAACGAAAAAGTTATTTTTTCCGTTCCGTATTTTTAAAGTGCTTACAATAAATAAAAAGCAAACCCAACATCTATTTCAAAAGGCACGCAACAGAAATCAAACAAACTAAATCGGCTTATAAATTAAGCAAAAACATGCAAATTTTGAAACACATTTACAACATTTTACAATCTTCACCAAATGTTGAGGTCAACTATTTCTAACTCATGTTTTGCAATTTAATTTTTACTAGTTTATTAAAAATTGTATTTTTAATAAAAAAACAACCGTTTCTTGCAACTAATTTACTCAGGACTTCCAGACGTTCACATTTGAAAACAAAACACTACACCGCGGCCACCAACAGTGGTAGTATTTATGCGGTTAGCTGCAGTTGTAAGCTCTAGCTATAGCTTAGCTGTTATTGGTTTAGATTGAGCATCTGTTGCTTCTACTGTCTCTCTAGTTTTACATTGATTCCCTATTGTTTGTAACTCTTGGTGTACAATTGTACACAGATCTTACTATATATTCAATTATGGGCCACGGGTTGAATGTTATTGGCCGCCATTTAGAGAGTCTTTTGCAGAATATTGAATAAATGGTTTATTCACTTTCTGTTCCAGTGCAGACTACTGAGTGCACACAGCAATGACCACATTGACATAGAATACAACATTTTTAATTTGTTGGTTTGATCGTGTTATTATGTAATTCACGATCAATCACAGTGCTTATACAAATTATGCTTGTTATGTCGTTTGGGGTGCGGGTATTGCGTTGTCTTTGTATTTTTGTTTATAGTTAAAGAGCTTTACTACTAGTCTGAAACTAAAAAAATGAAAAAAACTCCTTCATATATTTCCTTTTATTTTTTTGGGTATAATTCACAAAAAAAATATTTTTATTCTAGACAAGTATTGTGTTTATGCTTAGCGCTAATTTAATTTACTCTATTTATTAAACTATGTATTTATTGCGGAAATAAAGTATTGTATGAGCGAAGAAGAGTTGGATTACTTGTTCAATTGGATTTTTTTTTTAATTTTAATAGTCAGCGAAGGTATGTATGGCTAAATATATATTTTCGCATAGATATGTAACCAATGGGAGATAATACAATCAGGTGTAACGGCTATAGAAGAACTTCTAAAATACGTAGAAA
This sequence comes from Rhingia rostrata, assembly GCA_949824845.1. Classification (NCBI taxonomy): domain Eukaryota; kingdom Metazoa; phylum Arthropoda; class Insecta; order Diptera; family Syrphidae; genus Rhingia; species Rhingia rostrata. Next base: position 74,247,357 of record OX463757.1, on the reverse strand, counting down.
TGTACATGCACCAAACCATCAGCAAAGTCTGGATGGATGTGAGCTGCAAGTTTGCAGCATTTTTTCGATTCCAAAAAGTTCATATATGCAGTTGGCAGTAAAAAAATTGCAGACATTTTTTGTTTCTCTTTCTTCTTTCAGTGACAGAGTTTAGTTGTGTTATATACAAAAACGTATTATTAATGTAAATTAAGGAATAATTTTATTCGTAATCACTAAAATGGATCAAATTTTAAAAACTATCTGAAAGAAATAGAAGCAAAACTCAAAGAGAAAGGAAGATTATTTTGATAAGAATAACCTAGATTTCAAAAAACATTTTAAAAACTAGAAGTTTTCTTAAAACAATAGGAAAATATTCAGTTGACGTTTCCAGAAACCATTTTCGAATGAAAAAGGCTTTATTAGGTTAATTTTAATAAAATGTTGTTAACACCTTTAATTGTATATCAATTTCTCAACAATATATTAAAAAGAAGAATTGTGCCACCTTTGGAAGAAATTACATTTTTATACCCTATCCCATAGGTATATTAGTTCTGATACATAGTTTCATTGTTATGGATCGACTCAGAATCGCTAGCTGAGTCGATGAAGCCAGGTCTGTCCGTCCTTCTGTAAGTAACCGGTTTTCGGGCTTTGAATTTTGACTTAGGATAATGAAATTTGGTACATGTGATCCTTGTACGTGCTGTTCGAACAAGTGTAAAAAAAAGTGTCTGAACAACATATCTAGACAATCCTAATGTCTATATTTCGTTTATACAAAGTTTTTGGGGGCGTTTTCATACAAAAACCACTTGTATACCCTACGCCATACCATATGCAGGAGAAAAATGTTGTTTTTGGTCGAACCATACAAGATTTTGCTAAACTGTCTGAACAATATGTTGCGACAATTTCAATTTTAATATTTATTTGCCATACAACTCACATTTAATGGATATAATTTTTAAGGATGGGATGTAATAGGGTATAAAACGATCCACACAGTGGATTGTAGCCTTCTCATATTTCTGACCCAAAAGCTTTTTGAGGCTACCACTTTTCTTACCCATTTGGAAACTTTGTCCTGGTATAAATTAGCACACCATTCCTAAATGTATCCAAATAACCAGTTTGGTGATCCGACCACAATTTTTGTTCACTTTCATTCCTATAAAACACAAATAATATATTTCAACATTTTAATAAAAAAAAAACTGCATTTATTTAGGCTAAATCTATTAAATTTCTCATTAACTTTACTTGCATATTTTTTTCTGCAACTCGGCAACAAAATTGAGTGCAGAGTTGATCGCAGTTTGACTGTCAATTTGCTTATATTAACATAGATGACAACTGCCGTCATGCAAAGATGTCTTCCTATTTATATAATGGAGAAGATGGTATAAATTCATTGCTGCAGTCCGTCTGCTACAGAATAGATCAATAAACAAGCCGTCTGTATGTACTTCTGTCGCTACATTCAGGTTTAACTGCCGGACCGGTCCTGGTCCGCGACGACAAATATCAACCTTCTGTTCCGTTTCCTACTAGAACTCCAAATTCTTCTCAAGAGACATTTTAGCGCTTCCTTATTCGTCAGCATTGAAAACTTGTTAACTGGCTTTGTATTCTCTGCAGATGCTGTCGCCAATAATGTATCCCAGTAATCGATACATTTTTTCAGGGACGATTCCATTTTATATGCAACGTTCAAAACCCGTATCAACTTCTTCTTCTATGAGTATTTAGGTTATGATGAAATCTTCTATATAAATCCCGGTTAATCCTTGTAGGATCCGCTCTCGAAAGATTTCAGAAATGTTACATACCAATACGGCAGGTGAGTGATAGCTAATACATGAATACAAATTTTCATTCGTGCGTCACGAACAAAGTGTACTTGCGAGAGTTCGGTTCAACTGGTAAGTGAAATAAAAATTGCCTTAATCCATCGTGGTAAATACTCTAGCTCCCCCAGCCCGTCATCCATTAAAACCAATGGAAAATTATTGCTGAAGTATACAATAATGCTTTCCCCATACATATTAATCTGTTTTTCCATCTGCACCCCCAAAAAGAGGTATTTTATTAACAACATTTGGAGGGCTGCTTTTTTCTTCTATCATAACGCCTGAGGTGCCATTGTTTCCGAAATGTTTCCTGCAGGATTCGAATTCGTAGGAGAGTTTTCAATGCATCACAATTTTATTATCCTAGCTGGCTGTGCACGGATGATTTGGCAGATCCTTCCAACAGTTTTTGTCGCGTAGGATGAATTAGTCCATCCCACAGCTTCTGAATTTTCCTACGATTTACATACCCACTTGTGGATGTGCATCATAGGTTTGTATTAAGTCCATTTATTTAAATTTAAGTAACCAAAAATAAGAATAGAAATAATATATATACCTTGTTTTTGCTCTTTTGTCTAAATACATTACTCTACTTCTTCGTCTGATTCTTCGGTATCTTATTATTCATTGTCTGCTTTTTCGTTTTGATCCGGTTGATCACACTAGACATCGCCTTATTGCGTTTTTGGCCTTCACAGTTTTCGTTGTGTATTTTTTTTCACGTTAATTTTTTTATAATTTAATTTCGGCATTTTTCACTTAATTTGTTGTCTATATTTGATCTCGATTTATTATTTATAAATCATATCAAATCAATCAATGATGACGGCGAGGATGTTTCCTTTCACTTAGGTACAGGGTCCTTTTCCAAAACGTCGGCGGAATAAATCCCAGTAACAGTAATGATGGACAAAATGAACTGCTTGAACATAATCGGACAACATATGATTTAGAAATCTTAAGGGTTACTCAGGCCCCTGGAACAGAGATGCACTTAGTTCATCTAGTTTCTACTAGCTCTGCGGTATTAAAAACGTGGTCGTATTTTACCAGTGCTCTCCTCAACGATTTTTCTAACTCTATCAACATAGCAGAAATACACCGAGAACTAATGAAACGTAAGGAGAGTCATTGGTTGAATTTTACTACACAATGCTGACGATTGGAAGACAATGTAAGTTGGATGATCTTTCTCTTAACTCACACATAATTATTGGTGTGAATGATCCCAACATTACACGAACACTATTGGCTATGAATTTTCGGACCTGCAACGACCTTTTAAGATCTTTAGAAAATATGTCAACAATAGTTCCTGTCTTTCCGTCGAAAGGTGTACCAACATGCGGGCCTGCTGAAGCAGAAGAACGTAAGTCAGAGATTGGACGAGCTGCAAACTTCCAAAGAAATATTAAATGCTATAACTTTAATGAGATAGGGCATATATCACCTAAGTGTCCCCAACCACCAAGAAAGGCACGATGCACGATTTGCAACAAAGTAGGCCATGAGTCGAAAAGTTGTCGTGCAAACAAGTCGACAATCGCCACGGTTGAGCAGGATGAGGTAGTTGCGGACTTGGTTCCTCCCGTTATGAAGGATTTTATTTTCTCTGGACAAAAACATTCAGCGTTTGTTGACACGGGAAGCGATCACTCACTTATCAACGAATAAAAAACATCTCCAAAAGGGTTGGTACGGAAAGAATCTGCTAAGCAATTTAAAGGGTTTGGAGGCCCCATCGTAGAATCAAAAGAAGTCATCGAGGTAGTTATAATGATGCATAAAAAAGAACTGCACGTAACGTTCCAAATCGTGCCAGATGAGTTTCTACCTCAAGGGGTACTTTTGGGTAGAGACGTGCTCTGTCGGAAAAATCATCGCATGATTCTCGAAGCTGGAGTTTTACAGATTCAATCCAAGACATCAGAGAAGCCCAACATTGGTGACCAGTTGGATGGGAGACAGCGTAAGGAGGTGTTAGATCTAATTTCCAGATTCGAAGATTGTTTCGGTGAGGATCTTTCTCAACTGGGTACGCAGGTGGCCATGGCTCAGAGGAATGCTGTAACGACGATTTATCTTGTCGTTGGGTCGGTGCTGGCATGCAAGTTCCCTCTATAGCTCGTCGGTGGGTGTGGGACTTGACCCTTTTAAATCGCAACAAAAAAAATTCCATGCCAGTCTTCTACGTCTAGGTGTGATGACGCTTGCGAGAAACTTTCCTACCCTCCCTACCATGGTTATTTTACTCGCCTCAATAACCCCGTATGTTGCCTTCCTTCACTTCCTAATTTTTTGCCGCCATTATCGCCCTTCCCTATCCTACCATCCTCATCCTTTACTGCTCCCGCTTAGTTCAAACACATCTTTTTATCTTTTGAGTTTATAATATCATTAACAATTTTATTAATATGTATTGTAGCATACTATTAACTCCAAATCTTTCATATAAAACTATTTGACTTAACTTATTTGACTTTAAATTAAAAAGAAGTATATTAACAAAAAAAAAATGTACAAAAATTTTAACTTGACAAAAAAAACAAAAAAAACGATATATGCTTTTGCATCAAGCAATAAGACACGTCATCTATATGTATGTGTATAACATCTACATAGGCAATTGGATTTGAGGACACTTCTTATTTGTACACTATTTATATATATAAAAATTAATAAAGTCCTTTCTTTAAAGACTCACCGGTTTATTTTATTGGTACCTTTGTAGTTCTGCAACGTCGATCCAATGGCCACTGCATCCGCTGCTGCACCTTGTACCTATAGCAATTTTCACTCGCGAAAATTTCAAATTAATTAATTTGTATATATATATATGTTATGTGTAGTCCTTTACCTTTTTTAAGTACGAAATTATTTTTTTACCTTTTCTTCGTTAGTTTTTCTATTATTTTAATTGCCACTATATAAACATTGAATTTTAATTTAAAAAAACAAATTTATTATTGGGTGGTGGGTGATTGAGTTTCGAACCCAAGCTCGCTGCGTGCCAATCCGCGCTTTAGCGCACTCTGGCAATCCGGGTATTGGGGGTACTGCTCCCCAGAAGTGTACTAAACCTTCGATGTTCTCTTTTTAAAAAATGTATTTTAATTCGAGGAACTCGAATTAATTCGTCTTCAGAAAACACTTCTGGGCAATTTAATTTCCACTTTGTTTGTGGGTTTTAATCCTCAGGATTGTTTTCACACAATATGGCGGACTGTGTAAAAAAAATGTCTTTTTAAATTTAACGTACTGTCACTATAAAAATGTATGTACCTGGACTAATCAGTTTCTGAATTTGGATGTTTGTATAGTATTTGTGTTTTTTGTATTTAAATTCAAAATTGTGTGTATTTTGTATGTTTGAATTTCACTTTGGGGATTGCGCAGTTTATTTGCACTTTAGAGTTTTTTTTTTATGTGTTCTTTGTGTGTCTCCACTTGTACGTTCACTGTGCTTATGATCTGGTTAAAAGTACAGAACTTTTTGGCCGTTAATCTTTCGGCAATTTCATTCCGTTTTTTGGTAATGGAAAGTTTGGCTTTCTGGAATATGATTCCATAACAAAAAATGACAAGTACAAATTCGAAACTGATAGAGTCTCGAACATTTGTGACATGACAGATCACAATAGCTACTTTAGTTCTGTAACAATGCGTAGTTGACTGCTAAGCGAAACTCTGCGGGTTCAAGCCCCAGCTTCGGCAGCATTTGTTTTCTACGAAAATTGCCAGCTTATCTGAGGCCACCTGTGCGATAATATGAGACAATATAAATCTTTGTCTCCTCCTCTGTGCCACGTAGGTTTATGTTATATGTCTTTCCTTCTATGTATCTATCTGTCTCTCTATGTTGTATTAATGTCTTGATCTGTCCCAGCCGATGGCCTCAGTCGCCAGTGATGTTATGTGTCTGTAGTTCGATGCATTCATGTGCGAATTACTGTGATGTCAATGTCAATGTCAACTGGGTCGATGCAACACGAAGACCATGAAGATTGAGGTAACGATGAACAGCCCTATAGCAGGGAAACGATACCAGGTCCATTTGACCTAAGGCAGAAACCGACTGCGATCACTGACACTCTTCTGAAGCAGAATATTATTCGTCGAAGTAAGTCGCCGCATGCAGCGTCGGTGGTATTAGTTCCTAAATCTAACGGAGAGAGTCGAATGTGCATCGATTATCGTGCACTAAATGCAGTTACTGTGAAGAAACAGTGTGTGATGCCTGTGGTGGAGCAACAACTATCACAACTAGCGGGTAACAATATCTTCTCTACGTTGGGCATTACAGTGGGGTACTATCAGATATCCTTGGAAGAAGAAAGCAAAAAACTTACGGCATTTTAACTCCAAATGGTTAGTTTGAGCACAACGTTATGCCATTAGAATTAATAAAAATATTTCATACCGCAAAAATGTGATAAATTACCTGGACGAGCTGATCATAACATCCGATACATTTGACGTGGGTATGAAGGTGTGGCAGGAAGTGTTGGAAGCAATGACACGGGCTGGACTTACGATAAGACCATCAAAGTGTGTTCTCATGGCAACGACAGTTAATTTTCTGATTCACGTTATTGGTCCCGAAGGCATACGGCCAGGTGAAAATAAAGCGAAGTCTATTGAAGAGTTTCCAAGACCAACGAATGTAACCGAGGTGCGTCAATTCCTTGGAGTCACGGGGTTCATCCGGATTTTTTTCAATTTCCTGCAGCTTACATAACTTCTTAAAAAGAACATCAATTTCCAGTGGGACCAAGATGGTTGGGTGTTGTAGAACGAGGGTAGACACTGATTGACCTTAACTTGGCAATGCCCAGTGTTAACTCTGACTACACATCAAGTGCTTATTTTTTACCTCCATGTGGTAACCATCGGGTACTGGTCTCATCCAACCGGATTTGACTTGCTAAACGATAATCGCGAGTGTTGATAACACGACGAAAAACAGCAACACTAAAAACAGCCAGGTCAGAATGGCACGGAATGAATACCCGGCCTGCTGTCCCAGGCGAACCTAGACAAGCTGCTTCGACCTATTCGGACAACAGGTTGTCTAGGGATTTCAAGGGTTAGTCAGCCCCCCCGAACAGAGCTGGTGGCGGATGAACCGAAAGGCCAACGGCAGCGCTCAATTCCGTAGTGAATACTGAAGGCCCCGTATCCTATGGGTATCTAATAAATTGGAACTGGCCCTCCAGTTTGGGGGTTGTGCTTTGGGTTAACTACACAATCATGGCAAAATCTAATGGTTACGAAACAACCAAAAGCCTCGGAAAGGACTGATTTTATTGTTGACGACACGGCTAAACGAAAAAAGGACAACGACGTTCGTATCTGCACCTGGAATGTGAGAACATTAAACAGGAGAGGTGCAAGCGAACAACTAGCGGAAGCCCTAAACTGCTACAAAGCAGACATTACTACCATCCTCGAAATACGATGGGATGGGCCGGGCAAAAAGAGGATAAAAAAACTGTGACATCTACTACGGACCGTGTTATAGTGAGCAGAAACAGCGACTATTCGGATGCGGATTTGTTATAAGTGCCAGACTTAGGCAAGAAGTGTTATGTTTCCAACGATCCGCATTGTAACGATCCGCATCAAGGCCAAATTCGCCAACATTAGCCTTATATGCGCTCACGCCCCAACGGAGGAAAAAGATGGTATAGCTAAGGACTGCTTGTATGAGCTCCTTGACAAAACCTATGAGCGACTACCGAAGTACGATATTAAAATCGTGCTGGGAGATTATAACGCAAAGGTAGGATGAGAAGACATCTTTAACAGTATTGTCGGAAAACATAGCCTACAAGACAACACGTCTGGTAACGGACTTAAGCTAATTGACTTCGCTACGGAACGAAATGCCACTATAGCCAGGACACGGTTTCTTCACCTCGATATTTATAAGGGGACATGGCGGTCTCCAGATCAACGAACGGTCAATCAAATTGATCACATAGCGATAAACAAGCGCCACGCATCCAGTATTTTTAATGTCCGAACATTCCGAGGAGCTAACATCGACTCGGACCACTACCTTGTTGCAGCCAAGGTTAGAACGCGGATATCCACTACGCCACAACAATCCAGAAATACTGTAAGAAAATTTAATGTCGAAAGACTGCAATCGTAAGAGACCGCCAAGACCTTCGCGCAACGCGTATCCCTAAACCTCTCAATTAACACCATACCACCAACATCGAATGTCGAAGAACTATGGCAACGATGCCAACGGCGATGACGAACAACATTCCGCTGTCAGGCAGAACGAACCATTCAATATTGGCAACGACAGCGAAAGCTGCCAACCACCCGATCTGAGTGAAGTGAGGATAGCAATATCTAAACTGAAGCTAAATAAGGCTGCTGGAAATGAAGGCCTTCCCGCCGAGCTTTATAAAGCCGGCGGAGATGACTTGGTAAGTAACATCCACCAACTCATAAGCCGAATCTGGTCGGAAGAAAGTATGCCTGAAGAATGGAACCTCAGCATCGTTTGCCCGATATACAAAAAAGGAGACCCTCTAAACTGCGACAACTACAGAGGCATAAGTCTCCTACAAAAATCTATCAAGATACAAAAATCTATCTGCCGTAATATGTGAACGCCTGAAACCGTTTACCAACAACCTGATCGGCCCTTATCATTGTGGTTTTAGGCCAGGAAAGTCCACAACCGATCAAATCTTCACACTTCGGCAGATCCTGAAAAAAAACCCAAGAAGTCCAATTACATACCCACCACCTATTCATCGATTTCAAATCCGCATTTATAGAGACGAACTATACAGAGCCATGTCTAGTTTTGGTTTACCGCCCAAACTTGTCCGTTTGTGTAGGATGACGATGGAGAATTCTCGCTGCTCCATCAGGGTCAAAAAACTCTGCATTGGACGTTTAAGATGGCTAGGACATGTAGAACGAATGGAAACCAATACTCCGGCTCGCAGAGTCTTCGATTCCCAGCCAGACGTCGGACGCAGTAGAGGAAGACCTCGCCTTAAGTGGCGCGCACAAGTAGAAACCGACCTCAACCAACTTGGAGTGCGCAACTGGAGGTAGTTAGCTAAGGACCGGGCTAATTGGAGAGGCATGTTGGTTGAGGCCCAGGTTCATTCCGGACTGTAGCGCCACTTAAGTAAGTAAGCAAGTAACACGAAGCGTTCGTATGTCTTAAGACTGCCATTATTAAGGAACCAGTTCTCGCACTTTTCGACATAAAGAAAGAGCATGAAGTACACACTGATGCATGTTCTATTGGACTCTCTGGAATTTTGGTGCATAGAGTATCATTTGGATTCAAACCGGTTTCTTAATTCAGTCGTCAATGCGGTGATTCGGAAAGTAAACTTGCAGGTCACGAATTAGAAATGTTGGCTCTCATGGAAACTTTGGAGCGAAACAGGATTTATTTAATTGGTACGAGATTACGACTCATCACTGATTGCTACGCCATTGTGACCACAAAGAAGACATCACCTTTACCACCACGCATAGCAAGATGGTGGTTATGATTATAAGAGTTTGACTTCGAGTGTGTGCACCGACCAGGTATACGAATGCAGCTATTGATGGGATGAGCCGGATACCAAATCTAGCATCAAAAGAGCCAACAATAGTGGCGGACCATGTCTTTAAAAAAGTTACCTTGGACGACAACTGGATACTATCCATGCAAATGCAGGATAAGAAACTCGCGGATGTCATCAAAATTCTCAAATAGGGTACATTTTATCCAACGAAAAAACAGGTACAAAAGGATTACGTGATGCAGGACGGACGTTTATATCGCACAGTTGACGGAAAAGAGAAGTTGGTAATACCAGAGCTGGTAAGATGGCGAATAACTAGAACATGTAATGACGAAGCTGGACATTTCGGGACTGAGAAAACAATCCAAAGTACTACAAAGCATTTATGGTTTTCCAGAATAAGGCGATATATGAAGTCGTACATTGCGGCATGTCCAGATTGTTTTTTGAACAAAGTTAATGGTGGTAAGACTGAAAGTCAGTTCCAAGTAATGGAGGTTATGCCGATTCCTTTCCGAAGTATCTACATCGACCATTTGGGTCCACAAGAAGTAAAAGAGGATACCAATACATTATTGTTGTTGTTTGTTCATTCAGCAAGTACGTTATCCTCAAGGCTGTGAGGAACACGAAGACGTCATCAGTCATTAGTTTGCTAAATGAAATAATGTCAGTTTTTGGTTAACCACTACGGATCACATCAGACAGAGGCACGACATATACTTCTCAGTAACTCAGTAACTTCATCACACACCGCGGCTTACAGCACGTCAAAACAGCTGTACGCATCACAAAAGCTAACGGCCAAGCCGAAAGGGTGAATAAAACTGTACTATCTACAATCAAGTGTTCAAATTAAACCGACAGGGATTGGGACTCATCATTGCCAGATATTCAATGCAATCATAATTCACAGCCGAACTCTACAACAAAGTACTGCCCAAATGAACTGGTTTTTAACTTTATTCTCAGAGTTGTCAGTCAAAATTGGTTGATTCAAGTAGTGCAAGATGAGTCACCAGATAAATTTGAAGATGTTATGGCTAAAAGGCAAAACGCAGCTTCCAGCATCTTGGAAGAAAGATCCAAATGGAAGGAACGGTTCGAGAAAAGAAATCAGACGCCATATAAATATATGGAAGGTGATCTCATCGTTATTGATCACGTTCCTCAAGCAACAGTGATTCACATAGACTCGACCCAAAATACAAGGGTTCATATGAAGGCTTTGAACCACGACAGAGACATCGTTGAGGATCTACCAGACCATCAATTGAAACAGCAATGTCATCTTTAGCGATCATATGAAGCAATGGTGCAGACTCAGCCCTGATATAGATGTTTACCAAAATGGACAAGAACCGGAAGATGAAGATTCGTACAATGGGGACGAAATGTCAGTAGAGGCCGAGCTGTCAACGGCAACACTGCAAGATAAAAATCCGGAAAACTCAGCGAAAGAATAAATGAGAGACGGGAGTCATCGACGTGTTTTCAACGAGATAAGTCGCCTTCTGCGCAATATAATTTTAGCTGTACTTTTGTTAAAATAATTAAATATTGTTTCTTAAAAATTATAAGATTATAAACGGCAGCTTATAGAATACTATTCATAGAAAGCAATACATATACTATTTGAAGTCTCCATAAGCAATTTCCATAGAACGCCACATTACATTCTATGAAATATTGCTCGTGGAGACCTCGGGTGATTGCTCGACGGCTTTATGCGTTAAGTCAACAATTTTTGACAGCTACGCTAATATTTGTACGGAATTCTTACGAAAATGGAAAACACCCCGAAACATATTTTTTGTATTACTTCAAAATCGTGCTCTAAGAAAACGACAATAGCGCAATAAGAAAAATTTGTTTAAATATTCCTTTTCTAATTGATTTTCTCATTTATAAAATTACGCAGTTAACACATTGTCAAAAGTTACCTAATGTATGCTTCATTTATTTTGTTCCGCAACGGATACTACAATGGTAAACTGATTTCCGAACGGGCTAAATCTTTCTGAACAAGATGTTGTGACACACCTATCGAGGGAAGATTTCCGAGAGGAGCGTCATTTCCAATCGGGAATTTTCTTGCTTTCGAGGTATCCGTTACGGAAAAAAACATACAATCGCGTTTGATTTATTTTGCAGCAATTCCTCGTCGAAAAACTTCGGAGATATTTCAACGCATAACTAATGGTTGACTTAACGCATGCTCCCGATGCGCGATCATGTACTTTACATTTCGTTGGAAGATCTGATCTCAAAAACTTAATTCAGTTCCAATCGGAACTCAACTTGCTTCCGACTTTCGAGGTAGCCGTTGCGAAGCAAGATAAAAAAGCTTAGTTTTCTCTTACACGTTGACTCTTGAGTCAAGATTTTTTTCGAAACTGCGACTTTTTGTCTTGACTCAATTTTGGCATTCCTATTTTATTCTGCTTAACACACTGCCACTTTTTTTCTCACGAGTCTATGTGCAAAAGCAGACGTAGCGAAACCGACTCTCCAAACTACGAAATTATATGAAGCAACATAACGATAAAAAGAAGGAAGAGAAAGGAAAACGTCCAAAAGATTCACTGAAAAATTGATCAACGACTCACAGGGCAAAATATTTTCCTTCTCAACTTTTCGAACTTTCATTCTCTTTTCCACTCATTTGAGTTGTGACTCAAAAGGTCTGCTTTTACACGTTGTGTAAGGTTAAATGATGGGGAAAATCTAATGATTACGCTCTGAATAACCTTTTACGAATACCACGTGCATTTCCTTCTCTTAAATACAAAAAATATTGCATATTGTACAATTAATATAATACTTAAATTACTGATACATAATCACATTACACATAAATATTTAATGCAAAGTCAGCAATTATGGTGAGAATTTTTATTATGCTGACTTTGCTGGGAACAAAAATTGAAACATAATTTTACAAGAATAAAAACTGTCGGGTGCTGTCATTATGACATGCTGGGGCTACCCCTTATGCCAAGCCGAAATCGGTGTCCGTAAACCGCCTATTTAAAGGTATTGGTGTAAGTTTTTGAGCCTGAACCTCTATCTAGATATTTCGTCTGGTCTTAATATTTCGACATATGATGTAAGAAATCATAGATATAAAAATAACAGTGATTGAGCTATAAGTTATTCCATGATGAATCGGATGTATTGTTGTAGTATTCGGTAAGTGCTCCTCATTTTTGATGTGTGTTATAAATCTGCATAGAATTTTGATGTCTTCATTGTCTGATTTAAGTATGATATGTGGAATTACTAGTGGCTTGGAAGTGTTTCTAGGTCTTGTAGATACCAGATCTGTCAGATTTGCAAGTGGAATGAATGCTGTATTGATGTTACTGGAACTACTACTATATGATGTGATGGTCATCGTATCATGTTTAAGGATACAATTCGGCTGTAGTGTTAATATACCGTCATTTTGCATTGATATTTTCAAGATCCTTCTGCCGCAAATCACGTTAAAGGTATACATCTTGTCCAGGATGAAAATCCAGCTGTTGGCGTTGTTTAGCTGAATCCATATGGGGGATGGTTTAATACTGCACAACTTACGACTCATCACTGATTGCTACGCCATTGTGACCACAAAGAAGACATCACCTTTACCACCACGCATAGCAAGATGGTGGTTATGATTATAAGAGTTTGACTTCGAGTGTGTGCACCGACCAGGTATACGAATGCAGCTATTGATGGGATGAGCCGGATACCAAATCTAGCATCAAAAGAGCCAACAATAGTGGCGGACCATGTCTTTAAAAAATTTACCTTGGACGACAACTGGATACTATCCATGCAAATGCAGGATAAGAAACTCGCGGATGTCATCAAAATTCTCAAATAGGGTACATTTTATCCAACGAAAAAACAGGTACAAAAGGATTACGTGATGCAGGACGGACGTTTATATCGCACAGTTGACGGAAAAGAGAAGTTGGTAATACCAGAGCTGGTAAGATGGCGAATAACTAGAACATGTAATGACGAAGCTGGACATTTCGGGACTGAGAAAACAATCCAAAGTACTACAAAGCATTTATGGTTTTCCAGAATAAGGCGATATATGAAGTCGTACATTGCGGCATGTCCAGATTGTTTTTTGAACAAAGTTAATGGTGGTAAGACTGAAAGTCAGTTCCAAGTAATGGAGGTTATGCCGATTCCTTTCCGAAGTATCTACATCGACCATTTGGGTCCACAAGAAGTAAAAGAGGATACCAATACATTATTGTTGTTGTTTGTTCATTCAGCAAGTACGTTATCCTCAAGGCTGTGAGGAACACGAAGACGTCATCAGTCATTAGTTTGCTAAATGAAATAATGTCAGTTTTTGGTTAACCACTACGGATCACATCAGACAGAGGCACGACATATACTTCTCAGTAACTCAGTAACTTCATCACACACCGCGGCTTACAGCACGTCAAAACAGCTGTACGCATCACAAAAGCTAACGGCCAAGCCGAAAGGGTGAATAAAACTGTACTATCTACAATCAAGTGTTCAAATTAAACCGACAGGGATTGGGACTCATCATTGCCAGATATTCAATGCAATCATAATTCACAGCCGAACTCTACAACAAAGTACTGCCCAAATGAACTGGTTTTTAACTTTATTCTCAGAGTTGTCAGTCAAAATTGGTTGATTCAAGTAGTGCAAGATGAGTCACCAGATAAATTTGAAGATGTTATGGCTAAAAGGCAAAACGCAGCTTCCAGCATCTTGGAAGAAAGATCCAAATGGAAGGAACGGTTCGAGAAAAGAAATCAGACGCCATATAAATATATGGAAGGTGATCTCATCGTTATTGATCACGTTCCTCAAGCAACAGTGATTCACATAGACTCGACCCAAAATACAAGGGTTCATATGAAGGCTTTGAACCACGACAGAGACATCGTTGAGGATCTACCAGACCATCAATTGAAGAAAAGCGCTACAGCAATGTCATCTTTAGCGATCATATGAAGCAATGGTGCAGACTCAGCCCTGATATAGATGTTTACCAAAATGGACAAGAACCGGAAGATGAATATTCGTACAATGGGGACGAAATGTCAGTAGAGGCCGAGCTGTCAACGGCAACACTGCAAGATAAAAATCCGGAAAACTCAGCGAAAGAATAAATGAGAGACGGGAGTCATCGACGTGTTTTCAACGAGATAAGTCGCCTTCTGCGCAATATAATTTTAGCTGTACTTTTGTTAAAATAATTAAATATTGTTTCTTAAAAATTATAAGATTATAAACGGCAGCTTATAGAATACTATTCATAGAAAGCAATACATATACTATTTGAAGTCTCCATAAGCAATTTCCATAGAACGCCACATTACATTCTATGAAATATTGCTCGTGGAGACCTCGGGTGATTGCTCGACGGCTTTATGCGTTAAGTCAACAATTTTTGACAGCTACGCGCTGAATTTCTTCGAAATTTCTCCGCCAAAATATTTGTACGGAATTCTTACGAAAATGGAAAACACCCCGAAACATATTTTTTGTATTACTTCAAAATCGTGCTCTAAGAAAACGACAATAGCGCAATAAGAAAAATTTGTTTAAATATTCCTTTTCTAATTGATTTTCTCATTTATAAAATTACGCAGTTAACACATTGTCAAAAGTTACCTAATGTATGCTTCATTTATTTTGTTCCGCAACGGATACTACAATGGTAAACTGATTTCCGAACGGGCTAAATCTTTCTGAACAAGATGTTGTGACACACCTATCGAGGGAAGATTTCCGAGAGGAGCGTCATTTCCAATCGGGAATTTTCTTGCTTTCGAGGTATCCGTTACGGAAAAAAACATACAATCGCGTTTGATTTATTTTGCAGCAATTCCTCGTCGAAAAACTTCGGAGATATTTTAACGCATAACTAATGGTTGACTTAACGCATGCTCCCGATGCGCGATCATGTACTTTACATTTCGTTGGAAGATCTGATCTCAAAAACTTAATTCAGTTCCAATCGGAACTCAACTTGCTTCCGACTTTCGAGGTAGCCGTTGCGAAGCAAGATAAAAAAGCTTAGTTTTCTCTTACACGTTGACTCTTGAGTCAAGATTTTTTTCGAAACTGCGACTTTTTGTCTTGACTCAATTTTGGCATTCCTATTTTATTCTGCTTAACACACTGCCACTTTTTTTCTCACGAGTCTATGTGCAAAAGCAGACGTAGCGAAACCGACTCTCCAAACTACGAAATTATATGAAGCAACATAACGATAAAAAGAAGGAAGAGAAAGGAAAACGTCCAAAAGATTCACTGAAAAATTGATCAACGACTCACAGGGCAAAATATTTTCCTTCTCAACTTTTCGAACTTTCATTCTCTTTTCCACTCATTTGAGTTGTGACTCAAAAGGTCTGCTTTTACACGTTGTGTAAGGTTAAATGATGGGGAAAATCTAATGATTACACTCTGAATAACCTTTTACGAATACCACGTGCATTTATTTCCTTCTCTTAAATACAAAAAATATTGCATATTGTACAATTAATATAATACTTAAATCACATTACACATAAATATTTAATGCAAAGTCAGCAATTATGGTGAGAATTTTTATTATGCTGACTTTGCTGGGAACAAAAATTGATACATAATTTTACAAGAATAAAAACTGTCGGGTGCTGTCATTATGACATGCTGGGGCTACCCCTTATGCCAAGCCGAAATCGGTGTCCGTAAACCGCCTATTTAAAGGTATTGGTGTAAGTTTTTGAGCCTGAACCTCTATCTAGATATTTCGTCTGGTCTTAATATTTCGACATATGATGTAAGAAATCATAGATATAAAAATAACAGTGATTGAGCTATAAGTTATTCCATGATGAATCGGATGTATTGTTGTAGTATTCGGTAAGTGCTCCTCATTTTTGATGTGTGTTATAAATCTGCATAGAATTTTGATGTCTTCATTGTCTGATTTAAGTATGATATGTGGAATTACTAGTGGCTTGGAAGTGTTTCTAGGTCTTGTAGATACCAGATCTGTCAGATTTGCAAGTGGAATGAATGCTGTATTGATGTTACTGGAACTACTACTATATGATGTGATGGTCATCGTATCATGTTTAAGGATACAATTCGGCTGTAGTGTTAATATACCGTCATTTTGCATTGATATTTTCAAGATCCTTCTGCCGCAAATCACGTTAAAGGTAATACATCTTGTCCAGGATGAAAATCCAGCTGTTGGCGTTGTTTAGCTGAATCCATATGGGGGATGGTTTAATACTGCACAACTTACAGAGGGCTGACAAATCCTCCGCATGAGTCAGTAGATCCATTTCACACCTGCTGATATTAGACCGACGATTGAACATCGGATGCTGTTGCCTGCATGGGTATTTCTCGCTGGTTCTTGTACACTTAGCGAGCTCCTCCTTTGTCAATCTGTAGAAGGCTTCTCGCATCAGATTCACCGTTAGATAGTCCAGAGAGGCACTCTAAAGTAAAAAATTACATTTCGATCAGTTATTCTCGCCCTTCCGGTGAACATTTTGTAGAGTTCTAACAAGCTCGAATGCGTTTCGTCTCCTGCTACAGAAAGCTGTGGAGGTAAGCGGCTCCTTATCAAGATCAGCTGTGATTTAAGTTGGTCTGGTGTGATTACCAGAGGGTTCATTTTGGCATGATGAAGATCTGTCAAAATGTTCAGTAGAGAGTTCTGCGCGTGTTGATAGTTCAGCATTGCTAACGTAGCATATGCTGCTAACGCTGGAAATTTCCGTTCTGCTTCCTTCTGGTTGATCATGCTCTTAAGGTTTCATAAGTCGGTTTGGAATGCTTACAGCTGTGCAGTAACGATATCAGTGGTTTTCTGTAATATATTACTCGTTGCTTCTGCGACTGAAGTCTGATTTTATATTAACTCCAGTAGATGATTCTCATTTTTTCGTGTTTGCTGAATTTGCTGCTCATAGTGTTCCGCATATGACTCATCCAATACCCCGAACAGCTTGTTTGCCACGGTACCAACTAAGTCGAAAGGCGATCGTTTTGATCTGACCTTGAGTGAACTTCCAGCTCCTTGTGTATGCAGCAAATCGTTGTTTCTTATAATTGTTAGCTGATGGTTGAATTGACGAACTACATTGTGATTAAAAACATCAGACCTCTGTTTACAAAAGTCATTCATATCCTTCACAAGTTCCTGGAATCTTTCGAACTCTCTCCAACAGTTTGTCATGTCGTAGTACTCAATTATTTTCCGATCGCTGGTTATCAGATTTAGGTTTCCAATCTTTTCAAAGTAAATTCCCGGACGGTTTTTGAATTGAATAACTCTTACATGATCAATTTCATCGTTCGGAGTAAATGTGTTTCCTTGTCCAACAACCATCATGACCAACCTGGTGAAGAATAACCACATTATCGGGCTAACTTTATACGTCGTTTTACCTTCCCTTTTCGAAGTATATGACGCTATGATGGTGCCTGTTGTCAATTGAGCCTGGTCCAATGGTTTTAAGTTCTCCGTCGTTGGCCATTTTTTGGTCTGCTTAGTCCAAGCTGAACATTTACTCTGGATTTTGTCTATCTCACTTGGCAGGACAATATTATATTCAGTTGGAATTATACAGAGTGTTGTAATAGGTCTCTTGATATATTTCTTGTTGCAGTAAATTGTTGCAGCTCGAACATGATTATCCTTCACAGGATGTATTTCGGTGATGCGACCTAGCATCCATTTTGTTGGGGGTAATCGATCTTCCTTAACCAAAACGATGTCGTCAATGTTTAGTATATAAAGTATATTCAGTTCTTTTCCACTTCCCTCGTTGTTGAAGGTTTGAAAGGTACTCTGTGGACCATATCTTCCAAAAATCTTGAGTTATCTTTTGTAATAACAGCTAGCGGGATCCATGTCGTATGCCGTCTAAACAGGGTCGAGGTACTGCATTGAGTGCGGATCCAATGCGAAAATGACCAGGAGTGATGATTGGAGTGTCATCTATGTCATTGCTTACCCTTATCAACGGTCGGGAGTTCAGGCATGCCTCTATCTGAGAAATAAGAGTCGATAGTTCATCGAAGGTAAGACTTGTATCACCAGTTATTATTTTGAGGTGATATTTCATAGACTTAACTCCTGCTTCCCATAGTCCGCCGAAGTGTGGTGCTGCTGGTGGTATGAAATGCCACTGTATTCCATTCATAGTTAATCTGGTAGAAGCATCCCTTTCCGCTTGATTGGTGGTTAGTGTTCTTAGATTCTTAAGTTCCTTATTGGCTCCAATGAATGTTGTTCCATTGTCACTGTATATGTGAAGTGGCAGGCCCCTTCTTGACACGAAACGTCGCACAGCTGAGAGAAAAGTTTTTGATGTTGAATCACTAAGGAGCTCAATATGGATAGCTTTCGTAGCTAAACATACAAATATTGCTATGTAGCCCTCTGAAGTGATGGTTGGGTGTTGTAGAACGAGGGTAGACTCTGATTGGTTTTAACTTAGCAATGCCCAGTGTTGTAACTCTGACTACACATCAAGTGCTTATTTTTACCTCCAAGTGGTAACCATTGGGTACTGGTCTCATCCAACCGGATTTGACTTGCTAAACGATAAGCGTGAGTGTTGACAACACGACGAAAAACAGCAACACTATAAGCAGCCAGGTCAGAATGGCCTGGACAACAGGTTGTCTAGGAATTTCAAGGGTTAGTCAGGCCCCTTGAACAGAGCTGGTGGCGGATGAACCGAAAGGCCAACGGCAGCGCTCAATCCCGTAGTGGATATTGATGGCCCCGTATCCTAGGGGTATCTAATAAATTGGAACTGGCCCTCCAGGTTGGGGGTTGTGCTTTGGGTTAACTACCCTATCACGGAAAAATCTAACGGATACGAAACAACCAAAAGCCTCGGAAAGGACTGATTTTATTGTTGACGACACGGCTAAACGAAAAAAGGACAACGACGTTCGTATCTGCACCTGGAATGTAAGAACATTAAACAGGAGAGGTGCAAGCGAACAACTAGCGGTAGCCCTAAACTGCTACAAAGCTGACATTACTGCCATCCAGGAAATATGATGGGATGGGCCATGCAATAAGAGGATTAAAAACTGTGACATCTACTACGAACCGTGTTATAGTGAGCAGAAACAGCGACTATTCGGATGCGGATTTGTTTTAAGTGCCAGACTTAGGCAAGAAGTCTTATGTTTCCAAGACATTAGCGAACGTATTGTAACTCTCCGCATCAAGGCCAAATTCGCCAACATTAGCCTTATATGCGCTCACGCCCCAACGGAGGAAAAAGATGATATAGCTAAGGACTGCTTCTATGAGCTGCTTGACAAAACCAATGAGCGACTACCGAAGTACGATGTTAAAATCGTGCTGGAAGTTTTTAACGCAAAGGTAGGAAGAGAAGACATCTTTAGCAGTATTGTCGGAAACAATAGCCTACACGATAACACGTCTGGTAACGGACTTAGGCTAATTGACTTCGCTACGGAATGAAATGCCACTATACCCAGCACACGGTTTCCTCACCTCGATATCCATAAGGGGACATGGCGGTCTCCAGATCAACAAACGGTCAATCAAATTGATCACATAGCGATAGACAAGCGCCACGCATCCAGTATTTTGAATGTCCGAACATTCCGGGGAGCTAACATCGACTCGGACCACTACCTTGTTGCAGCCAAGGTTAGAACGCGGATATCCACTACGCCACAACAATCCAGAAATACTGTAAGAAAATTTAATGTCGAAAGACTGCAATAGCAAGAGACCGCCAAGACCTTCGCGCAACGCGTATCCCTAAACTTCTCAATTAACACCAAACCACCAACATCGAATGTCGAAGAACTATGGCAACGATGCCTACAAGCCATTAGATCAGCCGCAACTGATGTGCTAGGTTTCTCGCGCCCACCAGCAAAAAAACCCCTGGTTTGATGAGGAATGCCGACAGATGCTCGCAGCCAAGAACGAGGCCTACAAGGCTAAGTTGCAGGTGAAGACGAGAGCTGCCGTTGAGCTCTATAGGCAGAGAAGAAGGGAAGAACACCGGCTTTTTAGAAAGACGAAAAAAGAGGGCGCGTGATCGAGGATATAGAGAGGTGACACTCCAGGAAAGATGTCGCAAGTTTTACCAAAGTGTAAATCGTCAAAGCCAAGGATACAAGGCTCAAACAGAATCCTGTCGAAATGAACAAGGAAATATCGTAGTTGAGACACAGTCTATGCTGAGGATATATAAGGACCACTTCTGTAGACTGTTAAACGGCGATGACGAACAATATTCCGCTGTCAGGCAGAACGAACAATTCAATATTGGCAACGACAGCTTAAGCTGCCAACCACCCGATCTGAGTGAAGTGAGGATGGCAATATCTAAACTGAAGCTTAATAAGGCTGCCGGAAATGACGGCCTTCCCACCGAGCTTTATAAAGCCGGCGGAGGTGACTTGGTAAGTAACATCCACCAACTCATAAGCCGAATCTGGTCGGAAGAAAGTATGCCTGAAGAATGGAACCTCAGCATCGTTCGCATACAAAATTCTATCTGCCGTAATATGTGAACGCCTGAAACCGTTTACCAACAACCTGATCGGCCCTTATCAGTGTGGTTTTAGGCCATTAAAGTCCACAACCGATCAAATCTTCACACTTCGGCAGATCCTGGAAAAAACCCAAGAAGTCCAAATCGATACCCACCGCCTATTCATCGATTTCAAAGCCGCATACGACAGCATTTATAGAGACGAACTATACAGAGCCATGTCTAGTTTTGGTATACCGCCCAAACTCGTCCGTTTGTGTAGGATGGCGATGGAGAATTCTCGCTGCTCCATCAGGGTCGGAAACGACCTCACTGACACATTCGATATCAAAAAAGGATTTAGGCAAGGCGATGCGCTGTCATGGGACTTCTTCAATCTGATTCTTGAGAGGATTGTGCAAAACTCACGAGTCAACACCAGAGGCGCAATTTTCCAAAAATCTGTACAACTAGTACTAGGATACGCCGACGATATTGACATCATTGGTAGGACCCAACGTGATGTCATAGCCACGTTTGCTAGTATAGAGAAGGAAGCGGCAAAAATGGGCTTAGTAGTAAATGAGGGCAAGACGAAGTATATGCTGTCAACACGAAAGGACACACAACATCGACGAATCGGACAGAACGTCGCCATTGACAGAAATAACTTTGAGGTAGTACGGGACTTTATCTATATCGGTTCCGCTATTAACTCTGACAACAACATCTCGTCAGAAATTAAACGAAGAATTACTCTTTCCAGCCGCTGTTTCTTCGGGCTAAGAAGGCAATTCAGTAGTAAAGCCCTCACTCGAACTACTGAGCAGATCTTATATAAGAAGCATGGACCGTCTCAAAAGCGGATTAAGAAATCCTTGGTCGATTTGAGGGGGAAAATTCTTCGAAAAATCTTCGGTCCTGTTTGCGTTGACGGGCTACGTAGACGAAGATTCAACCAAGAACTGTACAGCGACATGCCCCTAATCAAAAAACTCCGCATTGGACGTTTAAGATGGCTATGACATGTAGAACGAATGGACACCAATACTCCGGCTCGCAGAGTCTTCGATTCCCAGCCAGAAGTCGGACGTAGTAGAGGAAGACCTCGCCTTAAGTGGCGCTCACAAGTAGAAACCGACCTCAACCAACTTGGAGTGCGCAACTGGAGGCAGTTAGCTAAGGACCGGGCTAATTGGAGAGGCATGTTGGTTGAGGCCCAGGTTAATTCCGGACTGTAGCGCCACTTAAGTAAGTAAATAAAAAGCCCTCTGAAGTCCGATTTCCTCTTCCCTTTAACATTTTAATGGTCAATGGTCCTGCATAGTCTACTCCAGAGTGCGTGAATGGCCTGGATGGTGTTATTCTGGGAGATGGCAGCATTCCCATGATTTGATGTTTTGCCGACGCATTAAAGCGAGAACATTGGACGCAGTTATGTACAATTTTTCGGACCAATCGTTTTGCATGAGGAATCCAATATGACTGCATTAATGCTGCCATCATCAAATTGATACCGTGAAGTGTTTTCTTGTGTGCGTGTTCTTCGGTTGCATTCGACATGAATTCTTCGTGAAGTTCAGTCAAATTCCGCAATTGATCCATCAACATATTTTGCTGATATTCGTGCATTTCTTTGGTGTATTTGTCGATTTTTTTTCAAAATCTTCTATATTTGAAACAACTCCTTCGATTTTGAGTTGAAGCTTTCGTAGCCTCTGGGTTCGGTTAACTGAGCTCTCAATGGTTCCTAACGATCCAGCGAACTCTTCCAATTTCGTCGTCGGGGGGGACTATGTTTTCCAACTTTGTCTTGAAATCTTAATACATTTCCTTGACCTTTTGTGCTTCACTACGGACCTAACCTTTTAATTCTTTCCATATTTCCTCGATTCGTCTTAGTCTATCGTCGACATATCTCTGCGTTTTTCGAGAGGAACTGTCCTTGCCGAAGTTGTTATGCAGCTTCTGAAGTTCTTCTGTCAGCGACTTTTGTCTTGCCACTATTATAAAGACGTCAGTTTTTTCCATATTCGATTATGTTATTGCACTATTACCCAGTGTTTGAAGCCCTGGTAACGCTTTCACTATGAGATGAAAAAAAAATTTTTTTATTATTTTCTTTACCAGTGTTTGTAGCCCTGGTAACGCGTTTATTTTTTACTGATTCGTTTATGGCTCGAAGGAGCTAAATGTAAGGTTTAGATTTTAACCTAAAAGATCCCTTACCTCTGATGGGGGGAAATCGAATGGTTACGCTCTGAATAACCTTTAACGAATACCATTGTGCATTTATTTTCTCCTCTTAAATACAAAAAATATTGCATACTGTACAATTAATATAATACTTAAATTACTGATCCACAATCACATTACACATAAATATTCAATGCAAAGTCTGCAATTATGGTGAGAACATTTATTATGCTGACTTTGCTGGAAACAAAAATTGATATAATATAATATTACAAGAATAAAAACTGTCTGGTGTTGTCACCATGACACGTCGAGTCAAGACAAAAAGTCGAAGGTGTAAACGTACGATACTCACGAAAGAAAATAAAAAAGGGAATTTCGAAAAAAGTCACGACTCAAGAGTGAACGTGTAAAAGCAGACTTACAATCGCGTTTGGTTGATTTCGCAGCAATTCTTCGTCGGACAACTTCGGATGGATGAAATTCAACGCATAGCTGTCAAAAGTTGTCCACTTAACGCATTTCGCCGATGTGCGATCGGCAGTTACATTCTTCAGAAGAAATGTCCAAAATCTGAGATCAGGTACCTACTTGAAATCTGTATAATATGTTACCGGAACAGATACCTAGGTACGAAATTCTCCAATCTTTAACAATTGAGAAGAAATTTCTTCCGAATGAATACCTCGGAAGGGGTGATCCTTTTCTACATTTCATCCCCTTTCCCTTTAGCTAGAAGTGGAGGTCGGCATGAAAAGAACTAGCACTTATGTGCCTTTTTGTTACCACGACTCGTGTGATATTTATTATGATTATGTTGTTGTGGATGTGATACAGGCGGTCTCTACTCTCTAGATCCAGCCTGTGAGGCTTAGGAAACTGATAAGATCATGTATCCTTTTACCCGAGATGTCGCTTAGGTTGTCGAAGAATGGTTGGTGTAACGCACGCAGTCTGGCTCTTGCTAGTGCCATAAATTTGCTGATGAAAATGGGAGTGGGTCTTTTTCTCACCCCTTTCAGTTTAATATTTTGGGTATTAGTTAAAGTATGGAATGGGATATGGCCCGCAACGATTCGCACAGCGGATGGTAGCCTTCTCATATGTTTGCTATGTAATAAACTTTTCGTAATCATCCTATTTTTAAACCTCGTTTGTTATATTTTCTGATACCTCATTTTTGAGGTATTCCAATTTCGTACGTTTTTCAGTTTACCTAATTAGAATTGAAAGAAAGGTCATTAGCTAAATAGTATGTCTTTTTTCCCACACATGTAAATGTTATTTTCATATCTTTCAATCCTCATTAGGTAAACTGAAAAACGTACGAAATTGGAACACCGTCTAATATTATATGTACCTGCTTTGAGAATATGGAATGAATACTTTTTTTACAAAAACAAAATGTGATGTTTTGATCGAGACATATTTTTTTAATAAATAAATTATCGTTTTGGATTGGGGAAAAAAGTGAAACTTCAGCACATCTAACAAATTGACATCTTCCTTACGTCAGTTTGAAAGGGTAAATCTTTTATTGAATATAATGAATTTTTATATGCAAATTATGTTTATATGTTTGTGTAAAATAAATATTAAATGTGTTTTCTTGATAGTTTCGTATTTTAATAACATTTTCTCTCGTCTATGTTTCGAATGTGTACATAAAGTCAACTTTTACCAAAACTATAATGGGGATAATATGTAAATCTATCATTACGATGCAAATCTGCCCATTAGAAACTCCAAACAGTATTGTGTATCAAGTAGATCCATATCAACCAAAAACAACCCAGATGCTAGGTAAGTATTGATATAAAAGGTTCAATTTTGTTAAAGCGCTGTTATAAATTATAATCTTGAACTCTCCCGTAACAGAAAATTATTGTTTATGTCAATTCGCACTTCATATGCAGTAGGTAGCATTTGGCAATTGTACGTAAACATTTTTAAAAATACTGTTGTTATAAAATGTCTGCAGTTAAAACATGCGAAGTGCAAAAAGAAGTATGTAGTTGCGGGTATTGCTTTTATTCAGAAGATATGTCCACTTAATGTATCCACAGGTAACAAATATGGAAAGCAGGATTGCAAGACTAAGGAACAGAATTCGTGGTCTTGACGATCTTTTGGACAATCCAGACCTTAACGAAGAAAATCGCAAAAGCATAACAGAAACCATATCACAAGTAGAAGGCATTTTGAATGAAAATGTCGCGGTGCTGAAAACTATCCACAAACATAAAAACCATCACATTATGTACTTGGCGGGTTTTATATTTCTTTCATTCTTCATGTTTGGCATTTATTGTATGTTTTACAGGAATATATAATATTTTAGAAACATATATTATTATATTCAACGCCTTCCTCCGCCGCGACCCCTTCCACCCCTTCCTCTTAAACCACCACGAATTCCCCTTGTGCCCCTACCACGACCACGGTTGCTTCGCCCAGAATCTTTCTTTTTTGCTTTAGACTTTGGTGTATCATCAATTAACAGAGTTTCCAATGGTAGACTGTCAGGAAGTATAAAATATCTGATGTTATTACCGCGTATGCTGAGAGATTCCAATTGTATTGGGTCTCTGTTTTTTATGGTCATCTTTACAGTCTTAAGATGAGTATTCATAGCGACATCAACACCAGTTATAGTACCGTGTATTTGAGTTCCATTTTTCAATTCAACTGTTACAGTCTCATGGCTCAGCTTCATTAAAAATCTGCAATAGAATATCATTAAATTGTTTACTTGGTTAGGGTGAAAATATATATTAACCTGACTAATTTCATGTTGAATTATTTACGAAATATATAAAACAACTATGCCGAATTGTGTCGCGGAATATTTGACAACTTTAAAGCGGCGTTTTTTTCACATATGCCAAGCAATAAAATGGAGGTATTCAGTTCACAATTTATAATTCAGGCGTTTAGCTACTTTTCAATTTAATAGGCGCGTTTTTTTCTGTAACAATGCACGCGAGATTGCTGGCAGTTACCTCGTAACATGTGTGAAAATCGTCAATTAGGCCGTGTGCCAATTTCGTTAATATAGTGGTTAAATTTTATCCACTGGTTAATTTTTGGGAACAAATTTACTTTGGAGCGCACTCACTTTTTTCACTTTTTTTTAATCTACTCATTAAATTATGTAAAATGTTTAGGTAAAATTTAAAATCGTCGCTCTCCAATACTTGAATAGTTATTAAATAATAAAAATTCTCAATACAAATCAACCATTTTTTGACAGTTCACACATAGCGGAGTGATAAATAAAAAGAAACACATTCCAGTGGAGCATTGCCAGATAAAAACCTAAATATTACTTACATCAAAAAAGTTTTTAACTCTCTGTCTTGGGACAGTCCACGCTTACTCAAATTCCTTACTCTGCTCAGGGTATGTAAAGTCATTAGGCAGGGGCCTAAGTCAACAATTTTTTTTGTTAACGGTATTCTCTGTGGTGCATGGCAATGCTGCGTAAAAAAAAACATATAACAATTCAAAGTACACACAAAATATATGGAGTTATATACTAAAAAGTGCAATTTCATTTTTTTAATAACTCTTAAACTAAAAGTGAGCGACGATTTTTAAAAACATTTTAATTATCAGCACGCAGAGACGAATCGGTTAACATAAGAAAAGTGCAAAATATGAGCGCGCGCTAAAGTAAATATATGCAATTTTTTTAAATTCCTGCAGGGATTTTATTTTAATATTATTTCCAATAGTATAGCAGTACTTCTACTACTTACTTTCTTAAGCGGCGCTACATATCGCAATGAACCTGGTTCTAAGCTAACTGCCACCAGTTGCCAACTCCATGTTGGTTGAGGTCGGTTTTTACTTGTGCGCGCCACTTAAGGCAAGGTTTTCGTTTACTGCGTCCGACGTCAGGCTACATGTCGTAGCCATCTTAGGCCGCTCCCTCACTGTCGGTGCGATATCGTTTCGTTCGGTACAAATATAGACCCGAATGTATACCGAGTACGTGTATTTTAAATTCGTTCCTCCGTATTGGCTCGGTGCAGGAACGGGGTGGTATACAAATGGTATACCGAGCCGCGGTACGATCAACCACAATCAGAAAACAATATTGGTTGAGGTCGGTTTCTCTTGTGCGCGCCATTTAAGGCGAGGTCTTCCTCTACTACTTCCGACCTCTGGTTGGGAACCCAAGACTCTGCGAGCCGGAGTGTTGGTGTCCATTCGTTCTACATGTCCTAGCCATCTTAAATGACAAATGCGGAGTTTTTTTTTGACCAGGGGCATGTCGCTGTACAGCTCGTATAGTTCTTGATTGAATCTTCGTCCCCATAGCCCGTCAACGCAAACGGGACCAAATATTCATCGAAGAATTTTCTCTCAAATCGAACATTGATTTCTTCATTCGGTTTTGAGACTGTCCATGCTGCAGCGCAGCACAAAGCTATGTGTGGACTGTTAAAAGTTGGTTGATTTCCAGAGGGATTTTCGTAATTTTTATTGTTTTATTATTTTTAAAATAATAATGAGCGACGATTAATAAAAATAAGGGCAAAAAGCGAATGGCAGCTAAAGAAAATTTGATCCGGTTGTGTCTGTTTCGAATAAACCAAATCACAACGAGAAGTGGGAAAATGTTTATAAACGTTGCTCTTTGCTCTGACTCCTCTTCTTCTTCGTGACTATTTCTTTGTTATCACCGTCGATGGCTCCTCCATTGTGACCAAGACCTGATGTGTTAGCAACAATACTACCATTTGCATTGGCTTATGGAATAATGGGTAGGGCCCTGGACTAAGACCTGATCCTTAGTCGCATCAACTTTGTCATTGATTCCGCCACCCGACCTGAACTGAGCTGTCATAAAAGGGTTCTTTAGTGAAACCAAAAACAATTGTTTTAGTACTGTTAATTCTTACACATGAAAAAGATAATAATTGTATTGCAGTGTTAGATGCATTTTAGATGATCCATCAAAATAAGTACACAGTATTATTCACCTTGATCTGACCAATCGACATCTTGGCCATTATATGCATTTCTTAAATTGCCTTCTTATCCCGAAGAAACAGCGGTTGGCAAGAGTAATTCTTCTGACGAGATGTTGTTGTCAGAGTTAATAGCAGAACCAATATAGATAAAGTCAAGTACTACCTCAAAGTAATATCTGTCAATGGTGACGTTCTGTCCAATTCGTCGATGTTGTGTGTCCTTTCTTGTTGACAGCATATACTTCGCCTTGCCCTCATTTACTGCTAAACCCATTTTTGCCGCTTCCTTCTCTATAATAGCAAACGTGGCATCACCTTGGGTCCGACCAATGATGCGTATGCTAGAAGTTGTACCGATTTTTGCAAAATGGTGCCTCTGGTGTTGGCTCGGGAGCTTTGCAAAATCATCTCGAGAATCGCTTTGCCTAAATCCTTTTTTTTGTACCGAATGTTTCATTGAGGTCGTTTTCAACATCGATGGAGCAGCGAGAATTCTCCATCGTCATCCCGCACAAACGGACGAGTAAAGGCGGTTTACCACAACTATACATGGCTCTGTATAATAGTTCGTCTCAATAAATGTTTTCGTATGCGCCTTCGAAATCGATAAATAGACGGTGGGTATCGATTTGGACTTCTTGGGTTTTATCCAGGATTTGCCAAAGTGTGAAAATTTGATCAGTTTGTTGGTAAAAAGTTTCAGGCTTTCACATATTACGGCAGATAGGATCTTAGGCGATGTTGACGAGACTTGTGCCTCTGTAGTTGTCGCAGTTCAGAGGAGTCTCCTTTTTTGTGGATGGGCAAACGAGGTTGAGGTTCCATCCTTCAGGCATCCTTGCTCCCGGCCGGCTTTATAAAGCTCGTCGTTGAGGCAGTCATTTCCGACAGCCTTATTAAGCTTCAGTATAGATATAGCTATCCAATATTGTCAATATTGAATGATTCGTTCTGCAGTCTACAGAAGTGATTCTTGCATATCCTCAGCAGCGACTGTGTCTCAGCTACTATATTTCCTTGTTCATCTCGACAGGATTCTGTTCGAGCCTTGTATCCTTGGTTTACACTTTGGTAAAACTTGCGAACATCGTTCCTGGTGTGGCACCTCTCTATATCCTCGATCGCGCGCATTTCTTGAGCTTTTTCTTCTTTTTAAAAAGCCGGTGTTCTTCCCTTCTTCTCTGCTTATACAGCTCAATGGCAGCTCTCGTTTTCACCTGCAGCTATTGGCTGCTAGCATATTCTCATCAATACAGTGGCTTCTTGCTTTTGAGTGGGAGAAATCTAGATCATCAGTTGCGGCTATTATAAAGGTTAAGATATACGCGTTGCGCGAAGGTTGGGTTCCAAAGAGTGTAGATCGAGGGTAGACTCTGATATGCTTTAGTTTGGCAATGCCCAGTGGATGTAACTCTGACTGCACATCAAATGCTTGTTAGCAACATTCAAGTGGTAACCATCGGGTACGACGAGAAAAAGCAATACAATAGACAGCCAGGTCAGAATGGTACGAAATCTGAAGAAAGGCTACTAGCAGGTGCATATTCACCCTAAGTACAGGAAGAATACGGCCTTCACCACATGAAATGGCTTGTGGCAGCTCCACGTTATGCCATTTGGTTTGTGGAACGCCCCTGAAACTTTTGAGCAACTGATGGGGTGCGTTTTGCGACGATTAACGTGGAAAATCAGTCTGATGTACCAAGATGATATAATTGTCGTGGGAAATCATTTGAAGAACACCAAAAGATCTTTCGGAAGGTATTCCTAAGGCTTCGGAGTGCCCATTTAAAGCTTAATCGAAAGAAGTGTGCACACTTCAGATCTGAAGTTCGATTCTTGGGACATATCATCTCGACTAGTGGAGTGAGGACCCACCCCGAAAAGATTGAAGCTGTGAAAAATTGGCCTGTCCCAAAGGGCAAACATCAACTAAGGAGCTTCCTAGGACTTGCGACTTACTACGGGCGGTTTGTAAGGGGCTTTGCTGGCATTACTTAGAGCTTACGCTAACTCACTGAAAAAGGAAAGCAATTTCAATAGTCAATCAAGAAAGTCAAGTTGCTAGATGGATTGAACAACCGCAGAGCTACGATTGACATTCAGCAGTGTAATGGCACCCTCCACTCTAACGCTGACGCACTGTCTCGTCGAACATGCGGAATGAACTGCAAGTACTGCACCTGCTTAGGGAAGAGGAGGAGCTCATCACCACCCGCGAATAAGAGCCGGGCCCTAAAACGGTTGGACGGCTGAAATGATCAGAGAAGCGCATATCCAACATCACTGGACTATGCTGATTCCTCGTATCAAGAATTGTCGCAGTAGTTCAATCGAAAGTACTCGTTATCCATTGTAAAAGGATATATTTGTATACAAATAAGGATGTATCCCGCATTGCTATAGAAAACGAGTTCTGCATCAACTTCATCGAGGACATCCTGGTATAGAGCGCATGAAAGTCGTTGCAAGAAGTCATGCATATTGGCCGAAAAAAGTTTGACGACATTTAGAGTTATCGAGAATTCTTTTTAGCAAGAATTTTCCAATTCATTAATCAATTTACATTGCTGAATGGGATAAATTCCTTGCGAAAAAGAATTCTCGATAACCCTTATTGTACAACATGTGAGGCAATGTCATAGTTTTGCAAATGCAGCGAAAGCACCGGTAAAGACAACTTTGCAGTATGGACATCCCAGAACAAGTTTTATTTGGTAATTGTGGATTCTTTTTCCAAATGGCCGGACTTTTTTGAAATGGCACATATCACATCATCGGACATCATTTGGTGATAATATAATTGAGAAAATTGGTAAGGAAATGCAATCAATAAAACGAAAAGATGCAATACCCAAGGTGCCAATCTAGTTTCACTGCAAAATATACCCTCTTCGGAGGTCGGCTCTACAGATTCTGAGGAGAGCCAATTATTGCAATTTTGTAGCCCTTTCGGAAAAAGTTCAAGGGTAACGAGGTCACCTACATCTGTACCTCAAAAAATTATATGCGGGTATAGGAGCTCGACAACGCCACGAAAAACGAGACTCAGTGAAAATTAAAAGCCTTAAGAACGAAAACGACGTTCTATCTTAAAGGATGACATAGTTAGCGATCTGAAAAACAGACAATATAAAGTTATAGATGCCGTTCATATTGTCAAACGAAACAAACAGCAAAAAGTGGGGTGAGAAAATTTTATAAAACGCGCTCTGTCTTTATTTATACTCACTTTCGATAAAACAGAAAGCCTGCAAAAATGTATGAATAAAAACAATACTTAATATTGTTGTACAAATCAAACCCATGCGTAAGGATTAAAAATAAGTTCCTCAGTGCAAGCTGTAAAGGATATAATCATACGCAAACCTATTGTCAGGAAGAGCCGCGGAGTGTAAATGTGCCGGAAATCATCTGACGGTAGATTGCGGGTCAGATAAGAACACTCCTGCTATTTGCATTAATTGTAAGGGCGATCATCCCGCAAGTTACCGCGGCTGCAAAGTAGCTAAAGAGTTGCAAAAAAGACGGATGAAATTTACCAATAAAATTTCACAGAAATTAAATTTTACTAAGAAAAAGCCTAAATTTCGCCTAAACTTATCTCAAAGCCAAAGCAGGCAACAATCGAAAAACAAAATATTCAACAAATACGAGTCCGAAACTCATGCAAAGAGTAATTCTGATTATCATGTTGTTTTGATTATCATACTCTACATCCATCAAACAAGGCTAGAGGTGGAGCATCACTATATATAAATTTGAAGACAAAAAAAATGCAAGTTTGCTCTATACAAGTCAAAAGCAGACAATCCTTTCTGAAAATATCTTCTATTTATTGCCCACCACGATGCAAGGTTGAGAAAATTGACTTTGAAAACTTGATTAATTCCCTTGGACAGCGTTTTGTCATCGGAGGGGACTTTAAATCAAAACATAAAGGGTTTTTCAATAAGAGCGCTACAAAAGTTTTTTTTAAATAAAACAAAAACGTTTTGGATATCAATGAAATTCTTTATTCCTGTGAAAGTACGTTCGATGCCATTATGTATGGAACTCGATTTCTTTTGCATGGCCACCACGGGCACGCTTGCAGAAGTCCAGACGCTTTTTTTTTCGACGGTTTTCAAGCATAAATCAGCCGATACTGCCATACGAAGTTCATCAATCGTCGCTGGCTTGTTGGCATAGACCATAGACTTGACGTAGCCCAACAGGAAATAGTCTAACGGCGTCAAATCGCACGACCAAGGCGGCCAAGCGACTGGAGCATTTCGTGAGATAACACGTTCTCCAAACTTGGTTTCCAATAAATTGATTGTGGCATTCGCTGTGTGGCTTGTGGCGCCGTCCTGTTGGAAATACATGTCCTCCAAGTCCATATCCATTATCATTGAACGGTAGCGATTCCATTTCACAGTAACGTGCCGGTCTTGATCATCGCGGAAGAAGTACGGCCCAATGACGCCGCCGGCCTATAAACCACACCAAGCCATAATTTTTTCGGGATGCAATGATGACTCATGGAGTACGTGTGGATTGCTGCCTGACCAATACCGCATATTTTGTTTATTGACGAAGCCATTCAGCCAGAAATGAGCCTCATCGCTGAAGATGATTTTTCGATGAAAATCCGAATCATTTTCAAGTTGTTGCTCAGCCCAATTCACGAACAAACGACGCTTCTGGCGGTCAAGCATCTTCAATTCTTGCGTCAATTTAATCTTATAAGGATGTAGGCCAAGATCTTTTAGCAAAATTCGCCACAACGACATCACAGAGATGCCCAACGCTTGAGAACGACGTGTGATATACACATTTGTGCTTTCTTAAACTAAAGCCTCATCGGTAGCAATATTCTCGACACTACGGGCACTTCTTTGTCTCACTGGCACGGGAACATTTTGTACTGTGCCTGTGGATTCAAATTTGTCCACTGGACGCTCAATTGTTGATCTGCTAGGACGATTATGACGACCATAAATTGGACGTAGCGCTCTTAACGTTGAGGCCACTGACTCCGAATTTTGGTTGTAAATTTTAATAATTTCGACTCGTTGTTGGATCGTATATCTTTCCATCATGAAGTGGCAAACCTTACTGAAGAGAAATGTCAAAAGAAATATGGCGTCGTTTGCTGTCCCTGTCGCTCAACTTTTGTACCGTACCTGTTGAAAAACACGATACAATCTGGGGTTTGAGATGCATATCACAGAAAGGTAGGATGCTTTACGATGTTGGCAGAAAGTACAATACCGAATTTTATTCTATGGGAAAACCAACTTACTGGCCAACTGATGTTTCAAAAATACCGAATTTGATCGATTCTTTCATCGTAAAAGGTATGACGTCCAATCGAGTAAAAGTTAACGAATGCTTTGATCTTTGCTCTGATTATTCTCCGGTAATTCTAACAAAGAGTGAGTCTATCATTAGAGTGAGTCACCCAGACTAACAAACGGAAAAACCAACTAGGAAGGCTTCAAAAACGATATTGAAAATAATATTCGACTGGGTGTATCGCTTAGATCCACAAGCTCGAAAAAGATGGCACCAAACTCGTGCCCCGCAAGATAACGCACATCTAATCGGTTGAGTAACATGCTATCAAATTCAATTAAAAACCATGCAGTGGAAACTTATCTGCAAAGCCTAACCGCTGGGAAAAAATCGAATTATTCACTTTGGAAAGCAATTAAAGTCATAAAACGGCCAAAAAATGCTATGCCACCAGGGTAACTGAAGATGTTTAGGCAAAAAGCAGACGTTTTTGCCGCACATCTTGAGGAAATATTTGATGATCCAGAAAACATTATTTTATTCGAGACTACAACCGATAGTTATCTAGTTAGATACGCAAGTATTTCCGAGCTTAAACGGGAAATACAGAAATTAAAGCCTAAAAAAGCTCTGGGTTATGATATAATTACAGGAGAACTTCTTAAAATGTTGCCTCGAAAAGCATTAACTAAACTCCTGTACATTGTAAATGCAGCAATTCGATTAGAATACTTACCAAGACAGTGGAAAGTCGCAGAAGTGATAATGGTTTTCCTGGTTTGAGAACCATCGAATGAAATAAAATCTTACAGACCTATTTCACTTCTTCCAATGATTTCAAAAGTTTTTGAAAGGATATTACTCGGTCGCTTACACCCCATTATTGATCAGAAGCGCCTTTTACCTAACCATCAATTTGGGTTTAGAAGTAAACATTCGACTGTAGACCAAGTTCTTCGAATTACTGATGTAATTGAGAAAGCCTTCGGACAAAAGAAAATTCTGCTCAGCCGTATTTCTTGACGTGTCTCAAGCTTTTGACAAAGTTTGGCATAGAGGCCTTCAATGCAAGCTAAGACAATTTCTGCCTCAAAAATTATATAAAATCCTCGTGTCGTATCTTGAGCATACTCTTCCATGGGAAACTTGGAAACGAATATTCGGATTTCAAAGAAATATTGGCAGGAGTACCCCCACGAAAGCGTCATTGGACCACTCTTGTATCTCCTATTTACACGTGATATCATACAAACAAACGCTACAATAGGTGCCACGTTTGCTGACGATACAGCTATACTAGCAGTTGGCACAACGATAGAAGAAACAAATATGAAATTGCAAAACGCTCTTAACGAGGTTAATGAATGGACAAAGTCCTAGCGGATTTCACTTAACGAGAGCAAATCGATTCATGTAGATTTTTCGTATAAACGAACAAACAATTTGCCAGTATTTCTCAATACGGTTCGAGTCCCTTTTGCAAATGAAGCGAAATATCTCGGAATGACACTCGATTGAAAATTAAAATGGAAGTCGCATGCAAAAAAGAAATGCGAAGAACTTAAAAATAAATATAGAGAACTATACTGGTTACTCGGAAAATAATCAAATCTTAGCCTTGATAACAATCTGCTATTATACAAGCAAGTGCAAAGCCGATCTGAACATATGGTATACAACTATGGGGTTGCACCAGTAAAACGAATCTAAATATTTTACAAATTTTTGAAAACAAAATGTTAAGATCATTCATTAATGCGCCGTGTTATATAAGGAATGAAGATGAAACGAAAATGTTTGCACGCAAACATAAAAACGTTTACACAACGGTCCTCCCAATTCTTGAAAAAACAAATTTATTGCGGCGTATTTTTGCGGAAAAGCAGAATGCCAAACATTCATTACTGATAAAAAAAATAGCTAGATAAGCATACTTAGTTGCAAAATACAAATACAAAAAGGGTGGTGGTTTTAGTGGGTTAAAGTCCCACACTACTTTGGGCACGTGCTCATCGTGTCTTTTGAGATTTGCACCAGCCCACGGAAATAAAAAAATAAGTATTGAGAACTCCTTTCAATATCTTTCAACATCCGAATACTTCCCAATTGATCCCTAAAAGATATCTTCGGCAAGGAAACGCAAAACTGAGGGTAACTACAACACACAATGAATCGATTATGATTTTAGATGTGGCGCAACAGTTTGCAGAAACATTTGGAAATAATATATAAGAAAGGATAATATGATATAAATCTAGATGCAATAACAATTATTTATTTTCATTTCAAATGTATCTGTTTTACTTACCTTCGCAGCATCTGCCATTTCTAAAGGATTAGAAAAGCCTCTAAGCATACCCTTATATTTTCCTCTTCATAGATCTGTTTTTATCCAATTCCCAACACAGCAGCAACATAAACAGCACTTAAAATTGAAGCAGGGCGTGTTTAATTTCACCGAGTGATTTAAAAAAACTTTTCGATGTTATAAAATAATTCGAAATGTGGAATACTAAAAACAAATTCACTCGATTTATAAAAGTAATTTCACTTTCATTTGACTCGATTTCTGGAACATAGTATCGTATTTTTTCTTCGGCGAGAGGTATATGTGTAAATTATCTAATATCTTATTTTACATTGTCCACGACCTGTACTACGCTTTTCTGACAGTTTTGACCAAGTTGTGCATTTCATTCAACACAGCTAATACCGACTTATTTGACAATCGCAATAAGAGATTCAATATTCGGTATTAGTGGATGTTATTTATTTTTTTATCGAATATTGTATACATAACATAAATAAAACAAATCATAATATTGCATACATTTTATTTTAACCCGTCCAATAACATCATAATCAATATAAATGAAATCCATTAACCATTAAATACATAAATTTATATTTTATAAATCTTTAATTGTGTCATCTTACATTTTAGCCGAGCTTAATAATTGTAATGCAGTATTAAGTTGTGTTCCAAATTCTGGATGTACTTCACTAAAGTTCTTAACAGCTCTTGCTTGAATAAATGAACTTGCACCACTCAAATTTCCAGCAATATTTGTTACCAACCTTTTCTTTTCATCAGCTGAAAGGACATGATTCCAGAAATCAGTAACTTGGGAAAAGTTGTCTTCAAGATCTCCACTACTAATACGTTCAACGTCACCAGATACATATTGATTTCCGCGTAAAAGCTTTGCACGTGGACATTCCTGAGGACCAGAGAATGAATTTGGGAAGTAATTAGGAGCACCTCCTTGGTTATCTGTAAAGCACATTGGCCCGTCACGTTGGAAATTTTTCACAGCAACGCGATATGGACAGTTGACTGGAAGTTGTAAATAGTTCGGACCAAGCCTATGGCGATGGGTGTCAGAATATGAAAATAATCTCCCTTGCAGCATTTTATCTGGTGATGGTTCAATTCCCGGAACCAAGTGTGCTGGGCTAAATGCTATTTGCTCAACTTCAGCAAAGTAATTTGTAGGGTTTCTATTGAGTACCATTTTGCCAACTGGAATTAATGGATATTCTGCATGTGACCACACTTTGGTTAAATCGAATGGATTATATTTGTAGTTCTTAGCTTGTTCAAACGTCATAACTTGAATATACATTGTCCAACTTGGATATTTCCCAGTGGCAATGGCGTTGTACAAATCGCGAATGCTATAATCAGGATCTGTTGCGGATAATTCTTCAGCACGCTTGGTGTTCAAATTTTGAATGCCTTGATTGGTTTTATAATGAAATTTGCAGTAAAATGATTCTCCTGCTTTGTTGACTAATTTATAAGTATGTGAACCATATCCATTCATATGACGATAACCATCCGGAATGCCTCTATCGGAAAACAAAATTGATACCTAAAATTTGATTAAAAGGCTTTTATTATTACAAATTATATTTATTTTATATATAAAATCATAATATAATAACTTATGCCTAAAAGTAATCAAATATGTGATCAGTTAATAAAAAAAAACATAAATATACAAAAAGTTAGATTGATGGTATCACTTTTTACTTTTGAAGACAGAAAAAGTACAAGCAAGCCAATATTATGCTTTGTAATAATATTGCATTACAATATGTACTGCAATAATTAACTTATTAGCAAGAGCCTCTTTTAAAGTGCCAAAGCCGATTATGAAATGCTCACAATTATGAAATCACAATTATTGAAATACAAACAAATTATCTAACCAAAAGATTGTTTACTTACTTGATGAGTCGTTTCCGGCCTTAAAGAAATAAAATCCCAAAACATATCTGGATCTTTTAAGTGTGTTCGTGGATTTCTTTTCTGTGTATGAATGAAACTTGGGAACAATATTGGGTCTCTTATGAAAAATACAGGTGTATTGTTTCCAACAAGATCCCAAATACCATCGTCGGTATAAAATTTAACAGCAAAGCCCCTGGGATCACGTACGGTATCAGCTGAACCACTTTCTCCTCCAACGGTTGAAAACCGGACTGCTATTGGTGTGCGTTTCTTTATATCTTCAAACACTTTTGCCCCGCAGTATTTCGTTATATCGTGCGTAACCTCAAAATATCCAAACGCTCCAGCTCCTTTGGCATGAACCACACGTTCAGGAATTCGTTCTCTATCGAAATGCGAAATTTCATCCAAAAAAAGTGTGTCTTGTAAAAGCAAAGGTCCCCTTGGACCAACAGACAGTGTCGCATCCTTTACATCGATCGGTGTTCCAAATCCGGTTGTAGCAATATTAGAAGCATTCTAAAATAATTCAACAAAAATAAAGCGTATAAATTATGATCTTCTTTACAATTTGGTTAAAAAATATAAATAGATTAAGTTTTTGAAATCTATGTAAATTGCGATAAACATAATATATGCGATAGATAAATAATAAATCTATGGCTTCATTATATAAGTTATTGAATTCTTTATCTGTACTCTATGTTTTTAATTCCACAAAAATGTTTATAACAGTTATGTACACTTGCTAAAGAATTTTAACCAAAATATTGTATTGAGGTATTTTATGGTGTTCTTAAACTCCTGGCATACTTATTTTTTGCTAAATAAATGAAATAACCGTTTATTTTGGCGTGGGAGTCCAATTAAAAAATATAATTTCTAAATATTTAGTTTTAAGTCTAATTTGGGATCTAATTCAGAAAACAGAGTTCTGATAAAATTTTTCCGTAATTTGTATTCTACAGTCTGCCAATCGACAAATTGTCAAATCTAAATGCAGTTTTATGCACAAATGTCATACTTGTCATGCTATATTGGTGACGAATATATAATTGGGTAAAGTGCTGTCCGACACTGTATAATGTATATAGCTGAGAGAAAAGGATAATTAATTAATATAATTAAATATTTTTTATCAATATTTGCTGTCCAATCTCTCTCCATCTCTCATACGAACAGAACATGACATCACTAAACTAGAAAGTATTCCGGATTGGGCTTACTGTTGGATTTTGGTTGCTTGCGATGTTGGCTGTATGCAAATTATGGGGTTGCATACGGGGTTGGAGCCCCACAAGCAAAAAGGCACTAACAGCCGGTTTGCCATTTCGAATTTGACCGAAATACCAAAATCACTCATAGGATTTTTTATTTCGAAAGGAAAATTTTCCGATTTTGTACGAGTCGGAGGAGTTTGCTTCATGGTAATCGTACCGATCAGCTGGAACATTTCTCCAACCATGCGTAACACACTTCAATTTCTCTTCAATAGTCTCCGACATATGTTCGACGAGGAAATATATTTAAGTCAACAAAATGTAAGCAATAAAATAATTTTATTTAAGTTTTTTTTTTGTTGAAAAATTATGTTTAAGGCAAAATGTGCAATAACATGAGACAATATAAATCGATGTCTCCTCCTCTGTGCCACGTAGGTTTATGTTATATGTCTTTCCTTCTATGTATCTATCCGTCTCTCTCTATTGTATAAATGTCTTGATCTGTCCCAGCCGATGGCCTCAGTCGCCAGTGCTGTTATGTGTCTGTAGTTCGTTGCATTCATGTGCGAAGTCAATGTCAATGTCGATGTCAATGTCAATGTCAATAAGGTTGCTTAAGGCACCAGAAGAGGTTGCTGTAAATGAATGCGTTGATGCACCTTCGGAAAGCGGATACTATGAAGTTCAACGTAAATTTAGTTTCCGGTTGGCTTACGTTGCGTAAGAAATTACTCTCCGAACGGATACCATGGTAGTGCAGACTATGACCAACAATGTAAATTTTAATAATTAATCTAGATAACTTGAATCAAATTCGTTAGAGACGTTTTGGAAAATGTCGGGTTTTCCAGAAATTTGCTAGTTATATACATAACTGATAAAAATTACAAATCAACTTATATGTTTGTGCTCATTTATTATTTTATTACTTCTAGATTACTATGCGAACCAATATTTCATAATCATGATTCATTTCATAATCAAGATTCCGAAATTAAGTTGATAGTAAAAACATATAAGAAGGCTACAATCGGCTGGGCGGATCGTTTAATTCCCTATCCCATCCCATCTTTAAAATTAATATCCCCAATATGTGGGCTTTATGACGATAGACAATATAGGAAATTACATTGTCACAACATATTGTTCACACAGTTTATCAAAATCATTTATGGTTCGACAAAAACACCTTGCTTTGGGGTAAGATTCGACAAAACAAACAATTTTTTTAATGCATATGCTTTGGGGTAAGGTATACAAAAAGTTTTTGTAGGAAGATTTTTTTTAAAGGTGGGATTTAACGACGAAATGTTTTATATTGTTTATATGGTTTTTTCATCGACATTTTTTTCAATTTTCTTTAGCCAAAACATCACGAAAAAGTGGGTGTGACAAAAAATTTGTATATGGACCAAATACATCTACATATTAAGATTTTCAAAATTTATTGTCCAGAAACTTTTCTAAAGTTACCATTTGACAAAAAAAAAACAACGTTTTTTAAAAAGTAGGCGTGGCAGTGGGCGGATTTTACAAATGTTTAAACCTGATCTATAGGCACGGACAAGGATCCTATTTACTAAATCTCATTATCCTCGCTCAACATTTAAGGCCTAAAAATCGGTGACGTACAGACAGACTCAGCTAGCAACTCTGAGTAGATACATATACTTAAAGATAAGTTATTTTCTATATTAAAAAGAAGGTATGTATCAAAACTATAGTTAAGAGGCGAAAGAACTGATGCACATTTACACAATTACGGGTATAGGATTGTTACCTGTTTAGAGGGGTCCCGCTTGATCAAAACTTGGGATTCTGCTTTATCCCTCTCTATTAATGAACTCCTTTGATTTATCTCATCGCCATCCATAAAAATTTATGCTGATGGTGTCCAGTTATCCCCTCGGACTTATTTGAGATTGTGCTAATACCATTAACATGAACTTGTTAATTGATTTCGGTATTCGGTTTGGTACAAAAAACTTAACACTATACAAAATTAATACATCTATTCAACATAATGTACGTAATAGATTACGATTAGATTCTTTGAACACATAAGTAACATTAATACATCCGAGATACTCTTGCTTAAAATCTGAGACAGACAAAGCTATGCGCCGAAAACTACAATACAATGTGCTGAGATGAAGATGCTTTGCATCTATAAGGTCGTTGAATAGTTTCTTTATATAAATCAAATTCTTGGTATCCTACCAAAAAACAAATCCCTCCTATTTAGTTTTGTAGCCTAGCTGTACATCACAAAAATACAAAATCATGTTGGGAAATCAATAAATTTACCACGAACTAGTGGTGAATTAATGATCCTATTAAGTGAAAGGATTATCATCCTTCTATACAGACCATTAATCACATCGAAGAAAACAGAAATATTTCGTTGGACATACGCAACATATTTGCGGAATGTTTTCTTTACCGGCAACAATAATAATTCATTGATAATTTATTGAAAAAATAAGCGTGATTTGTTTATTTATATACATTTTTTTTTAACGTTTATTTATTCACAAATTTTTTTTTTACTAAATAAACTTAAAGGCTAATCATATTATGAACTGTGACAAAGTAAATGACCATTATGGTTCGCAATACATGTCTTATTGATTTTTTTTTATATAACTATGCATATGTTTTGGTATTGAATATTATTATAATATTTGTAGTTTTTTTTTTTGTAAATAGGAAAATGTGAATAGAATATAAATAAATAAATTTTCAGAAGAGCTACTTAAAAATTTACTAAAAAAAATTATTTTAGTTTTGAATTTAAATAAATACCTAAAAGTTGTAGAATAAAAAAAAATATCTTTTTTCAAGTGGAATGTTAAAGTTACAAAAAAGCCCGTTTTTAAGCTTTGGATTTATGCCATTTTGTCTCAAAATAACTACTAAATTACAAAACAAACTGAAAATGTTTAAAAAAGTGTCGTTTTGTTCTGACATAAAACCAGTAACGTTTATCGTCAAAAAATATATTGATTTATTAATAACTTAAAAATAACTTCAATTTTATTTAAGAAATAACAAGGACCAGCAGTCTTTTTTAAACAAATTAACCCTCGTATTAATAAACGCTGATTAGTTAATCAATGACTAACATGACAGCGTTTCCCAAAGACATGGGAGTAAAGCATTAACATTGAGTTTTCATTGGTATTGATAAAATCAATGCTAATGAAAAAAAAAATCATTAGCATTGAAAATCTGAATGCTAATTAAAAACCAATTTTATTAACATTGACTTTTTCATGCCAATGGAAGAGTCGTAATTACAAAAGAAAACTATTTTCATTGCGAGGTAAAGCGTTTTTTTATTAATTTATTTTTTTAAACACATTGCACAAGCATTTCAAAATGAGAAAACTGGATGCAACGATAGAAGAAACACAAAGTTTATTTTTTCAGTTATTAATTAGCGGTGTAAACCTAGTGAAACAGAATGGAATGCTCATGGAGTAGAAGCTTGAATCTTTGCTCACAGCTACAAACTCCCCATAGACCTAGGAAAACATAATTTTTTTTCAAACAGATGCAGGGTCGGGGTCATAATCCCGAAAACCAAAAAGCCCTGAAAAATTTCAGGATTTTATTTTTCCGGAATTCGAAATTAAGGGATTATTGGAATTTTTGGTTTTGGTGGTTTTACACTTTCGGGATTTTACGTTTTTTAGGGTTTGGGGATTAGTGTAGCAATGCACTGTTCCCATCTCTGGTTCCTCATTAGAAAAATCCGCGCAAGTGTCAAGAGTTGTTCAGTGATTAGTTAATCAGCGTTTATTAATAGCTAACCAGTGACAAAACTTTTGACATTTGCGCGAGTTTTTCTTATGGGAATAGCTTTCATTAACAAAAAGAAATAAACAAAACGGGATGCTTTTTTCTTAAATGCAAAACTAAACTTACGCAATTACGCTGTGAGAAGTTTAAGAGCTATATTTATAACGGTTTGATAGAAAATTTTGACTTCTTAAGACCTCACTTAAAAATGTCCTGTTAAACGAAACAAGAAACCAGTTCATAAGAGGAGTCAAATTCCATAACCTCAAAAAAAATATATATACATATACATATTTCTACTATTTAGCTTTTAATTTCGAAAAAAAAACTTCAAGAGTTATATTCACACCGATTCCTTTAAATTCGGAATAAAAGTTCTTATTATGAATTTTTAACAATGTTTATATCATTTTCAGCATCAATAATCAAAATGGAACCAGCACTTATTTTTTCATTACTAGGTTTTTTTTGAAAACGTAACTGCTGACTGCTTTTGAATAACGTCAAATCCAAAGTTGGGACTGACATATTTGAGTCATCAGTTACAAATTTCCCCAGGAATTTTTTGAAACTAGTGAAAAAAAAATACATTTTTCAACTTGCCGTTCAACTCTCGAGTTGGAATCAACTTCAAAGTAAGTCAGTAAAATAAAATAGGTTTGTTACTTTCCGGATATAAACACCGGATCCGCGCGAAGTAATTAAACGTTCTAACCACTGCACCAACCACTATACATTTACTTATTATTATTAATGATAATTTAAGCAACATTGCTGACATGATGAAATTTAAACCCGAGCTAAGAAACATCATTAATTTCAAAAAATAGATTTTTAGATGTGGTAGTCATATTAATCTTAACTAATATAAGGAAGATTTTATTTATTTTGCGTGACCAGCTGAAATTTTATATAATCTACTGGAAAAAATATGGTACATTTGCTCTCCATTCAGCCAAAGGCCGTTTTTAGATAAGACTATCATTAAACATTGATTTTGCTTATCGTTAAAAAAAATATTTATAGATGTAAGCACTTGGCACTAGGCACAATAATAAAACAAAATAACGAAAATCGCTTAACTCCGTTCAAATAAAGTATCTTTATCTATATGCATGTACATACTTATATGCACTTACGCACATACAATAAATAACTCCAAAATTAACCTGTTTAACAGCAAATGTAAAAGCAGACAGCTTCAGGATGACCTAAAAACCTTTCAAAGCTTTTATTTTATTTGTTTTATTTATTGCATTTTAAATTTTTTTTTGTCAAGACTAGAAAATCACCGCAGATACAATTATCATGTTTGTTTTGAATGCAACTGAACTTCGACGCAGCAAAATGAATTACACCACTAAAAATGTTATAAATGTACTTACTTTATCGACACTTTTTTGATATTCCAAGATTTGATTCGTCGCCGAGTCCCTGTTAGCCATAATTATTTCTTAGCAAATTACCGCTCCTAACAATAAATTCTAACTAACAACTACTTGTTCGATCCTCCTTATTTATACTTAACATCGCAATTACTCAAACTGCGCAATGGAATAACAAAAGACAACATAATACGATGAAAGTATTCCAACCGCTTTCCAGGAATTATTCCATTGCATTCATAATTGGCCCGTATTGTATAAAGCGTTCCCACTTACTTTTTTCAAATTGTAGTGAATAGCACCAAAAAAACGTAGTGACACACAGTAAACAGAAGGATTAAGCAAAAAAACTTCTTTTCAAAATAAATTTTTTGAAGTACATTTATATATTATATTTTTTGGGACATTTGACTTGCATTAGTTTCACATCAATTGGATAGGTATTACAGTATCGACTTTTTCCTTGTTTTGTCATTTTATATCCTATCCCATAGGGGTATAATAGGTTTTATGCATAGTTTGTGAAATAGAGAAATAATTAAGTTAGATATATTTTTTTTCAATTTATTTTTATTTTAATTTATTTAAAAACTAACTTATATGCTAGACAAACATTCATAAAAAACTAGCCTACGGCGGGCGCCCTAAATTAACGATAGCACCTAATACTAATACCTTCCGGCCTATTAGATAGATATACCTTAAAGTATATGGTTCGACTCAGGATCGATGGCTGAGTCGATTAAGCCATGCCTGTTCGTCCGACCGTTCATCCATCGCCTTCAATTTTGAGCTAGAATGATGAAA
Organism: Rhingia rostrata; assembly: GCA_949824845.1. Lineage (NCBI taxonomy): Eukaryota > Metazoa > Arthropoda > Insecta > Diptera > Syrphidae > Rhingia > Rhingia rostrata. The sequence goes on along the minus strand of OX463757.1, from coordinate 74,202,506 downwards.
TTTAGTACACGTGCTCATTGTTACTCACTGCAGAACAAGTGTAAACATTATTGAAAGCGCCCAATTCCACGCCCCTTTTTTGGAAAAACACAGTTTTTGGTCAGAGCGTAAGGAAATTCAAAAAAGTTTCTGAATAACTTTTTTCGACAATCGGATCATCTATACAAAGCTTTTTGCCATGCCAACTTTTTGGAGGATTTTTCAATAACTGTAAACATTTCATTCATACATCATTTTTGCCCACATCAACTTTTTGGAAGCGTTTTCATACAATTGCAAACAATTACTCGACAGTAGAAAATATGAAGAAGGTTTTGGTTTTGTATTATTTACCGTTGCATTATTATTTTTTGTTCTTTCTTTGTTTATGTTACGTATAAGAATAGTCATTTAAACGTATGTAAATAAAATAAAATTTAAAACCAAACAAGTTTTAATAATATAGCAAAATGATCATGAAAATTCTTCAAATTTTACGTTGTGCAGACAATTGTTTGACAAACTGTACTCCCCTAACCTGATCTGTTAAGACTTTAGATTCAAACATACCTAAAATCAACTTTACTTTCATCCCATTTACTTTCATTCACATATTACCGCAGATAGGATTTCGTAGGCAATGTTGAGGAGACTTATACCTAAGTGATATACGCAGTTCAGATGGTCTCCTTTTTGTGGACCGGGAAAACGATGCTAAGGTTCCATTCTTCAGGCATACTTTCATCCGACCAGATTTAGCTTATGAGTTGGTGGATTTTATTTAACAATTCATCTCCGGGGTCCTTATAAAACTCAGCACTCTCTAGCTTTGTTTTTTGCTAGCCAAAGAAGATGTTTATTGGTAGGCGTGAGCATATGGGGCGTTGGGGCGTGTGTGCATATAATGCTTATGTTGGCGAATTTGGCCTGGATGCTTTAATGTCTTGGGAATATAAGACTTGCTTTAACACGGTCCGAAGTAGATCTCAATGTTTTTGCCTGGCCCATCCGATAGTATTTCCTGAATGGCAGTAATTTCTGCTTGGTAGCAGTTTGGGGCTTATTATCTTTATCTCGACCTACCTTTTTACCACTGTTGCATTGTTTGGTCCAGATCTGAATGATACTATTTTGTGACAAGGATGGAACTCTTAGCGATAATTCTGGCGTCGAATCATTTTCATAAGTAACTCCATTTTAAATGTCCGAACATTCCGAGGAGCTAACATCGACTCGGACTACAACCTTGTTGCAGCCAAGTTTAGAATGCGGATATCCACCACGCCACAACAATCCTGAAACCCCTGGTTTGATGAGGAATGCCGACAGATGCTCGCAGCCAAGAGCGAGGCCTACAAGCATAAGCTGCAGGTAAAGACGAGAGCTGCAGGCGAAGACGAGAGCTGCCGTCGAGCTCTATAGGCAGAGAACAAGGGAATAACACTGGCTTTTTAGAAAGAAGAAAACAGAGCAAGAAAAGCGCGAGATCGAGGATATAGAGAGGTGCCACGCCAGGAACGATGTTCGCAAGTTTTACCAAAGTGTAAAACGTCAAAGCCAAGGGTACAAGGCTCGAACAGAATCCTGTAGAGATTAACAAGCAAATATCGTAGTTGAGACACAGTCGATGCTGAAAATATGGAAGAACCACTTCTGCAGATTGTTAAAGGGCGATGACGAACAACATTCCGCAGTCAGGCAGGCCGAACCATTCAATATTGGCAACCACAGCGAAAACTGCCAACCACCGAAATGAGTTACGTACGGATAGCAATATCTAAACTCAAGCTTAATAAGGCAGCCGGAAATGACGGCCTTCCCGCTGAGCTTTATAAAGCCGGCGGAGATGACTTGGGAAATATCACCAACGCATAAGACAAATCTGGTCGGAAGAGAGTATGCCTGAAGAATGGAACCTCACCATCGTTTGCCCGATCCACAAAAAAGGAGACCCTTAAACTGCGCCAACTACAGAGGCATAAGTCTCCTCAACATCGCCTACCAACGGGCTATAGAGTAGTAGTAGAAATAATATATAATAGAATAAGTAGAAACCGACCTCAACTACCTTGGAGTGCGCAACTGGAGGCAGTTAGCTAAGGACCGGGCTAATTGGAGAGGCATATTGGTTGAGGATCAGCTTCATTCCGGACTGTAGCGCCACTTAAGTAAGTAAGTTAGTAAGTAAGTGACTCTATGGCGGAAAATTGTTTCTTCGTACAGACTATGATCTACGAAAGTGGTTGTTTCAATTTAAGAATCCAGAGGGTCAAGTTGCTAGATGGATTGAGCGGCTGCTGAGCTACGATATTGACATTCAGCATCGTAAGGGCACCCTGCAACCGAACGCTGACGCACAGTCTCGTCGATCATGCAGAATGAACTGCAAATACCGCACCCGCCAAGAAGAGAAGGAGCCCATCACCACCCAGCGAATAAGAGCCGAACCTTACAACGGTTGTACTAATTAAAAGACCATAGTTGCACAGATTCACGATCCTGACATTCTTACCTGCAGGGAATAAATAGAGAAAATATATTGGCAAAAAATTTCGGCTCGTAGCCCAACTCTTAAGGCTTAGTGGCACAATGGGATTCTATTCACGTCCAGGTGTCTTGAGAAGAAAATGTGGTTCTCCGACGGAACATCCTTTTTAACACGGTCTTAGTTCGTCTTTCCACGTGCCATGGTCAAAGACGTACTGCGTAAGCTACGTGGTTGCGTATTTGGAGGACATTTGGGAATCAATAAGACTTTGGACAAAGTGAGGGAGTGATTCTACTGGCTGTCTGAAAGAGAAGACATCGCCAACTGGTGCCGAAAATTCATTACATGCGCAGCCTGTTAAGGACCAAAACGAAGGACATAAGTATCCATGTACGTAAGTATGCAGCTTCGCGGCACTTGCTCAAGGTAGAAACCTTGCGTCCAGAGTATTCCAGAACGTTTGCCAGTGGTTAGGGACTAAGAAGACCAGAACGACACCGTTTCATCCACAGTCAGACGGAATGGGGGAACGATTCTATCGAACCTTGAAAGAACACCTCTTCAAGGTGGTAGACGACAATCAACGAAACTGGGATCATTGCATTCCCTTATTCCTGATAGCATATCGAATCGCGATACATAGAATTCACAATCCCCATGTGAAGTCTCATTTGGCCGAGCGTTAAGGTTGTCTAGTGAAGTATTGTTCGGATCCCCAACTGTAGAGCCAACAATTGAACAATTGACTACATTATTGATCTACAGAAAAGACTCCGTGATATAGATGAAAGGGCCTGGACAGAAATAGGACTGGCAAGCAATCGTATGAAAACCAGGTACAATATCAGAGTAACAGGAAGTGTATTTCAGGAAGGAGATTCAGTGTGGCTATACAATCCCCAAACGGAAACAAGGAATATCACCGAAGCTACTCCTGAAATGGGAAGGCCCCTACAAAATTGTTTACAGCATACATTATACAGAAAGAACTACGTGGAAAATTAAAGGTAGTGCACCAATATCGGTTATATCGGTAGAAAGGTGAAGTTAAGGATACCTTTTTTTGGGACGAACAAGTTTAGAATGAGGGCAAAATTATGAATTCAGATTGCAGTGTGCGAACATACCCTGATGTGCGAAAATCGAACACATCCATTTAGTGTCTAATAGTGGTACTGGATGCGCCCACTGGAATGAATGACTGCAATAGTGTTAGCTGTCAAACCCATTTCTCGAACAATCAAGAAACTGCGGGATTCTACAAAAATATGAGTTTTCTTTTTTGACAAGTATTTAGAGATGTATAAATAGCAAAGAAGCGACAACCAGCGAGTTAGTCTAAATTGTGACCTGAACGTGATTTGAATAGTGTTTACTGATTGAATAACCTAACTGAATTTCGCCTGTGATAATAGTGCGCTATTTAATCGTTGGTATTTAATTTCAAATAAGTGTTATTGAATTGTTAAACGATTATAAAGTTATTACCGTTTCGTATATAACATAATTTTTAAAAAATGAGTATGTTTCAATTATTTATTGTTATACATAAAAGAGAAAAGCGTTTTATCATTCCAAGCCCGGCTTCATTCTGCAATAATTTTTTTGCTTATGAAATTTTGCTATTGCAGGTCGGAAAATCTATTACTCGTTCCTCGACCTTGCTGAAATTCAACCCTGTTTTGGATGATGCTGGCTTTCTCCGCATGGGTAGTAGGTTGCAACAGCTTGATGAATTAGTACAAGTTGTTAGTCCCATAATCCTACCTAAGGGCTGTGCTCTGAGTAAGCTGATAGCAACTTACTTTCACTCATTGACTCTTCATGGAGTTGTCAATACTATGTTGACGAAAATGCGTGAAAGATATTTTGTTAAAATTTGAGGTCATCTTCATCAAACGGGTTTTTGTTAGCCATTTGCTCCCCTATTGCTTTCCAGGCTAAGGGCGGACAGACCCTTTGAAACTGTTGGAGTAGACTTCGGCGGCCAAGTTTAAACCCCCCACAATGAGAAAAGATGTAATATTTACATTTCGATTTTTACTTGTGCAACTGTACTTACTTTGCACTTGGAGTTGGACCTTACCACTGAAAAACTCCTTTTGGCTTTTTAGACGATTTATAGCGCGGAGAAGTATTCCTAACATTATTTACTCGGACAACGCAAAAGTATTCAAGAGGGCAGCCATTTAAGTAAATGTGGTTGTCGAATTTTTAGTAGCTAAGTTTTTCACGGTTTTTTTTAGTAATCGTGGCATTATCTGGTGCTTCAGTGTGGAAAGGGCGCCCTGGGGTGGAGACAAATGGTTAAAAGTGTTAATGAAATCCTTTAAATTTACCATCTGCCTATATCACCGACTAAAAATATGAATTTAATGGGATTTAACGAATGAGTTTTGATACGGTCGGTTGTTTCTTTTAAAATGAAACTTATTAAACTTTGACATTTAATGTTACCGCCTTTGTAAAGTAGACGCATGATGCAAGATTCCTAGGTCTTGCTGGTTGGTACATACGTTTTGTTCAAAAACTGTCCACATTGCATGCGCCAATCACAGACACTTTAAAGAAATCCAGTACAAAATTTTGCATGTCAGATCAGGCCGTTACAGCTTTCAAAAAATTGAAAGAGGCTTTTGTAGGTGCACCAGTACTTACTCATCCCAAGTTTGAAAAACGTTTTTATGATCAATGTGATGCTTCATATTCGGGAATAGGGGCGGTGCTTTTTCTACGGAACGATGAAAATGAAGAATTTCCGATTGCATACTTTTCTCATAAGCTAATTTCGTGCAAAAGAATTATAGTGTAACAGAGAAAGAATAATTAGAAGCAAAAATGGCAATTAAAAGTACGTACGTTGAGAGCATGGATTTCACGGTAATAACATATCATTCAAGTCTAAAGTGGCTGATGAGTCTAAGAGACCTCAGCCGAAGATTAGCTAGTTGGTGCCTCAACCTGCAATCATTTTCTTTTGTGATAGAACCCAGAAAGTTGCGGCAGAAGAAAAGATGAAGGGGTAACCAGCGAGTTAGTCTAAATTGTAACCTAAACGTGATTTGAGTAGTGTCGACTGAGTGAATTACCTAAGTGAATTTTGGAAAGTGATAATCGTGCGCAAATTTAATCGTTGGTATTGAATTTCGAACAAGTGTAATGTCATTATTGAACGAGAATACAGTCATAACGCTTTGTAAATAACATAAATTAAGAAATAAGAGTGTGTTAAAAAAATTATTGTTAAACATAAAAGAGAAAAGTGTTTTATCATTCGAAGCCGGGCTTCATTCTAATTGGTGTCAGAAGTGGAAAAAAACCTTTTCTGGATGAGAAGTTTCTAGAAAATTGTGAAATGTGATAAAACGGTTAAAGAACATAGTGAAACATAGTGAATTGAATACAGTGAAGTGAACATAATGAACTGAACATAGTGAGGTGAACAAAGTGAAAATTCGGGAATAGTGAACAATAACTTGGTATACGATTAAGGGTGTGTTTGTGAAGAAAAGGTGTGATCAAACAATAATGGTTCGCAAATCATTAGATCAGCTCACTGTTGCGGAGCTGAAAGCTGTACTGAGTCTCCGGCAGCTTTCCCCAATAGGAGCAGAGGGATTTATTTGTTCATCTTCATGATGCAATAAAGCGAAGTGGTGAAGAATCTAATTCGATTGTCTTTGATGTCGTAGAGGAACAAGTAAGTGCTTCGACATGTCATCAATGATTCAGTTTCTGTAGGCAAAATTCGGAGAACAAAACAACAAATTGGAACAACTACGCGAGGAACAGCGCCAACACTTCGGAAAATTTCTAGAGATTGTCCACGAATAAAGGAAATAAAGCATCCAAATTTTGACGGTCAGACGCAATGGACAACTTATAAGAAATCGAGATGCGGTTTGGTGATGACCACATGTCAGAAGTGTATCGAGTGCAGCTGTGCAGCAGAGTTCAGAAGAGAGGCGAAACTCTTCAACAACCGCAAGCAGATATTGAACGCCGAGCACATTTGTCATATCCTAACACTGGTGAAGAGATCATCAACCAGATGGCAAATGACGCAATGACTCAAATGACTCGTGCTATAGCTGACTAAAAACTTTAACTAGCAGTAAGAATGGCTGGAAAACGCACACTTGCCGAAGACGCAGCTTATGCTCTGACATTAGAGGGAGCTGATCAAGCATCCCAAGGAGCTCATCGAGTCAGTTAACTAGCCACCATTGGATGCTCTTATGAAAGAATTAGGGGATCCACCGATTCCTGGTTGTTGAACTAGATGCAGACGAAAATTTCCAAAACTGCATCGTTGGAAAAATGTTGTTGGAACCAAGGATCAATATGGTTCCAATAAGAGTCTTAAACACCAGGCCACATAAAATGAGAATCCAAAAAGGAAAAGTGATTGGTAAATATGTTCCGGTTAACGCAATATCAAGCATAACCGAAGTGGAGACTGCTACACCAGTGCTACCAACTGAACGGACGGACATAACGAGATCGATTCTCAAATTTGTGCGGAAAACCTGATTGAAGAATTTGTTAATGTATTTGCTGCAGAGGATAGGAAATATGGCCGCACACACTAAGTGCAACACCAAATCGACTTCGTCAGCCCACAAGGCCGCTGTCATCAGCCAAGCAGGCCGAAGTTGCAGTAATGGTTGCCACGATGGAATGCGGGACTTGGAGGGAGTCGTCTATTCCCATGCATTCCGTATGGCTGCTATTTGTGACAAATGCATTATTCGAGTTGAGTTCATGAAGACTCATGAAATAATTTTGGATATTGACATGCAGGTCTTGAGATATCGAAATGTGGAGATCCCAATGGAATACGGTCTACCAAAAGCAGTTATTTGAGAACAGTCGTCGGGAAGGAATAAGTTTTACCAATGTCATAAGAAACTGTTATATGGGTTAAGCTGGCGGGTGATCCTGGAATTCACCGATTTCTAGTTGTTGAACTAGATGCAGACGATAATTTACAAAACTACGTCGTTGGAAAAATGTTGTTGGAACCAAGGAACAATATGGTTCCAATAAGAGTCTTAAACACCAGACTACAATAAATGAGAATCCAAAAAGGGAAAGTGATTGATAAACGTGTTCCGGTTAACGCAATATCAAGCATAACCGAAGTGGAGACTGCTAAACTAGTGCTACCACCTAAACGGATGGACATAACGAGATCGATTCTCAACTCATGCCAGCTAAACCAGGAGCAGCAAATTTGTGCGAAAAACCTGCAGAGGATGGGAAATATGGCTGCACACACTTGGTGCAACACCAAATCGAATTCGTCAGCCCGAAAGGCCGCTGTCATTAGCCAAGCAGGCTGAAGTTGCAGAAATGGTTGCCACGTTGGAAAGGGACGGATTGATAGAAAACTCCAATAGCCGGTGGGTATCACCAGTGGTATTCGTTAAGAAGAAAGATGGCAGCACACCGTTCTGCGTTGACTATCGACGGCTCAATGATGTCACAAAGAAAGACAGTTATCCTCTATCTCCGATAATAGCATATCCCGACGGTGAAATGTCCATCTCAATGATGACGCAAAAAAAATTGGGGTCAAAGCCGTTTTATCGCAAGTACACTAGGGATAAGAAGGAGTAGTGGCCTACTTCAGTAAGGTACTTTCCAGACCTTAAACGAACTATGGATGGATTGAGAGACTGAAGAACTACGATTTCGACATTCAGCATCCGAAGGGATCCCTGAACTCTTACGCTGACGCACTGTCTCGTCGACCATGCGAAAAGTACTGCAAGCAGTGCACCCAATTCAAACGAACCTTAAAAAAACACCTCTCCGATGCGATAGACGACAATCAACGAAACTGGGATCGTATAATCCCTAGCGTAAACAAGGAATATCGCCGAAGCTACTGGCGAAATGGGAAGGCCCCTACAAAATTGTGAATCGTTTAAACGACGTCGTCTACCGAATACAGAAAGGACTTCGAGGACAATAAAAGGTAGTGCATCTGGATCCGGGTATATCGTAATGAAGGTGAAACTGAGGATTCACTTTTCGGGACGAACAAGTATTAGTCGACTCCTTAATTTTTAAGAAAATTAAATTTAGAAAAAAGGTCTGTGACTTGGCGTGTACACCATATTGGCGTCCAATATGGTGGACAGAAAGACTCGATCAGGATGGCGACCCCACGGAGCATATGCAACAAGGGCTCGCCACCCCGAGTATAATTAAGTTAGTTTTAAAGAGTTAAGTAGTATTAAGTAGTCTTAAGTAGTTAAGTAGTCTTAAGTAGTTTAAGTTAGTTTTAATCTAGATTAAGATTTTCATATAAAAACAAAATGTCACTGCTCAAAGTTTTTTTTTGAAAATTAAAATTTTTCTTTGAAAATTAAAATAAAATATCTATGCATAAAAATAAAATCAACGATAAACTTAAGCCGAAGAGCAAATTTAAACCGTTAGATATAAGCTTAGAGCGCCTGCCAAGGGACGATAAGTTCGGTTATGAAAACATTATATTTATATGTTAGATTTAAGCATTTTTGTCTAATGGTAAGTTAATATTTAAAGTTAATAAAAATGAATGAATGAAAGACTCCGAGATATCTACGAAATGACCAGGATAAGAATAAGACTGGCAAGCGGTCGTATGAAAACGAAGTATACCAGGTATGAAAAACAGGAACTCTATTTCAGGAAGTAGGTTGGCCAACTGGAATGAATGACTGGAATAGTGGTATCTTTCAAAACCACTTTAGGAACAATCAAGAAACTGCGGGAACCTCCGAAAAAATGCCATTTCTTTCTATATCAGAATGTGGATTATTATAAATAGGGGTGAAGTGATAACCAGTCAGTTAGTCTAAATTGTCGCCTGAAAGTGAATTGTGTTGACTGAGTGAATAACCTAAACGTTGGTATTTGATTGCAAATAAGTGTAATTGAATTGCTGAACGAGAACAAAGTCATAACCGTTTTATAAATAATATAGTACTATAAATAGGAGTGTGTTTAAATAAATTATTGTTAAACATAAAACAGAAAAGTATTTTATCATTCGAAGCCCGGCTGTAGACTGTAGAATAACAGTTTGTTTAATGTACTGACGTGGAAAATGAAGCATCAATAATAGATCTTGACTCTACGGTGTTTAAATCTACAGAACATCTAGCTGCAAGCGATAATCAGGACATATTTCTTGATTTAAAAATTGATATTGACTACGTCTACAAACGATCTTTTATAACTCCGGATATCTGTACTGTAGAAGGTCACTGGAAACTATGGGCTCCATCGAACTCAAAGCAGTTCGTGGTGGTTTTGCGAAAACTTTTAGCCGAATTCGACAATTTTGCTATTGGCTTAATATACGTCCCAAAATACCGTCTAGTCAATGTTCAGGTCGCCCGTATATAATGATCCCAGACATTCGAAGAACGTCTTTCTGTTTTATGTTTAAAAATAATTTATTGAAACACACTCTTATTTCTAGAATTATATTATCTACAAAAGGGTTATGACTCTAAATTCGTGCACTATTATTACTTTCAACAGTCACTTAGGTAATTCACTCAGTTAACACTACTCATATCACATTCAGGTCAATATTTTGGCTAATTTGCTGATTGTCGCTTCATCTATATTTATACCACTCAACACAGTGGTCTGGAAAGAGTCCTCCTAATACGCACCCATTTAGCTTCCGTAGTACATCTTTGATTATTGCCCGTGAAATGACAACCTGTGTTACAAAGAACTTTCCATCGGAACACTCGACACCATCCTGGACGAGAATAGAATGCAAATTTGACCAATACTCGAAGGCGTATATCGTCCAGGTACACCAGACAGAATTTCCACGTTAATCCTCGTAAAACACACTCCATCAGCTGCTCAAAAGTTGCAGGAGCCTTCCACAAACCAAATGGCATAACGTGGAACTGCCACAAGCCATTTCCTGTGGTGAAGGTCGTCTTCTCCCCGTCGTTAGGGTTAACCCGCACCTGGCGCCCTTCATATCCAGTGTGGATAACCATGCAGACCTCCTTGGAGTATCGAGTGTATCATTAATCCTACGTTGAGCATAACTGTCCTTCTTAATAACATCGTTGAGCCGCCGATAGTCAACGCGGAACCGGATGCTGTCATCTTCCTTCAACCAGTACTTCTGGTAATAATCATACACTATGGGAGGTTTTTTTCAATCCATCCCTATCCATCGTAGCAACTATTTCTGCAACTTCAACCTTGTTGGCTAATGACAGCCGCTGACGAGGTGGTCTAGCATCGCCAGTGTCGATTTGGTGTTGCAACAAGCGTATGTGACAGCAAATATACAGCGAATTCTTCAATCAGATTTTTCTCAAAAATTCGCTGCTCCTGATTCGGTTTGCATGAGTTCAGAATCGATCTCGTTAGGTCCGTCCGTTTAGTTGGTAGCACTGGTGTAGCAGTCTCCACATCGGTTAGGTTGATATTGCGTTAACCGGAACACATCTATCTATCACTTTTTGGATTCTCACCTAGTGTGGACTAGTTTTTAAGAAAATTATTGGAATCATGTTGTTTTTTCGTTCAACAAACATTTTAGCAACGACGTGGTTTCAGTAATTATGATTGAACAAGTAGGAATCTGTGGATCCCAGGATCACCCCTCAATCTTGATCCATATAAACGTTTTTGATGACGGTGGTAGCACTTGGGCCTTCCCGATGACTGTTCTCAGAATAACTATCATTGGCAGACCGTGTTCCATCGGAATCTCCTTGTTTCGATATCTCAAAACCTGCATGCCAATATCCAAGATTAATTCTTGAGTCTTCATGGAGTCCACTCCAATAATGCATCCGTCCCAAATATCAGAAATTTAGGATGCATGGAAGATAGCGTGCCTCACCAAGTATATCGTCAGCCATAATGCGCTATATACTCGAGCTTTTTCTAAAGTTGCGGACCTCAGGCCATAGCAGCCAAGTCTCACGAACGATGTCTTTTGGGATTGGTATTTTGAAGCGGTAGCTCTAGTATCAAATGTAGGTACAAGTTTTTTACCGCCGATGGTCGCATCTACTGTCAGACTATTGTCTCTCCTAGTTTGGAACACTTGGACTATGGTCTGGTGAGCGTTGATTCCAGAACCCAAATTCAAAACAGCAGGTCGATTGTTGTCACTGTCAGATTCTTCCTTCTGCTGTTCCCGACTGTTGCTATGTGGGTATTTGCTACGCTTTGATGGGTTCTTGCACTAACTTATTATGTGACCAGTTTCGCTGCAGTTCCAACTATTCGTACTGCTAGTTGAGGTTTTGAGTCAGCTATACCACGAGTGAAAGCGTCATTTTCTATCTGGCTGATAATCTCTCCACCAGTGTTGAACAACGACACAAGTGCTAGGCGTGTAGTTGTAATAATTCAAATACACTTATTTGAAATCAAATAACAATGAAATAAATTCGCACACTGTTATCACATTCCAAAATCAATACTGTTGCAAAAATTGAACCCATGCGTAAGGATTCCAAATTAGTTCATCAGTTCAAGCGCTGCCAAGGATATAATCATACGCAAACCTATTGTCAAAAAGAACCGGGTGCGAAATAGCTAAGGAGCTGCAAAAAAGACGGGCAAAATTTATAAGTATTAATTCACAGAAATTTAATTTAAAAACGCAAATGCTTAAAATTCCGATTGTGTCGAACCCAAAGCAGGCTACAATTAAAAACCCACATTTTCGCAAACTACGCAGCCATCAGAAATGCGTTCAGATCCTGTGTCATCCAAAACCAAATGTACAAACGTATGCCCGAGCAATAGTATCCGATAAAGATCAAGAAATATCTCATTTGACCCAGTTTAAAACGAATAAACTTATTTTTGACAGGCTAGTTAAGCTCGAAAATAGTATTCGCCACAAACGTTCCCCACCTTCGACATAAATAGATTTCTTAAAATTTTTACGTGGAATGCCAATGGCCCTTGGCAAAAACTTGGAGAGCTTGAATTGTATATGTAAGAAAAAGATATTGACATCTGTTTAATATCCGAAACTCACGCAAGGAGTAATTCGAAATTAAAGATGAAAGGTTACCTAGGATATCATGCTCTACATCCATCGAATGAGGCTATAGAAGGAGCCTCACTATATATAAAAGAGTGCATCGAACATTCGATTGATCTTAAATTAGAAATCGAAACAATAGTAAATGGTGTGCCGTCCAATCGAATCAAAGTTGACGAATTCTTTGATCTTTTCTCTGATCATTTTTCGGTCATTCTAACAACGAGCGAGTCAATCATTAGAAATGAAAACCCACCCAACCTAACAAGCGGGAAAACCAACTGGGACGGCTTCAAAAACGATATTGAAAATAGTATTCGACTGGGAGTATCGCTTAGATAGCGTTCAAAAAGCAGCATAGAATAATACCCCTCAACAACGCAAAATAGAGAGCTATAGTAATATAAGGTACGTATGGGAAATAAAAGATTTGGTTAGACAAAAAAGAAAAGATCGAATTAGATGGCACCATACTCGTACCCCGCAAGATAAAACACATCTCAATCGGTTGAGTATCATGCTATCAAATTCGATTAAAAACTTAAAAAAAACATGCAGTAGAAACTTATCTGCAGTGCCTAACCGCTGTAAGGGAATCGATTTATCCACTTTGGAAAGCAACTAAAGTCATAAAACGGCCGAAACACGGTGTGCCACCACACTTAAGCTATTTGATTATCCAGAAAACAATAATTAATTCGATACTACAAGATAGTAATCTAGTTAGATATACAAGTATTGCCGTGCTTAAACGCGAAATACAGAAATTAAAGCCTCAAAAGCTTCTGGTTATGACCTAATTACAGTAGAACCTCCTAAAATGTTGCCCCGAAAAGCATTGACTAAACTCCTCTACAATGTAAGTGCAACAATTAGATTAGAATACATACCAAGACAGTGGAAAGTCGCAGAAGTGATTATGGTTCTCAAACCAGTAAAATCACCGGATGAAATAAAATCTTTCAGACCTATATCACTTCTTCCAATGATTTCAAAAGTTTTTGAAAGGATATTACTCGGTCGCTTACACCCCGTCATTGATCAGAAACGCCTTTTACCTGACCATCAATTTATGTTTAGAAGTAAACATTCGACCGTGGACCAAGTTCATCGAATAACTGTTGTAAATGATAAATGATTTCGAAGAAAAGAAAATTTGCTCATCCGTATTCCTTGACGTGTCGCAAGCTTTTGACAAAGTATAGAGGCCTTCAATGCAAGCTAAGACAACTTCTGCATAAAAAATTATATAAAATGTCGTATCTTGAGCATAGACTCTTCCATGTGAAACTTGGAAACGAATATTAAGATTTCAAAGAAATATTGGCAGCAGTACCCCAAGGAAGCGACCTTGGACCACTCTTGTACCTCCTAGTTACACGTTATATCCCACAAACAAACGATACAATAGTTGCCACGTTTGCTGACGATACAGCTATACTAGCAGTTGGCACAACAACAGAGGAAACAAATACGAAATTACAAAACGCTCTTAACGAGGTTAATGAATGGACAAAATCCTGGCGGATTTCACTTAACGAGAGCAAATCGATTCATGTATATTTTTCGTATAAACCAACAAACAATTTGCCAGTATTTCTTAATACGGTTCAAGTCCCGTTTGCAAATGAAGCGAAATATCTCGGAATGACACTCGATTGAAAATTAAAATGGAAGTCGCATGTAAAAAAGAAATGCGAAGAACTTAAAAATAAATACAGAGAACTACCTATATACTGGTTACACGGAAAACAATCGAAGCTTAGCCTTGATAACAAGCTGCTATTATACAAGCAAGTGCTAAAGCTGTTCTGGACATATGGTATACAACTATGGGGTTGTACCAGTGAAACGAATCTAAATATTTTACCAATTTTTGAAAACAGAATGTTAATAACATTCGTCAATGCGCCGTGGTATATAAGGAATGAAGATGGACCGCGCTTCGGTACGCCATATGGAACAAGGGAATGTAACGATCCCAGATTGTCGTCTACCACCTTTGAGAGTTGTTCTCTTAAGGTTGGATTGAATCGGAAGTTATAACAATAACAATACCAATACCAAATGATATCGACTTATTGATCCCAAAACAAAACAACTGGTCAGAAGTCGAGATGTAATCTTTTTTGAAAATCAAGATCATCAGATACCACAAAGCAGAAGGAAAATGTTCACAGTCGAAATTTATGCCGATTTGGACGGAGCATTTTGAGGATATTTGTTACGATTCGCTTATTGACGGCAGCGACGAAGCTGTTGTTTAAGTCGCGATGAACAGAATACTGAAACAACTGATACGGAAAATCCAGAAAGGCATTAAAGTATGACTCCAAGACATGTTATGGGTCTTGGAGTCTGAATTACGTAACTTGCTTTACTGTGACAAATGTACTTGGCGATCCAATCTCCGTTGAATATGCCTTAAGTGGAGCGAATACGTCAGCCTGGAAGAGGACAATGCAAGAAGAGTGCGACGCGATGCTGGAAAACAAAACCTGGACTTAAGTTGACTGCCCACCGAACAGAAAAATATTGAACTGTTAGATTGTTGTTTGCTCTGTCTGTTAGGTACGATCTTTACCTCTACTATATGGATGTGACAAAGTAGCAGATCTTGCTGATCCTATCCAATAACCTTAATCTCGTAAAGGGTACCAAAATGAAGCTAAAGACGACTTTTAAGGTGAAAGATCTAGCTGAAATTTCCAGATTTTTGGAAATGAGAATCACGATTGAATGCGTGGAGCTCTTTGTGTACATCAGACCGAACACTTGAATAATGTCAGTATCCAGTTCAAAAGGGCAGACTGCAATCCAGTGAAGACTCTGAGATGTCACCGAAAAATGACACGGACTGCATTATAATGCAAAGTATTCCCTATAGAGAAGCAGTTGGAAGTCTTCTATTGGACGGCATTGTACGGCCGTGAAAATGATTATATGCTTTTTGATGGGGACATTCGACGATCAAATTGGGGAATGCAAAAACGGATTTTCCCAGATTGTAGCGTACAGCAATGTGGATTGGGCAACGAAATCGTCGAGCGTCGTCCAGTGAGTCGATACATTCTCACAAAGCAAGGTGGACCGATTTTTTCTACAAGTAAGCGGCAAAGGAGCGTGGCTTTATCGACTACAGAAGCTACATATACTACATATACAGAAGTATATGGCGCTTTTGTCAACATGTCAAGAAGTACTTTGGCTTCGAAGATTGGTTGCTTATATTCATTAATTTTTAATATCAAAGTCGAAAGTTTTGGCGACAACTAGGAGGCAGTGGATCTTGCTTCTACAGCTGGATTTCTACCACGTACAAGGCACATCAATATTTAATACCATCGCCAAGCACACATCGAGGACAAACACATCACAATGAAATATATTTCAACGGATCAAATGGTTGCAGACACGTTAGCGAAGCCTTTTTTTTTAAACAAATTCAAACACTGTACTACTATTTGAAATTAACATGGTCAAGGCATAATTTGATTGCAAGAAGGGGTGTTATGATGGTGAACCCTGTTATTTGTTTGCTGCCTCACATACAACGATTCATTTTTTTATTATTTGTTTGTTTGCGCCATAAAGCATCCCCATATTCTGAATTATAATAAAGTATTTTGTGTTTTTATATCTTTCGCCAAAGCGGATTTTAGAACCCATCATTTATGACAATTTTTAGTGGTGTTGTTTTAGGCAGAGGTTAGGTAATTGGGCTTTCAAAATATATTAGAAATAGAAAGATGCTTATCCCATTTTTCACTAGGGGCTAGAATTTGCAAGTACAGTGTCTGTGTAAATTTCAACTGGTGATGGGTTCTAACTGCACGAATGAAATTAACAGCAAACCGTTTGCGAAGGCGAAAATACTTATTTGAAAAATAAAACATATCTTGAAGATTACCTATACCTACCTATATACACAAAAAAAGAGTTACTTCAGAGTAGATAGAAAAAAGGGTATGACAATTCTACTGAAAAAGCATTTTGGTAATTAAAATAAAAATTGATACCTATTGGTTGAGATTTGAAATGAAACCAAAGTATAGCCACCGTCGAAAAAGGATACGGCAAATAAAAGAATTTTGACGATAGACATAATTTAATCGCATAATGTACAAAGGTAGAAGGGAAAGCAATACCCAAACGTCAAATTCACATTCAAAAAGTTATTGACCTATCTTGCAAGCAAAATGTTCTGAACCTACAAGCTACAAGAAGGAGCTGTCTTGGAATTTTCTTTTATTCATGTTAAAGCTCATTCCATTTTATTAAATATAGCTTAATTAGTCTTAAAAATAATGGAATTTAAATGCTCCCGTTGATGCATGTGCTGCATCTTACCAAAAGATGTTCATTACTGCTTGGAGATTGAGACAGGAATAGCCGCAATTGTTTCTCGAATGGATCGCTTCCATTGATATTGCATACTTCCTATTTGCATAACCCCACAAGAAAAAGTCAGGTGCAATAAGGTCAGGCTTCCTTTGGGGGCCAACGGAATGTGGAGTTTCTGGATATCAGCTTATTGTGAATTTTTCGTTGCAATTCTGTCATAACAGGCCAGGCTATGTGAGGAATTCCTCCATCTTGCTAAATCCATACAGAGTTGAAAGAAATTCTCATTTGGCGTGATTCTAGAAAAAAAAAACGGTCTCCAGCAACCGTAACGGTGTGACCGTTTTCTTAGAAGAAGGAGGGCCCGACAATGCAGCGTGATGAAACTGCACACCACACTGTGACTCGAAGTAGATGAAATTCCATCTCATGCAGTATGTGTGGGTTGGAAGGACTCCATATTCGACGATTTTGTATATCTTGCCATTTAAATTGAAATGAGCCTCGTCAGACATAAAAAGTCAGTTCAACATGTTTCCGTCCTCTTCTACCATTTGAAGCATCTTCTGGCAAAATTCCAATCGGCAAGTCTGCTGTGTACAGTTTGTTCGACATTTGAATTTTATATGGGAATAAGTCGAAATCATTGTGCATAATTGCCTGCAATGGGAATAAACAACCCATTTGAGCAGATAAGCTTCTTTTCGAAATATCGCAGCTACAGCTGCGATTATTTCATCCATCCTTATTGTAGGGTTTCGATGGTAAGGTGGTAAGATCTTCTTTCGACTGTCCCATGCACGGCAAAATTCTTAACAAGTCGCATTATGGTCCATCTACTCGGAGGACTGCCGCCAAACGTGCCCCTATACTCTCTTTGAAGCGAAACTACGGACTCAAGTGCGTTATAGCTGCGGACAATCCAAGTTAACCATTTTTTTTAAATCTTAAAATCATTCTGCAAAATTAAAAAATATTAACCAAATTCATTAAAAAGAAAAAAAATATTACATTGTTTTTTTGGTAGCGGCTTTCATCAGCCACCCTGCATAATTACCAATAAAGTTGAATTGAATACTTGCAAATCTAAAGATAAACTAACAACGTTACATGTTTATTTTTATTTTTTTTGGTTTTACTGTATGAATTTTTGATTTATTTTGAAAGTTTCGATATTTAAGACTGGTACAACAATTGAAATCGAAAAATTTTCATGTATAATCTAAAATCCGGAACACGATCATATGTACATATTTTTAAATTTGGCTATATTCATTTGGCTTACTTTCCAATACCGTTTCGGAACGCGGCCATTGAATTTCTTGAATGGAATTGTAGAACGCTCAATGAATTCATTCTGGAAATCGAGAACCATTTTGTGAAAATATGAAAGCAGAGAATTGCGATTCATACAATTTTGGAAATATATGCTTGGAATTTAAACTATTTCTGTAACTCCTTTAGATGTCAATCTTAGGTAAAAATTGTTGTTGGAAGTTTTTATTAATAGGTATTTATTTAGTTGAAGATTAAAGTTGAACTGTTTAGTTTCAAATCGATCTGTCGTTTTTATTTAGCTTATATGATCATGAATTTCTTTACTGTTTTAAAAAACAATTGGAAAAAGACGGTCTTTTTTCTTGCGGCAGGAAGCTATGGAGGTCACTATGGTTGGGAAACTATCCGGTAAGAACTAACTTGAATAAACTTACAAAATTATTGTGTTAAGTATATATACCTATGTGATACTTCGTGAAAGATACCGACTATGACATGTAATATTTATGCTGGCTTGAATTTGTGATTCAGCATTTGGTTTAATATACTTATCTATCTGGTTGTGAAAAACCTGTATGTATAATTAACGCAGGAAAACTACATTTGTTCCATAACACTGCATATCTCTATGCGACCATGCCACCATGGTAATACATACATGGAAACTACGTACGTTTTATTCTTTTGACAAAAAGCTCAAAATGACATTTAATTCTTCAAACAGCTGATTGCAAAATTTATATTTTCCGTAGAACACATCATTAGAAAAAAATAGGAATGTGTATGGCCATTTCCCGAAAAAGTGCAATTTTATTTTAATAATATTTTTTTAACTAAATCTAAATGTGAGCGAAAGTTTTTAATACACGTCCAATGCAGATTTTGTCGACTAGCCACATGTCGCTGCACAAATCGTATAGTTCTGGGTTGAATGTTCATCCCAACGCAAATGGGACCGACGATTTTTTGAAGAATTTTCCTCTTAAATCGATTAAGGATATTTTCATTCACTTTTGATACTGTCTATGCTTCAGCATGGGTCTTATATACCTAGGACCTTTTTGGTAGTTTGAGTGAGGGGTTTTCTGTCTTCGGGCAGTGGTTGGCAAGAGTAATTCTTCGTTTAATTTCTGAGGAGATGTTGTTTTCAGAGTTAATTACGGTCCCTGGGCGGACAAAGTACCGTACTACCTCAAAGTTAGGTATATTCTGTTAAAATCGTCGATGTTGTCTGTCCTTTCGTGTATACAGCATATACTTGGTCTTACTCTCATTTATTGCCAAACCAATTTTTTTCCGCTTCTATCTCTTTACTAACAAACGTGGCTATGACATCACCGATGGTGTCTCTGGTGTTGGCTCGGGAGTTTTGCACAATCCTACCGACGCTGATGAAGCAACGAGAATTCTCCATCGTCATCCTACACAAACGGACGAGTTTGGGCTCTGTATAGTTCGTCTCTATAAATGCTGTCGTATGCGGCTTTGATGAATAGGTGGTGATTATCGATTTGGACTACGTGGGTTTTTTCCAGGATCTGCCGAAGTGTGAAGATTTGATCGGTTGTGGACTTTCCTGGCCTAAAACCACACTGACAAGGGCCGATCAGGTTTTTGGTACACGGTTTCAGGCGTTCACATATTACGGCAGATAGAAATTTGTAGGCGATGTTGAGGAGACTTATGCCTCTGTAGTTGGCGCAGTTTAGAGGGTCTCCTTTTTTGTGGATGCTGAGGTTCCATTCCTCAGGCGTATGCAAGCAGTTTCACCGATTTCTGGAAGATTGTGGCTCTGGTGTTGGGTTTGGAGTTTTGCAGAATCTTCTCAAGAATCAAATTATAGAAGTCACATGAAGATGCATCACCCTGTATAAATCCCTATTTGGTGTCGAATGTGTCGGTGAGGTCATTTCTGACCCTCGTCATCCTGTACAGACGGACGAGTTTGGGCGGTATAATAAAACTATAGTTCGTCTCTATAAATGTTGTCGCACGCGGCTTTGAAATCGATGAATGAGATGGTAGGTATCGATTTGGCCTTATGGTTTTTCCACGATCTGAGAAGTGAAGAATTGAACAGTTCACTGATAAGGGCCGATCAGGTTTTTGGTACACGGTTTCAGGCGTTCACATATTACGGCAGATAGAAATTTGTAGGCGATGTTGAGGAGACTTATGCCTCTGTAGTTGGCGCAGTTTAGAGGGTCTCCTTTTTTGTGGATGCTGAGGTTCCATTCCTCAGGCGTATGCAAGCAGTTTCACCGATTTCTGGAAGATTGTGGCTCTGGTGTTGGGTTTGGAGTTTTGCAGAATCTTCTCAAGAATCAAATTATAGAAGTCACATGAAGATGCATCACCCTGTATAAATCCCTATTTGGTGTCGAATGTGTCGGTGAGGTCATTTCTGACCCTCGTCATCCTGTACAGACGGACGAGTTTGGGCGGTATAATAAAACTATAGTTCGTCTCTATAAATGTTGTCGCACGCGGCTTTGAAATCGATGAATGAGATGGTAGGTATCGATTTGGCCTTATGGTTTTTCCACGATCTGAGAAGTGAAGAATTGAACAGTTCTTGAAGTTCCTGGCCTAAAACCACACTGATAAGGGCCGTTCAGGTTTTTTGTAAACGGTTTAAGGCGTTCACATATTGCGGCAGATAGGATCTTGTAGACGATTTTGAGCATTTATGCCTCTATAGTTGGCGTAGTTTAGAGGGTCTGCTTTGTGGATCGGGCAAACGATGCTCAGGTTAAATTCTTCAGACATTCCTTCATCCAACCAGGTTTGGCTTATGAGTTGTTGGATGTTACTTACAAAGTCATCTCTACCGTCTTTATAAATCTCGGCAACCTTGTTAAGCTTGAATTTAGATATTGGTCTCCTTACTTTACTTTCTGTCATTTGGTTGGTAGTTTTCGCTGCCGTGGCCAATATTCGTTCTGCTTGTTATTCTTCACCGCCGTTTAACAACCCGCAGAAGTGGTTCTCCCATATCCTCATCATCGACTGTGTCTTAACTATGAAATTTCCTTGTTCCTTAAGAAGAGATTCTGCTCGAGCTGGTTTCCTTGTTTTTGCCGTTTTACACTTTTGTAAAACGTGCGAACATCGGTCCTGGAACCTATGTCTCAACCGCGCGCTTTTCTCGCTCTTTTTTTTTTAACAAAGGCCGGTGTTCTTCCCTTCTTCTCTGCCTATAGAGCTCAATGTCAGCTCTCGTTTCACCTGCAGCTTAGCCTTGTGGGCCTCGTTCTTGGCTGCGAGCATCTGTCGGTATTCCTCATCAAACCAGGGGTTTCTTGCTGGTGGGCGCGAGAAACCTAGCACATCAGTTGCGGCTGATCTAATGGCTTGTTCGACATTCGATGCTGGTGGTATGGTGTTAATCGAAAGTTTAAGGGATATGCCATACGCGAAGGCATTGGCGGTCTGTTGCGATTGTAGTCTTCCGACTTTAATATATATTTATTTTCATACTGTGAAGACTGAGTGGAGAGTGTTTCGAAAATAACAGTTTGCCAGCATTTCGTGGCAGCCGAAGCATGTGACAGCTCGTTGAACATGCGTCGTTTTCCACAGTAGTAATAATAAGTAATCATATCCCTAAGCAACAGAGTAGATCAGCTTAGACATGAAAATATTGGTCCAAGACGTTTTGCACGCGTCGAAGTCCTTGCCAAACCCGATCAAATTACCTGGACAAACCCATTTATTTGTTATTTCATGCAATCGAATGTAATTTTAAACAAATATAGAGTATGCCCTCCTTAAAAAAAATAAAAGTCAAATACGCGAGACGCGATCAAAGAACCGGATCAAACCCATTTCTTAATATTAGAGGTAATCAACCATATTTTTCGAAGTCAATTGGATACGCTCCCGATACAGATGTAAGTCCAAGACGTCTTACACACAGCGAAGTCCTTGCCAACTGCTGTAAAATTGACGAAACCTACTATTAACAGAAAATGTCAGGACCACTGCCATCAGAAACCCACTAACACTATCAATAAGATTAGTCCTTTTGGAGGTTATTGGTTGCTTCGTAACAATTTTTTTTTCATGGGTGGGTACTGTGTAGTTAACCCAAAGCAAAACAGCCAAACTGGAATGCCAGTTGCTATTTATTAGATAGCCCTAGGACGCGGAAGGCTGCCGTTGGCCTTTCGGTTCATCCGCCCCCATATCTGTTGAAGAGGCATGACTTACCCTTAAGATTGACCTGTTGTCTGAATAGGTTCGCCTGGGATAGCAGACTGGGAATTCCATTGCATTCTTAGCAGCCTGTTAATATAGTTGCTGTTTTTCGTCTTGTTATCAATGCTCGCACTTATTGTTTAACAAGTCAAATCCGTAACAAACATGCTGTGTTACAATCCATTACGTAACTTACACCACATATTTTAATAAAATAAAACCTATCTATTCGTTTGTCTCAGAATATCAGAAATAATGAAATCGCATAGCAAAGAAGCAGCCATTTATGGAGATCAGATTGGACAGTACCCAAAACGTGTTATTGTGATTCTAAATCCAGCCGCCAACAAAAAGAAATCGGAAAAAACGGTAACTTTGTCTTCAAACAAATTATTAAAATTTTAACAAATCATTTTCTAGTTTAGAAAGTATTGTGAACCTATTTTACATCTTGCTGGTTTTATCGTAGACATAAAACGAACTGATTCAGAGGGATACGCCAAAACGTATATGGAGCAATTAAGAAATCTTCCAAATGCTGTCATCATAGCTGGTGGAGATGGAACAGTGTCAGAAGTTCTAACCGGTATGTTGCGAAGAAACTCAGACAGATGTCCAATTGGATTGTTACCTCTGGGAAAAACAAACGAAATAGCCAAAATGTATCTAGATGTGTCATTTGCTTCAAAGGTAGAAGAAGTAAATTCATTAACTAATGCCACAATGAGCATAGTCCGCGGCTATGCAACAGATAAAAGTGTTTTTAAAATTGAACAAATTAACAATGAAACAAATTCAGAGTCTAGAGCTATTTTTGCAATGGGATATCTTAAATGGGGAATCGGTCGTGATATTCAAGCATTGCGTGAAAAGTATTGGTATTTTGGTAAGGCAAAGACATGTTTTGCAGTGATAATGAATGCATTTAACAACAACCTAACTTGGAGATGTAAAGCAAACGTATGCTATTCTTCACCATGTAGTGGCTGCACTAACTGCGTTGATACAGCGGTGAAGAGTAATTTAAAAAGATCATGGTTGACAAATATGTTTTTTAAGAATTCTTATACACAAAACAACGATTTGCTTTCAATTAATAACGATTGTAAACAACAGTATAACGATACCATTGATTCAAGTAACGTACGGATATATGTCGACGACAAGTCTGAATTGACCAAATTGGTGCTAGAACAAGAAGAAAATGTGTTACCTGGATTTCAATTTATAAAAAAATATTTATTTGAACCAATCAATAAAAAAAAAGTTATTGATTGTCGAGAAATTAAATTAATTCCCGATGAATACTTTAAGGAATGCTGGAATTCTTACTCAATCGACAATGAGGTATATGACGTTCGTCCAATAAGCCTAACATTAATTCCAAAAGCTATACAAATGTACACTTAAAAGTCACACAAATACAATTTGAATAAATTATTGAATTTTATAAATTTAATTCATATTTGTTTTTTATCCCCTTCGGGTTAGGGGTCAGAATATACCTGATGTAAGGCATGCGTGTCATGAAAGGCGACAAAAATCAACTCCCCGTAAGCCGGGCTTAAAGTGTGTATAAAAAAATGGAATGAATACAACAATACAACTGGGGTATTACAAAGATGCAATACCCCAGGTGGCAATCCAGTTTCACTGGAAAATCTTCGGAGGTCGGCTCTACGGATTCTGTGGAGAGCCAATTATGCAATTTTATAACCCTTTCGGGAAAAGCTCGAGGATAACGAGGTCACCTTCATCTTTGCCTCAAAAAATATATGCGTCTCTAAGAGCTCGACAACGTCAGAATGTCGGCTTACCAAAAATAAAACTCAGTTCAAAATAAAAGCCTTAAGAACGAAAACGACATCCTTTGACGACAAAGACATCCACCTTAAGGATGAAAACATGACCCTTAAGAGTTCAACAGAGTTACCCTATGAACCAAAACCTAAACAAATCTTTCGGCCATTAGAAATGCTATCGGATCTTGTAGTTACATCCAAAACTAAATTTACAAACTTATGCCCAAGCTGCAGTATCCGATAAAGCACCTAAAATTAATATCTAACCTCTTTTATCTTATCTTATCGATTGTTCTCTTAAAACTTGAGTATAAATCATGAATAGAGATCTTTAAATTCTTACGTGGAATGCCAATTGCCTTTGACAAAAACTTGAAGAACTTGAATTGTTTTTACTAGGAAAAGATATCGACATCTGTTTAATACCCGAAACTCACGCAAAGAGTAATTCGAACTAAAATATTAAAGGTTACCTCTGCTATCAGGCTCTACATTCATCGAATAAGGATAGATGTGGAGCCTCACTATATCTTCTATTTGCTACCCACCACGACGCAAGGGAGGGAAAATTGACATTGAAAACTTACTTAATTCCCTTGGAAAGCGTTTTGTCATCGGAGGGGCTTTAATGCAAAACATACTGTTATAAATTAAGATTGCAGTGTGCGAACATACCCGGATGTGTGAAAATCGAACACATATAATACCACGCAAGAGAATGACGACGACTGAATGCACTAATGCAGGTGAGAATATGAGCGAGAAAGATTCATTAAAATGTTTGCTTTGGTAGCGAGAATACGTTTTTTTAAGTTTGAGACAAATAAATAAATTGAAATAAAGAAATACTTTTGAGATTTTATAGAATTAGAATTGGGATAACACAAAAAGAAAACGAGTGTTTGAAAATAAATAATGTGGAATGAAGCCGGGCTTCGAATGATAAACGCTTTTCCTTTTTATGTTTAACAATTAATCGCTCTTATATCTAGAATTCTATTATTTACAAAACGGTTAACATTTCAATCACTTCAAATCATTTATTTGAAAACAAATACCAACCATTAAATTCGCGCACTACTATCACTTTCAAAATTCACTCAGTCAACACTATTCAAATCACGCTCAGGTCACAATTTAGAGTAATGAACAGGGGCGTGTATGTAGTTTTGGAACCTGCGTGAAGTTGGCTACTAGCAGTCCATATAATAATAAGTCAATGGAATTGAAGATTGAAGGCAAACATCTGGTGGCAAATTTTCGTATCGACTAAGTGCTATACATTTTGAAAGCTACCGCATATTTCTATGGGAAATCATCAAGTGAATAATGCAAATAAGGAAAAAATAATACGTAATAACAGTAATTGAGTGGATTAAAGCTGAATTCAATTGACGATTGTACAAACAATATATAAATACAAAGTCTTAAATCTTCGAGAATTGTTAAAGTGATTGTAATAAAATTAATTATTTGTAAAGTAGAGTGGTGTTGGCTCGGATATCTTAAACGAACACACCTGAATTTCCATTTCATATTTGCCGGTTTGAATGCGTTTACTACGATATGACATATGAGAACGACGCATGTTCGTCATGCAAAAAGAAAAGGCGCATGTACGTCCAGGAATCCAAGCCAGCACCACTGCTCATGGACCAAGTAGGTATGTTTAGTAAAGAAATATTTAAGATCCATTTTAAAATACATTTCTTTAGAGAATAAACCGACCAAATAAAACGAACAAATAAGGAGTTTTTTTTTCAGAGGGCAGTGTGGATTTCTGGGAGTCATCAACAAATTTATTCTTTGTTCAGAAAAGAAATTTTTTTCGTTGTTAAGAAAAGAAACTAACATTCCTTTGTTCGAGAATTTGCGGCCCTGCATCCCGCACACGATTAAAGACATTTTGTCATTAGTCCTCGTTCAAGAATCGGACGCCAGCACATTTGTGCAGTTTAGTTGGTGAAGAAGCCATCGATTTGCCACCTGATCTCTCCGCTCTTATCCGATAGGTAGCCGCCTACAGCCAGCCAAGTAGAGGGAGTTTAAAGGAATTTTTACCAACGAAACAACGTCAAGCTGTAGCCACCAATAAAGTAAGCCATAATCGTTTACGTAGCCGGCGTCAACGTTTAACCGAACGAAACGATTCCAACCTACAAAAGAAAATCCAACTGACGTCTCTTCACGAAGGTCCAGGTTCCGCAGATAGTGACTCGGATATGAACGACACAACGTTGGAAAATATTAGTCAGCCAGACACCCAGTCGACACCAACATCATTGGAGCAAATCCAGAAGCAGATGGAGGAATTGCGCATGCAGCTTAAAGTGGCTACAGCCAGCGCCGCGACTGAAAAAGCCGAACGCCTCCCTATAGAAGAGCTGCTTACTCGCGAGCAGCATGTCAACATTGTGCCAATTTCTAGAGAGGACACGTCAGCTGAAATAAGTCAGTGTTTCGAAACTGGAATCTACACAACATATATTAAAACATCCATGTGCACCAGTGCCGGAATATCTCAGTACACATGGTGCACCGGTGCTGGAACAGCCTTGTACACAACGTATACATATCTAAAGCAGTCATCGTCCCAGTTTATGCCGATTGCCACAAACGCAGCCATGTATTGCGGTGCTGGAACAGCCCAGTATACACCGACCACATGGTTATCGCCATCACAATCACAGCCTATGCCGATATCAACAAACGAAGTCGTTGTACCGATAAGCAGCTGCTTTCAGACGCATAGAGGAGCAACATTCCTGCCAACTTTAAACACGTCCCAGCCATTCAGTCAGCACCCAAATATTGCTTCACAACAGCAGTACATGCCGTCGCCATCATTTGTGTCAAGCCAGCCAAACATCCACGGGAACGGTCGGAAACTCCATGACCTACCCATTTTTACCGGACGTCCAGAAGAATGGCCAATGTTTTGCACTGCCTTTCGGGAATCGTCAGCGATGTTTCCCTATTCCAAGGTGGAAAACATTTTTCGACTTCAAAAGTGCATCAAAGGGGACGCATCCAGAAAACGTGGACAGAGTAATGGCAGCATTGGAATTCCGGTTTGGTCGCCCAGAGTGCTTACTGCGCAGCCAATGGTCGAAGGTAACGGAGATTGTTCCGATTCCGCAAAGCAAACTGGAACTGCTGATACCGTTCGCTACACGGGTTCAGAATCTCTCGACGTTCCTTGAGTCAAGCGGTATGCACCATATGCATATGTATGCACGGTAAGCGTTTGGAATGGGCCCAGAGAAGCATTTACATCCAGCCATATCCAACTCTGAAGCACTTCGATGAGTGGTTAAGTGGACTTGCAAGACTCGTTTGCTTGGTCACAACAACTTCGCTTCAACCGCAAGAGAGAGCCGAAAACCGGACGAAATCAAGAAATATCCTGCTTGCTTCGGAAGAACTCTCGCATAACGATGACTGCAGAAGCAAATATCGCAACGACCAACCCTCCAAGGTTCTTCACACCACTGAACAGTCCAGACCAGCAACTGCCAATGGAAATTTCTGCCGCCACTGCAAAGGAAAGTCACATCCAATAGCCAGCTGTAATGCTTACGTTGGCCTGGACGCTTGACAATATTTCAAATACTGCCAGTAAGGCTCTACAACAACGATGTCATGGTGAAGACGTATTCGCTCTTGGCCGAAGGGTCTTCGATGACCATAATGAGCCGATTTAGCGATGCAGCTCCGCCTAAGAGGGCCTTAAATTTGCAGTGGTTCGGCAAGCAGACATCAACAAAGGATTCGGTTGTGGTAGATCTGCATATCAGAGCGGAAAAAGATGAAGCTCCAAAGTTTGCTTTGAATGGTGTTCGAACTTTCAGTGGATTGAATCTGCCGACTCAAACCCTGATTTCCGATGACCTGCAGCCATTCCTCCGTGACTTATTTATGCTGTCCCTTGCTGAGTACCATAATGCCAAACCTCAGCTACTCATCGGGCTTGACCATTGCCATTTGGGGGCACCATTATCAAGCATTATCAAGTATACAGATATTCAGCTGCTTGTAGCGGAAACGAAGCTCGGATGGGTAGTCTACGGTAGATCCGCAGATCCATATGCTGGAGAAGATCAAGAAGCACGTTTGGACTCGATTGTGAACGAGTTCATAAACTTGGAGAGCTTTGGCGTGAAGAAACCAACCGCAAAATTAATCTCAGACGTCGAAAGAAGAGCGGTGCGCATTTTATCTGACACTACTAAAAGGATTGGCATCCGTTATGCGACAGGTTTGTTGTGGAAGGCTGACGAGTTTATAGTTCCAGCAAGTTATGATATGGCGAAACGTAGATTATTCAGTCTATGATAAGCAGGGATCCTGAGTTTGGTGCAACATACAGACAAATAATTGCGAAGTATCTGGAAAATGGATATGCGAGGAAGTTGAGAGCAGTCGAGGGTAACCTAAGAACAGCAAGTACCTGGTATCTTCCACATTTTGGCGTGCAGCACCGGAATAAACCGGGTAAGGTTCGATTGGTCTTCGACGCAGCAGCCGAAGTGAGTAATCACCCTTATTCCACATGGCGTTTTTATTAAACGACAGATAGCGTTTTTTGAAATCGGTATTACAGCTGGCAAGTCTGAAGGCGTTTTATGTCGTTTAACGCTACGTGGCGTTTAATTAGTGTGGAACGTAAGTTCTTAAAACGTCATTGCAGTTATTCGCATTCTAACAGTCGTTTTAGTTGGATAAAACGACAGGTAAAACGCCAATAATTGTCGAATAGAAATTTGCAAACGACTAGGTGTCGAATTTTAGTTAAAATGTGAGTTTCGATTAATTTGTGTATTAATTTAAGGATTTTATTAATTTTTATTTGTTCAAGGGTGAAAATAACAACCCCAGAACAAATGAAACGTTTGGTTGAATTATTTGAACAAAATGTTTCGCTGGCAAGAAATTTCAAAAGGGGTATTCCCCAGACCGATGATATCAAAAAACGGGTGGGAGTCGGTAGCTGTGACACTAAATTATTTAGGACCACCCGTAAGAACTCAAAAAGAGTGGCAGAAGGTTAGCATGTAAAATCAAAATTGAAGTGTAATACTAAATGTATATTCACAGG
Source organism: Rhingia rostrata (assembly GCA_949824845.1). Lineage (NCBI taxonomy): Eukaryota > Metazoa > Arthropoda > Insecta > Diptera > Syrphidae > Rhingia > Rhingia rostrata. Next base: position 74,173,272 of record OX463757.1, on the reverse strand, counting down.
TCTTAGATTAGATTAGATTTTGACCTGATTCTTCTTCTGATGTTTTTCATTTCTCTTTGTGCAATTTCATCTTCTTTTTCGTCTTCACTTTCCCATGATATAAACATTGCAATGCTATTCATTGTTTTTGTAACATTATTTTGTATTTTGAATTTTAAATAGGTAAAATAAATGTTCATTTGAAATTTCAAATTGCAAAACATAAACGCCTATCTGTCATTTTTGTATCAGCTGTTGCTGTGGAACTCATGTGGAAAGCAAGAAAAATGAGAGAGGAGGCCTTCAGAGAATGGAATACCGACACTAAAATGAATCGACTCAAAAAACGCCATTTGTCGTTTAATAAAAACGCCACCTGGAATAAGGGTGAATTTATCATTAAATGATTTTTTGCTCAAAGGCCCCGACGAGCTCAAGCCATTGTTGGCTATTTTGTTCAACTTCCGTATGCGTCCAGTAGCTGTTACAGGAGATATTCAAGAGATGTTTCACCAGGTTCTAATCCGACCAGAGGACCAAAATTCGCAACGCTTTCTCTGGAGAGACAAAAGACACCAGCCCATTGATGTGTACGTTATGCAATCGATGACGTTTGGTGCCAGCTGCTCACCATTCTCGGCGAACTTCGTGAAGAAGATCAGCGCTTCGAGATTTGCAAGTGAGCACCCGTGGGCCGTCATGGGGATCATTGACCACCATTACGTTGACGAAAATTTGGATAGTTTTCACTCTGAAGCAGAAGCATCGGAAGTAACCAAGGCCGTCATATCAATTCACAGCAGCGGTGGTTTCAAGCTTGGATGCTTTTGCATCCAACTCAAAAAGGGTACTGCGAGATATTTCCGAATATGCCAAGGGGGATAAACAGAGACAGGAGGTAGATATGAATATGGACACCGCAGTGGAAAAGGTCTTAGGAATGTTATGGGCGACAAATGAAGACGTCTTCACATTCAAAATAAAGTTCCCTCGCGTAAGTAAAGACGTTACTGCTGGAGATAAGTGCCCAACCAAGAGGGAGTTTTTAAGCATTGCGATGTCCGTATTCGACCCATTTGGGATTATCGCTAACTTCTTCATCTACTTCAAATTGCTGCTGCGAACAGTTTGGATTCAAGGTGTTGCTTGGGACGAGAGGATCCCTGATGAAGTTTTCGAGAGATGGAAAATGTGGAAATCAAAGCTTTCAACTTTAACTGAGTTTAAAGTGGCAAGGTGTTATAGCTCCTTGTTATCATCAGCAAGCAACATAGTTCTTCACGTATTCGTCGATGCCAGTGAAGAGGCGTTTAGTTTGGTGGCGTATCTACGCATAGAAGAAGGAGAAAACATTGAAGTGGATTTTGTGTGTAGAAAAACGAAGACAGCGCCGAAGAAGCTGATGTCCATCCCACGCCTGGAGTTATCAGCCGCAATTCTGGAAGTACGACTCAGCCATGCTGTTTGTGAATACCACGAGCTGCCTCTTAACACTAGGATTTTTTGGAGCGATTCGAAGACAGTATTGAGTTGGCTGCGATCTGTGCATCCGCAATTTCGTTAACAGAAGAGCAGTTCCAGCCCGAATAAGGAGCGACAACGTTACCAATTTTATCGGAGCCAAAGGCGAATTGTCTACGAATTCCAACTTCGACAACAAGGCTATTAAAGCAGAGCTCTCTGGGAAGAATATCGAGTTGATGTTTAACTACCCTTCCAATCCTCATGCCGGGGGGTGCTGGGAGAGGCTCGTTCGCTCCGTAAAAGGGGTGTTGGCATACACTCTTTACGAACTAGCGCCAAGGCTTGAAACTCTACAAAGCGTCCTTATTGAAGCCGAAAACATTGTCAACAGCCAACCACTTACACACTTGCCAACGTCAGCTGATGAAGAAGAGCCATTGACACCAAACCACTTTTTGATGGGTAATCCAAATTCGACTCAAACTCCAGGACTGGTAAATGAAAGGGCCCTTTGTCTTCGTAAGCAGCGGCGTATCAGCCAGCAGATAAAGGAATGATTCTGGAGAAAGTGGATGCAGGTGTACTTACCGGTTTTGACGAGACGGTGCAAGTGGTTCAAGAAAGTACCACCTATCAAAGTAGGGGATTTAGTACTCGTGTATGACGTCGACGTTCCCAAAAGCCAATGGAAGAGAGGGAGAGTCATTTGGATCTTCCAAGGTCAAGGCAAACGGATACGATCGGCTGAGGTCAAAACCGCTTCGGGAATTCTTCGAAGACACTCTGTGAAATTGGCTGTATTGGATGTTGGTGAGGTTGCTGTGGGAACAGGGTGCATCACGGGGGTGGGTTGTAATAAAATTTATTATTTGTAAAGTAGAGTGGTGTTGGCTCGGATTTCTTAAACGAACACACCTGAATGGAACATTTCATATTTGCCGGTTTGAATGCGTTTACTCCGATTTGACATATGAGAACGGCGCATGTTCGTCATGCAAAAAGAAAAGGCGCATGTACGTCCAGGAATCCAAGCCAGCACCACTGCTCAAAGACCAAGTAAGTTTAGTGGAGATATATTTAAAATCCATTTTAAAATACATTTCTTTAGAGAATAAACCGACCAAATAAAACGAACAAATAAGGAGTTTTTGTTGTGACTGGCGGTTAATTTCAAAGGGCAGTGTGGATTTCTGGGAGTCATCCACAGTGATTTCCAAAGATTTTGCTCCTAATTTGAAAATAAAATTACTATTTTTATACATATGTATTTAATGCAGAACTATTCATTAAGCGATCGTTCTTCGAATGGGTTAAAAAATACGCAAAAAATGTGTCTTTCAGTCGTGCTTGTCAACATTGAATGCTACAAAAAGGATCGCTTTAAACTTGTTTTTTTTTTTTTTTTTTATGTGTCAAACAATTTTTTTAACACATATGTCGAAAAATCAGATCATAAATTTACAAACTCAATTTATTTTTATTGCAATCAGTTAATTTTTACATAAAAATTCCTTTATTTATTTACCTGCAAATTATAGCACTCCTTGTGGGAATTCTTCACAAAAAGCAGTAGCTCTCAAATTGTATAGCACTAAATACATTCTATTTTTTTGTCACTAGATATCTCATTTGAACTTTTCCAATCGTCAATAGCGCTACATACATTCTTTTTTTGTCACTAGGTGTCGCTACTGAACTTTTCCAATCGTTAATTGTTCGTGAAGTGGTTTTGACAGATACCACTATTCCAGTCATTCATTCCAGTGGGCGCATCCAGTACCAAAAATCACACTAAATGGATTAGTTCGATTTTATCACATCAGGGTGTGTTTGCTATCTGAATTTATAACAATATTTCAAAAAAATAAATAAATTGTTTGAAAGTTGATTATGTGTGCATGTGGAATGCTCGGCCGAATTAGACTTTACATGGGAAGTGTCTAGTCGTACTATGGACCAAGCTTCGGTACGACATCAGGAACAAGGGAATGCAACGATCCCAGTTTCGTTCTTACAAGGTTGGATTGAATCGTCGTTCTGGTATTAAGAAGACAACCTAACCGCTGGCAAATATCCTGGATTACTCTGGACTCAAAGTTTCTACCTTGATCAGAATGTAGTACTGACAGTGCCCCGAATCTGCATACCTTGGATGAGTGTTCTTACAAGGTTGGATTGAATCGTCGTTCTGGTATTAAGAAGACAACCTAACCGCTGGCAAATATCCTGGATTACTCTGGACTCAAAGTTTCTACCTTGATCAGAATGTAGTACTGAAAGTGCCCCGAATCTGCATACCCAGTTGTCTACGACCTGATCTACTACGGTTTTCGCTTCCTGGTTAGGTACAGCGAATGCTTGCAATTTCCTGAAGTAGTCCATAACAACTTATATGTAACGGTTTCCGCTGTTCGTTTCTGGAAATGGGCCAGCAATATATATTGCTGGTCTTTCGAACGGTGCCCCAATGTTGTACTGATGCATGGTTCCCTGCCTCTTTCGTTTTGTTCCTTTTAGGGACTTCCATCAGCGCTTCTTTGATCTCTTCAGTCGTCCAACCGTTGTTGGGCGCAGATCTTATTCGCCGGCTGATGAAGAGATCCTTCTCTTCTCTTCTGATTGCAGTTCTTTCCACATTTTTCTTTCCCTTACGATGCTGAATGTCAAAACCGTAGCTCTGCAGCCTCTCAATTCATCTAGCAACTTGACCCTCTGGATTTTTAAGTTGAAGCAACCACTTTAGAGCAGCATGGTCTATACGAAGAAGGAACTTCCTGCCACAGTGGTATTTATGTCGTTTATATATTTATATCATCGTCGCAACCATTTCTGCAACTTCAGCCTGCTTGGCTAATGGCAGCCGCCTTGCAGGCTGACGAAGTCGATTTGGTATTGCACCAAGTGTGTGCGCCCATATTTTCCATCCTCTGACGCAAATACATCAGCAGTTTCTTCAATCAGGTTTTCCGCAGAAATTCGCTGCTCCTGATTCAGCTTGCATGAGTTGACAATCGATTTCGTTATGTCCGTCCGTTTAGTTGGTAGCACTTCCTTAGCAGTCTCAACTTAGGTTAGGCCTTATATTGCATAACAAGTAAGATTCTATGGCACCCCGGTTCACCCTCCAGCTTAATTTAATATAACAGTTTCTGATGACGGTGGTAACACTTGGTCCTTTCCGACGACTGTACTCAGAATAACTGTTTTTGGTAGACCGTATTCCGTATATATAGCCTTAACAATTTTAAGCTCTTTAGCCAGGCACTCAACTTTCTTTTAGACAGATAGATAGATGATTTATTTCGTAAAAATTCAATACAATATTTAATGTTCCGAAATAAGTGTTCATAAGTTCTTAAAGTATAGAATTTAAGAAAAAAAATAGAAGACATTCTATATTTTTATGCACAGAGTACAAAAAATAGAGTTGAATGTCAAATCATTGGGTGGGGTGACCCTTATAACATTTTACAATATTAGAAAATACAAGAATTCCATTACAATAGATTAAAGCAGATTACTTTTGATAAGTTACAAAAAATGCTATGTTATAACGTAATTTCAAAAGTAAATTAATACATAGATTATGTAAATAATTCAATAAATTATAATTAAAAAATTTATACCAGTATGCCTGATGGAATCGATATCAAATTATTAAAGTTATGATTGAAAGCCAGTGTTTTACAAGGTTTGAAGGCATTCCAGGCGTTGATATTATTCTGATTGACTAAGGAAAATTATTATATAAACGGTATGATGATACAAAATAAAAATACTTCCTTAGACTTTCTGCATGATTAGAAAGAAGGCATTCCAGGCGTTGATATTATTCTGATTGACTAAGGAAAATTATTATATAAACGGTATGATGATACAAAATAAAAATACTTCCTTAGACTTTCTGCATGATTAGAAAAACTCATTCAAGCATCTAAGGTAAGTCCCAGGTATTTTAATTCGTCAATTTTTTCAATTTGGAAGCAACTTTCACAACAGTTTACATCATCACAAGGGGAAGAGCTAGACCTGCAATAGCAATTTAAATTTTTTTTTATATTATAAGCATTCAGGTGCGTGATAATAAACATTCACTTCCAAACTGTTTATGGATGATAAACTGAAGAACATGAGTTTAGTTTTGGAGCTGAATAATAGATTATGTTCAGCAAACCAGTGCCTTTGTAAATTTAGATCCCAGTTTATATCGGAGACTAGGTCTAACGGACTATTTAAGCCATAAGAAAAACATATATCATCTGCAAAAGTGGTTGTTAAGCCTTTAAAGCTTAGGGCAAATAGTGAATTGATGTAGACAAGGAACAACATTGGACCTAAAATAGAACCTTGAGGTGCACCCAAATAAAAGAACCTGATCTTGCATCTTATCTGACCTATCTTCACCCCATGCAACCTGTCTTTTAGGTGTGATCGAAACCAACCAAGAATGAAACTACGAAATCCAGCTTTTTCAAGTTTACTCAGTAAAGTTTTGTGGTTAACTATGTCAAAAGCCTTGGTTATATCGATAAATAACCCAGCCTTGTACTTTTTCTAGTGTAAGTTTAGCATTATTTTGAACACACAATTGTAGAAGCGCATCTTCGCTTAATTTACCTTTTACTCAGAAAACTCATTATTCGATTTTTCATGAGTTTTTCAAAGATTTTGCTGAAAACAGGGAGAAGGAATATGGGTCTGTTAGCTACATATTTCAGTTGGAGAACCTTCTTTAAATAAGGGAACAACATCAGCACATTTGGGGGCTTCTGGAAACACACCCTTAAAAGTGAGGGTGAGCGATTAAAAGTATCTGCTAAGACATCTAATATGCAATGTGCAATATTTTTTACAACCACGACAGAAACACCATCTGCCCCACATGTGTTGGATATTTTTAAGTAGTCTTTTACTTTAAATACCTCAAGTGGAGTTATTACATCATAAAAAAAGCTGTTATTGTTCATCACTTCAATACATCTGTGAGTTACTGGCTATGTTAAGTAGTTGTTGAAAGCATCAGCAATGATTAGTTTATCCGAAACTTCACAGTCACCCACACATAGGTATAACAGATGGTTTTATAGAAGAATACTATTGACAGGCTATTGACTATTTGCAATTCACTTTCAAGGTTTACCTTAGCAAAATTAAGCTGAGTACGATAATAGGTATCTCGACAAATCGGAATCTACCTCTTAAGTTTAACGCACAATTTTTTGTATTGCAAGGGTCCTTATAACATTTAATCCTTCGTTTATGTTTTATTCCTACCATATTCAGCAAGTACCTCAAAATCGAAGGCAGAAGCCTTGTTAAACGCTGTTTAAAAAATAATTCCGTTGCGCTGCTGAGGGTATGTTTCTTAAATAAATCAATTAAATTTGTATAAGAACTATGAGCATCTCTGCACGAGTAAACATCATCCCAAAATTCATAAAAAAAGAGTATTTTTCACTTTACTGAAAGCAATAACACTGTGTCAACGGATTTAGGTTTAGTACTATTTTTGCTAAATGCAGTATCCACCAAGAGCGCTATCAGAGAATGATTTGCGATCATATGATCGAGAACGCATTAACACAGTTCCTGCAAGAGACATGGTTGAAACGTCCATAGATATGATCTAGACATCTTCCCGATACAATTCCAGTGGGCTCATTGATATAACATGCTAGGCTCGAAACCGTATAATTAAATTTTTTGATTTTTCTTTTTCTAAAAGAACATGAAATTCTTTCAAATACTTCAAAACATTAAACATATGATGTCGATAGACACATAAAAATACATATTATTCATGGTTAATTTCAAATTTTAAAACATCGGCACTGTAAAAATTTACACGAACTACATCTAAAATCTTATAGTAATCTTTCACGAAGCAATTAACACCACCTGCAGCGTAGTTTTCGTTTGTGTTAGCAAAAAAATTTAAACCGGGCAGCGAGTGATCTTCAATTTCAAAATTATATATCGATATTTCAGAGACAAACACAAAATCTGGAGTGCCCATAAAAGAATGAAGATGAGTGGCTAGTGCTGAAAAGTTTTCTCTTGACTCCTGACATTCTGGTGTACAAGGAAAAGTTTGGTACCGCAATAGGAAATATTAGTAAACAGATTATCACAATAATAAGAAACACTAAGATCAGTCGTCATCAAATTAATAATTTTCATCATTCATTTTCAAATGTGAATCAACGCAATGTACTAAATCAGGCCTATCGCGAATAACTATTCCCGGGGACTTTTTTCTCTTCAGCAATGTAAAGAGATTTCGCGATATGCCCAAATTAGTCTAAAATTGATTCTCGAGCTGCTGGCGCTGTTCTTCGCGTCGTTCTTCTAGAGAATTATTTTGTTCTTCCAGAGTATTCTTTTGTTCTTCTAGATATTTTTTTGTTCTCCGAATTTAGCCTCCAGAAATATCATCATTGAAGACATGTTGAAGCCTGCCCTTACTTGTTGATTTTCGACATCAAAGACAATCGAATGAGTATCTTTACCACTTTGCTTTATTGCGTCATGAAGACGAATAAATAAATCGCTCTATCCTCCTATAGGGAAAAGCTGCCGGAGACTGAGTATAGCTTTCAGCTCTGCAACGATGACCTGATCTAATGATTTGCGAACCATTTTTGTATGTTCACTTAACTATATTCACTTCACCATGTGCACTTCATTATGTTCTTTAAACGTTCTTCACAGTTCACAGTTTTCTAGAAACTTTTCATCCAGAAAAGGTCTTATCCCACTTCTGACACCAATATGAATGAAGCCGGGCTTTGAATGATAACAATCTTTTCTGTTTTATGTTTAACAACAATTTATTTAAGCACACTCTTATTTCTAGAATTATATTATTTACAAAACGGTTATGACTTTATTCTCGTTTAAAAATTCAATTACACCTATTTGAAATCAATTCACTTAGGTAATTCTCTCAGTCAACACTTTTCAAATCACGTTACGGTCACAATGTACCCTAACTGACTGGCTGTCGCTTCACCTCTATTTATACCACTCCACATACTGATCTAGAAAGAGATGGCATATTCTCGGAGGTTTCCGCAGTTTCTTGATTATTCGTGAAGTGGTTCTGCCAGATACTACTATTCCAGCCATTCATTACAGTGGGCGCATCCAGTACCACTAATGTGCACTAAATGGATCTGTGCGATTTTCACACATCAAGGAATGTTCGCACACTGGAATCTGAATTTATAACAAAATGTATTCATAAAACAGATTATCCTTTTTTACATACGTCAATCAGCTGTATTATTCTTTATTGATAAACAAAAATTACAGTGTTCCGGATTTCAACTTTAATAAGATATCGAGCTGTATAAAGCCGTTAGAGATGATTTGGTTATTAATATATACCAACATTTGATCGGAAGAAATTTCTCCCAATCCAAAAAGGTGATCCCATGAAATGCATCAACTTACGGGAATAAGTCCCCACAAGTTTACCAGCACTCTCATTGGCTTTATCAGTGTGGTTCTAAGCCAGGAAAGTCCATAACTGATCAAATTTTCATAGCTTGCCGAGTCCCTGAAAAATCTACTTTTAAATCGATACCCACAACCACAACCGTTTAGTAGCACTCTCAACGGCTTTATCTGTGGGGTTCTAAGCCATAAAAGTCCTTAACTAGTCAAATGTTCACAGGTCGGCAAATAGCTGAAAAAACCTAGCTTAAATCGATACCCACCACACATCCTTGATTTCAAAGCTGTATATGACAGAATTAGCCGAACCGGAAAACGTTGTTTTGCTAATTTAAATTATTTCTAGTAAATATTTTGGTTGCTAAACAAAAAAAAATGAAAAGGATACAATCCGCTGTGCAAATAAAAGTCTTCTGAGCGCAACTTCCTCCGATTGAATCGAATAAAATTTAAACGGTCTGTTTCTATTTTTGCGTACATATCTACGACATATTAATGGAATAGTTTTCTGCATTTCAAAATGTATCGCAAGGACACCAGCAAAAAGTGCAACTTCAATTGCACAAGAAATATATGCGAATTGAAGTCGATCTAACTATGTTGCGCGGATTCAACCATACAAAAGAAAAAAAAAACGTATAACCGACGCGTGTGCTTCGACGAAAGAAAGTGCACAAAAAAATTAAAGACAGGCGATTTAAATTTTAATGTTCGATCTATTTGCTCTGTAACGATTGCCGATTAATTTGGAAGTAATACCACATCTTCTTTGCTCCGCATTTGAAACCTCGGTTTCGCCTTCGTGTCCTTTGTCTTCCCGATCATTGACCTATAAATGATTGAAGATTTTTTTCACCGCTTCTCAGTTGGTAGCATATTGTTATAAATTCAGATTGCAGTGAGTGACAATACCCTGATGTGTGAAAATCGAACACATCCATTTGTGACACTGGAATAAATGACTGGAATCTGTAAATCTTGAAAAATCAAGTAACTTCGGAAATCTTCTAGAATCCTAGAATATACCATCTCCTTAAGATCAGTATGTGGAGTGATATAAATAGAGACTGAAGCGATAACCAGCGAGTTAGTCTAAGTTGTGACCTCAACGTGATTTGAACAGTGACTGTGTGAATTACCTAAGTGAATTTCTGAGAGACATGATAACAGTGCGCGAATTATATCGCTGGTATATGATTTCAAATAAGTGTAATTGAATAGTTAAATACAGCCATAACCGTTGTGTCAATAATATAATTCTAGAAATAAGAGTAGGTTTGAATAAATTATTGTTAAACGTTAAACAATTTGAATATTGTAAATAGTGGAAACTCGAGAACAGCGAACAGTAATTTGGTATACGATTAAGTGTGTGTTTGTGCAAAAATAAGTGTTAATTAACAATAGTGGTTCGCACATCATTAGATCAACTCACTGTTGCGGAGCTGAAAGCTGAACTGAGTCTCCGGCAGCTTTCCCGAATATGAGGAAAGAGCGATTTATTTATTCGTCTTAATGCCGCAACAAAGCAAAGTGGTGAAGATCCTCATTCGATTGTCTTTAATTTCGAAGAGCACAAGTAAGTGCTGGCTTCGACATGTCGTCAATGATGAAGTTTCTGGAGGCTAAATTTGGAGAACAAAATAATTCTCTAGAAGAACAGAACTACAAATTGGAACAGCAGCTTGAACAACAACGCGAGGAGCAACGCCAACAGCTCAATGGGCTAGGAGCAGAACAGCGCCAACAGTCCGAAGGTCAAAGCAAGCAGCTCGAAGAACAGCACCAGCATCTTGAGAAAGAATTCGAGGAACAGGGTAAGGTAAGCTCAAATTAGGTTTTAAAATCTACGCCCCAAGGACCACAATTTTAAGACCACAGAACTAAGAGAGACAACAGGAGTCTGATAGTTCATTTGATCTTCGGCAGGAAAGAACTTGCAGCTACACTTGATAGTGGAGCTACTGCTTCGATTATCCGAAAAGACATCGTGCGTGAGTCTTTGCTGCTTAGCACCAGCAGCTATTGCCTGATAACCGCAACTGGAGAAAGAGCTCGAGTATATGGCGAAGTACGCCTTCTCTCATTCATTCCTGGTTTCTGATATTTGTGACGAATGCATTATTAGAGTGGACTTCATGAAGGCTCATGAAATAATTTTAGATATTGGCATGCAGATCTTGAGGTATCGAAATGTGGGGATCCCAATGGAAAAAAGTTTTATTCTGAGAACAGCCGTCGGGAAGGATCAAGTGCTACCACCGTCATTAGAAGCTGTTTTAAAAGTTAAGCTGGAGGGTTATCCTGGGAGACATCGATTCCTTCTTTGTTGGACCCTAAGCAGACGATAATTTCCAACACTACATCTTTGGGAAAATGTTGGTGGAACCAAAGAACAACATGTTTCCAATAAGTCACCAGACCTCAAGAGGTGAGAATATAAACAGAAAAAGTAATTGGTAAATGTGTTCCGGTTAACGCAATATCAATCATAACCGAAGGGGAGACTCCTAAACCAGTGCTCCCAACTAAATGGACGGAAATAACGAGATCGGTTCTCAACTGATGCAGGCTGAATCAGTAGCAGCAAACTTGTGCGGAAAACCTGATTGAAGAATTTGCTGCAGAGAATGGAAATTATGGCCGAACATACTTGGTGCACATTGTTGTTATTGTTACCCAGAGTGTTATTAACACTCCATTTACTAACATGCAGTTCAACTACATCGTTATTTTGATTTAAAAGTCTACTCATGCGACTGATAGTATATGTAAAATATTTAATTAATGAATGTTATAGGAACCTCTCCAGGTATTAAGACCAATAGCACCTAAAAGATCAGGAGCATCTATTTTTCCTGATAATAATTGGTGTAAGAAAGTTACATCATTGTTAAGTCTACGTTGAGACAAAGCTAACAACTGCAGTACATAGTTTAATTCGACACCTATACGGAGGCAAATTGTGTACATCATCCCATGAAGTCTTCTCAGAGCAAATCTTATGAATTTACGTTGGACTCCCTCAATTCTATTTGAAGGAACTCCATCTTAGGGCGAACTTGACAATTATATAGCGAAAGGGTGACATTAGAGTCATAAAACTCCTTTGACCACCTATGTAAAAATCCCAACATAGAGTTGGATTTATTGACAACAACGTTATGTGTTTATTAAACTTAATTTAGAATCAAAATAAACACCGAGATCTTTCAAACAGTCTACACGTCAGAGAGTGTGCCCAAGAGTATAATTAAAATTCGATGGGGTACGTTTTCGTGAAAGTGACATATGCTGGCACTTAGTAGGGTTTAAATTCGCGACGATACTAGCATATCCCGATGGTGAAAAGTTATAGCTGTTTTATCACAAGTACACGATGGTCAGGAAGGAGTAGTGGCCTACTTCAGCAAGGTTCTATCCAGACCTGAAAGAAATTATTGCGTGACCAGGAGAGAACAAGTAGCGTTAATTTCAATAAATACATCTACGGAAGGAAGGAATAAATACATCTACGGAAGGAAGTTTCTTCAACGATTAAGACATCGTAAGGGCATCCTGCACTCTAACGCTCACGCACTGTCTCGTCGACCATGCGGAATGAACTGCAAGCACTACACCGCCAAGAAGAGAAGGAGCTCATCAAGACCCGGAGAATAAGTGCCGAGCCCAACAACGGTTGGACGACTGAAAAGATCAAAGAAGCGCAGATGGAAGACGCTGACATTAAACCGATTTATACCTGGAGGGAATACATTGAGACACCACATTGGCAAACAATTTCGGATCGTAGTCCAACTCTAAAGGCGTATTGGGCACAATGAGATTCTCCACACGTCCAGGATGGTGTCTTGAGAAGAAAATGGGAGTCCTTTCTATTACAGCTTGTCGTTCCACGGTCCATGGTCAAAGATGTACTACGGAAGCTACATGGTGAAGTATCGGGAAGAGATTTGGGTATCAATTGGAGTTTAGACAAAATGAGGGAGCGATTTTACTGGGTGTATGCAAGAGAAGACATCGACATGTGGTGACGGAAATGCATTAAATGCGCCGCCTGTAAAGGACCAAAACGAAAGACGTAAAGAACCATGCATCAGTTCAACGTTGAGGCACCGTGCGAAAAAATATCAACATATACTGCTGGCCGGTTTTCTGAAATGAACTGCGGAAACAGTTAAATATTAGTTGTTATGGACAACTTCAGCAAATGGCCAGAAGCATTTGGTATTACTAACAAGGAAGCGAACTGCAGAGACAACAACTGAAGATGACTACATTGAAGATATACGCGAAAGACTCCGAGATATCCACGAAAGGACCAGGACAAGAATAAGACTGGCAAGAGATCGTATGACACCCAGGTACGATATGAGAGCAACAGGAAATGTATTTCTGGAAGGATATTGAGCGCGGCTATATAATCCCCAACGTAAACAAGGAATATCGCCGAAGCTACCCAGATGGGAGGGCCTCTACAAGATAGTGAAGCGCATAAACGACGTTGTCTACTGTATACAGAAAGAACTACGTGAAAAATTAAAGTTAGGAGGAGGGCAATGTTGTAACATCAGATTGCAGTATGCGAACATACCGTAATTTGTGAAAATCAAACACATCCATTTGTGGTACTGGATGCGCCCAGTGAAATAAATGACTGGAATAGTGGTATCTTTCGAAACCTTTTCTCGAACAATCCAAGAATGATGTATTACAGATTACGCATTGCGCATGTCCGCCATTTCTGTTTACGTTTCTGCTATCTTGCTTACGTCACAGGAGACAAGCGAATATTATTTCCATTGATATATTGATATATCATTTCCGCGCGTTAATTTTGAATTGGTTATACGGAAATTATTTTTTCATTGAATTTTGAGTATAAAAGATTTTAAAAATCAATATGAGGTGTGCAGTGTTCAATTGCAGTGCAAATAATAATAAAGGCAAGTTAAATATCCGCTTTTATCGCTTTCCTAAGGATGGCGGTATTCAGAAGCAATGGATACATTTTTGTCGGAGGAAAGACAACTTTAATCCTGAAACGTCGCGAATTTGCTCTGCACATTTCACTGCAGAAGATTTCGAGAGGAATCTGCAATTTGAAATGGGTATGTTCCTGTACATAAGTCCTTGCTTACATGTTATTAATATATAATTAAAGGATTATGCGAAAGAAACGGATACAAGTTGAAGCCGGGAACTTGTCCAACCGTTGAACCACAGTCCACGATGGTACCTTCATCCAGGGATAAGAGAATGTTACATAAAACAAAGCAGAATATGATCGCAAGCTTATTGACAGAAACCCCAGTTCCCCCAATTGTTCCTGAGCCAGCTATACCTGATGATGCCGATCAAACAGAGATGAACAACAACGTTGTACATGTTGTAGACGAAACTACAAATCAGTTGCAGCATCAAATTGATCTTTTAAAACAAGAGATGTAAGTTGATGATTATTATTATAAGTACCTACAATAACAACTTTAATCATTTTTAGTGGAAGCTTAAAGCTAGAGAATTTTACTATGATGAAAGATTACCAACTCCAAATACGTTCACTCAAAAAAATGTTAAACAAATCCGAGTTTGAACGTATTAATATGGAGAATAAATTGCAAAAAATATTCACAAAAGGTAAAATACTCAAAATGTATATGTATTAAATACATCTATATAAACTAATTTCAGGTCAAGTAAATAAATTAAAAAAGGGTTTGAAACGCTGTCGGTGGTCGGAAGCGGATATAGCGCAGTCTATCACATTGTACTCAACAGGTGCCTAAGGCTTACAAATTGCTGCGAAAGAAAAAATTTCCTCTTCCTTGTGTCCGAACACTTCAAAGTTGGGCACACAAGCTCGATATATCCCCAGGAATCATTGATCATGTAATAAGGAAATTATAGAAAATCAAAATAAAAGAATGAGAAAGTTTAATAAAATAATACATTGAAAATAAAAAAACAAAATCTCAATGAACAACTTATCTTTTATTCATCATTCCATCATTACAAGTTTTCACTTTTCCTTTCTAGGAATACATAACCATGCAATGACTCAATGTGTTGCAATAAATTATACATTTAAACAGGACACACTATAACATTTTAGAAAATACAAACTATTGAAATGTTATTTCGCTTTGAGAAAATACAATTGTGATGATATATACGAATGCTATTGCTTTTTTCACAGAATCATTACAATCAGGTAGAAAATTAGTAGAACATCTTGATAATTCAATAAACAATGTATTAAAACGAATCTTTCATGCTGACACACTTTTAAAATAAGTTTTTTTCTTGACAAAGACACATTTTAATTTAATTTCACGCAATTCCTATGTAAATAATCAACAATTACAACGAGCTTTCAAATAATATGTCACCTGTGACGTAGCTGCGCAGAACGAGCAAAAATTGAACACCTAAATGCATAATCTTATATCTCTCATTCCTGGAACAATCAAGAAACTGCAGGTGCCACCACGTATATGTCAATACCCGGATTTTATGACGGTATAACAAGCTGCTACCGAGGATAAATAACCCTACCCTACAGCAGACATCTGGAGTTGAACGCCCCAAGTCAAAAGAGGACAATGTTTATATTTATAACAGCCTATTATATTATTATAGATAATTTTAAAATGTATGTCATTGTAGACCGTTTAGCTCCGAAAGAAGAGCCAACACAATTTATATTTCAGTTTATATATTTAAGTAACATTTAAGATAATTGTATATATAAAAGTTCAATAAACAACAACAGCGAATCACTCTAAATTGTGACCTGAACGTGATTTTAACAGTGTTGACTGTGTGAATTATCTAAGTGTATATTGGGAAGTTATAATAGTGCGCTAATTTAATCGTTGGGATTTGAATTCAAATAACTGTAATTGAATAGTTAAAAGAGAATTAATCTATTACAGTTTTGTAAATAATATAATTATACAAATAAAAGTGTGTTCAAATAAATTATTGTTAAACATAAAACAAAAAAGCATTTTATCATTCGAAGCCCGGCTTCATTCTCCAATATAAAAGATACCAATGTATGGCATCTTACGCTCACAATGATTGCATTGCTCTGGGCAGTGCTTTTGCTTAGAACTTCTGGTGATAATGGAGTCGGTGAGCGGGTAATTTAAATAGAGTTCCAAAAGAAGTCGAAAAACAGCGTATCAGTATTAGTGGGAATTGTTGCCTCTGCGGGTTGTTCTTGTTGTATTTATTCTGAGCTGCGTGAGCGCGAACGGTGCACCATTTTTGATGAGTTGCCGACCGGAATTTGCCTTTACAAAAATTTACAAAATGTCATTTTTCCGTCGGCAAATCGCTATTTCATGCTTATGTGCCTTGTTGCGTTGCAACATCCTGCCGGGCCACGGGAAGAACGGTCAAGATGTGTGTCACAGAATATCTGCAGTCTTCAAGTATGATGAATCTTAATTTTTGATCTTGCTGGCTTATCGAAGTCGATGCGTTCAGGTAGGTACATGAAATCAAGAAGGAAGGTGTGGCGAATAGCGTGGGTAATTATGGGCTATAGGTTAGTTATTTTGAATTTAAAATAATGTTATTATTATAATTGGTATTAGATTAGGTAATTTTATAAAAAGTATGAGTATGTGAATTTATTGGGGTGTGTTTGTTTGTGTGCTGTTCATTTAACATGACAAACGGCAAAGTTTTGCTATAGGCCGCTTTCAAGTGTTTGTTGCGCTCTTAATCTTGACGACCCGAACTGTGACAAGTCGCCAAAGGGTTGATGGAGTTTGTTCGTCAACCAAATAAACTAAATGGTTTGCGTTTGCAGAAAGCCATTTTGGACGTTGCATCCATCGACTTAGGTATTCCGAGTTCTATCCTTTCCAAAACTCCTGGAGAATTTGTTGCATTTGTGTCGCCTTGTATCTGAAGCATTTCAAACACTTATGAATGCAAGCTTTGACACTAGATTTTAGGGGCAGAACCCAGTATTTTCTTCGAAGAATTGCCATCATTAGATGTTGATCGCCGTAAAGCGAACTCATGTGTATGTCATTAATGAGGAGTGATGTCAAAAAAGTTTGCGATGTAAAGTTATTGGATGCCGCTGTGAATAGTGTAAATCAACATTTTTCAATCTGTCTCTAACTCGTAAAATCCCATTCTCGTCGATTATTAGCGGAAGTCTCGTCATTTTGCTCACTTTGAAAACTTTTTCACCGACTAACAAATACGACGACCATTTATGTGCTTTTTTTCGCAAATTGTTGAAAAGGCTAAGCCATTAGGCGGTAGCTCGCAGTAAGCCTGGTAAGCAGTTGATTGAATTCAACGGCAATGAAGTGTATGCAGAGCTGAAAAGTGCTAAAAACTGATTTGCTACCGTTGAACTTAATGACACTTCCAGGTTCGTAGCTTCAATTTGTTTGGTGGAGTGACTATGATCATCAAATATTTGCCGGAACTCAGGCCATGCCACCACTATGGTTGTTTCGGAGATCGATTTCAGGGAAAGAGTCCTCTAGAAACTACGTTCCCTCAAATCCAGCATATGTAGCGTATGCTGGATTTGAGGGAACGTAGTTTCAAGAAATTATATAAGGGAGCCCTCTTCCCGGTTGCCGCTGAATCCCGAAGGCTTGCATCGAATTTACCTCGTCGAACAAAAGTGGTACCTGTACATCGTTATCCTCTTGTGAAACCGACTCCAACAGTTTTTCCAAGAGTTGCTACTGCGTTCCGATTGCGTTGCCGTCAGAATCAGCACCATGATTGACGTCATCGATATAATAGTTACTTACTTAAGTGGCGCTACGCTCCGGAATAAACCTGGGCCTCAACCAACATGCCTTTCCAATTAACCCGGTCCTTAGCTAACTGCCTCCAGTAACGCACTCCAAGTTGGTTTAGGTCAGTTTCTACTTGTGCGCGCCACTTAAGGCGAGGTCTTCCTCTACTGCGTCCGACGTCTGGCTGGGAATCGAAGACTCTGCGAGCCGGAGTAATGGTGCCCATTCGTTCTGCATTTCCTAACCATCTTAAACGTCCAATGCGGAGTTTTTTGACCAGGGGCAAGTCGCTGTACAGCTCGTATAGCTTTTGGTTTAATCTTCGTCTCCATAGCCCGTCAACGCAAACGGGACCGAAGATTTTTCCCCTCAAATCGACCAAGGATTTCTTCATCCGCTTTTAATACGGTCCATGCTTGAGCGCCGTAGAGCAGGACTGGGATGATCAGGGTCTTATATAAGATCTCCTTAGTAGGAGCCGAGATAGATAAAGTCCCTGACTACCTCAAAGTTATATCTGCCAATGGTGACGTTCTGTCCAATTCGTCGATGTTGTGTGTCCTTTCGTGTTGACAGCATATACTTCGTCTTGCCTTCATTTACTGCTAAACCCATTTTTGCCGCTTCCTTCTCTATACTAGCAAACATGGCTATGACACCACGTTTGGTCCTACCAATGATGTCAATATCGGCGGCGTATGCTAGTAGTTGTACAGATTTTTGGAAAATTGTGCCTCTGGTGTTGGCTTGTGAGTTTTGCACAATCCTCTCAAGAATCAAATTGAGGGAGTCACTTGACAGCGCATCGCCTTGCCTAAATCCTTTTTTGGTATCGAATGTGTCAGTGAGGTCGTTTCCGACCCTGATGGAGCAGCGAGAATTCTCCATCGTCATCCTACACAAACGGACGAGTTTGTGCGGTATACCAAAACTAGACATGGTTCTGTATAGTTCGTCTCTATAACTGCTATCGTATGCGGCTTTGAAATCGATGAATAGATGCTGGGTAGCGATTTGGACTTCTTGGGTTATTTCCAGGATCTGCAGAAGTGTGAAGATTTGATCGGTTGTGGCCTTTCCTAGCCTAAAACGAGTCTGATAAGAGCCGATCAGGTTTATGGTAAACGGTTTCAGGCGTTCACATATTACGGCAGATAGAATTTTGTAGGCGATGTTGAGGAGACTTATGCCTCTGTAGTTGGCGCAGTTTAGAGTCTCCTTTTTGTGGATCGGGCAAACGATGCTGAGGTTCCATTCTTCAGGCATACTTTCTTCCGACCAGAGTCGGCTTATGAGTTGGTGGATGTTACTTACCAACTCATCTCCGCCGGCTTCATAAAGCTCGGCGGGAAGGCCGTCATTTCCGGCAGCCTTATTAAGCTTCAGTTTAGATATTACTATCCTCACTTCACTCAGGTCGGTTGGTTGGCAGCTTTCGCTGTCGTTATTTTGAATATTGAATATTGAATGGTTCGTTCTGCCTGACATCGACTGTGTCTCAACTACGATATTTCCTTGTTCATCTCGACAGGGTTCTGTTCGCGCCTTGTATCCTTGGCTTTGACGTTTTACACTTTGGTAAAACTTGCGAACATCTTTCCTGGAGTGGCACCTCTCTATATCCTCGATCGCACGCTTTTCTTATTCTTTTTCTTCTTTCTAAAAAGCCGGTGTTCGTCCCTAATTCTCTGCCTATAGAGCTCAACGTCAGCTCTCGTCTTCACCTACAGCTTAGCCTTGTAGGCCTCGTTCTTGGCTGCAAGCATCTGTCGGCGTTCCTCATCAAACCAGGGGTTTCTTGCTGGTGGGCGCGAGAAACCTAGCACATCAGTTACGGCTGATCTAATGGCTTGTTGGCATTGTTGCCATAGTTCTTCGACATTCGATGCTGGTGGTATGGTGTTAATCGAGAAGTTTAGGGATACGGGTTGCGCGAATGTCTCTTGCGATTGCAGTCTTTCGACATTAAATTTTTTAACAGTATTTCTGGATTGTCGTGGCGTGGTGGACATCCGTATTCTAACCTTGGCTGCAACAAGGTAGTGGTCCGAGTCGATGTTAGCTCCTCGGAATGTTCGGACATCCAAAATACTGGATGCGTGCCTCTTGTCTATCGCTATGTGATCAATTTGATTGACCGTTCGTTGATCTGGAGACTGCCATGTCCCCTTATGAATACCGATGTGAGGAAACCGCGTGCTGGCTATAGTAGCATTTCGTTCCGTAGCGAAGTCAATTAGCCTAAGGCCGATACCAGACGTGTTGTCGTGTTGGCTATGTTTTCCGACAATACTGCTGCAGATGTCTTCTCTTCCTACCTTTGCGTTAAAATCTCCCAGTAGGATTTTAACATCGTACTTCGAAAGTCGCGCATAGGTAGCATATAAGGCTAACGTTGTCGAATTTGGCCTTGATGCGGATCGCTAAAATGCGTTCGCTAATGTCTTGGAAACATAAGACTTCTTCCCTAAGTCTGGCACTTATAAAAAATCCGCATCCGAATAGTCGCTGTTTCTGCTCACTATAACACGGTCCGTAGTAGATGTCACAGTTTTTCATCCTCTTTTTTCCCGGCCCATCCCATCGTATTTCCTGGATGGCAGTAATGTCTGCTTTGTAACAGTTTAGGGCTTCCGCTAGTTGTTCGCTTGCACCTCTCCTATTTAATGTTCTCACTTTCCAGGTGCAGATATGAACGTCGTTGTCCTTTTTTCGTTTAGCTGTGTCGTCAACAATAAAATCAGCCCTTTTCGAGGCTATTGGTTGCTTCGTAACCGTTATTTTTTCCATGGTTGGGTAGTTAACCCAAAGCACCATCCCCAACCTGGAGGGCCAGTTCCAATTTATTAGATACCTCTAGGACACGGGGCCATCTGTATCCACTACAGGATTGAGCGCTGCCGTTGGCCTTTCGGTGTTATCATCACTCGCGCTTATCGTTTAGCAAGTCAAATCTGGTTGAATGAGACCAGTACCCGATGGTTACCACTTGGAGGTAAAAAAATAAGCACTTGATGTGTAGTCAGAGTTAGAACACTGGGCATTGCCAAGTTTAAGCCAATCAGAGTCTGCCCTCGTTCTACAATACCCAACCATCTATAATAGTTGTTGGAGGCAATTCAGGCAGCGATTGGATTATCATCACGTTCATCGGCCGCAAGTTGTTGAAGGTTCCGTACTGTTAAATATGGTACCGCAGCTGTGCCGTACGTGACCTTATTCCGACGAAACCCAAATTCATTCTAGTGAAGTCAACGACAAATGCGATTTGTGGTCAAATATATCATCCTGTATTCTTACACCAACTAACAGGTGATCATTGAGTGAGTTGAGATGTGTAACTCAGAAGTGGAACTCCATCATTCGGTGAAAATCTTGTTAGGCAAAGTAAACAAATGTGTTGAAAAAATGATAATTTGATATTTATTCACTAGTTTACATATAGGCAAGTTTTCGTTGATTTTAAAATTGTATTTCGTTCACGCGTCCGCTGTTCTCAATAGAATGGCAAAGAATGATTTCAATGTAGATGGGTAAATGTAATTTCTCGTTCAGGCGGTTAGTCATTGCCAATGTAATGGTGGTGAAAAGGTGGTGAGTTACGGTGGTGAATTACATAAGTGACGACATCCCACCCTCCGTGAATTCTCGAGGAGATTCACCAAAAACATGTAAAACGGCTAGCTTCGATGCAGGACGACGAAGTGTTCCTTGCGATGTTTTGACCTCGGCGTTTCTTACTTGTCCATCTTTAGCTGGATATACACTTACAATTTTTCCTCGCTGCCATCTACTTCGAGGCTGACTTGCATCACATATTATGACAAGGTCGTCTACTTTGAGAGGAGGTACGATCTCATGCCACTTACTGCGCCTTGTGAGCATTGGAAGATACTCTTGGATCCATCTCTTCCAAAACCGGTTTTTTAACTGCTGCGATATCCTCCATTGCTTTCTGCAGCATACTGTCGATTCATTCAGATTAGGCGTTTGGGTAGAATTGGTACAGCCGACCAGGAAGTGGTTCGGTGTTAGTGGCTCATCTTCTTCTGACGTCAGTGGCAGTTCAGTTAGTGGTCTAGAGTTGATGATGTTTTCCGCTTCAACAAGTAGACTTCGTAATGTTTCTACGCGTGGTGCTTCTTCCCGTAACGTAACCACGAGCACCTTCTTCATAAAAGAATGAGAAAGTTTAATAAAATAATACATTGAAAATAAAAAAACAAAATCTCAATGAACAACTTATCTTTTATTCATCATTCCATCATTACAAGTTTTCACTTTTCCTTTCTAGGAATACATAACCATGCAATGACTCAATGTGTTGCAATAAATTATACATTTAAACAGGACACACTATAACATTTTAGAAAATACAAACTATTGAAATGTTATTTCGCTTTGAGAAAATACAATTGTGATGATATATACGAATGCTATTGCTTTTTTCACAGAATCATTACAATCAGGTAGAAAATTAGTAGAACATCTTGATAATTCAATAAACAATGTATTAAAACGAATCTTTCATGCTGACACACTTTTAAAATAAGTTTTTTTCTTGACAAAGACACATTTTAATTTAATTTCACGCAATTCCTATGTAAATAATCAACAATTACAACGAGCTTTCAAATAATATGTCACCTGTGACGTAGCTGCGCAGAACGAGCAAAAATTGAACACCTAAATGCATAATCTTATATCTCTCATTCCTGGAACAATCAAGAAACTGCAGGTGCCACCACGTATATGTCAATACCCGGATTTTATGACGGTATAACAAGCTGCTACCGAGGATAAATAACCCTACCCTACAGCAGACATCTGGAGTTGAACGCCCCAAGTCAAAAGAGGACAATGTTTATATTTATAACAGCCTATTATATTATTATAGATAATTTTAAAATGTATGTCATTGTAGACCGTTTAGCTCCGAAAGAAGAGCCAACACAATTTATATTTCAGTTTATATATTTAAGTAACATTTAAGATAATTGTATATATAAAAGTTCAATAAACAACAACAGCGAATCACTCTAAATTGTGACCTGAACGTGATTTTAACAGTGTTGACTGTGTGAATTATCTAAGTGTATATTGGGAAGTTATAATAGTGCGCTAATTTAATCGTTGGGATTTGAATTCAAATAACTGTAATTGAATAGTTAAAAGAGAATTAATCTATTACAGTTTTGTAAATAATATAATTATACAAATAAAAGTGTGTTCAAATAAATTATTGTTAAACATAAAACAAAAAAGCATTTTATCATTCGAAGCCCGGCTTCATTCTCCAATATAAAAGATACCAATGTATGGCATCTTACGCTCACAATGATTGCATTGCTCTGGGCAGTGCTTTTGCTTAGAACTTCTGGTGATAATGGAGTCGGTGAGCGGGTAATTTAAATAGAGTTCCAAAAGAAGTCGAAAAACAGCGTATCAGTATTAGTGGGAATTGTTGCCTCTGCGGGTTGTTCTTGTTGTATTTATTCTGAGCTGCGTGAGCGCGAACGGTGCACCATTTTTGATGAGTTGCCGACCGGAATTTGCCTTTACAAAAATTTACAAAATGTCATTTTTCCGTCGGCAAATCGCTATTTCATGCTTATGTGCCTTGTTGCGTTGCAACATCCTGCCGGGCCACGGGAAGAGGGGTCAAGATGTGTGTCACAGAATATCTGCAGTCTTCAAGTATGATGAATCTTAATTTTTGATCTTGCTGGCTTATCGAAGTCGATGCGTTCAGGTAGGTACATGAAATCAAGAAGGAAGGTGTGGCGAATAGCGTGGGTAATTATGGGCTATAGGTTAGTTATTTTGAATTTAAAATAATGTTATTATTATAATTGGTATTAGATTAGGTAATTTTATAAAAAGTATGAGTATGTGAATTTATTGGGGTGTGTTTGTTTGTGTGCTGTTCATTTAACATGACAAACGGCAAAGTTTTGCTATAGGCCGCTTTCAAGTGTTTGTTGCGCTCTTAATCTTGACGACCCGAACTGTGACAAGTCGCCAAAGGGTTGATGGAGTTTGTTCGTCAACCAAATAAACTAAATGGTTTGCGTTTGCAGAAAGCCATTTTGGACGTTGCATCCATCGACTTAGGTATTCCGAGTTCTATCCTTTCCAAAACTCCTGGAGAATTTGTTGCATTTGTGTCGCCTTGTATCTGAAGCATTTCAAACACTTATGAATGCAAGCTTTGACACTAGATTTTAGGGGCAGAACCCAGTATTTTCTTCGAAGAATTGCCATCATTAGATGTTGATCGCCGTAAAGCGAACTCATGTGTATGTCATTAATGAGGAGTGATGTCAAAAAAGTTTGCGATGTAAAGTTATTGGATGCCACTGTGAATAGTGTAAATCAACATTTTTCAATCTGCCTCTAACTCGTAAAATCCCATTCTCGTCGATTATTAGCGGAAGTCTCGTCATTTTGCTCACTTTGAAAACTTTTTCACCGACTAACAAATACGACGACCATTTATGTGCTTTTTTTCGCAAATTGTTGAAAAGGCTAAGCCATTAGGCGGTAGCTCGCAGTAAGCCTGGTAAGCAGTTGATTGAATTCAACGGCAATGAAGTGTATGCAGAGCTGAAAAGTGCTAAAAACTGATTTGCTACCGTTGAACTTAATGACACTTCCAGGTTCGTAGCTTCAATTTGTTTGGTGGAGTGACTATGATCATCAAATATTTGCCGGAACTCAGGCCATGCCACCACTATGGTTGTTTCGGAGATCGATCTCAGGGAAAGAGTCCTCTAGAAACTACGTTCCCTCAAATCCAGCATATGTAGCGTATGCTGGATTTGAGGGAACGTAGTTTCAAGAAATTATATAAGGGAGCCCTCTTCCCGGTTGCCGCTGAATCCCGAAGGCTTGCATCGAATTTACCTCGTCGAACAAAAGTGGTACCTGTATATCGTTATCCTCTTGTGAAACCGACTCCAACAGTTTTTCCAAGAGTTGCTACTGCGTTCCGATTGCGTTGCCGTCAGAATCAGCACCATGATTGACGTCATCGATATAATAGTTACTTACTTAAGTGGCGCTACGCTCCGGAATAAACCTGGGCCTCAACCAACATGCCTTTCCAATTAACCCGGTCCTTAGCTAACTGCCTCCAGTAACGCACTCCAAGTTGGTTTAGGTCAGTTTCTACTTGTGCGCGCCACTTAAGGCGAGGTCTTCCTCTACTGCGTCCGACGTCTGGCTGGGAATCGAAGACTCTGCGAGCCGGAGTAATGGTGCCCATTCGTTCTGCATTTCCTAACCATCTTAAACGTCCAATGCGGAGTTTTTTGACCAGGGGCAAGTCGCTGTACAGCTCGTATAGCTTTTGGTTTAATCTTCGTCTCCATAGCCCGTCAACGCAAACGGGACCGAAGATTTTTCCCCTCAAATCGACCAAGGATTTCTTCATCCGCTTTTAATACGGTCCATGCTTGAGCGCCGTAGAGCAGGACTGGGATGATCAGGGTCTTATATAAGATCTCCTTAGTAGGAGCCGAGATAGATAAAGTCCCTGACTACCTCAAAGTTATATCTGCCAATGGTGACGTTCTGTCCAATTCGTCGATGTTGTGTGTCCTTTCGTGTTGACAGCATATACTTCGTCTTGCCTTCATTTACTGCTAAACCCATTTTTGCCGCTTCCTTCTCTATACTAGCAAACATGGCTATGACACCACGTTTGGTCCTACCAATGATGTCAATATCGGCGGCGTATGCTAGTAGTTGTACAGATTTTTGGAAAATTGTGCCTCTGGTGTTGGCTTGTGAGTTTTGCACAATCCTCTCAAGAATCAAATTGAGGGAGTCACTTGACAGCGCATCGCCTTGCCTAAATCCTTTTTTGGTATCGAATGTGTCAGTGAGGTCGTTTCCGACCCTGATGGAGCAGCGAGAATTCTCCATCGTCATCCTACACAAACGGACGAGTTTGTGCGGTATACCAAAACTAGACATGGTTCTGTATAGTTCGTCTCTATAACTGCTATCGTATGCGGCTTTGAAATCGATGAATAGATGCTGGGTAGCGATTTGGACTTCTTGGGTTATTTCCAGGATCTGCAGAAGTGTGAAGATTTGATCGGTTGTGGCCTTTCCTAGCCTAAAACGAGTCTGATAAGAGCCGATCAGGTTTATGGTAAACGGTTTCAGGCGTTCACATATTACGGCAGATAGAATTTTGTAGGCGATGTTGAGGAGACTTATGCCTCTGTAGTTGGCGCAGTTTAGAGTCTCCTTTTTGTGGATCGGGCAAACGATGCTGAGGTTCCATTCTTCAGGCATACTTTCTTCCGACCAGAGTCGGCTTATGAGTTGGTGGATGTTACTTACCAACTCATCTCCGCCGGCTTCATAAAGCTCGGCGGGAAGGCCGTCATTTCCGGCAGCCTTATTAAGCTTCAGTTTAGATATTACTATCCTCACTTCACTCAGGTCGGTTGGTTGGCAGCTTTCGCTGTCGTTATTTTGAATATTGAATATTGAATGGTTCGTTCTGCCTGACATCGACTGTGTCTCAACTACGATATTTCCTTGTTCATCTCGACAGGGTTCTGTTCGCGCCTTGTATCCTTGGCTTTGACGTTTTACACTTTGGTAAAACTTGCGAACATCTTTCCTGGAGTGGCACCTCTCTATATCCTCGATCGCACGCTTTTCTTATTCTTTTTCTTCTTTCTAAAAAGCCGGTGTTCGTCCCTAATTCTCTGCCTATAGAGCTCAACGTCAGCTCTCGTCTTCACCTACAGCTTAGCCTTGTAGGCCTCGTTCTTGGCTGCAAGCATCTGTCGGCGTTCCTCATCAAACCAGGGGTTTCTTGCTGGTGGGCGCGAGAAACCTAGCACATCAGTTACGGCTGATCTAATGGCTTGTTGGCATTGTTGCCATAGTTCTTCGACATTCGATGCTGGTGGTATGGTGTTAATCGAGAGGTTTAGGGATACGGGTTGCGCGAATGTCTCTTGCGATTGCAGTCTTTCGACATTAAATTTTTTAACAGTATTTCTGGATTGTCGTGGCGTGGTGGACATCCGTATTCTAACCTTGGCTGCAACAAGGTAGTGGTCCGAGTCGATGTTAGCTCCTCGGAATGTTCGGACATCCAAAATACTGGATGCGTGCCTCTTGTCTATCGCTATGTGATCAATTTGATTGACCGTTCGTTGATCTGGAGACTGCCATGTCCCCTTATGAATACCGATGTGAGGAAACCGCGTGCTGGCTATAGTAGCATTTCGTTCCGTAGCGAAGTCAATTAGCCTAAGGCCGATACCAGACGTGTTGTCGTGTTGGCTATGTTTTCCGACAATACTGCTGCAGATGTCTTCTCTTCCTACCTTTGCGTTAAAATCTCCCAGTAGGATTTTAACATCGTACTTCGAAAGTCGCGCATAGGTAGCATATAAGGCTAACGTTGTCGAATTTGGCCTTGATGCGGATCGCTAAAATGCGTTCGCTAATGTCTTGGAAACATAAGACTTCTTCCCTAAGTCTGGCACTTATAAAAAATCCGCATCCGAATAGTCGCTGTTTCTGCTCACTATAACACGGTCCGTAGTAGATGTCACAGTTTTTCATCCTCTTTTTTCCCGGCCCATCCCATCGTATTTCCTGGATGGCAGTAATGTCTGCTTTGTAACAGTTTAGGGCTTCCGCTAGTTGTTCGCTTGCACCTCTCCTATTTAATGTTCTCACTTTCCAGGTGCAGATATGAACGTCGTTGTCCTTTTTTCGTTTAGCTGTGTCGTCAACAATAAAATCAGCCCTTTTCGAGGCTATTGGTTGCTTCGTAACCGTTATTTTTTCCATGGTTGGGTAGTTAACCCAAAGCACCATCCCCAACCTGGAGGGCCAGTTCCAATTTATTAGATACCTCTAGGACACGGGGCCATCTGTATCCACTACAGGATTGAGCGCTGCCGTTGGCCTTTCGGTGTTATCATCACTCGCGCTTATCGTTTAGCAAGTCAAATCTGGTTGAATGAGACCAGTACCCCATGGTTACCACTTGGAGGTAAAAAAATAAGCACTTGATGTGTAGTCAGAGTTAGAACACTGGGCATTGCCAAGTTTAAGCCAATCAGAGTCTGCCCTCGTTCTACAATACCCAACCATCTATAATAGTTGTTGGAGGCAATTCAGGCAGCGATTGGATTATCATCACGTTCATCGGCCGCAAGTTGTTGAAGGTTCCGTACTGTTAAATATGGTACCGCAGCTGTGCCGTACGTGACCTTATTCCGACGAAACCCAAATTCATTCTAGTGAAGTCAACGACAAATGCGATTTGTGGTCAAATATATCATCCTGTATTCTTACACCAACTAACAGGTGATCATTGAGTGAGTTGAGATGTGTAACTCAGAAGTGGAACTCCATCATTCGGTGAAAATCTTGTTAGGCAAAGTAAACAAATGTGTTGAAAAAAT
Organism: Rhingia rostrata; assembly: GCA_949824845.1. NCBI lineage: Eukaryota > Metazoa > Arthropoda > Insecta > Diptera > Syrphidae > Rhingia > Rhingia rostrata. The sequence continues at coordinate 74,145,134 of OX463757.1, read as the reverse complement.
GATAATTTGATATTTATTCACTAGTTTACATATAGGCAAGTTTTCGTTGATTTTAAAATTGTATTTCGTTCACGCGTCCGCTGTTCTCAATAGAATGGCAAAGAATGATTTCAATGTAGATGGGTAAATGTAATTTCTCGTTCAGGCGGTTAGTCATTGCCAATGTAATGGTGGTGAAAAGGTGGTGAGTTACGGTGGTGAATTACATAAGTGACGACATCCCACCCTCCGTGAATTCTCGAGGAGATTCACCAAAAACATGTAAAACGGCTAGCTTCGATGCAGGACGACGAAGTGTTCCTTGCGATGTTTTGACCTCGGCGTTTCTTACTTGTCCATCTTTAGCTGGATATACACTTACAATTTTTCCTCGCTGCCATCTACTTCGAGGCTGACTTGCATCACATATTATGACAAGGTCGTCTACTTTGAGAGGAGGTACGATCTCATGCCACTTACTGCGCCTTGTGAGCATTGGAAGATACTCTTGGATCCATCTCTTCCAAAACCGGTTTTTTAACTGCTGCGATATCCTCCATTGCTTTCTGCAGCATACTGTCGATTCATTCAGATTAGGCGTTTGGGTAGAATTGGTACAGCCGACCAGGAAGTGGTTCGGTGTTAGTGGCTCATCTTCTTCTGACGTCAGTGGCAGTTCAGTTAGTGGTCTAGAGTTGATGATGTTTTCCGCTTCAACAAGTAGACTTCGTAATGTTTCTACGCGTGGTGCTTCTTCCCGTAACGTAACCACGAGCACCTTCTTCACCGATTGTACCATACGCTCCCTCCTTCACTGGGATTTAACGGACATGAGAACTTCCAATCAATTCCCCTTGCTGACATCTCGTTCTGTATGCGATCAGTGTCAAATAATTCAGCTTCTCGTGCGAGTTCCCTTTTGGCTCCAATGAAATTCGTCCCATTGTTACTTCGTATACGAATAGGAGTTCCACGTCGATTAACGAAGTTCCGTAGGCACAATATGAAGGCATCAGTGGAGAGATCTCCGGCTAGTTCTAAGTGGATGGCTCTAATTGTTAAGCATGTAAACAATGCTACCCATCGCTTTTCCCTCCTTCGGCCAATGGTGACTTGCAACGGTCCAAAATAATCTAACCCAGTAAACGTAAATGGGCGGACGTATGGCGTTAACCGATCTGGGGGGAGCTGTCCCATGAGTGGGGTCGCAGGCTTGGCTTTGGCGAGTATGCATGTCTGGCATTCACGTTTAACACGTTTGAGCACTGATCGAATATGTGGTATCCAATAGCGTTGGCGTATTTCATTAATAATTAGGGCGTCGTTTTGATGATGAAGCGAATGATGATAGTGGTTTACTACGAGAAGCGTAAACGGGTGGTTTTGTGGCAAAATTATTGGTCTCCTAGCATCTTCTGGCAAACATTGAGCTGCATCAATACGTCCACGTACTCGTAGTAAATCATCCTTGTCCAGGTATGGCGAAAGCTGGTATATAGAACTCTTCTTTGAGACTGAAGTCCCTTTCTCAAGTGCAGTTATTTCATCAATAAAGGCGTCACGTTGTGTATAACGACAAAGAAATCTTTCGGCTGACCCTATCTCCGCGGCGGTTAGTTCGTCTCTTCGAATTCGATAACGGTGATTCGATGCAGAAGTACTTTGTTTGATTTTCTGTTGAGCAGCGATCCTTTCTCTTGCACGGTTTAGCGACGCACGAATTCTTAAGACCCAGGCTATGATTCGTCTTAACTTGGACAACGAGGAAAAGTTGGCAATACTAATTAAAGAGGTACTTGCCTGGTCTATAAGAAATATCCTCGGGCGAACTTCTTCATCGAGTGTCTCCGGAACCTGAGATTCAAAGCTAGTTTCTTTTTTGGTGCACATCTTGTCTTGGCAGCAACGAAAGCCACGTCCACTTCCCCTTGATACTGGATACGAAAGTACCCAACTGCGGCAAATGCACTCTCGCTGGCATCCGTAAAGATATGAAGTTCAAGACTCTCGGCATATGGTAACTTCGGCGAGTAGCAGCGGCTCACTTGAGATTGCTTGACGCTATTCAATCCTACCAACCAGAGCTTCCAACGACAGTAAATATCGTGTGGCAATGGATCATCCCAACCGATCCCAGTCTTCCAGGTGTGTTGAAGAAGTATTTTGGAATATATAAGAAAATCTGCCAAAAAACCATATGGATCTAAAACAGCCATCACGATTCCCAGCATTTCCCTTTTACTTGGTGCTCTCGATGATTCCAAGACTTCCTTCGCAATCCGATGAAATTTGAGGCGGAAGCGAAATGTGTCATCGTCTGTGTTCCAGTACATTCCCAAAACCTTCTCTCCGTCGTCTTCGGACTCCAAATTGACTGCTGATTGTAGAGGGCATACCCGATCGTTGAGCTTGGCTTGAACTGCCTTGATGTTGCAAATAAAGTTTCGAAGCGTAAAGCCACCTTCAGCGTGAATCCTCTTGACATCCAAGCTGATTCGCTCCGCATCGTCTTGATTCGAGAAACTGCAAACGAAGTCATCAATGTAGTGGTTGTTTACAACTGCCTCAGCAGCTTCTGGATGACCCTTATTGCGAAGATCAACTTTCAATTAATAATTGATATCTATCAATCAATTTTAGAAATTGGTATTGTGATTATCAACTGTCAATTGATTTTTGATCCATTGTTGACTCGTATCAATCCACAATTTCAAATTGACAAATCGCTATTGCGAACGTCAATTGCCGTCGACTTTCCTGTCATCCTATCAATTTTCATTTCAATCGCAAATTTGTAGTTGACAAGTGGATGTTAATTTAAAAAAATGTAAGTTTCGAAATATTTATGTTATAAAATGCTTAATTATTATTTTCAAAGGGCACAAAAGATAGTCAGCAACAAAAAACAGTTGTGCAGGTTGGTGGAGCTAATGGAGCTGAACATAGAAATTGCTAAAGGATTTTGTTCAAAGGCTGGAGCACAAACGAAGTGGGAAAGCATTTCTGTAGAGCTGAATAGCTTAGGACCTCCAGAACGTACCTCAGAAAAGTGGCAGAGGGTATGGATCGATCTGAAATGTAAGATCAAAAAGAAGAAAACCCAAAATAAAATAGAAATATCAGCCACTGGTGGTGGGCCAAACAAACTTCACCAGTTTAACGATGTGGAAGAAGCTGTCGTACGAATGTTGGCACTAGATAGATGCGTCAATCCACCGGGAAGACACATTGGATTGGAAACGTTTGAGAATGAAAATGAAATAGAAAAAATAGAAGCAATAGAAATAGAAGAAGCCGGACATTCGATGGATGATCAGATTGCACCAGTACCTATTGAACATGTAGAAGAACAGAAAAAAAAATCTTCCAGAAAGGAAAAATTACAAGACGAGCGTATAATGTTATTAGAAAAGCTAACTGAAGATCAAAAAAAGTATCATGGAGATATGATAAATGTTCTTGGTGATATTAAAAAAAGTATAGAAAACATTAAATATTATACAAAAAAGAAACTACAAATAACTAAAGAGCAAAAGCAAGAAATTTTGAGCATTAAAAAGGAAAAATTTAAGCTCTACAAAGAAAATAAAGAGAACAAAGAAAGAGATAGAAAGGCCAAATTGAAATTGAAGATTGAAATATTGGAGCTGGAAAAGCAGAAATATCAAATGTAAAATATCTATTTTATAACCCTTATTATTAAAATGAATTCCTTTTTTCACCTTTATTTATTTTAATTTAATTTAGTCACATTTGTTCCTTTTTTATATTAAAAATAAATAACATGAAACTTGAAATTGTGTCCCTTACTCTGCTACCCTCGTTGAAAGTCTCATTCAAAGATTCCACATCGTGATCACTGTTGGGATTACTATCAACTGGTACATCTTCATTGTTTTCTTCTGTTGGAACTTCAACACGGTATCTTATGCATATATTATGAAGTGCAGCACAAATATTAGTTATTTGTGTTGCTTTTTCAGGTTTATAGTGAAGCTCTCTTGCTCGTAGTATGCATCTGAACCTAGCTTTCAGTAAACCGATTACCCTTTCTATTATATTTCTCCCCTGAGCATGCTTTTTATTAAATCTTGATTGCGATGACCCTCCTTCTGCATTTCTGTATGGAGTCAGAAGATATGGTGCTAAGGGATAACCACCGTCTCCTACAAATAAGTAGAAACGTTTAAACAAAAAAGAAAACTAGGAAGATTATTATAATCGTATCTACATACATACCAAGAAGCCGAAAGTCGTTGCGTCCATTTTGATAGTCTGCCGCGATTTTTGCTTTAAGGGCCGACATATTCCATATGTTTGAGTCATGGGAAGCTCCAGGATGTTTAGCATCAATATATTTGATACACATTAAATGATCACATACCTGAAAATGCAATAGAATATAGATCTATTTGTTCAAATTAAAATATTTTAAAATAAATACGATCAGAGCGTTTAGGCTATAGAACCCTTTTCTGTTGTAATATAAATGCCGTATGTCTTTTTTTGGACTTATGATCTTAATGTGTGTACCATTCAAGCATCCTACTACATTTGGAATGCTACTTTTCTCATAGAAATATATTTTTGCTCTCCGTTCTTCATTCTCTGTGTATTGGAACTTAATCCATTTTGGGCATACGTGGTTTTCTATGACATCAAAGACTTCCTTCAAAATAAGCGATGCAGTTGATTGTGCAAGACCTAGATTGAACTCATTGCCCAAACTCAACTGGTAGCTACCTTGTGCACAGAATCTTAACACGGTCGCAAGTTTTAAAATGTTCGGCACTGCTCGAAGGTTTTTACAGGGTCTCAATTTGTTTTCTATTTCTTCCAATAGATAAACAAATGCATCCATTGATAAACGGAAATTTTGTACAAACCTAGAAACGAGCAGAGTAAATTGTTGATTTAAGGTAAACAAAACAGTAGGTACTTACATTTGGTTTTCCAAATCCATAGGATTAGATGCGTCTCTCAAACTCACAAAACTCTTCGTCTTCATCAAAAAATAATTCCACTGAAGTCATTTGTAAATTTGTTTGCGAGATTTGGTTCGCTTGTAAACAAAAACAAACTCCTGTCAAACGGCTTAGCTTAAATCACAATAATGAAAAAATTTCATTGGCATTCACAATAGCAATAAATTTTATCAATTGATTTTCACAATACCCAAATCAATTTTAGTTGACAAATTTTATCAATCGTCAATCGGTTGACAGTTGATCTTCGCAATAAGGGTGGGGGATATATTTTCTCGAATGATGTTGCATTTAGGTTTTTAATATATTCCGCTGCACAGGGTGAACACGCGGCACCAAATATCATGGACGACATGGCATAGACGCGTATTGGCAAATCACTACATCCAGCCCTCCAGAGGAATCGTTGAGAATTTTGATCATCAGCAAGAATCCTCACCTGCGAAAACATCTCCTTGATGTCTGCAACGACTCCAACAATACCTTGACGAAACTTAAATAAAATGGATAAGAGCGGTTTGGCTCTCTCTGGCCCTTTCATTAACATAGAGTTAAGAGAAATGCCTCGAACTTCAGCGGCGGCATCAAAGACGATACGAAGTTTACCCGGTTTGTGTGGGTTAATGACGCCGAAATGCGGCAAATACCAGTTGCGGCTGCTCTTAACCTCTGCTTCCTTCGGTGATAGTTCTCTGGCGTAACCTTTTTTTAAATAATCAGCCATTTGATTTTTATATCGCTCGGCAAATTCGGGGTCTCTTCTCATTTTGGCTTCGATGTTATGCAAGCGCTTTGTTGCCATATAAAAACTGTCGGGCATGGAGACATTATCATGGCGCCACAGCAAACCAGTTTCAAATTGTTTTCCAACACGCCTAGTAGACTCCTCCATGATTCGCCTCGCTCTTGTGTCGTCGACAGACTCCATTACTCTTTCGGTGTTGCTGACACCAAAGTTTTCGATTGTAAAATATGAATCCACCAGCTTATCGAGTTTACCAAGAGTATCGGTTTCTTTAATGTGCCAAACCATTGGTGTTTCGTGATTCGCCTCATACTTTGGCCCATATGCAACCCATCCTAGCTTTGTGCGGGTTGCTATTGGTTCGTTCTGTAGTCCCTCGATGGCGGAACTGGCAAAGCCCAAGTGACAATTGTCTAACCCGATGAGCAGAACCGGTCTGGCATCTTTGTAGCTACTCACAGGAATGTTTCGCAAATGGTGTGCGGTATCTTTATCAAATGACTGAATGGGCAGACTCAGATTTGGCACAGTTCTGACATTTTTCATTGGAAAGCACTGTGATCCTTTTTCAGCTCCTCGTATTTCCAGGGTGACCTTTCTGGATGGTTCAGTCACCACTTTGTCTCCAAACCATTGCAACGTCAGATTCTGCATTTGTCCCTTGAGTCCAAGTTGCGTTGCTATACCTTCTTCCAAAATTGACCCGAAGAACCCTCATCAAACATAGCAAATATTGATTTTTGGCCTCTTGGAATGAACAAAACTACCGGTAAAATGCGAAAAAGTTGGCTACTGTGGTTTTGCATTCGACAATTGTGGATTCTTTCCGAATCTTGTGAGGTAACCGCGGTACATTGTTCGTGCAACAGCTTATTATGGAACCGTCGACAACCGTTTTCGTCACATCTCTTTCGACTGCGGCATGCTGCAGCCCCATGACCAATTTTCATACACGAAAAACAGAGGTGCTTACTCTTAACGAGTTTCCAACGGTCTTCTATAACTAAGCTTTTGAATTTATCGCATTCCCATACTTGATGACTGGCCCCGCAACAAATACAAGTTCCTTTTGTGGTGTTCCTAAGTTCTCCAGCATTTCTTTCAATGGTGGTGGTGTGTAGCATTCTGCGTAGGTTGGCCGGATGACTTCTGGCGATGATACTTGTACTTGATTGTGGTACCAACTGTACAATTTTGCCAGATCATTTAACCATGTGGCAAAATCCTTTACAGTAGAATATGGCTTTATAGTTGACGCATGTTTTGCCCACTCGAATCTCCGGGTCATTGGCATCTTCATTATCAGCTCCTCCAGAAGCATAGGATTAGCCAAGTGCTGCTCGCACTTAGCAGACAACAGGAATGCTACCACGTTGTCCACCATCGTGGAAAACGGAACGAGTTGTTCTATGCGGGCTTCGACAATTGTTGGAAAGTTTTGGACTTTCGTAAGTTGGGCCTTTACTAACAGTTCTGGCCTGCCGAAACGGAACGAAAGTGCACTCATTACATTTGAAACGTTGCTATCAACAAAGATGATACTGCATCCCTTGCTTCTCCTTGCAGACACTTTTGCAGCCGAATGGTGTTTTCTATGTCGGAGTACCCAAAGTTCTTCGTTGTTTCCTCGAAGTTAGCCAGGAATAAAGGCCAGTCCTCTGGCTTTCCCGAAAAATGCGGCAGGTCATACAGCTTTTTATACGGCTGAGTAACTAGCGTTCCAGTGGCTGTTGTGTATGATGACTGCGTACCCAAGGTTGACTGGTTTTCTTCAGCTAGTTGAACATCGGCTTGGTTTAGATCCAGGGCATTGCATCCAGTTTGCCGGTCGATTGTTTCCCTTAATAGCTGAGTCTCCTTTCGATTTACACTCGCATCATTTCGCAGCTGGTCCACGGAGGTTTTCAATGCATTTAATTGATCCAATAGTGCACTGAGAATATTATTTTCTGCTGTTTGTTGTTGTGGCTCCATTTCAGTGTCTAATGTTGATGCTGACGGCGATTTATATCGTAATGGTGGAATTCCCTTTGTCTTTCGTTCACTCGTGCGAGTTGGCGCAGACATATAGCAAAACGGCGAGACGTAATACAAAATGGCGTCCTGCAGCTGCGGCAGGATGGCGTCGTCAAACACGTTGAAACTTGTAGTTCCACTGCAATGGAAATTCGGACAGCAATTTGTATTACGATAAAATTTGTGGTACTTACACGGCTGCTGCAGCTATTTTCAGCTGCAGCAAGATGTATATCAAGGCGATTCCACTCTCAAAGATGGCGTAAAATGGCGATTAAAGTCGGCTTATTTTGATTCCTTTATTTTATGGCAGCGGCACGGATAATTATTTTAATAATTTTAAAAACTTTGTTAGGCAAAGTAAACAAATGTGTTGAAAAAATGATAATTTGATATTTATTCACTAGTTTACATATAGGCAAGTTTTCGTTGATTTTAAAATTGTATTTCGTTCACGCGTCCGCTGTTCTCAATAGAATGGCAAAGAATGATTTCAATGTAGATGGGTAAATGTAATTTCTCGTTCAGGCGGTTAGTCATTGCCAATGTAATGGTGGTGAAAAGGTGGTGAGTTGCGGTGGTGAATTACATAAGTGACGGCAAATCTTGTTTCAATTTAAAAGAACCGAACAAGAGCTGAACGATGAGAAAGAACTAGCCCTGGGTGTGATCCTTCTTTTAACGGCAGTTCCACCACATATCTACCATCCAGTTGTCGCTGATGCGTTCTACAGAGATGCGTTTCGCATTTCTTTTCATCTGGAAGATTCTTTTCTTCCTTGACACTTCCTAATTCCCAAAGTCTTTGTAAGATGTTGTCCAAGTTGCAACTTTCAGTTTAGGTATGTAGGGATGTCAATGTTGGGTGCATTCAAGTTCCGTCCTTTGAGCCATGGGGAAAGCTGTATCTCCTTTGACTATCCCTTCTAGGATAATCGATGGCTAGACATCGCAGCCAAGCGAAATTACGATTATACTTGGTTTATTGTAAGATGGATCAGCGAGTTCAATACTCTGAAGGTGACTCCAAATTAGTACCAGAAATATACTGCCCTGGAAAAACGGCTGTCAGTTTTGGTAAAACCATTGCGTTCAGATGAACGCTGAAATTCTCATTTAAATGTAAGTAGATGGTGAGAGAAACCTAATGCTTTGCTGTGCCAGTATTCGTTTCTCCTACACCAATGATGTTGACATAGCTTCGTTCCCGCTTGAGATTCAGCTGTTGTGTGTCAGACTCAGCAGTAAACGAAGCCTCCGAACCAGGATCCAGCTGTGTTCGCAGCAGCACTAGTTGCCCACTGATTGTGAAAAGCTTGACTAGCGTTTCACAACTAGGTTGTGTTCTGCTGTAAATGTGCTGTGCAAATTAGTGATACTGGTGGAGGATGTTGGGAAATCGGTTGGAGACGAATGGGTGTGCTGAAAAGACAAGGAGGAGTGTAAAGCAGGGTATGATACCGCCTGTGATGAAGCGGAGTCATGAGCATGCATTGCTTGAGCTGGCTCATTTAAGTGCAGCACTGAATGACGCTTTTGGTAGCACGTAGAACAAGTAAAGGTAATAGTGCAATTATTAGTAAAATGTGCGTTTGACAAACAGATAAAACACAATTTTTTGTTCTTTAGCATGTCCTGTCTCTTTTTCGGATTTAATGCTTTAAATTAGAAGCAGTTCCAAATAGAATTAAAAACCCTGAGACATGGAGCATTTGGAAACTGTTGAATTGTGTGATCGAACTGTGTCGGATGCTTATCTCTTCGACCTGGGTTGATTTAGCTCTGAAGAGTGTTGTCCCATGACATATACATAAGCGTCACGAAAGTCTTCTTGTAATCTATATTGTGAATAATAGGTATACGATGGGATGTGTTTCCCACAAGCCACGGGTGGTAACCGGAAATTTCTTTACCGTATAGAAAATGAGTATGTCTTCCCTAAATTCAACAGGAACACACAAATATTATAAAGCCTGCTTTGCTTCATCCGTAGTGTCAAGCAACAATTTGATGTCCTCCGCGGATTCCTGATTCGATTTGGGTCGGTCTAAAAGCAATCTGAGCACATTGTCATTTAACAATCTAAGGTTTTGGAAGCGCTTGACTAACAATGCCTTAGCAGCTTCAAAGTTGTTGTTTGAAATCGAAGTGTTTTTAATCACTAAACCATCAAAGAGTCATTCATTTCTCCAATTTATTAAATCGCACCTCATTAATATGAACTGATTTTTTTAACATTTACTAATTGCCGAATAATCGGCCCCCACTTCCAGTAAAATGGTTTGAATAGCCTCTACCCAATTGGACTTTAACCTTACTCATATTGACGGGCAGTAGTCGAGAGAACAAGCAAAACCGAAAACACACCACCCCACAAATTAGATCAACTAGGATCAACAATTTAATTTAAAATAAATGGTTATGACATTCCCACACACCTGATTGTAGTCGGTGCTCCTTCGTTGCACCAACTTCTAGCTCCAAATTCCACTTCGATAGATCCACTTTTCGAACTCCAGATAGATTGCACATACCGAACTGCACCGTTTATGATGACCGTGATAAGCGAAACGATGGTTTATATTCAAAGTCTTCGCACTTTCTATACTTTCTAGTATGTCTTTTAAATTTTTTTTTCACTTTAAATCCTTTATATCCTTCTTCCGGCCCGAATGCAGCTTCAATTGCACAAGAAATAAATGAAAGTTGAAGTTGATCTTATTTAGTTGCGTGGATTCAACCATTCGCTTGTGCGCACGGAGCTGAACCTGAGCTGCTTGAGGGCGAACGATGTACAATTTTTGATGGTTTGCCATGCTTATGATTTCCCTGATTTTGTCTTCCCATAAGTTTATATGCGTGATAGTTCATGGCGCTTACATTTTTATTTTCTTCATCTTCTGAAAAATTCAAAGCAATTGGAATGTTAACACATGACTCAGGAAATTAATTAATCATCACATAGAACGAAACCTCAAGTGGATCCACCATTTTTGTATTGAAACAGTATCCATCTTCTTACTTACTTACTTAAGTGGTGCTACAGTCCGGAATGAACCTGGGCCTCAACCAACAAGCCTCTCCAATTAGCCCGGTCCTTAGCTACCTGCCGCCAGTTGCGCACTCCAAGTTGGTTGAAGTCGAATCGAAGACTATGCGAGCCGGAATATTGGTGTCTATTCGTTCACCATGTCATAGCCATCTTAAACGTCCAATGCAGAGTTTTTTTTTTACCAGAGGCATGTCGCTGTACAGCTCGTGTAGTTCTTGGTTGAATCTTCGTCTCTATAGCCCGTCAACGCAAACGGGACCGAAGATTTTTCTTCTCAAATCGACCATGGGTTTCTTCATCCGCTTTTGAGGCGGTCCATGCTCCAGCGTAGAGCAGGACTGGAATGATCAGGTTCTTATATAAGATCTCCTTAGCAGTTCGAGTGAGGGCTTTACTACTGAATTGCCTTCTTAGCCCGAAGAAACAGCGGTTGGCAAGAGTAATTATTCGTTTAGTTTCTGACGAGATATTGTTGTCAGAGTTAATAGCGGAGTCGAGTACTACCCGTACTACCTCAAAGTTATATCTGTCAATGGTGACGTCCTGTCCAATTCGTCGATGTTGTGTGTCCTTTCGTGTTGACAGCCTATACTTCGTCTTGCCCTAATTTACTGCTAAACCCATTTTTGCCGCTTCCTTGTCTATACTAGCAAACGTGGCTATGACATCACGTTGGGTCCTACCAATGATGTCAATATCGTCGGCGTATGCTAGTAGTTGTACAGATATTTGGAAAATTGTGCCTCTGGTGTTGGATCGTGAGTTTTCCACAATCCTCTCAAGAATCAGATTGAAGAAGTCACATGACAGCGCATCGCCATGCCTAAATCCTGTTTTGGTATCGAATGTGTCGGTGAGGTCGTTTCCGACCCTGACGGAGCAGCGAGAATTCTCCATAGCCATCCTACACAAACGGACGAGTTTGGGCGGTATACTAAAACTAGACATGGCTCTGCGGCTTTGAAATCGATGAATACGTGTGGGTATCGATTTGGACTACTGTGTTTTTTTCAAGGATCTTCCGTAGTGTGAAAATGTGGTCGGTTGTGGACTTTCCTGGCCTAAAACCACACTGATAAGGGCCGATCAGGTTGTTGGTAAACGGTTTTAGGCGTTCACATATTACGGCAGATAGGATCTTGTAGGCGATGTTGAGGAGACTTATGCCTCTATAATTAGCGCAGTTAAGGGGGTTTCCTTTTGGAGGCTATTGGTTGCTTCGTAACAATATTTTTTTTTATGAGTTGGTACTGTGTAGTTAACCCAAAGCACAACCCCCAACCTGGAGGGCCAGTTCCATTTTATAAGATACCCCTAGGAGGCGGGAAAATCAGTATCACCTACGGAAGTGAGCGCTGACGTTGGCAATTCCACAAATTTATGCAAACTATAATTGAAGGCATTAATATATCAAAATCCAGCACCATTAAAATTAATTCTGACCTGGACGTGCTCTCTCCTTTGATTTTCTCGCTCTTCTTGTGATTGATTTTGATTTTCGTATGATCAGTTTTCGTTCAACGCACCAACTACTAATATCACTTCTTCGCTGGCGTGGCATTATAGACTAATGCCCAAGATGTGTAAATCAGCCAGAAACAAACGCACAATTTTAAGTATGCAGACTGTGTCTAGCCATGTCTAGGTTTGGTATATCGCTTAAATATATGAAGATGGAGAACTCTCTCTGCTCTATCAGTGTCGGCCACGACCTCACTAAAATGTTGGACACATAAAAAAGGATTAAAAGCCACAATCTTGCATAAATCTGTGCAACTTCTAGCATAGGTCGACGATATTGACGTAGTCGGACTCAATGTGATGTAACAGCCACGGTTGCTTGTTAAGGAATAGACTGCATGTTTGTTGAAGCCAAGGTTTTTTCCGGATTGGATAGCCGCTTAAAAGAAGAATCGTTGACCAGCACCGTCGAATGTTGGAAAACGGACTACATATCTTGTACATTTCATGTATTGAAAAAAAAAATAGCTTGCTGTATTTATAACTTTATTTTGATAGCTTATCACATCCTTATATGTTATTAGGTATATAAGTATTATTATATCGACTTAGTATTAAAATGATTAATTTGATTAATTTATTTATTTTGTGCATTTGTAATAACAATAACAAAAAAATATGCGAAATAAATAAACTACTACAACATACTTATGAACTTAGCCGGTATTCATAAAAGACATTCGAAATGAAAGTTCGATAATACTTTGAGAAACATTTTGCTCACAGCAGAAATATACTTCCCTTAATGGAAAGCTAAAGAGACGTCCTATTATAAAAAATCGTTCCACTTCCCCTGAATTGCTATTTTTTAAATCAATTAAGATACTATGTTCTTTGACAATAACGTTCTTATTTGAACTAAAACCAATATCTTCTAATGTTTTACAATTTAAATTGTTATTCAAAATTGCATGGACTTGAAGAATATATTCCTTTATAGCAACAATTTGAATATCGGTATAAATAGTTTTAAGCGGATGTAAGATCACGCCATCTACACAATTCAAATGGAGAAAATAGCGTATGCCATTTGACCAACCAGTGGTCAAATTTAAGGGAATCATATTTTTTACTTCCTCCAAAAGAGGATCATCAAATTTACGGCTATTATCGCACTGTCCAGATTGGTTTTTATTAGTTAAAACATGCCAATCTATTGCACCTTCAGTTTCACTTTTTTTTCTTAAACCGTCATCACTTTGCAGGAAGGTAGGGGAATCACATTTAAGGTAATTGTTGTCAATATTTTCAGACGAAATACATTTTTGGTTTATAAACCTAAATTTGTGTCGTAGTTGGAAATCGCCTTTGTTAAGGTTAACCAATGGACGCTTATTTGAGTTAACCCAAAGCTGTGAAATAGATTCTATACCACATAAAAATAGATAGTCGACAGTATCAGCTATTTCCTCTAGGTAAGAATGGCAATGTATATTAGGGTTTGTGAGATGTCTACTATTAAAAACTACAACCAATATTTGAAAGTTTCTTATATATAATGCTAAGTATATTTCTTTATTTTGAGCATCCAATTGTTCTATTTTCTCCCATATATACATTTCTTTAACGTTTTGGACTAAAACAAAATCAGCTATGCCTCTTAAGCGGATAAAGCATTCAATTTTTGTCCTTAGGGGTGGTGACAAATTCGATGATAATAAGAACTGCTTATAATAAAGTGCAGTTCCACAAACAATAAGATCTCGTGGGATCTCCTCAGACTCACCCCATTTTTTATAGTCCATAGATTCCAATTCACTTAAGACATCACTAATTCTCAGCTGAACTTCTTTTGGTAAAGCTAGACAAGGAGACGAGTGTAAAAAAGGTGTAATAAGGTTGTTACGTGTGCTACAGCTTATACGAATTTGTAAAATTTCACACACATGGTTTAATTGTTCTTTATTAAAAGAATTATTTTCTGATACGCTGAGTTTTATATAGTTTATAAAGTCATTTCCATTTGACTTTGCGGCGCTTCTACTTTGGTAACGTGCAGAGAATGCGCATATAATTAATATACTTTTCGAATATCCATATAAAATGTAGTATTCCGTACCATCAACAACTATTTTACTCTCTACTGCTTTTGATCTAAGGTCATTATTTATAAGAGCATCTAATGTAAGAAAACTTCCTTTTGCTTTGTAAAGAAAATTGTTGGGTGTGTAAGGATAGTAAAACATGCATTCGGTATTATCTGCCTTAAAATAGTCTCGACTAATTGCTAATGTTAAAAAAATTGAATTTTGTTGTATTTGCGACCGATTCTGGAATGAGTTAGTGTATGCAGAAGTAAATTCGTCAAAGTTATTTATTTCTTGAAAGATAATGTCATCACTTTTATTTTGCGTACACGAACCCATGAATATTAATTTCACTTTTGTTGCTTTCACGTACTGCAGAAGTAGGTTATCAATATTTCCAGTCCGAACTTCAATGTTTTCTAAACTCTTAAACCAATCTCCCTCTTTAATATAGGGATACTCTACCTTTATGGTATTGTCAATGATATTTGCAACCATTAAACATTCCGGATTATCAGGGAAAGGTATAACTTCAAAACCCAACATTGATTCAACTATTGACGATCTTCGGCCAAACCTGTAGCGATCAAATGAACTTACTGTCAAAACAAGTTCTTTGAAATAATTGTCCTTTTTTGAAGATAGTTTAAAAGCAATTCGAGATTTAATTTGTTCGTCATCATCCAATGGATTGCTAATCCATTCATCTGTTTTATTAGCGTACTTTCCATAAAATAAGCTTCCATTTTCTGATATAACACGTTTCCAACTTGCTCTGTTACTGTATTCGCTACTGGAATTCGACAGGGATGACGAAATATTGTCTATTTTTCCGCTCTTTAAATGGCTTCTTTGCATCTTTTGAAAGTTTATGTACAAATATCTTGAATACAATTCAGTAGTAAGAGCACGGAACGGTAAAATCTTTGAGCAAACTTCATAATATTTCGGAAAGTAATACGGCTGTCATTTCCAATAATATGTAGTTTTCCATTGGTAAAAGGAGTTATTAAGACCGTGTGTCAATAGCGTTAAAATTCTAGTTACATTTTATCTACTGGCTAATTTTTGACATTTCTGTAGGGGTGAAACAAAATCGGCTTTTTACTGTGTCAATTAAATTTAATGGGATTTTCTTTTAATACTATTTACAATAATTTTCCAAAAGAATTGAAGCAAAATTCGTTTCTTTATATATTAATGTTTTAAAATAATACGGAATAGATTTCAGAGAGATGATCAAAAAACCCTTAATAATTCATCCTTATCAGTAACAAAAAAACCTGTTGTATGATTTGTGTACATGATAGGTAAAGGTTATCCATTCTACTTTGTTCAAGTTATGCATAGTTCGCATATAAAATGTAGCGAAACGAATGAATCGTAACTTTTTGTAAACATCCATTTTCAAAAACACATTTTTAGTTTAATTTAAAACGTTAAAAACATTATTTTTTAAAAATATTTTTTTTTGCGTTTTTTTTGACCCGACCATGGAATGCTGGTAAAGTTGATGTCAGAGATCAAGTAAGGATGAGAAAGTTGGTGGCCACGGTGCAGTGGTAATGTGTTCGCCTTTTGAGTGGAAAGTTGCGCGTTCAGTCCCAGCCAAAATCCATTTGACTTTTATTCAAAAGAAATAAAAAAAAGATCGGTTGTTTATCTAAAAGTATGCACCATCTTGGAATTTTTTCAAATTTAACGAACACAAGAAACAGTGACTCTCCGAAGTTAGTTCGGACCCCACCCGTGGAGTTAGTCTTAACTAGATCCAAAATCATTCCTATTCCTATTCATAACCCCTTCAGTGCGTGTTAATTATAAAAAAAATAAACTTTCCAGGACTTAACGTTTTGGCAACAAGCTAATCTTGTAATTGTCAATAATTTTAACAGACACATTACTCACCACAAAAAAATAGGTGCACACAGTTTTGATTCACACACACTTGTCAATTGCGTTAAAATGCGGGTTAAATTGTATCCACTGGCTAATATTTGACATTTCCGTCGCGGTAAAAAAAAGTACTTTGCTGTGCTCATTGGATGAAATTGTATGTGCAGTATTACACGGTGCATGTATTTGATGCACATGGTTGGTTATTTTCTTTTGAATTGTCATTCCGTAATGTGCGCATTATAACAAGAAGCCTTTTTCCCTTTTGAAGCTTTACGTGTAGAAACGATAAGAAACAACAGACTGCAGTTTTTTTTGTGAATGCATCTTTTTTTTACTCTATCTATATAATCCCGGTGCCGGGGATTATATAAGATAGGGTGCATTTCGTAATTGAAGATCGATCAACCGGATATTTCCTTCGTCCATTTAAATTTATCCGCCATATTTACATGTTGTGCTCATATCAACAGCAAATGAATAACAAAGCAAATTCAAAAAATTCAGTATGTGGATGGTGTAAATAGAGGTGAAGTGCCAACCAGTTAGTTAGTATAAATTGTGGCCTGAACGTAATTTAAATATTATTTTTATAATTTCGGATTGAGTGTACGAACCTACCCTGATATGTGAAAATAGAACAGATCCATTTAGTGTCGATTGGAATAAATTATTGGCCACAGATGGGAATGACTGGAATAAGGGTAACTGTCAAAACCACTTCCCGAACCATCTAGTAACTGCGGGAATCTCCGAGAATATGCCGTCTGCATGTGGAATGGTATAAAGAGAGATGAAGCGACAACCAGAGGGTTAGTTTAAATTGTGACCTGAGCGTGATTTGAATAGTTTTGATTTTGTGAATTTTGGAAAGTGATAATAGTGCGCGAATTTAATCGTTGGTATTTGATTTCAAATAAGTGGATTGAATTGATTGAATTGTTAACCGCTTTGTAAACACTAGGACTCTGGAAATAAGGGTGTATTTAAATAAATTATTGTTAAACATAAAACAGACAAGCGTTTTATCATTCGAAGCCAGGCTTCATTCTACATTGTTGTCAGAAGTGGGATAAAACCTTTTCTGGATGAGAAGTTTTTAGAAAACTGTGATCTGTGAACAAACGGTCAAAGAACATAGGGAAGTGAACATATTGAATATTGAAATTTGAGAATAGTGAACAGTAATTTGGTATACAATTAAGTGCGTGTTTTTCAAAAATAGGTTATTAAACAATTATGGTTGGCAAATCATTAGATCCGCTCACCGTTGAGGAGCTGAAAGCCGGCAGCTTTCTCCAATAGGAGGAAAGAGCGATTTATTTATTCGTCTTCATGACGCAATAAAGCAAAGTGGTGAAGATCCTAATTCGATTGTCTTTGATGTCGAAGAGCAACAAGTAAGTGCAGCCTTCGACATGCCATCAATGATGAAGTTTCTGAAGGCTTAATTCAGATAACAAAACAATTCTCTAGAAGAACTAAGTAAATCTCTAGAAGAACTAAAGAAATCTGTAGAAGAACAAAACAACAAATCGGAACAACTACGCGAGGATCAGCGCCAACAGTCCGAAAGCCAAAACAATAAATTGAAACCTCAGCTCGAAAAACAACGCGAGGAGCAAGGCCAACAGCTCGAAGGCTACGAGCAGAATATTTGAAAAAAAAACTTGGTTCTTTGTCTTTTTTTATTTTATTTAAACTTACATGCTAATTAAAACTACTTATCGACTAACTTAAACCACTGAAAACTAATTAAAACTAGCTAAAAATAACTCAAAAACTAGAAAAGCCACAGCAAGCTTTCCATTTGGAACGGTGTATATTACTATCGCAGATAAGAACTAAGTCATCAATGGCAAGTGGCTTCGTTAGGCCGTACCATTTCGTCCTTCGGCACAGGTCTGGGAGATACTCTGCCACCCACTTCTTCCAGAATCGGTGCTGCATTTGTTGTACCTT
Organism: Rhingia rostrata; assembly: GCA_949824845.1. NCBI lineage: Eukaryota > Metazoa > Arthropoda > Insecta > Diptera > Syrphidae > Rhingia > Rhingia rostrata. Next base: position 74,126,951 of record OX463757.1, on the reverse strand, counting down.
CCTCCATTGTTTTCTCGTTGCAATCAACTTTTCTCCGTGGGGATGGGGCGTCTGATCTGAGTTGGATGTGCCTATAAGAAAATGATTGGGAGTTAAGGGTTCGTCAGTGGGTGTATCCAGTGGTATGTGAGTTAGAGGTCGCGAGTTAACAATGTTTTCGGCTTCACAAATGAGACTATAGAGGCTATGCTCACGAAGAGATTCACCGAATAACGCATGACCCATGGCTCTTTTCACACTACGTACAAGGCGCTCCCAGCATCCACCCGCATGAGGGTTCAATGGGCAGTTGAAGACCCATTCTATCCTTTTACTCGCCAGCGTGTCTGCAATTTTTCTATGATCAAATTCTTTCAGCTGTTGTTGAAGTTCTCGGTCAGCTCCGACGAAGTTTGTCCCGTTATCAGAGCGAATGCGTACTGGAGTCCCTCTTCGGCTAGTAAAGTTTCTAATACACATCAGACAGGTGTCGGTAGAAAGATCACGCGCGAGTTCCAAATGTACGGCTCGCGTTGTCAAGCAAGTGAATAGTGCAATCCACCTTTTCACTACACTCCTACCAATGACTACGGAAAATGGACCCATATAGTCTAAACCGATATATGAGAATGGCCTTACAAAAGGGGTGAGTCTATCCTTCGGTAGCTGACCCATCAGTGGAATGAGCGGTACCGCCTTACCTCTTTTGCAAACCATACACATTTTCGCGATGCGACGGACCACAGTTCTAATGTGAGGTATCCAGTACCGGCGTCGTATCTCGGCGATGATGGTATTCTCATTTTGATGTTTCCAAGTGCAGTGGTAGTGGTTTACGATCAGATTGGTTATGTGATGGAATTTTGGAAGCACCATCGGCTGGCGCGTGTGCGAGGGAACTAGTGCATCGTTTATACGCCCGTTTACACAAATAACACGTTCTTCGTTCAGGCAGGGGGTCAATTTCCACAACGAACTGCTTCTCTCCAATTGTTGTCCTAGATCCAACGTGAGATATTCTTGAGCGAAAGTAGACTTCTGAACGCTACGGCAAATCGCCAGCTCAGCTTTTTCCAATTCCAATACCGTTAATTCTCCACGTTTTCTTGCCCTTGGTCCTGAAGTTAGGTTAGTCCAGAAGCGTAAAATCCACCCCACTACTCTATTTAACTTAATCCAAGACGAAAATTATGAAAAGTAGTCGCTGACATCGCTTGTTATCAGAAGAAGAAATTTGTTTCGGAGTTCCACATCTGTTTTCGAATTAGAGGGGCCAAGTGGATTCATGTCCTTTTAGAAATTTTGGGCCATCGATCCAAAACGAATCCCGTTTAGCATTTTTGAAGCGTGTGCAGAAGTCTGCTGGGTTTAGTCCACTTGGCACCCACCTCCATTCTGCGATATCACTATTTTCTAGAATCTCATTAACTCGGTGTGCGACGTATGGTTTATATCGTCTATAGTCCGATTTTATCCATGCCAGAACAGTGCTTGAGTCACTCCACATAACGACCCTGGATGGCTTTACGTTATGTCTTGATAGTATCGTTTGACGAAGACGCGTGGCTATGACCGCTGACTGTAACTCCAAACGCGGAACTGAAGTTAGCTTAAGAGGTGCGCACTTTGTTTTTCCTGCAACAAATGATAGATGTACTTTGTCAATCTGCTCCGGAATCCTCCAATAGCCAACTGCCGCATATGCTATCTCGCTCGCATCAGCAAATATGTGTAACTCCACTTGAACACTGCAGAAAAACTTACTATAGCATCGAGGAATACGGATGTCTTCCACTTCCTTCATCTTCCGTAACCACTGTTCCCACAAGAGGTTTGCATCATCGGATATATTTTCGTCCCAATCTACCTGAGAACGCCAGATGTTCTGTAGAATTATTTTTGCCATTAAGGTGTATTCCGCTGCTAACCCAAATGGATCGAATACCGACATGGTTATGCTTAGGGTCTCTCGCTTTGTGGGCCTTCTTTCCCCTTTGAGCAACCTCGGTTCTATTTTTCCGAACGCCATTACAAATTGGAGAACGTCTCGCGTTGTATCCCAGTGCATGCCCAACACCTTTTGAAACATGTCAGATTCACCCCTTTCTAGGTTCAACATTGAAGTTCCTTTCTGGTCCCCGTTGAGTGCTTGGTTGACTAACATCGAGTTTGAAACGAATCTCTTTAAGTCGAACCCTCCTTGCTTGTGTACCCATGCTACTTCTTGAGAGATCCTCATTGCTTCGTCCTCATCTGAAAAACAGTGAACAAAATCATCAACGTAGTGGTTATTAACAATGGCTTCTACGGCCGCTGGAAACTTCGCCCGAAACTCTTCTGCATTCTTGTCTTTAACATATTGTGCCGAACAGGGTGAGCAGGTGGCTCCAAAGGTCATGACCCTCATGACGTATTCGCAGACTTCCTCATCTTGCGTAGCCCTCCATAAAAATCGTTGTGCGTCTTGGTCTTCTTTAAGTATGGTAATTTGGTGAAACATCTCCACTATGTCCGCACATACGCCAATTGTCTTCTCTCTAAACTTCGTCAACACCGCTGCAAGATCTTGACACTGGTCAGGGCCACTCAGCAACTCGGAGTTTAGGGAAGTACTACTGATCTCTTCGGCAGCGTCAAATACAAGTCGTATTTTGCCCGGCTTATTTGGGTTGCTAACTCCAAAATGAGGTAAGTACCAGGTCCTTGGTCCCAATCTACTAGCTTCGGCTGCTCGAAGTTTTCTTGAGTACCCCTTCTTTTCGTACTCTGACATAATCCTGCAATACTCCTTATGATACGTCTCGTCCCGTTGAAATTTCTTTTCGAGGGCATATAACCGTTTCTCAGCTAGTCCGCGACTTTCCTGTTTCGAATCGTTCTCCTTTTCGTACAGTTGTATCCTCTAGTAGAAGATTTGCTCGAGTTATCTCCGTTGAGTCGTAATGCTTTTCGACGTCTCGAACTCCTCGGTTCTCGTTGGTAATGAAGTCGTTAACCTTTTGCTCCAAGTCATCCATTGGTGCCGCTCCGATATGCGCAAAGTATACCCGATGCCTCTGAGTTCTACCAGCACCGTCCTTCTCTGTCCCATACACCACCCAAAAAAGTTTTGTCCGAACTACTACTGGCCCTTTCCATCCATCCGCTACGACCGTCCGTGGTACTCCAAGGTGAGCATAGTCAAGCCCGATAAGTAGCTCTGGTGTTGCGTCTACATAGTTGCTAATAGGAAGATTTTTTCTATATCGATGCTTCAGATGGAGTTTATTTAGGTCCAAGGTTTGTGAGGGTAGTTTCAGATCCTTGACAGTTCGAACATTCTTAAGATCAAACCGTTTACTGTTTAACCAATCCCCGGACACCTGCATGTCAACACGCCTGGATGACTCAGTTACTGTGTTGTTGCCGAACCATTGAAGGGTTAAGAAATCTTCCTGACCCTCAAGCCCTAATCTCTTAACTAGACTTTCGTTTACCAACGATACCGATGAACCCTCATCAAAGAACGCATAACATGTAACTTCCTTACCACCCGCATACAGTTTAACTGGAAGAATTTAAAACAACAGCTTGATTGAAGATGATTCATTTACGACGTTTGTAAAAGAAGGCTTTGGTAAATCTACTTCGGGAGTCTCAAACCTGTTCCTAGAACTAGTTGGGTATCTATTATTTGTTTCGTTAGCCATATGGGCTGCTTTCGGAGACTTGCTAACATTTTTTCGATTCGAATACCCTTCTCCATTAACATCGTGAAGTAAATTGTGAAACCGTTTCTCACAGCCGGAATAGTCGCAACTATGCTTTTCTGTACAACTATTACCCCTGTGGCCCCCTTTCAAACAATTAAAGCATAATCTTAACTGGCGAACAACTCGCCAACGCTGGGCCACGCCCATATCTAAAAACCGCTTACATTTTTGCATCAAGTGTTGCCCAGAACATAGACTACAACTGGTTGGAACATGCGGCCCGTCACCTCTTCCGTTAACGTGAAGTAAGCGAGATCGTCCCACGCCCGCTATATTCACCATATTTGCCAACTCTCGAAGCCAATCACTCAAATGTTGAATCGTAGCTCTTGGTTTAATCGTGACAGCGTGTCTAGCCCAATCCAACCTTCGCTGTACCGGAAGCTTCTGCACCAACTCGTCCATGAGCGTCGGGTTATATAAATGGTGATCACTCTGCGCTGACTTCAAAAACGATGCCAGATTCTGAACCTTAACTGCAAATGGAACCAGCTGATCGATACGGTGTTCAGGTATAGATGCGACGTTTCGTATCTTCTCAATTTGGCTTTTCACCAGTTGATCCGGCCTTCCGAAGTTGTCTTGAAGTGTGTCCATTATGCACTGAACGTTGCTGCTGTGAATCAGTAGACACTCCACTGTCTCTTTTGCCCTTCCCTTGATGGCCTTTTGAAGTCTAATTAGATTTTGTCTCTCCGTGTATCTATATTCCATACTAGATGATTTGTACGACTCCAGAAACATCGGCCATTGCTCTGGGCTTCCATCGAATTCCGGAAGATCGTAAAGTTTGACGGCGTGGTCTACCCTGGGCGTAGACAAAGTGCGGCTCAACTGTCCTAGAACTGCAGCCAACGATGGCGTCTCGGTCTCTTCACCAACACCTACCGTACTGTTACCACTCGACGGGCCGGCTCCATGCTCCCGTGGCTGGTCTTCTACCTCTCTATGGTGGCGTCGTTCTTCGACAGATTTTTCACGTTGTTGTTCCTCCAATCTGGTTCTCTGCTGTTCGCTCTCAGCCAGACGTTGATTCCCCCGTTGTACTTCAGCCTGTAGGTCCAGAATCTGCTTCATCATTTGGTTGATCTTATCTTCGATCGACGAGTTGTTCGACGTCGTGGCACCACGATTGTGCATTGCAGCGCTTAACCCAATTTCTGTCGAATGACCACCTGACCCGTTATGAATAGTAGCATTTAAATCTTCGTTATCGCTCTCTCCCTCATGATCATTGTTTGCTTTGCTTGCCGCAGCGCGTGTTTTAGTCATAGCGGGACCGACCGTTATGTTCCCCGTTACTTCACGAACAGTTAACCTACTCAACAGTTACTAAACCTTCCTACTCTACCACTTTTGTTACACTTCACTCTTCCCAGCCCAATCAGATTCTTAATAGATAATTTAAGACACTCACCGAAGTAATTCGCTGTTCACAAGCGCCGCCACCAGTTCACTAGTGCTTCGCCACCGCTTCCGCTGTACAGTTGAATGTCCCGCTCCAGTACGGTAAATTATCTTCACCCAAAGATTCCGTTCACGACTTCCACGATGCCTTTGTTCAGGCTGCACAATTGCAGTTTTATTTTTTCGCACCAGAATGGTCGATTGCACAGCAGATCCTTCGCTTGCGAAGTAATTCGCTGTTCACAAGCGCCGCCACCAGTTCACTAATGCTTCGCCACCGCTTCCGCTGTACAGTTGAATGTGCCGCTCCAGTACGGTAAATTATTTTCGCCCAAAGATGCCGTTCACGACTTCCACGATGCCTTTGTTCAGGCTGCACAATTGCAGTTTTATTTTCCGCACCAGAATGGTCAATTGCACAGCAGATCCTTCGCTTGCTTCAATAAAAAGCGAATTAAAATTTGTTTTGCTTCACCCTGGCCTCGGTCGTTTGATATTAAAACACAATGCTCTTTAAATTATAGTTGAGTTTTAATTCCTGTAATAATATTAATGTATGTAATATAATGGTTTTCTTACTTGAATTCACTTACGCTTTTGTGCGACCTCCCTCAGCCAGTTTCGGTAATGCAATGCGATGTGAGTGCGTAAAATGAGAAACTCAACTGTCAAACGTATTAAGGGTGAGTAGTACGTTTGACAATCGTAAGGCTGTGTTAAGTCGCGATTTATAAACTGACTGGAAGATGGCTCTGAGAGGGATCGCACTTACAATTTGATTTAAGTTTAAAGAATTCACAACACCTGTCGTAGGAGGCGACTAAAATCTAACGCCCGAGGGAGTAGCCTTTATGATGCTATGAGCTATGCTGTCGGGAGAGTATTCTCCTGGTAGGGCCACCCTAGACAGACAGGTCATAGTTGAAGGGCAAATCCGACGGCAAACCAAAATCCAAGAGCGTCTGACCTATAGTAGGCGGCTCCTTGGTCTGCGTCTGATCCTTGAAGTACGGCAGCGTTAAAACCTGACAGAAGGTATAAAATGCAAAAAGAAAAGATATGCAATGGAACAAACAAACGGTTTGATTACCCCAGGTGGCAGACCAGTTATACTGGAAAATCCACCCTCTATGGAGGTCGGTCCCTTGGATTCTGGGGAGGACCATCTATTGCTACCCAACGACCCATTCAAAGGGGGGGGGGGGGGGGAAATGCTAAGATCACCACCGATAGCGTCAAGTGCAAGTCCAACAATATTGCCGACAAATGCCTTTGAAAAAAGAACAAAGATATGTCGATCTCCATCTGGATCGTGTATCTCCGGGAAAAGAAGTCCGCCGGTTAATCAAGAATCAGTGAAAATAAAGTGCTTCGTAATAGAAAATAACGAATTACGAGCAAAACTTATTAAAATGGAGCAACTCTTCCTTGAGCTTAAAAAGGAAGTCGATTCTCTGCAAAAAAAGCAAATTGAGGATCTAAAAAACATTCGTGCACCGAAACATCTCGAGACAACACCGAACCGTCCAGTAAGTGAATATTTTACGGACGAGGAAGAACTTGATCGCGAAACGAATCCCGCCTCTAAGAAAAGGCCTAACAAAAAACGTAAGGCTGTCACCTCACCCGAATTGTTACAAAAGGAACCAAACGTACCCGAAGTAACAAACAAGACAAACAAGACAAGACAAGATTCTTACCGAACACTGTCTCTAAGATTAAGCGCAGAGAATATCCAACCGATACGAGTCTTCGCCAGGCGCTCCACCCGTCTTGCACAAAGGAAGACATTATCGAAGACGAACAGACCTAAGGTTTCGAAATTCTTGACGCCGTGAATATTATCAAGAAGGAAAAGCAATGTAGGGAAGGAGACAAAGACACCGTAGTCAAACGCGGACTTCCACTATTTATGCTCACCTTTGATCGGACCGAGAATATGGACGACGTCTTCAAAATCAAGACCATTCTTAACATCAAGGTCAAAATCGAGCCAATGCGTAAGGAAAGGAAAACGGTACCTCAGTGCAAACGCAGGCATACTGTCAAAAAGAACCACGGTGCGTTAAATGTGCCGGTACACATCTCTCTGTAGAGTGCAACACAACCAAGCAGTCCCCAGTGGTCTGCGCCAATTACACAAAAAACCACCCAGCGAATTATCGAGGTTGCGAAATCGCGAAAGAACTGCAAAAAAGACGCGACATTCTCAGGAAACCGCCACACCCAGACCCAAGCTTAACAGATACCAAAGCTGATAAGCCAAAGACAACTAAACCAGTTAAAAGGACGAAACCGATAAAAGAAAATAAAAAAATTATAAAACAGAACGTCGCTGACGCAAGCGCAAAGGAAAAATCGGCATTAGCTGGTGCGAGATCATACGCGCAAGTTGCGATACAGTGAAATCAGACAAGATCAGATACAGCAGATCCGATCCGCCAACTACTGACTATGATATACGAAAAACTTGATGAACAACCAAGATCAATCAAGTTACATTTGACAAATTGAACAAGCTCGAGTTCAAACCTCGAAAACCAAACAATAAGACATGAATATGACACAGCTTCTGAAGATACTAACTTGGAACGCAAATGGTCTCACAAACAAGATTGACGAACTAGAAGTTTTTCTACGGAAAAACAATATTGATATATGCTTGATATCGGAAACCCACTTAAAAAGGGGTTCTGGACCCAAAATAAATGGGTACAGTGGTTATCACGCTCATCATCCTTCGGAAAATGCGAGAGGAGGATCCTCTCTTTACATCAATGAATGTATGAAGAATAGAACTTGATTCTATGCAAATAATTTCAGTGTCTGTAAAAATAAACCATTTAGACTACCTCATCGGATCAAGTTACTTCCCCCCGGGATATAGACTGGTAGACGACGACCTCGATCGCCTCTTTGACTCAATAGAGTCTAATTTTATCATCGGTGGGGACTTTAATGCGAAACACACTTTCTGGGGTTCAGTCACTCTGAAAATGGACGGAAGTCTAGCAAAAAAAGAAGGATCTGTTAGGTTAACTAATAAAGGGTGATCCATATCCCCACGGGATATGTAAAGTCAAAAGCTTATGCCGACAAACCCGCTTGGATTCAGGCCTTGGAGGAAAACATCACGCGTGTCATTCGCCAATTACCACTCGAAATGCTCGAACGAGTGATCGAAAATTGGACTCAACGGATGGACCATCTGCGACGTAGCAACGGCCAACATTTGATAGACATAATCTTAAAAAAAAATGCCAAAGAATGTTCTTTCAAATGATAATAAACATTCTCCATTAAACTTGAGTTTTCTGTGGTTTTTTCTTTAAAAAAGTTGTTAACCTCAAAATGGATCACCCTTTAAAAAAAAATAACTGCGATCTTTTCATAAAAGACTGCAAGGAAAATGTGGTTTTAAATGTGCCACTAAACACACCGCTCGAAATAGAAGACGAAATTGACAAGCTCGTGGAAGCCATTCAGAGCGCAGCGTGGAAAAACACTCCCTTCCGGAAGACAGCAACACGCAACAAAAAAGTCAACTACCAGCCTGACATCGAAGACCTCATACGAAAAAAGAGGAGAGCGCGCAAGAGATGGCAACAATCCCGCGCACCCCCTGATAAAACATATCTGAACTATCTCTGTAACAGACTCAAGAATGAGCTGCAGGATTTAAGAAATCGCGAGACTTCTACATACCTCGAGGGGTTGACTGCTGACAAGACTTCAAACTACTCACTATGGAAAGACTTGAAGTCCATAAGGAAACCCAAAATACACCCGCCACCAATTAGAAAAGCTAACGCCGAATGGGCAAAAGGAGACAAAGAGAAAGCGGATTTATTTGCCAAGCATCTAGAAGAAACGTTCAAGCCGTTCGATGGACAACATTTGAACGAAGAATCGAATGCCTATACGGCAGCCGACAACTATAAAGTAAAAGCCGTATCCTTGTCCGAGCTTCGAATTACAATAAACAAGTTGGAAAATAACAAAGCTCCAGGATATGATTTAAGCACCGGCGAAATCCTGAAGGAGCTACCGAAAAAAGCATTAATTAAGTTGCTCTACATTATAAACGCTTCTGAGACTTTTATATGTACCAAGGCAATGGAAAGTCGCCGAAGTCATTATGGTTCCGAAACAGGGGAAAAGTCCAAACGATAAGAAATCGTATAGACCCACTTCGCTCCTGCCGATAATATCTAAGGTTTTCGAGAAAATGATGCTAAAACGATTACAACCAGTAATTGAAGAAAGACGCTTGATCCCAGATCATCAATTCGGCTCCCGGGTCAAACATACCACAATCGATCAGGTTTATCGAATAACGAATGAAATTGAAAATACTCTAGAATGGAAAAAGATTTGCTCTGCCGCTTTTCTCGACGTCTCACAAGCTTTCGACAAGGTATGGCACGAAGGTCTAAGGTATAAATTAAGGACAACCCTACCGACAAAATTATACAAAATACTGGTATCCTACCTTGAAAACAGACTGTTTCGTGTTAGACATGAGACTGAATACTCAGAATTCAAAGAAGTCCACGCCGGTGTTCTGCAGGGAAGTGTTCTCGGACCAATCCTATTCTTGCTCTACACAAGAGATATACCACAAGATGAAGGGACCATCGTAGCAACGTTCGCAGATGATACGGTTATCCTCGCAATGGATGAGTCAGTCGAATCATCAACGGGAAAACTCCAACGGGCTCTTAACAAAGTATGTGAGTGGACAAAAACCTGTCGAATTGCACTTCACGAGACCAAGTCAACGCATGTCAATTTTACGTACAAAAAGATAAACAACTTACCTGTTTTCATTAACTCTGCACAAATACCATACGCAAATGAGGCAAAATACCTAGGAACGACTCTAGACGCAAAGCTTAAGTGGAAGCCACACGTTAAAAAAAAGCGGGACGAGCTCACAATCAGATTTAGAGAAATGGATTATTGGCTACTTGGAAGATACTCGAAGCTGCTGCTGTATAAGCAAGTGCTAAAACCTTGTTGGACATACGGTATACAGCTTCGGGGTTGTACCAAACCAAGCAATATTGCTATACTGCAAACATTCCAAAACAAAACCCTAAGAGCAATAGTGAATACTCCATAGTATATTAGGAATAGTGATATTCACAGAGATTTAGGAATTGCTACCGTGAGTAACGAAGCAACAAACTTTGCTCGCAAACTTCGTACTCGTATATATGTTCATTTTTATAACGAAATAATCCGTACTCTGGACGTGACAAACCTTGAGCGCCGGCTACAAAGAACAAGACCGTTCGACCTAGCGCCAAAAGCAAAAACCGCATGTAATGACGGTATTAGTAGGTGCGTTCACTGGAATGCTACCTACCAAACGCGATTAACACTACAGAAGCGCACACTACTTGCTAAGGATACTTAGTCGTAGTCACCACAAAAAAAAAATGAAAAAATGAGAGGAATAAATTTCGTACTACTATGAGCACGCGCAGCCGGTTCTCATAGTGCCTCTCTGAGGGGTGAGGCTTAGCCCGTAGGCATATATTGACTGACACTAATGAAATTGTCATGCCCGAAAATATATGAGTCGGGCATAACCAATGGTACGGACCACTGGTATCCTATGAGGATTACTCACCTCCGGGCGCACACGAAAAAAAAAACAGAAAATTCTCTATTCTGTTTATGTTGGTTCCGTTGTATAGGACCTGGTTAGAATAGTATTTTGTGTAGTAAGATACTGGTGTTCTGTGAAGTCCAAGGCAGCTCAACAGAAACTGCATCTCAATCACCCGTATCTTTTCAATTTGAGATGGGGCAACGAACTACACCGGGCGCCCATAGGCAATCATCGGCCTAATGAGACCATGTAGAAAATCACATTCACCCTGCTGTCAAGACGACTGCTATAAAACAATCGTGCTCCCCCCTACTTTACTACACTTATACTCGCCAGTGGCTGTCCGTTTGTTCCAACGATCTCGTATCCCTAGAGGCCCTAGACAACGGTGTCCTAAACAGGATAGTTTCTGATTTCTGAAAGTTGATTTTCAACTTCCAGTCATCACAATATCTCTGGATCTTGTCGAAGTCCCGCTGCAAATGAGTTCAAATGACTTCGACATTAGGGGCTGTTCTTTACGAGATAATATCGTCAGCATACACAATTGCCTGAGTAAGACTACCTATCATATCACTGGTGTAAGTGCTGAAGAGAATCGGCGAGTTTACCGCTCCCTGTTGCAGACCATTCTTAATGAAAAATTCTTTGTAAAAGTTACATTGCCACTTTTGACAACAAACGTTCCACCAGTCAGCACGTTATGAAGTATATATAGCAGTGGTTTACTTATGCCAAGTCTGGTCAGCTTTAGTTAGAGGCCCTGGTGTCAAAAGCCTTCTCTAAGCCAAGCAGACATACACCCGCGCACTGTTTTTTTTTTTTGCTTTGTTCCATTGTAAATCAGAGACGAGTTTGAAGGCGGTATGAATACAATCATGTCCAGCCTTGAAACCAAACTGGTTCTCCGGTATAATATTACTGTCCTCAGACCGCTCGAACTTTTGTTCGATTGACAATCTATTCGAAAACCTTGCTGATACTCGGAAGGTGACTTATCGACCGGAAATTTGCCGGATTGGAGTTGTCCTTTCCTTTTTGAAAGAAGATGAACCACCGCTGTCTTCCAACGCACTGGATAATATGCATTATTCAGTGCGTTGTTGAACAGCGTGGCGTAACTGTCCACAGCTTTAAAGGGCCAAACCCACCGAGCAACCGAAACCGAAACTTCGTTTTATTTTTTAATTTTTCTGTTCAATTATGACATTTCATTCCCACCGAACATAGCACAGAAACTGAAAAAAAAATTTAACGTAACATTTGACATTCAGTGAATTCAGAATGCGGATCTATAAAAAAAAGAAAATTTTGTTATATGTTGCGTTATATTTTGCAACGCTGAAAAGAACAAAACGTTAAAAATATTGGATTCATCCCCCAAATCGAGACCGAAAAATTAATGGAGAATTCTACCGAATCTCAACAAAATTGGAGGAGTATCCGGCCCGGTATTTCCGATATCAGATGCTTTTATGTTCCTGTTTTTATATTCTGTGCAAGTTTTATCATGAATAGATTTATGAGATTCTACTTCAAGAATTAGTTTCGACTCGAAACTGTATAATTCCTGTTTTCTTTGAATGCTAGCATCTTTAGCTTTTTTTTTGCTTCAGCATTTTCTTTTCTAATTTTTTTTAAATAATTCCATTTCCATTTTTATTTCACGTTAGCTTTTCATCACACAAAAAAGAAGAATAAATAAAAAAAACAATTCACTTTGACGTAAAAAACGTCAGAAAAGTGACGTCTGCGAACTTCGGCAAACAGAAATTACAACGATGAAAAAAAAAGTTGCAAGTTTCGGTACGTTGAATTGCAAAACTGCAAAATGAAAAAGTAAAATTACGGTACGGAAAAAAATAAAATCGTTTTATATCAAAATAAAAAGACTTTAAGAAATAAAAATAGATGAGATTAGTGTGGCTTATTAATATCTTTTATTTAAGAAGTATTTTTAACTGAAAAACACAGCAAATTTGAATTAATTAGCAGTTTTAAAAAAAATTAAAAACAAAGTTTCGGTTTCGGTTGCTCGGTGGGTTTGGCCCTTAAGGGGTAAGTGTCGCAGTACAATGTTGGATATACCATCGACTCCCGCTGACTTCTTTTTCTTTATGGAATCAAAGAAGATCTTGAGTTCCGCCGTCGAGATTAAGAGGGGACTAGACCCACTTCGCTCGGCGACTATGGCGTTTGCCAAGACTCCTGTGGTCTTTCTTAGTTTGGGATACTTGGATTGTGGTCCTGGGGGCGTCAGCTCTTAAGCATTTCCCCGACTGCTGGTACTGGGAATTCATATATGCAAATCGATTGTTGTCATTACCAGATGCTTCCCTCTGCTGTCCCTGACTGTTGCAATATGGAAAATTGCTGCGCTTTGATGGTTTCCTGCACTGAACATAAACTGCGGCTTCGGCAAGTGTTCGTTTTCCAGCCATTCGTACTACTAGTTGAAGTTTTGAGTAAGCTTTAGCACGAGTGAAAGCGTCCTTTGCCATATTTTTGATGATCTCTTCCCCAGTGTAAGGATAGGACAAATGTGCTAGGCGTTCAAATTCTGCGTGCTGTTGTTGTAGAGTTTCGCCTCTCTTTTGGACTCTGCTGCACTCGATACACTTCTAACATATGGTCATCACCAAACCGCATCTGGATTGCTTTCACGAAAGTGTTGCAGTTGCGTCGATTGTTAAGGGAGATGGTTTGCAAAAGCTCCGCAGCTGGACCACGCAAGGCCAGTGTAAGTGCGATGGCTTTTTCCTCGTCCTCCCAGTAGTTGGTCATGGCAGCAGCTTCAAACTGTTTCTTATAAATTGACCATTGCGTCTGACCGTCGAAAGTTGGAGGTTTCATTTCCTTCCTTCGTGGACAATCTCCATAAATTTCCCGAACCTTTTGTTTCTTAACAACTATAAGCTCTTAAGCTAGATCTTCAACTTTCTGCTCAAATGCCTCGACTACTTTCTAAACTTTCTGTTCAAAACTATCCTCTACTTGTTCGACTGCTGCCACATAATTTTCTACCTTCTCAGCTTTCTCTTCTACCGCCATAATTGTAGTCTCGGCTTTTTCAAATCGAGCACATTCTCAAACTTCTAACCCTGTTTCTCGAACTGTTTCTTGAGCTGCTGCGCTGTTCTTCGAGCTGCTTCCTTTTACCTTCGGTCTGTTGGCGTTGTTCTGCTCGTAACCCTCCAAGCTGTTGTTCCAAATTCTTATTTTGACTTTCAGACTGTTGGCACTGTTCCTCGCGTATATGTTCCGATTTGTTGTTTTGTTATTCTAGAGAATTATATTGTTCTCCGAATTTAGCCTCCAGAAACTTTATCATTGATGACATGTCGAAGCCTGCACTTACTTGTTGCTTTTCGACATCAAAAACAATAGAATTAGTGTCTTTACCACTTCGCTTTATTTCGTCGTGAAGACGAATAAATAAATCGCTCTTTCCTCCTATTGTGAACCGTAATTTGTAATTTATTTAAACATACTCTAATATCTAGAATTTTATTATTTACAAAACGGTTTCTCGTTTAACAATTCAATTACACTTATTTGAAATCAATACCAACGATTAAATTCGCGCACTATTAACACTTTCCAAAATTCACTAAATCAAAACTATTCAAATCACGCTCAGGTCAATTTCGAAAATTCACTATTGGTTATTCACTCAGTTAAAACTATTCAAATCACCTTTTTTTGAGTTCCGCTATCATCGTAAAGTTAGAATCAATCAAAATCTCGAGGTCGAAAATTTTCACGAAAACAACATCTTTCTCTTTGTAAGAGAGCACAATTAAAACTAACTCTCTGCTTGTCGCCTTATCTCTATTTATACCATTCCACATACAGATGGCATATTCTTGGAGATTTATGGGCACGTGAGTATGTGCTCCAATTTAGAAACAAAGAAAACTGGTTTAAACAAACGATTTTAATTGTCTTTATAAATTTAACACTTAAATTCAGTTGAATTGAAATATATGATGATGTCGCGTCGAGAAAACAAACCAGAATGAATTTGTTTTTCCGACCGTTGGTAAAGAGATTTGAATTCTCGTTCTTGTTTTGAGCGCCACCTTGTTTTGATTAATGGTCGCCAAGAATACTTTCTCGAGTCGCCGCAGTATTTTGAGGTCGCCACAGATTCCCGCATTTACTAGATGGTTCGAGAAGTGGTTTTGACAGATTCATTCCAGTGGGCATTCATCCATTCCAATCGACACTAGATGGCTCTGTTCGATTTTTACACATCAGGGTACACTACAATCCGAAATTATAACAATATAAACAAATTTATAATATATTATGTACTATATACGTGTAACAATAAAGTATATCTAAAAGTATGTAATAAGAAAATCGCACTGTCAAATTCAATATTTCGATAAAACTGAAGTTCTCAAAACTTTCATATATTCTTACTGGATTTAAAAAAGCTTTATTCAGCATACAGAAACTAATCAAACGATTGGAATTGCTCTCTATTTAATATTCATGTTGATAAATTTGTTAAGGCAATTTGAGCGACTTGTACAGCAAAAAATAAAAAAAATAAACCTCAACAAACAAAAAAATGCATAGATTTTAAATTAACTTAATTGGTGGTTTGGTATTTAGTTGGTTATAGTCTGTCCAAGAAAAAATGTCATTACAGGTCTTATGGGAAAGCTTTTTTTCTAACAATGGTGCCTGTAAGTGGACTCAATGATATATTACCACTGAAACACAAACGAAGCCACTGAACTTTGTGTACAATTGTTGTTGTAATTACAAACCAGATTTAACCGCAGCCATCCTATGACTTGTTTGCCCGATAGCATTGGGCAGACTGATCATACAATCACCATTCGCGATTCGCCATTATACTGCTGAGTGCTGACTGCTGAGAGCTGAGTACTGGCTGTGTGCGTGACGCGTGTGGTGTGCGCTCATCAAAGCAGTGTTGCCATTCTCAAATGTTAGCACATCGATACTGATTTTTCAGTGTTATTGTTACAGAACTTTTGGGATTTGAAGCTTTTGAGAGCACAAAAATGAATAATGTGAGTAATAATTTGTGTGGTGGTGACGTGGTGTTATCATTTGCGATTTTTTCTCCTCTTTTCGAGAAGCCGCTAAAATGTAGTCAAACCATTTTTTTCGACTTTGTATTTTAAAAGGAAATTTTATTCGCGCGCTATTTTAATGCATTGCAACAACTTTACATACAATCATAAAAGAAGATCCTAAATTTAAATTCGTCAAACGTCAGCGTAAAAACTTGTTGTTGGAAAGAAGTGATATTATATCATGGAGACGAAGGTAACTACGCGAAATAAAACAATTTCGAGAAGAGAAAAGAAAAATATATTTTACTGGTGAGACCTGGCTCAACGACGGACATACTCGGGAGAAAGTGTGGGTGGATCCATCCATTACAACACCACGCCAAGCTTTTAATGAAGGGTTGTCAACTGGACTGCGATCACCATCTGGAAAAGGAAAGCGACTAATTACAGCCCATATTGGAAGTTCTACAGGTTTCGTAGATGAAGGCCTGCTATGCTTTATTTCAGGAAAAACTGGAGACTACCACGAAGACATGTATGCCGAAGTGTACTAGAAATGGTTCAAAGATATTTTAACGCGCCTGGAACCCAACGCCGTAATAGTTTTGGACAATGCTTCCTACCATTCCAGAAAGAAAAATAAAGCACCAATTACTTCTACTAGAAAAGATGATATAAAAATGTGGCTGAGATCTAATGCTATAAGTTTTGAGGATGATATGGTTAAAACAGAGTTGCTTGAAATCGTTAAACGTTTCAAAGCCAAGTATGAAACCTATGTCGTGGATGAAATGGCTCAAGCTGCAGGACATAAAGTGCTTCGCTTGCCGCTTTATCACTGCGATCTAAATCCAATAGAATTGGTTTGGGCTCAAGTGAAAGGATTTGTAGCAAGCCAAAACAAGTCATTTAAAATGACAGAAATTAAATTATTATTAACAACAGCACTTGTTAGAGTTGACAGTGAGAAATGGCACCGATGTGTGCAACACGTTGAACAGGTTGTTGATCCAACGATGTGGGATATGGACGTTTTCGCGGAGGAAGCAGTCGAAAGATTTGTAATAAATATAAATGACGATAGTAGCAGCACTAACTTTTCATCAGACTAATAGATTTTAATATTATAAATGAATGAAGTTATTTTTACTTTAAATTAATGAAATTTTATGTTTTAACATTATACTTTACTATATTTATTATGAATTATATTTTTGTTTACTATATTTATCATGAATAAATGATAATACATATTTTTTTTAGTTCTTATTTCTGTTTTCGGAAAAAAATGTTTTTTTTTAAAACAAACTAAAATGGGCAGATGGCAACCCTAAGCGAAATGCTCTCTCTCTTTGTGGTGATTCATAATATACACCATGGCAACCCTACGAGAGCTTTAAAGAGGGACACATTTATACATGTTACTGCAACCAGACAAAGAGGCAAATGTCCTATCTTCCCTGTACTGACATTTATTCTTGGACAGACTTATAGTGTGCCCTAGAGTGTCCTGCAAATTCTCAAGGGAAACACAAAAGTTTGTTTATTCCAGAGTGGGTGCTTCGCTACCAAAAGAAAACCAATCCTCCTGCATGGTGTCCAACTAAGTGAAGAAACAAGCAAAACCAACCTTAAGCGATTGAATTCAACATTTTTTTTTATACAATTTATACAGTGTTGAGATAGATTAGATTTCTTTCCATTTTATGTTTGAATTGTTGTAATAAGGGTGTAAGAATTCTGTTTTAGTATTAAGTTATGCGCGTTCAACCAATATTGTGGACAAAACCACCGTTCATCCTTCTTTGGTGCTGCCGGCAGGACTTCGAGGGACAATTTTTTTTCATACAAGCATGGTCGAAAATATTTTGTCGCCCAGACTACTGCCAATAATTCCTTTTCAGTGGTCGAATAGTTCAGTTCATGTGCGTTGAGTGTCCTATTCGCATAGCAAATAGGGTGATGGCTTTGGCTTAGCACTGCTCCTATTGCAAAGTTACTGGCGTCCGTTGTTAGGACAAATGGTTTCTCGAAATCCGGATGTTTTAGAATTGCGTCAGAACTGATTAACAGTTTTAATTGCTAGAAGGCTCTTTTATATTCATCGGATTGATCATTTACCGCTTTAACATCACCCTTTAATTGTTTTGTTATCAGTTTAACAATTTTAGAAAAATCTTTAATAAATTTCCTATAGAATCCTGCCATACCTAGGAATTGTCTAATTTCCTTTTGAGTTTTTGGTAATGAATAGTCAGTAACAGCTTTGATTTTATTGGGATTAGCTTTTATTCCCTCACTAGTAATTACATGACCTAAGAATTCTGTTTCCTTCCTTAAGAATTCACACTATTATCTAATTGAATTTTAAGATTGGATTCCCTTAATCTTTGGAATATTTTCCTATTTGAGTCGATGTGTTCTTGTAGGGATGTCGAGTAAATAATTATGTCGTCAAGATATACCAAGCATATTTTATTCACATAATTAGCCAAAACGCCATTCATCAGCCTCTGGAATATGGCTGACGCATTCTTCAGACCAAAAGGCACTATTTTAAACTTATAATGCCCGTCGGCAGTAGAGAATGCTGTCTTAGGAATACTGTTTGGTTTTACCACAATCTGTTGTGAAATAGTTGCATTTTCCCAACTTGTCAAGAATAGACTCTATATTAGGGATAGGGTATTTGTCATCAACCGTAACATTGCTAAA
This sequence comes from Rhingia rostrata, assembly GCA_949824845.1. NCBI lineage: Eukaryota > Metazoa > Arthropoda > Insecta > Diptera > Syrphidae > Rhingia > Rhingia rostrata. The sequence goes on along the minus strand of OX463757.1, from coordinate 74,108,424 downwards.
TTTTCGGTAATCGATAACAATTCTCCATTTCTTTTTTCCACTTAAATCCATTTTTTTTTGGAATTCTTATTCGGTGAAACCTCCATTCTTTCACGAGAACATTCAATGGTGGCAAATTCTCTGAATCGATGAGCTGCTTGGGATACTTGATCAGTTGCCTCTAATGTCAGAGTATAAGCTGCGGCTTCGGAAAGTGTGCGTTTTCCATTTTCCATTCGTACTGCTAGTTGAAGTTTTGAGTCAGCTATAGCATGAGTGAAAGCGTCCTTTGACATCTGGTTGATGATCTCTTCCCAAGTGTTAGGATATGACAAATGTGCCAGGCGTTAAACATCTGCGTGCAGTTGTTGAAGAGTTTCGCCTTTCTTCTGAACTCTGCTGCACAGCAGCACTCGATTGCTTTCACGATAACCTTATAGTTGTGTTGATTGTCAAGGGAGATAGTTTGCAAAAGCTCCGCAGCTGGACCACGCAAAGCCAATGTGAAAGTGCGATGGCTTTTTCCTCGTCCTCCCAGCAGTTGGTTATGGCAGCAGCTTCGAACTGTTTCTTATAAATTGACCATTGCATCTGACCATCTGGAGGATTCATTTCATTTATTCGTGGACAATCTCCAGGAATTCCCCGAACCTTTATTTTCTTAACAATTTTAAGCTTTTTTGCTAGGTCTTCGACTTTATTTTCGATAGTGTTACGGCAGCCCTAACACTACCCTACACAATCAAAATTTACTTCCCAAAACAAAGCAAAATTAAATGAAAAAGGCCAAACAACTATGTTTTTTTGTTACTTACTTACTTCCTTAAGTGGTGCTACAGTCCGGAATGAACCTGGGCCTCAACCAAGATGCCTCTCCAATTAGCCCGGTGCTTAGCTAACTGCCTCCAGTTGCGCACTCCAAGTTGGTTGAGGTCGGTTTCTACTTGTGCGCGCCACTTAAGACGAGGTCTTCCTCTACTGCGACTGACGTCTGGCTGGGAATGGAAGACTCTGCGAGCCGGAGTATTGGTGTCCATTCGCTCTACATGTCCTAGCCATCTTAAACGTCCAATGCGGAGTTTTTTGACCAGGGGCATGTCGCTGTACAGCTCGTATAGTTCTTGGTTGTTTTTTTGTTGACATATGTTTATTTATTGAAACACCGTTTTTATAAATAACATAAGTTGCAAATTTCCAACAAAATACCATAAGAACAAATACTTGACGATTGTCGACGGCATTACACATGCGCCACGATCCTTACCTGTTCTAAGTCCATGTCCTCCCGTCTTCATCCACTGGTTTTTCAGCTGCCACACAATTCCCCACGTACTCCTACTAACGTACTCTTTGTAACGTACTACTGCTAACACCTTTATCCTTTCCTTTTAACCTGAAGTAGAAAAATATGATCCGATTATTAACATCTGACAATACAAAAATTATCAATTAAAATACTAACTTACCTAGCATTTTCCCATATAATATCTTTTCCTTGTAATGTTTTCCCAACATCCAGTATCTTCCAACTCCATGCACTCGCCTATATACAATTAACGACATTAATATAAATATGTAACAAAACATATGAGAAGGCTACAATGCACTGTGTGGATCGTTTTATACCCTCTCCGATCCCATCATTAAAACAAATATCCTCAAAATGTCGGATTTTTGGCGATGAAATATTGAAAATGTCATTGTAAGAACATATTGTTCAGAGGGTTTATCAAAATCATTTATGCTTCGACAGAAAAAATCGTTTTTCGCCTGGTTATGCTATGAACATAATGTATAGAAATGGTTTTTGTATAAAAACGCCTCCAAAAAGTGGGCGTGGGTTAAAATGACACATAGAAGAAATTTTTTTCGAAATATTTAAATTTTTACCGAATAACGGGGAAAAAACTTTGTATAAAAGAAATATAGAAATTAGGATTGCCTAGACATGTTCTAAAGACACTTTTTCAAAATCTCTAACGGTTCGACCAAAAACAACGTTTTTCTCCTGCATATAATATACAATGGGTTTTTGTATGAAAACGCCTCCAAAAAGTGGGCAAGGGTAAAAATGATATATGAAGTAATGTCTATGTTACCAAAATGTGCAGACTTTTTTTTTCAAAAACTCTAATGGTTTGGCAAAAAAACTATACTTTTTTTAAAAAGAGGGCGTGGCAGTGAACGGATTTCAAAAATGTTTACACTTGTTCTGCTGGGAGCAACAACAAACAAGTGTACCAAATTTCATCATCCTAGCTCAAAATTTAAAGCACAAAAACTGGTGACGTACGGACGGATGGACGGACGAACAGACATAGCTAAATGGACTCAGCTATCGATTCTGAGTCGATCCATATACTTCGAGGTATACCAAGCTCAATTATTATGTACCCCTATGGGATAGGGTATAAAAAAATCAATCAAGACGATTCAAACTCTTACCTTTGATTTTCATCGTTGTGTATGTGTTGACGACCTTTTATTTTTGGCAATCCCTTTTATGTTCCATATTCGTTACCGATATTGACTTTTTATGTTTCATACTCGTCAGTGATAGCGATTCACTCCGGCGAATATCGAAATGACATTTAGGTGTAGTTTTTTTTTTATATGTAGGTAGTTTATTTTTATACGAACTTATGTAATATAAACAAACCATTTTTTTATTGGTTTGTTGAATCGTGATTAGTTTATTCAGGTATTAGGTATGTTATGTATTAACTTATTATTCTTATGTTATGTTAAGTCTATACTCTGTCCAAGAATAAATGTCAGTACAGGGAAGATAGGACATTTGCCTCTTTGTCTGGTTGCAGTAACATGTATAAATGTGTCCCTCTTTAAAGCTCTCGTAGGGTTGCCATGGTGTATATTATGAATCACCACAAAGAGAGAGAGCATTTCGCTTAGGGTTGCCATCTACCCATTTTAGTTTGTTTTAAAAAAAACATTTTTTTCCGAAAACAGAAATAATAACTAAAAAAAATATGTATTAACATTTAGCCATGATAAATTAATATAGTAAACAAAAATATAATTCATAATAAATATAGTAAAGTATAATGTTAAAACATAAAATTTCATTAATTTAAAGTAAAAATTACTTCATTCATTTATAATATTAAAATCTATTAATCTGACGAAAAGTTAGTGCTGCTACTATCGTCATTTATATTTATTACAAATCTTTCGACTGCTTGCTCCGCGAAAACGTCCATATCCCACATCGTTGGATCAACAACCTGTTCAACGTGTTGCACACATCGGTGCCATTTCTCACTGTCAACTCTTACAAGTGCTGTTGTTAATAATAATTTAATTTCTATCATTTTAAATTACTTGTTTTGGCTTGCTACAAATCCTTTCACTTGAGCCCAAACCAATTCTATTGGATTTAGATCGCAGTGATAAAGCGGCAAGCGAAGCACTTTATGTCCTGCAGCTTGAGCCATTTCATCCACGACATAGGTTTCATACTTGGCTTTGAAACGTTTAACGATTTCAAGCAACTCTGTTTTAACCATATCATCTTATAGCATTAGATCTCAGACACTTTTTTTATATCATCTTTTCTAGTAGAAGTGGTTGGTGCTTTATTTTTCTTTCTGGAATGGTAGGAAGCATTGTCCAAAACTATTACGGCGTTGTGTTCCAGGCGCGTTAAAATATCTTTGAACCATTTCTCGTACACTTCGGCATTCATGTCTTCGTGGTAGTCTCCAGTTTTTCCTGAAAAAAAGCATAGCAGACCTTCATCTACGAAACCTGTAGAACTTCCAATATGGGCTGTAATTAGTCGCTTTCCTTTTCCAGATGGTGATCGCAGTCCAGTTGACAACCCTTCATTAAAAGCTTGGCGTGGTGTTGTAATGGATGGATCCACCCACACTTTCTCCCGAGTATGTCCGTCGTTGAGCCAGGTCTCACCAGTAAAATATATTTTTCTTTTCTCTTCTCGAAATTGTTTTATTTCGCGTAGTTACCTTCGTCTCCATGATATAATATCACTTCTTTCCAACAACAAGTTTTTACGCTGACGTTTGACGAATTTAAATTTAAGATCTTCTTTTATGACTGTATGTAAAGTTGTTGCAATGCATTAAAATAGCGCGCGAATAAAATTTCCTTTTAAAATACAAAGTCGAAAAAAAATGGTTTGACTACATTTTAGCGGTTTCTCGAAAAGAGGAGAAAAAATCGCAAATGATAACACCACGTCACCACCACACAAATTATTACTCACAAATTCATTTTTGTGCTCTCAAAAGCTTCGAATCCCAAAAGTTCTGTAACAATAACACTGAAAAATCAGTATCGATGTGCTAACATTTGAGAATGGTAACACTGCTTTGATGAGCGCACACCACACGCGTCACGCACACAGCCAGTACTCAGCTCTCAGCAGTCAGCACTCAGCAGTATAATGGCGAATCGCGAATGGTGATTGTATGATCAGTCTGCCCAATGCTATCGGGCAAACAAGTCATAGGATGGCTGCGGTTAAATCTGGTTTGTAATTACAACAACAATTGTACACAAAGTTCAGTGGCTTCGTTTGTGTTTCAGTGGTAATATATCATTGAGTCCACTTACAGGCACCATTGTTAGAAAAAAAGCTTTCCCATAAGACCTGTACTGACATTTTTTCTTGGACAGACTATAGTTATTTGAAACGTAGAATCTATCGTGAACTTATCATGGGGCGAATTGAAATGATTGTTTCACGAGTAGAAAAGGAACACTCGAGTAGAATAAAAGAGAGAAGAATGACTAGAAAATATGTAGGGGAATCTGCGAAGACAAAGCAGATGACAGAAAGGAAAACAACGAGGAGAGTTAACGTGAGTAATTGTTTTAATTTTCTTATACATAAATTTCTGATCCCTACTGGATCGTTTGAATTTAAATAGAGTAGTTTAATTAATATGAGAAGCAGGATTTTTATTTTTGATTAGATTTTTTTTCTTTAAATAAATTATGAATTCTGTTTATATCGATTGTGGTTGAAATTCTGTTTATTTAACAATGTGTGCATAAAACTTTTTCGCTGGTGGTGTGTAGACGGTGGGCGGGCCGTCTTTTGGTGCAGTGACAGTGACATGAAGTGACCTTGACGAACGACGACAGAACATGACGTGACTTTTGTTTTAACTTTTCAGGACTGATTCCGACTGTGGATTAATTAAAGGATAGCCATCGGTTGTATTCCGTGCGCGAGACACAAAGGGGTGGGAAGGCCATAATCTGCCAACAACTACCGGCAAATTTCGGAATGATATCGAACCGATATATTTGAAAGATACCGGGATCAAACAAGATTGTCTTAGGTTAGTTTATAGATTTTAGAAATAGTTTTAAGAAAATAAGGTATTTTCCTTTTTTTATTAGTGTTAGGTAGTAATTAATTCCGCGGTTATTTTCCCAGTCTTTTTCAAGAGTATTTGGAAGGCATTTCAAAACTTTAATTTCCTCTGTCTTTTCCTTTTAGAGTCCTTATTTTCCGTCCGTGCTCGAAGTAGAGTAGCTCTGTTCATCTCTTTTTTTATTTTTATTATAATCTGGCACGAGTCAAAATGTTTGTTGAGCTGGGATGTTTTGGAGAAGGGGCAAGAACTACCCCCGTCCGAGTTTAGCCGAGCAATCGCGAGCGTGCCGAGTCCTTCTCTCCAACATCAAGGATGCCTCCGTAGCCTAACCTAGGCTCACAGCAGTAGTCTCGAAATTATCCTTTACTTTTTGGGCTTCCTGTTCGATTGTTGCTACAAAATTTTCTACCTTCCCAACTTTCTCTTCTGCAGCGATAAATGTAGTTTCGACTTTTTCAAATCGATTATCAATGACCGTGAATTTTGACTCGAGGACATTCTCAAACTTCTTACCCTGTTCCTCGAATTATTTCTCGAGCTGCTGGCGCTGCTTGCTTTGACCTTTAGACTGTTGGCGCTGTTCCTCGCGTAGTTATTCCAATTTGTTGTTTTGTTATTCTAGTGATTTCTTTTGTTCTTCTAGATATTTCCTTTGTTCTTCATGAGAATTCCTTAGTTCTCCGACTTTAGCCTCCAGAAACTTCATCATTGATGACATGTCGAAGACTGCACTTACCTGTTGCTCTTCGACATCAAAGACAATCGAATTAGGATCTTCACCACTTTGAACACTAATAAATAAATTGCTCTTTCCTCCTATAGGGGAAAGCTGTCGAAGACTCAGTTCAGCTTACAGCTCCGCAACGGTGAGCTGATCTAATGATTTGCGAACCATTATTGTTTAATCACACCCTTCACAATCACCCACTTAATCGTATACCAAATTATTGTTCACTAATCTCGAATTTTCAAGATTCACTATATTCACTTTACTATGTTCCTTAACCGTTTCTTCACAGTTCAAAGTTTTCTAGAAACTTCCCATCCAGAAAAGGTTTTATCCAACTTGAATGAAGCCGGTCTTCGGATGATAAGGCACTTTATTATGTATAACAATAATTTATTCAAACGCACTTCTATTTCTAGAATTATATTATTTAAACAACGGTTTCTCGTTTAACAAATCAATTACACTTATTTGAAATCAAACACCAACGATTAAATTCGCGCACTATAATCACTTTCCAAAATTCACTTAGGTAATTCACTTAATTACTATTCAAATTACGTTCAGGTCACAATTTAGACTAACTCTCAGGTTGTCGCTTCAACTCTATTTAAACCATTCCACATACAGATGGCATATTCTCGGAACAGATTCATTCCAGTGGGCATTCATTCATTCCAATCGACACTAGATGGCTCTGATCGATTTTCACACCCCATTTGGTATAGAAGATGTATATGAAGGCATACAGGATGATGAAGACGAAAGATGATGTATTTCTATTAAATTTAATAAAAAAAATAAACAAACAACAAACATTTGCTTGTTTGCCACTTATTGGTGATGATGATGTTGATCGACCTAAGAACTCTGCTACCGGCAACGCATTCGCACGATCTCCAGCCAAGTAAATCGTGTGGCTGTTTTTGATTTCTGGACGTGAACCGAAAATTGATTCCATTTCTTCTTCAAATGGAGCTTTACTACCACCCGATGCTCTAGTTTGTTGGCTATTGTCCACCGCTCCTTAGTATGACCTAAGCAGAATTTAAAGTTTTGAATTTAGCATGTCGATGGTTGTTGGCTGTGTCATTTAGTCATGAAAACACTATTAAATGTTAGGTAAACACTTACTTTAAATGCCCATTGAAATCAAGTCTTCCAAAACATTCTGCCAGCATTCATATGCAACGAGAAACGCCCTTGTCTCCTCCTTGGTCCAAAATCTGCGTTGGCTAATAAAACATGGAATAGAATGAGTTAACACGACCTAATCTAGCGAACGCGCCCACATTCACACATTCATGCACAGCACATGATTCTTGTGAATAACCTTGGAATATGACCCAACGCATGCACATACGTAGTATGAGTAATATGATTTACCGGCACTTTGGACTTCAGCTGACTGGGCACACGCGCATCCGTTGTCTTCGTGGGATTCGCTGACGCAGGATATTGTACCATCGTTGGGGAGTTGAGGTGTTTTGAACCTTGCTAGGGTTAAGTTAGTTCTGAGTTAGACGTGTACGGATACAGTTGCCATTATTAAAGCCTTTGATTAATAAATAATAGTAAATTACGATGTATTAAATCGGTTTTTAATCGGGCGTGGTTTCCCGAGAAATAATTTTCTTAACTTCCGTGGAGCGGAATTCGTTTATTAATGGTTTGTTATTTATTTCTCATTACTTGCGATTTTGGTCCTTCGTTTTCCAAGGCAGTCAACATTTGACGTTGTTCGAAGCGATGTTGCCATCACAGAAAAATTATTTAAGAAATATATGTTTTAAACAAAAAAAAATATGAAGACATTTCAAAACAAAAATATTTACAATAAATATTTGACAGCAATATTTGTTTGATTGTTATACAAAATAAGAAGAAATTATAAAACAATCGAACAAATAACAAATACATTTTAAGAAAAACTATTTACAACATTTTTTTTATTTAAAAACGCAAAACATCATATAGTACTAAAAATAACAAAAAAAAAAAACATTTCAATTTCTTACAACAATTGACTTGACTATATTAAATAAATTCAAGTTTTAAAATATTATGCCTAAAATTTACTTTGACAACAGTAGAATTGATACCAACACTTAAGAATAAGAACGCCACCTACCTGTGATAGTGAGACCTAATTTTCGGATCACGAATCCTGAGCTAGAACTTTACCAGGTTCACGTGCAGTTGTTGTAATCCAATGCTAATCAATGAGCCAAGTGGATCATGGGGGAAAATAGAAAAAACATAATAATATAAACCGGTCAGTCACTTCAACGGGCTCAGTGGCGCGATGGTTAGTTCAATGAACTGCCGCGCAGAAGGTCTGGGTTCGTTGCAACACCTTAATTATTTTTCACTGGCCCCCCTCTCGAGATGAATCGACAAATCATCCGAGTAGTATCAGTTGTCAAGAGAAGCTTATCTCAAATTTGCCTTTCGGAGTCGGCATAAAACGATGGTGGCATCGTGCAAGAAGTACACACGCACACATGAATGGTTGTGAGAAAGCTCGGCCCTGGGTACAAACGAACCTATTACGCCAAAAACTTGTATTTTTTGAGTCACTTTAAACGAATTTATTAATTTATATATTTATATACAGTGTACTGTTAAGAAGTCCAATGGTTGTTGGTTGCAGAAACAACTACAAATTTTACCTCTTCTTCAATTCGTTTTTTTTGGTATTTATTTTGAAAGTTAAAGTAATTTAGTAACAAATTTAGTAAACATTTTTTTTGTCATTTTAATCGTTTTTTTTTGTTTATTAAATTATTTAAACCAAAAGTTACTTTGTTTTAAGAAAGTCAAGAATTGAAATGCATTACATTAATTAAATTCATTAATGTGTTTTAACTAAGCAGAGGCAATATGGGATCAGAATGGTAACGTAGAGAAGGACGATAATGGTGGCAAAAATAAGGAAGTGATGGAGGGCAACATGCGGGGTTATTGCTTACTTATTTACTTAACTGGCGCTACAGTCCGGAATGAACCTGGGCCTCAACCAACATGCTAACTGCCTCCAGTTGCGCACTCCAAGTTGGTTGAGGTCGGCTTCTACTTGTGCGCGCCACTTAAGGCGAGGTCTTCCTCTACAGCGTCCGACGTCTGGCTGGGAATCGAAGACTCTGCGAGCCGGAGTATTGGTGTCCATTTGTTCCAAAACTAGACATGGCTCTGTATAGTTCGTCTCTATAAATGCTGTCGTATGCGGCTTTGAAATCGATGAATAGGTGGTGGGTACGATTTAGACTTCTTGGGTTTTTTCCAGGATCTGCCGAAGTGTGAAGATTTGATCGGTTGTGGACTTTCCTGGCCTAAAACCACACTGATAAGGGCCGATCAGGTTGCTGGTAAACGGTTTCAGGCGTTCACATATTACGGCAGATAGAATTTTGTATGCAATATTTAGGAGACTTATGCCTCTGTAGTTGGCGCAGTTTAGAGGGTCTCCTTTTTTGTGGATCGGGCAAACGATGCTGAGGTTCCATTCTTCGGGCATACCTTCTTCCGACCAGATTCGGCTTGTGAGTTGGTGGATGTTACTTACCAAGCCATCTCCACCGGCTTTATAAAGCTCAGCGGGAAGGCCGTCATTTCCGGCAGCCTTATTAAGCTTCAGTTTAAATATTGCTACCCTCACTTCACTCAGGTCGGGTAGTTGGCAGCTTTCGCTGTAGTTGTTTTAACAGTCTGCAGAAGTGGTTCTTCCATATCTTCAGCATAGACTGTGTCTCAACTACGATATTTCCTTGTTCATCTCGACAGGATTCTGTTCGAGCCTTGTATTCTTGGCTTTGACGTTTTACACTTTGGTAAAACTTGCGAACATCTTTCCTGGAGTGACACCTAACTATATCCTCGATCGCGCGCTTTTCTTGCTCTTTTTTCTTCTTTATAAAAAGCCGGTGTTCTTCCCTTCTTATAGATCTCAACGGCAGCTCTCGTCTTCACCTGCAGCTTAGCCTTGTAGGCCTCGTTTTTGACTGCGAGCATCTGTTGGCATTCCTCATCAAACCAGTGGTTTCTTGCTGGTGGGCGCGAGAAACCTAGCACATCAGTTGCGGCTGATCTAATGGCTTGTTGGCATCGTTGCCACAGTTCTTTGACATTCGATGTTGCGATTGCAGTCTTTCGACATTAAATTTTTTTACAGTATTTCTGGATTGTTGTGGCGTAGTGGATATCCGCATTCTAACCTTGGCTGCAACAAGGTAGTGGTCCGCGTCGATGTTAGCTCCTCGGAATGTTCGGACATCCAAAATACTGGATGCGTGGCGCTTGTCTATCGCTATGTGATTGACCATTCGTTGAACTTGAAACCGCCATGTGCCCTTATGGATATCGAGGTGAGGAAACCGTGTGCTGGCTATAGTGGCATTTCGTTCCGTAGCGAAGTCAATTAGCCTAAGTCCGTTACCAGACGTGTTGTCGTGTACGCTATGCTTTCCGACTGCTAAAGATGTCTTCTCTTGCTACCTTTGCGTTAAAATCTCCCAGCACAATTTTATTATCGTACTTCGGTAGTCGCTCATAGGTTTTGTCAAGGAGCTCATAGAAGCATTCCTTAGCTGTATCATCTTTTTCCTCCGTTGGGGAGTGAGCGCATATAAGGCTAATGCTGGCGAATTTGGTCTTGATACCGATCGTTACAATGCGTTCGCTAATGTTTTGGAAACATAAGACTAAGTCTGGCACTTTTAACAAATCCGCATCCGAATAGTCGCTGTTTCTGCTCACTATAACACGGCCCGTATCCTCTTTTTGCCCGGCCCATCCCATCGTATTTCCTGGATGGCAGTAATGTCTGATTTGTAGCAGTTTAGGGCTTCCGCTAGTTGTTCGCTAGCACATCTCCTGTTTAATGTTCTCACATTCCAGGTGCAGATACGAACTTCGTTGTCCTATTTTCGTTTAGCCGTGTCGTCGACAATAAAATCAGTCCTTTCCGAGGCTTTTGGTTGCTTCGTAACCGTTAGATTTTTCCATGATTGGGAATTTAACACAAAGCACAACCCCCAACCTGGAGGGCCAGTTCCAATTTATTAGATACCCCTAGGACACGGGGCCATCAGTATCCACTACGGGATTGAGCGCTGCCGTTGGCCTTTCGGGGTTGCAGGGTTATTAAGGCGAGTAAAATAACTATGGAATGGAGAGTAGGAAAAATTTCTCGCAAGCGTCATCAGACCTATACGTAGAAGACTGACAATTAATTTTTTTATCATTAGATAGCGTCAAGTAATTGTTTGCCCGCTGTTGTATCACCACGCTGCCCCTACGCTTTGCCCTTCATGTTAAAATGTTGTTTCATGTCAGTTTGGATTTACATCGATGATCCCAAAGAAGTTTAATTCAAAAAATATTCCCTTGATCGAATCTCACTTTATTCAGTGACTTATGTTGTATAATATTGATAAGCCATTGCATGCTATTATAATTTATTCAATTGACATCGGTTAAAGTTTGCTTCTCTTGACTTTATACATGTAGCACAGCCTTAGAGCAAAAAAATCATAGGTATCCTAAATTAGGTTTTATAGTTTGCACAGATTTGTTTGCAGTGTCTATCTGTCTTTGTCTGTCATACTTCGACACCGACACAATATTTTAAAATGATAAGAAAGTTCATCGTCACTGATTGTTTATTTAATACTGAACAATGTGGTAAAATCGATTTATAAATATCCCAAATTATATTTAATTTCGTATATATTGTTATAACCACAGAAAAACATTCATTACAGTCAAATTACAAAGTTGATATATATATATATAATATCTATATCATTTATATATATATATGTACATATATATATATATATATATATATATATATATATATATATATATATATATATATATATAGTTCATCAATTATATATATATTGTATCATATATATATATTGTATAGATATAAATTTATATACCCTTTAATTCACTCTTCATTGCACAGATACAGTTTAAAGAATAAACATATATATATAATTTAAATACAATATATCTTTTTATATACTGTTTCAAAAAGAAAACAATACCTTATATGTGTACATAGCTTCATTATATACATCAGTTGATAGTAAATATGTTGCATAATGCAATTTTAAGATCAAATCTTAAGACTGAATCACTTGAGAGGTATCGATTTGGTTAGTATCAAATATTTATCCCTTCAACCAAGATCAAAATCATTTAGATGTGAATATATACATTATTGACTTTCTATTTTGAATATAATTTTTGTTTTATACTGAATGTTACTCTACAGAAATTGATCAATAATGGCTGATGAGGAAGATCCATGGGGTTTTGATGAAGGTGGTGATAGCGAGCAGGTTGCTGCTGCTCCAGAAGCCGCACCCGAAGGTGCAGCTCCGACCGATTCCGGTGAGAAAAAGGCAGATGTTGATACGGCAAAGGTTGAGGAAGAACAAGCTCCACCTCCTCCCCCTCCAGAAGATGATGGTTATAGAAAACCAGTACAATTGTATAAACATTGGGTCAGGTAACTAAACAAAACGATAAAGGCTGAATTAATTTTACTTATAACTAATTTTTCCTTAAGGCCCAAATTCCTTCAGTATAAGTACATGTACAACTACAGAACCAATTATTACAATGATGTAATTGATTACCTTGACAAGAAACAAGTGGGAGTTGACAGGGATATTCCAAGGCCTCAAACTTGGGCTGAAAGGGTACTACGGACAAACAGTATCAGGTATAATTTGTATATCATTTTAAATATCATATACATTATGAAATAATATTATTGTTTTTTATTTGTACTAGTGGTAGGTCTTCAGGACGATATTCACCATCAGACAAGAAGGATAAACATTTGATTCAAACGTTAGCAGCATCTATTAGAACTTACAATTATCATACTAAGGCTTACATAAATCAGAAATACTCGCATGTATTATAAATTAACATTATCTGTAGTAATAAACATACATGAAATTTAGAGCAACGATATCAATGTCAACTGCATTGATATCCAATGTTACGAAATGTCAGTGAATATTGTTTCAATGTTGCTTATTATATGGTTTCTAATAAAGTAAAATGATTTTTATTTAGTATGAATATAACAAACTTAAAACAAACGCTTTTATTTTCTACATCAACATCTTATAAATAAGTATTTCAATCGCAAGATTACTTAATCTATAAATACCTTCATATGTATGTACATATGTGGACTTATGCCAGATGTTTGTAAATATCTAATATTTAATTTCTCATAGAATTACACTTATATATATGTATAATACATATCAATGATATATAAAAGGAGCGCTATTTGAATACATAGAACTCTACAAGGAGGTCCTAGAAGAGTAGAAATAATCAAATCCTACATATTATATGTTGCATATATCAAACATGCGTAATATATTTAAATGTCCATTCTGAGTAGGTAGATACGATTACGTAGGTACAAATAAAATAAACAGTTCTATATAACAACGTAATAATATGTTGCTTGTAATAGAATGTACAGACTAACGATACATTTTTTTCCCTCTGAATTACTGATCTAACAAAGTAAAACTTAAACAATATATTTATCCATAGTAAACGCACTAAACAAATGATTGAGTTATAAATACTTTTTTTGTATAACAGAAATGGGTACATTCGATCATGTAGAAAACTTAAGCTTTTAGTATTTTGTTGAAACTGGGTAGCTTTAGTTCATTAAAGAATTCGATTATTTTTAGAAGAAATAATAGTGAGTGCAATTTTAAGTATGTACATAAAAATAGAATAAGTACATAATAATCATAACACAAATGAATATTTAATATCATATTACCTGTGAAATAATATCCAAACTTTAATTCATCGAAATAACAAAAAGAGTTGGTTATATTATTTAAAATAATGGTGTCATTCTTGAAAAATATGTGCTTATTTGAATAATTTATTATGCTTTCGTTACTTTGCATCACTTACATTAACTCTAATTTTAGTATATTCAAATATGTGGTTAAATATAACATCTGACAAATGAATGACGTCATCTTTAATGTAGCTAACTTTGGAAATAATACAATTTGTACGTATTATTGTTGAGGAACAAAAATTATTTGCAACTAGTTTCAGAATTACGAATTGGTTTTAAAAGTGCGTTTGTACATCCTTCCGAAATATTGTGGTGAATATATATAAGTCATTACAAATCAGTTCTGGGTATAGGTACGTAGGTAGTTCGTATCACATAGAAAATCAATTGCATAAATATGGTTAGTTAAATTCATAATTAATTATGGGGGACAAATAATAAATAAAAAACACCTTTGAATGTCGAAAAACGTATTACTAAAACATTTATTTGACATGCATTGTAGGTATACTTTCGCTTAAAAACCTTTAAAAGATTATAAAGTTCTTGAGCTTATAAAAATATATGCACGAATCTCAATCGGTAGCACAACTACTTATTCTTAAAACATTTTCGCATCCATTTTATATGAGAACGCAAGAACCCGTTTTTTAATACCCTTTCAAAGAAATTATTCCAAAATAAGGAGTGTGGTTTATAGACGAAAGAAAACGCAGCCAAAAAGTAGTCGTGGCTAAAAGCTTTGTATGGATGTGCCTAAATATGTTGTATAAATATCTTGTTCAGACATTTTTTCAAAATTCTGTACGATTTGACTAAAAGCGACAGTTATCTGAAAATTGAGCGGACTTACTATAGGCCTGGACTGGGGTCGTATACACCAAATTTCATTACCTTTAAAATATATGGCCTGAATATCGGTGACATAAAGACGCAGATTTACATGGATCGACTCAGCTGTTGATTGAAATCGATTCATGCTACCGATCCAAACTATTCCGCTTATTCATTAGAATTCGTTTAAACACATCTGAAAGAGCATAATGCAGCCATTATTAAGGGTCCCACAAATTATTATTCATAAAATATTTCCACATCCATAAAAGTTATACAGGATTTGCTTCAAATTAATTAATTGGAAAATATTATTACAATTATTATCGGTCGTAAATACAACTCGACAGTACTTAAGCCGACCGCTTTGCTTAAAAAAAATGCTTTAAATTTAATCTTTGTTAACCGACTTAAATTAAAAAAAAAACTTAAATTAAAATACCCTTCCACAGGTACTATTCAACCATCAGATGCGTTTAGGATATGCAGCAACTATTCAAAGTTGTATACGTTTTATGAATACGGGTTTTGCGTTTAAATGCATTTTAGGGCTGCATACATCTGTATCTATATTCCATATGTATGAATAACGCTGAGTATGAATAACGCTGATTGCTTTTACGTTTTATTTTTCGTTTATATGAACAAATTTCACCCAGGCCGCCATGCGTCGACTTAGAAACGCCAGCTGAATCGATCTAGCATTTTCTGTCTATCTGTCCTTAATTCTTAAATGTTGAGCTAGAGTATTGAATTTGGTATTAAGACTCTCTGTCTGATAAAGCGGAATAAGTGCAAACAAAATTTAAATTCGTCCGCTGGCACGCCCACTTTGTAGAAAAACATTGGCCAAAGGAATACACAAATTTTGGCCAAACGCTAAAGAATTTTGAAAAAGGGTCTGAACAACGCAGGCTTTTTCATAAACTCATTATAAGCAGTGTGTAGAGTTATGCACTCCTTAAAATGCCTCTGAACGCAAAAACCTTATTCAAAAGATCTATACAACGTTGAATAGATGGTTGATTTTTGTATTTTAGCAGTTGTATTTCACGATTTAATTTATTCAAATGGTAATTTTTCTTTACCTACAGACTCAACAATGCAAGCTATGTCAGTGAGTCAACAAAAACAAAGTTGTCGCTATGGATTTCGCAATCATCGAAAATATCCCATGGTGGCTCTGCCGGGTTGTGAAACATCCAATAGTAATAAATTTCACTCTTTTTGGTAATTTATTTGTAACAAACCCTGTATAACTATTATCTGTGGGGATATATTTTATGAATAAGAATTTTTGCGACCCTGAATAAAGGCTGTATAAGTGTTTATGCACTGTATTACAGTGTGCACTGTATTACAACAGTTGAGATGTTTTTTAGTGAATTTTAATGAATAAGGGGAATATGTACACAATCCCAATATGTACCTATATTTTGTCCACATAAGTGTTCCTGCCATGCCCACTTTTTTGTTTGATCAAATACTCGCAAGAAAAAACTTAGTTAAGATGCAAAATCATTGGTAATATTGATATTAAGATTTTATTTTAAGATTTTATTAAAGCCATTACTGTTTTTGTTGAACGATAATTTCAGAAAAAAATGATATTCTCTTGTTTGTGCATCCGTGAATGTGTGGTGTGTCGTGTGTGCGTGAAACTGCGCAGTTACCGGAAAAAATCGATTGGAGCGTATATTCAACTCTATTTTTAGTATTTACAAGCCATGCGTAATCTATGCGTCCTATGAGATACAGTTTACAAGCTAAGCTTTAAAAAACAAATATAAATTTGTGGGATTTTTTTATAGTTTGCGCGTTTAAGAGTCTATAAATACCAGTTAAATGTTTTACCTCTGTACGATCGTTTGAGAAGGGGGAGAAAGAGAGGGATTGGAAAGATATTTGGATGTAGTAGAGACTTACACCATGGGTGGTGACCGGAATAGCTTCCGGGAGACACTGTTTATACTCTATCACATAGGGGTATATTCGTTTTAACATTAAGTTTGTAACATACAGAAATTATTTCCATAATTATACCTTAAAGCATATGGATCGATTCAAAATCGCCAGCTTAGTCGATCTAGATATATCTGTTTGTCCGTCCATCGATTTGTATACCCCACCACAAGGCATTTGCAATAGAAATACGTTGTTTGTTGTGGAACCATAAAAGATTTTGATAAAATATCTGAACAATATATTTTCACAATGTTATTTTCTATAATTGATTGCCATAAAGCCCAAATTTCGGGATCCGCACAGCGTATTGTAGCCTTCTCCAATTTTTTTTTTGGGTTCGTTGAATTCAAGTTGGTGTTTACTCTTAGGTTAAGAGTAACCGAGTACCGAATTTTTTTTTTTTTTGAATGGATTTTAGCTGTGATTGAACAAATTAAACAAATTATTTGCTTACTACCCATTTTATCTTTATTGACTCAAAATTTATCCTTTGTAAGAAATATATCCATTGTTTTTAAATTAAATTACTTATACGGAAATATTTGTTTTTTTTTTAATGTTAAACAAATTTTTAAAAAAATTGTTTTTATTTCATAATTTCATTGTGGGTACCAATGCTGTGTTAGAAAAAAAATCTACTGGTGAACATATATATATGAAGTCAAATACTGTTATTTCAATCAACTTAGCTATAAAAATAAATTGCGACCTATATCATAATTTCTGTTGAATTTTGCTTAATTCTTCTTTAGTTGTGTATTCTGATTATTTGTGTATTGTACAAAATGCAAGTTAGTTGGCTATGTTCCTTATTTTTGTGATTTAGTTTATTTAATTTTGTATCAATGCAGTTAAACTAGTTTGAAGGTATGTATTTATATTAGTATACGTAGCAGTACACTGTAGGTGAGGTTCGTGGGTTGATGAGGTAGGCAGTGTGGGTCAGGGTAGTGTAGGCCCATTGTGATGCACTTTGGGGATCCATGTGTGTGGTTGGTTCCTTCATTTATCCCGTTACTGTCCATTGTGGTAAGTTCCTTTCCAGCCGGCCAGATGTTGATGCAAATCTGAAAAGATTAGGGAGTGGAATTTCGGATAGATCCTTGAGAACATGGAAAAATGATTTTTCTAAGTTGGCTGAGGCCTGGGCACAGAAAGTGGAGGGTATCCCCGTGTAGCTATTTCTTCATCACCGCAACCTCGACAAATGTCATCATCTATAAGATGAGTAGAATCCCTACTATTGTAGAAACAGATTTCCTTTTTCCTTAAAGTAGTTTGTGGGTTCTGGCTTTGTCATACTCAGGCCACATCCTGTTGAATGTTTCACAGGTGGGAATGGATATCTACCTGTTTTTTTTCCTATTTTCAGTGTAAAGTTCATATGGTTCTATATGAACTTTACGGGTGGGTCAGAATACACTGAAAATAGGAAAAAAAAAACAGGTAGATCTCCTTTCCACCTTCAACAGGATGTGGCCTGAGTATGACAAAGCCAGAACGCGGTCTGGTTTTTGGGTGGGGATGCCAAACTCACATTGCTTTGTCCACTCGTTGAGTGTTTTCAATGCATGCTCGAGCAACTAGTTATTTGTGGCCAGTGGGTATGAATTCCCATACCCCAGTATTGCTACATCGTCTGCTTAAGATATAAATTTTGCCCCATTGTGCTGTGCCTGATTGAGTGTCTCATTTACAATAGAGGTAAAAAAACGCCTCCGTGTGGTGTACTCTGGATGCTATTACTTTGGCCATACTTCCAATAATATGTAATAGAATTTATGTCTATAATGTGAATACAACTGCAGTCAAAAGCATTTTTGCATCACATCGTTGGAGGCTCCTCCAATATCGAGAAATGCAGCGAGTGTACAGTCCTTATCGTGAGGAGATTTTTCTGTGGTTCTAACGATATCATGTAGGGCGGTTTCGTCTGCCTTACCTTTCATGTAAGAATGCTGAGCTTGTCACGCATATAGATAACCATTAGTTCTTCATAGCTTTTTTATGAAGAAGCACGTAAGACTTATGGGCCTAAAGTCCTTCGCTGGGCTTGTCGGCTATTGGGATATATAATACCTATTCTTCCCGCTAGCATATACATGACTTTAACTTGGCAATGCCCAGTGTTGTAACTCTGACTACACATCAAGTGCTTATTTTTTACCTCCAAGTGTACTGGTCTCATCTTGGTCTTGCTAGACAAGCGAACCTAGACAAGCTGCTTCGACATATTCGGACAACAGGTTGTCTAGGAATTTCAAGGGTTAGTCAGGCCCCTTGAACAGAGATGGTGGCGGATGAACCGAAAGGCCAACGGCAGCGCTCAATCCCGTAGTGGATATTGATGGCCCCGTGTCCTAGGGGTATCTTATAAAATGGAACTAGCCCTCCAGGTTAGGAGTGGTGCTTTGGGTTAACTACCCAACCATGGAAAAAAATATGTAACGAAGCAACCAATAGCCTCGGAAAGGACTGATTTTATTGTTGACGACACGGCTAAACGAAAAAAGGACAACGACGTTCGTATCTGCACCTGGAATGTGAGAACATTAAACAGGAGAGGTGCAAGCGAACAACTAGCGGAAGCCCAAAACTGCTACAAAGCAGGTATTACTGCCATCCAGGAAATACGATGGGACGGGCCGGGCAAAAAGAGGATAAAAAAACTGTGACATCTACTACAGACCGTGTTTTAGTGAGCAGAAACAGCGACTATTCGGATGCGGATTTGTTATAAGTGCCATACTTAGGCAAGAAGTCTTTTGTTTCCAAGACATTAGCGAACGCATTGTAACGATCCGCATCAAGGCCAAATTTGTCAACATTAGCCTAATATGCGCTCACGATGATAGCTAAGGACTGCTTCTATGAGCTCCTTGACAAAACCTATGAGCGACTACCGAAGTATGATGTTAAAATCGTGCTGTTAGATTTTAACGCAAAGGTAGGAAGAGAAGACATCTTTAGCAGTATTGTCGGAAAACATAGCCTACACGACAACACGTCTGGTAAGGGACTTAGGCTAATTGACTTCGTTACGGAACGAAATGCCATTATAGCCAGCACACGGTTTCCTAAACTCGATATCCATAAGGGGACATGGCGGTCTCCAAATCAACGAACGGTCAATCAAATTGATCACATAGCGATAGACAAGAGGCACGCATCCAGTATTTTGGATGTCCGAACATTCCGAGGAGCTAACATGGACTCGGACCACTACCTTGTTGCAGCCAAGATTAGAATGGGGATATCCACCACGCCACAACAATCCAGAAATACTGAGAAAAAAAATGTAATGTCGAAAGACTGCAATCGCAAGAGACCGCCAAGATCTTCGTGCAATGCGTATCCCTAAACCTCTCGATTAACACCATACCACCAGCATCGAATGTCGAAGAACAATGACAACGATGCCAACAAGCAATTAGATCAGCCGCAACTAATGTGCTAGGTTTCTCGCGCCCACCAGCAAGAAACCCTTGGTTTGATGAGAAATGCCGACAGATGCTCGCAGCCAAGAACGAGGCCTACAAGGCTAAGCTGCAGGTGAAGACGAGAGCTGCCGTTGATCTCCATAGGCAGAGAAGAAGGGAAGAACACCAGCTTTTCAAAAAGAAGAAAAAAGAGCAATAAAAGCGCGTGATCGAGGATATAGAGAGCTGCCACTCCAGGAAAGATGTTCGCAAGTTGTACCAAAATGAAAAACGTCAAAGCCAAGGATACAAGGCTCGAAGAGAATCCTGTCGAGATGAACAAAGAAATATCGTAGTTGAGACACAGTCGATGCTGATGATATGGAAGAACCATATGGAAGCTTAATAAGGCTGCCGGAAATGACGACCTTCCCGCCGAGCTTTATAAAGCCGGCGGAGATGACTTGGTAAGTAACATCTACCAACGCATAAGGCGAATCTGGTCGGAAGAAAGTATGCCTAAGGAATGGAACCTCGGCATCCACAAACAAGGAGACCCTCTAAACTGCGCCAACAACAGAGGCAGAAGTCTCCTTAACATCGCCTACAAATTTCTATCTGCCGTAATATGTGAAGGCCTGAAACCATGTACCAACAACCTGATCGACCCTTGTCAGTGTGGTTTTAGGGCAGGAAAGTAAAAAACAGATCAAATCTTCACACTTCGGCAGATCCTGGAAAAAACCCAAGAAGTCCAAATCAATACCCACCACCTATTCATCGATTTCAAAGCCGCATACGACAGCATTTATGGAGACGAACTATACAGAGCCATGTCTTGTTTTGATATACCGCCCAAATTCGTCCGTTTGTCTAGGATGACGATGGAGATTTCTCGCTGCTCCATCAGGGTCGGAAATGACCTCACCGACTCATTCGATACCAAAAAAGGATCTAGCAAGGCGATGCGCTGTCATGTGACTTCTTCAATCTGATTCTTGAGAGGATTGTGGAAAACTCACGATCCAACACCAGAGGCACAATTTTCAAAAAATCTGTACAACTACTAGCATACGCCGACGATATTGACATAATTGGTAGGACCCAACGTGATGTCATAACCGCGTTTGCTAGCATAGAGAAGGAAGCGGAAAAAATGGGTTTAGCAGTAAATGAGGGCAAGACAAAGTAGGTATATGCTTTCAACACGAAAGGACAAACAACATCAACGAATTGGACAGAACGTCACCATATGAGACTTTGTCTATCTCGGCTTCGCTATTAATTCGGACAACAACATCTCCTCAGAAATTAAGCGAAGAATCACAGCCAACCGCTGTTTCTTCGGGCTAAGAAGGCAATTCAGTAGTAAAGCCCTTACTCGAACAACTAAGGAGATCTTTTATAAAACCCTGATCATCCCAGTCCTGCTCTACTGCGCTGAAGCATGGATCGTCTCGAAAGCGGATGAAGAAATCCTTGTTCGATTTAAGAGGAAAATCTTCGAAAAATCTTCGGTTTTTCCTACTTCAACAACGAATTTATCCCAGTAGGCTTTCTTTCGGGTTTGGTGCTGAAGTGTTAGTTTTGTGTCGTCATCTATACCAAATTCTATTATTCTGTGTTCAGAGTTTAATGTTTCTGATAAAATTTTCCAATGACTTATAGCGAGTTTATCAGACTTATTGAAAAGGGTAATACCAAGAATCTCTTCTTTAGAGACAAAGGTGTCATATCCCTTAATTGATACATACAAATTGATGTCTATAATGAAATGAAACACTGACTTACCTTGTGTATTGGCATCAGATCTGCCTTATTGTATGCGATGAGAGTACCAGCAGTGCCACTTCTCGTGTCTAACATTTCAACCAGGGAGTTTTTTTTAAATCAAATTTTTCTTTTTCTTTATCTTAACACTAACTTACATGCTAGACACAAATTAATGAAAAACTAGCCTAATTATCAACTACTCAACTAACTTATGATCTTGCCGCTCATATTTTACCTCGGTCTGGACATTGCTCCTGAGAGTTGATAAGAGTAAAAGGTATAGTTTGCTTCTTACATACAAGATGATCTAATCTTACTGTTTGTGTCGAATGGACAGGTGTGATACAGATCTTTACTGTTAAGCCCTTTTATATTGCCTCGGAATATCCAAGTTTCTTGTATTGCGGAAATGTCGAAGTCATTCCTCTTCATTAGAAAGACAAGATTGGAGCTATGCGCTTTACTGTAATGCATATTTGAACTATCTTCTTGGCGGTCAGTTTTTCTTACATCGTTACGTCGTACTCTTATTTTGCATCGAGTAATCCCGACACGTACTTTGTTTACATTCTGGCGAAACAGTGGCATTGACTTATGGCTGACTTCCGTACCTTGTGTCCTCCTACCTCTATAATTTCCCAGTTCCTACTGAGGAATTCTGGGATTGGATTATTTTGAATCCTTTGAACGTGATCAGCCAAATAGGGGATATTCTCAGCGTTCTTTAAAATAGTTCCGTCAAGGATTCTTATTTGCAACAATTGCCTTTGTAGGTTGGATAGTTTTCGTTCTGGACCACTAAGATCAACAACTGTGACCCAAAAACTATCCTGCAGATTTGGTGTTTCTGCCTATGATTGGAGAGACTGTGTCGTCATGCCGTCTCCCTTGGAAAGTACCAGCAGTTGGTCAAGCTTTAGTCGCAACATAGACATTACCAGCTGATGGTCTGATAGGTTTAGCCACGACTGAGGTGGAGGGCTTACAGCTCTATCTCCTGTCTGCTTCCTTCATTCGAGAGGATAGCTCCTCGGTAGTAGTTTAGTGACCCTAGCTCAGCCTAGTGCTTTCTGTCCTTGTCCGTAAAGTGGTCAAGATTACGATTATCAAACCTTCTTAAAAGCGTCAGCACGTTTTCCTTAATTTTTAGAAGATCTTGAGCCTCTGACGTAGTTGTGGGTTGTAGTACGGTGTTCCTCGTTATGCTTTCTTCCGCAGTTTCAACATCCTTGAAAGTTACCAAGCTGGCCTGACGCTTCGGATCGGCGCGTAATAACCGTACAAGAGCTGCCTAGTGTTTTGTTTTAAGGATGGGATGGGATAGGGTATAAGATGATCCACGCAGAGGATTGTAGCCTTCTCATAAGTTTTGGTTCAATTTTCTTACAAATTGTTTGTAGTTTGATATGTATTCCTCTTTTTGTCTACTTCAGTGGTGTAAAAAGTGCAAAAGGTAAGTACCAGCTAAAGTAAATTTGTTCCCTTATTTTCAATGTTGAGAAATTCTTAGAATTCTTTGCCTTTTTCTTGTGGCTTACTCATTGTTTCAAGAACCGTAGTATTGGTGTCCATTTGCGCTTAATGTGCAAGCAATCTTTAAAGCCCGTTTGCTTTGACCAACAATTTTTAGAAGATTGTGTTGGCTCGGGAGATTTGCATAACCCTCTTAAAAATGAAATAAGTCACAGGACTTAAAACAAATTTTAACTTTTTATAAAAAAAATAATACAAATATTGTAAATGTCATTTGTTAAATACCTAGAATGGAAACAAAATAATTATCGAATAGTTATTTTAGTATAACATATAATACATTTATATCCCAATAAACTTATACTAAACTATAAAACAATCTGAATGTACAATTTTTAAATTTCAGAAAATTTAAAAATGGCAGGCAGACCAAGAAGAACCCGCATATATGGCGCCAACTACAATATTGGAGAGAGTTACTATAAACCAACATTAGACAATCTAAATCGAAAACAATTTGGAAGGCAAGTACTCAAAATATATTTTTATTTTTGGGTTGAGTACATTTTTTCCCAAGACAAAATTCTCAGCAGAAATTTGTTTAAACATCTTAAATTATCAAATAAAAATAATGAATCACTACTTGAATATCTTTCTTTAAGATAAAATAGTTGAGTTAATGTCTCATGAAATGTTATGCACAAAGTTTTTTTTCGTTGCGCCTGGAGGTAGGAATCATCAAGCGAAACTACTGGTCCGTCGTAGAAATCTGTATACCGTATGTCTTATACAGAAGCAGTTTGTTGTATATGCCTATCTTTGAGTATCTTCCGAGTAACCAATACATTTCTCGATAGTCTATTTGATTGTTGATGCTTAAAATCATATAAATAATGTCAAAATGTGAACGTTTATTCCGGAATTAAAAGAAATCGGTGCATATGTGAATAATAATAATTTTCCGTTATTGCCCAAAACTAAAAATCCCGTTTATGGATAGATGAGCAAAAACTAATTATGTAGAATTGTTGCAAACAGTTATAAAAGTACATAAATTAAATTTCATTCAGTTTTACAAAAAAAATTACAAATATTTAAATTTTATCGAAAAAAAAAATTGGTATGAAATTTCGTTAAAACTAATATGCTAATAGTATATATATATAAAGTTTAATTAAAATGTTTAAAAGCATTTTCAATAAATCCCTTTTGAATAAAAAAACAAGCAAATAAATCATTAAAATTTTATTAACAAGTATAACAAAAATAAATATAAGTTCATCCATGAAATAACAATATAAACTGCTACTCTCTTCTTCTATATATATAATGAGACTCTCTACAGCATTTTCGGAAACAACGTCCATTTCCCACATTTTTGGCTCCACCCCGTACTTAACGTGTTGGGCACACCCATGCGTCAACGTTGCTGACTGCAGTTGAAAAAAGGGCTTTATTTCTACAATCCTAAAGAACTTATTGTGGCTAACCACGGATCCTTTCACTTGAGCCCAAACCAATTCGATTGGGTTAAGCTCGCAGTGATAAGGAGGAGAGCGAAGCACTTTGTGTCCAGCAGCTTGGTCAATATCGTCAATTACTTAGGTTTCGTAACGGGTTTTAAGACGCTTTACGATGCTCAAAAACTCAGCTTCAACTATATCATCCCCGAAAGAAATATTGTTTGACCGGAGCCAAATCTTTATGTCTCCTTCTTTTTGTTGCAGTCGATGGAGCTTTATTCCTCTTTCGTGAATGAAATGATGCGTTATCCAAAACAATAACAGAGTTGGAATCCAGGAGCGAAAGTGTACCCTTGAACCACTTTTACTTCAGCATTTATGTCTTCATGATAATCCCCACTGCTACCAGACACGAAACTTATGAGTCCGCCATCTACGAAACCTTTTGAGCTTCCTATGTGCGTTATTATTAGTCTTTTACCTCTTCCCGATGGTGAACGCAGTCCCTCGTTGAACGCTTGCCGTGGTATTAATATGGCTGGGTCCATCCAAACTTTGTCTCTTGTATGTCCTTCGTTGAGCCAAGTCTCATCAGTAAAGTAGATTGTTCCGTTTTCTGCCCTTAGTTTTTCTAATTTCGCGAAAGTATCGCCTTCTCCATATTATGAGGTCACTTCTTTCCAGAAAGACACACGAAACATCAAAATACTAGAACTAGATCCTTACGATAATACTCACAGTTAAGAACTTTTTTCAATGCCCTCAAACCAAAACCTCCTTAACAGAAACCCAAGAAAAAAAACTAAGCGAGTCACCAAACAGCAGTTATTGTATCTCTGAACGCACTTTAATTTTTTGTGGTTGAGTAGCAGCAGCCACAGCCATAATTGACAATTAGTGAATAGTGCGCTGAATAAGGCGTGTGGATTTACGTCGCATACAATAGGAATTCTCTGGCATTTAAAAATTTTTATGGGAAAAATCAAAATTTGATAACAAATGCATGAAAAAGTTTCTACTAATATTTTTTTTTTTTCAAAATTTGTGGTCAATGCTTATTTCAATTCTAAATCGAACACAAAAAACCGAATGGTTTTGTCTTTTACTTTTTGAGATAACTACAAATTACTAAAACTATTTTTGAATGATTATGTTCATCATGAAGCGTTACCCAGAATGCACCACTCACGTGGAGGTAGATTTGCTTTGCATTACGCGTCCCAGATAGTCAGGAGTCAAGTCAATTTTCAATGTATTAAAAAGGTATGCAAGTCTCGTCAATGAAGTCACCGTCCGTACCGGTGTTACTGTCGAGTACATTGAGGAGCCGAGGTTTTCTTGGCGATAAGACACCTTTTAAGTGCTCACTGTGAACGGTGGGAGGATCGAAGTCCTTTGGTTGCAAGCCCTAATATACTTCATCATCGATTAAACATTGGTACACTTTTTTTTTACGTCTAACGAAAATTCAGTGATTTGGGATCCAAAGTTGTCCGTGTCATATATTGGTGAAATTGATTCGTTGTTTAGCGGCATAAAGTTGTTTTTTTCAGAAGCTTGTTCTTCGTAACTTCATTAGTCGTAGAACTAGGGAACATTTTCTCAACACCTCTGGACTGGTGAGCCCTGTCGATACAAAAGCGACTGGTGTTGGGTTTTCAACGCCGCCAATGATAATATAAGACTATATTATTTCAACTTTTTCACGGTACCTAATAGTTAAAGTAATATATTTTCGTAGATTTACTAAGCTCATTTTAATGTCTTGATGGCACCAAGCGATTAATTACTTATTTATATATATTGATTTGCAATATTATTTAAAAAAAATCCTTAAGTTTTAGGTTGAGATTTGCGATAGCACCTCGCGAACCTCTAGCCGACATTGAGGCCCATGGAAAAATGTGCCGATAGATTGGTTGATTGTGTTCCTACATTCATATTCACCGCGCCAAGAATCTTAAAGCCTTGGGATTTCACGTCTTCGATAAGCCTTTTCTTACACAATACGGATGGATTCCACTAACCAAGACCGGTACGAGTTTTTCGTACTTTTTTTTCATAAGTTAACGATTGAATATTTTATGCGTCTAATTTTAGAGACAGTGCTCGATAAGAATCAGAGTCTACATTAATTTTTCACACGTTGTTCCGGCGCGGGGTTATGTTGTGCAGTGTACTTTTGATTAGATTATGAAGTTTTCCGTAGTACTCTATCCCGATGACATTTATTGCGGGTGGTTTCGTAAGGCGGCTTATTTTCTTTTTGTAACACTTCATGTGAGCTGACAGCCTTACGCTTTTTAGTACACCTTTTATTAATTGCCAGATTAGTTTCACGCCTAAGTTCTTTATCGTTCGTTAAGTATTTATTTGCTGAACTGTTTGGTGTTGTCTCGAGATCTTCCGGTGCACGAAGGTTTATAAGATTCTCGTTTTCATTTCGCATATAATCTATTTCCTCTTTCGTGTCGGCGAATTTTGCACGTCCAGCTGTACTCATTCTTACATACTTAAGTGGCGCTACAGTCCGGAATGACCCTGGGCCTCAACTAACATGCCTCTCCAATTAGCCCGGTCCTTAGCTAAATGCCACCAGTTGTGCACTCCAAATTTGTTGAGGTCGGTCTCTCCTTGTGCGCTCCATTTAAGGTGTAAGTATTGATGTCCATTCGTTCTATATGTTTTAGTTATTTTAAATGTCCAATGCGGAGTTTTTTTTTGACCTGTGGCATGTCGCTGTACAGGTCCCACCAATGATGTCAATATAGTCGTCGTCGCATGCTAGTAGTTGTACCGATTTTTGGAAAATTGTGCCTCTGGTGTATGCTCGTGAGTTTTGCACAATCCTCTCAAGAATAAAATTGAAGAAGTCACATGACCATCGGGCAAATGATGCTGAGGTTGCTTCCTTCAGGCAGACTTTCTTCCGATCAGATTTGGCTTTTGAGTTGTTGGATGCTACTTACCAAGTCGGGACGGGAAGGCCGTCATTTCCGACAGCCTTATTAAGATTGAGCTCAGATATTGCTATCCTCACTTCACTCATATCGACAGGATCCTGTTCAAGCCTTGCATGCTTGGCCTTGACGTTTTACACTTTGGTAAGACTTGCGAACATCGTTAATGGAGTGGCACTTCTCAATGTCCTCGATCGCTCATAGGTTTTGTCAAGGAGCTCATAGAAGCAGCCCTTAGCTATATCATCTATTGCTGGTACCCCTCCTGTTCAATGTTCTCACAGTCCAGGTGCAAATACGAACTACGTTGTTCGTTTTTCGTTTAGCTGGGTTGCTATGTAACAGTTAAGTTTTTCCGTGGCCTGGAAGGCCAGTTCCAATTTATTAGATACCCCTGGGATACGAGGCCATCACCACTAAGCGCTGCCGTTGGCCTTTCGGTTCATCTGCCACCATCTCTGTTCCAAGGTCCTGACTAACCCTTGAAATTCCTAGACAACATGTTGTCCGAATATGTCGAAGCAGCTTGTCTTGTTTTGTCTGAGACAGCAAACTGTAAGCACTTTATGTGAAGTCAGATTCTATAGAATAGAATTGCCAGTTCTTATCTGAATAAATTATTAACATAAAAAAATCAGACGTAAACCAAAGAGCCACCTATTGTAGGTCAGACGCTCTTAGATTTGGTTTCGCCGTCTGATTTGCTTCGGATAGACAAAGCAATCATTTAGTTCTCGATTGAAACGTTAGCTTAAAAACATACAACTTCTAGAACAAATTTTTATGTAACACAAATACAATCAAAATGGTTTATTAATGTTTCAAACAAAAAGGAATTAATAACAAAATGGTTTAATGGCCCACTCAATCCCATCATCAAGTTCATTGTCCGTTCCTACAGTGTATTTGTAAACATTTTCAAAACCGTCATTGGCTGGATAAACTGTAAGGAATTTCGAAAAAGTGTCTGAGCAATATCAATAGATTTCCTATATGTATATATTTCATCAAAAGAATGCTTATTTGAGACTGGAATATTTTATTTAAACACACTTTTATTTACAGAATTCTATTATTTGCAATATGGTTAACAGTTTAATCACTTCAACTCACTTTTTTGAAATCACATACCAACGATAAAATTATTAATTTCCGAAATTCACTTAGGTAATTCAAAATGGTTTATTAATGTTTCAAACAAAAAGGAATTAATAACAAAATGGTTTAACGGCCCACTCAATCCCATCATCAAGTTCATTGTCCGTTCCTACAGTGTATTTGTAAACATTTTCAAAACCGTCATTGGCTGGATAAACTGTAAGGAATTTCGAAAAAGTGTCTGAGCAATATCAATAGATTTCCTATATGTATATATTTCATCAAAAGAATGCTTATTTGAGACTAGAATATTTTATTTAAACACACTTTTATTTACAGAATTCTATTATTTGCAATATGGTTAACAGTTTAATCAC
Source organism: Rhingia rostrata (assembly GCA_949824845.1). NCBI lineage: Eukaryota > Metazoa > Arthropoda > Insecta > Diptera > Syrphidae > Rhingia > Rhingia rostrata. Next base: position 74,079,120 of record OX463757.1, on the reverse strand, counting down.
TTCAACTCACTTTTTTGAAATCACATACCAACGATTAAATTATTACTTTCCGAAATTCACTTAGGTAATTCACTCAATCAACTCTATTCAAATCATGTTCAGGTCATAATTTACACTAACTAAATGGTTGTCGCTTCACCTCTAATTATACCACTCCACATAGTGATAAAGAAAGATATGCCATATTTTTGGAGGTTTCCGCAGTTTCTAGATTTTTCGTGAAGTGGTTTTGAAAGATACCACTATTCCAGTCATTCATTCCGGTGGGCGCATCCTGTACCACTAATGAACACTAAATTGATCGTTTCGATTTTAACACATCGCACACTGCAATCTGAATTTATAACACTATGATAAGAACATTCAATAGTGGTCAATTCTCAGACGCGATAAACTCCCTGGAATGCTTAAGCAGCTTTTAATTGGCTGAGTTAAAATTTGTCTTAAATCTTTGATGCTTTTAGTTTGTTTTGAAGTTTTTTTTATAGGAATAAAAGTCGTAATCCAATGATGCCAAGTATCTTAAAATTATTTTTTGTTCTAATTTGTTATGGTGTCCTTGACTTTTGCAGTGGATTTAGAAATAGAGGCAACTTACAGAACTGAAACGAGCATTTATATATCCTATATGCTATATGTCATAGACGTTTATTAGCTTTGAATTTTATGGATGACATGGATTGTATCTTTCTAATATAATTTATTTATCTTTTTGTACTTATATTCTTAGAATAAATATATACAGTGCGGTTCACATGGTTAGCCGCACCATTTTTCTCTCAATAAATTGCAGTTTTTCATGAACTACCAAACAATGCATTTATTGGAAAGGTTATTAAATTCTCTTCGAAAAAAACTAAATTCAAGATTAGTGAGAGACACTTAACGGTTGTTTTGATGTCTTTCTTCCCACTAGTGCAAAAAAAGCTCAAATAAATCGATCACTTGGTTAGACGCACCTGTTAAAAGTTTTAAAAAGAAGAAGTTGATCGATTGCCATCATTTTTTTTTTGCTTTTTTATTATTATTTTAATTATTTTGCACAATTTCAATACTTTGTACAACCTCCGCGACTTGAAATGACATCAAAAATTCTACTTTTAAGCGATTCATACAATATTTTTAAATAGTCTAATGAAATCTTAGACCAGGCTTCTTTAATTGCTGCAATAAGCTCCTCACAGCTTTCATACTGCTTGCCTCCTTCATAAATTTGACGGGTCAGCCATCCCCAAAGGTTTTCAATAATGTTTATATCAGGTGAGTATGGTGGCCACGGCAACAATTCCACATTTTCACTAGCGAGAAATGCTTTTACAACGTGCGCGTTGTGGATCGGAGCATTATCTTGTTGTAAGATCCACTGGATTGGTCCAAAAAGCTCTCTTATGGCTGGAAAAGCTGTTTGCAAAAGAGCTTTATAAGACATTCCTGTCATTTTGTGAGACACAAGAACCAATTCAAAGGCACCATAGTATGAAATGGCCCCCATACCATTACTCCTCCTTTCTTGGAATGGTTGCGATTCAAAAAGCATTCGTCTTTGCGGATATCATAAAAATAAAAATTATACCCATCAGGACCATCTAGGTTGAACTTTTTCTCATCAGAAAACACCACAGTTCTCCAATTTGAAACACTCCCAACCTGAGTATCCCATGCCATATGAAGACGCGCGAATTCCAACCAAAGTTCCTTTCTTGCAGCGTTTAGTGGTGGTTTTTTTTGTAACTTTTTGAATTTCAAGTGTGGAGCACCTAAAATAGCTCGACGCACCGTTGATTTGCTGGCACTTACCCCCGCTAATTGTCTGATTTTCATCGTGGAGTGTGCTGAATTTGAGGCAATCTTATTATCTTTCGCTCCTCGTGCGGTGTTAAGGCTGTTTTTGTCCTTCCTTTGTTATTTTGTCCATAGGTAGCAGGGTTTGATAAAAAAATTTCGAACTGCTTTATCACTTCTTCCTATTTTGCTTGCAATTTTCCGCATAGAAAACCCTTCTGAGTGGTAGGCCTCAATGTTTGCCTTTTCCGCCACCGTCAACATTTTTGTTCTACCCATATTCACTTTAAACACTCGGAAAAACTTTAATAACGTTTATTCATTAACAAAATTTAATTTGCATTACCCAGCATTAAGAAATAACTGTATAAATTCGTGCGTCTAACCAAGTGAACCGATTTATTTGACCTTTTTTTGCACTAGTGGGAATAAAGTCATCAAAACAACCGTTAAGTGTCTCTCACTAATCTTGAATTTAGTTTTTTTCGAAGAGAATTTAATAAACAGGAGGTCCCGCCATCGTGCAGGAAGTATACATGCACACATGAATGGTTCTGCGAAAGCTAAGCCTTGGATACTAACGTGCCTGTAGCGCCAAAAATCTGTTTTATATTATTGATCATATTAAGAAATAGAAATTAATTTAAGATTTAGACAGGTAAACTAAAATAATTTTTTTTATTTACATAAGCAGCACTAAAGACGATGCCGTAAGCTTTGGAATTGAAAGCCAAAAGCGAGATGTTAGTAGTGAACGACCAAAATCCATTTTTAAGAGATCACTAACTGAAGAACCGACGTTTTTCGACTATCATGGAAGAGTTGCAACTAATGCTCCTTTAATAGATGATGACCTGGATGAAGATGTAAAAATTATACATATTTAATATATTCAATAAATACCATCTCTATTCTTTCACTTTCAGGTGCAAGCCACATTAAGAAAAATTCGTGAAGTAAAGAAAGCAAGTACATATTTTCAAGATGATAGTAACGATTTGCTTGATGATCATTCTAAGAAAAGGAGCTTAGACGTTGGGCGTGTATTAAAGGTATTTTTTTTTTTTGCCTATGTTGATGATATATTTGTGGTCACTAATTTTATCAATTTACGGGATGAGGGACGGTATTAATAATATTATAATTAATATATATTATATAATATTTGAAGTCCTTTACCATGATAAATACATATTAGGCTTTATTAAAAAAAAGTCTTAAATTAGGAAAATATTGAATCCTAAATTAAGATTTGTACGCAATTCGATGTATTTGTTTGGTCAGCAATTAGTCACTGTTGCACAGAACTGCTTAAAATGAGCGTCGAGAAATGTAACCCAAAATTGTAGGCAACATAACACAACTTTATTAATATGCAAAACTAAGTGGTTTTATTAGAAAAATGGGCAGTATGCGTGTTTTTTTCTGAATCTTTATAAAAAAAAAGTTGGCTTTTAGCTTTGTCATTTGAATTAAATGGGATATTATTATAATAGGTCGTATTTTCAATAATTGGAACGAAATTCCTTCCTTATAAAATTACATTTTCTGATATAAAATACAAGTTCTTTGCTCTTAATTAAATAAAATTACCCGCCACATGTGAACACTGATAACGAGGATAAGGAATAATCCATGAGCGAGCTTTCCATGTCATCCCTCAGTTGGTATACCAAAAGTCAAAAATTAGCTACAGGATAAATTTTAGCGAGCTGTTGAGCAGGTTAAAGTTTTGAAGTCTCTTTTCGCCATACTAATGTCAATTATTATCACTGGCTAAAATCTTAACGCAATTGACACAAGGCCTAAAAGTCAAAAGTCGTATTTTGCTTTTTTCAAAAATTTAACCAACAAGAAAATACTTATTGAAAAAGATAAAAAAGTATGTTTGTATCCAAAGACTGAAAGTTAAAAGTATTTTACAGATGTCTGTTTTAAAAGTTCGTTGCAGATACAATAATTAAATGATAGGTTCCACTGATGTCTGCTTTAAAACTAAATTGCAGACACAATAATTAAGTGATAAATTTGATGCGACTCGTTCAAGCTTTACCAGAAATGTAGAAGAGCATTGTGTTCGATAAAATCCTTAGTTTATTAATATAATTTTTTTTTATTATTTATTAAAATATAAACACTGATAGCATATTTCTTTTTCAGTCTTTCTATGATTCCGAAGACAGTGATAACATTGGAATGAGCAAATTGCAAATGAAACCAACATTTTCTAAATCCGAAAATGTTCAGTCTACTTCATCAGCATCGTTAAGAGCAAATGCTACCAAGGAAAGATTAGCTAACATTGAGTCAGAAATGTCAGAAAGATTTGAAAAACAAATTCAAAGAGAAAAAAGATCCGAAAATCTCAAGAAATTTTTGAGTGAAACTGATATTGAGACCACCAAATCTGTTAAGAAAGTTACATTTTGAAAATGAAAACAATTTACGTTAATGCCAAAGTGTTTAAGAATCGAATACCGCAAAATAAATATTATTGTTAAAAATCATTTCTTTATATTAAATTGTTTGTTTATATAAACGTGTATCTGTACTAACTTCATAAAAGATACTTATCCAAGTGGATAAAGCCAAAAATGTTGACTTTTGATTGCAGAGTGGGATGTGGACAGATATAAGAATGCGTCTGTTCTTTTTTAGGTGTTGATTAAAGACTTAGAACTTAGTTACGGTGGGTTTGTGTGTGGAAAATGGCGTACATATGCATGCGCTGATAATGTTCTCCATTCAAGCATTTCATATAAATACAATTATCATTTAAAAGAAACAAAAACAAAACCAATAGAATTTAACAAAGTTATTTCTAATTAATCATTTTTGTAAACTGATTATGATTTGTCTACTTCGTTAAAATATTAGCTATTATTACATCTGTCGAAGCGTATTTCAAAGCAATTTTACCTTCGTTAACAATCTGTCGAACAAAATGATACCTAATATCTCCATGTTAAGTTTTGCGAGGTTGAATTCTCGCCGTACACAACGGTTGGGGTGTCCGCCTCGCAACAGCTAATCTCAATAATAAGATGTCGAATAGCAACTCCTTTTTTCTCGCTATTGATTAAGCCATGTACTCAGCTTCGTTGCTACTGAGAGCTACAACGCGTTGCTTCTTAGAATTCCATGATATTGGATTTGCAATCGACTTTGTCGCCGTATCCTTCAGCATCGACATAACCTGCAAATTCTTGCCCATACTCTTTGTAGTGCAGTTATAAGTCCACCGTATTGTTATAAATTCGGATTGCATGTGTGAACATACCCTGATGTTTGAAAATAGAATGGATTCATTTAGTGCATAGTGGTATCTTTCAAAACCACTTTTCGAACAATCAAGAAATTGTGGGAATCTTCGGGAATATGCCATCTCTTTCTAGGTCAGTATGTGGATTGGTATAAATAGAGATGAAGCGACAACCCGCGAGCAATTCTAAATTGTGACCTGAACGTGATTTGAATAGTGTTAACTGAGTGAATTACCTATGGTGAATAGTGCGCGAATTTAATCGTTGGTATTTGATTTCAAATAAGTGTAATTGTATTGTTAAACGAGAAACCGTTTTGTAAATCATAAAATTCTAGAAATAAGAGTGTGTTTAAATAAATGATTGTTAAATATAAAAGAGAAAAGTGTTTTATCATTCGAAGCCCGGCTTTATTCTACAGTATATATTAAATACCGTAGAATATGCTTCACGCGAGCAAGGTGTTCGTTGTGGGGATCCTTGTTCCGCTGCGCCAACTGAATGCAAGATGTCTGTCGGGTCGTTAAGACCAACCACATAAGCTCGCCAATTGCTGATTAATAGAAGCCCACATTTACCTTTCGACATTGATTGCTGTCACTTGCCACCTGGTGCTTTGTATCTATTGAAGTAGCCGCCAGTCTGAAGCTCACCCTGCCATGTGGTCTATGATGTAGTGCAACTGGCCCAATGTGATCTCGCCTTATTCACATTCACGCTGAATCCACATGGCAAGGAACATCTGCAACTGACCATTATCAACGCATTCGAATGCATTTGAAAGAACCGCTTTGATTTTGGCCAATTCTCGTTTCGATTGGAATGCTATAATGAGATCATCAACGTTATCCAAGATTAGTGATTAATTACCTTTTTCACGCTGCTTGTACAGTCAGGGCTCGTTGTCGCATGGAACAAACCCAACTTCAAATCACATCCACACCATCAAGTGGATGCTTCATGTAAACGGTATCATTAAGAACATTACGACATCCATCCTGTAGCCGGGTTTCCATTAAACAATTAGTGGAACCTAACGAAGCGGTACATTATATAAAATATTCTTGGCAAAGACAAGCGAGCTCGCTCAATGGCCTCACTTCCTACACCAGATGGCGTTGGTGTTGTTGTCGTTCCCATACGTCGCAACTCGATAGAGTTGTATACGAGTTGCTGTGGGAATGCTTCCATGGAAATCTCAGATGAAGCGAGACAAAGAGATGGATTGAGAGGAAGATAGTTGGATGGTGAACAGAGCCAAAAAAGATACAGCGAGCCGATAGATACTAAGAGTTGTGCGCTTGAATCGTAGTTTGCTTAATCTTAATACGTAATATATATGCGGGATTGGAAGATCGGCCAGACGGAACGATAACGAACATATACAAAGTGGGCAAAGACCCAGACGAAAGACTTTATACACACAGTTACACGAAACACATGCATGCAGCCAGACGAAACCCAAAAACACAAGCAATAACCAACATATTTTTTTTTTTTTTGTTTTTTTTTTATAATTTACACGTACTCAAGGGGTTATGAATACCCTTTTATATGTTATGTATAGGAAAGATTTTGGATGTGGTGGAGAATTAAACTCCATGGGTTGTGTCCGAACTAGCTTCGGGGAGTCACTTTTTCTTGTGTTCGTTAAATTTGAAGAAATTCAAGATGGTGTGCAAGTGAAATGGATTTTGGTTGGGATTGAACGCGCAACCTTCCACTCAACAGACGAACACATTACCACTACACCGCGGCCACCCACCAACATATACCAAGTACAAGACAGAGACCCAGACGAAACATACACTCAGAGAAAAAAATAGTCAATTATGATTATTTTTAAACTATTTTAATAATAAGAATCGGGAACACTATTTTTAATAGTTAAAAATTGTTAAATATGACTACTTACATTGTCAATTAATATGTTTTTTTAAATCAACTATTAAATTGTGAATATTATTAGTTGAAATAATTATTTTTAACTATTTTATTGTCAGTTAATGTTTTTCTTAAAATCAATTATTCAGCAGTAAATGTTACTAGTAACAATAGTTATTTGTGACTATTTTGATTGCTAATGAATTTTTTTTAAATTGGCTCTTAAATAGTCAATATAACTACTAAAAATAGTTAAATGTGACTATTTTTATTGTCAATTGATTTTCTTAAAACTTTGCTTTTAAGTAGTAAATTATAACTATTTAAGCAGTAACATATTTTCAAGGTATTTATAACTCAACCTCATCAGCTTCAATTAATTCAAACTATTTTTATTCTCTTCCATCTGTTGTTGATTGTTCCTCCTACATCTTTGATGTCAGTGATGTTCAAACTACCCTAAACAACTTAAAACCTCAACGTAAACCAGAAATTTTGGGTTTTTTTCCTATCGTCCTACGTAATTGTGCAAGTTCACTTTGTTTTCCATTGTCAGAATTATTTAATCAATCCCTTGCTAATGGAATTTTTATTGATGAATGGAAGGTGTCTACAATAGAGCCAATTTATAAAGCAGGTAATAAAAATAGTATTTGTAACTACAGGCCAATTACTAAGCTCTCGGTCATTCCTAAAATCTTAGATAGTCTTGTAAAGGATAAACTTTCATTCACAATCACGCAACATATCAGAAAATACCAACATGGTTTTTGGAAGGGTAGATCAACTGTCTCCAACTTAGTAGAATTTACTAATTTCTGTATGAAGTCATTAGAAAGTCATAATCAGGTGCATGTAATATACACTGACTTCGTAAAAGCCTTTAGTAGAGTAAACTTGAATATTCTCATAAAAAAACTGAAAGCTTGTGGCTTTTATGGTCCATTACTGCAATGGTTTTCGTCGTATTTGCATAACAGGAAACAATATGTTGTTATAGGAGACTATTATTCTAAGGAAATTCAAGTTAACTCGGGTGTTCCAGAAGGAAGCCATCTTGGTCCCTTGATATTCATTCTTTTTATCAATGATCTGCCGGATTTATTAAAAAGTTGTATGTGTCTAATGTATGCTGATGATATAAAATTGTTTGCAAAGATATCAACAATAAATGATTGTCACATGTTGCAAAAAGATTTAAATACTTTTACTGAGTGGTGTAGCTTAAACGACTTGGTATTAAACGTTGAAAAATGTGCTTGTATGAGCTATAACCGAACTTTTCATCCAATCTACCCATATTATACATTCAACAGTACTCCAATAAAAGTAGTTGATGATTTTAAAGATCTTGGGGTATTTTTTGATAGCAAATTAACATTTAATCTACATATTAATAACATAGTTTCCAGAGGAAACTCACTTTTAGGTTTCATCAAAAGAAACTCTTCCGATTTCAAAGATCCTTATACTATTAAGGCATTATTTTGCAGTATTGTGCGTCCTGTCTTGGAGTATGCTTGTGTTGTTTGGTGTTCAACTACTATTTTAAATAAACAGAGAATTGAAAGCGTTCAAAAAAAATTTATAAGATTTGCTTTACGTCACTTATTTTTCAATAATGGCATTGAGGTTCATCATTCGTATTGTTCTAAATGTTTATTACTTGGAATGCAGACTCTTGAATCGAGGCGAAAAATGTATAACGTTATGTTTATTCGTGATATTTTATGTGCAACAGTTGATAGTGAGAATTTGCTTAGTTGTTTGAATTTGTATGCTCCTTCTAGAGCTCTTAGGCTAAGACCACTGTTATTTGAAAGTCGTCATAGTACAGTGTTTGGTCAGCGTGAACCTATCTCTTTGTCTATTCAAATGTTTAATTTGTACTGCACAGAATTAGATATATTTTTGCCCAGAAACATTTTTTAAAATATGCTAATTACTCTTATTAATCATTGAATAGTTTTATTATTTTATTATTAATTAATTATATTATATAATACATTTTCCATGTATCTCAAAATCTGTAGATTGAAAATCGTAGATTGAAATAAATAAATAAATAAATAAATAAATAAATAAATAAACATATAACGCCCCTTTAGAATATGTGCATAGTTTAATTTGACTATGTCATGTAGTTATTAAATGACTATAATTATTTATTTTTAACTGAACATATAGTCAACTTCTACAGCTTCACATTGCCATAAAAGTATCCTTGGAAATGTTTACCTGAATGTTTTGTACCTTTTCGAAATTCTTCAAAATTTCAACGCAAACAATTTTTTTGTTTTAATATATTTTTATTTGAGACTTCATTGACATTATATAATAATTTATAAAAACAATACAATTAATAAACAAGAATAAATTAGAAGTATTTAAGTCTAACTAATGTTTTGTTCGATGTAAAATGAACATAAAGTGGAGGGGAATTTATTTCGTTAACATTAAAAATAAAAGGTATTTTGTATTCAATCCCAAGTTCATATGACTCAAGATGTTCATTAAAATTTTTGATTTCCAATTTAAAACAAACAAAATAAATATCATTGTTTTGATCAATTAAAATTAAATGTATTCGAAAAAAACTTAAGCTAGGTTTAGAAACCGACACATAAAAATGTTGTTTATATTGTGTTCCTTTTGTATTTATTGATTTTGAAACATATACAGGATTATTAAATGAAAGTGGATTTTGACTATTAAGTAAGTAGCTGAGGGATGGATCCTCTTTAATAATTATTCTATTAAAATTAGATAAATCTGTTCCTTCATCAAAAACTTTTTCTTAAAGTAATCTAAATGAGATTGCTATTTGAAATTTAATCGCAATTGACCATGAAATATTTATTCTACTATTCGTGTTATAGGCATATTACTTTAAGGATTTATGTTTTGCTTCGAATCTAAAACAGCTTAAGAATTTTGGAGGACCGCTTTGCTCAATAATCGTTGCATAATGCACCAAAAAATGATGTTTTGGTTTTAATTTTTCATTAAAAATGTTTATGTACATTTCATTTAGACTCGCGACTAAGCTACGAATTAAAGTAGCTTTGTCTACATTAAAGGAAGGGCGTACAAGAAGATCGATTATTTTAACCATTTTTACTGTGAACATCCATACATCACAATTTTCTGGTACTAAATCGCCTATTAAAAGAGTAATATAATGATAAAAACACCACATTTCCCTAGCGGATATGTTTAGATAATTGTTCTTTAAATGGTTTAACTGAATAGCTGTTGGACAATATCCGATTTCGGTTTCACCATAGTCAAACATACGAATGCGAGCATTTAAGGTATCTAGCGAAAAAAACGTCCTTCTTCTACAAAGTATAAAATAATTACACAGTAATTATAATGAAAAATATACCGCACAAAATGTGGTTCTATGTCTTGGAAACACATTCTATAATATACGTACTTTTTCGATTATTCAATCAGGATAGACAAAAAAACAATAAAAACTTACCAACAAAGTTTTGATAGAGTATTTCCAGATTCCAGCTCTGCAAAACAGAATGCAGCTGTTCGTCTATGAATGAATCACACGTGGATGTTGTCTGCAGTTTATTTTTAGGCTGGTTTGCAAATTGTATTTCGTTTCCTTCAGAGTCCACATACTGAAGTGAAACTGTTTCTCCACTCGCGTCCAGTACATCTATTTCGTACTCTTCACTGACATAATTTGTATCGTTATTCATTTTAGTTTTGTTTTATTTACTTAGGCGTTTAGTTTTTTTTAATTCTATTTACTTACCACTTATGTCTTACTTTTGAGAACTTATTACTGCGAACACTCAAACCAAAATGGTCGATTCCAACAAAGAGATCTATACGCACGCCATGTAAAACTACTACCACATAGTTATTTTCAACGCGAAACTGCTACAACGTAGTCATTTTCAACTATGTTTTTTGTTGTTGTTTGTACCATAATGCATTAAATTACACTAATATTGACTATTTCATAGTAGGAAGTTATTACACAATAGTCAGAATTGACTGTTGTTGTTATTTTGCAAAAACTGGAGAAATAGTCGTTTATATAGAGTAAATATAAAATTAGTCGCAATTAACTATTTTGTATAGTCACTTAATAATTGATTGCATGTTTTTACTATTTTATTACTATTTCTAACTATTTTTTAACTATTTATAACATTTTGTTAGTCACAAATAGTCATTCGCTAAATTTAATTGAATTTTATAGAATGACTATGGCAATAGTTATCGAAGTTATTTTTTTTTTCTGAGTGTATGCATACACACAGGAATGAGAGATATAAGATTATGCATTTAGGTGTTCAATTTTTGCTCGTTCTGCGCAGCTACGTCACAGGTGACATATTAATTGAAAGCTCGTTGTAATTGTTGATTATTTACATAGGAATTGCGTGAAATTAAATTAAAATGTGTCTTTTTGTCAAGAAAAATCTTATTTTAAAAGTGTGTCAGCATGAAAGATTCGTTTTAATACATTGTTTATTGAATTATTAAGATGTTCTACTAATTTTCTACCTGATTGTAATGATTCTGTGAAAAAAGCAATAGCATTCGTATATATCATCACAATTGTATTTTCTCAAAGCGAAATAACATTTCAATAGTTTGTATTTTCTAAAATGTTATAGTGTGTCCTGTGTAAATGTATAATTTATTGCAACACATTGAGTCATTGCATGGTTTGGTTATGTATTCCTAGAAAGGAAAAGTGAAAACTTGTAATGATGGAATGATGAATAAAAGATAAGTTGTTCATTGAGAATTTGTTTTTTTATTTTCAATGTATTATTTTATTAAACTTTCTCTTTCTTTTATTTTTATTTTCTATAATTTCCTTATTACATGATCAATGATTCCTGGGGATATATCGAGCTTGTGTGCCCAACTTTGAAGTGTTCGGACACAAGGAAGAGGAAATTTTTTCTTTCGCAGCAATTTGTAAGCCTTAGCACTTGTTGAGTACAATGTGATAGACTGCGCTATATCCGCTTCCGACCACCGACAGCGTTTCAAACCCTTTTTTAATTTATTTACTTGACCTGAAATTAGTTTATATAGATGTATTTAATACATATACATTTTGAGTATTTTACCTTTTGTGAATATTTTTTGCAATTTATTCTCCATATTAATACGTTCAAACTCGGATTTGTTTAACATTTTTTTGAATGAACGTATTTGGAGTTGGTAATCTTTGCATTCTTTCATCATAGTAAAATTCTCTAGCTTTAAGCTTCCACTAAAAATGATTAAAGTTGTTATTGTAGGTACTTATAATAATAATCATCAACTTACATCTCTTGTTTTAAAAGATCAATTTGATGCTTCAACTGATTTGTAGTTTCGTCTACAACATCTACGACGTTGTTGTTCATCTCTATTTGATCTGCATCATCAGGTTTAGGTGGCTCAGGAACAATTGGGGGAACTGGGGTTTCTTTCCATAAGCTTGCGATCATATTCTGCTTTGTTTTATGTATCATTCTCTTATCCCTGGATGAAGGTACCATCGTGGACTGTGGTTCAACGGTTGGACAAGTTCCCGGCTTCAACTTGTATCCGTTTCTTTCGCATAATCCTTTAATTATATATTAATAATATGTAAGCAAGGACTTATGTACAGGAACATACCCATTTCAAATTGTAGATTCCTCTCGAAATCTTCTGCAGTGAAATGTGCAGAGCAAATTCGCGACGTTTCAGGATTAAAGTTGTCTTTCCTCCGACAAAAATGTATCCATTGCTTCTGAATACCGCCATCCTTAGGAAAGCGATAAAAGCGGATATTTAACTTGCCTTTATTATTATTTGCACTGCAATTGAACACTGCACACCTCATATTGATTTTTAAAATCTTTTATACTCAAAATTCAATGAAAAAATAATTTCTGTATAACCAATTCAAAATTAACGCGCGGAAATGATAATATCAATGCCTTCTTTCAGAAGGAAATAATATTCGCTTGTCTCCTGTGACGTAAGCAAGATAGCAGAAACGTAAACATAAATGGCGGACATGCGCAATGCGTAATCTGTAATACATCATTCTTGATATACACATAGGGACCAGCTGCACAAGCTATCCGCCATGATCGCTAGATGCCAGAAGACTTTTGGGTCAGTCTTTTATAAATACCCAACGAGAGCTGATCAACTAACCGACCAGAACCATTTTTTATCCATATTGAATAATAAAGAATTTAATTTAAAACAATAAAAGAAGCAAAAGACTACAATTGGGGGCTCAACCGGGATCGTAGATAGTTGATTAGAGATTATTAGAAGGTGGATGTGTTAATGTGTTGTTCTCGGTTGGAAAATAGTGCTGTGAAAAATTAGTAAAAGGGCATCATCACTTAATAGTATACTTAAAGTGCGCAGTAAAAATTTAATAAGACTCCAGAAGTAACCACTATGTTCTTCTACGCGTGAGTGTTAGTGAAAACGTTCGCCACGTAGCCAATAAACAGTGAAAAGAAATAGCCAGAAACAACCGCCAAGTTTTTCTGCGCATGTGTGTGTAGGCTAGTGACAGTGTTGTGTTATATAGTCTCGTAGCAGAAAGAAGAAAATATAGTTGGGTGCGCGAACGAAGAAATCGCAAGGAACGAAAGTGAAGTGGAGTGAATTGCACAGAAAGAAAACGACAGAATCAACCACCAAGTTATCTGCGCGTATGTGTGTGCGTGAATGTTAGTGACAAATAGTTGTGTAGTCACGTAACCAAAAAAAAGAAAAAAATGGGCAACAACAGAAGGCGATAGCGCATATTTCTCGACAAAATATTAAAGAAATAAAAGGAGAATTTGACGATATCGTTGCAAAAGCTCGTGTCCAGATCAAGTGGTGAAGAACGAAGACGACGAATCAACAGCGAGGCAGCGCAGCAGTAGAAGACTATATATATTTCAAGACATATTGTTTGTAAAACGGTGGTGGTTCGGTGAATTTTATGTAAGCCATTGTTGACTTGACGTTGGGCTTATATTTTTCTCTTTCCTTTTGATTGTTTAATTTAAAAAAAAATATAAAATAGGTAATCTAATTTTGTAATGGATGTCCAAGCGATTATGGGGTTGACAGTTAAGGTCTTACAAGAAAAATTAGGAGATTTAAATTTGGCAACGACTGTATTAAAATCGACTTTACAGAACAGACTTTTAGACCACTACCGACTGTCCCGACTAAAAGCTAACGACGAACAAGACCTAAGCGCGTCTGGTGAGGAAGAGCTTATCACGGTAAACACTCCGACAACAATGTTAAGAAGGTCATTTACTCTTAGAGACATAGAAGATTCTCTTTTAACGTTTGATGGTTCAGAGTGCACTGACATTAATCAATGAATCCTAGACCTCGAGGAGAATGCGGTCATCGTTGAGTGAAATGAACTGCAAAAATTTATTTATGCCAAGCAGGAGTTGCCAGACAATTTATTAGGAGTTTGTCAGGAATTGGGAGTCGCTTAAAAAAAGGTTGAAGACAGAGTTCAGCAGTAAGCTATCGTCTGCAGAGGTCCATAGTAAGCCGTCGTAAAAAACCCACTGAATCGTTGCAGGAGCATTTATACTCGTTGATGGAAATCGCTAAGTCAATAGCATTATATAAAGAAAGTTAGATAGAGTATTTGACAGATGGGGTTCCAGTTTCTCGACAAAACAAAATATGTTTATACCAGGCAAAATCAATTAGTGATTTGAAGGACCAATTCAAGCTGTACGAGAAGGTTCGTGGGTCTACTCAAAAATCATCATACTTAGGAGGAAACCAGCAACCATCGACTAGTACTCAAGCTGCGTCGAAGTCAGAGAAGAAGGAGAGGAAATGTAACAAATGTGGCGATGCGTCACATATAGATAAGGAATGTCAGGCGAAAACTTTCAAATGTTTTAGATGTGGACGAAAGGATCATCGATCCTTTAAGTGCAAAGCTAATAACCAACATCATGTGAAGGTAGAGAGGCATAATGTTTAAATCGCAACAACGAGGAAGACTATTTATTTCATACCAGAGGCCAGAGTTTGCATTGCCACCGGTTCAAATCGAATTTTTAAGTCGATAAATTAGAGATCACACAGTATCAGCACTGTTGGATACGGGTAGTGATTTATGTCTCCTTAGGTACGATTTTTTGTTGTTGATGGATTACGCTATGCACACAACTATGCCTGCTACCACGCACAGCATAGCTCATGCTACCACGCACATCGATACGCGTGCTGCCACGCACATTACTACGCCTGCTGCCACGCACACAACTACGCACAACACTACATTTGCTGCCATGCACAACAATACTACTGCTGCTACGCATAACATAAAGCATGCTGCCATGCACAACACCACTGAACATGTTCCGTCTAGTGCGACAGTGAACCCACACGCACCCGTGCTACCAGCTGAATCGATAGACTACTTCACGACCTTAGTCATCAGCTCGCCACCGTCACAGGATTTAGCAAAGGTAACTATAGAATTCAATAAAAAGATATTTGAGTTACAGAATGAGTTCAAACGACAAATGCAAGCAATACAAGAGCTGTAGTAACTAACAGTGATCAAATGAGGAGTGCAGATACTCAGCTACGCGATGAAATACACAAAAGCGATAATACCGCCATCAATTCAAATGAAAATGCTACAAACACCTGTGCCTTCATAAATCTTGCCAACCTGCCACAAGTACAGCTACCATCACTTCCACAGATCCGACCACAAAATCTTTCAGCCATCACTAACCCCGTCTCAGATCCCGTCACAAATGCTGTCTCGAATACAAACACAAACGGTGTCTTTTCTTCAAACATCATAACGACTACACATCGTGATCAAGGACAGTCAGTAGAGTCGTTTAATGTCAGTCAACAATCTTCTACCAATCGTAAAAAGAAAATATACCCCCTGCCTAAGTTTACGGGTCTGCCAGAAGATTGGCAAACGTTTGCTGAAGCATTAAGTAGCACCACGGAGGAGTTCGAGTATTCAGACCTGCATAGCATTATGCGATTGAGGGACGCGCTGGAAGGAAATGCCCGAGAGATGGTGGAATCGCTTCTTTGCAGCTCGAGAAATGTACACGCCATAATCGACACTCTGGAGGTGACATACGGCAGACCGGAAAGCTTATAAAATCACAAATACAGAAATTTCGCGCTATACCATAGCCGATGGTGATCTCGCTTTTTTAATTGTTTTTGCAGATAGAATCACAAACATGACTACATTCTTGGAGTCTGTTCGGGGTGAGCATCACCTCACTACCCCAACGCTATTGAGCGAACTGGTTGCCAAACTGCCAGTAGCCAGACAATTACAGTGGGCCGAAAAATGTTTGCAATTACAAACTTCTGCCACTGTAATCGACTTTAGACAGTGGCTATGTCGTATACGAAAACTCGTCAACATGGTCAACGATTCATTGCCGCCGATCACCTCAGCAGGATCTAACACGATTCGTAAAAATCCATCGTCTGCTGCTGTAATGGACCGTAACCATGGACACAAATATGCAATGATTTTTGGAATTTTCAGTGGACGATCGGTGACAAAAAATATATTCGATGAAAATCTGTTTCTCATGCCCGAAAAGTGGTCATCTAGCCAAGAAATGTTACACCAAGCGCAGATGCCGATTTGTTGGATGCCCTCATTTCCATCACCATCTTCTGCATCAACACAAGCTCGATTCTAAAGCATCCACTTCTACATCG
The DNA here is from genome assembly GCA_949824845.1 of Rhingia rostrata. Classification (NCBI taxonomy): domain Eukaryota; kingdom Metazoa; phylum Arthropoda; class Insecta; order Diptera; family Syrphidae; genus Rhingia; species Rhingia rostrata. The sequence continues at coordinate 74,062,459 of OX463757.1, read as the reverse complement.
ACGGACGGCCAGGCGCCTACCACTTCTCAAGAAAAACGGGTTTGCCACGCCGATGCGAATCAAGAAGACGATTCAGTTTTGTTCCAGATAATCCCAGTTAAACTGTATGGTAACAACAAATGTGTAGAAACATATGCCTGTGTAGACGATAAGGCCAACGCGACGACGATTGATGCTGATATAGTTCGCAGGCTTGGATTACGTAGACGAAAATAAATTTTAGAACTACAATGGCTAAAAAGTCAACAGAAGTCATCGAAGTGTCGATCAGCGGCAGCGATGTAAATGCGGTAGAGTATAAAATGTCGAAAGTTTTGTGACATCAAACTTGTGATGTGACCGAGTTGATGAATAAAACGGAAAATAGTCATCTTGCTGAGTTGCCGGTGTGTAATTATAACAGAATACAGCCAAAAATGATTAGTTTGACACATGCGTTCTTAACAGTTCCAATAGAAGTTCCAAGAACTACATCTCGGCCAGGACCTATCGCATCAAGAACTAGGCTTGGATGGATGGTATGTGGTCCAACGGACATCGTGTCATATAAACATATTAGACAGTAACCAATTAAGTTTTCAACGAATCGAAAATATTATGAACGCGTACTTCGATGTTGAAACCTTTGGTGTCAAAGCAGATGTAAAGCCGCTACGCTCAAGGCACGATGAGAGAGCTATTAAAATTTTGAATTTGACAACCAAGCGTCGTGGTGATCGTTACGAGTCTGGTCTACTGTTGCGTAATGATCATAGTTCATTGCCAGATAGCTTCCAGATGGCATTGAATCGATTGGAGAGTACCGAGAAGAAAATGGCAAAAGATCCAAAATACGAGATGAAATATCGTTCGAAAATGAATGAAGACATTAAGAAGGGTTTGCTAGACGTATGTCTATCGAAAACAGAAGCAGCCAAACGGAGCAAGAAAACATTTTATTTACCGCAATTTGGTGTAAGAAATCCAAACAAAAAAGGAATACGCTAATTTTTTGATGCTGCAGCCGAGTTCAGAGAAGCGCCAATTGCCGTGTGTGGTGACGTTAAGGAAATGTTTCGCCAAGTACACATTTTAGAAGAAGACTAAGATAGCCAAAAGTTTTTGTGGAGGGATTGTAATTCTACTCAGCCATTATCGACATACGTTATGGAACGGATGATTTTCGGAGCTACATGGTCACCAACTATAGCCCAGCATGTAAAGAACATCAACGCACAGAATTTCGCAGCTTAGTATCCACTCGCGGTAAAAGGAATCATTGAGAGATACTACGTGGATGACTATGTAGATTTTTTCAAACGGAGCCTGAAGCAATCAATGCGGTCAAGGATGTCATCCAAATTCATAAATCCGGCAATTTTGAAATGCGGAACATCATATCAAACTGGGAAATGCGGTAGCAAACAATTCAGTCAACGTGGAAGGAACAAATGCGGAACGCTTTCTTGGAATGCATTGGTCTTCGAAAATAGATGTTTTTTGTTTCTTGCTTAAATTCCATAAAGTTCCGGACGACATCATGATATTTAAACGCAAACCTACGAAATGCGAGATGATGAGAGTTACGATGTCTGTATTCGATCCGTTTGGGCTATTGTCAAATTTTACAGTGTGTGCAAAAATAATAATACAGATTATTTGGAAGGCTGGTATCCAGTGGGATGAGTAGATTCCGGATGGCATCTATAAGAAATGGAAGAAGTGGTTGAAGGAGTTGCCGAAATTAGAACAATTTAAAGTGCCAAGGTGCTATTTTTCAAAACTTAATGTGTGTGCGGTACATTTGCATTTCTTCTGCGACGCTAGTGAGGAGGCAATGGCTGTGGTGGCCTATTGGCGGTATGTGGAGTCGACTGCAGTCAAGCTGTCCTTCGTATGGCCGTGTGTTTGAAGGAGACAATACGGAAGTACCACAACGTCCAAGTGAGGCATTGCCAATTCTGGAGCGACTTACATACTGTCATACGGTGGATACGATCAGACCACCGTGTGTACAAGCAGTTCGTAGCAAATCGGGTGTCAGAAATTTTAGACACTACGAATGTAGCCGATTGGAGGTGGAATCCACCGAAAAGGCATGTCTACTTAAACAACAAGTCATCTCCGACGACAGCTGTCTTAGAGCGTTAAATCCGTATCTGGATCCGACTAATCTCATCCGAATAAATGGACGCATTGAAAATGCCACCCGTATCCCTTACTCTGCGAAGCGACCTGTAATCCTAAATAGAGGTCATCTATAGACACGCCTAATCATTGACAGTTATCATCGAAACATGTCATCTTAATACTTCAACCGTCATTAATGAGATAAGACAGCTGTATTGGATTCCGTCCATTCGTTCTTTGGTTCGCAGCGTTGAAGCCCGTTGTATCGACCGAGTGACCTCGTATATTCGCCAGTTCAGCTTTTCTGGATTGGACTTTTTTGGACCGATTACTGTGACTGTAGGCAGACAACGTCATAAACATGCCTTACAATACGAGTCCACCTAGAGATCCCGACGGACTTATCCAGCGACGCTTGTCTACTAGCATTCGCAATTTTATAAACCGAAGAGGTGTGCCAGTTCAGATAAGAAGTGACAACGGGACGAACTTCGTCGGAATTAGAAAGGAGCTTGCTGGAACGAACAATTTCATAGATTATGGATTATGACAACTTGGTGCCTTGGACGTCTGCAGTTGGAATCAAATGGATATTCAACACACCGTCAGACCCTAGTGCTGGAGGCGCTTGGGAACGTTTGGTACAGTCGGTAAAAAAGGTGTTGTTTGTTAATCTGATAGAATATGCACCACGTTTGGATACATTCAATAGCCTCCTGATTGAAGCCGAAAGTACCGTCAGACCCTAGTGCTGGAGGCGCTTGCGAACGCTTGGTACAGTCGGTAAAAAAGGTGTTTTTTCTTACTCTGAAAGAATATGCACCACGTTTGGATACATTCAATAGCCTCCTGATTGAAGCCGAAAGTATCATAAACTCGAGGCCTCTTACACATCTTCCAGTCACTCCTGAGGAACCAGAGTCACTTACGCCTAATCATTTGTTGTTGGGTTCCACTAACTCGACACAAACCCAAGCACCCTTTGAATCCAAATTATTGTGCCTTAGAAAGCAGTGGCGCATTCTGCAAAATTTGAAAAATTGTTTTTGGAAGATATGGGTCCAAGAATACCTGCCAGAACTCACCAGGCGATCAAAATGGTGTACCCCAACGAATCCTGTTGTTGTGGGTTGTTTGGTGTTAGTATATGATGACAATTCTCCTCGTTCCCAGTTTAAACGCTGCAGAATTTTAAATCTTTGCAATGGCAAATATCCGCCGATGTCCAGACGAACAGCGGAGCTTTGAAGAGGCCAGTATCGAAACTAGCTCTACTTGATGTTCAATCGACAACACCGGATGATGGTGAGTCTCCCCCTCCCGGGTCAGTTCACGGAAGTGGGGATGTCGTTGTTTACCCTACAACATAAACTGAGCTGAACGCCACCTTGTTATGAGTTACATCAAACAAAACCAATAAGTATAAACTTCAAAAAGAAAAAATATTGAATCTTTCATTTTTTCGCTGTATCTTGTCCTAACTACATGTTTTATAAATACTAATAATAAAACGCAACATAACTTCGCTTAAATTGATGGAGTTTTATTACTTTCACTCCATGTCAATACGGTGAGAAAAGGCAACAGATATCCTACAAGAAATGGACTTGGTCATCCGAGAAGAAAGTGCTATATTCAAGCAAAAGCAGAGTTCTGAGGAACTGAACAAAATAGAAGATGATTTGGGTAAAAACCTTGCAGACGCCAGTAAAACTAGTGTAGTTGAAGTAGATTAAGGTATCAGAATAGATGGTGTAAAGTCTAAGCAGAGTTCTGAGGAACTGAAGAGTATAATCGAAGTCGATTTGGGTGAAAACGTTGCAGGCACTAGTAGAACTGGTGTAGTAGAAGTGAATTCAGGCATCGGAAAAGGAAATGACAAGTTCAGACGAAAGCAGAGTTCGAATGAACTGAAGAGTGAGCAGGACGAGAGTACAGATGCACTTCAAGTCGTTTTAGGTGAAAACCTTGTATATACTAATCAAATTGGTATAGTTAAAGAGAGGCTAAAAGTGTCAGTCGGAGTTGGGGAAGAAGTGATGCAGTAGAGGAAACTGATAAAAGGAAACAAGAAGATCAGTTTGGGCTCAGTAACGTATTCGATGTAATTTGTGGATCAGCCAGCAAAGGAAAATTCCAGGAAAAGGTAACCATCGATCTAAACCACTTAAAGAATAGCGAACAAAAGTGTCTAAGAAAGATGATCACCGAGTATTCACCGGGAAAGGCTAAGACAACTCCGGTAGAAATGAAGCTAGTAATCAAAGATGAAGCACCTATTTGGCAGCCGCCTAGACGTACACCGATGAATGAATAATCCAATCCAGTTCGATTGATTGTGATTGCTTCAAAGAAGGATGAAACAAAGAGGCTTTGTTGCGATAATAGAAGATTGATTGAAAAGGTGATAAGGGAAAATTTCCCTATGGTGTCGATCGATCAGGTGCTGGAGCAGTTGCAAGGAGCGAAGATTTTTACGACATTGGATCTCAAGAATGGTTTTTTCCATGTCCCTATGGATCCAGACTCGCGAAAATATACAGCTTTCGTGACTTAGGATTCACAACACGAATTTTTGTATGTTCCATTTGGGATATCAAATTCCCCAGCAGTGTTTTGCAGATATATATTCGCCGTGTTTCGGACATTAATCCAAGCCGGAGTAGTAATACTGTATATGGATGACATGATTATTCCATCCAGGGACGAACCGGAAGGAATAGAAAAGTTGAAGTTGGTTCTTGAAGTAGCAGCAAGGTACGGGTTACACATAAATTGGGAAAAAGCCAGTTCTGGAGAAGAAGAGTAGATTTTCTTGGATATATTATTAAAGACAATGGAATCCAGCCGTCAGTTCAAAAGTCGAGAGCTGTTGATAAGTTTCCAGTCCCAGTCGACAAGAAAGCTCTTCAACGCTTTTTAGGATTAAAGTTATACTTTCGGAGGTTCGTTAAGAATTTTGCACTTATAGCTAAACCCTATTCCGATTTATTTAAGAAGAATGCCAAGTATGAATTGGGAGCTGAACAATTGTTGGCATCACAGAAGCCAAGAACAGTAAGAAGGATGGACTACTTTCTCCGATCGATAAAGGAGATGCACCATTGGAGACATATCATATTGATCATGTGGGTTCAATGGAAGGAACAAAGAAGCAGTACAATCATTTCTTAGTAGTTGTGGATGATTTTTCTAAATTCGTGTGGCTCCATCCCAAGAAGAGCACAGGAGCTGAAGAGGTCATAGAAAAACTGCGGAAACAAGCAACTATTTTTGGAAATCCCAGGCGAATAATCTCGTATAGAGGTACAGCTTTTTACTCCAATGCTTTTAGTGAGTACTGCAAAGCAAAAGTTATACAGCATTTATTTATCTCTACGGGAGTTCCGCGAGGGAATGGACAAGTGGAGAGAGTCCATAGAACCGTTACATCGATGTTAATAAAGGCCTGTCTAGGAAGTCAGCAGAACTGGTATGAGCTCGTGGACAAGGTCCAACAAGTTCTAAGCAACACTCCTCCTGGAAGTACTAAGGTTAGCCCATTTAGAATACTAACAGGGTTAGAGATGCGCATCCCAGAGTACCCAGACTTGGAAGCAATACTGACTGAAGAAGTTATGAAGGAGTTGAATGTCGAACGTGACGCAGTATGAAAGAATGCTCGTAAGAACTTTGATGCGATTCAGTTGGAGGACCGGAAATCACTCGACAAACAACGGGTATCAGGACAGACTTACCAGCTGTGAGAGTTAGTTGCCATTAAGTGAACTCAATTCGGCACCGTGATGAAGTTGCGACCTAAATTCTTCGGACCTTACAAGATAATAAAACATTCAAGTCATAGCCGATATGATGTCAAAAAAGTCGGAAACCTTGAGGGGCAAGGAGTACCGTCGTAAAGTATATGAAGAAGGCGGGCGAACGAAGCGTCAGGATAGCCGCTTGTGGGATTGGGACATCAGCCAGACCGAACGATAACGAACATGTACCAAGCACAAGACAGAGACCCAGAGGAAACATATGCATACGCACAGACGAAACTCAAAGACAGTAAACGATATACGCATAGGGACCAGCTGCACAAGCTATTCCCCATTATCGCTATATGTCAGAATATTTTTGTGTCAGTCTTTTATAAATACCCAACGAGAGCAGATCAACCAACCGACCAGAACCATTTTTTATCCATATTGAATATTAAAGAATTTAATCTAAAAAAATAAAAGAAGCAAAAGACTACATATATATATTGTAGTTTTAATGCGTTAAATAAAAATAAATATTTGATTAAGAACAAACAGTATTAACGCTACAAATTAATGACATTGACGTGATCAATGACGTATTAAATTAATGTGATTCATTTCCTTTTTAAATTTGAATATACCTACATACTTGTCTGCTGCGCATTGGAATACATATATATATATAATAAAATGATAGACATTTTGAAACTGCCGGCATTTTGGAAGGGTGATTGGGAATTGAGGATCACGCAAGTAGAAGCTGCCTTTGGTATCGCTCAGATTACGGTTAACCAAACTAAATTCAAAAACGTCGTCGCCAACGTTGCTCCAATTTTTTATGATTACTATTATTTTATTAATCACCACCGTTGACTGATAAATATCTAGATCGAGGATTCTTTCGGGCTTTGCCGAAGCCGAAGAAACAAAGCTCTACAGATTTCTCAAAGGAACAGCGCTCAACGATCAAAAGCCATTGCATCTACTGCATATGGCGGAAAACACCGCTGGTAACCAATGCAATGACAGATCTACAGAGACCCAGTAATGTGTATGCTGTTCGTCGAGAAGATGTTACGTGGCGGGGTACACACGATTTTGGCACCGAGAGTATCCTCCATAAATGCACCTGAAAAAAAATCCATACGATAAATTCTTGTAACATAGAGTCCGGAATGAACCTGGGCCTCAACCAACATGCCTCTCCAACTAGCCCGGTCCTTAGCTAACTGCCTCCAGTTGCGCACTCCAAGTTGGTTGAGGTCGGTCTCTCTTGTGCGCGCATTTTAGGTGAGGTCTTCCTTTACTACTTCCGAATTCTGGCTGGGAATCGAAGACTCTTCGAGCCGGAGTATTGATGTCCATTCGTTCTACATGTTCTAGCCATCTTAAACGTCAAATGCCGAGTTTTTTGACCAGGGGCATGTCGCTGTACAGGTCTTATAGTTCTTGGTTGAAGCTTATTCTCCATAGCCCGTCAACGCAAACGGGACCTACGATTTTTCGAAGAATTTTCCACTCAAATCGAACAAGGATTTTTTCATCCGCGGATCCATGTTCAACGCCGTAGGGCCGGACTGGCTTGATCAGGGCCTTATAAAGGATCTCAATAGTAATTCGATTGCCTTCTTAGCCTGAAGAACCAGCGGTTGGCAAGAGTAATGCTTCGTTTAATTTCTAACGAGATGTTGTTGTCAGAGTCATTAGCGGAGCCTAGATATACAAAGTCCCGTGCTATCTCAAAGTTATATCTGTCAATGGTGACGTTCTATAAAATTCGTCGATGTTATGTGTCCTTTCGTGTTGACAGCATATACTTTTCTTGCACTCATTTACTGGTAGATACATATTTGCCGTTTCCTTCTCTATACTAGCAAACGTGGCTATGAAATCACGTTGGGTCGTATTAATGATCTCAATATCGTCGGCGTATGCTATTAGTTGTACCGATTTTTGGAAAATTGTGCCTCTGGTATTAGCTCGTGAGTTTTGCACAATCCTATCATAATCAAATTGAAGAAATCACATGACAGCGCATCCCCTTGCCTAAAACCTTTTTTGGTACCGAATGTGTCAGTGAGGTCGTTTCGAGTTTGGCCGGTATACGTAAACTAGACAAGGCTCTGTATAGTTCGTTTCTATAAATGCTGCCATATGCGTCTTTGAAATCGATGAATTGGTGGTGGGTATCGATTTGTGCCGAAGTGTAAAAATTTGATCGGTTGTGGACTTTGCTGGCCTAAAACCACACTGATAAGGGCCGATCAGGTTGTTGGTAAACGGTGTCAGGCGTTAACATATTACGCAGATAGGATCTTATAGGCGATGTTGAGGAGACTTATGCCTCTCTAGTTGGCGCAGTTAAGAGGGTGTCCTTTTTTGTGGATCGGGCAAATGATGCTGAGGTTCCATTCTTCAGACATACTTTCTTCAGACCAGATTTGGCTTATGAGTTGGTGGATGTTACTTAGCAAGTCATCTCCACCGGCTTTATTGAGTTCGGCGGGAAGGCTATCATTTCCGGCAGCCTTATAAGGCTTGAGTTTAGATATGTTTACCCTCACTTTACTCAGGTCAGGTGGTTGGCAGTTTTCGCTGTTGCTGCCAATATTGAATGGTTCGTCTTGCCTGACAGCGGAATGTTGTTCGTCATCGCCGTTTAACAGTCTGCAGAAGCGGTACTTCCATATCCCCAGCCTCGACTGTGTCTCAATTACGATATTAATTTGTTCCTCTCGACAGGATTCTGTTCGAGCCTTGCATCTTTGTCTTTGACGTTTTACTCTTTGGTAAAACTCGCGAACATCGTTCAGGGAGTGTCACTTCTCAAAATCTTCGATAGCGCGCATTTCTTGCTATTGTTTCTTCTTTCTGAAAAGCCGGTGTTCTTCCTTTCTTTTCTCCCTATAGAGCTCAATGGCAGCTACCGTCTTCACCTGCAGCTTAGCCTTGTAGGCCTCGTTCTTGGCTGCGAGCATCTGTCGTCCTTCCTCATCAAACTAGGGGTATCTCGCTGGTGGATGCGAGAAACCTAGCACATCAGTTGCGGCTTGTTGGCATCGTTGCCACTATTCTTCGACATTCGATGCTGGTGGTATGGTGTTAATCGAGAGGTTAATAAATACGCATTGCGTGAAGGTCTTGGCGGTCTCTTGCGATTGCAGTCTTTCAACTTAAATTTTGTTCAGAGTATTTCTGGATTGTTGTGGCGTATTGGATATCCGCATTCTCATCTAGGCTGCAGCACGGTTGTGGTCCGAGTCGATGTTAGTTCCTAGGAATGTTCGTACATCCAAAATACTGGATGCGTGCCTCTTGTCTATCGCAATGTGATGTCCCCTAATGGATATTGAGGTGAGGAAACCGTGTGCTGGCCATAGTGGCATTTCGTTCCGTAGCGAAGTCCGTTACCAGAAATGTTGTCGTGAAGGCCATGTATTCCGACAATACGGCTAAAGATGTCTTCTCTCATATTTTTCCTCATTTGGGGCGTCAGCGCATATAAGCCTTATGTTGGCAAATTTGGCGTTGATGCGTATAGTTAGAATGCGTTCGCGAATGTTTTGGAGACATAAGACTCCTTGCTTAAGTCTGACACTTATAACAATTCCGCATCCGAATAGTCGCTGTTTCTGGTCACTAGAACGCGGTCCGTCTTATACGTCACAGTTTTTCGTCTTCATTTTTGGCAGGCCCATCCCTTCGTATTTCCTCAGTGGCAGTAATGTCTGCTTTGTAGCATTTTAGAGCTTCTACTAGTTGTCCGCTTGCACCTCTCCTGTTTAATGTTATCACATTCCAGGTGCAGAGACGAACGTCGAACGTTGTATCAATTAATTTTGCCATGGTTGGGTAGTCAACCCAAAGCACAACCCCCAGCCAAGAGGGCCAGTTCCAATTTATAAGATACCCCTAGCAACACCGCCATCAGTATCAAACGCGGGATTGAGCGCCACCATATCTGTTCAAGCGCAGTAGGCCGTTTCATTCTGACCTGGCTGTTTATCGTGTTGCTGTTTTCCTTCGTGTTATCAACACTTGCGCTTATCGTTTAGCAAGTCAAATCCGGTTGGATGACCCCAGTATCCGATGGTTACCACTTGGAGGATAAAAACAAGCACTTGATGTGTAGCCACAGTTACAACCACTGCGCATTGCCATTGTAATTAGTCAAACGAAGGGGAAAACCCACACAAAGAAATAGATAATTAGTCATAAGAAAGTCCACATAGTCAGTTATTGGTCTATAGTGAACACTCAAGTTGAGATTTATTTTTTGGTGTGCAAAACGAAAAGATTTCGTTAAATTTTGAAAATTAAAAAAACAACATTCTGGTGAAATAGTTTTTTATACCCTATCCCATAGGGGTAAATTAGTTTTAACATTTAGTTTGTAACATAGAGAAACTAATATACCCTTATAGTTTTAACATTAAGTTTGTAACATAGGGAAACTAATATACCCCTATAGTTTTAACATTAAGTTTGTAACATATAGAAATAGTTTCGCTAGATATACCTATACATACCTAAATATATGGATCGACTCAGAATCACCAGCTGAGTCGATCTAGCCATGTCTGTCTTTACATCCTTTTTTTTTTTTTTTTTTTTCCCGTGGGCTAGTGGAAATCTTCATAGACACGATGAGCACGTGCCCAAAGTAGTGTGAGATTTTTACTCACTAAAACCACCACCCATTTGGTATTTCTATTGCACCTAAGTATTCGACTTATCCAGCAATTTTTTTATCACGATTATATAATATGTTTGGCAGGTAACTTTCCTTTGAGAGTTCCTGCTTTTCCGCAATTATAGCGCGGTTTGTTATTATCGGGCCAAATCTAAGGGTTTAGTTCTTTGAAGACGCCGCAATATATTTGTTTCGTCAAGAATTTGGAGGACTGTTGTGTTAACGTGTCCTAATAAACGTTTTTTATGTTTTCGTGCAAAATTTTTTGTTTCATCTTTAACCGCGGGAATACCCAGATCTCTGCGTAGATCTTCGTTCCTTACGTACCACGGCGCATTGACGAATGATCTTAACATTTTGTTTTCAAAAGTTTGTAAAATGTTTAGATTCGTTTCACTGGTACAACCCCATAGTTGTATACCATATGTCCAAACCGGTTTTAGCACTTGCTTGTATAATAGCAGCTTGTTATCAAGGTTAAGCTTCGAATATTTTCCGAGCAACCAGTACAGTTCTCTGTATTTATTCTTAAGTTCTTCGCATTTCTTTTTTACATGCGACTTCCATTTTAATTTTGCATCGAGTGTCATACCGAGATATTTCGCTTCATTTGCAAACGGGACTCGAACCGTATTTAGAAATACAGGCAAATTGTTTGTCCGTTTATACGAAAAATCTACATGGATCGATTTGCTCTCATTAAGTGCAATCCGCCAGGATTTAGTCCATTCATTAACCTCGTTAAGAGCGTTTTGTAATTTAATATTTGTTTCCTCTATTGTTGTGGCAACTGCTAGTATAGCAGTATCGTCAGCAAACGTTGCAACTATTGTATCGTTTGTTTGTGGGATATCACGAGTGAATATGAGGTACAGGATTGGTCCAAGGACGCTTCCTTGCGGTACACCTGCCATTATTTCTTTGAACTCGGAATATTCGCTTCCAAGTTTCACACGGAAGAGTCTATGCTCAAGATACGACACGAGGATTTTATATAATTGTTCTGGCAAAACTTGACTTAGTTTATAAGTAAGGCCTTTGGGCCACACCTTGTCAAAAGCTTGCGACACGTCAAGAAATACGGCTGAACAAATTTTCTTTTCTTCGAAAGCTTTCTCAATTACATCTGTAATTCGATGTACTTGGTCCACCGTTGAATGTTTACTTCTAAACCCAAATTGATGGTCAGGTAAAAGACGTTTCTGTTCAATTATGGGGTGTAAGCGACCGAGTAATATCCGTTCAAAAACTTTTGAAATTATTGGAAGAAGTGAAATAGGCCTGTAAGATTTTATTTCATTCGGTGATTTTCCTGGTTTTAGAACCATAATCACTTCCGCGACTTTCCACTGTCTTGGTATGTATTCTAATCTGATTGCTGCATTTATAATAAAAAGAAGCTTAGTTAATGCTTTCCGAGGCAACATTTTAAGAAGTTCTCCTGTAATCAGGTCATAACCCGGAGCTTTTTTAGGCTTTAGTTTCTGTATTTCCCGTTAAAGCTCGGCAATACTTGCATATCTTACTATGTTATTATCGGTTGTACTCTCGAATATATTAATGTTTTCATTTTGCGCCGGACCATCAAATGGCTTAAATGTTTCCTCAAGATGTGAGGCAAAAACGTCAGCTTTTTCCTTATCGCTCTTTGCCCAAACGTCTTGAGTTACCCTAATGGGCGGCACAGCGATTTTTGGCCGTTTTATGACTCTGATTGCTTTCCAGAGCGAATAATTCGATTCCTTTCCAGCGGTTAGGCTTTGCAGATAAGTTTCTACTGAATGGTTTTTAAAGTATTTAATCGAATTTGATAGCAAATTACTCAACCGATTGAGATGTGTTTTATCTTGCGGGGCACGAGTTTGGTGCCATCTTTTACGAGCTTTTCTTTTTTGTCTTACTAAATCTTGTATTTCACGGGGGTACTTAATTTTACTATAGCTCACTATTTTGTTCTGTTGAGGAGTATTATTCCATGCTGCTTTTTGGATGGTATTGATAAATGAGTCAACAGCGACTTCGAGTTCCAATGAGGTTCTAAGCGATACACCCAGTCGGATATTATTTTCAATATCGTTTTTGAAACCTTCCCAGTTGGTTTTCGCGTTTGTTAATCTGGGTGGTTTTTCATTTATAATCAGTGACTCGCTCATTGTTAAAATGACTGGAGAATGATCAGAGGAAAGATCAAAGCATTCTTCAACTTTGATTCGATTGGACGGCAGACCTTTTACAATAAAAAAATCTATCAAATCCGGTATTTTTCTTTACATCCTGATGACTACGTCCGTCCGTTTGTGTGTCACCGATTTTGGGCCTAAAATTTAGCTATAGTTTTGGAATTTGGTATTGAAATCCGCCCACTGCCACCCCCACTTTTAAGAAAAACATTCTTTTTGTCGAAAAAGGTAAGGATTTTGAAAAAGTTTCTGAACAAGATATGTTTAAAAATCTTTAAATATTCGAAAAAACTGTTGATGCAAATTCATTGGTTTTGATACGACAACTCATATTACGGACCTGACAAATTACTCCTACGACTTTTATCAATATAGTCGAAATGATTTGCGGCGACAGACTTTACGAACCGGAAGGTAACAAGACCCATGTGGCAGATTCAAGAAGAATCGGGTCGACATCCCTTCCCAACCGAACAAGATGAATTGATAGAACAAACATTGACGATTTAACGGCCTCAGAGATGACTTTTTAACGAAGGAGTGGCAATGTCGGTGAAAAGGACAAGACGATATAAAAAGATTAAGAAGTTAAGGGAAAAATTTGCAATTACTAGACGACGAAAGAGAAACATTATAGAAACTGACTGACGATAATAGGCTTACGCAAAAGTAAAGGTAGAAGGAGTAGTGCTACTAGACCTAAACTGCTTAGGAAAAGGATCATTAGCATTTTAAGGAAAACATAATATTAAGATGACAAACATGACGACGGACAATCAAACAGCTGATGGAAACCACCAACGAATTCATTTCAACCGTAGTACCATGGGGTGGCAAGTCTCACACTTTAGAGTTGTTTATGGTCCCTAATTAACAGCAAGAGCTTTACCTAGGGGTAGATTTTTCTAGGTTATTCAAGGTCGCTCCAAACATTGTCAACGAGCTCGACGTTCCATCGTTCAGTGGGTGGCCGCGGTGTAGTGGTACGGTGTTCGCTGTTGAGTGGAAGGTTGAGTGAAATGTATGGCCAATAGTTCGAGGAGAGTACCGACCCTGTGAATCCCAAATATTTTACAAGTTAAGACCTGGAAAAACATTGAAATTTAAAGGATAAAAATGCACAGGTTAACATATTGACGGATCGGCGAAAAAATCTTCTTGTTATTTGCAAATCAAAAAATCCAAGTGTTTCATAGGTACCAAGAGCTTGCCTGTTGAATTACAGCAAAAAAAGGCTTAAATGACTTCCGAAAAACAAGCAAAAAGAAAATTGTGTTGCTTGTCGATAGCTGGCGCGATGGTTGGTGCGTTGAACTGCTGTGCAGAAGGTCTGCGTTCGATTCCAAGCCTAAACACGTAGACGATTTTTCACTGGCCCTTCTCTCGGGATGATCTGACAAATCGTCCGAGTAATACCAATTGTCTAGAAAAGCTTATCACAAATTCGCCGTTCGGAGTAGTCATAAAACAGGAGATTCCGGCATCGTACTAGAAGTACACATATGAAGGGTTGTGAGAAAACTCGGCCCTGGGTACTAACGAGCCTGTTACGCCAAAAAATTGTATTAAAATTGTCGATAACTGCACTTCACATTATAAGACTCAAAACTTTTCTTCAATAAATATAGCTTTCCTTCCTCTTAATACAACATCGATATTGCAGCCAATGGACGAGGGTGTATTAAGAACCCTTAAAAGCAATTTCCTTGCGTTCAAAATTATTCGGTACCTAGATGCTAATAAAGAATGTACCATTGGCTTATTAAACACTGTCCGCATGGTGGCACAGCTCGAGATTGTGTTTAAAGCAGCATAATTGCTAACTGTTTTAAGCATGCTGGCTTGCAGTCTTTCAACAACTCTGCAAAAGAAGATCAGTTTGAAGAAGAGGATTACTGGTTCCTTTCTGAATGAATTGCCCTAATGAACAATTTTAATATCGTTGCTTCAGGAGCAGTATGGGAGGAGAACGTTCCTATTAACAAATAATGTAAGGGAAATAGAAAAAAATAACTTCTCTACCTTCAAAATAAATATCAAAAAATTTATATTTCCGTATATGAATTTTGTGTATATAAATAACGTACATGTAAAAATAGGATTATTTTTATTTGAATGAAATAAAAATTTGTCTCCCATCAGTGGTCGGCATAACCGAATTCTACTGTATAGGTATATATGTATCTAGTTATTAACCTGTTTTTTTTTGTTTTGCTATGGATGTCCTTATTTATTTTTAAATTAAAGTATTTATTTCAGTAGCATAGGTATAATATTTATTCGTTATTCAATTTTTTGATAGGTATTTACGTCGATAGTTTTAATATACTAATCTCCTATTTATTTGAACACCTTTAGTCATCTAACATCTGTGATATTAGAAGTATGGTTAATAACTAATAACCAACTTATAAGCAACTAATAACTAACTTATAACAAACGTATAACTAACTTACTAACTTATAGATGCAGTTAAAATGTTGGGAACGAAATACGCGAAAAATTGAATTCAGGGCATGGGTTTGAACATTGCAGGTTCGTATAGATAAAGACGCACAATATTACTATCCGCGAAGTCTGCATGCTGTTGGTGATTGTAGGATAAACTTCCCCACGTTCGCAATACCTGGACCCCTTTTTTTACGAGGCCGGTAACGTCACGACCATTACACTACCGTCGTCGAGCCTCTTACGTGGCCAGGTGCACACTGTTTTGGCACCGAGAGTATCCTCCATTAATGAACCTGACAAAAAAATATGTTCGTACCTCTTGCAAAATGTGGCAAAACACTTCTCTCCTTTTACCAGTGTAGTATTCCTACCTGTAAGCACAGAAAATAATTTTCGTGAAAATTTTCGGCATCGAGATTTTGATTGATTCTAACATAACGATGATAGCGGAACTCAAAAAAGTGTTTTTTTGGAATCCCATCCGTCGCGTCGGTTCGTCGGTTCGTCGGTCCGTCTGTCCATTCACGTCCTCCAGTCCTCCAGCCAAAACGACTTAACCGATTTTCTTCAAACTTCGTATTCAGCTTTATTTGGGTCATAATTCTAGGCCATTTTTTGGTTTGCTTTTAACCATGTCATTACCGGTACCTGCAATATTAAAATCATACATAACTTCAATTTTCTAGAAAACGGCTCTAACGATTTTGATTAAACTTAATATATACCATAAGCATATTAGGTCCAACAAAAATATATACCCATTTTTTTTTGGAGAAAATCCATATAACGAATTTTTGCATATAGGCCATATAAAGAAAATTGTCTATTTCTCGCAAACTATTTGGCAAATTTGGCTACTATTACTGTTTTCATGAGTTCCACATAATTGGTTTTTGTCCAATTATCCCTAAACGGAAATTTTCAGCTTTGACCAATAACGGAAAATCATTATTATTCAATGACGGAATAAACATTCGTAAAATCACATTTCGACATTATTTATATCATATTTAGCATCATTAATCAAAATAAATTTTATTGTATATTGTGTGAAAGAGAAATTTGTGTACGACCCAGTCGTGCACCCACCACTCGTTATTGTTTGCTTTTAGCCATGTTATTACCGGTACTTGCCATATAAAAATCATAATAAACCTCAATTTTCTCGAAAACGGATCTAACGATTTTGATTAAACTTCATCTATACTATAAGCATGTAAGCTCCAACAAAACTGAGTACCCAGTTTTGCCGAGAAAATCCATATAACGGAATTTTGCATTTAGGCCATATTAAGAAAATTGCCAATTTCTCGCAAAATATTTTCTCAAATTGAATCAAATTTAAGATAAATACTACTATTACTGTTTGCAACAATCCCACATAATTAGTTTTGGCCTATCCCTAAACGGAATTTCCGGTTTTTGCCAAATTTAGTAAATAGCATCTATAATCGAAATGTCTATCACCAAATTCAAATTCTCTCATGCTTGGGATTTGATCTAATGTCCAACTAGCTGTGAAAGAGAAAGTTGCGTAGTCTTGACAAAAATATAAAGGGTTTAGCTGACTACTACTAATTTGTTTTGCAGATCTTCGAACGCCTGCCTATTTCTTTCTTCGCTGTGTAACATCACATATAGTATAGTAAAAGGATGGACGTTGTGGTTTTCTTGTGTGCGTATATTTGGAATATCCATGTAATATGTATTGCTAATTTCGGATTGTAGTGTACGAACCTACCCCGATGTGCGAAAACCGAACAGATCCATTTAGTGGAGATTGGAATGAACGAATGCCCATTGGAATGAATGACTGGAATAAGGGTATCTGTCAAAACCACTCCTCGAACCAACAAGTAACCGCAGGAACCTCCGAGAATATGTCATCTGTATGAGGAATGGTATAAATAGAGATGGAGCGACAACCAGAGAGTCAGTTTTTTTTTGTGACCTGAACGTGATTAGTGTTAACTGAGTGAATTGCCCATAACGAATTTTGGAAAGTGATAATAGTGCGCGAATTTAATCGTTGGTATTTGATTTCAAATAAGTGTAATTGAATTGTTAAACGAAAAACCGCTTTGTAAATAATATAACTCTAGAAAAAAGATTGTGTTACAATAAACTATTGTTAAACATAAAAGACATCAAACATCATTCGTAGCCCTGCTTCATTCTACATTGGTGTCAGAAGTGGGATAGGACCTTTTCTTGATGAGAAGTTTCTAGAAAACTGTGAGCTGTGGCGAAACCGTTAAAGAACATAGTGAAGTGAACATAGTGAAGTGAATATAGTGAGGTGAACATAGTGAAGTGAACAGTTGACGTGAATAGTGAATATAGTGAATCGTGAAAATTCGAGAACAGCGAAGAATAATGTGGTTTACGATTAGGTGTGTGTTTGTAAAAAAAAGAGTGTGATAGAACAATAATTATTCGAAAATCATTAGATCAGCTCACTACTGCGGAGCTGGAAGATGAATTGAGTCTCAGGCAGCTTTCCCCTATAGGAGAAAAGAGCAATTTATTTATTCGTCTTCATGACAAAGTGGTGAAGATCCTTAGTGGTGAAGATCATAATTCGATTTGCTTTTATGTCGACGAGCAAGAAGTAAGTGCAGGCTTCGACATGTCATCAATGAAGAAGTTTTTAGAAGCAAAATTCGGAGAACGAAATAACAAATTGGAACAACAACGTGAGCAGCAACGCCAACAGCTCAAAGGGCTTCGAGCAGAACAGCGCCAACAGTCCGAAGATCAAAGCAAGTAGTAGAAAAACAGCGCCAGCAGCTCGAGAAACAATTCGAGGAACAGGGTAAGAAGTTTGAGAATGTTCTCGAGTCAAAATTCACGGTAATTGATAATCGATTTGAAAAAGTAGAAACTACATTTATCGCTGTAGAAGAGAAAGTTGGGAAGGTAGAAAATTATCTAGCAACAATCGAACAGAAAGTCGAAAAAGTAGAGGATAATTTCGAGACTATCGAAAAAAAGTCGAAGACCTCGCTAAAGAGCTTAAAATTGTTAAGAAACAAAAGGTTCGGGAAATTTCTGGAGATTGTCCACGAATGAAGGAAATGAAGTCTCCACCTTTCGACGGTCAGACGCAATGGTCACTTTATAAGAAACAGTTCAAAGCTGCTGCAATGACAAACTGCTGGAAAGACGAGAAAAAAGCCATCGCACTTACACTGGCTTTGCGTGGTCCAGCTGCGGAGCTTTTGCAAACCATCTCCGTTGACAATCAAGGCAACTACTACGCTATAGTGAAAGCAACCGCGATGCGTTTTGGTGATGACCACATGTTAGAAGTCTATCGAGTGCAGCTGTGCAGCAGAGTCCAGAAGAGAGGCGAAACTCTCCAAGAGCTGCAAGCAGATATTGAATGCCTAGCACATTTGTCATATCCTAACACTGGTGAAGAGATCATCAACCAGATGGCAAAGGACGCTTTCACTCCTGCAACTTTTAAGCGACTGATAGAATGCGTTTTGCGAGGATTAACTTAGAAAATCTGTATGGTGTATTTAGATGATGTAATTGTCGTGGGAAAATCATTTGAAGAACACCAAGAGAAATTGCGGGAGGTATTGATAAGGCTTTGGAGTGCTCATTTAAAGCTTAATCCAAAGAAGTGTGCACTATTCAGATCCGAAGTTCGATTCCTGGGACACATCACCTTGACTAGTGGAGTTAGGACCGATTCCGAAAAGATTGAAGCTGTGAAAAATTGGCCGGTCCGGTTGTTTGTAAGGGACTTATAATCAACTCACGGAGAAGGTAAGCAATTTAAATGGTCAAATGAGCGTAATTATGCTTTGCAAAGACTTAAACACCAGCTATGTCAAGCGCCGATAATAGTATATCCCGACGGTGAAAAGAACTTCATTTTCGATGCCAACGCAATTAATTTTGGAGTTGGAGCTGTTTTATCACAAGTACACGAGGGACAGGAAAGAGTGGTGGACTACTTCAGCAAGGTTCTGTCCAGACCTGAAAGTAACTACTGTGTGACCAGGAGGGAACTCTTAGCGTTAATTCTGACGACGAAGCATTTCCATAAATACCTCTATGGCAGGAAGTTCCTACTTCGTACAGTTGCTTTAATTTAAAAATCCAGAGGGTCAAGTTGCTAGATGGATTGAGCGGCTGCAGATCTACGATTTTGACGTTCAGCATCGTAAGGGCACCCTGCACTCTACTTCTGACGCACTGCCTCGTCGATCATGTGGAATGAACTGCAAGAACTGCACCCGCTAAGAAGAAAAGGAGCTCATCACCACCCTGCGAATAAAGGCAGAGCACAACAGCGGTTGGACGACCGAACAGATCAGAGAAGTGCAGATTTAACACCCTGACATTGAACCGATTCTTACATGGAGGGAACACATGGAGAAACCAGATTGGCAAGAAATTTCGGATTATAGTCCAACTCTGAAGGAGTACTGGGCACAATGGCATTCTCTTCATATCCAGGATGGTGTCTTAAGACGAAAATGGGAGTCCTCCGTCGGAAAGTCCCCTGTATCACAGCTTGTCGTTTCACTATCCTAGGTCAAAGATGTAATACGGGAGCTACATGGCGAAGTATCGGGAGGACATTTGGGAATCAAAGAGCCCTAAGACAAAGTTATGTGGCGATTCTACTCGCTGTATGAAAGAGAAGACATCGACAAGTGGTGCCGAAAATGCATTACATGCGCCACCTGTAAAGGACCAAAACGAAAGACGCAAGGAACCATGCATCAGTACAACGTTGGGGCACCGTTCGAAAGAATAGCAATAGATATTGCTGGCCCGTTTCCAGAAGCGGATAGCGGAAACCGTTACATATTAGTTGTTATGGACTACTTTAGCAAATGGACAGAAGCATTCGCCATATCTTACCAGGAAGCGATAGCCGTAGTGGAACAGATCGTGGACAACTGGATATAAAGATTCGGGGCACCGGGACACAAATATATAACTTCGCACACACAAATTACTGGAGAAGCTGGGTTTTAGGCCCTGTATCCATTTCTATTTTTTTTTTATAGTGTGTCTAATTTGGATACCGAATTCTTCGAAACTTGAACAATGTAATCATACTTCCTTAAACTTCGTATATTGGGGAAATAAAGCATTGAACTTAACATGTTTATCAAGTCATTCGTACATTCGCACATTGAAAAGTGCGATTTATCCCACATACAATCCAGTGAAAGTATCTCAATTTTACCCACTGCTAAGAATATTCACACTCTCATATTTTAAAAGCGTTTACCTAGATATTAAAAAAAAAAGTTTCCACCTTCATTAATAATCGATTGTCTAGGACAGTCAGTAGCCAAAAAGTCAAAACAACCAGAAGAATCTCGAGATCTCCCGGTCCCCGCACCCAGAATCCCATCTTCGAACAATATTTTCCGTAATACCTACAAACTTTAAAGCAAAGCAGATAACACTTAATCAGCTGATCACGTTATAAATCTCCTTTTGCCATTGAGAAGAAATTGAAAATATGTATGTATGCATACATATTATATGAATATTTGTATTTCAAATATACGTACACAAAAAAACACAACGTCGATCCAGCCAAGAAACAAATAGGCATACGAAGAACTGCAAAACAAATTATTATAGTACCTTATAACCCATGCACCCCTTCATCTCATTTGTCATTATTTATTTCCAGTAAATAATTAAAATAACTTATCTTGTCCTCATGTTCGTGTCTTCCACTTCACTAAATGTAATTGTTTTGACTTTTGAAAGAAATTTGCTTACATGTCATATTGTATGTTAACTTGAGTACTAATAAAACTTTATGTGGGTTGTGGTATAAGGTAAATTTATAAATATGATAAGGTAGATCAGAACAGGTGTTATAAAGCTTTAATAGGTTAGGTAAAATGATTAGATATGTACAATAATAGGATAAGAATGATAGTATAGTTTTAGTATTTAAGATTAACTGAAGACTCAATGTGACAATTAGTAAAACAACAACTAATGACTCAAACGAACGGACAAATACCAATGATTTGAATAAGAGATTTATCAATATAACGAGCCGTCTGGAAAAAAGGGAGTGAATGAGTGTAAGCTAAGTCATTTAATTAGACAAAGGAGGGAACAAACACACAAAGAAATAGATACCTAGTCATAGGAAAGCCCACACAGTCACCTATTGGTATACTGTGAACATTCAAGTTGAGATTTTTTTTGGTCTGCAAAACGAAAAGAATTCTTGGAATTTTGAAAATTTAAAAACACCATTCAGGTGAAATAGTTTTTGTTATTAATTTTGGGTAAGTTGGGAGCAACTTAAAATAATGACATCTTGATAAACAAAATTTCTGTTTTTTTTGAGTGTAGGAGAGTTGTGATAGAAGACAAAGCGAATATACACCACGCTTTGCCACATATGATGGTGGTCATTTTTTATACTTCAACTGAAAAGTGATAATTTCATCAAACCCCTTTTTTGACATAGACTTTGTTTGCTGTTGAATTACTTTCTGCATGTCTCTTCGCACCTTTGGGTGTGTCGAGTGCTAGTCGAACCCATTGATTCCGTTGGACCGTGCCGTTTAAGAATGTGGTTAAACGGTTGTCAAAAAACGGAAATCCAGGAGAACAAATGTGTGCGCATACGCTGAATTGGCTTTGTTTCAGCGTCTCCTTCACGTGCTGCCGGCAGGACTTCGGGGGACAGTAAATTCAATGTAAGTTTTTTTAACCATATTTTTCTTTTATTTTTTGATACCTATTTCATAGTGTTTAGCGCAGTTTTTCTTTCATTTTTATGTTACTTTCTTTTAATTTAATTTTTTTTATTTCGATTTCATTTTAGTTTGTAAGTAAAAACTAAGCTAGGGTCTTTTTTTTTATTAAATAAAGGGCACCATTTTATGAAATTTTCGGTTTCATTTAATTGACATTGGAGGTAATTTTTTTATCACAAGTATGAGCGGTTAAATCTTTAATGAGAACGGTGTGTGTATTCTTGGGGAGGCCTTCCTTTTTCAGATCGACTTAACGTGACGTGACGAACACGTATACGTATAATACGTATACGTACATGTTTTTACTGAAGAGTAAACATCAGGGGCTATCACTCCAAAGACGGCAAGGGTGATAGCAATCGGTAGTGTCGTGGGATGGCCTTCTCTTGCCAACAACACCAGGCATGTTTCGAAGGTCATATCTTACTTTCTATTGGTGAGAGAGAAGCTGAGGGTGAGAGTTGCTATTAGAGTTTCCGCGTGACTAGACGAGGACTAAAACCTCGTTTTGTCATGCGGAACGTTCCTAGATTTATTACTGGTGGCATTGATCATGAGTGGAGCTTTGCAGTTTCATTATCTACTTTCCTGTCTCTTGTAGAACGAAGCCGGCCTTGGAATGTTAAATACTTGTCTGTTTTATGTTTAAAAATAATTTATTTAAACACACACTTATAGAATTATATAATTTACAGAACGGTTTCTTGTTTAACAATTCAATTACGCTTTTCTTAAATAATATACCAATGATTAAATTCGCGCACTATTATCACTTTTCAAAATTCACATAGGTAACTCACTCATCAACACTATTCAAATCACGTACACTATTCAAATCACGTTCGGGTAACAATTTAGACTAACTCTCATGTTGTCGCTTCATCTCTATTTATACCATTCAACATACAGATGACATATTCTCGGAGGTTCCCGCAGTTACTAGATGGTTCTAGAAGTGGTTTTGACAGATACCCTTATTCCAGTGGGCATTCATTTATTCCAATCGACACTAAATGGGTCTGTTCGATGTTCACACATTAAGGGTAGCTTCGTACATTACAATCCAAAATTATAACATTGCCCTCCTCCTAAACTTGTTCGTCCCGAACAAGTATATCCTTAGTTTCTCCTTCATAACTATGTAACCGATCCAGATGCACTACCTTTAATTTTCCTCGAAGTCCTATCTGTATTCGGTAGACGCCGCCATTTATACGCTTCACAATTTTGTACGGGCCTTCCCAATTCGGCAGTAGGTTCTGCGATATTCCTTGTTTACGTTAGGGATTATACAGCCACACCAAATCTCTTTCCCGAAATGCAGTTCCTGTTGCTCTGATATCGTACCTGGTTTTCATACGATCGCTTGCCAGTCTTATTGTTCTCCTGGTCATTTCGTGGATGTCTCGCAGTCTTTCGGGTAGATCATCAATGTAGTCATCTTCAGTGGTCGGATTTACTGTTGGGGATCCGAACATTACTTCACTAGGCAACCTTAATGCTCCGCCAAATAAGACTTCACATGGGGAGTGTCCAGTCGTGCTATGGACCGCGCTTCGGTACGCCATCGGGTTCGATTGAATCGTTCCACCATTCCGGCTGACTGTGGATGCAGCGGTGTCATTCTGGTCTTCTTAATACCTAATCGCTGACAAATATCCTGGAATACTCTAGACTCAAAGTTTCTACCTTGATCAGTATGTAGTTCCAATGGTACCCCAAATCTGCATATCCAATTGTCCACGATCTGTTCCACTACGGTTTTCGCTTTCTGGTTAAATATGACGAATGCTTCTGGCCATTTGCTGAAGTCCATAAAAACTAAAATGTAACGGTTTCCGCTGTTCGTTTCTGGAAACGGGAGCGCAATATCTATTGATATTCTTTCGAACGGTGCCCCAGCGTAGTATTGGTGCATGGTTCCTTGCGTATTTCGTTTTGGTCCTTTACAGATTTCGCATGTAATGCATTTTCGGCACCACTTCTTCTCTTCAGACCGATGTCTTTTCTTGCAGATAGCCAGTAGAATCGCTCTCTCACTCCACCATGTAGCTCCCGTAGTACATCTTTGACCATGGACAGTGGAACGACAAGCTGTGATACAAAGGACTTTCCGACGGAGCACTCCCATTTTCTTCTCAAGAAGAGAATCCCATTGTGCACAATACGCCTTCAGAGTTAAACTACCATCCGAAATTTCTTGCCAATATGGTTTCTCCATGTGTTCCCTCCAGGTAATCAGCGTTAGAGTGCAGGGTGCCCTTACGATGCTGAATGTCAAAATCGTAGCTCTGTAGCCTCTCAATCCATCTAGCAACTTGACCGTCTGGGTTCTTAAATTAAAGCCACCACTTTAGAGCAGCATGTTCTGTACGAAGAAAGAACTGCCTGCCAAAGAGGTATTTATGGAAATGCTTCGTCGCCAGAATTAACGCTTAGAGTTCCCTCCTGGTCACACAATAGTTTCTTTCAGGTCTGGATAGAACCTTGCTGAAGTAGGCCACAACTCTTTCCTGTCCCTCGTGTACTTGCGATAAAACGGCTCCAACTCCAAAATTACTTGCGTCGGCATCGACAATGAAGGTCTTTTCCGCGTCGGAATATGCTAGTATCGGCGCTTGACATACCTGGTGTATAAGTCCTTGAAAAGCACACCCTCACTTGACCATTTATATTGCTTTCCTTTCTCCGTGAGTTGAAGAAAAATCCCTTACAAAACGCCGGTAGTAAGTCGCAAGTCCAAGGAAGCTCCTTAGTTGATGTTTGTTTTTGGGGACCGGCCAATTTTTCACAGCTCAATCTTTTCGGGATCGGTCCTCACTCCACTAGTCGGGATGATGTGTCCCAGAAATCGAACTTCGGATCTGAATAGTGCACATTTCTTTGCATTAAGCATCAAATAGGCACTCCGAAGTCTTAGGAATACCTCCCGCAAGTTCTTCAAATGATTTTCCCACGGCAATTACATCATCTATGTACCTCAGACAGTCGCTCAAAGGTTGCAGGAGCATTGCACAAACCAAATGGCATCACGTTGAACTGCCACAAGCCATTTCCTGTGATGAAGGCCGTTTTCTCCATGTCCTTAGGGTGAATCTGCACCTGCGGCTACTGGCGCTCTTCACATCCAGTGTGGAAAACTATTCAGGTAGAGGATAATTGTCCTTCTTGGTGACATCGTTGAGTCGCCGATAGTCAACGCAGAACCGGGTGCTGGCATCTTTCTTCTTAACCAGTACCACTGATGATACCCACTAACTATTGGAGTTTTCTATCAATCCATCCCTTTCCATCGTCGAACCTTTTCAGGCTGTAAGCTGCAGGCTGACGAACCTAGAGGATACCATGAGGGTGTGTTTATCAGGGTGAGAGGTTAGAAACAAGTCCAGGGTGTTGGCGGACTATGCGTGTCGGCTCATTTACAAGCTGGGTTAGGTTATTTACCTCAGCAAAGATCTCAACATACCTTCCTTCGGGTGTTGTCTGTCCAGAATGTTGAAGCTACGTAGAATTGTGTACATTGAAATCGCCCGCAATGACGATTTCAGTGTAAGGATTCAGGGATACCATTCTAGAGATGGAGTCTGACAGCGCATCAAATTCATTAAAAGTTGAATTACTTTCATGGTTTGGGTTTGGAATTAATAGTGAAATTAATGCCTAAGGACATGGAATTTCAGCCATAAAAAAATTCATTCCGGATTGGAACATTGGCCGTATTGAGTTTGAATTTGGTAGGCTACGTGACTACGTGAAAATAGAATAATGGCACTAAATAAACTCTAGGCAAGGTTAATTCTGATAAGTCAGAATTTGGCCCTACCTGTGATTCACCTAGTGCCAAAATATTGACGTAAGCCGAAAAAATATTTGACCTTAACCCACGAATATTACACACGTCCACACAACACCGACGACAAACTAAGCAGAGAAGTGAAGTGAAGGTTCGAGACTTCCACCAGCCCACGGAAAAAAAACTCTATTAAGCTATATAACAAAAGGGCTTTATTATAGTTGCATTTAATGCCTCTTTGTTAACATTTTTGTCTTTGTCACTAATATTGTTTATTTTTACTTGCGAAACATAATTTCGTACTACCTACCAACCTTTATGTAAGCATTTTAGAATATTAGAATAAAACTGAACCTAAGTCGCAAGCAAACCGAACTGAAAAGAAATCAATAAAAAATGTATGTATTACTTATTAATATAACAGAATAAATTTAAGAAATATATTTGAGAAGGCTAAAATCCGCTGTGCGAATCGGTGTATTGTCGGGTATTATACCATTCTATCCTTAATTTAAACATCCCCAAAGAGTGTCGCAAGTTTATCTTACTCTCTTACGCCGCTCCCTGACTTGTCGTTTCTTTATCGTAATCGGTATTTCTTACCTAACCCAGATGATAGCAACCTAGGTCTATATCAGGAACGCATCAAGAAGATTGCCTGCGCGGACCAGAGGTCCAAAGATCTGTTTAAGAAAACAGTGCCCAGGGCTGGGGATGTTTGACCAGGAGCACAACTGAAGGTAGTGGAAATCAGTCAGATTCCTTACCGCCCTCGCAGTCGTCCAAGAATCCCTGTCGAACCATCCGATCCAAAGGCCAGTCTTACTATAATCAGGTTCAGCAATCCTATTCTTTCAACTCATAACTGGCGAATCGGTTGAATGGGCTAAGGGAGATTCCAGCAACGTTCGCTTTATTGTAAACGAGGAATCCTCCTTCAGCAGCTACCGAGTCATAAACTATGGTTTCAGCTCCATCCTGTTGAGCATTTATATGCATTTATATTATATATCCTCAACCGGAGGACATAGAGATGGTACGTCCACAACAAAACTTCGGTCATATCCTCTGACACACAACCGGAATCTTATAACCTTCTTCGGGGTTAAAACAAAGTCAACAGACCTAGAGTTGGTCTGCGTTACCTAATGGCTTGCAGAAGAGGACCTCCTAGCGTCCGATTCTGATGAAGCCAACAACACAGACAGCAACTAATGGCAGCTCACGACCATGTTAGAATAATACCCCAAGGTAACCTAAGGTACAGAAGCAGAGGGACGTAAAACCACGCTTATCATTGGATAGATTAGGTGAGTTATTCTTTGATATATTCTAGAATAAAAACTCCACCTTTGTAACTCGGGATCCATCCCTACTTTCATAAATAGAATTAACACACCTCCTCATACCACAGAATGCAATTCACTTTGGATGATACCTGGAACTTGAAACCTTAAATGAGAACCAATAAACTTCTGTGGCTCCTTAAAAAAACGTGAAAAAACAGAATTACTTTACTACTTTAAACAGAAGGCATGGACATGGACCTACTTCCGGACAGCCATTTTCCTGGCAGCTCCTCTAAACCTCTAGATATTGAACCTGAAATGATACGTAAATCCATTTCACAAACTAATATAACCAACACCAAAGAAAAATTTATTTGCGTTATCAATTGCTTCAAAACATTTTAATCCCCTGTATGAGTGAAAAACCTTAATTCCCCTAAAGAATTATCACAAAATGGCCTGTCTGTACTCTCTGACATGGCCTCCAGATGTAGCGTTATACTTTTGTAAGAAGGCAATCGGAAAGAAATAGGGTATGCAACCACATATCTCTTTATGGCTTTACGTGTCTATCATAAGACCCATACTCCTGTAGGGAGTCTTAGTCTGGTGGAGGACTTTAGAAACAGCCTAAAACCACAACCTAGGTAAAGTTCAAAGATCAGCATTAGCGGAACTCTAAGAACAACCCCTTTCGCAGCCCTAGATGCTATCCTACATCTAGTGCCCCTAGATATATACAGCAAACAGACCGATGCTTCGGTAGAGGGGTCAAAAGCAAGCATTTTTTACTTTAAAAAAAATATGGTGGTCCCGTAACACGGTCACGCCACCCGAAGTAATGCACACCAACATGCTCGTCATTTGCTCTCCTCATTCTCGCACACAGCTGCACATCTGCACATTTTCTTGTTTTGCTATTCCATCTTTCCCGTGTTGAGTTAGTTAGTTAGAATTGCACCGCCGAGAAGGCAGAGATAAGGGAAGTACTTCCCTTATCTCTGGAGAAGGCAAGTTGTTTGACCAGCGTGTTCGCCACTACCCGGTTATGTGTCATATTATTGTAACTTAATCGTTTATTTTAATTATTAATAAATCATTCAACCTACACCGTTGTTTTCTTGAAACCCACAAACTTGGGGGCTCAACCGGGATTCGATTAAACAAAATTAAAATTAACAATTAATTGCGAGTGTGACGACGCATAAGTAGTGGTGCATTGCGTGAAAAAAAAATTGACGTTGAAGACTTGAGACTTGAGTGTGCTACAGAGTCATCAAACGCTGCAGCAAAAAGTGAGAAGAACACAAAAAAAAAAAACAACCCCGTTTTAAGACGAAGACGTGAGTGTGAGTGTGCTACAGCGTCATAAAACGCTGCAGCAAAAAGTGAAGAAGAGACAAACAAAGGGCAACAACGCTACAAGGCGATAGTGTGTGATTCGACGCCGTTGAATCAGAAGAAAGGTGGTGTGACAGTGAACAAACAAAGAATATACAACGAGATCGTCAAATCCGTTGAGAGTTTCTGTCCATCGCTGTGGTTAACGGGAGGTTGAAATCAACCGTGTCGTCGTTGTATGCCCCAACGAAAATACATTGTGGTGAAACTACAGACGAGTAGCGGGACGAGGGGACAGCAGCAGTGACATCGAAGGTGAAGCTGTGCATTAGACGAAGAGAGAGCGACGCAGAGGGCCGACAATTTGTTTGTGTTTTCCCTAAATACAGACGACGAAGACAACGGCAGCAGAATAAAAAAAAACAACTTATGTAAAGTGAGTACACCCTGGTCAATACAAAATAATAGTAATCATTAAATTGTGAGAATTTGAAATTGTGAGGGGAAGATGGATAGGGAAATTCGGAATATGAGTAGGGACGAGCTGCGTGAGAGGTTGAGGGGAGTAGGTTTGGCAACATCAGGTGATAAGCAGGAGTTGCTAAATCGCCTGGGTAAGCATTTGAACTCATCTTGCGCCAACGAAGATGAGGGAAAATCCAGCGTATCACTTACAGCGGCTATGCGAGTAGAGGACCATGTTTTTGTTCGCGAGAATGACGACTCAAAAACAGAACTAGGTGGCGGGGCACAAGCGGTGATACCTACGTAAGAGGGTGATGGTAGTGTTTTCCTTCAAGGACATCGAGGAAAGCCTAACAAAATTCACTGGCGAGGAATCGCAAAATGTTCGTCAGTGGATAGAGGAATTTGAAGATGCTGGTCAGCTTGTTCAATGGAACGCGCTGCAGCATTACATTTACGGCAAACGATTGTTGTCCGGGTCAGCGAAATTGTTCGTGATGAGTGCGTCCGGCATCCGAGATTGGCGTTCCTTAAAAACAGCGCTTACAAAGGAATTCGGTGACAACGTCAGTTCAGCCGAAATCCACAAACGTTTGCGGAATGCGCGCAAGCAACCAGGTGAGGCGTTGCGTGAATTTTTGTATCGGGTCATTGAGATGGCAAAACCAATTGCGGTAGATGAGGAATCGATAGTAGAATACTTTGTCGATGCGCTAAAAGACGATGCGCTATGACAATAAATAAATAAATACGTGTGTCGCGATGGGCTATGTTCCTTCAGGATTTCAACTACCAGATACTCCATCGGCCAGAGGCGCAGATGAAACATGTTGATGCGCTAAGCCGCGTTGCAATGCTGATAGTTGATACAATGAGTCACCGGAAAGGTGCTGGAATATGCTCAGTATGAGGATTTCTTTTTAAAGAATGGTATCCTTTTTAAGGATGAAGCCAAGGAGTTAGTCGTCATACCAACTGCCATGGAAGAGGAAATCATCGCGCTTGCTCACAAGGAGGGTCATTTCTCGGCAAAAAAGACCGCTGAGGTGGTAGAAAAGACCTACTACATTCCTCAATTGTCAACGAAGGCAAGTAGCATCGTAGGTAGCTGTGTAGAGTGTATCATGGCGGAGAGGAAGGCCGGGAAGCAGGAAGGATTTCTGTCGCCTATAGAGAAAAAAGATCGCCCACTGCAGACATTCCACATTGATCACGTTGGTCCCATGGACATTACCAAAAAGAAATACAATCACATATTGGTTGTCGTGGATGCGTTTTCCAAGTTCGTCTGGTTGTACCCCACTAAGAGTACAACTAGCGAAGAGGTGGTAGACAGGTTGCAGAAACAAGCGTCTATATTCGGGAATCCAAGACGCATAATAACGGACAGGGGTACCGCTTTTACCGCAGGTGTCTTCGAGCAGTATTGTCGAAGGGAGGACATCACTCACCTGGTAATCACTACAGGTATTCCACGGGGGAATGGACAAGTTGAAAGGATGAACCGGATACTGATTCCAATGCTCACGAAGATGACGTTAGAAAATCCGTCATGTTGGTATAAACACGTCGAGAGGGTTCAGCAGATCATCAACAGTACCGCATCAAGGAGCACCAAGCATTCTCCTTTTCGAATCCTCACTGGACTCGAGATGAGAGTTCCTTATAGGCCGGAGGTTCAGGCGATATTCCATAAAGAGATCGTGGCAGAACTGGAGCAGGAGAGAGACGCCGTTCGCGATCAGGCCCGCGAGAACATAAGCCGGATACAGAGTGAAAACATCCAGCAATACAATCGGCATCGGAAGCAGGCAAAACCTACAAGTTGGGAGAGTTGGTGGCGATACGTAGAACCCAGTTTGGCCCAGGGCTTAAGCTGAAGCCAAAGTACCTCGGACCATACAAGGTAACGAAGCTCTGCAAGCATGAACGCTATGAAGTGGAGAAGGTAGGGGACCACGAAGGGCCGCGCGCAACATCTTCAGCCGCAGACAGTATGAAACCGTGGTGTAGGTCAATCGGGGCGAATGACCAGTCAGGAGGGCCGAATGTGGGATATGGTGGTCCCGTAACACGGTCACGCCACCCGAAGTAATGCACACCAACATGCTCGTCATTTGCTCTCCTCATTGTCGCACACAGCTGCACATCTACACATTTTCTTGTTTTGCTATTCCATCTTTCCCGTGTTGAGTTAGTTAGTTAGAATTGCACCGCCGAGAAGGCAAGTTGTTTGACCAGCGTGTTCGCCACTACCCGGTTATGTGTCATATTATTGTAACTTAATCGTTTATTTTAATTATTAATAAATCATTCAACCTACACCGTTGTTTTCTTGAAACCCACATACAATTAAGTAGTACACCTTTTTTTAAAGCCAATAGTTTGTTCTATTAGCTAATTTTTAAATAAAAAAATATGCATAGTTTTTGAAAAATCGGGATTTAAACTTAAAATTTAGGAAAAAAATAATTTTAAAAAAAGTTGTAAGTGTAATTTTTTCCAAACCTTAAAATTATATTTACTTTTTTTTCTTAAGTTTGTTGCTCTAATCAAGTCTTAATCAAAAATTGAAAACTAGATGATTTTATGTCTTCTAGTTTTTGAGAAAAATTAAAATTACTAATATTAATTCGGAATATAAACAGTGAGATTTCAAAATTAGCAATTAATCGCATAGCGCCATCACGGCAATAAAAATAAACTTATTAAATCTACTATAATAGAGTACTTTAACTAACAGTAACAAAACTGTTCAAATCGACGAGATTTTTCTGACAAAAAGGACAATGGTGGTGCTGGGGTTGTTTTGCAAAGAAGATAAGGTCGGGCGCTTCATATTTCATTATGTTACAAAATAAATGTCGAAACTAATATACCCCTATGGGATAGTGTATAATTAATTCGGTGTATAAACAGACGCCTATTGGGGCATGTTGTCCCCCTGAAACCCCCTGCTTGGACTCACTGTAGGCCTTGGGATTGGTGCGAGTTTTTTTTTGTGTGATGGACATTTATCCTCTAAGTAAGATACCAAAAAAACAAAAATCAGACAAAAATAGTTTTAGTATTTTTATACCCTATCCCATAGGGGTATATAAGTTTTGATATATAGTTTGTAACAAAGAGAAATAATTGAGCTAGGTATACCTCAAAGTATATGGATCGACTCAGAATCGATAGCTGAGTCGATTTAGCTGTCCGTCCTTCCGTCCGTACATTTGGGGCCTTAAATTTTGAGCTAGAATGGCGAAATTTGGTACACGTGTTTGTTGTTGCTCCCAGCAGAAGAAGTGTAAACATTTTTGAAATCCGCCCACTGCTACGCTCACTGGTTATGAATACGATAATATAAACATTTCTTATTTATATCATTTTAACCCACGGCCATTTTTTGGAGGCGTTTTCATGCAAACACCATTTCATCACTGTTTTTTGTCGAACCATGGAAGATTTTGGTAAACTGTCTAAACAACTTATCGCATTTCATCTTTTGAAATCATTTAGATATGACCAATAGGTTTTTAACAGATCTAAATAATGCGTCATTAGTTACTCCTTTTTGTTTTTACGATAGAGATTTTTGTAAAAGTGTTTTTCATTATGTTCATTACAAAAATAGTTTTTTTTTATTGTGCAACAAAACATTAGAAGTCTTCGTAAAAATTTTGATTTGCTTCTGAGTCACTTAGAATCGTTTGTTAATAAGCCAAAATAAATTTTTCTGACAGAAATTTGGATTTATGAGCATGAAAAGGTTTTTTTTTTAGAATTCCCGGTTATAATTTATATGCAAAGTACAATAATAACTACGCGTCAGGTGGTACTGCGGTTTTTGTTAATGAAGGCTTGAGCTATGATTGTGTCAACAAGGATCTTTTAAGCTCATATATGCTTGAGATCTCTGTAGTTTTTAATGATGTAAAACTTGTTTTTAGTTGTTTTTACAGATTTCACAATGTAAATGTAGATGTTTTTATGGAGGAGCTTTACTCATAACTAATAAACAATAATTCTAAGCACTTGTTTATAGTTGGTGAAACAAATATAGATATGCTGTCTGATACTGTTATAGTGGAAAATTGTAAGTCGTTATTGTCAGATTTTGGCCTAGAATCTAGTATTAATGAACAAGAATAACTTCAACATCTAAAACATGCATTGATCATATTTTGGCTAAAATTGACTTAAACTCTTAAACTTAAACTCTAACTAGTACAATATCTGACTTTAAGATTTCAGATCATTGTATAACGTGCTTATTTTCTAATTTCGAAGAAAATAGTCAAATCTATGTAAATAAACAGGTCTTGTATAAGCAAATTTCCAAAACTAATTTTGAACTGCTTAATACTTTTTTGGTTTTTGAAATTTGGTTCAGTTTATACTGATTCCAATCCCACAATTGCTTTTGATACGTTTGCTTTATTTTTAAATCGCTATGTCGATCTTAGCTCGAATGTAATTGGTAGTAAAAACCCTAAATTGGAAAAACTCAACTCAAGCCTGTCTAACTAAGAAACATCCAAGAACGCTTTATTCCGTAAAAAGTATGAACTTTTATGCAAAGAAATTAGTTTTGAAATTCTATTTGCAAGGAAAACTTTTATATGGATAAGTTCCATAAAGCCAAAGGAGATTTAAAGAAAGAATGGGGCATAGTTAACGAATTATTTTACAAAAACAAAACTTTTCATATTTCTTTAAATCTTAATTTAAGAACTATGAACATTGTTGATCATTCTGAAATGGCAAACATCTTTAATTAGTACTTCATTCAAATAGCTTTAGAATACTATTTCCAATGCAGGGATCAATCATTCTTCCGTTAATTGTTCTTTGAGTCGTTATCTTACTTTGAGGTCTACAAAGTAATTCAAGATCTAGATAATTCGTATTCTTCTACGTCAAGTAGTTTCTCCAACAACTTTATCAAAAAAGTAAGCCTAAATATAGTTGATATCTTAACATTTCTATTTAACAAATGCATAATTCACGGTAAATTCCCGCAAAATCTTAAGATAGCTGAAGTTATTCCTATCTGTAAAAAAGGTGATAAGAAATCTGTTAGCAATTACAGGCCTATATCTTTATTACCAGTTTTTTTCACAAATTTTCGAAAAACTAATAAAATATATAGAAGTAAGCTATCTTGAAAAAATTCCGTTTTTCAGCTCAAAACAGAATGGATAGCTGGTAAATCAACTGAAGATGCACTCTTAGCACACTGTAATCATATCTACGAAAGTATCGACCAAAACAAGTGCACTGCTGCTCTTTATATCGATATTAAAAAAGCCTTCGATACAGTAGATCATGCAATATTATTAAAAAAATTAGAAAAGGCCGGCTTAAGAGGTTTTATGCTCGATTGGTTTTCTTCTTACATAAAAAATAGAAAACAAATGGTTAAGATAGGTGGTAATATCAGTGAAACCAGAAATATTAATATAGGAGTTCCTTAATGGTTAGTTTTAGGTCCAATATTGTCAATTATTTACATTAAAAGTGTTTTTAGTCTAAACTTAAAGGGAAAAGTTTGTGGGTTTGCTGATGACATAGCTTGTGTATATTATAGTCCCACAGTATTAGAACTGATTTCTGATATCAATTATAACTTGGAGTTATTCATACAATGGTTTGTCATCCATAAGCTTGTCATAAGCGGACAAATAAGAGTTATGTTTTTTTTAATTTACACGCTGTAGATTTGAATCCTCCACTCTTAATTCAACATAGAATTGACTGCACAAAAATCGCGTTAAGTAGTGTATCTTGTTGTGTCCCAAAAGTCCCACGATTGCTCAAGATGTTACTTGTTCTCCAAAGTGTTTACGCATCGAACTAGTTACTGAATATAAATATCTTGGCTTAACATTGATAACAAAATTAACTGGAAAGTTTACACCGCAGCATTGAAAAAATATCGTTGTCAACCCCTTTTGTCATGTTTCACTTGAGAAACCTATGTTGTTTACGGACTAGTTCAATCCTAAATATAATATGGCATAATATGTTGGCGTGGTACTTACAAAAACTATCTTTAACCTTTGATGTTAGAAGAAAGAAAATTCGATCACAGCATTTCGTTGTTTGTCAGCTCGGGTATTCTCCCGCTTAAACATCTCTATTTCTATAAAGTATTAAAAATGTTTTTCTGTAGAAGTGGTTATCTTTCAAGCGGCACTACTTCAGCTTACACATTACATAGTAGCGATTGAAATCTCGCTATCATTCCTGTTCATAACTCTCATACCTTTCTTAACTTTTATACTTCAGTAGTATACCGAGGCTGTAGAACAAATTACCGTTTGAATTACGATGAATTACTAAAAATATTAAAAAATGGCTATTTAACTTTGATTTTGAAGCAATAGATAACTTAATCAAAATATTAATATAATCGATGCACTTCCGTTAAAATACTATTTTACTCGACTTGTTACCCCACAACACTTGTTAATTAAATATATTATTTTTAGTATTAATGAATTTTACATTTTTTTTTTTTGGTACTTTCGACAACAGACCGTGCCTTTACTTTTTCTTAACTTTTATCTCTAGTGAAATACGCTTAATAAACAAATAGCTAAATTATATTTTTGTAAATAATAATAAATGAATATGTACACTATTGATAAAACGTTATTAAGATAAAACATTGTAAATATTTTAACTGCAAAAGAAGAAGAAATAAAAGAAAATCTTTTCCAACTGTTTCACGTATCGAAGGCTTTTTTTAAATCGATGAACAGAACTACTGAGTTGTGGTTTTTATCCAAGCTTTTATATATTTTATTTGCGAATTGGTCAAATTGGTTCTTTTCTAACATTTTAAATATTCGTACAGCCTTTTTGACAGTACTTCTTCCAGAACTTTGTCGACAGTCGATAAAATTGAGATTGGTCTGTAATTAAAAATTTCGTTCTTCTTTCCGCTCTTATATATTTTTCAACTGGTTTGGGATCGATGTTTGATCTATTCTCATATTAATTAGCTTCGTTATCACAGGGGAAAAAGTCTGTAGGTTTATTTTCATATCTATTCCCTCCAATTTTTTGGAATTCAATGAGCTCAAGATATTTTTGACCTCTGTAACAGATACGTGTTCCGTGCAAATTGACTGTTTGAACACACAAAGAAGGTTTGTTGATTGCATGAAAGTGTGCTAGCGAATCTGTTGACCAGGTGTTTAAAGTCCTTCCCGCCCGCAAAATTTTTTTTAAAATGTCATCCAGCTTTCTTGGCTTTTATTTAAATTTACTACTTTCCAATTCTCTTTCTGGTTATTTTTGCAGTTTTTAAACTTTTGTATATAGAACCTTGCTTTTGTCCTTGCTATTTTCTTGTTCAAATCGTTTCGATGTGATTTGTATTCTCGGTGATAATCTTCGTTTAGTCTGCTTTTTTTTATCTTCTATATAGTCTATCTCGTTCCTTACAACCACCTTTCAATTCATTAGTAATCCAACAATGTTCAGTACTTCTTTTTTTCTGAATACCGTTGACGTTGCTACATATGTATTAATCGTTTGTTGTATATGTAGGTGGAATTCATTTATATCTCTGCAAAAAGATTAAGCTCTTCCCAGTTAAACTCATTTATTTTCCGTGTAACTACGTCACTTAAAATTTGGCGTTCGTTAATATTTTTCTTTTCAATTATGGTGTTGATGTTCACTTCACAGTATAAGGCGTAAAAATCTGATATACATAATCCCCCCTTCGGGCTAGGCGTTAGAATATACCTGTGGTAAGGCATGCCTGTCGTAGAAGGCGACTAAAATCCACTCCCGTATACCGAGTTAAAAGTGTGTAGGCAGTCAGGAAACTGACTGCATTCTAAAGAAAAGACCGACGAAAAAAGGAAAGCTATATCCTCACCTGAATTAATAAACTACGATAAGAGAATACTAATAAAGCGAAACAGATAAAACAACGACCACCATCGCCAATTAATGTGATCGGTATAGTCGACCATAACAAGTTGCACACCTTGATGAAATCATAACCATTATCAGGCTACCAAGTAACTTCATTAAAAAAAAATACATGGAAAATCTGAGTAAACGATACAGAAAGTTACTGTCTATTATCACGGATGCTAAATACCGATACAATTGAATGGTATTCAATTGAGAATAAATCTTAAATGCCAGGCGTTGTAGCCAGAGGGTTACATGCGTTGTGCCTGAAGGATGACATAGTAAGCGATCTGAAAAACAGACAATATAAAGTTATAGATGCCGTTAACATTGTCAAGCTAAACAAACAGAAAAAAGATGGTAACGAAAATTTAATAAAACGCGCGATAAATCAGAAAGCCTGAACAAAATTTATGAAATAAAAACAATACTTTATATTGTTGCAAAAATCGAACCCATGCGTAAGGATTCAAAATTAGTTCGTCAGTACAAGCGCTGACAATGAGATATAATCATGGGAAAACCTATTGTCAAAAAGATCCGCGGTGTGTAAAATGTGCCGGAAATTATCTGACGATAGATTGCTGGTCAGATAAGAAAACTCCTGCTATTTGTATTTATTGTAAAGGTGATCATCCCGCAAGTTACGGCGGCTGCGAAGTAGCTAAAGAGTTGCAAAAAAACGGATGAAACTAACTAATAAAATTTCACAGAAATAAAATTTTACTAAGAAAAAGCCTAAAAGTTGGCCTAAACTTATCTCAAAGCCAAAGCAGGCAACGATCGAAAAACAAATAATTAAACAAATACCTCGGCCAACAGAAATACGGTCGGATCTTGTACATCCAAAACCAAATGTACAAACGTATGCCCAAGCTACAGTTACCGACAAAAATATTTCATTAGACCCCGTTTCCAATGTTTTTTTCGATTAATCTTTCAAAACTTGAGGAACAAAGCGAATTAAAGTCATAAAACGGTCAAAAAACGCTATGCCACCAATTAGGGTAACTCAACATGTTTGCGCAAAAAGCGATAAAGAAAAAGCAGACGTTTTTGTCGCACATCTTGAGGAAACATTTAAACCATTTGATGGTTCAGAAAACATTATTTTTATTCGAGACCACAACCGATAGTAATCTAGTTAGATATGCAAGTATTGCCGAGCTTAAACGGGAAATACAGAAATTAAAGCCTAAAAAAGCTCCGGGTTATGACCTAATTACAGGAGAACTTCTTAAAATGTTGCCTCCAAAAGCATTAACTAATCTCCTGCACATCGTAAATGCAGAAATTAGATTAGAATACATACCAAGGCAGTGAAAGGTCGTGGAAGTGATTATGGTTCTCAAACCAGGAAAATCACCGAATGAAATAAAATCTTAGAGACCTATTTCACATCTTCCACTAATTTCAAAATTTTTGAAAGGATATTACTCGGTCGCTTACACCCTGTTATTGATCAGAAACGCCAGGTAGAAGACCATCAATTTGGGTTTAGAAGTAAAAATTCGACTGTGGACCAAGTTCATCGAATTACTGATGTAATTGAGAAAGCTTTCGAAGAAAAGAAAATTTGCTCAGCCGTGTCGCAAGCTTTTGACAAAGTTTGGCATAGAGGCCTTCAATACAAACTAAGACAATTTCTGCCTGAAAAATTATATAAAACCCTCGTGTCGTATCTTAAGCGTAGACTCTTCCGTGCTTAACTTGGAAACGAACAATCGGAGCTCAAAGAAATATTGGCAGGAGTACCCCAAGGAAGCGTCCTTGGCCCACTCTTGTACCTCCTATTTACATGTGATATCCCGCAAACAAACGATACAATAGTTGCCACGTTTGCTGACGATACAGCTATACTAGCAGTTGGCACAACAATAGAGGAAAAAAATATGAAATTACAAAACGCTTTTAAGGGGGTCAATGAATGGACAAAATCCTGGCGGATTGCCCTTAACGAAAGCAAATCGATTCCTGTAGATTTGCCTAATAAGCGGACAAACAATTTGCCAGTATTTCTCAATACGGTTAGAGTCCCTTTTACAAATGAAGCGAAATATCTCGGAATGCATCGAGTATGCAAAGTTAAAATGGAAGTCGCATGTAAAAATAAATTCAGAGAACTGTACTGGTCACTCGGAAAATATTCGAAGCTTAACCTTGATAACAAGCTGCTACTATACAAGCAGGCGCTTAAGCCGGTCTGGACTTATGGTATACAACTACGGGGTTGTACCAGTGAAACGAATCTAAATATTTTACAAACTTTTGAAAAGTTAAAGATAAAACTAAAAATTTTGCACGCAAACTTAAAAAACGTTTATTGGGACACGTTAACACAACGGTCCTCCGAAATTATTGTGACGTCTTTAAGGAACTAAGCCCTTAGATTTGACCCGATAATAACAAACCGCGTTATAAATTGCGGAGATAGCAGGAACTCTCACAGGAAAATTGCCTGCCAAACATTCATTACTCGTGGTCGTGATAAAAAATTGCTAGATAAGTCGCATACTTAGTTGCAATAAAAAATACAAAAGGGTGGTGGTTTTAGTGGAGTTAAAGTCCCACACTACATTGGGCACGTGCTCATCGTGCCTTTTCAGATTTCCACCACCCACGGACAAAAAAAAAATTTCAACGACCGCTGAATTAACTTCCGCATCCTTTAACCTTACCAAATTGTGATCAATCAAAGTTTTTGTGTGATGAACTGGATCAACACGAGGAGTGTACGAAATTGAGTTTTGGAGAACCTTTGATGCTATCATAGAAAGATAGTCACATACGTAAGTATTGTTTACGTCTTTAGTATTTATGTTGTCCAAAGTTTTAGCAAATTTAAATCAATAAAAAAGCGAAGCAAACGGTAGTGGCGAATCAGCCAGCCTTTCGCCCTCCCTCAATGACCGTCAAACCCAAAATTTTCCGCGCCCAAATGGCGTCAGGAAAGGGAAAAATGGTACAGCCCTTGTGCCTCAGGCTCTAACAGTGGATGCGGATTTGTTTGTGGGGGCTGTCCTTCAGGAAGTGTATAAGGAGAATAAAAGCATTCGCTTTAACCGCGTCCTGGAAAACAATACCCTGCAATGGCATAATAGCAACGGCGATCTGAGAACCTTGGTTTCACCCGGCTTGATGATGAAAACTCACCGAGCGAAGTGGATCTAGTCCCCTATTAATCTTGTAGGTGGATTCCATACAGAAAAAGAAGTCAGCGGGAATCGATGGTATATCCAACATTTTACTGCGACACTCACCCACTGAAGCTGTGGACATTTACGACACGCTGTTTAACAGCGCGCTGAATAGTACATATTATCCTGGTTGATTTAGAGATACCGTATGGTTAGAGGGCCTCTATCTAAAGCTGACCAGAATTGGCATAAGTTAACTACTGCTATATATGCTTCATGATTTGCTGACTGGTAGAACGTTTGTTGTCAAAATTGGCAATGTAACTTCTACCACAGAATTTTTCATTAAAATTGGTTTGCAACAGGGAGCGGTAAAATCGCCGATTCTCTTCAGCATTTTTATCAGAAGTAATATGATAAGTAGTCTTACTCAGGCAATTGCCTGAACTCTTTTGCAGCTGGACTTCGACAAGATCCAGAGATATTGTGATAATTGCAAGTTGAAAATCAACTTTCAGAAATCGAAAACTACTCTGTTTAGGACACCGTTGTCTAGGGATTTTAGGGATACGAGAAATAACTGTCGGAAGCTGGTGATCGTTGGACCAAACGGACAGCCACTGGCGAGTAAAAGTAGTAAAGTACCTTGGCTTCTGGCTGTATCAGTATCTATGTTTCGGAAGACATGTAGATGCTGCTCTGGCGAGAGCTAGAAGAGCGTTTGCCTTGACAAAATGATTATTTGATAGCAGTCGTCTTGACAGCAGGTGATTTGCTACATGGCCGTCATCAGGCCGATGATTGCCTATGGGTGACCGGTGTGGTTCAACGTTGCCCCATGGAAAAGATACGGGTGTTTGAGAAGCTGCTTTGGACTTCGCAGAACAACAGTATCTGACTACACAAAATATTATTCCAACCAGGCTCTATATAACGGGGCCAACAAAACAGAATAGATAAATTTTTTGTTGGAACTGATTCGGTTTCACGCTGCAAGAACGATAGTCTCATCTTTGGGCCTTCTACACCAATGATGAATATTTTGAGAGTGCGCGTTTAAGCGGCTTTTTTCCGCCCGAAGCTTTCCTATATTTGGATAGTCAAGGGCTGATACAGGATACCAAAACTAGACATGGCTTTGTATGTCGTTTGTATATACGCTGCAAGAACGATAGTCTCATCTTTGGGCCTTCTACACCAATGATGAATATTTTGAGAGTGCGCGTTTAAGCGGCTTTATTCCGCCCGAAGCTTTCCTATATTTGGATAGTCAAGGGCTGATACAGGATAGATCAGCGGTTCCGCAAATCTACCACGTTTCCCGACGAACTGTGGTTCGGGGCGGAGGAGAGCGCCTGCAGTTCAGCAGGAGTGTGTCCGATGGTGACCGTTGTAGTGGGTTGCAACAGGAGAACCTGCTGTAGTGGCTAAGATAGATAAAGATAGTTGACTTAAAAATTGTTTAAAGCTGTAAGGTTAGGTAAAACAGTCAGGGTGACACAAAAAAAATATATATAAATACAAAAAAAAAGTTTGTTGTGGCTGTTCCAGTTCTTTGAGTTATTTTTTAGGTAGTTTTATTTGGTTGTCGTTTGCAAGTAGTTTTCTTTAGGATGGAAGTTTAAAGATAATAAAAAAGATACCAAGTTAAAAAAAAAACATTTCCTGTTTGCACAATAGATGCCTATTTTAAATTACCATATTAGATAATATGCCGAAAGGCATTAGAATTACGTTTTTATCGTTTAATTTAGGTTGTCCGCGTAGGGCCAGTAAGTTAGTTATGTAGTTGATAAGTAGGCTAGTTTTTCATTAATTTTTGTCGAGCATTTAAGTTAGTTTCAAGTTGATGTAAAATAATTTTTTTTTTATAATTTACACGTACTCAAAGGGTTATGAATACCCTTTATATGTTACCATAGTACGAGCCTTTGAGAAGGGGAAGAAAGAGAGGATAGGAAAGATTTTGGATGTAGTGGAGACTTAAAATCCATGGGTGGTGTCCGAACTATCTTCGGGGAGTCACTTTTTCTGGTGTTCGTTAAATTTGAAGAAATTCAAGATGGTGTGCATACTTTTAGGTACTACACCGACCTTTTAATTTCTTTTAAATAAAAGTGAAATGGATTTTGGCTGGGATTGAACGCGCAACCTTCCACTCAACAGACGAACACATTACCACTGAATATTATTGGGCAACTTGCCACCTAACTTTAATTGACTTCACTTTAAATTGTAACACTCGGTAACTTAGACGTACCACCACTACGAAAGTTGGAGAGCGACTGACCCGTTGATATCAAACTCGTTTGAAGTCACTGCGAAAGTCTATGATGTCCACATTCTTTCGCAGTTAAAGATCGACTGACCCTTGCTTGATCTCTGGTAATAATAGTGCGCGAATTTAATCGTTGGTATTTGATTTAAAATAAGTGGATTGAAGTGATTGAATTGTTAACCGTTTTGTAATTAATAGAATTCTAGAAATAAGGGTGTTTAAATATATAACTGTTAAACATAAAACAGAAAAACAACATTTTGTCATTCTAAGCCCGGCTTCATTCTACAGTACAAAAGTTGCGCATAAAGTCTCCCGGCCGAAAATATACACGAGCGCTTAAACAATTAAATTTATAAAATAATTTTGCCAATAGCAAATTTTACGAACAGCACAATTTGAAATGTCAAAGAAATTCACAAGATGGCCGCTCACATGTTTACACTTATAGGGGTTTGAAGTACGTAACCACTTAAAAGCGACGCTTAAAAAATTGAGTAATAAGGGGAAGACGTACGAGTTTCCTATATCTTCTTTACTTGATCTCTGTCAATCACTATCTACATAGCTCGTCAACGCAAAGGGGACCGAAGAATTTTTAGCTCAAAACGACCATACGGTCCATTCAACATCGCCGTAGAGGAGACCTGCGATGATCAGGATCTCCTTAGTATTTCGAGTAAGGGTTTTACTTCTAAATTTCTTTTTTTAACCCAAAGAAACGGGGTATAATTACATGTACAATTTTTCATTCTGTTGTGTTCGAGTTCGCAGGAAGGAAGGTAGAGAGATCTCTGATTCTAGCGCTTCATGGCAACGGCTAGTTGTCTACCTGCACTCCGCACGGGACCGAAGATTTTAGGAAGAATTTTTATTTTAAAAAGTCCAAGGATATCTTCATCCATTTTTGATACGGTCCATGCAATATCGCCGGATATCAGGCCTCCTTAGTAGTTCGAGTAAGGGTAAACGGGATAAAATTAAATGGACAATTTTTCACGCACTTTTTTTTCTAACTATAGAATTTGCAAGATGGTAGAGATCTCTGTTTCTACCTCATCCGGGCACCAGGTTAAGGTTATTTTTCATGTGGAAACCTGGTTATTATTTGTTCATTTAAAAAAACGTCCCTTTTTATGGCTATTAGTTAATTTAAAATATTGCTTTGTATATCTACCGCCAAAATAAAA
This sequence comes from Rhingia rostrata, assembly GCA_949824845.1. NCBI lineage: Eukaryota > Metazoa > Arthropoda > Insecta > Diptera > Syrphidae > Rhingia > Rhingia rostrata. The sequence goes on along the minus strand of OX463757.1, from coordinate 74,019,091 downwards.
CATATCTTATAAAATAAATAAATATTAGCCATTTTCCTGACATAGAAAGGTCCATCCACTGTTGCTATGTTTTCCCAGAATCTTTAATTTGGTTTCTGAAAAGCAGTCAATACAATTCTCGTAAATGAGAAAAAATATGTTAAGTTCATTTATACTAATGATTTCTGAAATAAAAATCATAAAAACTAATAAAGGCGATTCAAATAATATGTAAGTTCTCTTTAATAATTTACAAAATATAATATTTTTTTATTTTATCTTAAATTTATAGCACCTTCTTATTACCTTAATTAAATTACAACAAAATTAAAACTTCATTAGAATAGTTTTTACTCCCAAAAGTTTGCGAACATTTTCGTTGTATTGAATAAGTACAACTTTTGAGTGACATATGTTAATTTTTTCACCAGCACATAGCAATTGTAAACATGTGGCTTTTTCTAAGAACTCGCCCATTTTTAATTCTCTTGTAAAAGATCTGCTCACTGTGGCGGGAGATATGGACGGAAAAATCTGAAATAACAAAATTACAATTATTCATATAAATTACGCTACTTATACTAAAATATGTACGGGCTTTATTTCATAAATTTTATTTTGAGCTCCAAAACGTGAATAAATATGGCAAAAAAGGGTCTAATAGGGACATCTGGCAGTATGCGAATTGCGATAAAATTGGGGTAGGACGTTTGATGTGCCAATTGGATTAAATGGGATTTTTTCAACAATTCCCATCAGAAATGAAAAAAATCTATTCTTTAGATTTTTTGTTTTTATTATTAAACAAAATATTGCAAGATATTATCTAAATTTTTAAAATTCATTACATTTGAAAAAAAAACTATTTTGAAAATTTGCATATACCAAATTTCAACGTTGTTCAAAATGTAAAACCAAGAAATTTGTGAAATACAGACAGACAGACAGATTCGACCAAATCGACTCAGCTAGCTATTCTGAGTATCTTAATTATTTCGCTATGTTATAAGCTTAATATCAAAACAAATATACCCCTATGTGATTAGGTATACAAACTTAAATAAAAACATATAAGAAGTCTACAATCCGCTGTGTGGATCGTTGAATACCCAATCCCATCGCACCCTTAAATTGAATATCCCCGAAAATTGAAAAAAAAACGACGTTTTTCTATGGCATATGCTATGGGGTTTTCGTAAGAAAACGCCCCCAAAAATAGGTCGTGGGTTTAAATGATATTAAGAAACTTTATATGGGTGGAAAACTTTATGTGGATGGAATATATATAAAAAGATTGCCCAAACATCTTTTAAAGACATTTTATTAATATTCTTAACCATTTGATCAAAAACAACATTTTTCTAAAAAGTTGACGTGGCAGCCAGCGGTCGGAATTTCACTATCCGGTTCAAAATATGTGTAGAGCCCAAAAATTGACTTAGCTAGCTATTCTGAGTCGATCCATATACTTTTAGGTACTTATAACAAACTAAACTATTTCTTTATTTTAGAGACTATGTATACAAACGGGAATGTAACAATCCGCTATGCGAATCATAATTCCTTATTCATTTCCATCTCTAAAATAAATGTTCCCAAAAAGTGACATTGGTGGTTGCGTGTTGTATGTAGAACGAGGGTTGACTCGGATTGGCTTTAACTTGGCAATGCACAGTGGTTACAACTCTGACTGCACATAAAATGTGTTTATTTAACCTCCAAGTGGTAACCATCGAGTAGTGGTCTGATCCAACCGAATTTAACTTGCTTAACGATAAGCGCGAGTGTTGATTACAAGACGAAAAACAGCAACACTATAAACAGCCTGGTTAGAATTCCACGGAATGCTGTCCAAAGTTTTAGCAAATTTTAATCAATAAAAAAGCGAAGCAAACGGTAGTGGCGAATCAGCCAGCCTTTCGCCCTCCCTCAATGTCCATCAAACCCAAAATTTCCCGCGCCCAAATGGCGTCAGGAAAGGGAAAAATGGTACAGCCCTTGTGCCTCAGGCTCTAACAGTGGATGCGGATTTGTTTGTGGGGGCTGTCCTTCAGGAAGTGTATAAGGTGAATAAAAGCATTCGCCTTAACCGCGTCCTGGAAAACAATACCCTGCAATGGCATAATAGCAACGGCGATCTGAGAACCGTGGTTTCACCCGGCTTGATGATGAAAACTCACCGAGCGAAGTGGATCTAGTCCCCTATTAATCTTGAAGGTGGATTCCATACAGAAAAAGAAGTCAGCGGGAATCGATGGTATATCCAACATTTTACTGCGACACTCACCCACTGAAGCTGTGGACATTTACGACACGCTGTTTAACAGCGCGCTGAATAGTACATATTATCCATGGAACAAAGCCAAAAAAAAACAAAGCACGGGTGCATGTCTGGTTGATTTAGAGATACCGTATGGTTAGAGGGCCTCTATCTAAAGCTGACCAGAATTGGCATAAGTTAACTACTGCTATATATGCTTCATGATTTGCTGACTGGTAGAACGTTTGTTGTCAAAATTGGCAATGTAACTTCTACCACAGAATTTTTCATTAAAATTGGTTTGCAACAGGGAGCGGTAAAATCGCCGATTCTCTTCAGCATTTTTATCAGAAGTAATATGATAAGTAGTCTTACTCAGGCAATTGCCTGAACTCTTTTGCAGCTGGACTTCGACAAGATCCAGAGATATTGTGATAATTGCAAGTTGAAAATCAACTTTCAGAAATCGAAAACTACTCTGTTTAGGACACCGTTGTCTAGGGATTTTAGGGATACGAGAAATAACTGTCGGAAGCTGGTGATCGTTGGACCAAACGGACAGCCACTGGCGAGTAAAAGTAGTAAAGTACCTTGGCTTCTGGCTGTATCAGTATCTATGTTTCGGAAGACATGTAGATGCTGCTCTGGCGAGAGCTAGAAGAGCGTTTGCCTTGACGAAATGATTATTTTATAGCAGTCGTCTTGACAGAAGGTGATTTGCTACATGGCCGTCATCAGGCCGATGATTGCCTATGGGTGACCGGTGTGGTTCAACGTTGCCCCATGGAAAAGATACGGGTGTTTGAGAAGCTGCTTTGGACTTCGCAGAACAACAGTATCTGACTACACAAAATATTATTCCAACCAGGCTCTATATAACGGGGCCAACAAAACAGAATAGATAAATTTTTTGTTGGAACTGATTCGGTTTCACGCTGCAAGAACGATAGTCTCATCTTTGGGCCTTCTACACCAATGATGAATATTTTGAGAGTGCGCGTTTAAGCGGCTTTTTTCCGCCCGAAGCTTTCCTATATTTGGATAGTCAAGGGCTGATACAGGATACCAAAACTAGACATGGCTTTGTATGTCGTTTGTATATACGCTGCAAGAACGATAGTCTCATCTTTGGGCCTTCTACACCAATGATGAATATTTTGAGAGTGCGCGTTTAAGCGGCTTTATTCCGCCCGAAGCTTTCCTATATTTGGATAGTCAAGGGCTGATACAGGATAGATCAGCGGTTCCGCAAATCTACCACGTTTCCCGACGAACTGTGGATAGGCGGCTACTATACGATCGAGACGTCGTCGCTCAGGGCGGAGGAGAGCGCCTGCGGTTCAGCAGGAGTGTGTCCGATGGTGACCGTTGTAGTGGGTTGCAACAGTAGAACCTGCTGTAGTGGCTAAGATAGATAAAGATAGTTGACTTAAAAATTGTTTAAAGGTGTAAGGTTAGGTAAAACAGTCAGGGTGACACAAAAAAAATATATATAAATACAAAAAAAAAGTTTGTTGTGGCTGTTCCAGTTCTTTGAGTTATTTTTTAGGTAGTTTTATTTGGTTTTTTAAGTCGTTGCAAGTAGTTTTCTTTAGGATGGAAGTTTGAAGATAATAAAAAAGATACCAAGTTAAAAAAAAAACATTTCCTGTTTGCACAATAGATACCTATTTTAAATTACCATATTAGATAATATGCCGAAAGGCATTAGAATTACGTTTTTATCGTTTAATTTAGGTTGTCCGCCTAGGGCCAGTAAGTTAGTTATGTAGTTGATAAGTAGACTAGTTTTTCATTAATTTTTGTCGAGCATTTAAGTTAGTTTCAAGTTGAAGTAAAATATTTTTTTTTTTATAATTTACGCGTACTCAAAGGGTTATGAATACCCTTTATATGTTACCATAGTACGAGCGTTTGAGAAGGGGAAGAAAGAGAGGATAGGAAAGATTTTGGATGTAGTGGAGACTTAAACTCCATGGGTGGTGTCCGAACTAGCTTCGGGGAGTCACTTTTTCTTGTGTTCGTTAAAAATTCAAGAAAGAAAAATTCGAAGAAATTCAAGATGGTGTGCATACTTTTAGGTATTACACCGACCTTTTAATTTCTTTTAAATAAAAGTGAAATGGATTTTGGCTGGGATTGAACGCGCAACCTTCCACTTAACAGACGAACACATTACCACTGAATATTATTGAGCAACTTGCCACCTAACTTTAATTGACTTCACTTTAAATTGTAACACTCGGTAACTTAGACGTACCACCACTACGAAAGTTGGAGAGCGACTGACCCGTTGATATCGAACTCGTTTGAAGTCACTGCGAAAGTCTATGATGTCCACATTCATTCGCAGTTGAAGATCGACTGACCCTTGCTTGATCTCTGGTGATAATAGTGCGCGAATTTAATCGTTGGTATTTGATTTAAAATAAGTGGATTGAAGTGATTGAATTGTTAACCGTTTTGTAATTAATAGAATTCTAGAAATAAGGGTGTTTAAATATATAACTGTTAAACATAAAACAGAAAAACAACATTTTGTCATTCGAAGCCCGGCTTCATTCTACAGTACAAAAGTTGCGCATAAAGTCTCCCGGCCGAAAATATACACGAGCGCTTAAACAATAAAATTTATAAAATAATTTTGCCAATAGCAAATTTTACGAACAGCACAATATGAAATGTCAAAGAAATTCACAAGATGGCCGCTCCCATGTTTACACTTATAGGGGTTTGAAGTACGTAACCACGTAAAAGCGACGCTTAAGAAATTGAGTAGAAATTGAGAAATTCTTTACTTGATCTCTGTCAATCACTATCTACATAGCTCGTCAACGCAAAGGGGACCGAAGAATTTTTAGCTCAAAACGACCATACGGTCCATTCAACATCGCCGTAGAGGAGACCTGCGATGATCAGGATCTCCTTAGTATTTCGAGTAAGGGTTTTACTTCTAAATTTCTTTTTTTAACCCAAAGAAACGGGGTATAATTACATGTACAATTTTTCATTCTGTTGTGTTCGAGTTCACAGGAAGGAAGGTAGAGAGATCTCTGATTCTAGCGCTTCATGGCAACGGCTAGTTGTCTACCTGCACTCCGCACGGGATCGAAGATTTTAGGAAGAATTTTTATTTTAAAAAGTCCAAGGATATCTTCATCCATTTTTGATACGGTCCATGCAATATCGCCGGATATCAGGCCTCCTTAGTAGTTCGAGTAAGGGTAAACGGGATAAAATTAAATGGACAATTTTTCATGCACTTTTTTTCCTAACTATAGAATTCGCAAGATGGTAGAGATCTCTGTTTCTACCTCATCAGGGCACCAGGTTCAAGTTATTTTTCATGTGGAAACCTGGTTATTATTTGTTCATTTAAAAAACGTCCCTTTTTATGGCTATTAGTTAATTTTAAATATTGCTTTGTGTATCTACCGTCAAAATAAAACATATCTTATAAAATAAATAAATATTAGCCATTTTCCTGACATGGAAAGCTCCATCCACTGTTGCTATGTTTTCCCAGAATCTTTAATTTGGTTTCTGAAAAGCAGTCAATACAATTCTCGTAAATGAGAAAAAATATGTTAAGTTCATTTATACTAATGATTTCTGAAATAAAAATCATAAAAACTAATAAAGGCGATTCAAATAATATGTAAGTTCTCTTTAATAATTTACAAAATATAATATTTTTTTTATTTTATCTTAAATTTATAGCACCTTCTTATTACCTTAATTAAATTACAACAAAATTAAAACTTCATTAGAATAGTTTTTACTCCCAAAAGTTTGCGAACATTTTCGTTGTATTGAATAAGTACAACTTTTGAGTGACATATGTTAATTTTTTCACCAGCACATAGCAATTGTAAACATGTGGCTTTTTCTAAGAACTCGCCCATTTTTAATTCTCTTGTAAAAGATCTGCTCACTGTGGCGGGAGATATGGACGGAAAAATCTGAAATAACAAAATTACAATTATTCATATAAATTACGCTACTTATACTAAAATATGTACGGGCTTTATTTCATAAATTTTATTTTGAGCTCCAAAACGTGAATAAATATGGCAAAAAAGGGTCTAATAGGGACATCTGGCAGTATGCGAATTGCGATAAAATTGGGGTAGGACGTTTGATGTGCCAATTGGATTAAATGGGATTTTTTCAACAATTCCCATCAGAAATGAAAAAAATCTATTCTTTAGATTTTTTGTTATTATTATTAAACAAAATATTGCAAGATATTATCTAAATTTTTAAAATTTTTTACATTTGAAAAAAAAACTATTTTGAAAATTTGTATATACCAAATTTCAACGTTGTTCAAAATGTAAAACCAAGAAATTTGTGAAATACAGACAGACAGACAGATTCGACCAAATCGACTCAGCTAGCTATTCTGAGTATCTTAATTATTTCGCTATGTTATAAGCTTAATATCAAAACAAATATACCCCTATGTGATTAGGTATACAAACTTAAATAAAAACATATGAGAAGGCTACAATCCGCTGTGTGGATCGTTGAATACCCAATCCCATCGCACCCTTAAATTGAATATCCCCGAAAAATGAAAAAAAAACTACGTTTTTCTATGGCATATGCTATGGGGTAATGTATACAAATGGTTTTCGTAAGAAAACGCCCCCAAAAATCGGTCGTGGGTTTAAACGATATTAAGAAACTTTATATGGGTGGAAAACTTTATGTGGATGGAATATATATAAAAAGATTGCCCAAACATCTTTTAAAGACATTTTATTAATATTCTAATTCCTTATTCATTTCCATCTCTAAAATAAATGTTCCCAAAAAGTGACATTGGTGGTTGCGTGTTGTATGTAGAACGAGGGTTGACTCGGATTGGCTTTAACTTGGCAATGCACAGTGGTTACAACTCTGACTGCACATCAAATGTATTTTTTTTAACCACCAAGTGGTAACCATCGAGTAGTGGTCTGATCCAACCGGATTTAACTTGCTTAACGATAAGCGCGAGTGTTGATAACAAGACGAAAAACAGCAACACTATAAACAGCCTGGTTAGAATTCCACGGAATGCTGTCCCAGGCGAACCTAGACAAGCTGCTTTGACATATTTGGACAACAGGTTGTCCAGGAATTTCAAAGGTAAGTCAGTCCCCTTGAACAGAGATGGTGGCGGATGAACCGAAAGGTCAACGACAGTGCTCAATCCCGTAGTGGATACTGATGACCCTGTGTCCTAATTGGAATCTAATAATAAATTGGAACTTTATCTAATATCTAATCTAACTGTCCCCTCAGGTTTGGGGTTGTGCTTTCGGTTAACTACTCAACCATACAAAAAACTGCTACGAAGCAACCAATAAAATCGAAAAGGACTGGTTTTAGTGTTGATGACCCTGTTAGACGAAAAAATGACAACGAAGTTCGTATCTGCACCTGGAATATGAGAACCTTAAACAGGAGAGGTGCAAGCGAACAACTAGCGGAAGCCCTAAACTGCTACAAGGCAGATATTACTGCCATCCAGGAAATTTGATGTAATCAGCCGGCCAAAAAGATGATGAAAACTGTAACATCTACTACGGACCGTGTTATAGTGAGCTGAAACAGCGGCTATTCGGATGCGGATTTTAAAAAAAGCCAGACTTAGGCAAGAAGTCTTACGTTTCCAAGACACTAGCGAAACACATTGTAACAATTCGCATTAAGACCGAACTCGCCATCATAATCCTTATCGGAACATAATCCTTATATGTTCCGACGGTAGAAAAAGATGATATATCTAAGGATTGCTTCTACGAGCTCCTTGGTAACACCTATGAGCGAGTATGAGTAGAATGCAACAAAATGTCACTATAGCCAGCACACGGTTTCCTCACCACGATATCCATACGAGGGATATGGTGATCTCACGGTTGTAATAGAAAAGAGACATGCATCCAGTATTTTTGATGTATGAACATTCCGAGAAGCTAACATCAACTCGGACCACTACCTTGTTGCAGCCAAGGCAAGAATGCGGATATCCACCACGCCACAACAATCCAGAAATACTGTGCAACGCAACGCGTATCTTTTAACCTCTCGATTAACACCATAGACACCAGCATCGAATGTCGAAGAACAATGGCACCGATGCCAACAAGCTATTAGATCAGCCGCAACTGATGTGCTAGGTTTCTCGCGCCCACCAGCAATAAACCCCTGGTTTGATGAGGAATGCCGACAGATGCTTGCAGCCAACAGCCGACAGGTGCTGCAGGTGAAGGCCAGAGCTGCCATTGAGGTCTAGGCAAAGAAGAAGGGAAGAACACCGGCTTTTCAGAAAGTGTAAAACGTCAGTGCCAAGGATACAAGGCTCAAACAGAATCCTGTCGAGATTAACAAGGGAATTTCGTAGTTGAAACACAGTCGAAGCTGAGGACATGGAAGATCCAATTCTGGAGACTGCTTAATGTTGATGAAGAACAACCATCTGCTGTCAGGCAAAACGAACCATTCAATATTGGCAGCGAAAACTGCCAACCACCCGACCTGAGTGAGCGGAGGATAGCAACACTCAAGCTTAATAAGGCTGCCGCAAATGACGGCCTTCCCCCTGAGCTTTATAAAGCCGGCGGATATGGCTTTGTAAGTAACATCCACCAACCAATAAGCCAAATCTGGTCGGATGCAAGTATGCAGTATGAAGAATGGAATATCAGCATGGTTTGACTGATCCACAAAAAAGGAGACCCTCAGAACTGAGCCAACTACAGAAGCATAAGTCTCATCAACATCGCCTAAGATCCAACCTGATCAGTGATTCTGACGTTTTAATAAAAGAGACGACGCACTTGTAAGGGAGATAGTCTCGTGAAGAACTCTATTTTATCGCTGGTTAAAGCGCCAATACACCACACATGCACGCATACGCATTCACAAGCATGCGCTATCCCGCTTCCTCCACACACAATTCTATTGCGCATGCATGCATATGTATCGTGTGAACGCTATTATATAGCAGCTGGGTAAAAATCCACTTTCACTTTGTTCTACCCGTGTGATTTAGGTACATACATGTGCATAAAAAAAAATGTATGGCGCAACAGGCTCGTTAGTACAAAGGGCCTTGCTTTTTTTCTCACAACCATTCATGTCTGCGTGTGTACTTCTTTGCACGATGGCGGGACCTCCTGTTTTATGCCGAATCCGAATGGCTAAGTTGAGATAAGCTGACTTGTCAGATCATTACAAAAGGAGGGCCAGTGAAAATCATTTAGGTGTTGCTACGACATGGAATCCAACCCAGACATTCCGCGCGGCAGTTCATCGCACTAACCATCGCGCCACTGAGCCCGTCATACACACATTATAAAATGAGCCGAGGAGCAGATTCAGTGTTCCTGCTCATTAAAGAGCAGCGAGCAGTTTATAAACTGTGGTTTGTTTTGAACACAAGAACAGATTAATGAAGGACAGGTCAACCATGTTCATAGCATATTTACTTGCTCACCCTCACTTGTTGTTGTTCTCTGTGGTATCTTGTATTTGTCGCCTGACTGCCGTATAAAGTTAAACAGTAAAAAGAGCAGACAGTCTTTGCAATGTTCACTCATTGCAGTGAGATTTGTTCCAGCTATTGCAATCACAGTCTCACCACTAATATCTTCATCAAAGATCCCAGTTACAGCTATCATTGAAAACTCTCATTGGAAATTTTCTTTTACTTCTTGTGCCTTTTTTATAAATTCAATCTTTGGCGTGTTTTTCTCAAAACAAAGCTTATAAATTTTAGAACATGATTATCCAAAAATATCTAAATTTCTATTTATAGTTTTCTCAGGAAATAACTTCGTATTTTTCACTGTTGAAGATTTATTTTAGTGAAGTAATAATTTCTAAGAGAATATATGGAGGTAAAATTCCAGTTCCACCATGTTTTGTGTTCCAATAAAGTCGTTCAATGATAGCTTTAACTGGGCCCTAAGGCCGTGTGCCATTCGTTTCGCAATATTTTATATGCGAAATATGCTTAACTTGAACAAAGTAGGATTGATATCCTTAATCATAAACACAAATTATACAAAAATATTTTTGTTAATGATAAAAATAAATAATTAAGGGTTTTTGATCATCTCTCCGAAATCTATTCCGTATTTTTTTAATACTATACTTAATAATAATATACTTTTGTTTCAATTACTCTAAGAAATTATTAAAAATATTATTAGAGCAAAATCCCATTTACAGCTGCAGAAATGTCAAAGTTAGAAAGAGGATGAAATTTAACCCCCATTTTACCGCAATTGGCACACGCTTAAATTAAATTTCAAAGAAAACATCCCTAAAAAGTGGACGTGTTTATGATCTGTAGATGCAATGCTTATATTAATATAACCAATCTTTTCGTGTATTAGGTATTAAATTGTGATCTAATATAATGAAATGTTGTATATGCGATTCTTGAACGTGCTGTTCGATTCAAATTTTCAAGATCCACTTTTAAGAAAAAATTTCTTTTAGATCAAACATTTATGAATTTTGAAAAAGTTTCTGAACAGAATATTTATAAATATAATCCTTATATGTATCTGTATTTCGTCCATATAACATTATACCCATTCCCACATTTTGGAGACGTTTTCCTACAAAAACCGCATATCTAGGAGAAAAACGTTGGTTTTTGTAGAACCATAAAAGATGAGATACATTAAAACAATTATAAATGCACCAAAAACCTTACTGAACTACACTTGAATGTCATTGGTAACTTTGAGAGCTCATGAAACATAAAATTTGTATTATTATTATTATCATTATTATTTTTTTTGTATCTATTTTGGATATGAACAAAAACGATTTCGGAATCAATGGATTACATCTTCATTTTAGGAGAGAATTTTAATTTAAGCGTAGTTTTAGCCTTTAGATAAAGATATGTGGAAAAACATATACAAGTATTAATTATTTGTATAATTATATAGATAGCTTCTTTTTCAATTATTTGAGGTGCAATATTTTTTACTATCAACATAAAGGGGGAACCTTTTTGGAAGACTACACCTTGAGCCAGCTTTTATTTATGTCGGTCTATAAACATATTGCGATAAGTTATCGCATCTGAGATAAAGCGAATAAGTGCCTTCAAACCACCCCCACCATTTAACAACCGCATACACTCATCGCAAGTTAAGGAGCTTTTGCAAAATGTAGTCTTCGGATTTCTATTTATATAGGATATACCACCACGAAGTGCAATATATCTTCCCTTTGTTGGTGGGAAAGCTGTGTATCAAATGGGGTCAATATAATTTTTATGTGGTCTGTAATTTAGTTCGACCATTTCGGTGCGAATTCCAAAGATTGAACGCATTTCCACGATTGAGAATCTGAATTTATTATCTGGGCTAAGAAAACGGTTAAGCTCGATCAAGACAACTTTTTTACAGTCCATCATGTACAGCAGACACACAGTCGTAAAATAAATGTTTCCATTCGTCCACATTATGTACAGACAGAGTCAGTGGTGAGTTGTTTGCTTCGGCGATCAGTTTTCATTTCTTGAAAACTGATTGTACCACGGAAGAAAGCAACTTGTTAAAATTTGTTTTTAAAGATTCGTGCTGGGTTTCCAAAATACTTTACAGTTATAGTCTGCGCTGGCTTTGAGGTATTTTATTTAGATAAAATGAGGGGTAGACTCAACGTGTATGGAATAATTTGGACAATTGCTTGGAATTGCTTCGATCTCCTCTTAGTATTAAGAGCCATACACTTCATTTGCATAGCGTAGCGTTAAAATTTTAGCCAGTCGATAATTTTTTACGTTAGTGTGGTGAATAGAGACTACAAAATTTTAACCTGCTCAGCAGCTCGGTATACCTACTGAGGAGTGACCGAGATGGAAAGCATGTTCATGAATTATTCCCCGTTACCAGTGTTCACATGTGGCGGGAAAATAGTAAATCATTCATATTATTAAATAAAAAGCAAAGAACATGTATTTTATACATATAAGAATGTGTGATGAAAGTTGTATAATAAACTAAAATTGGATTTTTAGAAAATCAAAAATGTTATGAATACATTTGTTTCGCTATATGTGAAATATCTCTTTAATTATGAGCACAAATTGTACAACAATATTTCTTTTAGTGACAATAATTAATATATTTAAGGGATTTTTGATGATCTTTCTGAAATCTGTTCGGTAGTTTTCTTTATTACAAGAGATTATAAAGAAATTAATTGTGCCCTATTCTTTTGGGAAATTATTAAAAATAGTATTAAAAAAAATTATCCAATTTTTAAAATTTAGCCAGTGGATACAATTTGACACCCAATTTAACGCAGTTGATACACGGTCTTAGAGACAGGATCGACGTAACTACTTGAAAAAGTTGTAGACAAGATGGTATTAATTGCAGCTTTAGCTGTTTTACTTTTTAATCTTAAAGATTTGTTACTCTGAGTTGAATGGAATGCGTTTGTGTTTGATATTTTATCGTATTTTATTTCAACATAAACCACGATAGAGAGGAGATGTACCGAAAAGTTAGATATAGCTACGCAAAAATCACGGACAATATTAAGCCATTAACCCTTAATAAAGCAGTAGTCTATAACCGAACAACCTTAATCAGAGACAAAAGTGACATCACCCCTAGCGACACCCTTAGATACTCCATTCAAAACAAAAAAAATTGTGGGTTATAAAGGTATAAAGCTTTAAAATGAAATAAAACAGAGATGCTTTTTTTTAAATTGAAATAAAATTTACTTTATTCGAAAGATAATCTTCGGGCATTATAAATTAAAATATAATTTATATACCTCTAAAAAAAACACCTATTACAATTTTGGAAGTTGCTTATTCGTCCATTTAAATCACCAATTATCATCATATTTGCTGAGTTACGCCCAATTTCGAAGCTTTCAGAATACCATTTTCCAAAATTTAAATAGGTTGGGACTATGAATAATTTCTAAGCGTTGAAGTTAAGTAGTGTAGTAATTCTGTTTTCGTTTTTAACTTTCTCATATAAAGGGAAAGATATATCGATAAATAGAAAGTTGGCTGTTGTAGAACGAGGGTAGACTCTGATTGGCTTTAACTTGGCAATGCCCAGTGGTTGTAACTCTGACTACACATCAAGTGCTTATTTTTTTATCTCCAAGTGGTAACCATCTCATCCAACCGGATTTGACTTGCTAAATGACAGACAAGTTGTTTCGACATATTAGGACAACAGGTTGTCTAGGAATTTCAAGGGTTAGTCAGTCCCCTTGAACAGAGATGGTGGCGGACGAACCGAATGGCCAACGGCGGCGCTCTATCCCGTAGTGGATACTGATGGCCCCGTGTCCTAAGGGTGTCTAATAAATAGGAACTGGCCCTCCGGGTTGGGTGTTGTGCTTTGGGTTAACTAACCAGACATGGAAAATAATGTATGTTAAGAAGCAACCAATAGCCTCGGAAAGGAATAATTTTTTTGTTGACGACACGGCTAACGTTCGTATCTGCACCTGGAATGTGAGAACATTAAACAGGAGAGGTGCAAGCGAACAACTAGCGGAAGCCCTAAACTGATACAAAGCAGACATTACTGCCATCCAAGAAATACGATGGGATGAGCCGGATAGTTCTTTGTTGATTCTTCGTCTTCATAGCCCGTCAACGCAAACGGGATCGAAGGTTTTTCCAAGAATTTTTCTCTCAAATCGCTTAAGGATTTATTTATCCGCTTTTGAGATGGTCCATGCTTCAACGTCGTAGAGCAGGTCTGGGATGATCAGGGTCTTATATAAGATCTTCTTAGTAGATCGAGTGAGGGCTTTACAACTAAATTGCCTTCTTAGCCCGAAAAGACAGCGGTTGGCAAGAGTAAATCTTCATTTAATTTCTGACGAGATGTTGTTGTCAGAGTTAATAGCGGAGCCGAGATAGACAAAGTCGCGTACTACCTCAAAGTTATGTCTGTCAATGGTGACGTTCTGTCCAATTCTTCGATGTTGTGTGTCCTTTCGTGTTGACAGCATATACTTCGTCTTGCCCTCATTTACTGCTAAACCTACTTTTAATGCTTCCTTCTCTATACTAGCAAACGTGGCTATGACATCACGTTGTGTCGTACCAATGATGTCAATATCGTCGGCGTATGCTAGTAGTTTTACAGATTTTTGGAAAATTGTGCCTCTGGTGTTGGCTCGTGAGTTTTGCACAATCCTCTCAAGAGTTCAGATATTGCAATCCTCACTCAGTTTTGGTGGTTGGCAGTTTTCGCTGTCGTTGCCAATGTTGAATGGTTTGTTCTGCCTGACAGCGGAACGTTGTTCGTCATCGCCGTTTAACAGTCTGCAGAAGTGGTTCTCCCATATCCTTAGCATCGACTGTGTATCAACTACGATATTTCCTTGTTCATCTCGAGGAAACCTTGAGGAAACCTTGTGCTGGCTATAGTGGCATTTCGTTCGGTATCGAAGTCAATTAGCCTTAGTCCGTTAGCAGACGTTTTGTCGTGTAGGCTATGTTTTCCGACAATACTGCTAAAGATGTATTCTCTTCCTACCTTTGCGTTAAAATCTCCCAGCACGATTTTAATATCGTACTTCGGTAGTCGCTCATAGGTTTTGTCCAGGAGCTCATAGAAGCAGTCCTTAGCTATACCATCTGTTTCCCCCGTCGGGGCGTGAGCGCATATAAGTCTAATGTTGGCGAATTTGGCCTTGATGCGGATCGTTACAATGCGTTCGGTAATTTCTTTGAAAAATAAGACTTCCTGCCTAAGTCTGGCACTTATAACAAATCCGCATCCGAAAATTCGCTGTTTCTGCTCACTATAACACGGTCCGTAGTAGATGTCGCAGTTTTTCATCTCCTTTTTGCCCGGCCCATCCCAACGTATTTCCTGGATGGCAGTAATGTCTGCTTTGTAGTAGTTTAGAGCTTCCGCTAGTTGTTCGCTTGCACCTCTCCTGTTTAATGTTCTCACATTCCAGGTGCAGATACGAACGTCGTTGTCCTTTTTTCGTTTAGCCGTGTCGTCAACAATAAAATCAGTCCATTCCGAGGCTATTGGTTGCTTCGTAACCGTTAGATTTTGCTATGGTTGGGTAGTTAACCCAAAGCACAACCCCCAACCTGGAGGGCCATTTTGCTAGTAGTTCTTTCTTTCTTTGTTCTTTGCTTTCAATATAAAACCAATTTAACTTATTATTGCTTTTCATATAAAATAACTCAGTGATTACTATTAAAATTCCATTAATGGATTTTATGAAGCTGAAGTCTTGAATGACTCCGATATGTTCAGATACGTAAGAATGAGACTATCAGCTGTTACTTTGTTATTTGATTTATGCCGTTAACGGATATAGCGCGATCCAAAACATTTCACGGCGCAAGTTTCTTCACGTGTTATTAATGAACCCATGTAGCACGTAACATTTGATTTAAAATTATTTAAAGGCCGATACCGGACATCTATATTTTTATATTCTGAACAACATTTTAAAAGAAGGCGTTACTTCTGCATTTTTAGAGATAAAAGTTCTAAAACATTTAGTACTGTTGTGAACATTTTTAACGTATATACGGTAGGTATATACATTTGTCAGAATAATATATAAAATACATAATAAAGAAGGAAATCCGCCTAGCCCATTTGGTGTTTATAATTGATAATACTATGTTAGTGTAAAATATCACACAATAAAAAAAATTATTTTCAGAAACAAAGCTCACCTTATTCAATAACGTATCCTTGGATTTTACCTTCAGCAGACTACATAAATCATTTAATAAAACCCATTTTTCCATCCCTTCATCTTTTAGTAAATAAAGAGGAGGTAATGGCATATTTGCCTCTTCAAATTCGAAAAGCTCTCCTTCAGCATCAGCAGCGTCAACGAATATTTCATATTCGCAAACATCATTCTTCAGAGACTGGTTTTGGCTTGTCAGCGTTCCGTTAGAATTACTTAAAAAGTTCCTTGTCTTGTCCTGCATAAATTTGAAGGTATCAAATCCGATTTCTGAATCATCTGTTTAAATAATACAAATATATATTACTTCGTAAATTATTTATTTCAAATTTCAATTATATATGTGTTTCATAAAAAAGTTGTACGACATAAATACAATAATGTACAATAAAAATATTATTACAAGTAGAGCTCAACAGGCTCAGCGTTACACCGCGTCTACACGAGCAATATTTGATAGCTTACTATCTGTCACTTTTCATAGTATGAAATAATGATAGAATGCTATGAAATGTAGGGTGGGCATTTCCTTTCCATTGCTTACTATCTCAAACAATCTTACAACCTCAAGCAGAAATGACAGCCCATAGCATACTATCCATAGAAAGCAATTGAGTGAGCAACACATAGCAAGAAATTTTTCATAGAATACTATTTGAGGTGGTATAACACATTGCATGCTATGAAATATTGCTCGTGGAGACCCCGGGTTAGAGCAATCAATTTCCATTACGAAGAAAACCCAAATAAGTATTTATTGTGACAGACAGAAATGGCTAGATCGATTCAGCTAGTTATTCCCAGTCGATCCATATACTTACGATGTGTCTGTCTTACTGATTTTCCTTACAAACATAATGTCAAAACAAATGACATATAAGTATACCAATACAGCAGTGTAAATTATATTCAAACGATGAGTGATTTAAAGAGCGAGCGATAAATTATGCCATAATGTTAGAAAGATCAAATACAATAGTAGTTTCATACAATTCGACCGAATAGTTTGCCAGAAACAATAGCATGGAATTGTTTCAAACGGTAATAGTGGCAAAGGTATTAAATTTCATTCAACTTGACAGAATAGTTTGCGAGAAATTGAAAATGTTTCATATATGGCCTAAATCCAAAAATCAATTATATGGAATTTCTCGAAAAAAAAAACTGGGGAGGCAATTTTGTGTAGTAGGTATGAAGTTTTTATAGAATTAAGACAAAAAAACACTTTTTTGGATAGTGGTAGAATCAATCAAAATCTCTATATCTCATTCTTATTGTAAGAAAAAGTTAGTGCACTAGTAATATACAGACATAAAGGTAAGCAAAGGGGGAAAATGTCTGGCCCAGCTCATATACACATCATCTAAAACTCACTAAAAGCAAATGAGTATACTGTGGTAGTTTTTGTCTGTCGTCTGGCAGGCGGCTCTAAAAGCAGCTTACAACCACAAGCTTCTAGTGAAAGCTCAAAGATGAGCTTACTTATGCATTAAAGATTCTCTAAGAACCACCCCACCGCAGGCCAAGATGCTATCCTACAAACCGCAGCTTGTGCAGCTGTGCGTTAAGTCTCGTTACACCATAGAAACTCAGAAACTCCTCCGCTTAATAAATAGCTCCAATTGGTTTAATTAAAAAAATAAAATAAATTTATGGCGCAACAGGGCCGAGCTTTTTTCTCACAACCATTCATGTGTGCGTGTGTACATCTTAGCACGATGGCGGGACCTCCTGTTTTATGCCGAATCCGAACGGCTAAGTCGAGATAAGCTTTTCATGACAATTGATACTAATCGGACGATTTGTCAGATCATCACGAGAGGAGGGCCAGTGAAAAATCATTAAGGTGTTGCTACGGCTTGGAATCGAACACAGACCTTCTGCGCGGCAGTTCATCGCACTAACCATCGCGCCACTGAGCCCTAAATAATTAGGCAAACGAATATTTAGGAAAAGTCGACATATCCACGTGGCACCACAACGGACATTTTTTGGTCTAAGGCCGCTCCTTGACTTGTCAGTACGGTGTTCTTACCTTACCGAGAGGATTGCGATACCGCCTTTGTCTGCTTACTTGCCGGTATTTAAACTTCAACTTTACAGAAACATCAGAAGCAACAGTTCGAAAAAAATTTACAAACTATTTTATTCTACCAAGAGCATCACTTCTGTGGCAGTTTAACCATTGCATTTAATTAAATAACTTACTTACTACAGTGGCCTTATATGCCGGAATGAAACTAGACCTCTACCAACATGCCTCTACAATCAGCCCGGTCCTTAGCTAACTGCCTCCAGTTGCGCACTCCAAGTTGATTGAGGTCGGTTTCTACTTGTGCGACTCTAGGCGAGGTCTTCCTCTACTACGTCCGACGCCTGGCTGGGAATCGAAGACTCTGCGAGCCGGAGTATTGGTGTCCATTCGTTCTACATGTCCTAGCCATCTTAAACGTCCAATGCGTTCATGGTTGAATCTTCGTCTCGTTTGTCAAAGAATATTCCTGCCGAATCGACCAAGAATTTTTTCATCCGCTTCATCCATGCTTCAGTAACGTAGAGCTGGACTTGGATAATCAGGGTCTTATAGTTATACCTGTGAAAGGTGACGTTCTGTACAATTCGTCGATGTTGTGTGGCCTTTCGTGTTGACAGCATATATTAAGTCTTACCCTCATTTACTGCTAAACCCATTTTTGCCGATTCCTTCTCTATACTAGCAAACGTGACTAATGAAATCAAGTTGGGTGCTACCAATGATCTCAATATCGTCGGCGTATGCTAGTAGTTGCACCGATTTATGGAAAATTATGCGTTTGCTGTTGGCTCGGGAGTTTTGCACAATCCCCTCAAAAATCAAATTGAAGTAGTCACATGACAGCGCATCGCCTTGCCAAAATCCTTTTTTGGTATGGAATGTGTCGGTGAGGTCGTTTCCGACTCTGATGGAGCAACTTGAAATCTCCATCGTCATCCTACACAAACGGACGAGTTTGGGCGGTTTACAAAAACTTGGCATTGCTCTGTATAGCTCATCTCTATAAATGCTGTCGTATGCGGCATTGAAGTCGATGAATAGATGGTGGGTATCGATTTGGACTTCTTGGGTTTTTCCAGGATGTGAAAATTTGATCGGTTGTTGACT
The DNA here is from genome assembly GCA_949824845.1 of Rhingia rostrata. Classification (NCBI taxonomy): domain Eukaryota; kingdom Metazoa; phylum Arthropoda; class Insecta; order Diptera; family Syrphidae; genus Rhingia; species Rhingia rostrata. Next base: position 73,999,973 of record OX463757.1, on the reverse strand, counting down.
TTCCTGGCCTAAATCCACACTGGTAAGGGGCGAAGACGTTGTTGGTACACGATTTCAGGCGTTCACGTATTACTGCATATAGGATCATGTAGGCGATGATGAGGAGACTTATGCATCTGTAGTTGGCGCAGTTCAGAGGTCTCCTTTTTTGTGGATAGGGCAAACGATGCTAGGGTTCCATTCTTCAGGCATACTTTCATCCGACCAAATTTGGCTTATGAGTTGGTGGATGTTACTTACCGAATTATCTCCGCCGGCTTTATAAAGCACAGCGGGAAGGCCGTCATTTCTGGCTGCCTTATTGAGAGTTTATATATTATTATCCTCACTTCACTCAGGTCGGGTGGTTGGCAGTTTTCACTGTCGTTCCCAATATTGAATGGTTCGTTTTGCCTGACAGCGAAATGTTGTTCGTCATCGCCGTTTAATAGTCGGCATAAGTGGTTCTTTTCTATCCTCAGCATCGACTGTGTCTCAACTACGATATCTCCTTGTTCATCTCGACAGGATTCTATTCGAGCCTTGTATCCTTGGCTTTGACGTTTTACACTTTGATAAAACTTGTGGCAACTCTATATCCTCGATTGCGTTTTTTGACCTTTTTTCCTCTTTCTGAAAACCCGGTGTTCTTCTTTTCTTCTTTGCCTATAGAGCTCAATGGCAGCTGTCGTCTTCACCTACAGCTTAGCCTTTTAGACCTCGTTCTTGCTGGTTGGCGTGAGAAACCTAGCACATCAGTTGAGGCTAATGGTTTGTTGGCATTGATGGCATTGCGCTTCGAAATTCAATGTGGGTGGCCGCGATGCAGTGGAAATGTGTTCGTCTGTTGAGTGGAAGGTTGCGCGTTCGATCCCAGCCCAAATTAATGTAACTTTTATTCAAAAAAAAAATAAATAAAAAAGGTCGGTTGTAACATCTTAAAGTATGCACCATCTTGAAATTTCTTCGAATTCAACGAATACAAGAAACAGTGACTTCTCGAAGTTAGTTCGGACACCACCCTTGGATAAGTCTCCACTACATCTTAAATCTTTCCTATCACGCTCTTCCTAACATTTCTCCAACGCTCGCACTGTGGTAAAACATTTTAAGGGTATTCATAACCCCTTGAGGGCGTGCAAATTATAAAAAACAAATTCGGTGCTGTTGGTACGGTTTTAATTGAGGGGTGGAGGGATACGCGTTGCTCGAAGTTCTTGGCGGTCTCTTGCGATGCAGTATTTCGAGATTTCGACGTGGTGGATATCTGCATTCTTACCTTGGCTACAACAAGGTAGTGGTCCAAGTTGAAGTCAGCTGCTCGGAATGTTCGGACATCCAAAATACTGGATGTGTATCTCTTGTCTATCGCAATGTGATCAATTTGGTTGTTCGTTGATCTGGAGACCACCATGTCCTCTTATGGATATCGAGGTGAGGAAACCGTGTGCTGGCTATAATAACATTTCCTTAACCTAAGTCCGTTATCAGACGTGTTGTCGTGTAGGCTATTTTTTCGACAATTGTGCTAAGACGTGTTCTATTCCTACCTTTATATTAAAATCTCCCAGTACAATTTTGACATCTTAGTCGCTAATAGGTTTTGCAAAAGACCTCATAGAAGCAATCCTTAGTTATATCGTATTTTTCCTCCGTTGGGGCGTGAGCGCATATAAGGCTTATGTTGGCGAATTTGGCCTTGATGCGGATTGTTACAATGCGTTCCCAATGTCTTGGAAACATTAGCATTCCTGCCTTAGTCTGGCACCTATAACAAATCCGCATCCGAATTGTCGCTGTTTCTGCTCACTATAACACGGTCCTAAGTAGATGTCACAGTTTTTCATCCTCTTTTTGCCCGGTCCATTTCTTGAATGGCAGTAATGTCTGCTTTGTAGTAGTTTAGGTCTTCCGCTAGCTGTTCGTTTGTACCTCTCTGTTAATGTTCTCACATTCCAGGTGCTGGTACGAACGTCGTTGTCCTTTTTTAGTTTAGAGTCGTCAACAATAAAATCCGTCTTTCCGAGGCTATTAGTTGTTTCGTAACAATGGTTTTTTTTTTTAATGGGTGGGTAGTTAACCCAAAGCACAACACTTAACCTGGAAAGCCAGTTCCAATTCATTAGATACCCCTGTTACACGGGGTCATCAATATCCACTAGGGGATTAAGCACTGCCGTTGGCCTTTCGGTTCATCCGCCACCATCTCGGTTCAAGTTGCCTGAATTTCCATTGAAATTCCTAGACAACCTGTTATCCGAAAATTTCGAAGCAGCTTGTCTAGGTTCGCCTGGGACAGCATGCCGGGTATTCATTTCGTGTTGATGTTTTTCGTCTTGTTATCAACACTCGCACTTTTCTTTTAGCAACTCAAATCCAAATCCAAATTTAATGAGACCAGTACCTGATGGTTACCACTTGGAGTTTAAAAATAAGCACAATTGATGTGTAGTCAGAGTTACTACCAGTGGGCATTGCCAAGTTAAAGCCAATCAGTATTAAAAACACGCAACCGTTTGATTAAATAATATTAATCAAACTATCATGGTATCCGTTCCAAAAGAAAAATTCTCCGATTTTGTACGAATCGGAGAATTTTACTTCATGGTAATCGTTCCGATCAGTTGTTCCTAACATTTCTCCGACAAAATTTGATTTTTGCTCTTATCAAATGAATGCGTTGATGAATCTTCGGAAAACGGGTACTATAAACGTAAATTCAGTCTCCGACTAGATTTGCGTAGAAAATTACTCTCCGATCTTATCTCTTATGTTTTTTTGAGATTCCATTATATGCCTTTTCAGTAGGGTCTGTTCTTGAATACTCCATTAAATTATAGTTTTTTGACAACAAACGCGGTACATTGTTTAATAAATTTTCGTACCGATACTCGGTATACACTTTTATACCGCCCAAATTTTTATACCGATCAAGAGAAAAGCATTGAAGTACATGTATAAAGTACACTCGGTACCGCACGTGTAACCAACGAAACGATACCGCACCGATAAGTGAGGGAGCGGCCTAAGTGTGCACGCGCATATCTGTCATCTTTTAGCAGAATGGGTGATGACATAGTCTCAGCATATTCCAGAAAATCTTCGCTTCGCCAAGTGAAGAATCGAGTTCGACTTACGCATGTATCGAAGTGATCCGTTAGCGAAATACGCCTAAAAAGTGAAAAATACAATAAAACTGCGTTCGGCAAAATTTTTAACTGTAGGATTGAGTGAAAATCTAGAAGAAGACAAAATCATTGAGGCAATACAAAAACAAAACAGTTTAAATTGTAGCGAAACTAAGTGCATTAAAGTTATCAAATTATCTAACAATTAATTGGTTTACAATACCATTTGTTTTGTTTTGCTTTTCTAATTAAACAAGAAACAATAAAAAATTGTAGAAATCTATGGAATCTGTACGCTGATTTTGTTGGTTGCGGTGGGATATACTGTGGGAAATTAAACACCCATTTTGTGAACCTTCCATTAGCGACACTCCAACTCATAATTTCATCTGTGGGGCTTTTCTATAAGTGCAAAACCTGCCATAATCTACCATAACTAAAAAAAACTCAGTGGTTTAAATAAAGGAAAATTGTGAAATAAAGTTGTTGTTCGCGAAGTGCCTTCAGAATCGTTCATTACAAATGCATCGATAGAATCTGTACCGATAATAATAGATACTCCGGAGGAAAAAGAAGGCAACAAAAAATAGAGCAGTGTCGCGTAAAAACGAAGAAATTAGAAACGCGAACAATCAGCTTCTGATCTAACTAAAATTAGGAACAAGGACAGAAAAAACAACAACAAAATGTGTGTATAAAAAGCTAGTTGTCAGCATCAAGTTCATTCAATTGAGCAAATTGACTCCCCCAAACCAAGACCTCAGTGGCGCAAGAGGTAGGCGCATGGTTACAAGTTCAATCCCCAGTTAGGGAAAATTGTTTCAAATAATCATACAGAGAACTGAACGTTCAATTTGCGCGATTATTAGAAGGACTGATGAGGACACTTGGTAATGTCCGAATTAGCTATAACGCGAACCAAAAACAGTGTTGCATGTACACAAGTTGTTGTTTTAATTTTGATCATTCAATTAAAATGCGTTATATTAATTTTAAAATTGCAATACCCGAAGATATTTAGATAACTTAGCACGCGAATTAAGTCCGGTAAATTTACCGTCGGGAATTCACATTCAACATTTCATTGAAGATCAAAATGTAAGCATTCATCAGTTGCAATCGTCGCGGTCAAGAAGCTTCGTTGGAAGTGGAGACAAGTGTTCGTAAAGCATTCACTATCAAAATGTTAGTGTGATGAGAAGCAAAACAAAAAAGCTTTTTGTTGTTACATATATATGATGTTATTGTTTTAAAGGAAACTTTGTAATACCCACACATTTGTTCGACTGAGTTCTTCGATTTTAATAGCTGTTTAATAGCTCATCTCGCATTCAAAGAAGGGAAATTGCATTGGAATTTTGAACGGTCGACGTTGAGCAAATGTGTGTGAGTATTGGTAATTACGTTCCAAAGTTTGATGTGGTGATTGTAGTATCCCAGAAATGTTACCAATGTTTAATTAAATTAAATTAATTAAATTACAATTAAACATCAAACATCATTACGAACATGAAGTCATTGATGGAATTCTATCGGTAGATTTATTTCAAATAACCAAAAGTTCGGATTAGCTTTAAAAGAATTCTAGATGGTACCTCTTTAAATAATCAAGTTAATTTTGACATAATGATTCAAATTGATTCAAATAACGTGTGATTTTCGAAGTGTAGTTTTTTTTTTAATAAATATTACACTCAAATTTGAATAAAACACTCAAATTTGCATCAAGTATTCAAAATTTGTATTGTAATCGATAAAAAATAGTGTCATTTACGTTTTAAAATAGTGTCATTTACGTTTTAAATGTTGTCCGCGGCTCCGTTTCAAATGATTCATTAGGAAGGTCCATTTTTTCGAGCATTTCGGCCTATATTTCACGAATTAGAGGCGTTAAATCTCATGATTTTGGAGGCCAATCACTGATCCATTTCGAGAGATAAGCTGGTCACCAAATTCATCCTTCAAATTTCCATTGCTTCACTAGCTGTGTGGCATGTGGCACCGTCTTGATGAAACCACATGTCAACCAAGTTCAACTCAGCCAACTTGGGGAAAAAATGTCGCGTATCATCGTTCACCTTTGACGGTAACGGTTACAGTTTGGTGTGGTTTATGGGCTGGTGACACATAAACCACACCAGACTGTCGTTTTTCGGCATGCATCGGTTATTATTGTGAGGCATGTGGCTGTTCGTCACTCCAAATGCGACAGTTTTGCTTTTTAACGTATCCGTTAAGCCAAAAATGAGCCTCATCGCTAACGTCATTTTTCGATAAAACAGCGGATTTTCATGTCACTAAAAGTTATACGTTGTGGTAGGTCATTCGACTTCAATTTTTGCACAAGTTGAATTTTATAGGCTTTCAAACACAAATCGATACGTAAAATGTTCCATGTGGTTGAGTAACACATGCCCAAATGCTGAGAACGGCGACGAATTGACATTTCACGATATTCATTAACATTGGACGCTGCAACTGCAATATTCAATTCGGTACGCACTGTATGCATGCGAGTCGATGGTTTAATGTCCAACAGAGTAAATTACAGAGGTAAATACAGCAAGAAGCATGTTGGTCGTAAAAAACGGTGCACATTATTCAAAGAGAACGAATTTTGATAAAAAAAAATTTCAATAATTTGCAATTGTTACTCGTTTGTAAGTATTTCCATGATTGTGCCGGCAACCTGAAAAACTTAACTCTTAGAAATCACCCGTTAGTATAAATCAAAGAGCTATACTTTTAGAATTAAATTTTACAAACTTTGATCGCTCTAATAAAATAAATTCAGCTGTAACATATAATTTCGCAAAAAACAATTTTATTACACTCAGGAGTTTTTTGAAAAATTTCAATTGGGATTTATTGTTAATATCGTCCAAATTGGAAGATAATTATAATAAATTAAAAAAAAATCAATTTCGGTTTTGAAGGAGAAACAAAGTTGGTTTAAAATTCCATGGTTAAATAAAAGATTGACAAACTTGCGAAATGTCAAGAGAAAATATTTGTTATTTTCTAAAATACAGAAAAGAATATGAATTCTTATATAAATGCTTGTATAGGCAGTATATTTTGTCGGTTGAGTCATCGGTTAAGCGAAATAGCAACTCATTTTGAAATTACATTAATTCAAAACGAAACACCTCAGGTTTACCTATGGTTATGGAGTTAGTTGAAATGATTTGACGAGCACTTCCGATTTATTTGCTGATTTATTTGAATCAGTATATAATAAATCTCGGGTGTACTTAACGCAAAACCATTATTTAGATATTCCGGAGTTACTAGATGTCGGTTTGATACAATTTTTGGAGGAAGACCTTATAAACGCGTTACATAATTTAATGTTGAACAAAAATCCTGGTCCGGACGGTATACTAGAGGTAGCATTGAAAAATTGTTTATCGTCTTTAGTCGGTCTACTCAAAGTTGAATTTAAACACTCAAATTTTGGGGGAAATCTTATTTTACTCCAATCTATCAAAAAGGTTTAATACAAAATGTATAAAACTATCAACCTATATCGAAGCTTTCTGCAATTCCTAAATTGTTTGAAAGCATTATTAAGGACAAGCTATTCTTCGTAATAAGAGAGGTCATCTCTAAGAAACTTAGGCAAGAAGTCTTATGTTTCCAAGACATTAGCGAACGCATTGTAGCAATCCGCGTCAAGGCCAAATTCGCCAACAAAAACCTTATATGCGCTCACGCCCCCACGGAGGAAAAAGATGATATAGCTAAGGACTGCTTATATCAACTCCTTGACTCCTATGAGCGACTTCCGATGTACGATGTTGAAATCTTGCTGGGAGATTTCAACAAAAAGGTAGGAAGAGAAGACATCTTTAGCAGCATTGCCGGAAAACATAGCCTACACGACAACAGGAATGGTAACGGACTAAGGCTAATTGACTTCGCTACGAAACGAAATGCCACTATAGCCAGCACACGATTTCCTCACCTCGATATCGTTAAGGGGACATGGCCGTCTCCAGATTGACGAACGGTCGACCAAATTGTTGGAACCAAGTTAAGAATGCGGATATCGACCACGCCACAACAATTCAGAAATACTGTGCAAAAAAAAAACAAAAACAAGGTAATGTCGAAAGACTACTATCACAAGAGACTGCCAAAACTTTCGTGCAACGCTTATCCCTTTGCCTCTTGTTTCACACCATACCAACAAGCCATTAGATCAGCCGCAACTTATGTTAATTAGGTTTCTCGCACCCACCAACAAGAAACCCCTGGTTTGATGAGGAATGCCGACATATGCTCGCAGCCAAGATCGAGGACTACAAGTCTAAGCTGCAGATGAAGACGAGAGCTGACATTAAGCTCTGCAGCCAGAGAAGAAGGGAAGAACACCAGCTTTTCAGAAAGAAGAAAACAGAGCAACAAAAGCGCGCGATCGAGGATATAGAGAGGTGCCACTCCAGGAAAGATGTTCGCAAGTTTTACCAAAGTGTAAAACGTCAAAGCCAAGGATACAAGGCGCGAAACAGAAAAATAGAGATGAACAAGGAAATATCGTAATTGAGACACAGTCGATACTGAGGATATGGAAAAACCACTTCTGCAGACTGTTAAACGGCGATAACGAACATTATTCCGCTGTCAGGCAAAACGAACCATTCAATATTGGCAACGACAGCGAAAACTGCCAACCACCCGACCTGAGTTAAGTGAGGATAGCGATATCTAAACTTAAGCTTAATAAGGCTGCCGGAAATGACGGCCTTCCCGCTGAACTTTATAAATCCGGCTGAGATGACTTGGTAAGTAACATACACCATAATCCACCAGTAACATCCATAAACCGAATCTGGTGGGAAGAAAGTATGCCTGAAGAATGGAACCTCAGCATCGTTTGCCCGATCCACAAAAAAGGAGACCATCTAAACTGCGCCAACTTCAGAGGCATAAGTCTCCTCAACATCGCCGTTTATCAACAACCTGACAGTGTAGTTTCAGGCCAGGAAAGTCCACAACCGATCAAATCTTCACACTTCGGCAGATCCTGGAAAAAACCCAAGAAGTCCAAATCGATACCCACCACCTGTTCATCGATTTCAAAGCCGCATACGACAGACAGTATTTATAGAGACGAAATATACAGAGCCATGCCTTTCGCCCAAACTCGTCCGTTTGTGAAGGATGACGATAAAGAATTCTCGCTGCTCCATCAGGGTCGGAAACGACCTCACTGACACATTCGATACCAAAAAAGGATTTAGGCCTGGCGATGCGCAGTCATCTGACTTCTTCAATCTGATTCTTGGGAGGATTGTGCAAAACTCACGAGCCAACACCAGAGGCACAATTTTCAAAAATGTGTACAACTACTAGCATACGCCGATGATCATGACATCATTGGTAGGACCCAACGTGATGTCATAGCCACGTTTGCTAGTATAGAGAAGGAAGCGGCAAAAATGGGTTTAGCAGTAAATGAGGGCAAGACGAAGTATATGCTGTCAACACGAAAGGACACCCAACATCGACGAGTTGGACAGAACGTCACCATTGACAGATGTAACTTTGAGGTAGTACGGGACTTTATCTATCTCGGCTCCGCTTTTAACTCTGACAACAACATCTCGTCAGAAAATTAAACGAAGAATTACTCCTGCCAACCGCTGTTTATTCGGGCTAAGAAGGCAAGCCCTCAACCGAACTACTAAGGAGATATTATATTCCCAGTCCTGCTATACGGCGCTGAAGCATGATGAAAATTCTTCGAAAAATCTTCGGTTTCGCGGTGACGGGCTATGGAGACGAAGATTCAACCAAAAAATATACGAGCTGTACAGCGACATGCCACTGGTCAAAAAAAACTCCGCATTGGACGCTTAAGATGGCTAGGACATGTAGAACGAATGGACACCAATACTCCGGCTCGCAGAGTCTTCGATTCCCAGCCAGACGTAGTAGAGGAAGACCTCGCCTAGAGTAGCGCGCACAAGTAGAAACCGAGTGCGCAACTGGAGACAGTAAGCTAAGGATCGGGCTAATTGGAGAGGCATGTTGGTTGAGACCCAGGTTCATTCCGGACTGTAGCGCCACTTATGTAAGTAAGTAGAACACATAACCGACATTACCGGTTTTTGACTACCACAAAGTACACGAGGTTCATACGGATGCGAGTTCGGTTAGATTAACTGCGATACTTATGCAACGCTGTGATGGAAAGAAATTTAAACAGGTTTGTTACTTCAGTGATACTTGCATCCTTATTAAATCGTTTTAGTTTTTACCACATTGAACAAATATTTCGCGTGGGAAACAATATTTCATCTTTAACAACACTGCAAAATAGTACTACTACTAAAAATGCAAAGTTGTGGGTTGTGGTTCAATCCTTTGAGTTCATTCACCGGAGCTCATATACCAATATTTGAATTATAACGTCAAATAGGTATTTTTCAATTATAGAATTTTCATTTTCCAAGAATTTCATTTTTCATAGAATTATGAAAAAATAAGTAAGTGTTCAAAAAACAATACTCTAATTCAACCGAAAAGGGTGTCATAGCTCGGGCAACTCTAATGCCACTTATATTCAGTTTGGTTTGTCATTTCATCATGAAAAGGTTGAGAAATGAACAACGCTTGCAAATCGCGCAAATTTATTTCGAAAATAATGGTTCATTTCGGGAAGTTTACAACAAGCTCCGTCCATTTTATGGTCGACATAATCGTTCATCAGAGCAATTATTTCGGTTAACCATGGATCGTTTTCGCACTCGTTTACTCATTGTGATAATACACATCCGCAGAGTTGTGAAACAGTCCGAACCGAAAAAACAAGTGCCGCTGTAGAGTTAAGTGTTGAAGAGGACCCAAATGAATCGATTCGCCACCGCAATTGGAGCTTTGTCCATCAACTTCATGGAAGATTTTGCGTTAAGATCTTAGCTTACGACCTTACAAGATCCAGCTTGTGCAAGAATTAAAGCCGCGTATTGTAATGCATCGCGATTTTGGTGTATGGGCCTAAAATGAGATTAATCTCGATGCTGATTTTCATCGCAAAATTTTGTTCAGTGATGAGGCTCATTTTTGGATGAATGGCTACGTCAACAAGCAAAATTACCGCATTTGGAGTGAAGAGAGTCCAAATGTTTGATGTGCTCTTTGTTCCCGAATTGGATGGCATGAATGTGGATTAGATGTGGTTCCAACAAGACGGCGCTACGTGCCACACAGCGCATGTCAAAATCTATTTATTGAAGGAAACATTCGATGAGCGCATTATTTCGCGGAATGGAACTGTCAATTGACCACCAAGATCGTGTGATTTGACACCATTGGATTATTTTCTACGCCAACAAACCAGAAACGTTAGGGGATTTGAAAGCCAACATTCGTGGCGTTATTGCCGACATACGGCCCCAAATGCTTGAAAAAGTTAGGTTTTTCGAATAAAATCCCTACAGGCGGACCTATTTACATAGTGTGCTGCCAAATCTGACGGTACAATCGAGGATAGTCGATTGAACCAATACTATTGCTAATATGGTACTCCGAATAAATATCTTCAGCTTGTATTGATGCAACTGCAAGATGAAAATTTAAGAACTTCTACAGGAAAAGATAAATAACAAGGAGAAAAAATAACTAAAATGAGGTGGTACATAAAGCATTACAATTGGGAGTTGTAAAGTGCTCCTGACGCGCCAGGATGCCGATTAGTCATGTTTTTGCTTTTCCATCAATAAGGCTCCAGAATAGTCCTTGAATCTTTTTGAATCTCAATAGCAATTTTTAAAAAAACCTATCAATGAAAATGACAAACAAAACACATTTTTCTTTTAATTTGTTGTTAATTTTGAGGAGCGTTTAAAGTTAATAAAAATGCATTTTTACTAATCGTTAAATAATAAAAACATTATCACTATTATTTTCAAAAAAATAAATGACGTTAAGTTAACATTATAATTATTTCCCTTACCAAACAATTTCCAAGGACCAGGAAACCTCCAATTTTTTCTACAATGCTCTTTAACATCTAATAAATGCATTGAAATTAAGTCGTTCATTTCAATATCTGTAGCCAACATCAACGGGGTTTGTCCTGTTTTTATACATATTATGTTAATAGAACAAATATATTTATTTAAAACAACACACCTGAATATGTTTCCAATAATGGATCAGCTCCATATGATAATAACATGCGTACAATTTCAATATGTCCGTTTTCGCTTGCTTCGTGTAAGGGTCTGATTCCTGAGTGAGCACCTTCTGAATGATTCGCTCCATATTGTAGTAAAACTCTAGCGATTTCTAAGCTCCCATTTACACATGCATCATGCAAAGGTGTATAACCTGCATTGTCCTTATGATCAGGATTTAGACCCATTTTCTCCAAGCAGTATACTATTACATCTATATATCCTAACCTAGCTGCTTTGTGTAAGGCACTTTGACCAACACCTTTGTTTAAAACCCATTTCTGTATTTCTCTCGAAACATCATTTTCGTTTTTAAACTTAAGATTAGCTTCTTTCATATAATTTTCCGCTTTTGTTTTTAAATGTGTATAGTTAAAAAGTGTATGAGTGTTACGCTTTTTTCTTTTGCGTAAGTAATCAAAACCAGAGCTATACTTTCGTCTATACGGCCTTCCGTTTCGTTTTCGTTTACATTTCGTTGATATAATCGATTTATCGTTACTTGGTGTTTGTTCTTTTGAATTATCATTAAGCAGACTCTTTGATTCATGTATAATTTTCTCCTCATAGTCAATTTTATTTCCGAAAAATGTCTCATTTATGGAATTAAGTTTTTGAAAACAATTACTATCGTAATCATTATTTATTTCAGGTGGCGCTGATGCAGGACGGTCGCTATCGCCAAATATCTCACGTATCACTTGTTTATTAAGTTGCATTTTGTATTCCCTTCTAGTTCTGGATGTCAAAACTTGTGTTTCAAATACGTTATGATGCTCTCGATTAGGAAGCTTATTATTATCACATGAACTTAACGTTCCAAAACTAAGTTCTGCGTTTTTACGCTGTTTAATCGCTAATTTGGATTTAAGTTTATGCTCATTTTTATAGATTTTGTGGTTGCCTTTAGATTTTACTACTCGAGAATGTAGTACATCAATAATTGATTTAGGAACACTCTCAGCTACACAATCGCTATGTATTGACTCATTTTTCAATGAGTTCCTTTGTAGTTCCAAATCTGGTAGTGATGCAGACATCCTTTGTACGTATGGATTTCTTATTGTAATGAGATTAGGCGGCACTTTCAATGCTCTTTTATATCTATATACTTCTAAAAATATTTTATCAGGGTCATTTAACAGCTCCCGATCAGAAGTCTTTTGACGATGAAATCGTTTTTTTTTCTGTATTGTACTTATGTTATTTTTGACTCTAGCATTAACATTGTTTTCTAATTGCAGTCTCTGATGTTGCAAGCGAGTTGTGATTGTGTCAAATTTCAATTCGGCATTTTCTAAGACATCATTAACAGCTTGCATTGTTTTAATTTTACCTTGTTTTGCCGAATGTTTTTTTGATGGAATAAAGTCATGTTCATCGGATTCTTTTATGTTAACACTATTATTGCATATTGCACTGTATCGCTTTGAGTAGTTTTCTCTTTTTAATCGAACAACCGAAATTTTCGTAAGATCAATTGCTTCAACATTTTTTTTAATTTGTTTAAGATCCTCGTTTTTAATGGAGTCAATATTTATTTCTTTACAGATTTTTGTTGATTGATTACATATTTTAGTTGTGTCAATGTTATTGACTGTCGTATTTTCTACTTTTAAGTCCCCTTCTTTCGTACACATTAATGAATTGTTTTCATCACAATTTTCAATGGGTTCCAATTTAATAGAATCTTCAATTTTCAATACAACATTTTTTTCCGAATCGCTATTATTTTCAGTCAACTTTACTTGAAAATTTAACATGTTTTTTAAGTTATCGTCAATTGCTTTGTCATTTAATTGTTTGAAATCGATGATATGCTCACTTGATTGTCCAAATGAATTTGATGCATCATCTTTAAGATCAGTTTTTGAGCTTTGTGGTACTAGTGAATGATCATTTTCAATTTCACGCAATTTAAATACTTTTTTCTCAAATTTGATGCCTTTAAAATTATTAATTAGTTGATCTACGAAACCATTACATGTATTCTGCCATTCACTTAGGTCTACCTCATTCATTGGTACCAAAGATTGAATACTATAATTACAATGAAAATTTTCTTTGTTCGAAACCGGTTTTTCATTATAGACGTCTTTCTGTTCCTGAAAAATAAATCCCTTGAGTTCAGCTTTCGTACGTATCCTAGCTGCAATAATTGATGAAACATCTGGTTTAGTTTCGGCAGTAATTCTCGTAGTATCATTTAATATTAGATTCGGTTTAGCTAAAATGTCACTTTTAGCTACACTTGTATTTTGTTTGTTCTTACTTGATGACAATTCTTTAATATTTGAAATCGGTTTCTCTATTGAAATTGATTCGAGTACTACTTCAGAATTGTTTACCCCTTTTAAATCAGTAGTTGATTTTTCAGAATACTGATCAGCCACTGAACAAGAAGCTGAATTACAAAGACTGTCAAGGCATATCTTCTTTTTTAAGAGTTTATTGTCATCTTCACTATTTAACGGAATGGATCTTTTCAAAGTTACCTCTAGTTTTATAGCAGTTCTTTCTTCATTATCTTGACTTTCACATGACTTTAAAATATGTGGCCTTATATCATTTTGTAAGCCACCCGCGATATTAACTTCAATTTTGGATACAGTTTTTTCTAACGTTAGTTCAGTACCCAATCGAGAACCTCCTTCTATTTTTAAATTTTGTTCACTTGGATAAAAGTAATTAGAATGGCTGGCCATATTTAATGGGGCATTGCTTTTTAAGGGCGTGCCTCTATTTGAAGCTTTTGAAATAATTTCGGTTGATTCATTATTTATGGTATCTGCAATAGGTTTTGGGGGTAGACTTTCGGAAAAATTTGGCATAAAATGAAACTTTGGAGGATATCCATTTTCTGTAACAAACGTTTTGTTAGTATTATTATTGCTTTCAGTGGAATCTGCATTCGTTTTTATTGTTTTTACAGACAAATCTAATGGTGACACAATATTTGCTGGGCCACTAAATAAATGTTGGCTCTCTGGGGGTCTAATTATCTTGCTTTCATTCGCTTCTTGCGTTGTCGAATAGGTGTTGTCTACATTGCGCCGTGAGGTTTTGGTAAATAGTTTTCTAGATAAAACGGTATGTGGAACATCTCTCGGCAGATGATTGTAGCTTAAAGTTCTCTTGATAATTTGCATGTTTAAATCATTTTCAGATAATGAACTACGTTGAGCATGAACATGGTTTATCAATTCACGATAATTTGGCTTCCTTGTTTCCCGAATAAGTGTTTTTGCATGGGGGTGTGTTGGGACTATATTCGAGTAATTTTGTTTTTCGTAAACATCACGTGGTGGATTATGCTGATACTGTTTGCATTGTATATTATGAACTGCAATATTATGTTTACTATGTCGAGATGTGCCGTATGTACCGCTAAGATCTGCGTATTCGCATAGATGGTCATCCATTTCAATTGGATCTGTACTATTATAATGGTCTATCGAGAATGATATTGGGTCATTTGTGTTTCTTATAAAACTACTTCTTTTATTTGCTGCATTTGTATATGGAATATTAACATTAATATTGCCACCGCTCCGATAACTTTCCATTTTTGAGTTAATGGGTAAGTGATTGCCTATATCGATTGGTTCAATTGAAGTTTCAAGACGTACTAATGGGATGTTTGATTCATTTACAAATTGTATTCCAATGAGCTGCTCTTCGTTGTTAATTATACGCTTGTCACCCATTTGTAAAGTGTGATTTTTAGTACTGTTGTATTGAAAACTAATGTTTGGAGGCTCACGGTGATTGCTATATTTGTGTTGACTATGAAATGAACTATCATGTGTATTTCGTTGTCTTGTATCTCCCTGTTCTACATTTGCAAATTTATCAACCGTAAAAAAAGGAGGTGCAACGTATAAATTGTTACAAGAAGTCGATGGCACAGCTCCCGAAACAATTAGAGACGAGGTTGCTTCTGGCGCAGTGTTTAATAGTATCTTATCCTTTTGGGCATTTGCTTCATATGTGTAGTTTTTATTAATTTCTTTGTATAACAAGGAATTATCCACTTCGGTTGATATATTTAATTGGACGTGATTAATATTAGATTTATTTTCGATTTGTTTGTGAACGAATGGAGTATCTTCCGTAATACATTGATGGCTATTATTTAATAAGGGATAATAAGTTACATTCGGAATATTGTTTGAAGGCTCCCAATTTCTCATATTATCTGCTTTACTTAAGGATTCTCTCCATAACATATCCGCACACATAGATTTGGTTGTTGATTGATTCCGACCAATAAAAACATTATTTATTGCACTTATTTTTCCTTCTGACTTTACTTTATAATATGGATATGTCTCAATGTTCGTCGGTTCATATTTTTCGTTATTTGTTCTGGTTTCATAGTTTTCTATATAAATGTTTATATTTTGCTTTGTACACATGCCTTTACACTCTGGCAACGCACTAAATTTTCCATTTTTGTCCTGCGCCATCATGCACAGACATGAATTGTTATTTCTATACATTTCGCAGTAACCAATTTTACTCTCACTTTTAAGAGCAACGTTGTTTATTAGCCCACTGCTGTATCTAAGCTGTTGTCCTCCTTTTTCCATTTTAGTACTGAAACAATAAAATCTATTATATAGTTTTATATTATAATTATCAAATTATAAAATTATAAAATTAGGTACATTTTTATTATTAAATAATCTAATCTGTTAAAAAAATGCAGAACAAAAGCACCATACAATGGGTTTCGAAAGAAACAGTTCATATACATTGTAATAAAAAAAATTGGAATCATTCAATGTCCCAAGATACGGAAACGAATCGCACGACGCGACGTTTGTAGCCTCATATGGGTATACCCTACCCTACTAGTAGTTTTAATGGATAGTTAATAACACAGAGAAATAAGACAGTCCGACTGGATTTAGTCATGTGGATCGGTCCGTCTCGTCTGTCTCTCCATAATTTGTGGACGTAATTTTTAAGCTAGGATGATGAATGTGATTATTTTTTGTTTTACAGATGACAGTTCTCTGATAGCGACTAACACAAATGAAACGCCTTCTAAGGCGTACAAGCAGAGATGCAAACAAATCCGCTTTATAAACTTAGATCTACAAAATATTATACAATGGGAAAGGAAATCTAGTTAAATTTAAATTGAAGAAAACGCTGTATACAGCTTTACTTAATCGAAATGGAGCATACAGCGTTTAAATTAAGCTAAGTTATGTCTTACACCAGCCCAGCTTCTTGTTCTCTATAATATCTAAGTAATGTCAAATCTTGAGTACTGTTCTCGTGTTTGTAATTTAAAGGAGCTTAGAAAAATTCATCCCTAGGGTTCTTGTATTTCAATAACTTGCAAGACAAGTCTAAGGACATAGGATAATTGACTTCGGTGCGGAACAAAATGCAACTATAGCCAACACATCTTCCTCAATTAAAAACATTGCTATAGATAAGACGCACGCATCCTGTGTTTTCGATCTGCGAACATTCTGAGAGGTTAAAATCGACTTGGACTACACAACCGCAAGAGGTCACAAAACACGTTACCCCTTAACCTGTTTATTATAACTACACCCAGCCATTAGATCAGCCGCGACTGATGTGCTAAATTCCTTGCCTCCATTAATTAAAAACCTCCTGGTTAGACAGACAATGCCGACAGTCGGTCGTAGCCAAAAACGATTTACACAAGGCAAAGCTACAGGTGAAAACGAGAGCTGTGTGTGTATTAATCGAACAAATTCTAAACATATTTAAATAATAAAAGTTACTATAAAAAAAGAAACTATTGTTTCGGTTCGGAGATTCGGTTTCGAAGTATTTATATAAAACATGACAATTTTTCTCGTTAAAAATTATGTTTTTTGTTCCATAGTCAATGATCTATTTCCAAAATAAATTAGTCGAATTTCACTATAGAACATACCGCCAACAAATGAGATGCTTCTCCTTTTGAGTTCAGATTCCATATTTTACAAAGATTTTACACTTCTTTTTTTTTGAAAGGCGACCCATTTAAATTCAAAATTTCACATCTTCCTCTTCACATCAATGATATCGCATTCAGGCTGTGAAAAAAAAAGTTTTCTTTTAAGATCGTAGTTTAGTCCAGGTTATATCAATCTGTTAATCATCGCACTGGATATTTAAATTTCTCGCGCATTTATCTGCCTGAGCTAGCCAATGATTAAAACATTTCATTTGTCGAAAATGTAGTTTACGAGAATTTGTCAAAATAAATATCTACAGTTAAAACGCCATTTAAATCCCCAAATTTGGAAGCTATAACACATAACTTAGCAGATGACCGTTTCAAACCAATGAGACTTGGCTGAGGTTGGATTTCATTTTTATTCATAATATGAGTAAATCTATGAACAGAGCAACAAAATGCGCTAAGTAGGCATTAGGCATCCCGGTTTAACTTAAGATTCCTTTTCCAATCATTCAGATGCATAGCATTCGATCCCATACTGTTTGCCGAGTGCTCTATACATATTTTTTTAGGACTCTTAGCAGGTCGTGAAGTATCCGTCGGAATCGTAGTATAAATATTTCCATTTATCCACATTGTTAACAGTCAGAGTGAAAAGTTAGTTAATATCTTCGTCTATATCATACTAATCCTTAAAAGGTGAATGAACAAAGGAAAACTTGCAAAATTTGTTTCTAAAGATTTGTGCTAAGCCTTCGAAGGTATGAGTGCTTTATATGTTTTTATGCAGTGCGGCAAGCAAGACACATGAGCAGAATTATTGTTTGACATACATGCAGTGCAGTGGCTCCTGTCATAATATTTAGCTTATTGCGGTGTTTCTCCGGACCTCGAGGTAGCCATTGTTGGATATGTGATCATACTGCCCGACATTTGGACACCAAAGAATGAGCCGCTGTTGAGGAATATATGCAAATTGTACCACAGAGTGTCGATACCGGTATTGACAACAACAGCACGGTTCTAGCGGTAATTGGTCGTCGTATGCATCAGTGTCAAACCTACGTTTATAATCATTAAGCCTATGTTGTGTTGGGGGATCAACGAATTCGATGCGCATTTAAAAACGCCTAAAGTGCTAAGACGATACCTCTAAGAAAACAATATTTTAAAGGGTATAACTGCGGTTTGCCAAAATAAAATTAAATTATTAGAAATAATTTAATTAAAAATTACTAAGCCATAATACCAAATGCCTTATTAATAAGTAAATTCAAGAAGGATTTTATCAATTTTTACATAAACATTTTTAGTAGAAGAAGCACAAATACACTAGGAAGAGCAAGTTGGGGATGTTCCATTGGATACAAAAAACATACATAGTTCTAAATACAACATAATAACATAACAAATTTGTATATGAAATTAAACTTCTTAAAAATATCTACGACCAACTTTTATCAACCCCAACAACTAGGACAGAACCAAAGTTGAAGCATTTGAGCATGTAAATATAACGATATGATGATCATCGGTGATCCAAATGAGAGAATAGGAAAGGAAGAGGGAATAGAAAATATATTCGCAGGTAAAGTGAGAACTAGAAAATGAAACCACAAATGCAAAGGGAGTAATATTGGAAGAATTTTGTGATTCTCATGGATTTCATATACTAAATTTTACAAGTAGTTCATACTCCAGTGCAAAGTATACGTTCATAGGACAACAAGGATGTTCAGTCATAGATTACTATTTGGTACGAGGATAATGGATATCATAAATAATTGATTATATCGTTTTGACGCTTTTAGTACTTCACCGACAGAAAGAGAAGATACAAGAACAATGAAACTTCCCCATAAGCTGATGTGGAAAGAATCAAATACATCTGACTATAGACGGAAACTCGACTTCACCTTGCAGACAACTGTTCAAATTAAAATAATTCATATCGACAATTTAATAAAAAATTTCTTACCCGCCAAAAATAAATACAAGCTTATAAAAAAAAGATACAGTTGTAAGAAAAATGGCTTTTTCTTTTTATACTGCCAAACAAATACAGCTTTTAAGCAAATATTTATGAAGAAGAGGAAAAGTTTGTTTGATAATGAAGCTCTAAAATTGGTGAAAAATTCCATTACCAATTGGTACTCAGCTAGACGCAAGGACACTGATGAACCACTTTCAAACGCTGTTGAACACACAAAGTCTCACTACGCTATACCATTAATTGAAAATAAAATATTAGATGCACTTATTACACAGGGAGAACTATGAAAAACTTCAAGATGGGTAGGCACCTGGAGCTGATCGGATATCCATTTTTAAGTATGCAACAAGCAATTTTATCGACAAAATAGCGGTGATTTTTAATGAAAAGCTGGAAAGGGGTAACCTGCCTGTTTAAACAAGCTATAATATGTTCGATTCACAAAAAATCAATATAGCTGATCCCGCAAATTGTCGTGAAATATGTTTCCTTAACTCACCTTACAAGGTTTTCACAATACTTTTGAATGAACGTATGTCAAATCGGATCGAAAACAACAATTGAATCAACGAATTCCAAGAGGTATCAAGTCTGTTCTGATGTACGCAGCGCAATCTCCGGGATATTGGCAATATTAAACAGTATAGAAACTCCTTAGATACTAAAGGGTGATCCATTTCGAGGTTCCCCACTTTTTTAAAGAAAAAAACACAGAAAATTCAAATTTAATGGAGAATGTTTATTATCATTTGAAAGAACATTCTTTGGCATTTTTTTGAAGATTATGCCTATCAAATGTTGGCCGTTGCTACGTCGCAGATGGTCCATCCGTTGCGTCCAATTTTCGATCACTCGTTTGCTCTTTTATATATCTTAAAATTATTTTGAATTTCAAGAATTTCATATGCTTATTCATGTTTAATTTCATGTCAATCAGGCAAAGCCATGCTTAATGATTTTTCGAACTTACATTTCTTTTATGAACAAGAAAACATTATATCTAACCTAATATAAAATCTAATCTATACATATCTAGATTTGGATGTCGTAGATCTGAATAAATTTCTAGATTTTCAATATGATTAAGTCTGCCCACTTGGCTGTCTAATACAGGGTGTCCGCCTAGAAGGTATAATAATTTGTTTATTTATAATTTTTGATTAAATGAAAGAGAATGGATCTTATATGGATAAATGTTTAATTTAATGTCGGCAATTATGTGTGGAATACAACATCAGGTAAATGTCCGCCTCTGTTAGTCTCACAAATGCGAGCCCTATTTAGCACATTTTTCATTACAATCTCACACATTTCACGCGGTATTTCATTAATTTCATCAGGAATATTTTGTTTGAGTTGCTCAAGCGTTTCTGGTTTGTTTGCATAAACCTTGACCTTCAGATATCCCCATAAAAAGAAGACTGGAGCAATCAAATAAGGCGACCGCGGAGGCCAATCAACATCACCATTTCTTGTAATAACTTGTTGTTGAAAGAGGTCTCGCAGTATGCGATGATGACTGATGAATGATTTGAGGGTTTTCCATAGCCCAGAACCGACTAATCTGTTTATTCACACATCCATTCAAATGAAAATGTGCCTCGTCACTCATTATGATTTTTTCAATCGGGGTTGTCATGGGCTAGCTGTAACATCCTATTGGCATATGCACGGCGGCGTAAATGGTATTGGTATTGTGGAAGAAGCTCTTATGTCAACTGAATCAAATGCAAATCCTTGTGCAAAATTGTATCCAAAGTTGTTTATTGAAGACCAAGCTCCTGAGCACGGCGTCGGATTGCGGTTGATGGATTGTTTTGAACACTTTCTTTAGCAGCAGTAATGTTTTCAGCCGATCTTGCAGTACGTTGTGTTCCATGCTTGAGCATATCACCTACAGACCCCCTTTTTTCGAAATCATTCACTACACGATAAATAGTGCGCTTTGTTGGCAACTTTCTCATCGTCACAGTAATCGATGGCAATTTAAATAAATGAAGTTGGGTTACTATTTGAGCATTTAACACAAATAATGGCCATCGTTGTTAACCACAAGTATGTTAACATATAGTTGTTTGCATGTGAGTTCGCTGTAAATTAGATATTTTGAATGAGTTGAGAAAAATCCACTCTTTAATACTTTTGTTTTATTTTGGCGTTTATGAATGTAATGGCTGAAGCCACTGCAATAATTGTATGCCAAAAAAGAATGCTTCTCGTACCTTTTGCTTCCATGCGAATTTTTTCAATCAAGTATGAACGTTAAATGTACCACATCATTTTCAACCCCAGACATTCAAGATGCTCGAAGAATGAGTGCCAACGCGCTGAGGCAACGTGATCCATACTTCTTTACGGATAAAGAAACGAAAGCATTAGAAAGAGCTAGGCAAACAATTAAAGCTACTGCCGATGATCGGTGTAAAAAAAAAGCACAAGGAGCACATCAAGCTTCATGTTTCTAAGTAATTAATAAATAGCACTTCAGTAAAAGCTTCTGAAAAAAGTCTGTCTCCTAAAGACAAACCACAATGATCATCGTTATTGTG
Organism: Rhingia rostrata; assembly: GCA_949824845.1. Taxonomy (NCBI): domain Eukaryota; kingdom Metazoa; phylum Arthropoda; class Insecta; order Diptera; family Syrphidae; genus Rhingia; species Rhingia rostrata. Next base: position 73,978,203 of record OX463757.1, on the reverse strand, counting down.
GATAAAAGAGCTTCAAAGTATTAGAAAGGGAACGCTGTAAGAAGATCGAATTCAGAACATGGTGTCTATATAAGATCAACCAACGTAAATTCAAAAGCGAGGTCAACATTGCCAAATGAACCTCCTGACGTAACTTCTGTTGTAGCGCAGAAAACGCTACTGGATCTGAAAAGCCTAGAAACATAATCGCCAAGGAACCGGCTGTGCCAGGTTACCTAAAACTTCCCCATTATCTCGAACACATTTACTGGAAACCCATTTTCAATCAAGTAATTCATACTCCGGTAGGAATCTAGACACAACGACGGAGGACATAGTCAGTGTAAAAAAAATCAATTGTGAAATTGACTCCGGCTTAACAATTTTATACAGAAACATATGGTAATACAACCAAAACAATACGGTTTCCGAAAAGGAAAAAGCACTGGAATGCTATTGGGTGAACTTTCAAATTGTAACTACTGGGTTAAGCAATAGCCACCATATATTTATTACGTTCCTAGACTTTATTAAAACTTTTGACACTCTTGACCACGCTAAACTCCTAGAAGCCCTATACAGGATCGGAGTAAGAGGAAATGTAGCGAAATGGATAGAGAACTACTTATCAGGCAGAACGGCAAAGGTCTGTAACATAACCCTCACCGGAAATCATAGCCATTATTATATAGTACCTCAAGGGTCAAAAGCAAGATTACTATTCGATATTGTAGAGTCCCGATTGAGATATGGAATATTGGGGTAGGAAATGCGTCAAAACCTCATATCGATAAGATTTTGAGTCTTGCACTTCTTGAATTCTAATTTCATTTGTTGTATATTAAAAAGTTTAGTTATTTAAATTCAAATTCAAATTAAAAATGCAAATTATTGTATTTAGTCTTAAATAATGTTTAGCTTAAATTATTAAGCCACGAGTTTTGCAAATAACACAAACAATTGTAACGTTTGTTTAAAAATAATAATTCTAAATTAATAAGTAAATAATAAAAACAAATTTCTTTCCCTACAAATTGCCGGAAATTGAATCATTTCCTACAAAAATTATAAGTTGGCAATTTAAAATGCAGTGGAGACTTTATTCATGGGTGGTGCCGAACTAACTTCGGAAAGTCTCTCTTTTTTGTGTTCGTAGAATTCGCAGAACTTTCAAGGATGGTGTATACTTTCTTAGGAGTAACTACCATACTTCTGTGATTTCTTTTAATAAAAGTTTCATAAATTTTGGCTGGGATTGAAGGCGCAACCGTCCACTCAATAGGCGAACAGATTAACACAATACCGCGAGCACCCACCCACCCAGTCTTTATATCTAAAGACTGCCATACAACCTAGCCACACAACTAAGAACGACTTTAGACCCATAAGTCTTATATGTATATCCTTCGTATTAAAGGTTTTTAGAAAACTAATGGATATCTAAGAATATAAATTTCTTCAATAATATCGAAACAAGTGCAGTCAAAATAAACTTAGTAGAAGTACGCTCAGTCACAGGAAAAAAATAAAAATGCAAATCTGGAAGATACACATTTCAAAGTAATCGCATCGAGAGGCACACCAACAGGAGGCGTTACCTTAACTCTGTGAGTCCTCGTCGTTAATGAGATACTAAGAAAGTCACTGCATACGCGGACGTTGTAGCGATACTATTAAGTTAATTGAAAATTCATACATACTTTTAGTGAGCTGCTCGGAAATGCTTAAAAAAAACTCTTAACGAGTAGATAAAACAATGTGGGCTTGACATCAACATCTGAAAAACATAACTCGTTCTCATTACATGTAAGAAGAAAAAAATACCAGAACTAAAACCAAATAGTCCGATAACGCATTATATTTGGTGCTTATATTTTAAGCTTATTGTCCGCGAACACATAAAAAAGGCCACAATAGCTTTCTGTAGGTGTAACCAAATTTTAGGAAAAAACTGCAGTCCAAACACCAAGATTATTTTATGGTTGTATATACGGGTATTGTAAGAATCCGCAGTCAAATGTGCACTAAGAATCAGCCAGCTCAACTGCTGCAAAATGAACTCAGACGGACACGATCAAATTCTTAATAGACACCTGGGTACGACTGTATCTTCTAACTACATGCTGCCTTGCTGCCTTCAAAGACCATTCTCCTACATCTTTTCAAATGGAGAGGAGTGGGAGAGAAATGAACTGGGCACCGAAACCATATCCATCTATATTGATGGTTCTAAAATGGACGTTGCATTTTTAGCGGGAGTGTTTTCCGAAACACTAAAGCTAAATTTTCTTCTCTCTGAGCACAGCAGCTACTTTCAGTCGGAGATAGGCTCGCAATAGCACCAGATTATATCACCATCTTTATTGTTAGTCAATTATACTTTGCGTCCAGCATGATGTTAACCTCTGCTGGTTATCCGGATACAGTACAATGACATTGCTGATAAACTGGCGAGGAAATCGTCTGCCACCAGCATTCATCAGGTAGACAAAGTCTGTCAAACCGTAGTTATCTCAAATCCCGGGTAGGAAAGAAAACAATGGGTATCGACAAAAACAAGTGTAACTCTATCCCCACCTGTGAAACATCCAAGACGATGTGGCCAGAGTATTACACTGACAGAAACCACAAACTTCTGTTTCGAAACTGGAGGGGATAATTACTGGAGATAAATTACTCAGAATTCGCAAACTGAAATGAGGATACCTTCCTCTTGCTTTGCCAACCGACCCGGAAAATATTTCCCGTGAAATCACGGATCTATCCGAATTCCCACTCTCTTTATAACAACATCTGGATGGCTGGAAAGGAACACGTACGTAGACCCCAACGAGCACCTCAATGGGTCTATATTGACCTGGGTGTGATAATGGAAGACGTATACTACCTACCTCGTCAACCTACCAACCTACACAAGTTTAAACATCCTTATATATAGTTTATTCAAATAGAATTGAATAAGTACAACATAAATTCATAAGATTTGCTTTGAAGGGACTTGCATGGTATGATCTACACACCTGCAACTTTGGCTCAGCGTAGAATTAACAGTGGCATAGATTTTATACACCGATTATTATCAGGACAAATTGGTGCTCCTGATCCTTTAGGTGCTAGGTGCTATTGATTTTAATATCCGACAAAGTTCCTATAATATCCGTAGATTAAATGCATATAATATACATGAGCCTATTAGTCGCATGAGTAGTCTAAGAAAACACAATCGTATACTAGTATCTACCTTAGACTTAGTGTATAATTTCATTGTAATGGCGTTTTTTTAGTGATGTAAAAACTTAATAGCTTCTATGTTCTGTTACATTGGTAAAGAGGGATTTAAGATAAATCACTAAACGTTAAACATAAACGTTCCTTGGAGAGATGTACATACAAATAAAACACTTCACATTGCTGATGACAAAAACAATACAGGTAACTGATCTGAAAACAGACATAAAATAAAAAAATTAACCTTAAAAATTAAAGCCACAAAAGATCGTTGATAGCAGAACAAAATGAGTTTACAATTTCGAACAATTTATTTAGTATATGTATATTTTGACAAAGGTCATGAACATCAGTAAACATTGTGTAGGTACCAATTTGATTATAACTATGTACTAATATCACTTTCCTTGGGTACGTGTATCAGCCACAGCAAAAAAAAAACAAATATTCAACAGAATTATAAACAACTTGGGGATATCAGTGACTTTTAAATAAATATATATATTTGAATAGTACAATACTTATGTAGATAAAAACATACCTGACGTGAAGACTTAATATTAGTAAATAGGTACAGCACAAATGAAAATGAACTCACATCAACTAAATATTTCTCAACATTGGGATTGAAGTAAGAGCTAGAGCAATGTCGAAATTTGACTTAAATTATTATAAATATATATGTATAAGACACATTCACGTGTGTGGGTGTGTAAAAAATGGATCATGTCCATACATAATATAAAAAAAATTAAACAAAGTAAAGGGCACCTCTCAGTCCAGCATTCTAGTTAGTTCAGACAAGAGCACTTGAAATGTTTTTTTTTTTGTAGGATTTATTAAGTATTGCACGTAAAACAGAACACCCTAGCTAAATTCTTTTTACGCCACATAACAAAGTTGTTATGTCAAGATTTTTTTAATATATTTATTAACTCCCGTAAAGTATCCACTTTATCAAATGGGACCCAACTTCACATTCAATCAGCGAGTGTGACAGAGAAAGATATATAATAAGAATATTGGCCGCGTTCATGAATTTATTGGCAACAAAAGCGCTTAATCGACACACTTTTGAGTGATTACATGGGGACATACGTTATTTTAATTAACAGAACGTGCGCTTCAATTTTTTAAAGCATATATATGTTTCATTTTAAACTTTCTAAACTGACATTCGTTTTTTTTATTTACAAAAATTTAGAACACAATTATATACTTTTATAGTTGAAATGAATTAGAGGTCCAGATTTGTTCGATCAGTAACAAGATCTCCACGGCATTCCTACTGAGCTATATAGTAAATCCGGCAGAGATGACAAGGTAAGTAACATCCACCAACTCAAAAGCCAAATCTGGTAGGAAGAAAGTATACCTGAAGAATGGAACCTAAGGTTTTATGCTAGGAAAGTCCCCAACCGATCAAAATTTCATACTTCCGCAGACCCTGGAAAAACGCAATTCCAAATCGATGACCACAATCTATTCATCTTTTTCAAAGTCACATAGGACAGCATTTATAGAAGTGAATTATATACAGCCATGTCTAGCTTTGGTATACCGCGCAAACTAGTCCGATTGTGTAGGATGACGATGGAGAATTCTCGCTACTCCATCGGTGTCGGAAACGACCTCACTGACACATTCGATACCAAAAAATGATTAAGGCAAGGCCATGCGCTGTCATGTGATTTCTTCACTTTGATTCCTGAGAGGATTGTGCAAAACTCCCGAGCCAACAGCAGAGGCATAATTTTCCATAAATTGGTGCAACTACTAGCATACGCCGACGACGAATTGGACAGAACGTCGCCATTGACAGATATTACTTTGATGTACTACGGGACAGTCCTGCTCTACGGTGCTGAAGCATGGACTGTCTAAATAGCGGATAAAGAAGTCCTTTGTCGACTTGAGAGGAAAATTCTTCAAAACATGTTTGGTCCCGTTTGCGTTGACAGGGTATGGAGAGGAAGAATTTACCAAGAACTAAACGAAAGGTACAGCGGCATGCCCCAGGTCAACAAACTCCGAAATGGACGTTTAAGATGGCTAGGACATACCCAGGCGCGCGTAGAGGAAGGCCTCGCCTAAAGTGGCGCGCACAAGTAGAAACCGACCTCAACCGACTTGGAGTGCGCAACTGGAGGCAGTTAGCTAAGGACCGAGGTAATTGACGAGGCATGTTGGTTGAGGCACAGGTTAATTCCGGACTATAGCGCCACTTAAGTAAGTAGTAGTATATATCTCAATGTATTCGGATCGATGAAGAATCGTGTCACCGAATTTTGGGCTTTAAATTTTGAGCTAGGATAATCATATAATTAGAATCCTTGTCCGATGCTACAGAACAAATGTACCCACTAACACGCCTCCTTTTCAGTACCTCATTGTTTTTTGCCAAGGAAAAAGATATTTAGACAATATTAATAGCAATATTTCGTCGATATAACGTTTTTTTTGCCACGCCCACATTTTGGGTTGGTGGAAATCTTCATAAACGTTATGAGCATGTGCCCAAAGTAGTGTGAGATATTGGCTCAATAAAACCACGACCCTTTTTGTATTTGTGTTGCAAGTTAGTGTGCGATTTATCTATAGTCCGTACCAAAACAGTTGGCCAACGGTCGATTGCGCAGAGAGAGGATTTAAGAGAACAAAAATGACGCGAAAGAGATTTAATCACTAAGCGTTTTTGCCTGTAATTTACAATGCGTAACCCAACTTTACAGTGCTTAGAACTAAAATGCTGTTGAATATCTAAATAAACTTAATTTTTTATTATGAGGTCGACTTTTATACATTTCTACCTAGAAGTCCGATTAGATTTGGAAGGGTTCCCAACCCTTTTTATGGTTGAACATTTCGTGGTTTAGCGCTAGGTACCTGTATGGGTTTACCTGTTTGACTTAAGTTTAAAAGTTTTACGACATGATTAGTGTTTGCATTTGGTTACCTGTAGGGGCAAGGAATAAATTTGTTGCCTTGTTTTTTATATTTTTTTTTTAGATTTTTTTTTAGAGTTTTTTATTTTAAGATAACGCATATATATTTAGATTTCCTATTTGTAATTCACTTTCACGAAAACAAAAGCATTGCTAGGACATAAGTTTATTAAAATAAAATAAATTGTCATGGATCTTTCAAGAAAAGGAAAACCAATAGGAAGTCTAGGATTTTACTTTGCGTGCCAATATCAGTACCTACATGATCAATATGCACGACACAATTAATAATGATCAACGAAAGCATAATGAGGAAATAGGGTTTAAATCTAAAACCGTACACCTTCATACAGACACAGTCACACAATCAATTCATGTGCAATGTTTTGCTTAATCTATCCGACCGTGATCACATCATACTCCTACAAAGAACCGACAAGACAAAAAACGAAACAATATATTTTCCTCCAAGTAAAGTTGACATAATAATGGTCTATATTTTTCCTCCGCTCCTAATTTCAGTATAAACGAAGGAAAATGAAGAAACCACCCTCAGCCTCAGTGAGATCGCGACAGCGATCTTGAACACAAGGCAGGGTATACGTCGTTTTCTATTATGGCTCTGCCCATTTTCGTCTCTTTATGCTTGTTTTTGCAATTTTAAGAGATTGTAAAACACATTTTAAGAGACCTGCGCAGTAGAATGGCCAACTGTTTTGGTACGTACTATACCAATGTTTTTATCGTGAGTAATGAACGTTTGGCTGGTAGCTTTCCTTTGAGAGTTCCTTGTTTTTTCGCAATTTGTAGCGGGCCAAATCCTAGGGCTTAGTTCTTAGAAGATCGGCATCTTCCTAATAAACGTTTTTTATGTTTCATGCAAAATTTTTCGTTTCATATTTAACCGCGGGAATACTTAGATCTCTGCGAATATCTTTATTTTTTTAATATACTACGGTGCATTGACGAATGATCTTAACATTTTGTTTCAAAAGTTTGTAGATTGTGTAGATGTTTCATTGGTACAACTCCATAGTTGTATACCTTATGTCCAAACCGGCTTTAGCACTTGCTTGTATAAAGCAGTTTCTTATCAAGGTTAAGCTTCGACTATTTTCCTAGTAACCAGTATAGTTCTCTGTATTTATTTTTTAGCCCTTCGCATTTCTTTTTTACATGGATTTTCATTTTAGTTTTGCATTGATTGTCATTCCGAGATATTTTCTCCGCTTTTCATATTCGTTCTGGAAATCACCCCCTTCACTTTTAAGTTCGTTAAATTCGGACCTTGCGAGCATAATAAAATGGGGTAAGCCTAATAGAGTTGGATTTAATTCTTCCAAAGCTCAATGCTGTCTTATGCATAATGGCGCTTGAATCGTCGAAACCGAAAAACTTTCCATGCTTGGTATTTGTGTAAGTAACAAAATTTTTGGAACGACCACATATTTGAAAATGCAGCGTAATGTTTCCTTAATCGCTGTATGAAATATTTCACCCCTTCTGATCTGGAATAGATGTCAACGCCCACATATGTTCAGGTGCAGACAAATCATCATTCCACCTACTAGATAGGATACAAAGACATGCATTAAATTCATAGGAGATTCAAACAAAGCGAACTCCATAGTTTCGCTCGAACATCGTAGAAATGTCTTCTACCGCTGTTACAATAACAAATGCTCTAACGAAATAGCCAGTTGCATTCCACCCCATCTACAATTCAACCGTAATACTTCCTGGGCCATGAATGCTAATCAGTTCACCCTCAAACCTATCTCCATACGTACAATGAAATTTCGTGGGTGGCTGCGGTGTAGTGGTAATGTGCTCGTCTGTTGAGTGAAAGGTTGCGCGTTCAAACCCAACCAAAATCCATTTCACTTTTATGTTTAAAACCGAATCCGAACGGCTGAGTTGAGATAAGCTTTTCATGACAATTGATACTGCTCGGATGATTTGTCAGATCATCACGAGAGGAGGGCCAGTGCAAAATCATTTAGGTGTTGCTACAGCTGGGAATCGAACCCAGACCTTCTGCGCGGTAGTTCATCGCACTAGTTATCGTGCCACTGAGCAACCAACCATCGATGTGAAAACCATTTTGAGCTTTTGATGAAGCGGTGTAGGCTTTTCACTTCCGTAATTGTCAAATCACTGAGATTTTGAAAATAGTAAGCTCGAAGATGAAGCTTCCTTTCGTTTTATTGGGCTGGGCAATTACAAAGGAGATGAAGTATTATTTCTTCTTCCTCTTCGTCTATGCAACTCCTACAGAAGTCGTTTGAATAGAGGCCTAGACTTTTTGCGTACCTGTGGTGCCTGCAGTCCCGTGATGACACCTATGGTGGTGCTAATATACGTCCATCGGGCGAAATCAGTTCTTTGATATTCTCAAATCTAACTATGGCCAAATATGTTTGCTTATTTGACACGTTGTGACAAGACTCCATCTCTGGTTTGATTTGCTTTTTGCATGTTGCACTAGTAAGCTTTTGCATGTAGCGATAGGAATACCTAGTGCACCCGTGCTGGGTACAACTGGTAATTTAGTCCCATGTCTGGCAAGTTCATCAGCCTTACAGTTTCCTGGAATGTCACTATGCCCAGGCACCCAGCATAGGTGAATGTTAAAATGCTTTGACATTTCCTGTAGCAATGATCGGCAATCTAAGGTTGGCTTTGAATTCGTTGAGACTGATTCTGAGAAAATACTAATATACTTGGCAGATATTACATTCTCCTTCAGCCAGGCGCCATGAGTACCGTCTTAGGCTGAGATTTAGCTTGTCGGAGAAGACACCAGCACCCAATCCGTCATTTGTTTTGGAGCCATCGGTAAAAAATGATCGAATCGTTTTGCACAGGTTCGTTGCTCTCCCATCAGAGACGTACGGCTGAATTAGCTGCCATTTGCTTGCCGAAAATATCTAGGGGTAGTAAAAGAAAAAGAATGCCTCATGCTGCAGAGGTTGCAGTACGTAGTGCACCGCCGATGCATAGACACGCATTTAAGACGTACGGCTGAATTAGCTGCCATATGCTTGCCGAAAATATCTAGGGGTAGTCAGTGAAAGAGAATGTCTTATTCTGCAGAGGGTGTAGTACGGACTATACCGCCGATACATAGACACGCAGTTCCTTGCAACTTGGCTTGTTTTCTGCTGTTTAGTGCTATCTCTAGTGCTGTCCACAATACTACTGCTCCATAAAGAAGTATCGGTCATATAACTAAGATATAGAGCCAATGCGTGATACAAAGTTTCATTCCACACTTCAAGCCTATGGCTTTCTTGCAGGAATAAAGTGCGATTGTCGCTTTCTTTACACTTTCTCTTATGTTTAGCTCCCAGCTAAGCTTCCTGTCCAAATTAAGTCCCAGGTATTTTGCTTTGTCTGATTATACTAGTTCCATTCGGTTTTCTAGCGAATAGGACCAGTTCAGTTTTGTGGGGGGTTGATACCCAGTTCAAAACTGACTGCTCATTTGAAAAGTTTATGAAGTGCGTTTTTAAGAAGCTCCTTGAGATTATTGAGGTGCTTTCCTGAGACAGCAATCGCAACTTCATCCACGTGGGCAAACACGTGGCATCCTTTTGCTTCCACGATGAGTAAAATCTCGTTTACCATTACGTTCCAGAGATGAGGGGACAGGACTCCACCTTGCTGGAACCCTTTACTGACATGCCTTGTGCTCGAAGCACCACCCAGTGTTGTGTTGATAACCGGCTATTTAAAAGCAAATTAATCAGCATTCCAAGTGAGTGATAGACTTTCAGACATGTTATCGCCTTATTATGATTAATTTAGAAAATATTTTCAGTGAATGCATCAGCCTAAATTGGAAACCATTATACAAAACAAACGATACATCTAGTGAAGTCGAATACTTCAACTCAATTATTGTTTATCTTTTTATTAGTATGTTCCCCGTAAAATGAAATTGATTCGCGAAAGAAAACTGCAATGGTTTACTTAAGAAGTCTGCGAACTTATCAAAGCTAAAAATCTGTTATTTCCCAGATGGAGAAGGTATAAGTGTGGAAGCATCTTTGATGAGCTTAAACGCTCCCGCAACATTGTAACTGCCTTGATTCGCAGAAACAAAAAGCCTTTTTATGAAAACAAATTCAAAAATAGTGTTCCCAGCTCTCAATTCTGGAAAAATATTCGCCAAATAGGAATAAATAAAGAAAAACATGTCCCTCCAGATGATATAAATTTATAAGAGTCCCTATAAGAAGTCTAGATACTGCTTTTTCATTGTCAGGACTTGATGAAACATGTGTATGTGTAGTAATAGTATGTAGTATGTGTAATAATAATGAAATTTAAAGCCATAGGCTATGATAAAATTCGCCAAGATTTTATAAAAATATTACTTCATTTCATCTTGCCGCAAATCACTCATATATTTAATACAATATTAACTACATCCAAGTACCCTGATGGCTGGACGACTGCCAAAAGCCAATAGAAGAGATTTTCGTCCAATTGCTATCATTCCCTTCCTCAGTAAAGCCTTCGATGCTGTTATTAGTCGACAAATTAAGACTTACCTGACTAAGAAAAACTCATCACGAATTTTCAATCGGGCTTCTGTGCAAAACATAACTGCACCACATTGGGTTTGGACAAAAACATAATGGGTTGATTGTCTTTAAGATTTTTCTATAGCTTTTGATTGCGTGGATCATAGTATTTTGTTGTATAAACTTAAGATTCAATTTGGTGCAAGTTACTGACATCATATCATTCCAATCGAAATCAGTACGTAATACATACAAATTAATGTTCCTCACATCTCCCCCTTTACTTTGGTGTTCCCCAAGGCTCTGTCCTAGGGCCGCTTTTATTCACATGTTTCATTAACGATATTGTAGGCAATTGTACTGTCTGCAACCATCATATATATGCGGATGTTTAATTATATTTGATGTTTCCTGAGTCCCGAAAATATAGTTCCATTGAAAAAATAAATCACGAGCTCGATAAAGTTTATTATTGGTCCAAACTCAAGAAACTTAAACTAAACCCAACTAAATAGAGAGCTATGATAATAAGCAGAACCAATCTATTTTCTGATATGCATCAACTATTTCTAAACAACTCCCCAATTGAGTGCGTTGACAGTATTAAGAATTTAGTAATCCATAATACCCAAAACCTCACATGGAAATTTCATATAAATAAGATAGTAGCAAAAGTCTATGGGGAGCTCCGTGTTCTTAGTCCAACTAGAAAACATCTTCCGACAAATGTTAAACCGAAACTAGTTAAGAATTTTATTCTGCCTATAGTTTTGTATGGATGCGAGATTTTTTCTAATATGGATTCTGAATCAAAACAAAAGCTTAATGTAACTTACAACAGTTGCGCTAGATATATTTTTGGTATAAACAGACACGATCATATATCCGGCTATGCCAAACAGATTATGGGTTGTTCTCTTACAGCACTTTTAAAATACCGAACCATTCCATATCTACATAAAATAATTACGACCAGAACGCCAGAATATTTATATGACAAAATTAGAATGGGTAGAACCCGAAGATTGTTAAAATGAATACCACCAAGTCAAAAATATTTGGTAACATCACGACAATTTTTTGTACATGCTGTCTAGCTTTGCAATTCTTTGCCGATCATCTAGTTCCAACACATTCGCTAAACACATTTTTCCTTTCTTCACCATACATTTCCTACATTCTAATTATAGTTTGTAAATTTAATTGTAAATATAATTTAACTATATAATAATATCTATTATGAATATTAATACAAATTCATGATAGATATTATTAGATACAATTTTATATAAGATTTATCTCTTTTGTATCATGAATTAACTGAATAACAAATCTTAATCCAAATGTAATTATCGATCCCAAGTTACAACGTTGTTAAAGCAACTTCAATGTCCAGGAATGGAACTCCTTGCAGCATAACGAATTCTTTATAATACTATTATAAATTTAGATTGCAGTGTGTAAACATATCCTTATGTATGAAAATCGAACAGATCCATTTTGTGGTATTGTATGTGGCCACTGGAATAGTGGTATCTGTCAAAACCACTACTCGAACAGTCAAGAAATTTTGGGAACCTCCGAGAATATGCCATCTCTTTCTAGATCAGTATGTGGAGTGGTATAAATAGAGATAAAGCAACAACCAGCGAGTATGTCAAAATTGTGACCTTAACGTGATTTAAATAGTGATGACTGGGTGAAATACCTAAGTAAATTTTGGAAAGTGTTAATAGTGCGCGAATTTAATCGTTGGTACATATTTGATTTCAAATAAGTTTAATTGATTCTTAACGTTTTCTTAGAAAGGGAAAGATATTGTTTTCGTGAAAATGTTCGACCTCGAGATTTTGATTGATTCTAACATAACGATAGTATCGGAACTCAAAAAAGTGGTTTTTGGAATTCCGTCCGTCGGATTGTCGGTCCGTCTGTCCGTACACTTCTCTCCAGCCTAAATGACTTGACCGATTTTCTTTAAACTTCGCATCCAGCGTTGTTTTGGTCATAATTCTAGGCCATTTTTTTGTTTGCTTTTAGCCATGTTATTACCGGTACTTGCTATATAAAATGCATACATAAATTCAATTTTCTCGGAAACGGCTCTAACGATTTTGATTTAACTTTTGACATATTATAAGCATATTAGTTTCAACAAAACTGCATACCCAGTTTTTTCGACAAAATGCATATAACGGGTTTTTGTATATAGGCCATATAAAGAAAATTGTCCACTTCTCGCAAACTATTTAGCCAAATTAAATAAAATCTAATTTATGAACTAACTATTATAACTGTTCTCATGAATTCCACCTAAACGTAATTTTGAGTTTTGGCCAATAACGGAAAATCATTATTATTCACATTGACACCTATTACTTTCAATTACAGAATGAACGTTCGTATTATCTCATTTCGACATTTATATCATTCTAGCATCATTAATCGAAATAAATATTATTGTGTATTTTGGCCAAATTGTTACAAACGTCAAATTAACTCGCTGTGAAAGAGAAAGTTGCGTATGACCCAGTCGTGCACCCACCACTCGTTTGTATTAAAATTTGTGAATTTGAACTTACAATGTTTTGCGTTTTAAAAAACTGTTAAACTCTTATTTTTCAATAAATAATGCTACAAAACTTGCATTTCCATTCAGTTTTATTTATTTTTGCAGTGAGAGAAAAGCAAATTTTCCTTACATTCTAGATTTTTGTCGTTCTAAATAAATGTTTGATCCCCAGACTAGTAATACCGATGGTATTACAGTTGTATTAACAGTCACATAAGTTTAATTAAACATTTCTGCAAACACGTGTCCATGCTTTTAAAAACCGTCACGTAACATGTTTATAGCATCATTTTAGCTATATTTACAAATATGCATATTTGTAGTTCCCATCACATTTTATATTGTCAAAGTTTGTTTTTATTTTTAAGTGTATTCCTATGTAACTCCTCCATTTTTTGTATGTCTTTCCTCCACGTGGTCGGGCATTTCGATGTCGTTTCCTCCATCTAGCTTTCTCCTGAATCACTATCCGATTCGGGATGTTCCTGAACAGAACTGAGTTCCACTTCAGCTGCGTTATAAGTTGACTTGTCTGTGGTTGTGCGTGGACCACGTCTTGGGCACTTCCTGGTCGACATAGATACGTATATGTGTACGAGTCATCTAAGACGTCCCGTCGGCTGTAGCTATAGGTATTCTATACGGCAATATTATTTTCCCCTGGTGGGAGATTGGTTAGAAGCGGCTACAAATTACTATGGCGGCTGTAATGTTTCTTCTAGCGATAAATCGGTTGCACGTGGCAACTTAATAGGGCTGTTTCTCCTAGCAGGAGCTTTGCTGCAGGCTGCAACCGAATTACGCTGATTCTCCAGGCGGGATCTTTGCTGCAGAAGGCAACAGAACTTAGTTTCTTTTTAATAAAAAGAAGAATAAAGACGTTACTGCCGTTAAAGTCGGAGGGAATTGTGTCTTTTAAATAAAACAACTCGCTTCTATCCAATTACAAATGAGTTTGAGTTTGCATATTCAATAAATTAAATTGTTTAACATTGTTACATTGTTTCATAACATGGAGAGAAGGAATACTTACTCTGTTTAGCAATTCCTCTGCCCTAATTCCGACTCCAAAGGCATGTGGCGCATGAAAAAATTTCTTTCACTAGACACTTGACAGCTCATTTAAATGAGCGCGTTCAAATATTATTATGTCAAATCGACGGCAGGCTCTGTTTGTTTTGGAGTCGAAATTCGGCTTCGGTTACATTGAGATGTAAAGTTTACTAACAACAAGTTATGCCACGCTGTCTGCAGAAGTGAAGGGGACGTCGGAGTTGCCTGCGACGTCAGCGGCAGCAAAATTAAAGCAACAACATGTCACTCAGACACCAGATGATACTGAAGAGGTATCATATATGCCAGAGGAGGGCGAAGGCCGTTTCACCGACGAAAACAATAGGTTTCGAATACGTTGAAGAAGAGTTGCTGAACAATCAGATCAGTTCATTTTTGCAGAAAATAGAATATTATAAGTGCCAGCTAGAGCCGCTAGTTCTGGCACTAAAAAAAGCAAGAAGAACGTCGTGAGCTAGAGAAGAAAGCCCGCGACGAAAATATGCAACAAAAACAACAAACGGCAGTGAAATAAAACAATTGGTGACACTGCGCCTACAATCACTGCCACTGCCAAAGAAACAACAAATAGTACACAAAGATGTACAACTACAGCAACCCAAGCTACAAATAAAGCAACAACAGCAACCGCAATGCCAGAAGCAACAGCCATCGAAGCAACAGCAAGCAAATAAACAGCAACAACTACAACGGAAGCAGCAACAGCAGCTTAAACAACAACAGCAACAGCAGAAGCAGCAGCAGCAGCAACAACAACAGGTGCAGCGTCAATAGCAGCAGCGGGAACACCAGCACCAGCCACAGCCGCCGAAAAAAGAGAGAGTGCCTTCAATTAACAATTACAAAATGGACCTACAGGAAACCATAGAACTAATTAAGTCGGCCATAGGCAATAACTTTACAATAAAACTGCTTAACAGTGAAGCAGTATAAAATTATTAAGCAATTACTTGTAGGCACTACACATTTTTCATTTACACCGAAAGTAGAAAAATGCCAGACTGTTGTCTTGAAGGGCATTTTTGATGAATCTTGAAATAAATAAACTATCGGGGCTGTCCAAAGTTCCAGCAAATAAAAATTTATAAAAAAGCGAAGCAAACGGTAGTGGCGAATCGGCCAGCACTCCCATAATGTTCGTCAACGGTACAGCATCCACCTAAGGTAGCCTGACAGGCCCCCGTGCCTCAGGCTCCAGCCGTGGATGCGGATTTGTTGACTGCGTTGCGGGCAATTCAAGGTCAGCTAACCGGTCTTCAAAACCAGTTACGGGAGCAGGCGTCAAGGGTAGACTATATCTATTCCCAGTTGCTAAGCTTAACGCAACTTAGATCGTAATGGGCGCGCTGTCAGAGAGACCCTTAAAGATCCTGCCTGTGAATGTAAATTCACTGATTAGGATCGAACGTAGGGCTAATCTTTTCCAGTCGCTTACAGACCAAAGTCCCGATGTGCTTATGCTTAGCGAAACTAAGCTAAAACAGAAGCATAAACTGACTTATAGTTATTTCAATATCGTAAGAAGGGATCTGCCCAACTCCACTTTTTACAACAGTGCTCGGAAACATTTCGAATTTCTAAGACTGAACTCAGCGGAGAACTTTTATCTTTTGGCCGGAGATTTAAATGCCAAACACGAAGATTGGGGAAATCAATTACAAAATCCTCGAGGTAACCATCTTTACAATTGGATGGTCCACTACAATGTTGAATGTAGGATCGACATTCTCGACACAGATATGCCATTGTTTCCGAGAAGCGGTGCTTTCCTGGATCTTTTACTGCGAGACACAAGACTGACAGTTACTAAGAAGGTAGATCAACACCCGCGAAACTGTTTACGGACGATCGAGTACGACAGTGATCACTGCGGACTCGCCGCCGTAATAAAGCTTCCGAACGAGCTTGTGGCAAAAAATCGGACTTCTGACAAGACTTAAACTCTTGTACAAACGACTGACAAACCCGCGCGACGATTAGTACACTGAAGGCGTCGATCAAAAACATCAACCAATTGATCAAGAAGAACTATCGGTTGTCCATTAATTTGTTTTGGAATAACAGAATTGGGGTCGTAAACTCCAGCGACCCGATTATGTTTCCACAAATTTATAAGATCCTTAACGACCTTCCGTGTATTAAGCTCCAACGAACAACTGACAATACTAACATACTTTTGACAGCAGGAATTGCTCCAAGGGAAGCCGTCTTCGACAACGATTTCTATGTTATTGAAGATCCTCAGGAGAAAGTGGAGGCAGTGTGGGCTGTCTTTCAGGAAGTGTGTAAGGCGAATGATAGCATTCGCCCGAACCAGGTCCTGGAAAACAATGCCCATCACTTCTATCTCCGAAATGACATATCGCAATGACGATCTGTGAACCGTGGTTTCACCCGGTTTGATTATGGCAAACGTCATAGTCGCCAAGCGATGTGGGTCTAGTCCCCTGTTAAGTGATATGATAGGTAGTCTAACTCAGGCAATTGCGTATGCGGACGATCTTATCGCGTACAGAACAGCCTGCGGGACTTCGACAAGATCCAGAGATATTGTGATGACTGGAAGTTGAAAATCAACTTTCAGAAATCAGAAACTATCCTGTTTAGGACACCGTTGTCTAGGGCCTCTAGGGATACGAGAAAGAACTGGAGAAAGCTGGTTAGATCAGTATCTATATTTCGGAAGACATGTAGATGCTGCTCTGGTGAGAGCTAGCTGAGCATTTGCAATGACAAGACTATTGTTTTATAGCAGTCGTCTTGACATCAGAGTGAAGGTGATTTGCTACATGGCCCATTTGCTACATGAGGAGCTGCCTTCGACTTCACAGAGCACCAGTGTCTGACTACACAAACTACTATTGCAACCTGGTCCTATACAACGGGGCCAACATAAACAGAATAGACAATTTTCTGATGAAACAAATTCGGTTTCACGCTCCAAGAGCGATGGGCCTTTTACCCCAATGATGAATATTTTGAGAGTGCGCGTTTAAGCGGCGTTATTCTGCCCGAAGCTTTCCTATATTTGGATAGTCGAGGGCTGATAAGGATAGATCGGCGGTTCCGCTAATCTACCACGTCTTCCGACGAACTGTGGATAGGCGGCTCCTGGACGACCGATACGTCGTCACTCAGGGCGGAGGAGAGCGCCTGCGGTTCAGCAGGATTGTGTCCTGTTTGGACCGCCGGAGAAGGTTGGAACAGGAGACCCTGTTGTGGTGGTTAACGTAGTTATAGTAAGTTGACTCTTGAAAATATATGGCCGACTTACATAGTTTTAAGGTTTAAGGTAGAGTAAACAGTCGTGGTGGCACAAAAAAAAATATTAAAAAAAAAATTACTTGCTTGTTCTTAAGTTATCTTTAGGTAGATGTTATTATTTTTAAGTAGTTTAAGTTAGTCGATAATTAGTTTAAACTATCATTAAAGTTAAAATTAAAAAAAAACAAGAAACCAAGTTGTTCTCAAATATTTCTTGGTAAACATCATTATGTTACTGTTAGATTCCCTTATTAGATAATAGGCCGAAAGGCATTAGAATTAAGTTGATATCATTTAATTTAGGGCGCCCGCAAAAGTCCAGAAAGTTAGTTAAATAGTTGGTAAGTAGGCTAGTTTTTTCCATGAATTTTTGTCTAGCATGTAAGTTAGTTTTAAGAGGAATTAAAATAAAAATGAATATACAAACAAACAAAAAAGACACCCTTAGTAAACCGGCTTCATCTAAGTACGGAGTCAGCTGGCGATTATAAATCGAAAGACCCATGACAAGCACCTCAGAAATTTTGAATATTTTGCGAATCTTAAGAAATCAACAACGTTACTAGTCACTGTACTAGTTGTATGCTTACAAGAACTCACAACTCGGTATCTAACACCTTACTTCTGCTGGTATCTGGATTGGTTGGTTGCAGAGGCCGATCAGTTGAAGAAACTCTGGACCTCCTGTTCACCTGCTATCAAAATTGAGTTTCGGGGGGTATCGTGCTCGTGTCGCCTCACCAGCTAGATTCAGCTTTGAAGGAACCCAACGCCATTGGCTAACCTCGCTGCTGTCCAAGATTTCGGCATTCCGCAATCCCACAAACGGCAGGGCTCTTGGCGTATCCAGCTGATGAAGTTTTTTGATTCGGTCCAGAAGATGCGATTCTTAAACAGCAGGTCATGGCTTTCCAAAATTGAGTTGCATAGTGGTATCCCCAGGACAGCTGCGGATAGTTCCACGCGTGGAATCGACGAGGGCTTCTTAGGGGCACATTTCGTCTTACCACAGATGAATGCCACTCGAACACTTCCATCAAACTCGATCTGGAAATTTGAAACATCAGTAAACGCCTCATCACTGGCATCGACGAAGGTGTGAAAATGATGTCTTTTGTGGCTGCCAAATGAGAATCATAGCATCGGAGCATTCTGAACCGAGTTAATGAAGGAAGTTCGTCTTTCCACAGCTTCCAGCGCTCGAAAACTTCTGTGGGAATGAATAAATGACTGGAATAATGGTATCTGTCAAAACCACTTCTCGAACATTCTTCTAACTGCGGCGATCTCCGAGATTATGCCGTCTGTATGTGGAATGTTATAAATAGCGATGAAGCGACAACTAGCGAGTTAGTCTAAATTGTGACCTGAAATTGATTTGAATAGTGTCGACTGAGTGCATTAACTAAGTCAATTGTAAAATCTGATAATAGTGCGCGAATTTAATCGGTGGTATTTAATTTTGAATAAGTGTAATTGAATTGTTAATTGAGAAACCGTTTTGTAAATAATATAATTCTTGAAATAAGAGTGTGTCTAAATAATTCATTCATTCTACATTAGTGTCAGAATTGGGATACAACATTTTCTGGATGAGTAGAAACTAGAAAACTGTTAACTGTGGAGAAACGTTTAAAGAACATAGTGAAGTGAATATAGTGAAGTGAACATAGTGAGGTGAACATTGTGAAGTGAACCGTTTCTCGTGAAAATTCGAGAATAGCGAAGAATAATTTCGTTTACGATTAGGTGTGTGTTTTTAAAAAAAAAAGTGTGTTATTAAACAATAATTGTTCGCAAATCATAAGATCAGCTCACTACTGCGGATCTGAAAGTTGAACTGAGTCTCCGGCAGTTTTTCCCTGTAGGAGGAAAGAGCGATTTATTTATTTGTCTTCATGAAGCAATAAAGCAAAATTGTGAAGATCTTTTTCGATTTTCTTTGATGTCGACGAGCAACAAGTAAGTGCATGTCATCAATCATGAAGTTTCTTGAGGCTTAATTCGGAGAATAAAGCAACAAATTGAAACAAGTACGCGAGGAACAGCGTACTTCGAGCCGATAGCTCGAAGGGCTAAGAGCAAAACAGCGGCAACATTCCGGCCTACCAAAAACGGTTATTCTGAGAGTAGTCGTAGGAAGGACCAAGTGCTACCGCCGTCATCAAAAACTGTCATATGGGTTAAGCTGGAGTGTGATCCTGGGAACCACCGATTTCTGCTTGTTGCACCAGATGGTTGGTGGAACCGAAGAACAACATGGTTCAAATTAGAGTCTTAAACCCCAGACCACACCCGGTGAGATTCCAGGAAGGAAAAGTGATTGGTAAATGTGTTCCGGTTAACGCAATATCAAGCATAACCGAAGTGGAGAATATTACATCAGTGCTACCGACTAAACGGACGGACATAACGAGATCGATTCTCAACTCATGCAGGACTGAAGCAGGAGCAGCAAATTTGTGCGGAAAACCTTATTGAAGAATTCGCTGATGAATTTGCTGCATGTTGCGGAAATGGTTATGACTATAGAAAGGGACGGACTAGTAGAAAACTCCAATAGTCCGTGGATATCACCAGTGGTACTGGTTAAGAAAAAAGATGGCAGCACTCGGTTGTGCGTTGACTATCGACGGCTCAACGATGTCACCAAGAAAGACAGTTATTCTCTACCTACTGATGGAATGTATTTTGCAAGAATTAACGTGAAAAATCTGTCTGGTGTACTTAGATGATGTAATTGTGGTGGGAAAATCATTTAAAGAACTCCAAAAGAATTTGCAGGAATTATTCCTAAGAGTTCGGAGTGCCCATTTGAAGCTTAATCCAAAGAAGTGTGCACTTTTCAGATCCGAAGTTCAATTCCAGGGACACATAACCTCGACTAGTGGCATGAGGACCGATCCTGAAAAGATGTAGGCTAGCATATCCGGACGATGAAAATACCTTCATTGGGAGGGAACTGTTAGCGTTAATTCTGGCGAAGAAGCATTTGCATAAATACCTCTATATTAGGAAGTTTCTTCTTCGTACAGACCATGCTGCTCTAAAGTGGTTACCTCAATTTAAAAATACAGAGGGTCTAGTTGCTAGATGGATTGAGTGGCTGCAGAGCTACGATTTTGACATTAAGCATCGTAATGGCACCCTGCACTCTAACGCTGACGCACTGTCTCATCGACCATGCGGAATGAACTGCAAACATTGCATCATCCATGGTCAAAGATATACTACGGGAGCTAAATGGTGAAGTATAGGGAGGATATTTGGGAATCCATAAGACTTAAGAAGAAGTGAGGGAGCAATTCTACTGGCTGTCTGCAAGAGAAGACATCGACAAATGGTGCTGGAAATGCATTACATTCGCCGCTTGTAAAGGACCAAAACAAAAGACGCAAGGAACCATGCATCAGTACAACGTTGCGGAAATCGTTACATATTAGTTGCTATGGACTACTTCAGCAAATGGCCAGAAGCATTCGCCATACCTAACCAGGAAGCGAAAACCGGGGCATTGTTGGAACTACATTCCACAGTCAGCCGGAATGGTGGAACGATTCAATCGAACCTGATGTCGTACCGAAGCACGGTCCATAGCACGACTGGACACTCCCCATGTGAAGTCTTATTTGGCCGAGCATTAAGGTCGCCTACTGAAGTAATGTTCGGATCCCAAGCAATAGAGCCGGCCACTGAAGATGACTGCATTGATGATCTACCCGAAAGACTCCGATATATCCACAAAATTACGAACAAGTTTTGGAGGAGGGCAAGGTTATAATTTTGGATTGTGGTGTACAAATGTGTGAAAATCGAACAGATCCATTTAGTGTCGATTGGAATAAATGAATGCCCAATTTAATGAATGACTGGAATAGTGGTATCAGTCAAAACACTTTTTGAACCATCTGGTAACTGCGGGAATTTCCTAGAATATGCCATCTGTATGTGGAATGGTATAAATAGAGATGAAGCGACAACCAGAGAGTTATTCTAAATTGTGACTTGAAAGTGATTTGAATAGTGTTGTCTAAGCGAATTACCTAAGTGAATTGTGAAAAGTGATGGTAGTACGCTAATTTATTCGGTGGTATTTAAATTCAAATAAGTGCAATTGAATTGTTAAATGAGAAAGCGTTTTGTAAATAATATAATTCTAAAAATAAGAGTGTGTTTAAATAAATTATTGTTAAACATAAAATAGAAAAGTGTTTTATCATTCGAAGCCCGGCTTTATTCTACAATAATGACAACCCTGTCTTGCTGGGTCTCTTCCTCTTTAGTTGATATTTTTCGCAGCACTTCCTGCGAGTTCGAAGAAAAGTTTTGCAACTTGAAACTGACTTCCTTGTTGTTTGAAGAGTTTGTATTGGCCACGTAAACTGCTTCAACCTTACTGTTGCAGCTTTTGACGTAATCGTCAACGTGGTGATGGTCGATGATTGCCTTGACAACTAATGTTCATATATCGCACTGCGTTGAGATTCTTCACACAATTAGCTCCTTGTCTTCCCTCCAAAAGAAACGCTACGAAGTTTAAATAACGACCTGGTGGAAGATCTCTGACTGGATCATCAGCATAGGTTTCAATTCATTAGGTCCTTGTGCAGGAACGTGTTCAGGAAACATCACCCACTTTTGCCGCCGCATCAAAAACCAACCTTACTTTGTTTAGCTTATTTGGATTCCTCACACCAAAATGATGGATGTACCAGTTCCTTGGTGTGTTGGTATTTGCTTCAGCTCTCGTCAATTTTTGTCATACCCTTTTCAACATAGCCCGCAATGATGTTCTTGTACGTGTCGGCATATTGAGAATCCTTCTGCAACCTGCTCTCCAGATTCCATAATCTTGGTTTTTCCATTAGCTGGAATTTCGAGAGTGTCTCTTTTCCTGAAAAGACCCGTCTGACATCGGCCACTCAGTTTTAGTTGTTGATAAAATTTCGGAGGATCTTTTATCAAGATAAGAGATCAGTTGTCCCATCGGTTGGAAGTCCGTAGTGGCTCTTCTTAATGGCTGCTGACGAGGCCAATGAGTATATTTGGATTTTTGTGATATTATTGGTCAAAATTCGATTTTTTCACCTCCAAAATTTTAAATAGCCATATCTTCGAAACTAAGGCTCCAAATGGTATTAGGTTCTAAAGCAGTGATCACCTATGAAAAATTAGATTTTTGTGATATTTTTGAAAAAAAATATCACAAAAATATCTTTGACACAAAAACTCCAAATATATTTCGTTTCTAGCAGGTATCCAAGGCTCAGAGGAATGCGTAGTTGACTGCTAAAACAATCGCTGCAGGTTCAAGTCCCAGCTTCGGCAGCATTTGTTTTCGACGAAAATTGCCAGCTTATCTGAGGCCACCTGTGCGATAATATGAGACAATATAAATCTATGTCTCCTCCTCTGTGCCACGTAGGTTTATGTGAAATGTCTTTCCTTCTATGTGTCTATGTGTCTCTCTCTGTTGTATTAATGTCTTGATCTGTCCCAGCCTATGGCCTCAGCCGCCAGTGGTATTATGTGTCTGTAGTTCGATGCATTCATGTGCGAATTACTGTGATGTCAATGTCAATGTCATATTTCGTTTCTAGGGCCGTGAGCATTCATTGAAAATTAATTTTTTGTGATATTTTTGGTCAAAAATTGATTTTTTCAACCCCAAAATTTTAAATGGCCATATCTTTGAAAAAATTCGCTAAATGGAATTCGGAGCTAAGGCCTTGATCGACCATGGAAAATTAAATTTATGTGATATCACTTTAAATGACCATATCTTTGAAACAAAGGCTCCAAATATATTTCGGTTCTAGGGCCGTGAGCATTCATGGGAAATTCAATTTTTGTGATATTTTTGGTCAAAAATCGATTTTTTCACCACAAAACTTTAAACAGCCAAATCTTCGAAACTATGGCTCTAAATGGAATTCGGAGCTAAAGCCGTGATCGACCATGGAAAATTAGTTTTTTTTTTTGTTATTTTTGGTCAAAAATCGATGTTTTCATCTCCAAACTTTAAATGGCCATATCTTCGAAACTTAGGCTCCAAATGGTATAAGGTTCTAAGGCTGTGATCACCAATGAAAAATTTGAATTTTGTGATATTTTTGACCAAAAATATCTTTGAAACAAAGGCTCCTAATATATTTCGTTTCTAGGGCCGTGAGCATTCATGGAAAATTAAATTTTTGTGATATTTTTGGTCACAAATTGATTTTTTCACCCCCAAAACTTTATATGACCATATATTTGAAAGTAAGAGGCGCTAAATGGAATTCGGAGATAAGGCCGTGACCGACCATGAAAAATTAAATTTTTGTGATATTTTTGGTCAAAAATCGTTTTTTTTACCCCCAAAACTTTATATGGCCATATCTTTGCAAAAAAGGCGCTAAATGGAATTCGGAGCTAAGGCCTTGATCAACCATGGAAAGTTAAATTTTTGTGATATTTTTGGTCAAAAATTAATTTTTTCACCCCCATCACTTTAAATGGCCATATATTTGAAACAAAGGCTCCAAATATATTTTCGTTCTAGGGCGGTGAGCATTCATAGTAAATTAAATTTTTGTGATATTTTTGGTCAAAAATCGACTTTTTCACCCCCAAAACTTTATAAAACCATATCTTTGAAAAAAAAGGCGCCAAATTTGGTCAAAATTGGATTTTTTCACCCCCAAAACTTTAAATAGCCATATCTTCGAAACTAAGGCTCCAAATGGTATAAGGTTAGGCTGTGATCACCCATGAAAAATTAGATTTTTGTGATATTTTTGACCATTCATTGAAAACTAAATTTTTGTGATATTTTTGGTCAAAAATCGATTTTTTCACCCCCAAAACTTTAAATGGAAATATCTTTGGAAAAAAAGCGCTAAATGGAACTCGGAGCTAAGGCCTTAATCGACCATGGTAAATAAGATTTTTGTGATATTTTTGGTCAAAAACCGATTTGTTCACCCCAAAAACTTTAAATGGCCATATCTTCGAAACTAAGGCTCCAAATATAATTCGGTTCTAGGGCCATGGTCATTCATGGAAAATTAAATTTTTATGATATTTTTGGTCAAAAGTCGATTTTTTCACCCCTAAAACTTTAAATGGCCATATCTTTGAAAAAGGGCGCTAAATGGAATTCGGAGCAAAGGCATTGATCACCCATGAAAAATTAGATTTTTGTGATATTTTTGGTCAAAAATCGATTTTTTCAGCCTTAAAAATTTATATGACAATATCTTTGAAAAAAAGACGCCAAATGGAATTCGGAGCTAAGGCCTTGTTCGACCATGGAAAATAATATTTTTGTGATATTTTGGGTCAAAAATCGATTTTTTCACCCCCAAAACTTTAAATCGCCATATCTTCGAAACTAAGGCTCCAAATATAATTCGGTTCTAGGGCCATGATCATTCATGGAAAATTAAATTTTTGTGATATTTTTGGTCAAAAGTCGATTTTTTCCATATCTTTGAAAAAAAGGCGCTAAATGGAATTCGAAGCAAAGGCAGTAATCACCCATGAAAAATTAGATTTTTGTGATATTTTTGGTCAAAAATCGATTTTTTCACCCTTAAAAATTTATATGACCATATTTTTGAAAAAAAGGCGCCAAATGGAACTCGGAGCTAAGGCCTTGTTCGACCATGGAAAATTATATTTTTGTGATATTTTGGGTCAAAAATCGATTTTTTCACCCCCAAAACTATAAATCGCCATATCTTCGAAACTAAAGCTCCGAAAGGTATTAGGTTCTAAGACAGTGATCACCCATGAAAATCAGATTTTTGTGATATTGCCTAGGCGTTCCTATGCTTTCGAACTGTTTCGACTGTTTGAGTGGGCAGGTTTAAATAAATAATATATACCATGCATCCTGTATCTCTTGATACCTTCTCTATCTGCACTTATATCGGCATCCACTATGAAAGAATACGTTTCTTTGATGTCTCTACCAAACCATTGAAGGTTTAATTTCTTCGGCTGGCGATCTAAACGCAACTCTTTCGACAGATCTCCACTCATGATAGTGACAGACGAACCTTTATCTAAAAGTGCGTACGTTGTTATGACAACTTTGTTACCATAGAGCCTTACAGGTTAAACGCGAAACAGTAGGCGTTGGCGTTGATGTGACAGCTAAGCAAAGGCTTCGGAGATCCGGCATCGGCTGAGGCATCTGCTGACACCAACGGCTCATGTAGTAAGAAATGATGCATTTTGGATAATCAATCAAGTCCACAATTCTTTCTTGTTCTGCATGAACGAAGAATATGACCATACTTTAGGCTGTAAAATCACAATCTGTTCCTTTTCAAGAAGTTCTACTTTTCTGGACAGTTTGACAAAGGCTTGGCACTCGGTAACTGGGTGTGGCTTCTTTTAACAGTGGCGTCTTTTGCTTCTGGCCGAAGCGGCTGAAATGTTTTGGCCAGATACATGCAGAATCTTCTTGGGACCCGACTTCTGTTCTAAATGGGCTGGCGGCAAAAAAGAAGTAGATTTGACCAAACAGACAAGTTATAGTTGCAACCTCGGTCCCCCACTTCGCAAAATGTTTGACGGTATAATATAGCACAATACCGATGCTTCGTTGGGCCTACTTAAGTCGTTTGCTCATGGAAAGCTTACAAGCAAACTCGTCGATGAGCGTCGGGTTTACTAAGTATTGGTGCAAACCACTAGCCTCCAAAAAGGTTTTGCACTACATTGGCGAAGGGCACTAGTATTTCAAGTTTACTTTCGGAAATTTGTAAAATTGCTCTCTCTTTTCCCAACTGGCTTCGCAAGAGGCTTTCTGGACGTCCATATCTTAATTCTAGGGCAGCCATAACCTGGTCAATAAGTTACGATTCTACGTTCTCGCGCTTCATGCTTAATCGACTTCTGCAATCGAAACAGATTTTCCACCTTCGAGTAATTAAACATTGCGGTCGATTCCTGAAAAGCTATCGAAAACATTGGCCATTCCTCAGGTTGCCAGAATATAGGCAAATTCTGCAACTTACGACCATTTCCAAAATTCTTTAACAGCTGGGACGAACGACTTAGTGGATAAATAGGAGGTGACGTAAGCGATTGCGGCTGAATGAACTGCTGCCCACATGACCACGATGCACTCAACGGCGGCAGAAATATTGGCACGACATGAGCATTTGCGTTCGATGTAAATGCTGTTGTTGTTGAAGGTGCAAATCAAAAGAATTGTGACGATGGGTACATCGAAATCAAGGGCATTGAGTGCATGCTGTTTGCACATCCAACGTTGCTATGTACGACGGCTGCACTCACTGTTGTTAATGTTTCAGGACCAACACTCGTTGATGGCATAGAAGCGGGGGCGGTGGTTACAGACGTCGTTGTTGAGGTATCGTTGACATCTGACCAACTGCTGAGACGCTGGATATATTATTGGTATTTGTAACAGATGTTGACAGACTCTGGGCTTGACTTACAAGATCCTGCAGCCGCATGCGTTCAGATTTTTCGGCTGCGGCATTGGAAGTCACGACTTCCAATTGTGAACCCAATTCACTCATCTGCTTCAACAGTTCCTCCATTTTCATTGATGTCTTTCATCCACGTGGTCGGGCATATCGATGTCGTTTCCTCCAACTAGCTTTCTCCTGAATCACTATCCGATTCGGGATGTTCCTGAACAGAACTGAGTTCCACTTCAGCTGCGTTATAAGTTGACTTGTCTGTGGTTGTGCGTGGACCACGTCTTCTTCGTCATCTAAGACGTCCCGTCGGCTGTAGCTATAGGTATTCTATACGGCAATATTATTTTCCCCTGGTGGGAGATTGGTTAGAAGCGGCTACAAATTACTATGGCGGCAGTAGTGTTTCTTCTAGCCATAAATCGGTTGCACGTGGCAACTTAATAGGGCTGTTTCTCCTAGCAGGAGCTTTGTTGCAGGCTGCAACCGAATTACGCTGATTCTCCAGGCGGGATCTTTGCTGCAAAAGACAACAGAACTTAGTTTCTTTTTAATAAAAAGAAGAATAAAGACGTCATTGCCGTTAAAGTCGGATGGAATTGTTATTATTGTTATTACAAATGAGTTTGAGTTTGTATATTCACATAATTAAATTGATTAACATTGTTACATTGTTTCATAATATGGAGTTCCGACTCCAAAGACAAATGGCGCGCGCAAAAAAAGTCTCTCGCTAGACAATTGACAGTTCATTTCAATGAGCGCGTTCAAATATTATTATGTCAAATCGACGGCTTGCTCTGTTTGTTTGGAGTAGGAATTCGGCTTCGGTTACATTGAGATTTAAAGTTTACGAACAACAATTTATGACATGATAAAACACTTTTCTTTTTTATGTTTAGCAATAATCTTTTTAAACACACTCTTATTTCTGGAATAATATACCGTTAAAAATGGTTATGAACTTATTCTCGTTTAACAATTCATTGACACTTGTTTGAAATTCAATAACAACGACTCAATTCGCGCACTATTATCACTTTCCAAAATTTACTCAGTCAACACTATTCAAATCACATTCAGGTAAAAATTTAGCCTAACTGGCTGGTTGTCACTTCATCTCTATTTATACCACTCCACATACTGATCTAAAGAGGTTTCCGCAGTTTGTTGATTGTTCGTGTAGTGGCTTTGGCAGCTACCACTATTCCAGTAATTCATTCATCAGGGTAAGTTCGCAAACTACAGTCTGAATTTATAACATTGCCCTCCTCCTAAACTTGTCCGTCCCGAACAAATGTATCCTCAGTTCCGCCTTTATAACGGTGTAACCGATCCCGATGCACTACTTTTAATTTTCCTTGAAATCCTTTTTGTATTCGGTTGACAACGTCGTTTATGCGCTTCACAATATTGTAGGGGCCTTCCCGTTTAGGCAGTTCCTTTCCTTGTTTACGTTGGGGATTATATAGAATCTCCTTCCTCAAATACAGGTCTGTTCTCTGATATCGTACCTGATTTTCATACGATCGCTTGCCGGTCTTATCCTTGTCCTGGTCATTTCGTGGATACTCAGATTCTATCGTGTGAAATGGAATGCCCGAACACCGTGGAGTACAATACTAGAGTGAATGTTTATTTCATTTGGTAACATATAAGTGGGTAGTTGGTACAGTGATATGTGCTTATAGTTAAATAGCTTAGAAGAGAGAAAGAGAGAGTGCAGAACAAACATCTTTAACATAGGGCAAATCAACAAAGATAATTATTATATAATTATGTGAATGTAACACTTAAAATATTGCTGAATTTTCTAACACTCCCACTTTCACCAATATTTAAATTAACAATAAGATTCTAATTCAATTTTAAATTTACTTCAATATTCAATAGAAAAACTTCATGATATTGGGGCAAAATAAAAAATTAACAAAATTTTAGAATTCTTAATAACATTACAAATTTGTTATACCAATTCCATTTCTTAAGCGTTCAAATCGATACCTTGGTAATGGTTTAGTAAAAATATCGGCTAGCTGATCTTCGGTCGTTATATAGCTGAGGTCAAATGTACTCTCAGCAAACTTTTCTCGGATGAAATGGAACTTGACATCAATATGTTTGCTACGTTTGTGATACTTTGGATTACGCACCAGTTTTATAGCACTTTGGTTATCCAAACATAATTTTGGTTTACCACATCCTTCCACTAGTAGTTCGTTCATCAATCGTAACAGCCATATGATTTCCTTCACTGCGTTAGTACCTGCCATATACTCGGCTTCCATCGTAGATAGGGCAATACACTGTTGGCGTTGTGAAGACCATGATATCGTTGACTGACCCAGTAAAAACACGAAGCCACTCGTAGAGCGCCTTGCCTCAACATCACCAGCATAAACTGCGTCGCTGAAACAACTAACGATTAATTTATTATTTGAACTAAAATGTATACCAAGAAGCTTTGTTCTCTTTACGTATCGAATGATACGTTTTACAGCAGTAAAGTCTTGTATAGAGGGTTTTTCCAGGTGTCGACTAACAACCCTAAGGGCATACGATATATCGGGCCTACTTCCAATTGCCAAATACATCAGGCTGCCCACAGCCTCTCTGTAGGGAAAGGCTTGCACCTCTGTGTTAACATTTGTCATGTCCTTGTAGGTTATGTTATCAGCTGGTGTTGTAACAGGATTGGCGTCACTCATCTTAAGCGTCATAAGGATTTTATCAGCATAAGCAGTTTGCTGGAGAAAAATCGAACCATCTGCTTGTCTTCTAATCTCCAATCCCAAAAAGCAACGAGCAGCATAAACTACTTAAATCGTTTTTAAGTAGTCAATAAGCTTATTGATGTCCACATCATTTCCAGCGATCAGACCGTCGGTCGTCTATACAAATTGCCATGATTATATTTTTGCCAATGAACACACACGGATCAGCTTCAGTGGCATTAAGTTGAAACGAATGAAGAAGCTTTGTAAATTTGATGTTCCAACATCTTGACGCTTGTTTTAAGCCGTAAAGACTCTTCCTCAGCAAACAAACACGATCTGTTTTATCATGAAAGCCACTCGGTTGCCGCGTGTAAGGCTCGTCTTGTAAGTCGCCATTAAGAAATGCGGTTTTTATGTCAAATTGCTTTAAAGACATATTTTTACTGGCCGACACAGCAAGAATTGATCGAATTGAGGCAAACCGAGCTACAGGGCTAAATGTTTCCTTGTAATCAACGCCGTGCTGTTGCGAAAATCCTCTAACATTTAGCCTCGCTTTGTACCTTTCAGGTTCATTGGTGTTCGCATGCTTAATTTTAAACACCCATCGATTGTCAATAACTTTCTTTCCTGGTGGAAGATTGACCAGTTCCCAAGTGTTGTTTCTATAGAGTGCCTCAACTTCTTCTTCCATTGCTGCTTGCCACTTTGCCTTGTCGCTAGATTCAATAACCTCCTCAAAATTTCTAGGTTCACAGGTTGTAGCTACAAAAGCTCCTGCTTCCAAAATAGACAACAACGAATTTCCTTTCTCCTTCCGTGCACTTCTCAGCCTTTTGATAATATGTTCTTCAGGACTAAGCTCTACTTTATTTACCTTTTCTGTGACTAATTTTTCAACATCATGCGGCTCTTCGGATATGTCCTGCGAAAAACCACCATCGTCTGTATGTGAACTCGGAATTTCAATTTCGGGGTGCACATCTATCTCGTCTTCTGTATGCTTGGCAGCTTCATGCAGAACCACCGTGTGTGAAAAAGACGAATTATTAAATACAACATCAAATTCACCTGAATTTTGTCGTTTGTTAGAAAATAAACACGGTATCCTTTGGTATTTTCCGGATATCCAACAAAAAATCCTCGCTGAGACTTTGGATCCCATTTTCGACGTTTTTGTGAAGGTATATGTACGTAACATTCAGCCACAAATGTTTTGATGTCTTTATAGTCCTGTGTTTGATAAATTCCAATCCACAAATCAATCGGACTTTTTCCATTCATATCTGTTGGTCCAGTGCGATTCAATAAAAAACATGCAAAATTCACGGCTTCCGAACATAACCGTAATGATAAACCCTTAGCGTGAATCATAGTTCTTTCTGCCCTGCCATTCTGTTGTGGAGAATAATGTACAGATGTTTGATGTCGAACGCATTCGTTTTCAAGCAAATCCTTAACACCTGAATTCACAAACTCAAGGCCATTGTCTGTGCGAACTGTCTTAAGAGCCATCCCAGTTTCTCTTTTTATTTTATTTAAAAATGTTTTAAAGTATTGCAGAACCTCGCTTTTTTCTTTTATAAAATATAAAACTCTGTACCTCGAGAAATCGTCCTTAAATAGAAGAAAGTACTTCGAGCCACCAACTGAAGTATTTTGCACTGGACCACACAAATCAGCATGCACTAGTTCACCTACCGAGCTCGCTCTACTACATGGACCGCAAAAAGGGTTCTTTACATCATAAAAATGTGTACCACGCTCCTTCAAAAAACTGCGGATAAAATTCATATTTTGATGTCCTAATTTTTCATGCCAAATGTTGATGTCTTCAACTTTCTCACTGACACTTGCGATTGCGGGTGCAGGTGCAATAATCTTCAACATCATCTTAAACAGCGTAGACTCCCGCACTCCCACTGCCACGGTAGAACCATCTTGCAAAAGCTCACATTTTGCTTTATTCGATTTTAATTTCAAATTTCTATGCAATGCTTCATTTGAGGAAAATAAATTTATATGTATAGCGGGGACATACAGAACGTCAAAAAGGAATTTTGGCAACCAGACTTTCCCGTTGTAAGAAAGTATGTTAATTTTCCCTTTACCGAGAGCACTAAAGGTTTCCCCGTTACCCACGCGAACAAATTGTGGACTCTCAAACGGCACATAATACACTAACCAATCCATGCGAAACGTCATATGGTCGCTTGCTCCGGAGTCTAAATACCATTCATTACACTTAGTTTCAGTTGATGCAATCATTGTGCATGTGCACAAAAATGCATCACGATGAGAATCCTTTTGTGCAATATATCCATATGAGTATCTTGATGGACAATCTTTTTTCCAATGGCCTTGCTTTTTGCAAAGAAAGCATTTTCCTGGCTTACCCTTAAATTTATTTGGACCCTTTGAAAACTGGTTTACCCTCTTGGCAACTAATGCACTAGTTGTCGTCGTTTCACCATGCACCTGTAAACTTAAACGTGATTCTTCCATTATCAAACGCTCCGTTAAGTTCACTATAGTCTTGTCACTTGGTGCCGTTGATTCCCATGCAGTAAAAATGGTTGAATTCTTTTGGCAATGTTATGAGAATTTTTGTGATCAGCATGGTATCGGATATTGATTCCCCACAATCTTTTAATTGGTGAGCAATCGATTCAAGTTTCGAGATGTGCGTGGCAATATCATCAGAAGGATCTTTTGAGAAACTATAAATTTTTTGCTGAATAAAATGTATATTCGTTTCGGCCTTTTGTTCAAACACCGATTCCAACTTTCTCCACATAGCATATGATGTAGCACAGCTCATTATATGGACAAGTGCTTGGGAACCTACACTCATCACTATAACCTTTTGATCTTTCCTATCTAGCTTCTCCCATTCTAGCACCTTTAAAGCATCGTCCGGTTTTGCCATTTTTCCATTGACAATTGCATACATATCACTGGCATTTAGCATGATTCTAATCTTGAATTTCCATGTACTCCACTGGTCTGCATTCAATAACTTCTCAATTTTCATTAAATCGCCGCCCATTTCCACATTATGTACTTTAATAAAAAAAAAATTAACCAAAATGAACAGCAGCGATTCCAAAAATCCGCTTTCTGTTACTTTAAAAAAGTAACAACTGTATTATAGTGCAATAGAAAAAAAAACTCTTAACACAATGGACTTGGGTCTGGGCCTATAACTTGTAAAATGAAACGACCGAACACCGTGGAGTACAATACTAGAGTGAATGTTTATTTCATTTGGTAACATATAAGTGGGTAGTTGGTACAGTGATATGTGCTTATAGTTAAATAGCTTAGAAGAGAGAAAGAGAGAGAGTGCAGAACAAACATCTTTAACATAGGGCAAATCAACAAAGATAATCTGAATTGCTGAATTTTCTAACATATCGCGTAGATCATCAGTGGTCGTCTTTACCGTTAGGGATCCACACAGTACTTCACTATGCAACCTTAATGTTCGGCCAAACAAGACCTCACTTCGGTCCGCCACTAGGAACAATGGAATGCAACGATTCCAGTTTCGTTGATTTTCGTCTACCACCTTGAAGAGGTGTTCTTTCAAGTTTCGATTGAATCGTTTCACCATTAAGTCTGACTGTGGATGAAGCGGTGTCGTTTTGGTCTTCTTAATACCTCACCGCTGGCAAAAATCCTACAATAATCTGGACTCAAAGTTTCTGTTTTGATCAGAATGTAGTTCCAACGGTGCTCCAAGTTCCACTGTCTGTTCCACCACGGTTTTCGCTTCCTGGTTAGGTGTAGCGGAGACTTCTGACCATTTGCTGAAGTAGTCCATAACAACTAATATGTAGCGGTCTCCGCTGTTCGTTTTTGGAATGGGCCAGCAATATTTTTTGATGTTCTTTCAATCGGTGCCCCAACGTTGTACCGCTGCATGGTTCCTTGCGTCTTTCGTTTTGGTGCATTACAGACATTGTATATAATGCATCTTAGTCACCACATGTCGACGTCTTCTCTTGCTGTCAGCCAGTAGAAGTGCTCGCTCACTTTGTATTAATTATTGATTCCAAAATGTCCTCACAATACTCCACCATGTAGGTCCCACAGTAAATCTTAGACCATGGACCGTGGAACGACAAGCTGTTATACAAAGGACGTTCTGTCGGAGGATTCCCATTTTTATATCAAGACACCATCCTGGAAGTGAAGAGAATCCCATTGTACCCAATACGCCTTCATAGTTGGACTACGATCCAAAACTTATTGCAAATCTGTTTTTTCCATGTGTTCAGTCCAGGTAAGAATGGGTTCAATGTCAGCGTCAGCGTTAGAGTGCAGGGTGCCCTTTCGATGCTCCCAATCAATCTAGAGAATTAACCCTCTGGATTCTTAAATTGAATCAACCACTTTGGAGCAGCATGGTCTGTAAGAAAAAGGAACTTCCTGCCATTGAGGTATTTATGAAAATGCTTCGTCGCCAGAATTAAGGCTAAGAATTCCCTCCTGGTCACACAATAGTTTCTTTCAGGTCTGGACAGAACCCTGCTAAAGTAGGCCACCACTCTTTCCTTTCCCTCGTGTACTTGCGATCAAACGGCTCCAACTCCAAAATTATTTGCGTCGGCATCTAAAATGAAGGTCTTTTCACTGTTGGGATATGCTAGTATCGGAGCTTGACATAGCTGGTGTTTAAGTCTTTCTAAGCATTATTACACTCACTTGACCATTTAAATTTCTTTCGTTTCTCTGTGAGACAGTGTTAGCTCTTGGCAATGCTTACAGTCCCTTTCAAACCGCCGGTAGTAAGTCGCAAATATAGGAAGCTCCTTATTTGATGTTTGTCATTTGTGACCGGCCAATTTTTAACATATGCAATCTTTTTGGGATCAGTCCTCACTCCACTATGGCATATTCTCGGACATTCCCGCAGTTTCTTGATTGTTCGGTAAGAGGTTTTGAAAGATACCGCTATTCCAGTCATTCTCATTATATTTTGCTAAGTCGATTGGTTGGAGATTTAGAAGTGTTTCCAAACCTATTTGGGACTTGTACGCATAGCTCCTGTTATGAGTACGCATTCTGTTTTTTTAACTTTTGTGCTATCAAATGCTTCATCTTTTTCATGGAATTCCGACAGACTAGGCAACCATAGTTAAGGGTTGGTCTGACAAAAACTGTGTATAGCCATTTCGTGACTTTCGGAGAGGGCCCCCAGTTCTAATCACAGTTTCGTTGATATTAAGGTCTCAGCACTGACGGTTATGGCCTTGTCGAGGAGGTGTGGCTGGGTAGACTTAAGAGAGAATCGTTATGCGTCAATTATCTCGGTCATCTCAAGGCGAAGCGAAATTCAACCAAACCCTAGAACCTCTCCCTTCCATTGTCTCTTCACATCTCCTCAAACTTCTTCCCTGTAGCTAAGATCACCGTGTGAAACCGCGGTGCGTAGGTATGCACCATCTTGAAGTTTCATTGAATTTAATGAACACAAAAAACAGTTACTCCCCGAAGTTGTTAGTTCGGACATCAGCCATGTAGTTTAAGTCTCCACTACATCCAAAATCTTTCCTATCACTCTCTTTCTCTTCCCCTTGTCAAAACGCTCGTTCTGTGGCAAAACAATTAAAGGGTATTGATAACCCGTTGAGTGCGTGAAAATTATAAAAAAAGAGGGCAAGCACGACATTGCAAATGAGTAAAACTTCCTCGTTAGCATGTACGGACTACTGGAATCCGGCACGGATAGATCGGTTTCTGAAGATGAAGCTGCGACCAGACTTAGGGAGGACGAACTTTTAAAGGATGACCAAAGCTTCATCTCTAGTAATTTCGAAAGCGAAAAATCGGGAGAACCACACGCGAGTAGGTTTGGCGCCTCCACGGCGTCACTTGTGAATTTGAGGGGGAGGAGCTCTACTCCCGACCAACAAATCTCGTCCGTAACCACTAGGACCTGCGCAGAGGTTAAACAGACGTCATCTGTGAACCCGAGGGAGCAATCCCTTGAGGATAAGATGAAGGAAGTGCCAGCCTCTGCTATGGGAACAAGCTGGGAATGTTTGTTTAAAAATCAAATTCAAATCTTTATTGAGAAGAACACAAGCGTTGTGGTTGATGGTTTCTTAACTTCTAACTTCGATGTTGGCCTCGAAGTTGTTTGGTGGCGTGGACATGATATTCAATGCACACTTATCTTTTGGTGGCGGCGGCGTGGGAAGATGCGCAGTTATCTTTATCTTTGCCTGAAATGTTTACGTCTGCTTGGTGGCAGCGTGGGCAGATGCACAGATATCTTTATCTTTGTGTGAAATGTTTACGTCTGCTTGGTGGCAGATGCACATATCCTTATCTAATGTCCGGTCTTGGGTGGTCATTCCTTTGTTCTTCGACTGCGCTTCTATCGATTAAATACGATATCTTGTTGTGGGAAATGTTCTGTAGCAAGTATAACTTATAAACAAAGAATACACACTAGCAGCCTTCCTAGATATAGAAGGAGCCTATAATAACGTAAAGACGAGAGTCGTAGGGATGGCACTTGACAAATCAGGAATAGAAACAGTTATAAATATAAGTAACTGGAGCATAACCATGCTTAAGAAACGCGTCATTTCATCCTCGCCCACAAAACAATAATAATGACAAGAGGTACTCCACAAGGAGGTTCTCTCTCCGCTTCTTTGGCTGCTGGTAGTCAAAGCTGCTGGTAGTCAACGAAGAATTTAAGAGACTGGAATTCAATGCAACAAAGACAGTTGCTTATGCAGGCGATTTTGTTATCATGGCATGTGGGAAATTCCCATCGACCCTAAGAGCAATCATGCCAACAAGTCTAAACATGTTCGGTAGATGGTCAGAACCATGCGGACTGCGTGTAAATCAGAAGAAAACAGAATTAGAACTCTTCACCAACAAAAGATCATTCACAGAGTTTCTGACCCGACTCTGGGAAGGTCTACCCTCTATACTAGCAGGTGCATATTCACCCTAATAACGGGGAGAAGACGGCTTGTGACAGTTAATGCATCATAGCTGGTATTTTCAAAGACTTAAATACCAACTATATCAAGGGCCGATACTATCATATCCCTACTGTGAAAAGACATTCATTGTCGATACCGACGCAAGTAATTTGGAGTTGGAGCCGTTTTATCGCAAGTACACGAGGGAGAGGAAAGAGTGATGGCATATTTCAGCAAGGTTCGGTCCAGACCTGGAAGAAACTATTGCGTGACCAGGAGGGAATTATTAGCGTTTATTCTGGCAACGAATCATTTCCATAAATACCTCTATGACGAGAAATTCCTTTTTCGTACAGACCATGCTGTTCTAAGGTGGTTGCTTCAGTTTGAGAATCTAGAGGGTCAAGTTGCTAGATGGATTGAGCGACTGCAGAGCTAAGATTTGGACATTCAGAATCGTAAGGGCACCCTGCACTCTTACGCTGACGCACGTCTCGTCGACCATGCGGAATTTACTGCAAGCACTGCAAACGCCAAGAAGAGAAGGAACTCACCACCACCCGGCCAATAAGAACAAAGCCCAACAACGGTTGGACATCTGAAATGATCAGAGAAGCGCAGATGGAAGATCCTGACATTGAACCGAACCTTACCTGTAGGGAATACACGGAGAAACCAGATTGGAGAGAAATTTCGGATCGTAGTCCAACTCTGAAGGCTTAATGGGGACAATGGGATTCTCTTCACGTCCATGATGATGTCTTGAGAAGAAACGGGGAGTCCTTCGACGGAGAGCTCTTTGACTCACAGCTTGTCATTCCACGGTCCATGGTCAAATATGTACTACGGGAGCTACATGGTGGAGTATCGGGATGATATTTGGGAATGAATAAGACTTTAGACAATGTGAGGGTGCGATTCTAATGGCTGTATGCAAGAGAAGACATCGACAAGTGGTACCGAAAATGCATTACATGCGCCGCCTGTGAAGGACCAAACCGAAAGGAGAGCCTGGTTCGGAAAAATAGCAATAGATATTGCTGGCTCGTTTCCAGAAACGAACAGCGGAAACCGTTATATATTAATTGTTATGGACTACTTCAGCAAATGGCCAGAAGTGTTCGCTATACACAGGAAGCGAAAACCGTAGTGGAACAGATCTTGGACAACTGGGTATGCAGATTCGGGACACCGTTGGAACTACATTCTGATCAAGGTAGAAACTTTGAGACCAGATTATTCCAGAATTTTTGCCAACGGTTAGGTATTAAGAAGACCAGGACGACATTGCTTCATCCACAGTCAGACGGAATGGTGGAACGATTCAATCGAACCTTTAAAGAACACCTCTCCAAAGCGGTAGACGACAATCAGCGATACTGGGAACTTTGCATTCCCTTGTTCCTGGTGGCGTACCGAAGCACGCTCCATAGCACGACTGGACACTCCCCATGTGAAGTCTCATATGGCCGAGCATTAAGGTTGCCTAGCTTAGTAATGTTGAAGATGAGTATATTGTTATAAATTCAGACTGCAGTGTGCGAACATACCCTGAAGTGTGAAAATCGAACAGATCCATTTAATGTTAGCTAGTGGTACTGGATGCGCCCACTGGAATGAATGACTGGAATAGTGGTATCTGTCAAAACCAAAATCGGTCAAGCTGGTTCACGAAAACAATACCTTTCTCTTTGAAAGAGAAAGTGAAAAATAAAATTTTATTGCTGATAATGTCAAATATATGTCAAAGAGAGCTAACTATTACTGAAGTTTGTTCACACATTCGAATAGCATTGGAATTTTCGGGTTTGCTTTTAAATTTTTACTCGTTCCAATCGAACATACAAGAGATTGATCGGTTTTTGTTTGTTTCAGTGTCCCATTTGACAGCTCATTGTTTATCTTGATCTTAACTGAAGAAGAATAAACTGATATGGCTGAGAACATTTTAAATGATTTCGTTGTTGTTAGTAAAGAATAAGAAATTGTTTTTGTGGGAATCCAAGAAACTGTCGCTTGATGTAGATGCTGAGGAAAAATATTCCAACAATGTATTTTATGTTTTATTATAAATATAAACTTATTTTATTTAGAAACAACCCTAAGTCCGTGTATCAATTGTGTTAAAATTTTAGCCAGTGGATACATATTGACATTAGTATGTTGACTAAAGTCTTCAAAATGTTAACATGCTCAACAGCTCGCTAAACTGTATCCAGTCGCTAACGGTTGACATTTGACATACCTACTGATGGGTGACAGAGACGAGAAACAATCGTAGTAATGCCAAAATTTAGCCAGCGAATAAAATTTAACCAGCATTTTAACGCAATTGACATACGGCCTTAGGCCGTTTTTGCAGGGCATTTATACAGGGGTACAAATAAAATAGCTTTTTGCTGTGTGAATTGGATTAAATGGGATTTTATTTTCATACTTCTTTCATGAATTTCCAAAAGAATTTAAACAAAATTCCTTTATTTATATTTTCTTGTTTTAAAAGAATACGGAATAGATTTCAGAGAAATCATCAAAAAACCCTTATATATTTATTATTATCACACTATTGTTATTACACTGTGTTCATGACTAAGGTTATCCACTGTGCTCTGTTCAAGTTAAATATAATTCTCATATAAAATATAGCGAAACCATTGGATTTCTAACATTTTTGCAGCCATCCAATTACAAAATTCCATTTTTGATTTGTTAAAAGTTAACTACATTTTCCTGTAGAAAAATAAATGTTTTTATCTTTATATTTTATAATTTGTATGATGTGCTTTTTTCCCAACACATGTGAACACTGCTAATGACGATTAATAGGCGAGTGTGCTTTCCATCTCTCTCGCTCCTCAGTAGGTACACCAAATGTCAAAAATTAGTCACTTGATAAATTTTAGCGAGCTGTTGACCAGGTTAAAATTTGAAGTCTCTATTCACCACACAAATGTCAAAAATTATCACACGGTCTAAATATAACACAAACCAAACTGCGAAATACAACCTTTAAACTGGCATAAGTCAGTTGTGAAATGTTTTTGTGTTGGTGCATGTTGGTAGGTGTAAATTTCACGGAAATCGATATTTTTCGAAAGTAGTCTAGATAAAAAAAGTGTTTTAATTTTCCCAATCGCAAATGAAAAGAATTGATCTAGAGCACAACAAGTGATCAATTTGAATTCGAAGTGGCACTCGGTTTCGTGTTCGTGGTAGTGAAGAATCACAACCCTGGTAATACTGTATTCAATTGCTATAATCGATTACAGTTGCTTTGAGTTATCGAACAAGTCATTTTCAGTTGTAAACTGAAACTCGGAACGCGGCCATAAATCGCTTGTCGAAATGTCTGTTGATTTGATTCTATTATTTTGACATTTTGATAAAACCAAGATTTTCTTTGCTAACGAAATTTCTTCAACTTTTACTTCAACTTAAATATGAACGCAGAGATTGACATTTTTATAAGCAATTATACATTAATTGATTCCGATATTTTCCAGCAGTGGATAGAAGGATATTCTTGTAAAAATAAATAATAGTTGAAATTATTTGCTTTTGGTCAAAGAAATTTGTTTTCTCTCAATTTTAGCATCTGAAGCTTCACACTATTTAAAACAGAAGTGTTTTGGACAATTTATGGGTGCACATATAGACTTAATCGTTTCTGATATATTGGACCAATATCGTACTTATTCTTTGATCGAGCGTTTGTTGCATGCTCCAGTTAAACTGTCGGAACAATCATCGTTTCAACTGGAACCACAAATACGCTCGTTTATAATTGAGAAGTGAGTAATTCGCTTCCAAAATCGGGATAAGAGCTAAGTTCTATATTTGCAGGTATTATTCTATAGATGACCCAGTTGCAAGGGAAATTTTAGGAAAGAAGCTGTCCTCCCGATATAGAAAGGACTTGGATGAAGTCTCGGAAAAAACATTCGTCAAGTTGAAGTCTTGCAGGTAAGAAATTGTATTCATTTCCATCTGAATAAGTAGAAAAACATTTTTCTTCAAAAGATATGTATTTACAACATACTTAATTAAATCCCTACAAGCGAGTTTTGTTCGCTAATATTTTAAAATGGATTTAACTAAAGGTTATGAGAAATTTTCTGTCCTTTTGCTCTACATTGTGTTATCATCTCCTTACGCCGACAACGGAAATGGGACTGAAAACTTTTTTTATGTTTATGGGATCTCCTAAGTAGTTCTTGTATAAAATTGCCTTATGTGTCTGAATAAAGAGCGGATGGCAAGACATTGTTGTTCCATTTCTAACCAGATGTTAAAGCTATTACCTTTAGACAAAGTCCCTTAGGTTAGGTTAGGTTTTATGGGCAGTAGACGGTCGACTGAGCCGACAAACTCCCATAGGCCTACATGGGCTCAAAGCGATACCTTTTTTTTACCTGAAAGGAGTTGAGAATATTAGAGATTTTTACTTACGTGGTTTGTGCTGTTCCATCTGCTTCGAAGAAATATTTAATCCATCCCGAAATACAACAGAATCGGACGACCTGCGCTATAGGGGTTGTTGCCAACTCCATCGGGTCCTCGTAGTAGAAGCCGCCAACGTGTTCATTGGAGCTGTTGCTGATCTCGGGGCAGTGACACAATAAGTGAGGAACGTCCTCCTCGACGTCAGGATCTCCGCATTTTCTGCATAGTTGGTGCATGTCAGTATGTCTGATTTTACGAGAGTTTTTTCCCATTAGACTGTGTCCTGTCATGACTCTCACCGCAATTGAAATGCAGGCTCTATTTAGAGCTATGAGCTTGTTTGATTATGCTATCTCGCCCCGTTTAGGAAGTAGTGGCAATTTAAAAAAATACTTTAAATAAAAAAAAATATTAAAAAATAACGGTAATACTTACAATTAAGTAGTAAACGTTTTTTTAAAGCCAATAATTTGTTCTATTAGTTTATAAAAAAAATAAGTTAAGTGTAATTTTTCAAAACTGTAAAACTATATTTAATTTTTTTTTCTAACGTTCGTCGCAATATTAAATTCTTAATCAAAAACTAAAAACTAGATAATATTTTATGTCTTCTAGTTCTTGAGAAAAATGAAAATTAATAAAATTAATGCGGCGTATATACAATAAGATGCAACCCCCCTGCTTGGGCTCAATGTAGGATGGGTGCGAGGTTTTTTTTTGTGTGATGTTGTAAAATTTAATGCGCATGATTTGCTGTACTTTACTTACAAAGATGAACATTAATCCTCTAAAGATACAAATTCGGTTTGTTGTGTTCGATTCAGAATTAAAATGAGCTTTTTGTGGTCAATAGCACTTCAATTACGCAATTAATTTCAATTAATTAAGCACTTTATTTCACAATAAAAAAAATTGGTCTAAACTATTTTTTGGGCATTTTTTTTTATCATAATTTTGAGGATTAAGGAACTGGTTTCTGGCTTTCAAAAACGGGATAATACTTCATTGTAGGTGTTGCCGTTATTTTTTAATATTTTTTTTTTGATTTTAAGTAATTTTTTTTAGTAAGTGGAGATATCCTCTTTTGATAAATTTGAAAAAAAAAAACTTTGAACATTTCGTCTTTTTGGCTGTGTTTTTTGCTAGAAGACAAGAGTTATAAAATATATTGTTACAATGCCACGACCACACTTTTGGCAGAAATATTATTAATTACAATTACAATAATTAAATTGGAAGTTGAACATTTCATGAAAGCATCAGATAGAACCAAGAATTCGATACTCTCATTATCCGAACTAAGGAGCACTTATTTCACTTGTTTAATAAATAAAAAACGAGATGTTTGCATTCTGATAAGTTGAAATTTTTGACGCTCAGTAGCATGGAAACAAATCAACATCAATAATCCTATGCCCAGCAGATGAAAACCATTGCCTTAGTTTTAAAACTTATCATCAATTTGTGCTCTGCAAACCAGACATGTTAATAGTCAAATCCCAATTTATATCTGATATAAGATAAGATAACTATATGTAACGTAAGTAAAGCCCACATCATCTGCAAAAGCTGCACAGTAAAACTCTAAAGAACAATCTGGAAATCAAATTGATGTAAACAAAAAAAGGTTGGTTCCAAAACTAACCTTGTGGAAAATTTTACGATCCAACAGGCAAGTCCGCCTTTAGGCAGGGTGCGGTTTGCTGCTGCTAGGAGTTTGGATTGAATCGGAATACTAAATTTATTTTAAAGATTTTATTCTACAATAATAAATCTACTTACCGATATTTTTTTCTCTTGAATCGGAACTGGAAAGTACT
This sequence comes from Rhingia rostrata, assembly GCA_949824845.1. Lineage (NCBI taxonomy): Eukaryota > Metazoa > Arthropoda > Insecta > Diptera > Syrphidae > Rhingia > Rhingia rostrata. The sequence continues at coordinate 73,935,233 of OX463757.1, read as the reverse complement.
TTTTTTATACTTAGAAAAATCACTTGCTGCAAAAATAATTTTTGCGTTCAATGCCCGTTAATTTTTCACAGAGAATACCGATAACGGTACACTGCTATCATTGACAGCTATTAATTAACCATAGTCGCATAGAGAAAATATTTTACAACATTATAAAATTAATATTTGAAAACAAAATTGGCACTATAGCTTTTTAGCGATATTCCTTAACCCCGCCTAAAGGTGGTTCTGCCGGTTAGAGGGTTAAGTCGTTCATTGTCGTTCATTTTTATACCTTATCCCATAGTAGTATGTATATTATATATTTGATACATAACTTGTAACATAGAGAAATAATTTAGCTAGATATAGCATATGGATCTACGTTTTTTGGTCAGATTTAAAAATATTCGAAGAAAATATTTCAATGCAAAATCATTGGTAGTATTAATATAAACATTCTATAGATCATTTTAACCCACGTCCACTTTTTGGTGCGTTTTTTCCATACAAAAACATTTGTATAGCCTACCCCATAGCATTTGCAGGAGAAAACCCTTGTTTGTTTTTGTCGAACCATAAAACTGTTTTATAAACTGTCTGCACAATTTGTTGCTACAATACATCATCTATATTTCATCCCCATAAAGCTTTAAGTCCACTGTTTTTGGGATATTAGTTTAGTTTAGTTTAATTTTTAATTTATGAGTATTAATTCAATACTTTACAAAATCCATTGAAATACATTTAATTTACAATTTACAAATTTATCTAATTCAGTCCTATCTACTTCTTATTACAAAATCAATGCATTTTCTTTTAAACAATCTTAAATTCTCTTAATTTTTGGTATCATTTGGTAGCGTAATAAATAAACTCAAGCCTTTATACATTATTGTGTTTCGTGCTAATGATGTAAATTGATTGCGTAATCTGAAATCGGTCGCATTTCTTAAGTTGTACTGCTGCTCATCTTCCACACCTCTTACTTCATTTGTCAAATGTCTCGGTGCAGCACCGTGTTTTGATTTTAAAGACAGCCATCAATGTGTTGTATGCCATCCTTTCCCTAACGTTCATTCACTTAAGGGCGTTCAGCATTGTATTTATCAGTGTATATCGGTTAGATCTCAGGATACACCTCATTTCTTTGTTTTGTAGCCTCTGTAACCTTTGTATTTGCTCTTGGTTGCAGCATGAAAAAAGAATTGTCGCACAAAACTCAAAATGTGGTTTCACGATGGTGTTATAAACGATTATAGCTGTCATGTTATCCATTTGTTTTCTGATTTTGAAAAGTGTGATTTATTAAAAAAAAATCGATTTTTTCCCGTATTTTCTTGCATATATAGTCCACATGCTCATGCATATTTAACTTCTTGTCAATAATCATTCCTAAGTATTTAATGCAGCTGACACTTTCAATTTGTTTTCCATTTATCTCGATGTTTGTTCCACTTTGTAGATTTATTTCCAATAATTTTGTCTTTTGCTCATTCAGATTCACTTTATTTAAAGTTTTAAAGATGGGATGGGATGGAATAAATGCTATTCAATGATCTGCACATCTATTAGCCTTCTCATATACTTCTTTCCCTGCTTGTTTTTATACTTAACATTTTTAAGCAAACTATACATAATCCATGGCTTTAGACGCTTGGTAGACTTTTTCGGAACGATTGCAAGGGAGGCATCAGAAATATACTTACAAAGGATGTCGATACATATGTCATACGATTTGGAAGGATAACTTTCGGCAAAAACTTATTCCCAAAACTCGAAATACAGATTAGTTTTAAGCCTACTTAAGTCAAGAATCGAAACAAATATTTGGTTGTCTTATATCAAAAAGAATTCCAGTCATGGAATGACCAGTGATTTGAGGTCAAAAACATACTTTTCACAGGACCTGATAGAAGAAGCGAAACGGCCATAATACGATCTAGACATGTTCTAGACCTCTGTCTAGTTATCTTTTTTGTAATCGGAATCCATGAGAAGCTAACAAATCGAGATAAAGTCTGACGAATTCCTAAATTATCTAAAATATCTATGTTCAAATATCTATGTCTATAAATACATAACAGGACAGAGATGATGAAAATTTTGATATTTGTTTTAAAAACATCCGCGCTCTGAAAACCTAATTTTAAAATACCAACTACATCATAAGCTTGATTCACAACACCTCCAGCTGCATAATTTGCATCTGCATCTATATACAAATCATAATCTGGCCCCCTAACAATTTTTTTCACTATCATAAATCCGAATTTCTGAGAAACCACAAAATCAGGAATAGGCATAAAAGAATCTAGATGGGAAACAATACACGCAAAATTCTATCATAAACGTCTGAATGTTTTGATGAATAACACATAAAATGTTCAAAGAGTAAGTAAGTTTCTTAGATTATATGCTAAAAATAACGGACAAAACGGAACACGCCGAATAGAGAACTGAGGAATAACTAGCTTTATTGCCTAAAAGATTTAAACTAAGAGTTATGAAGTAACCATACGATCATAGCATGTACTTGTATATGTTTTTGTGTAAGTTCAAAATTTAGATTTACACCTGCTGATTGTACTTAAATAATATTAATATATAATGTACGTTTCGTATTCAATACTTTACACTTCCACGTATTATATAGTTGTAATATTTAAAAAAAAAAACTTTTACTATGATTAAATATCTTTAAATCCATTTCTATAAACAAAATATATATATATTTACTAATTTTCAATTGATAATTTTGAAAATAATACCCAAAGCTTTCGAAAATGCTTTAGTAAAAACATAAGCAATCTGATTTAATATTGGAAATTTTAAGTAAAACATTTTTTGATTATATTTTTCAAGTATAAAATGCACTCTTATGCTTATATGCTTTGTTCCTGCACGAAATTCAGAATTTTTACCCAACATAACCGCAGCTTGGTTAACGATATAAAGGGTTGATTGTAAATTGATGAACGGTAGTAAATCATTTAGCGATACTTGCGGCACATATAGCACATAACCACTTGTCTGAATCGTTGAAGCAAGATTAACATTAACATTTACATTTTTTTTTAAAATAATACCTAAATTTTTTGTTGATTTCAGCTATTTAAAAAAATTCTCTTGACAGCTTGATTTTGTTGATTTTCAGGTTTCCAAGTGTCTGCTTACAATACCAATTGCGTAAGCAATGTCCGGCCTTGTTGTAAACTGCCAACAGCTTCATGAAATGGAAAATTAGTTACTGATTCCGTATCATCAGATGTGGAATTAAGCTTGACACTAACATCACAAGGAATTAATACTGGATTAGCTTCTGACATTCAAACATTTTGAGGCATCCCCACGATATTACTGGATTGGTTCAATGAATGTTTCCGTTCGAATTTCGAATAATTGGGAGTCCTAAGTAGAAATAGGCTTCACTTAGTTTCACCTCGAAATTCTGCTGAGGTTCGTTTATACTCGTGTGGCGACCTTCATGTCAATTACTGCGACAAGTCCGTCGTCAATATACAACGCGACTAGAATCCTTTGGTTTCCATAGTGCAATTCAAATACGCATGGACCTGCGTTATATTGATTAAAACCTAAATTCCGTAAAAAATCTGAAAATTTCTGATTCCTGCATCTGGATGCCTGCTTCAACCCACACGCGCCCTGAACTGGATTATGTAAACGAGTTCATTTGAATCCTCGTTCAGAAAAGCAATCTAAATTTTAAATTGCATCAAATGTAAGTTCTCCTTTGCAGCTATAGCTAAAATAGCCCGAAACGATGTGAATTTCGCAACTGGGATAAACGTCTCCTCATAGCCTACTCCGAGCTGCTGCCTAAACCTTTGGCTACTAGTTTAGCATTTTGGCGAACAACTTCATTTAGAGGAGCCTTTTACACCCATTTACATCCAATTACCTTTCTATTGGGTGGTCCAGATCCTAAGGTCACATGTCATAGTTTACCGCATGATCATTTCGATGTTTGTTCGGCTAATGCCTCTTCCAATTCCAATGTTGGTTACACTGAAAACACTTTCCTGACTTTTTGGATTTTTTGTTGTAATTTCTCTTGAAAAATGTTTTTTGTTTTGCATAACAAGAGCGCTCTCATTTGCATCACCATTAGACGTAGATGGTATGGATAATAGTGCTGCTATTGTTCATTCGTGTTTCTTTCATAATCAAACGCGAGGTGAGCTTTTATATAGTCTGAAATACATCTGTAATGGAATTGTATGCGCTAAAAAATGAGAATAATCTTTTGGTAAAGTCGTTAATATTTAAGTGGTGAGCATTGACTTTGCAACGGTTTCACCGGCTTCTTTTAACTGCTGTGCGAGACTATCCAGTTTGCTCATATGTGTGACAATATCATCTGGCGCATCTTTGTTAAAACTGTAGAACTTTTGCTGTAGCATTTAAACTAAATTTACTTTAGCACAAACTCACTTATTTAACTTTTGTTTTATTCCAATCATCGTCGCTCTCGATTAGTTTAAAAGTTATTAAACAAATAAAATTCGAAAAATCCCTATAGAAATCACATATAGCTGAATGATAAATAAGAAGAAGATCATTCCACAGCAGCATTGCCAGATAAATAACAAATTACTACTTATTTCTAAAAATGTAAAAATAAAAACCAAAATATCTCTTTCTACGCTCACTCAACTTCGTTTCTCTGGTCAGCGTATGTAAAGTCGTCAGGCAGGCGCCTTAGTTAATAGTTTTTTTTATTAACGGTATCCTGGGTGGCCCTCTCGCGGGAAAAAAAGGATTTTTACTCTCTTTCTGGGGACAGTCTACGCTCACGCAACTTCGTCGCTCCGCTCAGGGTATGTAAAGTCGTCAGGCAGGCGCCTTAGTCAATAGTTCTATTTTTAATATTTTTATTTGGGTATGTTTTTTTAGCATGGCAATGCTGTAACGCAGCAAAAAAAAAAAAACAACAAAATATTCAAACTACACTCAATATGAAGTTATAACCAAAAAATGCAATTTTATTTTTTGAATAACTTTTGAATTAAATGTGAGCGAAGATTTTTAAAAACATTTTAATTATCAGCACGCAGAGTCGAATCGGTTAACATAAAAAAGTGAACAAAATGAGTGCGCGCTAAAGTAAATTTATGCCATAAATATCATTATCATTTCTTTGACTTTGCTTTCATTATAGTTATTATGCTTCAGAGATGAATCCGAAAAGGTCATACAAGTGACAGACACATTCAGGCATATCGGCAATAAATTTTCTCGGGAATTTTTTCCTTGTGAGCAATCTAATTCAGATTTTTAACATTTCTGTAGGGGTAAAAACAAGTTGACTTTTTGCTGTGTCAATTGGATTGACAGGGATATTATTTTACCACTATTTTCAATATTTTTCTAAAAGAATAGCAACAAAATTCCTTTCTTCATTATTACTTGTAATAACAAAATCCCAAATAAATTTCAGAAAGATCATCAAAAATCCGTTAATTATTAATTATTTTCCATTTTGTTATGATTAAAGCTATCGGTCGTACTTTGTTTATATGTTAAACATATTTCGCATATAACGCATATAGCGGAACAAATGCAAACATAACATTTTTAAAAGCATCTTAAAAATGCAATTTTAGTTTATTTTACAACTTCTATTACATATGCAGATATATATAAAGTACATGTTCTTTGCTTTTAGTTTAAAAATCTAAATCATGTTGGTATTATTTTCCCTCCACATGTGAACATTGGTAATGAGAAATAATCCATGAGCGTGCTTCCCATCTGTCACTCCTCAGTTCGTTAACCAAATTATAAAATTTTGAAGTCTATATTCACCATACTAATTTCAAAATTTACCACTGGCTAAAATTTTAACGCAATTGACACACAGCCAAAATTATTAAGGCGTTCTAACAATGTTCTGTGCAAAAATAGTGAGCATTCATATAGAACAACACATTCTTATAGAATGTTTGCTGTTTAAATGTTTGATTTGTAATTTGAGCCATTTTATGTGCCAGATCTAAACGATCTGATTTTCAGGAAATCATTGGAGATGAGGAGATAATCCCCATTGAGCTTGTGTGCCCAACTTTGAAGAGTTCTGTGACACAAGGAAGAGGAACATTTTTCTGTTGCACCCATTCGTAAGCTTTAGCACTTGCTGGGTACAGTGTGATCGACTGCGCAATATCCGCTTCCGACCACTGACAGCGTTTCATACCCTTTTTTATTTTATTTAGTTGACCTGTAATTTGCTTACATATGTAGATGTTTTATATATACATATATACATGTATTTTACCTTTTGTGAATATTTCTTGCAATTTATTTTCCATACGTTCAAACTCGGATTTGCTTATCATTTTTTTGAGTGAACGTATTCTCTTGCTTAAAGCTTCCACTAAAAATAGTTAGAGTTGTTATTGTACTTATAATAATAAGCATTAACTCAATTTGATCCAGCATCAGGTTTTGGTAGCTCAGGAACAGTTAGAAAAACTGGAGTTTCGTTCATCAATCTTGCGATCATATTTTGCTTTCTTTGGCATTCTTAGACATCCATTGGACAAGCTCCCGGCTTTTACTTGTTGCCGTTTCTTTCGCATATTCCTGTAATTTTCGATTAATAATAATAAACAGTAACATATCAATTTCAAATTGTAGACTCCTTTCGAAACCTTCTGCAGTGAAATGTGCCGAGCAAATTCGCGACGTTCTTGGATTAAAGTTGTCTTTCCTGAAACAAAAATGTATTGCTTCAGAATGCCAGCATTCTTAGGAAAGCAACAAAAGCGGATGTTGGACTTGCTTTTGTTATTATTAGCACTGCAATTTAACACTGCACACCTCATATTGTATTTAAAAATCAAAAATAATTTCAGGATAACAAATACAAACTTTACGCGCGGAAATTTTATATCAATGCCTACTTTCTTCAGAATAATAGTAGATAATAATAGGCAAGAAAGCAAAAAACATCAACAATTAAATCTATATCCCTTAAATGTGGGTTTTATGGCAAAGAAATATTAAAATTGAAATTGTATCAACATATTGTTCAGACAGTTTATCAAAAACTTGTATGGTTCGACAAAAAACAACGTTTTTCTCCTGCATATGGTATGGCGTAGGGTATACAAATGGTTTTTGTATCAAAACGTCTCCAAAAAGTGGGCGTGGGTAAAAATGATATATATATATGATAAATACTTACATTACCAAAACCAATTATTTTGCATAAAATTTTTTTGAAAACTTTAAAAATTTTACCGAAAAACGTTTTTTTTTTTACTACAAAAGCCCCAAAAAAGTGGGCGTGGCAAACACTTTGTATAGACAAAATATAGACATAATGATTGTCTAGATATCTTTTTCAGACACTTTTCCAAAATTTTGAACGGTTTGGCTTAAATAAGGTTTTACTATGAAGAGGCCGTGGCAGTGGGCGGATTTCAAAAATGTTTACACTTGTTCGAACAGCACGTACAAGGATCACATGTACCAAATTTCATTATCCAAGCTCAAAATCTAAGGCCCAAAAACCGGTTACCTACAGACGGACGGACGGACAGACAGACAGGCATGGCTTAATCGACTCAGCTAGCGATTCTGAGTCGATCCATATACTTTGAGGTATATCTTTTTTTTTTTTTTATAATTTGCGCGCACTTAAGGGGTTATGAATACCCTTTATATGTTTTAGCACAGTGCGGGCGTTAAGGATATTAGGGATAAGAAGAAAGGAGATACCGATGCACATTGGTTTTAAATGTCTGTAAGTTATAATGGAAAGGAAAAACAGAGTTTGGTAGAGCATTCCACATTCGTGTTGTTCGGTTTATGTACGAATCTCTATATTTCAGCGTACGTCCGAAGTTAGGCTTGAGGGTAAACTGATTTGCATTCATTGCGTTACGAGTATTGCGGCTGAATTGTTGAATGGGAGGAATGCAGCTGGCTATTTCATTTGAACATTGGTTGTTAAAATAGCGATAAAACAAGGTAAGGAAGGAGATGTTTCGACGGTGTTCGAGCGAAACTAAGGAGTTCGCTATTCTTATGTCTCCTATAAGTTTTTTCGCACGTGTTTGAATCCTATCTAGTAGGTGCAATGTTGATTTTGGTGCACCTGACCAGACGTGGGCGTTGAATTGAAGTTTTGGGCGTATGAACGCTTTATATATTGTGGCCAGATCAGAGGGTGTGAAATATTTCTTACATCGATTTAGGAAACCTAGACATTTCGCTGCGTTTTAAGCGACTTCGAATATGTGGTCGTTCCAACGTAAGTCGTTACTAACACACATACCTAGCATGGAAAGCTTTTCGGTTTCTTCGACGTAAGTGCCATTCATGGATAATGGCTCTAGATTTTGGTTTCGCTTTAATGACAGAAGACAGCATTGTGTTTTGGAAGCATTGAATTCCACTCTATTAGTTTTACCCCATTTGATAATGCTGTCAAGGTCTTATGAGCTTAACATATTTTGGCGTTTAGAGTCCACGTTCGAAGGTGAGGGACGAGGACCTGTAAACGAATATGAGAAGCTGAGGGTACTGTCATCAGCGAAGGAATGAATTGAATTAGAAGTTGAAGACAGGAGATCATTTATAAAAATGAGAAAGAAAGTCGGAGACAAAACTGAGCCTTGAGGGACACCAGCATTTATTTGGTGAGTTACAGACTTGAAACCATCCAAAACAACTTGAATTGAACGTTTCGAAAGATAATGTCTAATCCATAGAAGAAGTTTTTCGTCGATTCCAAATGCACGCATTTTCGACAAAAGGGCTTGATGCCAAACCCTTTCAAATGCTTTTGAAATATCAAAAAACTGTTTAATGCTTCCCAATTGGCTTTCTCGTATTGCCATACGGTTTTTTTGGGAATTTGCTCTTTAACTGTGTGGTTGGAGTACGAGAAATTTGTTGATATGATACAAGGGTCTGACGAACCTAGAGGCGATAATACAGTGATGATGTATTTATCAGGGTGAGAGGTAAGAAATAAGTCCAGGGTGTTGGCGGCTTGACTGTTAATATCCGGTATGAGTGTCGGCTCACTTACAAGCTGGGTTAGGTTGTTTACCTCAGCAAAGATCTCAACATACCTTCCTTCGGGTGTTGTCTGTCTGTGTTGAAGCCACGTAGAATTGTGTACATTGAAATCGCCCGCAATGACGATTTCAGTGTGAGGATGCAGAGATACAATTCTAGAGATGGAGTCAGACAGTGTATCAAACTCGTTAAGGGTTGAATTACTGTCAAGGTTTGGGCTTCTATAAATGAAACAGTAGTGGATTAAATGCCTACGGACATGGAATTTCAGCCATATAAAATTAAATTCTGGGTTGGAACATTGGCCGTATTGATGTTGAAATTGGTAGGCTACGTCACTTCGTATATATATGGCGAGACCGCGGTGAGAAAAGAATAATGGCACTAAATTATATCCAGGTAGGGTTAATTCTGATAAGTCGGTATTCACCCCCACCTGTGTTTCACTTAATGCCAAAACAGCTGGTTTGTATTTACAAATGTGGACGTATGCAGAAAAAAGATTCGACTTTAAACCACGAATATTGCAAACGTCCACTCTAAATTTCCTTTCCATTAGAACAAAGACATTAAAAAAACACAATACCGACGACAGACTAAGCTTGGCTGATAAGTGAAGGTCACGTTGGTTGTCTAAAACAACTTGTCACAGGTGTTATGCCCGTATGACAAGTTAAGTTATTCGCACAACAAAAAAAAGTTCACTCACAGCCCGCTATACATCGATTATTGCCTATGCTTCACCAATGCGAGCGCTAAATTATTTCACTATGTAACAAACTATGTATTAAAACTAATATACCCCTTTGGGATAGGGTATAAAAATGTCAGACATGCGCAATGCGCAATATGTAATACATCATTCTTGGCCGTTTCCAGCTATTCTCTAAATTCGCTAAATTATTTCACTATGTAACAAACTATGTATTAAAACTAATATACCCCTTTGGGATAGGGTATAAAAATGTCAGACATGCGCAATGCGCAATATGTAATACATCATTCTTGGCCGTTTCCAGCTATTCTCTGGATCCTGGGCTTGCATTCATTCGAGAATTCGTTTGCACCCTGGGCCAAACTTTCCACTGATTGCATTCAGATAACACACACAATTTCCCTCAATAAAGGAGCACCCAGACACAATGTTCAACAACTAAAATCGACATTTGTCCCGCGAATTTAACAACCCAAATTAACCGAAACCCTACAATTGGAAAAAGGAACCCGAAGACCTGGACTAATATGCAGGAATTAAGCTTAGGGCAATCATCGCCTGGTGCTTATTGTAGGTAGAGAGCAAAGTTCTTAACATGAAGGCAGAGGTATTGACTCCACCACGAATTGGTTGGTATTTCGTGCAGATTTGGGGATAGGGGATTTTCTATAGTGTGACAGTTTTCCTTTTCCTTCACACAATGTTGGCCGTTGGCCAATTAATGAAAACAATCGTTGGGGTATTCTGGCATTCCCTTTTACAATTTTGTGTGGGCGTCTAAAATCGAAGCGTCGCGTCGGTTGGTTTTTGCGCATTTGTTCGTCGTCGTACTATATGTACCTTGTTTGATTTTTTGTTCTCGTTGGGGTGTTTGTTGTCCGTCAAGCTTCCGTCCACCTATTGTTAGCTGCTAGTTGTATCGTGTACAGCTTGAGATCGCCTGTCTCTTTTGCGATACTCAGACCTTCCGTCTGGCTCCGTACCTGCTTTGTTGCCTTCAAGGATGGGTGTTTAAGTAAGAGCGCTGGATCGTGAGGATCGTAAACAATACAGGATACTATTTTTAAAACGTTTTCCAAGAAGCAAAGTGAAGGGGTGAAGAACTGAAGGCATATGGGTGTGTGAAGGTGAAATCTTTTTGCCGCGTTATTTCAACTCACGGCATTTGGTTCTAGATTTGTAAGTTTTTGGCAAACCACTAGTAAAGAGAATTCTGTGCATCCTCTCCTGTTGGAACAAGACTGAATTAAAATAACTTACTTACAACTTATGATGTTAAACGTCGATGACGAACAACGTTCCGATGTCAGGCAGAACGAACCGTTCATTATTGGCAACGAAAGCATAAACTGTAAACCACCCGATCCGAGCCAGGTGAGGATAAGCTTTATGAGGCTGCCGGAGAAGATGTCCTTCCCGCTGAGCTATATAAAGCCGGCGGAGATGACTTGGTAAGTAACATCCACCAACTCATAAGCCAAATATGGTCGGATGAAAATATGCCTGAAGAATGGCATCTCATCATCGTTTGCCCGATCCACAAAAAGACAACCCTCTAAACTGCGCCAACTAGAGAGGCATAAGTCTCCTCAACATCGCCTGAAGCCGTTTACCAACAACCTGATCGGTCCTTAGGAAAGTCCACAACTGATAAATTTTTCACACTTCAGCTGATCCTGGAAAAAACCGAAGAAGTCCAAATCGATACCCACCGGCTTTGAAATCGATGAAAAAATCATCGATATCAAAGCCGCATACGACAGCATTTATAGAGACAAACTATACATAGCCTTGTATAGTTTTGGTATGGGTCCGTTTTTGTGGGAGGACGATGGAGAATTCTCGCTGCTCCATCAGGGTCGGAAACGACCTCACCGGCACATTCGATACCAAAAAAGGAATTAGGCAAGGCGATACGCTGTCATGTGACTCCCTTAATTTGATTCTTGAGAGGATTGTGCAAATTTCCCAAGCCAACACCAGAGGCACAATTTTTACAAAAATGGTGCAACTACTAGCATACGCCAACGATATTGATATCATTGGTAGGACTCAAAGTGATATCTTGGCTCCGCTATTAACTCTGACAACAACATCTTGTCAGAAATAAACCGAAGAATAACTCTTGCCAACCGCTGTTTCTTTGGGCTAAGAAGGGAATTCAGTAGTAAAGCTATCACTCGAACTACTAAGGAGATCCTTTATATAGCCCTGACTGTCGCAATCCTGCTCTACGGCGCTGAAAGCGGATGAGGAAATCCTTGGTCGATTAAAGAGGATACATCTTCGAAAAATCTGTAGTCCCGTTTGTGTTGACGGGCTATAGAGACGAAGATTCAACCAAGAACTATATGTGCTGTACAGCGACATGCCCCTGGTCGAAAAACTCCGCATTATACGTTTAATATGGCAAGGACATGTAGAACAGTTGGACACCAATACTATGGCTCGCAGAGTTTTCATTTCAAAGCCAAACGTTGGACCCAGAAGAGGAAGACCTTGCCTTGATTGGTGCGCACAAGTATAAACCGACAAATACCACTATTTCTGGCATTTATTCCAGTGGGCGCATCCAGTACAAACAAAGGTCTCTAAATGGATGTGTTAGACGTTCACGCTTAAGCGTATGTTCGCACATTGCAATCTGAATTTACAGCATAGCCCTCCTACTTAACTTTTCGTTCCGAACAAGTGCATCCTCAGTTTCTTTAATTTTACACGTAGTCCTTTCTGTATATGGTAGACAACATATTTTTTGCTCTTCCCAATTTAGGGACCTTCCCATTTCAGCAGTAGGGATATTCCTTGTTTACGTTGGGGATTATTTAGCCGCATCGAATCTCCTTCCAGAATTACAGTTCCTTATGCTCTGATATCGTACCTGGTTTTCATACGATCGCTTGTCAGTCTTATTCTTTTCCTGGTACATTCGTGGATATCTCGAAGTCTTTCCCGTAGATCATCAATGTAGTCATCTTCATTTGTTGGCTCTACCGTTTGGGATCCGAACATTACTAAGCTAGGTTCGATTGAACCGTTCCACCATTACCTCTGACTGACAGAGCAAGTAACATATTTTCAGCACCAGCTATAGATGTCTTCTCTTGCAGTCAGCCAGTAGAATCGCTCCCTCACTTTGTCTTAAGTCTTATTGATTCCCAAATGTCCTCCCGATACTCCATCATGTAGCTCCCGTAGTAGATCATTTTTTCTCAAGACGTGAAGTGAATCCCATAGTTTCTTTCAGGTCTGGATAGAACCTTGTTGATATAACGGCTCAAACTCCAATTCTACTTGCGTCGGCGCTTGACGTAGCTGGTGCTTAAGTCTTTCTAAGATTTTGGCATGTAGTTAAAATATGATATTGGGGACCGTCCAATTTTTCACAGCTTCAATCTTTTCGGGATCGGTCCTCACTTCACTAGTCAAAATAAAGTGTCCCAGGAATCGAACTTCGGATCTGAAGAGTGCATACTTCTTTATATTAAGCTTCAAATAAGCAATCCGAAGGCCTAGGAATACATCCCACAAGTTCTTTTGGTGTTCTTTAAATGATTTTCCCACCACAATTACATCATCCAGGTTTACCAGACAGATTTTCCACGTTAATCCTCGCAAAACGCACTCCATAAGTCTCTCAAAAGTAGCAGGAGCGTTGCACAAACCAAATGGTATCACGTTCAAGCCATTTTCCGTGGTGAAGGCCGTCTTCTCCCTGTCCTTCGGGTGAATCTGCACCTGATAATAGCCGCTCTTCAGAACTAGTATCGAAAACCACTCAGACCCGTTTAGAGTATCGATTGTGCCATTAATCCCAGGTACATGATAACTGTTTTTCTTGGTGACCTCACTGAGCAGTCGATAGTCGACGCAGAACCGGGTGCTGCCATCTTTCTTTTTAACCAATACCACTGGTTATACCCACGGACTATTAGAGTTTTCTATCAGTCCGTCCCTCTCAATCGCAACCATTTCTGCAACTTCAGCTTGGCTATTTGTAGCCGCCTTGCAGGTTGAAGAATATGTCTAGCATCTCCAGTGTTGATTTGGTGTTGCACCAAGCGTGTGCGGCAATATTTCCCATCCTCTGTAGCGAATACATCAGGCATATTTTTCAGCTAATTCCGGTTGCTTCAGTTGAGAACCGATCTCATTATGTCCGTCCGCTTAATTGGTAGCACTGGTTTAGCAGTCTCCCCTTCGGTTATGCTTGATGTTGCGTTAACCGGAACACATTGACCAATATCTTTGCCTTTTTGGATTCTTACCTCGTGTGGTCTGGTGTTAAAGACTCTTATTGGAACATTGTTGTTCTTTGGTTCCACCAACATTTTTCCAAAGATGTAGTTTTGGAAATTATCGCTTCTATTTCAGCGAGTAGGAATTAGTGGCTCCCACGATAACCTTCCAGCTTAACCCATATAACACTTTCTGATGACGGCGGTAGCACTTGGTCCTTCCTACGACTGTTCTCAGAATAACTTTGTCTGGTAGACCAAATCTCCACATTTCGATATCTCAAGAAGACCTGCATGGCAATATCCAAAATTATTTTATGAGTCTTCATGAAGTCAACTCCAATAATGCATTCGTCACAAATATCAGCCACCAGGAATGCATGGGAGAAGGCGAGTTCCGCCAAGTATATCTTTAGCCGTACTTCGCCATACACTGGAGCACTTTTTCCAGTGGCGGGCCGCAGGCTGTAGCTGCTGGTGTTATGTAGCCAAGATTCACGGAGGATGTATTTTCGTATAATGGAAACTGTAGCTCCAGTATCAATTGTAGCCGCAATTTCTTTCCCTCCAATGGTCGCATCTACTGTCAGACTCCTGTTATTTCTCTTAATTTTGGATACTTGGATTGTGGTCATGGGGGCGTCGATTTCAGAACACGACTACTATCCTGCGAAGTTGGTTCTTAAGCATTTCCCTGACTGCTGATACCGAGACTTCATAACAACAGGTCGATTGTTGTCACTGCCGGATGCTTCCCTCTGCTGTCCTCGACTGTGACAATGTGGACAATGGCTGCATTTTGATTAGTTCCTGCACTGACACATTAGTTGTCCAGTTTTATTGCAGTTCCAGCAACGCATTTGGGTTCGAGAATTGTCAATCTGCGTAATATCCTTTCTCTTACAAGAGCATTCAATGGTTGCCAATTCTCTGACTCGACGAGCCCCTTGGGATGCGTGATCAGCAGCCTATAATGTCAGAGCATAAGCTACGGCTTCGGCAAGTGTGCGTTTCCCAGCCATTCGTACTGGTAGTTGAAGTTTTTAGTCAGCTATTGCACGAGTAAAAGCCCTTTGCCATCTTGTTGGTGATCTTTTCACCAGTGTTAGGATATGTGTGCTAGGCGTTCAACATCTGCGTGCATTTGTTGAAGAGTTTCCACTCTCTTCTGGACTTGGCTGCACAGCTGAACTCGATGCACTTCTAACCTGTGATCATCACCAAATCGTATCTCGATTGCTTTCACGATACCGTTGTAGTTACGTTGATTGTCAACGGAAATGGTTTGCTTCGCAGCTGGACCCCCCAAAGCCAGACTAAGCGCGATGGCTTTTTCCTCGTCCTCCCAGCAGTTGGTCATGGCAGCAGCTTCGAACTGGGTCTTATAAATTAACAATTGCGGCTGACCGTCGATTCATTTCCTTCATCCGTGGAAAATCACCAGAAACTTCTCGAACCTTTTGTTTCTTAACACTTTTAAGCTCTTTCGTCAGGTCTTCAACTTTCTTTTTAATAGCCTCAAAATTATCTTCTACTTTCTGTTCTATTTCGGCTTCATGATTGTCAACTTTCTCTTCTAATAGTAGTTTCGATTTTTTTTAAATCGATTATTAATCACCGTAAACTTTGACTTGAAGACATTCACAAACGTCTCACGCTGTTCCTCGAGATGCTTGCATCGACCTTCGGACTGTTGGCGCTGTACTGCTCGTAGCCCTTCAAGCTCTTGGCGTTGCTCCTCGCGTTGTTCCAGAGAATTCATTTTTTCTTCTAGGTAATTCTTTTGTTCTCCGAATTTATCCACCAGAAACTTAATCATTGATGACATGTCGAAGCCTGCACTTACTTGTTGCTCTTCGACATCAAAAACAATCGAATTAGGATCTTCACCACTTTGCTTTATTGCGTCATGAAGACGAATAAATAAATCGCTCTTTCCTCCTATTGGGGAAAGCTGCCGGCTTTCAGCTCCTCAACGGTGAGCGGATCTAATGATTTGCGAACCATTATTGTTCAATAACCTATTTTTTAAAAACACACACTTAATTGTATACCAAATTACTGTTCACTATTCTCAAATTTCAATATTCAATATGTTTACTTCCCTATGTTCTTTGACCGTTTGTTCACAGTTCACAGTTTTCTAGAAACTTCTCATCCAGAAAAGGTTTTATCCCACTTCTGACGCCAATGTAGAATGAAGCCTGGCTTCGAATGATAAAACGCCTGTCTGTTTTATATTTAACAATAATTTATTTAAATACACCCTTATTTCTAGAGTCCTAGTGTTTACAAAGCATTTAACAATTCAACCAATTCAATCCACTTATTTGAAATCAAATACCAACGATTAAATTCGCGCACTATTATCACTTGCAAAAATATGGCATATTCTCGGAGGTTCCCGAAGTTTCTATTATTCGAGAAGTGGTTTTGACAGATGCCACTATTCCAGTCAGTCATTCCAGTGGGCGACGATTCCAGTGGGTGCTTCCAGGAATACCAATGGTCGCTAAATGGATGTGTTCGATTTGCACACATCAGGGTATGTTCGCACACTGCAATCTGAATTTATTTCAATACTTCTAGCTTTTTCGATTGAGATTTTCAGATTTTCTCTCGATTTTTACTCGTCCCAATTGAACACAAATGATATTGATCTGTTTTTGTTTGTTAGTGTTCGATTTGACTGTTCATTGTATAACTTCTTGCTGCGGAAGAATGAACTTTTGAAAATGGATGAGATAATTTTAATGATGACATTGTTGTATTGAATTAGGATTTTTTTTGAAAATCGAAGATACTTGTGCTTGATAATATTATATGATAAAAAAGAATATTCCAACAATTTGGTTAATGCTTATTCAATATTTCTTTAAATTAACATATTTTATTTTCAAAAAAAAAACTCTAAATACAACAAAAGCAAACTGCGAAATACAAACCTCCAACTGATAATATCTATAATATTAATATCTATATTCTTTCATAGAAAGTGTTTCACGCTCACTTTTTGCAGGCGTTTTCTGTAAAACGCTGTTTTCGATAAAATTTTAAGAAAATTTGAAAAAAAAACTTGATGCAAAAAATTACTAATATTAATATGTATAAACAGTTCATCTAAAATCCGCTGCTATGTGGATCGTTTAATAACCTATCCCATTCCATCGTAAAATCAAACATACCCAAAAAGTGGGCGTGCCCAGAACTGAATAGGTAGGGATGCAATATAGAAAATGCCATTGCCACAGACAGTTTATTCAATTTATTAATTTCGTTAATGGTTTGACAAAAAACAACGTTTTTCTCCTGCTATTGTATAATCTATGGGGTAGAGTACACAAATTTTAGGTTAAAGTCATACATATATTGAAGAAATGTTCATGCTTTTATTCCCGAAATATTTTCCTCAAAAGATTTTTCCATTTTGTTTTAAATTGTTTCGAAATACGTTTTCGAAAAACAGACAGACATGGCTATGGTTAATGGTTAATCTATCAAATTTATTACTCTATGTTACAAACTATGAATCAAAACTAATATACCTTTATGGGATAAGACTTAAGAATTCGATTCTGCTTAGGAAGATAAAAAATACTATGCATCTTGAATGTTGTATGACTTACTTACCTACAGTTCATAAGGTAGTGTTCGCCTGTAAAACGGAAGATTGTGGGATGAATTTCTGCCAAAATTCATGAAACTATAATTCAAATAAATAAAGGTTGGAAAGTTAATCACCTGGTATTATATACCGACTGCAAAATTCTGCGAATATAACGAACACAACTAAATAACTCCCTGAAGTTAGGTCGGACGCCATCTTTCATATCACTCTTATTTTTCAATCTATAACGCTTGCAGTTTAAGGCATAAATTGACTTTAGCACAAACTCATTTTTTTCACTTAAACGATTCGTCTTCGCCTGCTGATCAATTATCCGTTTTTAAAAATCGTCGCTCACATTTAGTTTACAGGTTATGATTAAACTAAAATTGCATTTTTTTGGTTATAATTCCATACAAATTGTCTGTAGTTTGACTTTTTTTTTTGCTCCTGCAATTGGCATGTTAAAAAAAAAAACCAAATAAAAACAAAAAAACTGTTGACTAAGGCGCCTGTTTAACGACTTTACATACTGAATATTCGAAGGCCTTTCCGAACGCCAACCTCGAGATCTCTATTTTTCCTTAACTAGGAATCGGTAGATCCTGGTTATTGGAAAAGTGACCGATTGCCACACAAGAATTTTTAGTGACAGATTAACTACGACTTTAAACTAATAACGATTTTATTAAGTTCAATACCGAATTTTGAGTTTATTAGCGAAACAGCGAATAGAAAAAGCGAAATAGAGAAAGTGTGAAATAAAACGGCGAGAGTTTCCCCTCAGGGCTTTCAACTATTAGAGAAAATTTTTATTTTTTGTCGAGTTTTTATACAAAAAATGAGTAACTGAATTTCTTCGCCTGAGAGAGACAATACGTTATTCTTACAATTTTAATTATGTGGCGAATTCAACA
Source organism: Rhingia rostrata (assembly GCA_949824845.1). Lineage (NCBI taxonomy): Eukaryota > Metazoa > Arthropoda > Insecta > Diptera > Syrphidae > Rhingia > Rhingia rostrata. Next base: position 73,916,723 of record OX463757.1, on the reverse strand, counting down.
ATACAAAAATATGGCCAATGGTATAATTTAGGCGGCAGATTTAAAAATACAAATTTGTGGAACGCATTCGTAATAGTACGAGGATGATCAAGATGATGATGAAGAGGATGATGATAACGAGGATAATGATGGTGATGAAGGTAGTTCTGCTCCAACATTCCGCCCCCTTTGAAAGAACTCCTTTCAAGACGGAAGAGCTTCCAATTTTCGAATGGGACGTCTAAACTCTCCTTTTGCTGTTTTTACGTCAGCAACTCTTACTCTACCATCTGTACCATGGCATACATTCGTGATTCTGCCCATGATCCATTTCTGGGGTGGAACGTTGTCTTTGTGGGAACCGATCTTGATGTTTGGGCTCAGAGACGCCCACTTTGCTCGACCTTGCAGTTCATGTATGTACTCGTTCGACTATCTATTCCAGAACTGGGTTTTGACGGCGTTTATTTGCCGTCATCGTGGAATGAAACTGAAGTTTGGTACATCTAATGGTGGCTCAGGGATAGCTTTTTGAGAGATGATTCAATGAGCAGACGCGCTGGTGCAAGAGCTTCCAAATCGCTAGGGTCAGATGACATCGGGGTAATTGGCCTCGAATTCATGATGGCCTCTATTTCCACCAGGGCTGTGGACAATTCTTCAAACGTCAGCTTTGCACCGCTGAGGCTCCCATAAAGATGACCTTTAGCTGTCTTTATGGCTGCCTCCTAAATCCCACCAAAGTGAGGTTCCCTGGGGGGTATAAAATGAAAATGTATGCCAATATTGAAACAAAAATTTATTAACTATCGCAATGGATACCTCGGGGAAGACCCCTTCGACCTATCAACCTGCACTAAAAGCTTCAGCTGACAAAACCGACACTGCTTCCAAATGAACAGCTTTTGACGAGAAACAAACGAAAAATTGGACGTACGATTTATAAGGAACTTTTCCTCTGATTTTGTAGTGAGTATAAACAGGTCCACAGAAATCTACCCCACAACAGAGAAAAGGACGTGACGGGGTTAATCTCTCCAATGGTAAATCTCCCATGACTTGTTCTAACAGCTTCGCTCGATATTTTACGCATTGAACACAATATCGGACTGTTTGACGAGCAATTTCCCGTCCATTTATTATCCAAAACCGATTTCTCATTAACGCACCTAGTGCCTTTGGTCCGGCATGAAAGTTTGAGAATGTTTGGGAAGCAACAATGGGTGCTTGCTTTCATCGGGTATAATGGCGTGCTTTAAATGACCTCCTAATTTCAAACACTGAAGACCATTGGTTTGATCAAAGAAAGGATTAAGCCACTTAATTGCCCCTTTAAGACTTCTACTTGATTGAAGTGACTTAATTTTTTTCGAAAACGTGTTTTGTTGGACTAATTGTACGCCGAATTCAAAATAGCAATGACCTGCGCTTGTATTTGCACCAAAGTATCTAGGTCGTCTGCTCAAGTTAGCATGTCGTCGACATAGAAGTCTGATTCGAGCACGCGAGAACCTAATTCAAAACATTCCTTATTTCTTTTTGTCATGTTATTCTCCCTCCACAGAATGAACTGGAATTGGCGATGAGAAGGATGTATTAAGACCTGCCGCACGACGCATCACAAAAAACTCTTAATTTGGTGGATATACTATCCAGCCTTATTACATACTGATGTGGAAGATAGTAGTGTGGTTCTAGTAATTTGGGATCTTTTACACGTTTCATATGACCTAGTCGCAGATATTCACTGAGGAAATCCGCGTACTGTCGTTTACCTCAGGATTTTTGTAAAGCCGACGTTCGAGAGCTAGAAATCGCCTAAATGCAGTATCGAAGGATGTTCCTAAACAACTTGATCGAGTCTCGTTATGTTTGTATGACTCTTGTACCTTCCAGAAACGATCCAGAAATGCGGTTTTTGGAGCGAGGGAAGTTCCTGTCGCAGTTTGATTTGGCCTACTTGGAGCGGATCGAAGAAAGCTTCGGCACTTAGCAACAAATCTATACTTGATGTTTCATCGGCGAGTCCAAGGTTGCTGGAAACATGCCAGTCCCTGAAGCTCAGCCCTAATTCCGGCTGATACCCAGTAACGGATGGAGCAACAAGGAATTCCAATGTAACAAATCTATACTTGATGGTTCATCGGCGAGTCCAAGGTTGCTGGAAACATGCCAGTCCCTGAAGCTCAGCGCTAATTCCGGCTGATACCCAGTAACGGATGGAGCAACAAGGAATTCCAATGTAACCTCGAAGTTGTTATATCTGGAACGAATTGTGGTCTGTGTTTGAAAGCTTATTTTTTTGTTTCTTGTATTCCAATTCCAACAATATCAACATTATTTTTATGTTGTTTTTGTCGCAGAGCCTTTGCAAACTTGTCATTCACAAAATTGGCTTGTGACCCAGAACCCAGAAGAACTCTTTCTAAATGAAAGCTACCTGTAGAATTTTTGGTACATCAAAACCAACGCCGTTGCCAAAATAACCTTAGGTGCAGGATCCTTTTCTACACCCTCAGTCACTGCTGCCGATGTTGAAGCATCCTTGCTTCTGGATCCACTTTCCGACTGTTGAGATCTATGTGGTTGAAGACTGTGGTTGTCTCTACTGTTTGCACCCGTAAGTTGAAGTACATTTAGATACTCCATGACCTTTTCCCAAACAATTTAAGCAAAGTCCTAATTTCTTTGCATTGGAAAAACGATCCATGACTGTAATTCCAGTGAAGCTCGTACAGCTGGAAATGGAATGGTTGTTATCCCGATAAAAGGCGCAAGAACTTCGAGTAACCGTGAGTGAAGTGTGAGAACGTTGAGAACAATACAAATTCTTTGGCCTAGCTTCCTTTGGTTGGTTTGCTTCTGATCTCGATTGCTTGCTATCTCTTACTTCGATATATTGGCAGCGTTTTCTGAGAACCTTTATAGGCTAAGTGTTCATCCCAATTCGACTGCGTATCTGAGTCCACCCTTGACATTGCAATAAAAATAATTATTGCATTGCATATTTTTTTGAAAGATCCGATTGACTGCAACGAGTTAAAGAGAGCAGAAATATTGTCAACTAAACTCCCCGGGCAGTTCAAATAATTCGGAAATGTTCCGTAACTTGGAACGCCTTGACCGTGCCGAGAGCTTGATCACTCAGGCACGTCAAAAGTGATTAATTTTTTCAGTTTTTTTTAAACTGGGGTCATTGTCGACCATTGAGGTAAAGCAAAGTATAAAATTCTTATACTTCGATTATTTCCCACTAAAGCTTGGCAAATGATTGACCGAATGTGGCACTGCAAATGTTGTTTCCGCAGTGCTCATGCGTCTTCCTGTAACAATAAGTGAAAGAATTTTGGTTTTAGAGGAAATGTATAAATCCGCTAAATAACATCGACCTGTATCAGTTGGTGTATCCGCTCTATTTGCGTTTGATACACGAGAACTTGTTTAAAATAGGATTCTAAAATGCCCAAGCGACATTCAAGTTTAGTTGCTGAGAGAGAATCCAATTTTGTTTCTACGTAATTTTCCAATCGTGTTATGCTTCCCTTCGTTGATGAGCGCTGCTGCTTCAATTTCTCGAGCGAAGCATTCGAGTTTAAATCATTAACCATTTTAAGATTCAATGCAATGACTCAAACTAAAATCAAAACTAACAGCAATTTGCTTTACAAATGCCTAAGCAAAAATTAAAATCAGCACGAAGCAGGTAACACAAGGATTTTTGGTTTTCCTAGATTGTAAAAATGATTTGTTTAATCCAGCGGCGAATCGAACTCAATAATTTAATTTAAAATCTGCAGTTTGGCTCGGCGACATACAATGCAATTTTAAACGTCAATGTTGGATCTATTAAAATGTTGCGAAAGTAGATCGATGTATTGAATCCGACGATGTACATATATGAAATAAATTTATTTTTGTGTATGTACTCCTACGAAAAATGTTCCAGTGAAAGCTGTTTTTCAATACATACGGTTGATGAAGCACTTTCTCCTGCGCCGACGCGACGTAGTGAAAATGAATCGAAAAAAATATCGATGCAATGAAAGAATGAAAAGAGAATATTCTGGAAATGTAGATGTGCATACAATTTTGATGACGAGTCGAACGGGCTGGATGAATGATTTTTTCAAAGTTAAAAGCTTGGAAAAACGATGTAACGAACGAAAGAACGAGTGTACGAGAGAGCGAGTTGACAAACAATGATACTGCAGGCCGCAGGGTGAAGTAAGACAATAGACAATTGATAGTGATCTCTTATGAGGCGAAAAGAGAATGAACCGTAGTTTTGGTATTGGTACTTAAACTCCAATGAGTTTTTGTGCGGATTATATTTTCAAATGGATTATGATAAGATCGAAGGAAAAATTACTATTTGGTAATATTCGATTTGCAACAATTATGTTGATTCGAATTATTTATATAAGATATATTTGTTTTATTAAAATAATGCGTATATGTTTAATTAATAGGGCACATATAATTATTTTGTTCTAAGAATATAAATAAAGTTATTTCATACTTATCTCTCACAAATGATTTGTTGGTTCGTTCCTTGGCGATTTTGGTGTGTGTTGAGTATCTCCAGCGTTTCTTCGTTTTTTTTAAATAAAACTGCAGCAGCTACCATACACTCGTGACCACCGAAACCAATAATATCTAATGTCTTTTGTTCATGTGCCTTCGTTAGGACTTTGTTTCTAGGTTTTTTAACAAACTCTAGATGTTTATGTAACCTTCTTTTTACACTTTTTAACTTTAACTTATAACGATTTTATTTAGTTCGATGGCGAATTTTGAGTTTATTAGTCAAACAGCAAAAAAGCAAAATAGAGAACGTGTGCAATAAAACGGCGAGAGTTTCACCTTAGGGTTTTTAACTAAATTTGTTCCCCTGAGAGAGACATTCCATTATTCTTACAATTTTAACTATTTGGCAAATTGAATAATATAAAAATATGGCCAATGGTATGATTTTTTTTTTGTAATATTTCGTAATATGACGAGGATGATGAAGATGCTGATGATAAGGATGATGATGACGAGGACGATGATGAAGATAGTTCTGCTCCAACACATAGGTACTCCGCTAAGGAGCAACGGTTGCGTGAGCGTAGACTGTTCCCAGAAAGAGAGTCAAAATCCTTTTTTCCCGCGAAGCGGTCCACCCAGAGTACCGTAAACAAAAAACTGTTGACTTAGGAGCTAGAGAGCTGCATGAATGCACTCAAAACGGCTTTTTAGTGATTCACGGCGAAAATGAATAAATGAGTTTTCGTCACTCTCTATAATGAATTAAATGATTGTGAATGTTGGTAAGAGTGAGACATTCATACCATTCAAACGAAAAGGGAACGAATAGATTGAATATGAATATGAATGAAATGAATGGGAAAGGGAATGTAATGAAGAACGCGTATGTTTTGTTGTACATTAAGGGATACAACTATGTAGGTAATGTATTCCAAAAAATAAAATAAATGCAATAAAAGTTCGTAGGCAATAAAATAAATTTTTAAAGACAAATGGTTTTGTGTAATTTTATATATTTACATTTTTAATATTTGAATGGAGAAACATGATCTTGTTAACGTTCTCAGAATTTATGGCGATAGCACAACGCTTTGCAGTTATAAGATTTCTCGCGTCTGAAAATGCCCTTTCAGAATCAGCGCTACTCGCTGGTATGCATAATAATCTGCAAGTTGCTTTGAACAAAAGAGGAAAATAATCCTTGTGCACGTTTCACCATTTAATGCAGTCAAAGTCGTCGCTTAAAGCAACATTTAGGTTGCAGTAGCTATTAACCTCTCTGTCTATTGTATCGATTATACTACTGTCTTCAGTTTGTGCTTCAATAAATCTGCAAAAATGTTCTCCTTTATATTAGCCGCCACAATTGATTCACAAGCTATGTCTATGTTTTCCAAATTTATCGCTATTATTTCTTTGCACTCTTTTATTATATTATGTTTGTCAACTTCTGAGAATTGGAGTTATTTATTTGTGGGTGGGAATAAGAAAAGTGCTATTTTCTGATATTTTGTCACATGTGGTAAAACAGTAGAAGCTAAAAGTTCATCTAAAACTGATTTCAACTGCATTATTATTATACTGTCGTTTGTATCGGAAGCACATGTTTTCTTTAATTTATTAATGTGGGGAATTATTATATATGTGGTTGGTGACTTGCTGCTTTCAAGTTATTTTGAAGCGTCTTCAAATGCTGTCAAAAGTCGCACTATGGAATTTAAATAGGTAATATTTATGCCTTCTATTCTATTTGTTTGGTTTTTTTTCTATTAATATATTTGATATATCAACCCAGTTTTCTTCAATAGATTTTAACAAATAGTATACTGTATTCCAGCGTGTGATGCAGTGACTTTTCAAAGATACGCGTAAATTGCAGTTTACGCCCGATTTTTTTTAAATATTTGACCAGTTTGCTGCACTTGCTTACAATTTCATTTAATTCTGATACTTTTTTCACAGCTTTTTTAATTATATTATGCAGCAAATCAGTCACAATAAAGGGCTTATCTTCTTCCAGGTCGCATCCAATTTTATTAATAGACAAAAGACGATGTATGAGCACACCGTCTTTTACATAGTGCACAGTGCAAGACAAATAAGAAGATCTCAAAAAATTGTCCTTCCATATATCGCTTGTTATCGCGTAACCGAAGCATTTATATTTTAAAATGTCTTCCTTGATTGGACCAAAGTTTGACTCATATAACATAGTTATGTTACGCGAAATTGTTGTGGGATGTGGCAACAGGCTTTCAACATTTACATTTGGTCCAAACTTTGCTCCTACTTTAATCAAAAACTTTGCAAAATTTTTGAGCCCAGAGTCTTCAATAATTCCGTTGCCATCGTTATGCCCTCTTGTTTTGTTTGCATGTCTACATTAACCTCTTTTATGTTCTCTGGGTTGCAGCAGGCAGTAATGTAGCATTTGTGCTTTACTAAGTTAGATGTGCTCCCTGTAAACTTATATACACTACAACAACAGTATCTTTTATCTTCTCTCCGTGAGCATCTTTAATTTTTGAAAATGTATCCCACACTTTACTGCGACCCATTTTAAAATTAAAACTATATTCTCCATTAAGAAGCATCTCTTTAATATTTGAACTCCGCGCAACTATAGATTCGGTAGAATCAAAAGTCAAGTTCTATAATTTAATAAAGGGACATTTATATTATTGGAAATTTGTTTCAGCTGACAATAAACATTTACGCACATAATGTTGTACTATGGACTAACAAAAACACAAAGAAACGACGAAAAAAAACACTTATCACGACAAATATAACAATTATATAGTTGAGTTTCCTAACATAATAAATACAAAATACACATATTTATATATATAATTACGTTATATACATACATACATAAATACTTACATGAGAATTCATTTGTTTAAAATCATAAATTTTTTAGACAATTATTTTTTTTTCTTGTAACGCACTTTTTGCAAAAATGCACTGTTCCACAACCGTAAATTAAACGCAAACAGATTATTTTGGTATTGCAGCAAACGAACACGCGAGAACACAGAGTTTGATTCGGTCTAGATTGTGCTCTCTTGAAAATTCATTCATTCAAACCGATCGCCACATTCACTCACATTCATTCATTTGGCTTTGTTCAAAACATTCATACACAGTTCACTCAAAACAAGGTGTACTCACTATTCATTGTATGTTGTACATGAATGTTTGAGTATCATTCATGAGTAAACTGAGTGCCGAAATATTTGTGCATTCATGCAGCTCTCTAACAGGAGCCTGCCTGACGACTTTACTTACTCTGACCAACAAAGTTGAAGTTGAGTTGAAAGTTGAAGTTGAAGTTGAAAGTTGAGTTTAAAATCCTTTGTTTTTTATTTTAAAATTTTGGGAAATATGTAGTGTAGAGTGAAGCCGGGGTTTGAATGATAAAACACTTTTCTGTTTTATGTTTAACAATAATTTATTTAAAAATACTCCTATTTCTAGAATTATATTATTTACAAAACTGTTTCTCGTTTAACAATTCAATTACACTTATATGAAATCAAATACCAACGATTAAATTCGCGCACTAAAATCACTTTACAAAATTCACTCAGGTAATTCACTCAATCACTATTTAAATCACGTTCAGGTCACGATTTAGACTAACTCTCTGGTTGTAGCTTCATCTATATTTATACCATTCCACATACAGATGGCATATTCTCGGAGGTTTCCGCAGTTACTAGATGGTTCATGAAGTGGTTTTGACAGATATACTTATTCCAGTCATTCATTCCAATCGACACCTGTTCGAATTTCACACATCAGGGTTGCCCTCCTGCTAAACTTGTTCGTCTCGAACAAGTGTATCCTCAGTTTCACCTTCATGACGATGTAACCGATCCAGATGCACTACCTTTTATTTTCCTCGAAGTCCTTTCTGTATTCGGTAGACGCCGCCGTTTATACGCTTCACAATTTTGTAGGGGCCTTCCCGTTTCGGCAGTAGGTTCTGCGATATTCCTTGTTTAGGTTAGGGATTATACAGCCACACCAAATCTCCTTCCCGAAATACAGTTCCTGTTGCTCTGATATCGTACCTGGTTTTCATACGATCGCTTGCCAATCTTATTGTTGTCCTGGTCATTTCGTGGATATCTCGCAGTCTTTCGGGTAGATCATCAATGTAGTCATCTTCAGTGGTCGGCTCTACCGTAGGGTATCCGAACATTACTTCACTAGGCTACCTTAATGCTTGGTTAAATAAGACTTCACATGGGGATTGTCCAGTCGTGCTATGGGCCGCGCTTCGGTACGCCATCAGAAACAAGGGAATGCAAAGATCCCAGTTTCGTTGACTGTCGTCTACTTGGAGAGGTTCGATTGGATCGTTCCACCATTCCGTCAGAATGTAGTTCCAACGGTGCCCCGAATCTGCATATCCAGTTGTCCACGATCAGTTCCACTACGGTTTTCACTTCCATGGTTCCTTGCGTCTTTTGTTTTAGTCCTTTAAAGGCGGCGAATGTAATGCATTTTCAGCATCACTTGTCGATGTCTTCTCTTGCAGCCAGTAGAATCGCTCCCTCACTTTGTCTAATCAATAAAGACTTATTGATTCCCAAATGTCCTCCCGATGCTCCACCATGTAGCTCCCGTAGTATATCTTTGACCATGCACCGTGGAACGACAAGCTGCGATACAAAGGACTTTCCGTCGGAGGACTCCCATTTTCTTCTCAAGACACCATCCTGGACATGAAGAGAACCACGTTGTGCCCTGTACGCCTTCAGAGTTGGACTACGATCCGAAATTTCCTGCTAATCTGGTTTCTTCATGTGTTCCCTCCAGGTAAGAATCGGTTCAATGTCAGGGTCTTCCATCTGCGCTTCTCTGATCTTTTCGGTTGTCCAAACGTTGCTGGGCTCGACTTTTCGCAGGGTGGTGATGAGCTCCTTTTCTTATTGACGGGTGCAATGTTGGCAGTTCATTCCGCATGGTCGAAGAGACAGTGCGTCAGCGTTAGAGTGCAGGGTGCCCTTACGATGCTTAATGTCAAAATCGTACCTCTGCAGCCGCTCAATCCATCTACCAACTTGACCCTCTGGATTTTGTATTGAAGCAACCACTTTAGAGCAGCATGGTCTGTACGAAGAAGGACCTTCCTGCCATAGAGGTATTTATAGAAATGCTTCGTCGCCAGAATTAACGCTAATAGTTCTCTCCTGGTCACACAATAGGTTCTTTCAGGTCTGGACAGAACCTTGCTGAAGTAGGGCACCACTCTTTCCTGTCCCTCGTGGACTTGCGGAAAAACGACTCCAACTCCAAAATTACATGCGTCGGCATCGATAATGAACATAGCTGGTGGTAAAGTCCTTGAAAAGCATTATTATACTCACTTGACTATTTTTTTTCTCCTTGAGTTGATGTAAGCTCTTAGCAATACCAGCAAAGTCCCTTACGAACCGCAAGTCCTTGGAAGCTCCTTAGTTGATGTTTGTCTTTGGGGGACCGGCCAATTTTTCACAGCTTCAATCTTTTCGGGATCGGTCCTTACTCCACTAGTCGAGATGATGTGTCCCAGGAATCGAACTTCGGATTTAAGTAGTGCACACTCCTTTGGATTAAGCTTCAAATGGCCACTCCGAAGTCTTTGGAATACCTCCCGCAAGTTCTTCTGGTGTTCTTCAAATGATTTTCCCACCACAATTACATCATCTAGGGACACCAGACACCAGTTGCTCAAAAGTTGCAGGAGCGTTGCACAAACCAAATGGCATCACGTTGAACTGCCACATGCCATTTCCTGTAGTGAAGGCAAATACATTAGCGAATTCTTCAATCAGGTTTTCCGCACAAACTTTCTGCTCCTGATTCAGCTTGCATGAGTTGAGAATCGATATCGTTATGTCCGTCCGTATATTTGGTAGCACTGGTGTAGCAGTCTCCACTTCGGTTATGCTTGATATTGCGTTAACCGGAAGACATTTACCAATCACTTTTACTTTTTGGATTCTCACCTCGTGTAGTCTGGTGTTTTAGACTCTTATTAGAACCATGTTGTACTTTGGTTCCACCAACATTTTTCCAACGATGTAGTTTTGGAAATTATCGTCTGCATCTGGTTCATCAATTTGGAATCGGTGGCTCCCAGGAAGACCCTCCAGATTAACCCATATAACAGTTTCTGAAGACGGTTGTAACTCTTCAACCTTTCCGACAATAACTGCTTTTGGTGGACCGAATTCCATTGGGATCTCCACATTTCGATATCTCAAGACCTGCATGTCAATATCCAAAATTATTTCATGGGTCTTCATAAAGTCAACTCCAATAATGCATTCGTCACAAATATCAGCCAATTCTCTGACTCGATGAGCTCCTTGGGATGCTTGATCAGCTGCCTCTACTATCAGAGCAAAAGCTGCGGCTTCGGCAAGTGTGCGTTTTCCAGCCATTCGTACTGCTAGTTGAAGTTTTGAGTCAGCTATAGCACGAGTGAAAGCGTCCTTTGCCATCTGGTTGATGATCTCATCACCAGTGTTAGGATATGACAAATGTGCTAGGCGTTCAATATCTGCTTGCAGTTGTTGAAAAGTTTCGCATCTCTTCTGGACTCTGATGCACAGCTGCACTCGATACACTTCTAACATGTGGTCATCACCGAATCGCATCTCGATTGCCTTCAGGAGAGCGTTGTAGTTGCGTTAATTGTCAAGGGAGATAGTTTGCTAAATCTGGACCACGCAAAGCCAGTGTACGTGCGATGGCTTTTCCCTCGTCCTCACAGCAGTTGGTCATGGCAGCAGCTTCGAACTGTTTCTTATATATTGTCCATTGCGTCTGACCGTCGAAAGTTGGAGGCTTCATTTCCTTCATTCGTGGACAATCTTCAGAAATTTCCCGAACCTTTTTTTTCTTAACAACTATAAGCTCTATAGCTAGATCTTCAACTTTCTGCTCAAATGCTTCGACTACTTTCTCTACCTTCTTCTCTAAACTGTCCTCTACTTTTTCGATTTTCTGTTCGATTGCTGCCACGTAATTTTCTACCTTCCCAACTTTCTCTTGTACCGCCATAAATGTAGTCTCGACTTTTTCAAATCGATTATCAATCACCGTGAATTTAGACTCGAGGACATTCTCGAACTTCTTACCCTGTTCTTCGAATTGTTTCTCGAGCTGCTGGCGCTATTCTTCGAGCTGTTTGCTTTGACCTTCGGACTGTTGGCGCTGCTCTACTCATAGCCCTTCGAGCTGTTGGCGGTGCTCCTCGCGTTGTTGTTCCAGAGAATTCTTTTATTCTTGTTGGCAATTTTTTTGTTCTCCGAATTTAGCCTCCAAAAACTTCATCATTGATGACATGTCGAAGCCTGCACTTACTTGTTGCTCTTCGAGATCAAAAACAATCGAATTAGGATCTTCACCACTTTGCTTTATTGCGTCTTGAAGATGAATAAATAAATCGCTCTTTCCTCCTATAAGGGAAAGCTGCCGGAGACTCAGTTCAGCTCAGCTCTCAGCTCCGCAGTAGTGAGCTGATCTAATGATTTGCGAACCATTATTGTTTAACCACACCTATTTTTTTTTACAAACACACGCTTAATCGTAAACCAAATTACTGTTCGTTGTTCTTGAATTTTCATGATTCTCCATATTCACTTCCACTGTTCACTTCACTATGTTGACCTCACTATGGTTACTTCACTATTCAAATCACAATTTAGACAGCTCTCTGGTTGTCGCTTCATCTCTATTTTTACCATTCCACATACAGATGGAATGTTCTCGGAGGTTCCCGCAGTTACCAGATGGTTCGAGAAGAGGTTTTAACAGATACCCTTATTCCAGTCATTCATTACAGTGGGCATTTATTCATTCCAATCAACACTAAATGGATCTGTTAAATTTTCACACATCAAGGTACGTACACTACAGTCCGAAATTATAACAGTAGTATTTAATATTTTTATCTGGCAATTGCATTTGAATTTTCTTCTTCTTATTTATCACTCAGCTATGTGTGAAATGTAAAAAAATGGTTGATTTCTGTAGGCATTTTTCGAATTTCGTATTTCAATAACTTTTTAACTAATTGAGAGCGACGATTTTAAAAAATTGCTTAATTATCATCATAAAATTGTGAGTGGAATAATAAAAAAACGAGTTTGTGCTAAAGTAAATCTTTAGTATGAATGGGCAATGAACATGGGCCTCAACCAACATCTCCAATTAGTTCAGTGATTCGTTTTATATTAGAATAGGTATACCTTTAATATATCTATACCAAACTATGAGTTATTGGCCGAAGCCAAGTCTTTTAAATTCCAGAAATTATGATGCTCTGTTCGTTAAGTTTGTATTGTTACATAATATGCATTTGTTTTTCAAACCTACTTATATTGAATTATAAATTCGTTCGATTTTGAAACATATCTAAAAACAAATGCAACATCGTATTCTATTATATTACTTTCTTTTACATATTATTGAAATAATGTTTATTTATTATCACAATAATTAATACAATTTTTCTTTTAGGCGGCAGTTTGATAACGTTAAACGCATTTTTAAATCTGTAGAAGAATTGCCTGGAAATATAACCAGCAACATTAAACAACAGTTCTTGCTTTCTGATGAATTATCCAAGTAAGTATGAATGTAACTATAAGGTATAATTGAAAAAGTGTTATATTATTCATTATAATGATAAACACATGCAACCAGTTAGTCTTTTGTTTAAAATCTGCGCGAGCTAAATTGTTTATGGATACACCTATGGTGGACAACTGATGGTTGAAAAAGGATACTATTTTGCGTTAGTCAGTAAATTTAATACTGATGTAATTTCGTATGCAGAACCACACCATTTAAACCACACCTTGGAAGGGATAGAGTATTAATCGATTCGCAGAGCGGATTGTTGACTTCTCAAATGTTTTATATATGACAAGAGCCTTTCCTATCCAGACATAGCAAGACAAATAAACTAAAACTTTTAATAATCCATGAATAGGATTTCTAGTAGTTTTTAATATATTTTTTACTATGACATAACATTGCAATTAACATATACATGTATTATATATTTATTTATTTTTAGGAAATATGCTTCGATTGTATTTTTAGCATGCTTGCGCTTTGAGACATCCAAGAAGAAATTAAATTACTTAAGCTTCTCTGATTTGTTTTATTGCTCCCAAGCAGTAATGGAATACTGGACATATACATATCAACATTCTGGTCCAGAATATTATGACACTGAAATGGATAAAGAGTTTTTACTGGATCTACGAGAGCTGCGATGTCTGTTAGAAAAAGAAAAGGAAATTAAACAGTAAGTAAACAAGAACAAAAAAAGTTGCATTTTAGAAAAGCAACATAATATTTAATTATTTTAAACCAACGCATAACTGATATATTAAAATTTCGGCATAAATTTACACTAGCTGCCATTCACTTTTTGCCTTTATTTTTTAATCGATTCTTCTCCGCGTGCTGATTTATTAGTTTTTGAAAATTGTCGCTCACTTTAAGTTTAAAAGTTATTGATAAAATAAATTGTCGTAGAAGGCGACTAAAATCCACTCCCGTATACCGAGTTTAAAGTGTGTACAAAAAACAAAATGCAATGAATAAAACCAAAGGATGTAATACCCCAGGTGACAATCTTATTTCACTGGAAAATTCACCCTCTTCGGAGGTCGGCTCTACGGATTCTGGGGAGAGCCAATTATTGCAATTTTGTAACCCTTTCGGAAAAATTTCAAGGGTAACGAGGTCACCAGGAGCTCTACAATGCCAGAAGTGTGGGCTCACAAAAAACGAGACTCAGAGAAAAGAAAAAGGCTTGAGGACGAAAACGACGTTCTTCGAACTGTGCTAAACAAAGTCGAACTGCTCTGCGAAGAGCTTCGGAAAGAAGTTCTCCACGTTAAGGATGAAAACATGACCCTAAAGAGTTCATTAAAATTAAGAAACGAGCCAAAACCGAGTGAAAACTGCCGAGTTATATCAGAATACCATACCGACGAAGAAGAACTCAGTCTTAAGAAAAGACCGGTGGAAAAAAGGAAAGCTATATCTTCACCGGAATTAATAAAACACGATAAAGAGAATACTTATCAAGCAAAATAGATAAAACAACGGCCCCCACCGCCAATTAATGTGATCGGTATAGACAACTATAAAAAGTTGCATACATTGATGAAATCGTTACCATTATCAGGCTACCAAGTAACTTCATTAAAAAAAGATACATGGAAAGTCAGCATAAAGATCCAGAAAGTTACCGTCTGTTATCTCGGAAGCTAAATACCGATAAAATTGAATGGTATTCATTTGAGAATAAATCTGAAAGGCCAGGCGTTGTAGCCAGATGGTTACATGCGCCGTGCCTAAAGGATGTCATAGTTAGCGATCTGAAAAACAGACAATATAAAGTTATAGATGCCGTTAACATTGTCAAGCGAAATAAACAGCAAGAAGAGGGTGAAGAAAATTTAATAAAACGCGCTCTGCTTTTATTTATACTCACTTCCGATAAAACAGAAAGTCTGAAAAAAATTTATGAAAAAAAAACAATACTTAATATTGTTGTAAAAATCAAACCCATGCGTAAGGATTCAAAATTAGTTCGTCAGTGCAAGCGCTGCCAAGGATATAATCATACGTAAACCTGACGGTAGATTGCGGATCAGATAAGAAAATTTGCATTAATTGTAAAGGCAATCAACCCAACCCGCAAGTTACAGCGGCTGCGAATTAGCTAAAGAGTTGCAAAAAAGACTGATGAAACTTACTAATAAAATTTCACAGAAATTCAATCTAACTAAGAAAAAGCCTATAAGTTCGCCTAAACTTATCTCAAAGCAAAAGCAGGCAACAATCGAAAAACAAAAAAAAAATAAACAAATACCTCGGCCAACATGTGGGTGGCTACTGTGTAGTGGTAATGTGTTCGTCTGTTGAGTGGAGGGTTGCGCGTTCAATCCCATCCGAAATAAACTTTTATATAAAAGAAATAAAAATGTTCGGTGTTATACCTTAAAGTATGCACCATCTTGAATTTTTTTCAAATTTAACGAACACAAGAAAAAGTGACTCCCCGAAGTTAATTTCGGACACAACCCATGGAGTTAAGTCTCCACTACATCCAAAATCTTTCCTATCACTCTGTTCCTTCCAATTCTCAAACACTCGTACTGTGGTTACATATAAAAGGTATTCATAACCACTTGAGTACATGTAAGTTATAAAAAAAAAAACAGAAATACGATCGGATCTTGTACATCCAAACCTAAATGTACAAACTTATTCCCAAGCTACAGTATCCGATAAAAATATTTCACCAGACCCCCTTTCCAACGTTTTTTAGATTATTCTTTCAAAACTTGAGGAACAAAGCGAAACGAATAAACTTATTTTCGACAGGCTAGTAAAGATTGAAAATAGTATTTGCAACAGACGTAATCTACCTTCAACATGAAAAGATTTCTTAAAATTCTAATGTGGCCAATGGCCTTTGGCAGAAACTTGGAGAACTGGAATTGCTTATGCAGGAAAAAGATATCGACGTCTGTTTAATATCCGAAACTCATGCAAAAAGTAATTCCCAATTAAAGATTAAAGGTTATTTTGATTATCATGTTCTACATCCATCAAATAATGCTAGAGTGGAGCATCACTATATATAAAAGAGTGTATCGAACTCGATTGATTTTAAATTAGAAGTCGAAACAATGCAAGTTTGCTCTATACAAGTCAAAAGCACACAATCCTTTCTGAAGATATCTTCTATTTGCTGCCCACCACGATGCAAGGTTGAGAAAATTGACTTCGAAATCTTGCTTAATTCCCTTGGACAGCGTTTTGTCATCGGAGGGGACTTTAATGCAAAACATACATTCTGGGGATCTAGACGCATATCACAGAAAGGAAGGATGCTTTACGATGTTGGTAGAAAGTGCAATACCGAATTTAATTCTACGGAAAACCAACATACTGGCCAACTGATGTTACAATACCGGATTTGATCGATTTTTTCATCGTATAAGTTATGCCGTCCAATCGAATAAAAGTTGAGGAATGCTTTCATCTTTGCTCTGATCATTCTCCGGTCAATCTTACAACGAGCGGGTATATCATTAGAAATGAAAACCTACCCAGACTAACAAACGGAAAAACCAACTGGGAAGGCTTCAAAAACGATATTGAAAATAATA
This sequence comes from Rhingia rostrata, assembly GCA_949824845.1. Taxonomy (NCBI): domain Eukaryota; kingdom Metazoa; phylum Arthropoda; class Insecta; order Diptera; family Syrphidae; genus Rhingia; species Rhingia rostrata. The sequence goes on along the minus strand of OX463757.1, from coordinate 73,900,008 downwards.
TTCGACTGGGTGTATCGTTTAGATCCCCATTAGAACTCTAAGTCGCGGTTGACTCCTTTATCGGTACTGTTCAAAAAGCAGCATGGAATAATACTCCTCAACAACGCAAAATAGCTATAGTAATACCAAGTACCCGTGGGAAATAAGAGATTTGGTTAGACAGAAAAGATGGCACCAAACTCGTGCCCCGCCAGATAGAACACACCTCAATCGGTTAAGTAACATGCTATCAAATTCGATCAAAAGCTTTAAAAAAACATGCAGTAGAAACTTATCTGCAAAGCCTAACCGCTGTAAGATAATAGAATTATTCACTCTGGAAAGCAATTAAAGATAAAACGACCAAAAAACGCTGTGCCACCAATTAGGGTAACTCAAGACGCTTGGGCAAAAAGCGATAAAGAAACAGCAGACGTTTTTGTCGCACAAAGAGAAAACATTTAAACCATTTAATGGTTCAGAAAGCATTAATTTATTCCAGACTACAACCGATGGTAATCTGGTTAGACAGCATATATTGCCGAGCTTAAATGGGAAATACAGAAATTAAAGCCTAAAAAAGCTCCGGTTTATGACCTTATTACAGGAGAACTGCTTAAAATGTTGTAAATGCAGCAATTAGATTAGAATACATTCCAAGACAGTGGAAAGTCGCGGAAGTGATTATGGTTCTCAAACACGGAAAATCACCGAATGAAATAAAATATTACATACCTATTTCACTTTCTATTATTGAAAGGATATTACTCGGTCATTGATCAGAAACTCGTTTTACCTGACCATCAATTTGGGTTTAGAAGTAAACATTCGACTGTGGACCAAGTTCATCGAATTACTGATGTAGTTGATAAAGCTTTCGAAGAAAAGAAAAGAAACGAATTTAAATATTTTGCAAACTTTTGAAAACAAAATGTTAAGATCTTTCGGCAATGCGCCGTGGTATATAAGGAATGAAGATCTACCCAGAGATCTGGGTATTCCCGCGGTTAAAGATGAAACGAAAAATTTCGCACGCAAAAATAAAAAAACGTTTATTGGGACACGTTAACACAATTACTGTCCTCCGAATTCTTGACGAAACAAATTTTTTGGAGCATCTTCAAAGAACTAAGCCCTTCGATTTTACCCGATAATAACAATACGCGTTATAAATTGCGGAGAGTGCATGAACTCTCACATGAAAGTTGCCTGACAAACATTCATTACTCTTGCTAAAAAAATTGCTAGATAAGTCGCATACTTAGTTGCAGTAAAAATACTACTTTGGGCACGTGCTCATCGTGTCTTTTGAGATTTTCACCACCCACGGCAAAAAAAAAAACTTTTTTGGTTATGATTTCATATAAATTGTTTGGGTTTGAAGTTCCGATGCATGAATATGTGTTATGTTTTACAAATTAATGTTTGCTTAGGAAAACTCGTCCAAAAATTGGATGTCGGTTAAAATGATGGTATCGACGGTATGTTCATGGTATTATTCTCGAAATATTTTTTTTATTTGTACTAAAAATCGCGTTTTTACGGAAAACGCCCCAAAAAAGTGGTTGTGGCAAAAAATATGAGCCAAATATAGATATTATTATTGTCTAAATATCATGTTCAGACACTTTTTCAAAATACTTCAACGTTTGGCAAAAAAAAACTTTTCTAAAAAGTGGGCGGATTTTGAAAGTTTGTGCACTTGTTCGAACAGCACGGACAAGAATCGCATGTACCAAAGTTCATTATCTAAAAATTAAGGCCTTAAAATCGGTGACCTACAGTCAGACGGACAGACAGACATAGCTAAGTCGATCCAGTTAAAGATTCTGAGTCGATACATATACTAGCTAAATTATATCTCTGTGTTACAAATTAAGTATCACACTAATATACTCCTGCGTGTAATTTTGAAAGAGGATCAAAAAAACGGTTGCAGTGTCAAAGTGGTTCGTGCGTTAGACTATTAAGAGTCTAAGAGTCCCAACCAAAAAAAAAAAAAAAAGTTTTTTCACTGCTCCACCTCTTGCGAAAGTCTGATAAAAATCCAACATCAACACTGTCATAAGAAGCCTCTCATATTTGCAGTTTTTAACTATTTGGCGTTTTAGTAGTAGTAGTAGTAATATAGAATCTATTGAATTTCACGGCTTAACATTTTTTTTATAGTTTTATTTTATATGTAACCCCGTACGAGCGTTAGAGAAGGGGAAGAAAGAGAGTGGTAGGAATGATTTTGGACGTAGTGGAGACTTAACTCCATAGGTGGTGTCCGCACTAACTTCGGGGAGTCACGTTTTCTTGTGTTCGTTAAATTTGAAGAAATTGAAGATGGTGCATACTTTTAGTCATAACAACCGACCTTTTATTTATTTTAAATAAAAGTTAAATTGATTTTGGCTGGGATTGACGTTCGCTAATGTCTTGGAAACATAAGACCTCTTGCCTAAGTCTAGCAGTTATACCAAATCCGCATCCGAACGCGCGACCTTCCACTCAACAGGGGAACACATTTTTGACTTTTTTTTATCTTTCAATTTAATTTTTTATTTACTTAAAATATTAACTTACTACTAGACAAAAATTCTTAAATTTAACTTATCAATAATTGGTTTACTTAATCTAACTTATCGGCCCTTAGTGGGCGCTGTAAGCTTATATTTAGCTGTTTTATTTTGCCTTTGGGCTTAAATTTGTCGGTCTTTTTTTCTTTATATTTAATTTTAATTAACAAAGAAAAAATAAAAAATCTTTGTATAGTGACTTTTTCTTAAAAATAAATAAGCTTATTCTAGATTATAACTAACTTAAGACTACTTAAACTACTTAAGCCTAACTTAAGACTACTTAACTACTTAAACCTAACTTAATTATAATCAGCGTGGCGAGCCCTCGTTGCATATGCCCCGAGGGGTCGCCATCCTGATTGCGTCTTTCGGTCCCACGGCAGCATGCGTTCAACCACATTGTACGCCAATATGGTGCACAAGCCCCGCCCCAGACCTTGTCCCTAATTTTAAAATCTTCACTATGGAGTTGGACTAAAAGTCCGCAAATTCCTGAGGAAGTGCAGAATCACCTTCCTCATATAGCCACCAGAATTCAGTGCGCTGTTTTGCAGCGTCGATCCTATCGCGATCCGATACCGCCGTGCTAAATCGGAGGAACTCCGGAGCATTGTCGACGTACCCGTCGCGGATTAGCCGTTTGTCCAGCGCGTCACAATAGCGTTGGTATAAAACCGGGACACCGTTCCTGTCTTGTACTAACCCTAACGAATCGATGTAAATAAATGCCTCTGGTGGAATAAAGCCTGATATGATCGTGCTATCCATGTATAAATCATTGGGGTAATAAGCCCCAAAGATCAGGCTGTTGTCGCTAGCCATCGCCCTTGCAGGGTGCCTACGCGTCACCTTAATCAGGAACAAGCGAACACGTTACCACTACACCGCGCCACCCCCTATTCTAGCTTTAATTCTAAATTTTTTGCTTCAAACTTACGTCAATATGTACTTTTAAAATTAAAAAAGAACACAAACAATTTTGTTGTGTTTTTATGTTTTTACGACCGTCTATTATAGCCGGATATATGTAATAAAACTCATATCCTTTTTCCACACATTGTTTTTGTGATTTTTCATTTTCATTGCTTCGATATTCGATTTATGTCTATCTTATCTGTAGCTGATGCTTGACCCGGGGTTTAGATTTGCAAGTATTAAATTTAACTTTCATGGTATTTATATGTCGATCACGTGTTACAGATTCACTAACACATAAAAATACAATGCAAGTTAAATTTAATATTTGAAATCTAAACCACGGGTGAAACTGAGTCAGAAGTTAAAGAAGTTACAAAATGTGTATTTTCGTGAATCTGTAGCTTGAAGTTGAATGGAGGGCAACTTAATACAAGAAATGTATCTATTTTTTGACAGCGATACCAGATACCAGCTACAGATACGCATTTTGGGCGGCCCTTAACAAAGATAAAGCACATAATGAGTTTGACAGATAAATTGCAAAATGGAACGATTTATCGCAAATCCACGGTTAGGTAACCGAAGCGAAAAATCTAGTGAACAAACACTCTTCGGTAACCGCAAGTCAAAACTGCAGTAACCTAAACCGGCAGTTAACAAACCGGACATAATCTGCTATTTAATAAGGGACTTTGGAATGAATTGTTTTGTGTGCGGACAACATTGAACCATGCTTTACTTATTTTTTAAGACGTAGTAGGACAGCGTTCGACGCTGCTCTGTTATTTTGGTTGGGGAATCTATTAATTGTTTAACGTCCATTGTGTTTTATTATTCTCCACATATTTCTCCTATATGCTGTTACAGAACTAAAGTAGCTATTGTCATCTGTCGTGTCACAAATGTTCGAGACTCTATCAGTTTCGAATTTGTACTTGTCATTTGTTGTTATGAAATCATATTCCAGAAAGTCAAGCTTTCCATTATCAAAAAACGGAATGAAATTGCCGAAAGATTAACGGCCAAAAAAGTTCTGTACTTTTAACCAGATCAGAGCACAGTGGACGTACAAAGAAAGACACACAAAGAACACATAAAAAAAAATTTCTAAAGTGCAAATAAACTGCAAATTCGCAAAGTGAAATTCAAACATATAAAATACACACAATTTTACATTTAAATACAAAAAACACAAATACATATGCAAACATCCAAATTGAGAAACTGATTAGTTCAGTCCGCCATATTGTGTGAAAACAATCCTGAGGATTAAAACCCACAAACATAAAATTGCCCAGAAGTGTTTACTGAAGACGCATAAATTCGAGTTCCTCGAATTAAAATACATTTTTAAAAAGAGAACATCGAAGGTTTAGTACACTTCTGTGGAGCAGTACCCCCAATACCCGGATTGCCCGAGTGCGCTAAAGCGCGGATTGGCACGCAGCGAGCTTGGGTTCGAAACCCGATCACCCACCACCCAATAATATTTTTTTTTATAAATTAAAATTCAATGTTTATTAAATAGTGGCAATTAAAATAATAGAAAATCTAACGAAGAAAAGGTAAAAAAATAATTTCGTACTTGAAAAAGGTAAAGGACTACACATAACATATATATATATATATACAAATTAATTAATTTGAAATTTTCGCGAGTGAAAATCGTTATAGGTACAAGGTGCAGCAGCGGATGCAGTGGCCATTGGATCGACGTTGCAGAACTACAAAGGTACCAATAAAATAAACCGGTGAGTCTTTAAAGAAATGACCTTATTAATTTTTATATATATAACAAGTGTACAAATAAGAAGTGTCCTCAAATCCAATTGCCCATATAGATGTTATACACATACATATTTGTAGATGACGTGTCTTATTGCTTGATGCAAAAGCATATATCGTTTTTACCGTCTCTTCGTCAATTTTTTTGTTTTTTTTTGTCAAGTTAAAATTTTCGTACATTTTTTTTTGTCAATATACTTGTTTTTAAATTAAAGTCAAATAATTTAAATCGAATACATAGTTTTATATGAAAGATTTGGAGTCAATAGTATGCTATGATACGATAAACTTAAAAGATAAAAAGATGTGTTTGAACTAAGCGGGAGCAGTAAAGGATGAGGATGGTAGGATAGGGAAGGGCGATAATGGCGGCAAAAAAATTAGGAAGTGAAGGAAGGCAACATACGGGGTTATTGAGGCGAGTAAAATAGACGTAGAAGACTGGCATGGACATTTTTTTGGTGCGATCTAAAAAGGGTCAAGTCCCACACCCACCGACGAGCTATAGAGGAAACTTGCATGCCAGCACCGACCCAACGACAAGATAAATCGTCGCTACAAAAATGGCGCCCAACGTGTTAAATCTGTTTTTTTTTTTTGCTGTTCTGTCTTGATTATGAACAACACCCCAAGTCGACGCATTACACGATCGTCTGCAAAGACAAACCAAATTTTAGAGTATGACTTCGAAAATTTGCATAAGTCTTTGAACCGACTAAGCTTTGACGGTTCATTAAATACCATGGCTGAAGAAGAGCAACCTGTTGTTATTGGTGGCGATGAAAATGTGGGTGGACCTGGTGTTAACAACACAAATGTGAATGAGTTGGCTGATAGAATTGAGCGTTCAATGACTGCCAACCAAATCCAATTCTTCTCCCAAAGCAACAACATCTTCCTAGCGGTAAGGGATCCAGACATCCACCGTTTGCGAGTGGGGTTGAGTTTTCTGAGCAATTGAATGGTTTTTCCGGTACGTCCGATTCCAACTCGGTTCGACATTATCCATCTTTAACCGCAACTGTCTCTAGTGCCAGCGCATCTGAAAAATGCCGATTGGACAGATGGAATATAAAATTCGATTGTTCGGAAGGCATCGCCGATTTCCTATTTAAAGTTGATCGACTCCAAGCTTCGTCTTCGTACAGCGATAAACAAATCACAGCAAACTTTCATACATTGCTGGCCGGTAAAGCAAATATATGGTTTTGGGGTTTTCTACGAAAGAACCCAACAGCAAAGCTTGGATACATTAAAGTCGCTATAAAGAAGGAATTCGGGCGAAAAGAAAACGATGTCGAAGTATATATGCGTCTACTCACTCGTAAACGGGTATTTAAGGAATCCTTTGACGATTTTTATGATGCTGTAATCGGTTTGAACGATCGGCTTAACGAGCCTTTTGACCACAGAAAGCTCTTAGAAGTCGTCCGCAACAACGCTAAGGACAAAGTAGGAGAGGTTTTGCTGGCTGCTGAGATTAAGACCCTTGATCAGCTCAGAAATAAAGGTCGTGAAGCTGAACGCTTCTTAATGAGGCGAGCAACTTCCCAAAGAGTTCACGAGATTCATTTGGAAGAAGAAAAAGATCCTGCTGAGGAGGTGGCAGCATTTAGCCGATCCTTTAATCGGGTTGGAGCTACTGCTCTGGTATGTTGGAATTGCGATAAGCAATGTCACACTTACTATCAGTGCACCTCAAGAGAACGCCGACTGTTTTGCTATTTGTGTGGGGAGAAAGGTGTTAACACACCTGAGTGCACAAAACACCAGGGAAACAGTTCGGGGAACGACAGGAAAGCTGGGGAGAGTCGTTCTCAAAAGAACTTCCCCGAGCAGCAAAGAAATTAGAAGAAAAGAAACGAATACAAATTTTAAAAAGACCAACCGGTAATGAATCAGAGAGTCACCCAATCAATACTTACTCTCTAAAATCTCTTCACCAGAGAAAACAAGAGTACTATAAAGTACGTGCTAAAATAATGGGAAATAGCAGTGTGAGTAGGCATATCCAAAAATGTCGAGAAAGATTTAGAAAGCGGAAACACTTCCAAAAGATCATTATCGAAACCACCATATCGGCAAAACTGATGGTAGGATGTATGCCTGTTTGCTTTTAAAAGACGAGCAAATTCTTGGCCTTTTAGACAGCGGAGCATCCATTTCAGTGCTGGGGGATTCGTGTTTTGAGTTCATAGAAAGGAATGGTATAGTAATGACACCGTATGCAAATTTCGTGAAGACTGCCGACGGCGCTTTTCACGATATCGTAGAGTATTGCGAAATCCCAACAACCTTCAACGGTATCACGAAAACCATTACTTTCAATGTAATTCCTAACCTAGCACAGAAAATATATCTCGGTACGAACTTCTGGAACGAGTTCAATTTGATTCCGCAAATAAGCCAAATCGACATGAGTTCAATACCAATTGTAGTTAACAATGAGACTACAAATGAACCGTGTTTTATGCTACTCATCCCAGAACAGCAATTTAGGTTAGAAACTGTTAAAAAGCTTTTCCCAAATTTTGGCGATCTTGGTTTGGGTCACACACATCTTGAGACTCACAGCATTGATGTTGGTGATTCGGTGCCTATAAAATCCAGGCATTATCCCTTGTCCCCGGTGCGGCAGGAAGAGGTCTACAAAGAACTCGATCGAATGTTAGAACTGAGAGTTATTGAGAACTGAGAGTTATTGGTGTTCACCTATAGTGCTAGTCAGAAAGCCCGGTAAGGTACGCCTTTGCTTGGATAGCAGAAAGTTGAACAGCGTGACGAAAAAAGACGCATATCCGCTGCCACATATTGACGGTCTTCTAAGCCGCCTACAAGACACATACTTTATCACGGGGCTTGATCTTAATGATGCATTTTGGCAAATCCCGCTTGATGAAGAGTCTAAACAGAAAACAGCATTTGCAGTACCGGGACGGCCATTGTATCAATTTGCAGTTATGCCGTTCGGGTTATGCAACGCCGCACAAAGGATGTGTCGTCTTATGGACCGTGTCATTCCAGCACGGCTCAGGGAGCATGTTTTTATATACTTAGATGATCTGTTAATATGTTCGTCGTATTCATATCCAAGTATTGGCGGAAGTGGCTTCCTGTCTACGTAGAGCGAATTTAACCATCAACCTCAGTAAAAGTAAGTTCTGCATGCGTGAAATCAAGTATCTTGCCTACATTGTTGGTCAGGTTACGTTGAAGACAAATCCTGAGAAGATTGAAGCAATGTTGAACTTCCCAATTCCGAAAATACCGAGACAAGTGCGGAGATTTATGGGTCTGACCGGTTGGTATAGACGGTTTATACAAAATTATTCGGATCTGGCAGCGCCTTTAACTGATTGTCTGAAAAAGCGAAAGGGTTTTGAATTGTCATCTGAAGCTCAACAAGCATTTGAGAAGTTAAAGCAAGCACTTACCTCGGCTCCAGTGCTGTCTCAGCCTGACTTTAAGAAAAGTTTCACGATACGGTGTGACGCTTCTTCTGAAGGGGTGGGTGGAGTGCTTTTCCAACTCGATACGGATGGCAATGAAAAACCCATAGCATTTATGTCAAAGAAGTTAAACAAGGCGCAGAAAAATTACACGGTGACAGAGCTCGAATGTCTTGCTGCCGTGTTGAGCATCCAAAAATTCCGTGCCTACATTGAGGGTTCAGCATTTCACGTCATCAGGTGCGAGGAGGAGTCCGGAACTTCAATGTTTCGACTTCACCATTGAACATCGTAAGGGTACCCTTAATGTAGTGCCAGGTGCATTTTCAAGAGGTGATATGGAAGAGATATCTATTACGGACATAGGAGAAGATGTAGACATTACTTCGCCTGAGTTTGATTCTGCCGAGTACAAAACACTTAGAGAGGAAATCGTCAAGAATCAATCGTCGCTTCCGGATCTAGTTGTATCCGACAAATTCATATTCAAAAGAGTTAGATTCAGAAGTGATGTACCTAGTAATGAAGATAATCTTTGGCGATTGTGGTTACCAAGTACTTTGACTCACACCGCCATCGAAATGGCACACAACACGATACTTTATTGTGATAGTGGCTTCTCAAAAACTTATGAACGAGTTCGCGAGAAATACTATTGGCCGGAAATGGCCAATGAAATAAGAGTTTTTGTGAGCAAGTGTGAGGTGTGTAAAACCATAAAAGCGCCAAACAAGATTCTTCGTCCTCCAATTACGAAGCAGATTGTCTCAGTGAGACCCATGCAACGAGTTTACGTTGATTTACTTTACAAAGAAGGGTAATGTCTACATCTTCATAGCTATTGATCACTTCTCCAAATACACGTTCCTCAAAGCATTACCAAAGGCGACATCAACTAATATAATTAAATTTCTAGAGTCAGATGTGTTTCATGGATTCGGTATACCCGAATTCATACACCCGAATTCATACACTTTGACAATGGAAAACAATTTATTTAAAGTGAATTTAGCAGATTTAAAAAAAAAAACTATGGCGTGCAACATTCTTACAGCATTGTACTCACCACAGGCTAACATTTCGGAGAGAGTCAATCGCAGTATTCTTAACAAATTGCGAGTATTTGTATCGAATGAACAATAGCAATGGGATTTGCACTTATCAAGCATAGCGTGCGCTTTACGTGCAGATACACACGATTCGCTTGGGTGCCAACCATACTATGCTCTATTTGAGCAAAATATGATCACACATGGTTCGTCGTATAAAATACTTCGCAGTTTAAGAGCACTGCAGGATCCCGAAATGGTAGTAACATCTCGCGAAGCCAATGTAGCACTTGCACGACATCAGTTATCCGAAAATCTGCTAAAAGCACATACAAGATCGATGCGTACTTACAATACTCGGTCGAGGCCAACGTCATTCAAGTTGGGACAGGAAGTTTTTCATAGAAACGTTGTTCAAAGTAACTTCGTCCGCGGTCAAAACGCCAAGCTGTTCCCGAAATTTGTAAAGTCCCGTGTCGATCGCATTATTGGTAATTGTATGTATGAATTGGAGAATTTATCCGGAAAGATAATCGGAATTTTCCATGCAAAAGACATCCGTCAATAATCTGCAACGAAAATGTAAACAAACCACAGAGTATCACACTAAACCAAATAATTGACTAGTTACTTATCTGTTGCCCGGCTGTGAAGTAGGTTCGGCACCCCCGTTTTAAGGCGATTTTAAAACCATAGTATATTTATTTTCACTTTATTATTATAAATTCACTGCACCGAAACACGAGTGGGTTCAATTTGCAATTTTGTTTGACAGATGAAAAGTGTAAACAAAACGCAAAGCCCTATGTTACAGAACTAAAGTAGCTATTGTGATCTGTCGTGTCACAAATGTTCGAGACTCTATCAGTTTCGAATTTGTACTTGTCATTTGTTGTTATGAAATCATATTCCAGAAAGCCAAGCTTTACATTACCAAAAAAACGGAAAGAAATTGCCGAAAGATTAACGGCCAAAAAGTTCTGTACTTTTAACCAGCTGATAGCACAGTGGACGTACAAGTGAAGACACATAAAGAACACATAAAAAAAAACTCTAAAGTGCAAATAAACTGCAAATTCGCAAAGCAAAATTCAAACATACAAAATACACACAATTTTACATTTAAATACAAAAAAAACACAAAAAAAAATATACAAACATCCAAATTGAGAAACGGATTAGTTCAGTCCGCCATATTGTGTGAAAACAATCATGAGGATTAAAACCCACAAACATAGTGGAAATAAAATTGCCCTGAAGTGTTTACTGAAGACGTATAAATTCGAGTTCCTCGAATTAAAATACATTTTTAAAAAGAGAACATCGAAGGTTTAGTACACTTCTGGGGAGCAGTACCCCCAATACCCGGATTGCCCGAGTGCGCTAAAGCGCGGATTGCCAAGCAGCGAGCTTGGGTTCGAAACCCAATCACCCACCACCCAATAATAATTTTTTTTCTTTTTTAAATTAAAATTCAATGTTTATTAAATAGTGGCAATTAAAATAATAGAAAATCTAACGAAGAAAAGGTAAAAAAATAATTTCGTACTTGAAAAAGGTAAAGGACTACACATAACATATATATATACAAATTAATTAATTTGAAATTTTCGCGAGTGAAAATCGTTATAGGTACAAGGTGCAGCAGCGGATGCAGTGGCCATTGGATCGACGTTGCAGAACTACAAAGGTACCAATAAAATAAACCGGTGAGTCTTTAAAGAAAGGACTTTATTAATTTGTGTATATATAACAAGTGCACAAATAAGAAGTGTCCTCAAATCCAATTGCCTATATAGATGTTATACACACACATATAGATGACGTGTCTTATTGCTTGATGCAAAAGCATATATCGTTTTTACCGTCTCTTCGTCAATTTTTTTGTTTTTTTTTTGTCAAGTAAAATTTATCAAGTTAAAATTTTCGTACATTTTTTTGTCAATATACTTGTTTTTAATTTAAAGTCAAATAATTTAAATCAAATAGTTTATATGAAAGATTTGGAGTCAATAGTATGCTACAATACATTTTAATAAAATTGTTAATGAAATTATAAACTCAAAAGATAAAAATATGTGTTTGAACTAAGCGGGAGCAGTAAAGGATGAGGATGGTAGGATAGGGAAGGGCGATAATGGCGGAAAAAAATTAGGAAGTGAACGAAGGCAACATACGGGGCTATTGAGGCGAGTAAAATAACCATGGTAGGGAGGGTAGGAAAATTTCTCGCAAGCTTCATCACACCTAGACGTAGAAGACTGGGATGCAAATTTTTTTGTTGCGACCTAAAAAGGGTCAAGTCCCACACCCACCGACAAGCTATAGAGGGAACTTGCATGCCAGCACCGACCGAACGACAAGATAAATCGTCGCTACAACAATGGTTATCTTTCTTTCAGCCAGTCGATACTAAATTCTCCCAGGACTACAAAATCTTTCTTTTGGTCTGATAGTGCATAAGCATTGAAAATTCCTCACAAAATGTGTGTTTTTTTTTTTAAATTTTGTGATCTATAAACTCCAACCACAATTAACGAAAATGAACCAACAGTAACTGAGCAAACTAGTCACCATGTCCATATTTTTAGAGTATTTTTTTTGGAAGCCCCAGCTTCGGCAGCATTCTTTTTCTAAAAAAATCGCCAACTTATCTGAGGCCACCTGTGCGATGATATGAGACAATATAAATCTATGTCTCCTCCTCTGTGCCATGTTTATGTAATATGGCTTTCTTTCTATGTGTCTATCTGTCTCTCTCTGTTGTATTAATGACTTGCTCTGTCCCAGCCGATGGTCTCAATCGCCAGTGCTGTACTGTGATGTCAATGTCAATATATAAATTATAACACCACTTGTACGCCTTGATATGCTATTACGACTCTGTACAGTATAACACGCCACACGGTTTCTTCAGACTTACAGTTGGTTGACAAACACTTCACTTTTATAGCTTCACCAGTCATAACCAACATCAATATTTAACCCAAAATGTTTGTTCGCTATCAAACAATTATTGCACTTTTAGTTCGACACATGGTTCTCACCACATATCGCACACATACGAATTTCCGTGACCCTCAAATCAACAACCCTCCTTGATCCGACGAGCTGATGCCCGACCATTCACAAGCCATGCACTAGCTGCTAAACATGGGACAGCAAAACTTTTCTTCGTTCCTTCCAATCCACACTCTATATAAAATAAACACTTACACAATCGTTAAATCCCATTTCGTATTAGGCTCAACAACAACAAAGTCCAGAACAAAGCGATGAAGATTATTCTAAAATGCAGTTATTATACCCCAATTAATTGGATACACTCGACTTTCAGTGGGTAGACATCAGGGGAAGGATATTAATCCATACAGCAATATTTGTGTTCAATAAAAAACTTTTTTTAAGTTTTCTCGCAATATATATTTTTTTTGTTATAACATGTGTCCAAACAGCTTTAAGCACTTGATTGTAAATTAGCTACTTCTTATTAAAATTAAGTTTCGAATAGCTACCGAGCAACCAGTCAATTTCTTTTACAAAGGGAAAGATATTTTTTTCGTGAAAATTTTCTACCTCGAGATTTTGATTGATTCTAACATTACTATCCTTACATGTCTCTCCAGCCTAAACTACTTAACCGATTTACTTAACACTTCGTATCCAGCGTTTTTTTGGTCATCATTCTAGGCCATTTTTTGTTTGCTTAAAGCCATGTTAGTACTGGTACCTGCCATATAAAAATCATACATCACCTCAATTTTCTCAAAAACGGCTCTTACGATTTTGATTAAACTTCTTGTAAAGTATAAGCATATTAGTTCCAACAAAACTGCATACCCAGTTTTTTTTTTCGAGAAAATCCATATAACGGATTTTTGCATATAAGCCATATTAAAAATCTTGTAAATTTCTCGCAAACTATTTGGCCAAATTGAATGAAATTTAATGTTTTACGGTTTTCATGAGTTCCACATAATTGGTTTTGGCCCAATTATCCCTAAACGGAATTTTCAGTTTTGGCTTATAACGGGAAAGCATTATTATTCGCATGGACACTGATTTTTTTCAATTAGGGAACAAACGTTCGTATAATCACATTTCAACATTAGTTATATCATTTTTAGCATCATTAAGCAAAATAAATATAATTTTGTATTTTGGCCAAATTGTTAAAAACTTCAAATTAACTCGCTGTGAAAGAGAAAGTTGCGTACGACCCAGTCGTGCACTTACCACTCGTTTTCAAGTTCTTTTGATTTATTTTCTACATCCGACTTCCATTTAAATTTTAAGAAAGCTGTTTCGTTTCTTCGTTTATATTGGAAATCTACATGAATTAATTTGTTTGTTTTATTTGCAGCATCAAGGAATTATTATAATATAATAATTCCTTGATGCTGCTATTCTACTATTCTATCAGTAACAAAGATATATTATATCTTTGTTACTGATAGAATAGTACTTGAGGTACACCTGCTATTATTGCTTTGAGTTCCAAATATTCGTTCATATTTCTAGACTGAAAGAGTCTATTCCTAAATAAGGGCACGAGAATTTTATTTAATTGTTCAGGCAGAACTTAATTTGTCTTAATTTAAATTGAAAGCCTTTACGTCACACGTTATCAAAACCTCCAAGGCAAAACTCCAAGAAATACACAGCAAATTTGCTTTCTTTCCAAAGCCTTTTCAATTACATCAGTAATTGTATGTAGTTGGTCCAACGGGGTGTAAGAAACTAAGCAAGCAACCTTTCCAAAACGTTTGAAGTGGTTGGAAGAAGTGAACTGGGTCTGTAAAGTGAATGTTATTTCATTCGGTGATTTTCCTGGTTTTAAGATGATTTGCAGATAAGTTTCTACTGCAGGGTTATTAAAATTTTGTTTGATAGTTGTTCAACCGATTTAAACATGTTTTACCTTGATGAACACATGTTTTTGTGCCATCTTTCGAGATTTCCATTTTTGTCTAACAAAATCTTTTATTTCCCGTGGGTACTTAATATTATAGCGCACTATAGTTCAATCGACGCATCATTGCATTCATTGAAACATGACTCTATGAAAGCATTAAAGTCGTTTTCCATCATTCGATTGTCGCATCGATCGCTTTGGGGTTGGTGTTTTGAGTGCTGTTAGGCGCTTACTTGGAGCTGTTGTTGAAGAATTTGATGTTGTTTTCGTTGAAAATAAATTGCAAATTGATGTGTGTGTTTGTATGGCGATTTTAATTGCGGTCAGAGAGAAATAAACGATTATAAGTTAATGCCAATTTCACTTTCATCTGAAGTTGATATTATTCGTTATTATCTTATAACTTAAATCAAATTAATTATGTATATAACTCATTAAATAGACTACTTGAACTAATATTTTGTTTTCGCATCTCAGTTAAAAGTTTGTTTTCTTGTATAAATTCGTGTATTGTTATTACATTCTTTGGATATTATTTTTGAAAATTTATAAACGGAAACTGAAAACGTTAACGATTAACAATCTAGTGAACCTAAAGATATCTTTTCTGATTATTTTCAAGCCCCCTATTAGTAAACAACGAATAACGGTCAGTTAGCACTAACACATTTAACTTGTAATTCATATGAAAAAAAAAAAAACATTTGTGCAATGGATGACTTAACTCAATTTCGTGTATAAGGAGAGGATAACTTTTAATATTTGTGAGATGACGCTTTTAAATTCAAAAATATTTTTCTCAATGTTTTTCAACAGGGACGCTACAAAAGCTGAGCGACAGGGACAGCAAACGACGCCATATTTCTTGCCGCTCTTTTGACATTTCTCTTCAGTAAGGTTTGCCATTTTATGATGGAAAGATATACGATCCAACAACGAGTCGAAATTTTTAAAATTTACAACCGAAATTCGGAGTCAGTGGCCTCAACGTTAAGAGCGCTACGTCCAATTTATGGTCGTCATAATCGTCCTAGCAGATCAACAATTGAGCGTCTATTGTTAAAATTTGAATCCACAGGCACAGTACAAAATGTTCCCGTGCCAGTGAGACAAAGAAGTGTGTCTCTCACACGTCGTTCTCAAGCGTTGGGCATCTCTGTGACGTCGTTGTGGCGAATTTTGCGAAAAGATCTTGGCCTACATCCTTACAAGATTAAATTGACGCAAGAACTGAAGCCGCTTGACCACATGAAGCGTCTTATGTTCGTGAATTGGGCTGAGCAACAACTTGAAAATGATTCGGATTTTCATCGAAAAATCATCTTCAGCGATGAGGCTCATTTCTGGCTGAATGGCTTCGTCAATAAACAAAATATGCGGTATTGGCCAGGCACAATCCACACGTACTCCATGAGTCATCATTGCATCCCGAAAAAATTACGGTTTGGTGTGGTGGCGTCATTGGGCCGTACTTCTTCCGTGATGATCAAGACCGGCACGTTACTGTGAATGGGAATCGCTACCGTTCAATGATAACCGAATATTTTTGACCCCAATTGGATGATATGGACTTGGAGGACATGTGGTTACAACAGGACGGCGCCACAAGCCACACAACGAATTCCACAAACAATTTATTGGAAACCAAGTTTGGAGAACGTGTTATCTCACGAAATGGTCCAGTCGCTTGGTCGCCTTGGTCGTGCGATTTGACGCCGTTAGACTATTTCCTGTGGGGCAACGTCAAGTCTATGGTCTATGCCAACAATCCAGCGACGATTGATGAACTTCGTACGAATATCGAACGTAAAATTGCAGCAGTATCGGCCGATTTATGCTTAAAAACCGTCGAGAATTGGGTTCAGCGTCTGGGCTTCTGCAAGCGTGCCCGTGGTGGCCATGCTAAAGAAATCGAGCACCATACATAATGGCATCGAACGTACTATCACAGTAGTAGAGAATTTCATTCATATCCAATGCTAGTCTAATGCGTGAACAAAGAAAAGGGTCGGAAGCAAATTTTGCAGTCGCCACTGCACCGGAGGTTGAAAGTCGAATGACGAAAAAAAAGGAATGCCCAAGGAAAAGTGAAGAAATTTCCCCCGTGAGAGTATAACACGCAGCTGGTTAGATGCTGCCGGCTCGACCGCTCAGCTGAGGTGGGTTCGAATTAAAAAGGGGGCGCCACACAATCTTTTTTTTTGAGGAATTGTGAAACCTGGATAATTATCTGACGGTGTTTCTGAAAAAGCAAGAAGATTCCGAACGAAACTATATACGGGGTTAGGTGACGTTATAAGAAAATAATTTATTGCTGCACAAAAGCAAACAGCTGAACATAAAATAAAATTATTTAAGAGATATTTGAAGATGGGAAGTCTGGAATATAAAATGGCCCACTCTCGCGTCTATTCCCGGAATTTACCAAAATGGCGTCGAACAAGGAGGTCGCGTGTCCCGTATATATTATTTCCGGGATTTTCGTAACGGAATGCCAACGAATCTATTTTAACGATTCTCAATTCGGGTTCACTAACTTTAATAACTCTATCGCAAGCACTATACTTATCTTCTCTTCCTTTCCTCTTTATCTCCTACGCCCTTCCTGGCGTTCTCCAATTTCTCCTTGTCACTCAGGGGGCCTAGCCTGCCGCTAACTCCTTATGACTCTGCCTGTCTGTTCGTTCTTTTTCCAACTTTTCTGTTTTCCCGACAACTACGGGAATTCACACTTCTAATCAAAAAACTACAAAAAAAACTCCTCGATCCGACTTTTTTTTTTTAAACTTTTCGTACACTCCGTTGGTTTCGCTGGTCAACCAAGAAGAGGTTTTTCTCTGACCACCTTCTTTGTTTTTCACAAAACGGTCCCACTCTCTCTCATTCAGCCAATAGCGGGCCCAACTTACGGCTTAATTTCTACCCCGCTACGCTACTTTGCTGGAGTGGGTTGCCGTTTCCCGCTATTCTCTCTTTCTCAGTCTGGCGTTCATTTGTGAATTCGCTTGTAACCTGGGAAATTTCCTCGGGCCAAACGTCCCACTGAATGCATTCAGACCACACACATAATTTCCCTCGTTTGTTCGTTGCACCCTGCAACAATCAACGAGAGCGCAGACACAATATTTATCTATTAAAATTCGATCGAGGATCTGTTTCGCGGCACTTGTCCCCACGAATTTAACAACGAAATTAAATCGAAACCCCAAGGTTGGAAAAAGGAACCCGCAGACA
This sequence comes from Rhingia rostrata, assembly GCA_949824845.1. Taxonomy (NCBI): domain Eukaryota; kingdom Metazoa; phylum Arthropoda; class Insecta; order Diptera; family Syrphidae; genus Rhingia; species Rhingia rostrata. Next base: position 73,882,112 of record OX463757.1, on the reverse strand, counting down.
TGGATTAGTGCTTAGGATTTACGCTTAGGGCAATTACCGCCTAAGTGCCCATTGTGTTTCGAGAGCGAAGTTTCTAACAGGAAGGAAGAGGTATAATAATATCGCGGATAATTACCGTCCGTTGGTATTTCGTGCAGATTTTGGGGTTGGGGAAATTTCGATAGTGTGCCATTTTTTTTTTCCATGATTATTTAGGGTTTGCTCTTGGCCATATATTTCGTTAAATTTAATCGTCGGGGTTCTCTGGCATTCAGCCTTTTACCCTTTTGCGTGCGCTGCTTAAATCAAGCGTCGGTGGGCTTTTGCGCATATGTACGTAGTCGTGTCGGTTCTCGTTTGCAGCTTGAGACCGCCTGTCTCTTTCGCGTCCCTCAGACCGTCCGTCTGGCTCCATACCTGCTTTGTTGCCTTCAAGAATGGGTGGTCGAGCAAGAGCGCTGGGTCGTAAACAACCAAGTACACTATTCCTTAACCGTTCTCCAAGAAGGGCAACGGGAGGAAGAAACGTGAAGGGGCGAAGAAGTGAAGGGGTTGAATATGGGGTGTGGCGGGGAAATCTTTTTGCCGCGTTATTTTAACGCGACAAACTCCATCCTTCCCTCCCAAAGAGGCGAAACTGACTGTTCGTAAGAAAAGTCGAAGTAAGTAAAAGAACAAAACTACTACACAAACAGAAAACATTAACTTCTCCATCGCACTCTTGCGAGAGGTATTTTACATCACAGAGCTAAAAGCTCTCAGTTACTCTTTGCGTAACAATCCTGTTACGCGACTAATCTTCTTGTCTATCTTCAGGGTTGTCGCAGTATGGCTTGAGGTCTTTCACATTCCATGTGCCTCGATCATTGCCCTCTTTATCCTCTAGAGTATACGTCCACATCGATACTCTTTTTCGAACGCGAAACGGACCAGCGTAATTGGGGGCCAGTTTAGATGTATAGTAGTTAGCGGCGTTTGACAAAATAAAATTTCGTCTCCAGACTAACTCATTCGGGAAGTACTGAACGTCTCTCCTTCGAAGGTTGTATGTTGTCGCTGCCTTCTTGGTTGCCGCTTCTAATTTGTTGCCTTTTTCTACCCTAAGCTTTCTAAACTGTTCCTCAATATTGCTCGTATTAATGCTCCTATCTAGCGGTATGGTGGTTAAGGGCGTTCGTCCGAAAGTCACCATGCCTCGACCAAAGTTCGCATAATACGGTGTGTTCTGTTGTGTCGATTTGCTTTCGCAAAATGTGTTTTTTTTTATTTAATAAAAAACGAAAAACGAAAAAAAACGTTTGATGTACGTTATAATGTTTATTAGTTATGCGACTTGTCCGGTTGGATGTTACGAAAGTTGTTTTTGTGACATTAAATGTGTACATAGAAAAAGTTGACATTTTACAATTTGACAATTTGATTGTTTACATTTTTATTTGAGTTGTTTTGACGAAGACATTTGTTAACATGTAACATTGAGTTATTTTTTAACATTTTATATTATTATTTTTATTGAATTCTAAACATTCTCCGCGCCTGTGAACGAAGTTCGCAATTTATGAATCCAGGCCTTCGACTTGGTCTTCTGGAACACCCTCAATTTGTTTTCTTCTACGTCACTGCCATGTGGTATTGTGTTGTCACCCTTGGGGTTTTAATATCGTATTGGGACAATCGAACTCATGGTACAGCAACATCATAGGAACATGAAAGTAGAACAATTATTAGTATTATTTGTTACAATAAGTTAAACAAGGACAACATCAAATTTGCACATGTAACATATAGTGAAAATAAGACAACATGATTGATATGAGCGCACTTGCTCAACGTTGTAATAAATCGGTGGTAATCTCTCCCTGCTTTCCTTCCTCTTTCGCAGCTTCCCATACGCCAAGTGCTGTAATTTATGCTGATGCCGATGTTGTAAACAAATTTTTTTTGTCTCATTGATGGTTACCACTGATAACAATAGTGGAACTAGTGAAGATGAATTAGTCTGCATGCTTGCATTGTCGTCGTGGTTTGCTGCTGCAGTGTCGCGAATTTATATTTTGTTTGTTTAAAGTTTTTTTTTTTTTTTGTTATGATTTAAATAGTGTTTTGTGTTTTTATTATATTAAATGTTTTGTGTCGAGTGAGTACAGGTGAGTTTTTTTTGTTTACGTAGTTTTATCATTATTGATTAATTTTGTATTTTTGTGTAAGTTAAGTTTTTTTTTGATTATGCGTTGGGTTCCGCATGTGAGCCAAAAGAGTGGGGGTTGGGCTGCGTTTTCGTGGGTGCATTAAGCAAAGCTCGTGTCGTCCACCGGTATTCTTTGTAGGTTGTTAGGATTTTGGTGATTTTTTGCACCACCTACGAATTTTCGGTTTGTTTTCATTTTCGCGATCGCGTGCGCGTATATGTGTGTGTTTGAGTATATTTTGTGCGTTATTTTTGTGATATGTCAAATCGAAATTGATTAGTTTATAATTTATTGTGGTGAAGACAATATTTGTGCAAAAGTTATTTGAGTGAACATATAATTTTTTTTTTTTTTTAATATTTTAGTGCAGAATTGTTCATTCAAATAAATTTAATTATGTACAACAATTTGTGATTTTGTGTTGATTATTTATATGTACCTTTTTTTTGTTGATAATTATATGTAATTTTGTGTTGATAATAAGTTTGTGTCAATTCGTAATCGTTTGTGTTGTTTATGAAATTTTGTGTTGAGTATTATGTTGTCCATATATTTTAAATTGTGTTAATTTTAAGTTTTAGATTTTAAGGAATTGTGTCGAAAATAAATAGTTCAAATAAAGAAAAATTTTTTTTTTTTGAAAGAAAGATTATTGTCTGTTTATATTATTTTGTTTTTAGATTATGGTTGTATTTTCGCTGTTTGTGTTTGAAGGCAGGTTACAAATCTTTGTGATAGGTCGTTTCATTTTTCCCGATTTGGTTTTCAACGTTACCACGCGGATTAAATCGTCTTCTCCAGGATGTGTTTCTTCGATCCTAGCAAGGATCCATTGTGATGATGGAACTCGTTCATCTTTTACGAGAACTAGGTCGCCGATGTGTGGGGGCTCGGTTATTTTCTTCCATTTTGGGCGTTGCTGCAACCTTGAGAGATATTCGCTGCTCCACTTTTTCCAAAAAGAGTCCACCATCATTTGAATCTGCTTCCATCGGTCGAGGTAATTCATTTTTAATAGTGATGTGTCTCCCTGCGGTACATTGTGGAGCGATTCTCCGATCAAAAAGTGGCTTGGTGTGATAACATCGAAGTCTTCCGGATTGTCTGATTGTGGGCACAAAGGTCGTGAATTCAGACACGCTTCTATTTGTGCTAGAAGGGTGGTGAGTTCCTCGAATGTAAACCTTTCATTTCCCACAATCCGTTTTAGATGGAACTTTACTGATTTCACCCCGGCTTCCCATAAACCTCCGAAATGAGGAGAAGCGGGGGGAATGAAATTCCATTTGGTTCCCAAATTGGCAAGATTTTCGGCAACTTCGATCCAATCTTGTTTTGCGTTTTTGAACATTTTATTTAGTTCGTTGTTTGCTCCCACAAAGTTAGTACCACAGTCGCTGTAGATGTTAGCACATAAACCTCTTCGTGCTGTGAAACGTCTATAAGCAGCTAGAAATGCCTGCGACGTGAGATCAGAAACTAACTCGATGTGGATAGCTTTAGTGGCCAAACATATGAATAAGGCGAAGTATCCTTTGAAGGTTTTTGCAGCTCTTCCTTTCCAGGTTTTCACTTCAATGGGTCCAGCGTAATCAACGCCAGTGTTTAAGAATGGTCTGGCTATTCTTACTCGAGGCGCAGGCAAATTTCCCATTAGCTGCTGCATTGTTGCAGCCTTATGCCTATAACAGACAACGCAGCGATGAATCCATTTGTTAACACTTCGTTTTATGTGTGGAATCCAAAATGTTTTGCGAATGTACATTACCATTTGCTGAATTCCGCCGTGATAAGTTTTGTCATGAGCGTGTCTTATGACCAGGTCAGTAAAATGGTGATTTGACCTAATGATTATGGGGTGTTGTTCATCATAACTTAGCAAAGCATTCTGTAAACGGCCACCGACACGTATGATACCTTCTGCGTCGATAAAAGCGTTGAGACTCTGTAATGACTTCCCAATTGTTTTTTGTTCCTGGTATTCTTTCAGCTCCAGTAAAAACATTTTCTTTTGAGAAGCCTTTACTGCTAATTTGGTTCCTGCTTGTATATCATACGGTGTCAAGGGACCAAATTCTCTACTTTCCTTTGACTTTCTGCAATTAGAGATAAAGCGTTTACAATAAGCTAAGATTCTAATGACTTTAAGGTAATTTGAATACTTGTGTATAGTATCGTTGATTAAACCCATGTCTTCGTCGTTTAAGTTGACTAATGCGCATTGTGTTTTGATGGCGCGTTTTTCCTCATCGGTATCGTTTGTTGTAGGCTGTGTTGGCACCTTGAAATCCCATCGATCCCGTAGATATGCAGGTCCTTTCCACCATAAATCCAACGTCTGCATTGCGGATGGCATCACTCCTCGAGAAGCTAAGTCCGCTGGATTATGATGAGTTGGTACATGCTTCCAAACACTGCAATTTGTTAGACGCTGAATTTCGGATACCCGGTTGCCGACAAACGTTGTCCACTTAGAAGGAGGAGCTCGAATCCATGACAGGGTAATTGTTGAGTCTGTCCAGGCGTATGTCTTGACAGACGTTATTTCTAGGACATCAACAGTATATTTAAGGATCGAAGCTAGCATGACCGCTCCACATAACTCAAGTCTTGGAAGACTCACCGTCTTTAGCGGTGCCACTTTGGTTTTCGACATCACTAAGTGCATATGGATGTTGTTGTTTTCATCCAAAACTCGAACATACACTGCTGCCCCATAAGCTTTCATAGATGCGTCACTGAACCCGTGAACATCCATAGCCTTAATGGACGCATGGGTATTAATCCACCTAGGTATCTGAACGCGTCCTATCATTGAAAGTTCTTGTGAAAATGTTGTCCACTCGTCCAAGATTTCAGCTGGAATCGGTTGATCCCAATCTAGCCCTTTCCACCACAACTGCTGCATAATAATTTTTGCTTTTATTATACAGGGTGAAATCCATCCAAGTGGATCAAACAATTTGGCGATCGACGAAAGCATACTCCTTTTTGTGACGTTCTGGACATCCGTTTGGAAGTTCTGAAATGAAAAAGAGTCTGAGGAGGGAAACCATTTAATTCCTAGGGTTTTGACATGTTCGATGGACCCTACTGGAAGTTCAAAACCTATCTCTCTGTCACTTTCAGAAATATCATTTAAAAGATCCATGGTATTGCTTGTCCACTTACGGAGATTAAAGCCAGCGGTTGCTAACAATTCACGAGCCTCATCTCGAATCTTTCTAGCGTCTTCGACGGTATCTGCTCCGCTGATCATGTCGTCCACATACATATCTTCTCTAACTGCCCTTGCTCCTATTGGATATCGATAACTTTCATCCGCTGCCACTTGATGGAGTACCATTATCGCTAAATAAGGAGCGCTTGCAGTTCCAAAGGTCACAGTTTTGAGTCGATATGCTTTTATGGGTGAGGTTTGTCTGTCACGCCAAAAAATCAGCTGGTAGAAACTATCTGGATAGCTTACAGATACCTGTCGGTACATCTTTTCGATGTCGGCCGTGAATGTGTAACGATGTTTTCTCCATCTAATTATGATGTCAATTATGTTGCGCTGTAATTTGGGACCCACATGTAAATGGTCGTTTAGGGAGGAACCATTTGACGACTTCATCGCAGCATCAAAAACAACTCTTAACTTTGTTGTAGAGCTTGCTTCTTTGAAGACTGCATGGTGCGGCAGGTAGTAATGTCTGGGTGTTTTTAATAACTCGTCTCCAAAATCCAATTCCTCCATGTGATTTAGTGTTAAATACTCGTTTATACATTTTGAATATTCCGCCCTTAGTCTTTCATCGTTGTGGAATCGCTTCTCCAAATGTTCCAGACGTCGAAGAGCACATTCCTTGCTGGATCCCAATGCTGGAAAATGTCCCTCCTTGAATGGCAGTTTGACTTCGTAACGTCCGTCTTCCCTACGTATTGTCGATTTGGAAAATTCTGCTAAACATGCGATGTTTTCTTCTGAATCACGAACCTGGAACGGAATCTCTTCGATTTCCCAAAACCTACGCATTTGCGAATCTAAATCTACCAGTTTTGTAAAGCCAACAAAGCGCTCTGGAGTTTCAACTGGAATATTCCCAAAGACGATCCAGCCGAATTGAGTTTTCTGTGCAACAGGACCAATTCCTTCTTGACTTCGCAATATCTCTGGAAGGATGATATCAGCGTAGATTTCGCTTCCGAACAACAGATCTATTGGAGCTGATGCATAAAACTTAGGATCTGCAAGCGTAAGACCTTTCAAATGGTCCCAACTGTGAGGTTTCATGCGATGGGCCGGAAGAAGCCCAGTCAGCGACTTAAAGACGAATGCCTTCGTAGCACCATCCCTAACCCTGACACCTCAACAGAAGTTCTGTATTTTTTAAGTTTTAAAAGTTGGGCTGCTGCTTGTGTAATAAAGGATGCTTCAGATCCAGAATCGATTAAAGCACGTAAGTTGTGAAACCTACCATCAGCTGATCGTACTCTTACAACAGCTGTAGATAGTAATACCTGAGTGTTTTGGTATACCTGAGCTGTATGACACGCCGATGCATTCCTACTAGTTGTGGGTTGCTCACTAGATGAATGGAAAGTAGGTGCATTGATGTTAACAGAATTCTGCAACGCTTGCACATTACCAGGAACATGCTGTTGGTGTGTGTGCATATAAGTATTCACTGGTCTTGACTGTACCGATTGATTGTTCGCCTGATTGATGTGCAAGAGCGTGTGATGCCTTTGACCACAATAGTAGCAGCTCTTAACACTGGGACATTCACGTGATGAATGACTGTATGCGAGGCAGTTGTCACAAACTTTGATTTGGCGTAGTGTTTGAAGACGCTGTGATGTATCCATGCTTCGAAAACGCTTACATTTCCTAAGAGAGTGCTGACCTTGGTGACACACCTTACACTGAAAGCTTTGCTTATCCTGCGTGTTAGTATGAAACACTTTCTTGACTTCTGACTTCGTCCAAGGCTTCGCAAAAGGTTTATTGTCTTGCTGGTCAACTACTTCAAGTGTCCTAAACCTAGTCTCCAGAAATTCATTGAACTGCGTCATAGATGGCAACTCTCTTGAACTACCAAGCCGCTCTTCCCAAAGTTTCTGCGTAAAAGATGGCAGCTTTTGAAACAAAAGGTAAATCAATATGGCGTCCCACTTGTCAACAGGTAAGCCCAAATTCGCCAAAGCGTGAACACATTCCTGTGAAGTGTCCAATAAATTTTTAATTCCGTTTGCAGATTCCTTCATCAAAGACTGTTGGCTGAGCAAAAGTTTGAGCTGCGCATTAACCAATATGCGCTTATGGTCATAGCGAGCTTTTAGTAGTTCCCAAGCTTTGTCGTAATTCCCAGAATCGAGAGACAAATGCTGCAAAAGGCGTTCAGCTTCTCCAGAAACACTGGATTTCAAATAATGGAGCTTTTGGATTTCGCTCAACGAGTCGTTACTGTGAATCAGTGAATTAAAGAGATCGTGGTATGATCGCCATGAAGTATATGAACCAGAAAAGGTTGGTGGTTCGATACTAGGAAGACGTAATGGCTTACTAAATGCTGCACATGTACCATCGGCAGCACACGACGAAGCACTAAGATTGTCAGCAGTGCTCGTTTTTGATGATTGCTTGTTAAGTGCATCTAATAACTCACCGCGGTACATAAGGTATGTTTGCTGTACTTTTTCATACACTTTAACTAAATCTTCCTTTTTTAAATGCTCTTCTAGCTTACCGGAACCCATTATCTGCTCATGGTAACCCCTGGCCACATCAATATTGGACTGCAGTAACATTAAACAGCCGTCAATATACGTTGGTTTCTTTAAATCATCATTCAACCCCATAAAATTTTGGAAATCGCGCTCCAATTGCGCCAAAATACCAATTTGCAGCTCACCGAAGGACATTATTTTAGTTTAAATTAAGTTTAGTTACTTAAAAGCAACAAAATATTTAAGAATTGGACAACTCACTTTGATTTCCTCTTTGCAATTATTGTTGTAATAGTGTTGAAATTGTCCTCAATCTATTGTAACTCTGGAGCAAATTTATTTCACGACGCGAGAATACCGATTTATACTCAAAACAACACACAAAATTGATACAAAAAAATGTTCTTAATGTTTAATATCACAGTTCAAATCTCAGTTTATGTTGATAGTAGAAAATTCTTTGTCATGAATCGTTGTACATACATTTAACAGACAACGGACCCTTTTAGTATATAAAGGATTGTTCAAGAACAAAGGAATTTAACCGGAATTAATAAAACTGTTTTGTAAAAAACTGTCGATTTTGACGAACAAAGGATTTGTACATATATGTCAATACTGTTTGTTTCACTAGACAAAGGTTTTGTACATAACACAAGAAACTGTTTGTTAAAACACAAATTGAAATTTTAATGAATATGATTTTTTCGATAACTTTAATGAAATATTATCCGACTTCCGAAGGACCAAATGTTCTGTTGTGTCGATTTGCTTTCGCAAAATGTGTTTTTTTTTATTTAATAAAAAACGAAAAACGAAAAAAAACGTTTGATGTACGTTATAATGTTTATTAGTTATGCGACTTGTCCGGTTGGATGTTACGAAAGTTGTTTTTGTGACATTAAATGTGTACATAGAAAAAGTTGACATTTTACAATTTGACAATTTGATTGTTTACATTTTTATTTGAGTTGTTTTGACGAAGACATTTGTTAACATGTAACATTGAGTTATTTTTTAACATTTTATATTATTATTTTTATTGAATTCTAAACACGGTGATACTCCTAAAACTTCGTGCTAGGCCGTACGTATACTGCACGCTACCTTGGCTAGCTGTAAGTCCCAAAACCTATGGCTTTCTGACACATACGCTCTTAGCGTTGTCTTTATAATTTGGTTTATTCTTTCCGCCGGATTTGCTTGCGGATGGTAATGCGCTGTATACCTAATCGTGGACCCATACCCACCGCAAAGAGTCTTAAGCTCCTTACTTCTAAACCGAAGGAACCCCGAATAACAAGAAAACGTTGTCTTCTAATTCCCTACAGACAGATTTGGCCGTCGCCGACCTTAACGCAAACAAAAGTGGAAATTTAGTAAAATAATAAACGACCGTAAGAATGTATATAAAACCCCTACTCGATTTAGGTAGTGGACCAACAAGATCGACAAAGATCATCTCCCATGGATGACTTGTCCCCAGCCGGCTTTTTGTTGACCGGTTTAACACTTTGGCAAACTTTACAGCACCTAACATATCTTGTAATATCTGACCGCATCTTCGGCCAATAATATTGCTCTGCTATCCTATGAAAAGTTTTCTTGACACCCATGTGTCCTGCTAACGGATTGTCATGATACATTTTTAAAACCTTAGTCCTATCTGGCTTCGCAACTACAGTTTTCCACTCTGAATTGAGGTCCTGTACTAAAATATGGTTTGCTCTAACAAATTTATACAAAATACCCTGTTCTACCCGCCACGATGGGAAGTCTAAAGGCTTTTGTTGAATCTTTTCGATCATCTTTGCTATCCATGGATCGGAACTGTGTTCTAAAATCCCGGCCACTACCGGTACGCTTCTCGAAAGCATATCTGGCACGACATGTTCCTTGCCTTTCCGATGGATGATCTCGAAATCGAATTGCTGTAAGCGGAGAGCCCATCGCGCTAATCTACCCGCAGGATCTTTCAATTTGATAAGCCAAACCAAGGAGTAATGGTCGGTGATAACCGTAAACTTAACTCCCTCGAGGTATGGTCGCATCTTCTCTATTGCCCACGGCACAGCTAAACATTCCTTTTCGGTGGTAGAGTAGTTTCTTTCGCATCGATTGAGCGACCTACTTAAATAGCATATGACTTTCTCCCCCTCATCAAAGTTTTGACTTAGTACAGCCCCAATCCCAAAATCTGAAGCATCAGTCTGAACGACGAAAGGCCTTGTAAAATCCGGGCACGTCAGGATAGGCGCTGCTACTAAGCACTCCTTAGCTGTTCTGAAGCTCTCTTCACAAGCATCACTCCAACAGAACTTTCTACTCTTCTGAAGCAACTCGGTCATCGGCTTTACCAAAGCAGCGAAATTGGTATAAATCTCCTATACCAGGATACCGTCCCGACGAAGCTTCTGACTTCTTTGACGTTTTAAGGTGTAGGAATGCTTACCATGATCTTAACCTTCTCAGGGTCGACATGCAAACCATTGCGATCAACAATATAACCTAAAAATGTTAGCGAGGATCTGCAAGAATTGCATTTCCCTCGACTAACCTTAAGCCCTGCACCAACTAATCGCCGAAATACTTCCTCCAATATCCCTAAATGCCTTTCAAAAGAGTTGGTTACGATGATGATGTCATCTAGGTAAACAAAGACGTGCGGTTCTAGATCGGCTCCAAGCACGTTATCTATAAACCTCTGCCAGGTCGCTGGAGCATTGCGCAACCCAAATGGCATCCTCCTAAATTGAAACAGGCCTCTATTTGGGACAGTAAAAGCCGAACTTTCCTCTACGGGAATCTGCCAATAGGCCAATTTTATGTCCAAAGAGGAAAGATATTTCGCATCCCTAAGTTTATCTTGTGTTGCTGAAATATATGGGAGAGGATAAGCATCCCTTTCAGTAAATTTATTTAGCTTCCTATAATCTACACAAAACCTATACGAATTATCTTTTTTTCTAATCATCACGATGGGTGAAGCCCATGGACTATTGGATTTCTCTATTACTCCGTCCCTAATCATTTCTTCTAACTCCTTATCTATACGTGTCTGAACAGCAGGCGAAAGCGGATAATACTGTTGCTTAGTTAGCTCAGCATTGGTCCTGATTTTGTGTTCCACCAAGTGTGTACACCCAAGACCTTCCGGCATATCGGTAAACGCCCTATCTTATAAAATTCCCTAACATATGTTTTTATGTCTCATCTAAATCTGGTAGTGCACTTTCTTCTCTTATCGAAGCTAACATACTTTGGTTCGAGAAACTCCATTGTCCTGATGACAAATCCGGGACTATTCCCGATAAGGCCCAAAAATCGGCGCCTAAAATCAAAACAGTGGGAAGACTAGGAATGACGAGACACTCTAACAAAACCGCTTTACCCTGAACTAATAATGGTAAGGAGACAAGTCCTTCGACATCTATTCCTGCACCATCTGCTAATACCACTCTACTAATCGTATTTTTATTGAAACCTATACCTAAATCCTTTAAAATTCTCCAACCATGTCTACAAATTATTGATCACGAAGCTCCTGAATCTAAAAGTCCTAACATTTTAATGCCATAGATGCTTACGCTAACATATGGTATGCTTTCATTGCTGTTTGCTTCAAGTGTAAACCCTAACTGGACAACTTCCCTAAAAGCCGACTGGTTACCAGCAGGCAACCTATCAGATATCAACGGCGCTCGCGACCTGCTGATCCGCGAGTGCGTTGGCCATTTCCCGAAAGATTCGACCTTGAGTTCGAGTTGGAATTTGAACTTGAATTGGAACAACGAGGACAGTTTCTCCTGATTACCCCTTGCCTACCACAACCTACACAACATCTTGGAGCGGAACAGTTACTCGCATAGTGGCCCTATTGGTTGCAGTTGAAACACCTAACAGTTTGGGGGCTTCGACTGACAACCGCCACTACCGGGCATCAACAACGGGTTCTTCCACTACTGGTTACGCGACCGCCACATACGCTAAGTCGGGTTCCAGTAGGGAGGAATAAAGGTATCACAATCAACCCTAACTGCTTCTAACCGTCTACCCAGCACAACAAGGTCCTTAACTGACTTTGGATCAGCAAGACCAAGTTGAACTTGGTAGAACGGGTCCAAGTTTCTTTGGATGATGGTGACCTTTCTTCTCTCCGACAAGGGCTCCGATAACCTCCCAAACATGTTGGACATCGTAGCCACGTACACACCTATGGATTCCGCTTTTCCCTGTGTACGTCGCCTGATTTCCTCCAAAAGAAGATCATCGTAGTTCGGAGGAAGAAATTCAGCCTTTAATTCAGCGACCAGATCTTGTCAGCTTTCCACTGTGGCCCTAATTGCCCTAAACCATAAGAGTGCCTTCCATACGAAGAGATCAACGGCTGATCTAAAAAGGTACTCTTCCGAAACCCCTCTAGACTGTCGAAGTTCCTCCACTCTTTCTAAGAACGCATTCACTGACGAACTACAGCGTTCGCCATTAAATTTTGAGTCCCACTTCTCGATTCTCTCTAAACATCTATCATATGTTGGGAAAGAACGAGATGGAGTTACAGAATCATCGACATTATGTAATGGTGGAATCGGCCTATTCCTAACTGTTATAGAAGGAGAGGCCTTCTCCTCATCTGCCTCTTGAGTGGACTCGCTATCAGTTAGCGTTGCCATCAATTCTATCAACCTATTCCTAAGCTTCATCACTTCCGCAATCTCGCCCGGATCCACAGCCTGCGCACGATCTACCCTACCTACGGCCCATTCAATTTTCGCCATTATTTTAAGGTATTCTCCTGATTTTGGATCGCTTGGCTTCTCTCCTAGAAGACCCTCGATCTCCGCGATTTTTGCTATGACAGCATTCTTATCCTCTTCGAATGAGAACGGGTAAGGTGATCTTCCTCCAAATGAGCCTCGTCGCTCCAGCAATCGTGCCGCTCTTAAGCCTTGCCGCATTGGACCTACGTTGTCCTTTGCTAGACCTCGAACTTCTATTTCGTATTGTAGCTCTTCTTGAGCTAACCGATCAATCTCCATATTCAAAATTTATTTTGTTGTGTTTCTCAAAAAAACAAAATGGAAACCGAAAAAGCTATTTAACCTATCTATTTAAAACTTAAACACAAAGAAAATAGCGAAACCTTAAAGGGAAGAATGTTTAACCTATCTGTTAAAAACTTGAAACTAAACCCTTCGAAAAATGTCCAAAACAGTTGGAATTAAAAATAGTAACCAAAAAAAAAATAAAACGCGTTAAAAAAAATACACACACCAAAAGGTTATTAAACCTTGTTAAAAAAAACTTAAAAAAGGTAAAATAACAACCCACTAAAAGAATCAAACCGTTAAAAGAACCAAATCAAGAAAAAAATTACACACGCCAAAAGTTATCAACAATAAAAAGTGAAAATAAATCCAAAAAATATCTTCAATAAATTAAAATAAGTAAAAGTTATCAAAAAAGAAATGCAGAAAATAATAGGAATAATATTTGTTAAAAAAAATGTAAAATAAAAAAATCAATCACCCAATCAAAAAAAATTAAAAATTTGGTAAACTCAAATATAAAATGTAGGTATGGTCACCCCAGGCACACGAAATGTCAGACATCCGAAAAAAATTGCAGCTACGAGAGAGCGAACCAAAATGGGACGAGTCTAATGTGTGAACAAAGAAAAGGTCGGAAGCAAATTTTGCAGTCGCCACTGCACCGGAGGTTGAAAGTCGAATGAAGAAAAAAAAGGAATGCCCAAGGAAAAGTGAAGAAATTTCCCCCGTGAGAGTATAACACGCAGCTGGTAAGATGCTGCCGGCTCGACCGCTCAGCTGAGGGTGGGTTCGCGGGTATTCAACTAGATTGAATTAAAAAGGGGGCGCCACACAATCTTTTTTTTTGAGGAATATAATTGGATAATTATCTGGCGGTGTTTCTGAAAAAGCAAGAAGGTTCCGAACGAAACTATATACGGGGTTAGGTGACGTTATAAGAAAATAATTTATTGCTGCACAAAAGCAAACAGCTGAACATAAAATAAAATTATTTGAGAGATATTTGAAGATGGAAAGTCTGGAATATAAAATGGCCCACTCTCGCGTCTATTCCCGGAATTTACCAAAATGGCGTCGAACAAGGGGGTCGCGTGTCCCGTATATATTATTTCCGGGATTTTCGTAACGAAATGCCAACGAATCTATTTTAACGATTCTCAATTCGGGTTCACTAACTTTAATAACTCTATCGAAAGCACTACACTTATCTTCTCTTCCTTTCCGCTATGTCTCCTACGCCCTTCCTGGCGTTCTCCAATTTCTCCTAGTCACTCAGGGGGCCTAGCCTGCCGCTAACTCCTTATGACTCTGCCTGTCTGTTCGTCCTTTTTCCAACTTTTCTGTTTTTCCGACAACTACGGGAATTCACACTTCTAATCAAAAAACTACAAAAAAAAACTCCTCGATCCGACTTTTTTTTTTTTTAAACTTTTCGCTGGTCAACCAAGAAGAGGTATTTCTCTGACCACCTTCTTTGTTTTTCACAAAACGGTCACACTCTCTCTCATTCAGCCAATAGCGGGCCCAACTTACGGCTTAATTTCTACCCCGCTACGCTAATTTGCTGGAGTGGGTTGCCGTTTCCCGCTATTCTCTCTTTCTCAGTCTGGCGTTCATTTGTGAATTCGCTTGTAACCTGGGAAATTTCCTCGGGCCAAACGTCCCACTGAATGCATTCAGACCACACACATAATTTCCCTCGTTTGTTCGTTGCACCCTGCAACAATCAACGAGAGCGCAGACACAATATTTATCTATTAAAATTCGATCGAGGATCTGTTTCGCGGCATTTGTCCCCACGAATTTAACAACGAAATTAAATCGAAACCCCAAGGTTGGAAAAAGGAACCCAACGCTTAGGGCTTAGGGCAATTACCGCCTAAGTGCCCATTGTGTTTCGAGAGCGAAGTTTCTAACAGGAAGGAAGAGGTATAATAATATCGCGGATAATTACCGTCCGTTGATATTTCGTGCAGATTTGGGGGTTGGGGAAATTTCGATAGTGTGCCATTTTTTTTGTTTATTTAGGGTGGGCTCTTGGCCATAGATTTCGTTAAATTTAATCGTCGGGGTTCTCTGGCATTCAGCCTTTTACCCTTTTGTGTGCGCTGCTTAAATCAAGCGTCGGTGGGCTTTTGCGCATATGTACGGTGTCGTGTCGGTTCTCGTTTGCAGCTTGAGACCGCCTGTCTCTTTCGCGTCCCTCAGACCGTCCGTCTGGCTCCATACCTGCTTTGTTGCCTTCAAGAATGGGTGGTTGAGCAAGAGCGCTGGGTCGTAAACAACCCAGTACACATCTCCAAGAAGGGCAACGGGAGGAAGAAACGTGAAGGGGCGAAGAAGTGAAGGGGTTGAATATGGGGTGTGGCGGGGAAATCTTTTTGCCGCGTTATTTTAACGCGACAAACTCCATCCTTACCTTCCAAAGAGGCGAAACTGACTGTTCGTAAGAAAAGTCGAAGTAAGTAAAAGAACAAAACAACTACACAAACAGAAAACATTAACTTCTCCATCGCACTCTTGCGAGAGGTATTTTACATCACAGAGCTGAAAGCTCTCAGTTACTCTTTGCGTAGCCCTCCTGTTACGCGACTAATCTTCTTGTCTATCTTCAGGGTTGTCGCAGTATGGCTTGAGGTCTTTCACATTCCATGTGCCTCGATCATTGCCCTCTTTATCCTCTAGAGTATACGTCCACATCGATACTCTTTTTCGAACGCGAAACGGACCAGCGTAATTGGGGGCCAGTTTAGATGTATAGTAGTTAGCGGCGTTTGACAAAATAAAATTTCGTCCCCAGACTAACTCATTCGGGAAGTACTGAACGTCTCTCCTTCGAAGGTTGTATGTTGTCGCTGCCTTCTTGGTTGCCGCTTCTAATTTGTTGCCTATTTCTACCCTAAGCTTTCTAAACTGTTCCTCAATATTGCTCGTATTAATGCTCCTATCTAGCGAGCGGTATGGTGGTTAAGGGCGTTCGTCCGAAAGTCACCATGCCTCGACCAAAGTTCGCATAATACGGTGATACTCCTAAAACTTCGTGCTGGGCCGTACGTATACTGCACGCTACCTTGGCTAGCTGTAAGTCCCAAAACCTATGGCTTTCTGACACATACGCTCTTAGCGTTGTCTTTATAAT
Source organism: Rhingia rostrata (assembly GCA_949824845.1). NCBI lineage: Eukaryota > Metazoa > Arthropoda > Insecta > Diptera > Syrphidae > Rhingia > Rhingia rostrata. Next base: position 73,866,042 of record OX463757.1, on the reverse strand, counting down.
TTGGTTTATTCTTTCCGCCGGATTTGCTTGCGGATGGTAATGCGCTGTATACCTAATCGTGGACCCATACCCACCGCAAAGAGTCTTAAGCTCCTTACTTCTAAACTGCGGACCGTTATCACAGATGACAAATTTAGGAACCCCGAATAACAAGAAAACGTTGTCTTCTAATTCCCTACAGACAGATATGGCCATCGCCGACCTTAACGCAAACAAAAGTGGAAATTTAGTAAAATAATCAACGACCGTAAGAATGTATATAAAACCCCTACTCGATTTAGGTAGTGGACCAACAAGATCGACAGAGATCATCTCCCATGGATGACTTGTCCCTACCCTTTCCGTCATCAACCCAGCCGGCTTTTCGTTGACCGGTTTAACACTTTGGCAAACTTAACAGCACCTAACATATCTTGTAATATCTGACCGCATCTTCGGCCAATAATATTGCTCTGCTATCCTATGAAAAGTTTTCTTGACACCCATGTGTGCTGCTAACGGATTGTCATGATACATTTTTAAAACCTTAGTCCTATCTGGCTTCGCAACTACAGTTTTCCACTCTGAATTGAGGTCCTGTACTAAAATATGGTTTGCACTAACAAATTTATACAAAATACCCTGTTCTACCCGCCACGATGGGAAGTCTAAAGGCTTTTGTTGAATCTTTTCGATCATCTTTGCTATCCATGGATCGGAACTGTGCTCTAAAATCCCGGCCACTACCGGTACGCTTCTCGAAAGCATATCTGGCACGACATGTTCCTTGCCTTTCCGATGGATGATCTCGAAATCGAATTGCTGTAAGCGGAGAGCCCATCGCGCTAATCTACCCGCAGGATCTTTCGATTTGATAAGCCAAACCAAGGAGTAATGGTCGGTGATAACCGTAACCTTAACTCCCTCGAGGTATGGTCGCATCTTCTCTATTGCCCACGGCACAGCTAAACATTCCTTTTCGGTGGTAGAGTAGTTTCTTTCGCATCGATTGTGCGACCTACTCAAATAGTATATGACTTTCTCCCCCTCATCAAAGTTTTGACTTAGTACAGCCCCAATCCCAAAATCTGAAGCATCAGTCTGAACGACGAAAGGCCTTGTAAAATCCGGGCACGTCAGGATAGGCGCTGCTACTAAGCACTCCTTAGCTGTTCTGAAGCTCTCTTCACAAGCATCACTCCAACAGAACTTTCTACTCTTCTGAAGCAACTCGGTCATCGGCTTTACCAAAGCAGCGAAGTTTGGTATAAATCTCCTATACCAGGATACCGTCCCGACGAAGCTTCTCCCTTCTTTGACGTTTTTAGGTGTAGGAATGCTTACCATGATCTTAACCTTCTCAGGGTTGACATGCAAACCATTGCGATCAACAATATAACCTAAAAATGTTAGCGAGGATCTGCAGAAATTGCATTTCTCTCGACTAACCTTAAGCCCTGCACCAACTAATCGCCGAAATACTTCCTCCAATATCCCTAAATGCCTTTCAAAAGAATTGGTTACGATGATGATGTCATCTAGGTAAACAAAGACGTGCGGTTCTAGATCGGCTCCAAGCACGTTATCTTTAAACCTCTGCCAGGTCGCTGGAGCATTGTGCAACCCAAATGGCATCCTCCTAAATTGAAACAGGCCTCTATTTGGGACAGGAAAAGCCGAACTTTCCTCTACGGGAATCTGCCAATAGGCCGATTTTATGTCCAAAGAAGAAAGATATTTCGCATCCCTAAGTTTATCTAGTGTTGCTGAAATATATGGGTGAGGATTAGCATCCCTTTCTGTAAATTTATTTAGCTTCCTATAATCTACACAAAACCTATACGAACTATCTTTTTTTCTAATCATCACGATGGGTGAAGCCCATGGACTATTGGATTTCTCTATTACTCCGTCCCTAATCATTTCTTCTAACTCCTTATCTATACGTGTCTGAACAGCAGGCGAAACCGGATAATACTGTTGCTTAGTTGGCTCAGCATTGGTCCTGATTTTGTGTTCCACCAAGTGTGTACACCCAAGACCTTCCGGCATATCGGTAAACGCCCTATCTTATAAAATTCCCTAACATTTGTTTTTGTGTCTCATCTAAATCTGGTAGTGCACTTTCTTCTCTTATCGAAGCTAACATACTTTGGTTCGAGAAACTCCATTGTCCTGATGACAAATCCGGGACTATTCCCGATAAGGCCCAAAAATCGGCGCCTAAAATCAAAACACTGGGAAGACTAGGAATGACGAGACACTCTAACAAAACTACTTTACCCTGAACTAATAATGGTAAGGAGACAAGTCCTGCGACATCTATTCCTGCACCATCTGCTGATACCACTCTACTAATCGTATTTTTATTGAAACCTATACCTAAATCCTTTAAAATTCTCCAACCATGTCTACAAATTATTGATCGCGAAGCTCCTGAATCTAAAAGTCCTAACATTTTAATGCCATAGATGCTTACGCTAACATATGGTATCCTATCATTGCTGTTTGCTTCAAGTGTAAACCCTAACTGGACAACTTCCCTAAATGCCGACTGGTTACCAGCAGGCAACCTATCAGATATCAACGGCGCTCGCGACCTGCTGATCCGCGAGTGCGTTGGCCATTTCCCGAAAGATTCGACCTTGAGTTCGAGTTGGAATTCGAACTTGAATTGGAACAACGAATACAGTTTCTCCTGATTACCCCTTGCCTACCACAACCTACACAACATCTTGGAGCGGAACAGTTACTCGCATAGTGGCCCTATTGGTTGCAGTTGAAACACCTAACAGTTTGGGGGTTTCGACTGACAACCGCCACTACCGGGCATCAACAACGGGTTCTTCCACTACTGGTTCCGCGACCGCCACATACGCTAAGTCGGGTTCCAGTAGGGAGGAATAAAGGTATCACAATCAACCCTAACTGCTTCTAACCGTCTACCCAGCACAACAAGGTCCTTAACTGACTTTGGATCAGCAAGACCAAGTTGAACTTGGTAGAACGGGTCCAAGTTTCTTTGGATGATGGTTACCTTTCTTCTCTCCGACAAGGGCTCCGATAACCTCCCAAACACGTTGGACATCGTAGCCACGTACACACCTATGGATTCCGCTTTTCCCTGTGTACGTCGCCTGATTTCCTCCAAAAGTAGATCATCGTAGTTCGGAGGAAGAAATTCAGCCTTTAATTCAGCGACCAGATCTTGCCAGGTTTCCACTGTGGCCCTAATTGCCCTAAACCATAAGAGTGCCTTCCCTACGAAGAGATCAACGGCTGATCTAAAAAGGTACTCTTCCGAAACCCCTCTAGACTGTCGAAGTTCCTCCACTCTTTCTAAGAACGCATTCACTGACGAACTACAGCGTTCGCCATTAAATTTTGAGTCCCGCTTCTCGATTCTCTCTAAACATCTATCATATGTTGGGAAAGAAGGTAATGGAGTTACAGAATCATCGACATTCTGTAATGGTGGAATCGGCCTATTCCTAACTGTTATAGAAGGAGCCGCCTTCTCCTCATCTGCCTCATGAGTGGACTCGCTATCGGTTAGCGTTGCCATCAATTCTATCAACCTATTCCTAAGCTTCATCACTTCCGCAATCTCGCCCGGATCCACAGCCTGCGCACGATCTACCCTACCTACGGCCCATTCAATTTTCGCCATTATTTTAAGGTATTCTCCTGATTTTGGATCGCTTGGCTTCTCTCCTAGAAGACCCTCGATCTCCGCGATTTTTGCTATGACAGCATTCTTATCCTCTTCGAATGAGAACGGGTAAGGTGATCTTCCTCCAAATGAGCCTCGTCGCTCCAGCAATCGTGCCGCTCTTAAGCCTTGCCGCATTGGACCTACGTTGTCCTTTGCTAGACCTCGAACTTCTATTTCGTATTGTAGCTCTTCTTGAGCTAACCGATCAATCTCCATATTCAAAATTTATTTTGTTGTGTTTCTCAAAAAAAACAAAATGGAAACCGAAAAAGCTATTTAACCTATCTATTTAAAACTAAAACACAAAGAAAATAGCGAAACCTTAAAGGGAAGAATGTTTAACCTATCTGTTAAAAACTTGAAACTAAAAAAAACTAAACCCTTCGAAAAATGTCCAAAACAGTTGGAATTGAAAATAGTAACCAAAAAAAAATAAAACGCGTTAAAAAAATCAAAAAAAAATACACACACCAAAAAGTTATTAAACCTTGTAAAAAAACTTAAAAAAAGGTAAAATAACAACCCACTAAAAGAATCAAACCGTTAAAAGAACCAAATCAAGAAAAAAAATTACACAAGCCAAAAGTTATCAACAATAAAAAGTGAAAATAAATCCAAAAAAGATCTTCAATAAATTAAAATAAGTAAAATTTATCAAAAAAGAAATGCAGAAAATAATAGGAATAATATTTGTTAAAAAAATGTAAAATAAAAAAATCAATCACCCAATCAAAAAAAATTAAAAATTTGGTAAACCCAAATATAAAATGTAGGTATGGTCACCCCAGGCACACGAAATGTCAGACACCCGAAAAAAAATTGCCGCTACAAGAGAGCGAACCAAAATGAACCAAAAATGAATCACACATTCACACACCAACAAAATATATGTAGCTTGTGTATGCACCGAAAGCGCGAAACACAAGCGAAGAGGGAAACAAAATGCAAGCAAAGCACCTACTTGGATCCACTGGGTTTTCTTCACACTTTCACAGTGAATTTACTATATACGTACGTATGTACATATATCTCACATCAACAATTTGCCACCTGAAGTTGTTTTTGGGTTTTCTTTCGCACAAAGCCAATAATAAACGCACCACTTCTATAAGAAAAAAAAAACAAATCAAAAGTAAAAAGCACAACAAAAAAAATCAACCACTTATCTTAAACACACGATCACCAGGGAAAAGCAACTTCATATTGGAAATGGGGCACAAATGCGTGAACAAAGAAAAGGGTCGGGAGCAAATTTTTCAGTCGCCACTGCACCGGAGGTTGAAAGTCGAATGAAGAAAAAAAAGGAATGCCCAAGAAAAAGTGAAGAAATTTCCCCCGTGAGAGTATAACACGCAGCTGGTTAGATGCTGCCGGCTCGACCGCTCAGCTGAGGGTGAGTTCGCGGGTATTCAACTAGATTGAATTTAAAGGGGGCGCCACACAATCTTTTTTTTTTTGACTTATGACTCTGCCTGTCTGTTCGTCCTTTTTCCAACTTTTCTGTTTTTCCGACAACTACAGGAATTCACACTTCTAATCAAAAAACTACAAAAAAAACTCCTCGATCCGACTTTTTTTTTTTTAAACTTTTCGTACACTCCGTTCGTTTCGCTGGTCAACCAAGAAGAGGTTTTTCTCTGACCACCTTCTTTGTTTTTCACAAAACGGTCACACTCTCTCATTCAGCCAATAGCGGGCCCAACTTACGGCTTAATTTCTACCCCGCTACGCTACTTTGCTGGAGTGGGTTGCCGTTTCCCGCTATTCTCTCTTTCTCAGTCTGGCGTTCATTTGTGAATTCGCTTGTAACCTGGGAAATTTCCTCGGGCCAAACGTCCCACTGAATGCATTCAGACCACACACATAATTTTCCTCGTTTGTTCGTTGCACCCTGCAACAATCAACGAGAGCGCAGACACAATATTTATCTATTAAAATTCGATCGAGGATCTGTTTCGCGGCATTTGTCCCCACGAATTTAACAACGAAATTAAATCGAAACCCCAAGGTTGGAAAAAGAAACCCGCAGACATGGATTAGTGCTTAGGATTTAAGCTTAGGGCAATTACCGCCTAAGTGCCCATTGTTGGTCGAGAGCGAAGTTTCTAACAGGAAGGAAGAGGCATAATAATATCGCGGATAATTACCGTCCGTTGGTATTTCGTGCAGATTTGGGGGTTGGGGAAATTTCGATAGTGTGCCATTTTTTTTTTGATTATTTAGGGTGGGCTCTTGGCCATAGATTTCGTTAAATTTAATCGTCGGGGTTCTCTGGCATTCAGCCTTTTACCCTTTTGTGTGCGCTGCTTAAATCAAGCGTCGGTGGGCTTTTGCGCATATGTACGTAGTCGTGTCGGTTCTCGTTGGGGTGTTTATTCTACCCATTGTTGGCTGCTAGGGTTCTCGTTTGCAGCTTGAGACCGCCTGTCTCTTTCGCGTCCCTCAGACCGTCCGTCTGGCTCCATACCTGCTTTGTTGCCTTCAAGAATGGGTGGTCGAGCAAGAGCGCTTGGTCGTAAACAACCCAGTACACTATTCCTTAACCGTTCTCCAAGAAGGGCAACGGGAGGAAGAAACGTGAAGGGGCGAAGAAATGATGGGGTTGAATATGAGGTGTGGCGGGGAAATCTTTTTGCCGCGTTATTTTAACGCGACATAAATAATATTATTTGAACTATGTATTTTGTTATACTCTTTATTATTTTATTTTGTCATACGTATACCTGGATGGTATTATTTTAAGCACTTTTTAGTAAAGTGCCGATTGCAGTTTCATCGCATTAGTTCCCATGAAGGCTTGCCCTCTAACGCAACTGAAGTTTCACCAATTCTAACGTTCGGGTTAGTGAACTTTCACCTTGAATTTCAGATTATACATACAGTAGAACGCCGATTATCCGAATTAATTGGGACCGGGATCGATTCGGATAATCGGAAATTCGGATAATCGGACATAGACTGGTAATAAATAAAAACGAACTGTCACACATAGAATAAACTTTATTAAATTTAACAAACTCAATTCTACAATATGTAAGTATGTAGTGCACTAGAGATAGAGAGAGGGAGAGCATCAGTGCCGCGGCAGATGATATACGAAACCCCGTGCGCTCACTTGAACATCTCGATCAGAGTAAGTTGCCTCGAAGTTGAAGCGCGTTTCCGTGCGGCAAGGTCATGCAGGCGCCGGACGGCAAGAAGTTGTACACCGTCGCATTCGGGTTGCCGCTCCATCCACTTCAGGGCGTTATCGAAGCACGTAAACGTTTCGCTGTGAGATGGTACACTTTGGTCTTGTGCCTCTTCCCTTTCGGTCTCACTGTCGTCCTCTTCATTATCCTGTTCGTCCATGGCACTCGCTGCGATTTCATCGTCTGTCTGTATCTGGAACCCTTGATCGTTCTTATCACAGTGCAACCATTCTTCCATATCAGCGACATAACACTCCGAACATCCCGCGATTTCATTAGCCATGTTTACAAACTCTTCTACTGACGGTAATTCATGATCGTCTTCAATAACTTCAGCGGTTGATTCTCGTTCTTTCGCTTGCTTTTCTAACTCGAGCTGCTCTTTCGTTGATGTGCCGTTTATTTTATTCCAAGCTCGTTTCAGTGAAACACTTTTAACCATGTTCCAGGAATCTGCAATCATGTAGCAACAGTCTTTCAAGTTGATTTTTTTGTACGAATCCAAAACTCGTTCTTCGTCGTTCTCTTCTACGAAGCAACTGTCGTGTCTGTAAAGGCGTTTCGTGCACTCAATCACACCCTGGTCCATGGGCTGCAGCAGACTTGTGACGTTAGGTGGTAAAAAGAGACACTTAAATTTCCCTTCTTCTCTCACGAGAAGCTCAAGTGATGGATGCGTTGGTGCATTGTCAATAATTAGCAAGACTTTTCCCTTTTTTCCTGTTTCACTGGTAACTTGACTACGTTCTTAAAAGCCCTCGGCTTCTTTGCTTTGCCAATCAATAATAGAGGAAGGCGATGAGTACCAGTAGAGTTAGCGCAGACCATTATGGTGACGCGATCTTTACTGACTTTGTGGCCGGGAGCACTCTGTTCTCTTTTAGATGCTAGGGTTTTTCTCGACAAAGCTTTCCAATTCAAACCAGTCTCATCAGCATTGTAAACAAGATCAGGGTCGTAGTTTTCAGTTTCTTTTTTAAAGGTGTCCACAAATTTATTAGCAGCTTCACTATCAGCAGAAAGTTTTTGACCAGCAATATCCAGTTCCCGAATACCGTGCCTATTCTTGAAATTGCGGATCCATCCAGTGCTTGCCTTAAAACCAGCTACACCCATTTTTCCACTGAACATTCGCGCCTTTTCACATAAAATCGATCCTGAAATCGGTTGTCCAATAGATCGTTGCTGCAGAAACCACGTAAAAATAGCATTCTCAAGCTGTTCATCCTTTGCCTTTTTCATTACTTTTCGCGACAAACATCCATCATCAGTTTCCAATGCAGTCACAAAACTTAAAATTTTTTCACTGTTATTTTTAATATCAGTTATTGTAGCTGCCCCAAACCAAATCTATCTGCCAGTACCTTTCCCGCCACACCTTTTTTTAACTGATTAATTATTTCAACTTTGACCTTTAGTGATAGGACGACACGTTTCCGGTTTGCACTCATTTTGGTTATTCACTTATCATATAACCGTTCAAAACAGCGATCTTCACAATGAGAGAAAGAGGAGCTCACTAAGGGTGATTTTATTCACTCGAAGTTGAACACAACTCGGGGATTTTTATTCTCAACTTGAGAAATTGTTTTTATTCACTCAAAGTTGGCACGCTCAACTTTGGATATTCCGAAGTTGAGAAAACTGAAAGTTGATCAACTTTGGATTTGCTCAACTCCCCGAAATAGTAGAAGTTGTAGAGCAAACTTGGGAATTTTAACGTCAAATGTCAGATTTTTTTTTCTCATTTCTGTTTTTGACTGTGCGAACATCAAATCAAGTGGCGAAAATAATCAAATATTAATTTTTAAAACTTAAACAATGTATCGTTCAAATTATTTTTGGGAGGATTGGCCATCGTCTGATTCGGGCAGCGAAGAAAACGAGCGCAATTTGGTCTGTGAAAGACGTCAATATAAGATGCTACCACGTGTTGGACTCGAAAAATGGGACGACCGCGACTTCATATATCGTTTTCGCATTGCCACCGTGCATCATATGTTGAAACGAGTGTCGAGAGCAATTGCCAATCTTGCGCCACAATTTATTCGGATGCCGGAAACGCAATTGGAACTGCTGAGCAAAATTCCCTCGAACTATTGGCGCGATTGATTGTACGCATATCCGAATTCAATCACCAGGTGGAACTGACCCAGAAAATTTTAGGAATCGTAAGGGATGGTTTTCCCTAAACGTTCAAACGGTTTGTGATGCAAATTTAAAGATAAACGATATCGTCGCTCGTTGGCAGGTATAGCTTACATGAAAAATAAACATTTCAAATCGGTTTTAATTTTGTATGTATTTTCCTTAATAGGGCTCCACTCATGATCAACGCATTTTCAACCTGTCGAGTTTGAAACAACGATTCGAAAGAGGCGATTCAAGCAATTTATTCTTGTTGGTGATTCGGGTTACACTAATACAAACTATCTTGCGACACCTTTTCTGAATGTCACGAACTCCGTAGAAAATTTATATAATGAATCGCAGATTCGCACTCGCAATTGCGTAGAACGTTCGTACAGCATTTGGAAAAGTCGTTTTCCAGTGTTGGTCACTGGCTTAAAGTGCAGAGTGGAGACAGTTGATTACAATTGCTTGTGCTGTTCTCCACAACGTAGCTATTGACGAGAATGAATCAGAACCACCACCGGAAGTGAACGGATTGTCCGATATGTTAGCCGCCACATATGTTCCTTCGGCTACGCCTTTGCAAACAACAGCAGCACCCACTAACAATGTCCGCTCTCGATTGGTTCGCACATATTTTCAGCCGATTTTAGATCAAGCTGAAAACAGTCCAATAAATGAAGAAGAATGAATGAGAAATATAAACAAACGTGAAAAATGTATACTTTTTTACATAATTTATTTAAAAAAAATGGTATCTTCTAATGAACTTAATCACAAAAATATTCTTTTTTTGCTGCTGCTGTTGGGAGTGATGATAACGTTCCCATCGGATTTGATGGTGTGTGACTGAGCGACACGATTTCAACGTCCTTTCCTCTATTTAAAGCGGCCAAACGAAGACGATGGAACTCTGTGTCGTGAAGTAGTTGAGCCTTTGACCGCTGTAATTCGATGGCCGAACGTTCTCGATCCAGTGCAGCTCGATCCCGATCAAGTTCAGCCCGTTCTCACTCGAACTTATACCGCTCTCTCTCACATTCCAAAATTTCTATTTCAATTTTCTGTTTTTTTGTTAAATGCTGCTGCTTTTGCTCTGATATTTTTGCTGGTTCCGATTTTGATTTGCACCGGCGGTTGTTCAATAACAAATTCACCGGTTTGCGCAGTTTGCTTGGATTCATTCTCTCCCAAGTACGGTCAACAGCTGCACCATCTTCCGACAACATTTCACCAACAGGTTTTTGCAGATTTGTTGCAGTTTCAGCAGTTGCCAGAGCATCAGCACTTGAACACTGCTGATGAGTCGGATTCGCCATCGCATTCATGTCGTCGGAAAACAAATTATTATGATTAGCATCTCCTAAGTAGTATGAGCCATCATCGACGGAAATCTCATCAAAAACATCTACTTCTATCATACTCATACCAGGAGATGCTAATTTGCGGCTGGCGGATTGCAGTGCCAATTGGTTGGCAATTGTCACATCGCTATCTCCGGCAGTTGCAGCAAGACCAATAGTAGAGGGCATTATAAGCTCAGCTAACTTTTTCATTGGTTCGCTTAGAGGGGCAAGTTCCTTTTTGGGTGGACCGCCACCGGTCTTTTTTGCGTCCTTTGAAAAATAATACGCCCGATCTTTTAGCGTCTGTTTGATTTTCTGGTATTTCTCACGCAATGACTTGACAGCTCTTTTCTGTACAAATGATAGAGATAAAGGAATAAAGCAACATAAATTGAAGAACTGGTCCGCACTTTGACTTTCTCGTTTATTGCAAATTTGTTTTCATCCGAGAAAGCTAAAAATACAAATATGGATGCAGAAACTTACCCGCCCGGGGAAGCAACATTGAATGATTTTGTTATTTTCTCCCACGCCTGCTCTTTGTCGCGATTTGTGGCACCATCGGTTTTTTTATTTTCTATTATACCACGGTGTTCTAAAACATTGGTAACTAGCCAATCCTCCTCCTCATGGGTATATACGATTTTTGGCTATTTTGTATTATATTTTTTTTCATTTTAAAACGAATCACACTACACAACGAAAATAACGCTCGAAATACAAACCGTAAGTTGAAACTGTCATATTATGTGTCATGTGTCACAAATATCCCAGGGATATTTTACAAACTGCAAGTAGGCGAACTTTTGAATTTCAACTGCGAAGTTGAAAATAAAAGTAGTGAATAAAAACAATTTTCAACTTCCCGTTCAACTCTCGAGTTGAAATCAACTGCGAAGTTTACCAACCTCGGAGTTTTCGGTAAGTTGAACAATAGTGAATAAAACGACCCTAACAGTAATTCAATGTTATTGAGTTGAAAAAAAAACAAACGTTGCGTTTCACGGAAGCCGCGCGACCCAAAACATGTAGTGTCTTGCCTCTAGCTTTCAACTATAACAGTTGAAAAATATTTGGACTCCAGCGAGTTTCAACTTGTGACAACAAAACAAAACAAAACAAAAATTACATTACTTACTTACAGTGCTTGGTTTTGATTTTTTATATTACGCTTAGGACCGATTCGGATAATTGGCGATTCGCTTAATCGGCGTTCTACTGTATATACATTTTTTTGCTAGTCTATGAGAACTGTATGTGCTTACTTGTGTGTTTCCATTTCCTAATAATGCCCTCTATCTTTATATTTCTTTTCCGTTTTAACCTTTTTTTTTAGGAATGAGAAAATCGATTTGCTTCGTATTGATTCCGCATTACGTTAGAGCGAGAGAGTGCATTGTGTTAGCCGCTGAAAATATCTCCATTTGTCTAGGTTGGTTAGATTTTTATCACCAATGTTCCTCTCTTGAATTGTGTGCATTAATCCCCAAATCAAAACATGGTCTGGGGTCAGAACTGCCAAATCCTCCGTATTTGATGGCATGGGGCATAGTGGCTTCGAATTAAGACACTCTTCAATTTGTGTGAGTAATATCGCGTACTCTTCAACTGTCAGTTTAGAGGTACCAAAAGTACCAATGGCGTCGAGAAAAGGATTTAGGTTAAGTATTTTGCTACTCTTAGACATGGTGTTATTTGACTTTAATGTTTTGAATAGCTCTTTCGAACTATTTTATTTATCATGAAGTAGTGTGATAATATTTGCGTGAACTCTAGGTTCAAATGAATTAAGTTGGTTTGGTAAAATCCTTCTTGAAGTACAGATTGATTCCCTATTTTCTTGGATTCGAGATTTGTCTCGATTGGTATCAGAAAGATTAAATTTTGTACAAATTTAGGCCCGAATCACAACCGCTGATTGTTTATGGTCTCTTCCGGTAGACGTAGATCCTTCGTTATAACGTGCCTCCAAATCGTGGGGCTGGTGGGCGTTTCGATCTCAGAAACTCAATTCGCAACGAATGTTGTTCGTATTGACGGACTTCCTTTGATCCAAGCTAACGTGATCATGGAATCACACCACGCAAAAACCTCAGGATTCTCAATTTTCAAATTGCATTGTTGAATTTAATAAGGGTAATTATGTATACAAATAATTATATATATATATGTATATTTTAATTGCTTATATAAACCGATATAATAAATTTAGTAAAATTTTAAATTATATGTATAGATGATAAATCGAATGATGTATTCTTTAAATATAATTTAAAATTTAAATAATGTATTTATACCAATAATTTATCTATATAAATATTAAATATTTATAATTTAATAATTATATGAGCCGGAGTCATTTTGCTAACAGTACTGCTCCATACAACTCTAACTTTTGCAGTAAGATTTTAATGGTGCTAATCTAGTCTTTGATGCCAGGATGTGTACGTGTTCCTCATCATTTTTAATGATTCGAGAATAAGACTCCTCGGAAGCTTCGCTGATGCCATAAAGTTGCACCTGATCGGAAATTTCACAATTTATTCAACGTGGTATTTGAATGTCTTCAAGATAAAATTCGTAAACGTTTGCGCTCGAGTTCATATGTCGTTTATATTTACGCTAGTCATCTGCGATATTTGTTCTTATTGTTAACATACGTCCATATCTCGACGACTAGTTCAATATGCCGATATGCAATCTACCACAACTGTCAAATGTACAGTGTTTACATTTTACTTTAAAATAAACTAGATGTTTTTGTACAAAGTTGCTATGTGTTAAAATGTTAATTGAGTTTATTGATGGTCCTCTAATTGTTATTTCTTGGGTATTAAGAGTCTCTTTTGAGATAGGGGTGACGCTAGCTTGTGCCGGATGACATCGGATTATGACAGTTTTAATAGCATCTGTAGGTTGAAAGTTTACATTGTGTGTTGGCTAGTTTTCTTTTGCTTTGAATCCTATCTATGAATCCCAAGCCGATGCATAACTTTCGATCTATTAAATTTTCAAATACGTTATGAAATTCAATCCCATCTTCTGTTTTGCCAGAAAATGGCTTGATGTTAATTCGCAGAAGACAAATATCAGAACACTTAGATTTTGTGATGTTTATTTGCGATATATCAAGATTTGCACTGTTTTCAATTTCAATTTCATCGTGAAGTGTACCACTAAATTGGAGAAATATACGCTTGATTTTTGATATTGCACTACTGATATTTGTTGTATGTAAACTCTTAGCAGATTTATAATTTTCATTTAGTTCTGTTAAACACGCATTAACAAAGCCCCTTGATTTGCGATCGTCGATTTGGTTTTTATACTCTGTTAAATCCGCGGTCAAGTCTTCAAGAATATGATCTAGTCTTTCGACAGACTTGCACAGTTTCGGCATGAATGTATTTTATCACCAACACTTTTTATTAACGTTTATTTAAATTTGTGTTTAATTTCGTACGTGTGCAGGCAGATATAGATGTTATTAAGGTATTTATATGCAAAAAGGTGTAATAAAAGTAAATATATTGCTACATCTGATTGCGTTTACGACTGTAACTTCAGTATCTATTGTTGACTACTAGTTACAGTTGCAGAAGACTTGGCATTGCACAGTTCCTTGCTGTGAATGTTGATAGTTATGGTGCAAGATTCATTCACTCGTTCGTATTGAGTATGTATTTGAACACAAACAATTTTTTAATTTTTTTAATTTGATTTCAACAAAGACTAAGGCTTGTTAGAGGATTGAAACTGCTACATTGGTTTGCGTTTACAACCCCAACTTCAGTATATGAGACTACGAGTTATAATTGCAGAAATCTTTGCGTTGCACAGATCCTAGCTGTGATTGGTGAATGTATTGCACTTTTTTCTTTTTTGTATTGTTGGTGGAATAAACTTTTCCGCTTTATATTCTTTTCACTTGTTTTTAAGCACAAATGAAAATATACTAAGAGTCCCGGTTTCTTTTATAAAGACTCGTTGGACCATTTTCTGAGTTGATTGTACTCAGAAATAGATTTCTCAAGTTGATGACTAAGAATTGGGTAGAAAAGTTGTAGATATTTATACTTACGACAGTCCGGAATGAACCTGGGCCTCAACTAACATGCCTTTATAATTAGCTCGGTCCTTAACGACTAAATGTCATTAATGTTTAAATATAATTTCGGGCATGTGGCCGCCGCGGCTGGTTCCAATAAAGCCAAGTCTAGAGACCCAATTTTCAACCACTTTTTCGAGCATTTGGGGTAGTATGTCGGCAATAACGCCACGAATGTTGGCTTCCAAGTTCCCTAACGTTTCTAGTTTGTTGGCGTAGACGAGCGACTTCACATATCCCCAAAGAACATAATCCAATGGTGTTAAATCACACAATCTTTGTGGCCAATTGACAGGTCCATTCCGATAAATTATGCGCTCAGCGAATGCTTCCTTCAATAAATCGATTGTGACAATCGCATCTCATCCACATTCATGCCATCCAATTCGGGAACAAAAAAGTCGGTTATCATAATATCTCTATACCGGTTTCCATTAACGGTAACTGACTCCCAGCATCATTTCGGAAGAAATATGGACCAATGACTCCACCAGCCCATAGAGCACACCAAACAGTCAGTTTTTGTGGATGTAATGGCGTCTCAAGGTCTCTTGCGGATTCTCTTCATTCCATTTGCGGCAATTTTGCTTGTTGACGTAGCCATTTAACCAACAATGAGCCTCATTACTGAACAAAATTTTGTGATGAAAATCTGCATCGAGATCAGTCTCATTTTTCCAATACACCAAAATTACAACGCATTGCATTTTCTCACGTAAGCCAAGATATTTGCGCAAAATCATCCATAAAGCTTATAGACAAAGCTCCAATTGCTGTGCACGGTGACGATTCGATTCATTCGGGTCGTCTTCAACACTTTGCTCTACAGCGGCAATTGTTTCTTCGGTGCGCACTGTTCGACGTCTCTGCGGATACGTATTATTACATATAGTAAACGTACTGAGAAAACGATCCATGGTTAACCGAATTAATTGCTCTGATGTACGCTTATGCCGACCATCTAATGGACGGAGCTTGCGGTAAACTTCCCGAACTGAACCACTCTTTTCGAAATAAATTTGCACGATTTGCAAGCGTTGTTCATTTGTCAACCTGTTCATGATGAAATGGCAAACCAAACTAAACACAAATGAATTAGAGTTGCACGATTTGACCACGAAATGTCAGTTTATCTCTATTCGAAAAACCAACCTCTAAAAAACACACGTTAGAAACGTGCGAAAAGAGTTATCGAAAAAAAAAATGATTGAATTATGTGAATCATTCAAAGAGCAAAACGAAAAATGGTTGGATAGGGTGACAAGGATGCCAATAGATAGCAAAAAAGTGGTTCACAGTGTTAATGAAATGAAAACAGAAATACACAATGGAGTAAAAAGATTAATGAGTCTAACAAGAACGAAGAAAAACTCAATTACGATGATCGTCTGAAGAGGGTAATATACTTCAAACCAAAAAGCAAACAAGAAAAAAGCAGAACAACATAAGAGGAACGGTAAAATGCTTAAACGTATTCAAATGCAATCTAAATAGGCTTACTGTACCATTTGTTAACACAGGAACAATTATAACAATAAACCAATACCCCAATTAATGCTTCCCATGAGTCTGGCTACGGAATTCGCTGATAGCACAGATTCATCAACATAGTTTCACACACTCCTCAGTAACATCCATTTCAACGATACATGACGCGTGCACACTCCACGCTCATCAACGAGAACACGACACCTGACTCACCTACATTCCAATGCGATCATGACGTCTGCACATTCCGGCGTAGGATAAGCTAGGTGATAATATTCGAACACTGTTAGCTTTAAGTTAGTTCTAATTTTGTATTCCACCAATAAAGTGGCTTCTCCTCAAAAGAAATTAAAAAAATATTTTTTTATTTCAAATAAATATAATTTACAGATAGATAGATAGATAGATAGTTTATTTTGTATATAATTTTACATTAGGTTTGTTACCGCACATTTTACACAGAGATTTAATAACAAGTACTTTTCTTCTGAATAATTGTATATTAGATAATTAGATAACTATGAGAGACAAATATAAGATTGTTTTTTGGAGAAAAATACAAACCAAAACTCCAAATATAAAGAAAAAAAAATTTAATGAAAAAATTTAAAGGTAAAGAAAAAAAAGTTAAAAATTCAAGTAAAAATATGTTATGACTAGCAATATTAAATAAATAAAATTAATTAATTAATTGAAAAATAAATAAATAACAAAAAAAAGTAAATAAATAAATAAATAAATAACTACATAACTAAATAAATAAATAAACAACTTCAATAGTATTTAATAAATAATAATAATAAATAACAATGTAATAAATAACACTTAACATAAAAGAAAAAACAGTTAAATAAATTACAATTAGATAAATAACAATTAGATAAATAACAATTAAATAAATAACAATTAAATAAATAACAATTTAATTAATTACAATTAAAACAAATGCCAATTAAATAAATTAAGTAAGTTAAACAATAACAACAATAGAAAAAATAAATAGAAAATTATATAAAGGACAGATAAAAAAAATGTACATCTAATTCTTTATTAATTTGTGTTCAAAGCATTTATTAAAGGATTATCAGCAAAAGCGCAACGTTCAAAAAAAGTGCTATTGAGTTTAGTAATTCTATTGAATATCAAATCAACATTTGCTTTATTATGCAGATCTCTAGTTGAGTGGTGCCAAGGTAAATTTAACATTAATTTCAAAATTTTATTTTGCGATATTTGCAGTTTTTTTATATGACACTTTGCACAGTCTCCCCATACTTGGCATCCATAAAGTAAAATCGCTTGAAAAATTACCTTAAAAATTATTATTTTATTTTCTTTTGAAAGCA
Organism: Rhingia rostrata; assembly: GCA_949824845.1. Lineage (NCBI taxonomy): Eukaryota > Metazoa > Arthropoda > Insecta > Diptera > Syrphidae > Rhingia > Rhingia rostrata. The sequence continues at coordinate 73,848,736 of OX463757.1, read as the reverse complement.
TCGAATTTTTATTGATGAATGGATAAAGAATTTTAGTAGCGATTAATATTTTCTTTAAAGTTCTTGTAACATGATCATTAAAGGTCAGTTTTGAGTCCAAGTATATACCTAAATATCTAACGTAGTGCTTGCATTGAATGTATATTCCATTTACCTGAATTGGGTTATAAGGTAGGAAACAAGCTTTTCATATTCGCGTGAAAAAAATGGCTTGAATTTTACGCTCGTTCAGTTTTATTTTCCATTTTTTTGTAATATTTTTCAATTAGCATTATTTAAATTACTCTCAATTGAAAGAGAAAACTCATGAGATGAAAATATGGCAGTATCATCTGCAAATATTGCAACAATACAATTAGGTAATTTTGGAAAATCGGATGTAAAAATATTGTACAACACTGGGCCAAGAACAGAACCTTGCGGAACACCACAATAAAACTATACTAAATTAGATACACCACTGTTAAAATGAACTTTAAAACATCGACAAGATAAGAAACTTAGGACTATTTTACAGATATACGAAGGAAAATTGAAACGTATCATCTTGTAAATAAGACCAGCATGCCAGACAGTATCAAAAGCCTTTTCTAGTAAGATCATACCAGTCGATCTTCTAACTGTACGATTTTCCTTAATATAGTTACAAATTCTAAGCACTTGGTGGGAAGTACTGTGATATCTCCTAAATCCAAATTGCTCTATTGGATAAATGTTATAATCACATATAAATTTCGTTAATTTCTCCTTTAGTATTTTTTTCGTAAATTTTACTTCGGTTACTAAGTAAACTGATAGGCCTATAACTCTCAGGATTATCGCTGGGCTTACCAACTTTTATAAGACAAGCAATGCTATATGCCTGATTCCAGCTTTTGGCAAATACTTAAGATATATATTATTTATTTGATCGAGACCTCCAGCTTTTCGTGGTCGTAAAGAATTGATATAGAATTCGATGTCTTCTTCTGTAACGTAAGTAACAGAAAAAAAATGTTTGAATTGTTGTGTTCACTAAATTAGTTGTTTCATTATCACCCAAGTTCTCTGAAACAATATGATTGTTTGCAAAATTCAATGCAAATGCATTTGCCTTCTCAGTATCAGTGAAAAAAGTGTTTCCCGGGGTCCCGTACTCAAGTACGGGAACTTGTTTTTGATTACATTTTACTATTTTCGCAATGTTCCAAAATGGTTTACCATTCTTGTCAAGTCCATGCAATTTTTTATTCCATAACTTATTACGATGGTCTGTAATATGCTTAGAAATTAATTTGTTAAAATGTGTGACTTGTTCTTTGTATATTGGTTGCCGAAGGAAACCTGTTTCTGCTCAGAGTGATTAGCAGTCACTTGCGATTTTGCATAAATTGTTGGCTGAGGAGAAAGTCTTTGCTTTTCAGACATAGCTTTTTCTCTTAATTCCAGATATTTTGATCTGTTTATGCATACAGGATCAGTGGCTTTATGAGAACCCTTGCAATTTGCACATTTGGGTGACGCGTTGTTGTCGCACTCAACAGTCTTATGTGGACCAGCGCAGATGGCACAATACGTTTTAACATGGCAATTCTTTTCCCCATGACCGAACATCTGACAGTTGTGACACTGAGTCAGCTTACCCTTTAGTTTCCTCTGATAGCTCCAATTAATTTGCGTATGGAAAATGGAGCGATAACGTTTTTTTAAATCAAATAACTTAATAGATCCATTTTCTAGTGCAATTAAATAAAATGTATCACTATAATGCTCAAGTTATTTAGTGATCTTCTTTATATCAATGCACTTTAGACCTATTTTAATTAGTTCAGTTTTAAGAATATTTACATCCAATTCACCCATACCGTGCAAAATAACTTTGAAAGCTTTCTCACTTTTAGGGTCGTGAGAGAAGAATTGACAGTTTTCAAGTTTCAGTTTACCGATCAAAGTATTATACGATTCAATAGTTTCACAAATAATTTTAATTCCGATGGATACAATTTTTATGAAATAATCGATAATATTTAAGGACTGTGAATATAATCACTTGATTTTTTTCAATAGTTTTACTGGTGGCACATGCACTTTTTTTGATGAATCGTTTGGTGTAATCACTTCATCCATATCGTCAGTATCACTGTCCGGATGACATTGAAGAGGACTGTAGTAATTCGTACTACTATCTTTCTTCTTACGAGCGCTACTATTAATATTCTTCATATTGAGACACTGTTTTTTTTATCCGAGGACAACCGTTTGTCCTCGGTATCGGGTGATCTTTCGCGTTTAGAAATTTTGATAAATTCATGTAACAAAAAATATTAAAGCCAAAGAAAGTCAGACGTGGGTGTCATGCGCAGACAAAAGCTCCGGGTTGACTAAATAAATATAATTTAATTTAATTCATACAAGGGTTAAAGTTAATATTATTGAAGCTGAATAAAACGTTTGCAATTCGAATTTAGATTTAATTGTGATGTCTGAAACCCACGTGACGGATGACATTGAAATAATGTTAGGTAACTACAAGCCACCTGCCCGATGTAACAGTCAACCCAGACATACAGGAGGGCTATGTATTTATGTTAAAATAAAAAATAATACCAAGTCTAGTAGTGAAAACTAAAAATAACAATTTAACTGTACACATTGCACCAATTTACAGGTCTCCCAGTCCCTTCTGAAAGAGTCTTTTGTGACAAATTCAGAGACTGGCTCGAGGAACTCATAGAATTGACATACTTACTTCCTTAAGTGGCGCTACAGTCCGGAATAAACCTGGGCCTCAACCAACATGCCTCTCCAATTAGCCCGATCCTTAGCCAACTGCCTCCAGTTGCGAACTCGGTTTCTACTTGTGCGCGCTACTCTAGGCGAGGTCTTCCTCTACTACGTCTGGCTGGGAATCGAAGACTCTGCGAGCCGGAGTATTGGTGTCCATTCGTTCTACATGCCCTAGCCATCTTAAACGTCCAATGCGGAGTTTTTTGACCAGGGGCATGTCGCTGTACAGCTCGTATAGTTCTTGGTTGAATCTTCGTCTCCATAGCCCGTCAACGCAAACGGGACCGAAGACTTCTCGAAGAATTTTCCTCTAAAATCGACCAAGGATTTCTTCATCCGCTTTTGAAACGGTCCATGCTTCAGCGCAGTAGAGCAGGACTGGGATGATCAGGGTCTTATATAAGATCTCCTTAGTAGTTCGAGTGAGAGCTTTACTACTGAATTGCCTTCTTAGCCCGAAGAAACAGCGGTTGGCAAGACTAATTCTTCGTTTAATTTCTGACGAGATGTTGTTGTCAGAGTTAATAGCGGAGTCGAGATAGATAAAGTCCCGTACTACCTGAAGGTTATATCTGTCAATGGTGACGTTCTGTCCAATTCGTCGATGTGGTGTATCCTTTCGTGTTGACAGCATATACATACTTCGTCTTGCCATCATTTACTGCTAAACCCATTTTTGCTGTTCTTCGACATTCAATGCTGGTGGTATGGTGTGAATTGCGAGGTTTTGGAATACGCGTTGCGCGAAGGTCATGGCGGTCTCTTGCGATTGCAGTCTTTCGACATTACATTTTTTACAGTATTTCTGGATTGTTGTGGCGTGGTGGATATCCGCATTCTAACTTTGGTTGCAACAAGGTAGTGGTCCGAGTCGATGTTAGCTCCTCGGAATATTCGGACATCCAAAATACTGGATGCGTGCCTCTTGTCTATCGCTATGTGATCGATTTGATTGACCGTTCGTTGATTTGGAGACCGCCATGTCCCCTTATGGATATCGAGGTGAGGAAACTGTGTGCTGGCTATAGTGGCATTTCGTTCCGTAGCCAAGTCAATTAGCCTAAGTCCGTTACCAGACGTGTCGTGTCGTGTAGGCTATGTTTTCCGACAATACTGCTAGATATGTCTTCTCTTCCTACCTTTGCGTTAAAATCTCCCAGCACGATTTTAAAATCGTACTTCGGTAGTCGCTTATAGGTTTTGTCAAGGAGCTCATAGAAGCAGTCCTTAGCTATATCATCTTTTTCCTCCGTTGGGGCGTGAGCGCATATAAGGCTTATGTTGGCGAATTTGGCCTTGATGCGGATTGTTACAATGCGTTTGCTAATGTCTTGGAAACATAAGACTTCTTTCCTAAGTCTGGCACTTATAACAAATCCGCATCCGAAAAGTCGCTGTTTCTGCTCACTATAACACGGTCCGTAGTAGATTTCACAGTTTTTTATCCTCTTTTTGCCCGGCCCATCCATCGTATTTCCTGGATGGCAGTAATTTCTGCTTTGTAGCAGTTTAGGGCTCCCGCTAGTTGTTCGCTTGCACCTCTCACCTCTCCTGTTAAATGTTCTCACGTTCCAGGTGCAGATACGAACGTCGTTTTCGTTTAGCCGTGTCGTCTACAATAAAATCAGTCCTTTCCGAGGCTATTGGTTGCTTCGTAACCGTTCGATTTTTCCATGGTTGGGTACTTAACCCAAAGCACAACCCTCAACCTGGAGGGCCAGTTCCAATTTATTAGATACCCCTAGGACACCGGGCCATCAGTATCCACTACGGGATTGAGAGCTGCCGTTATCCTTTCGGTTCATCCACCACCAATTCCTAGACAACCTGTTGTCCGAATATGTCGAAGCAGCTTGTCTAGATTCGCCTGGGATAGCAGGCTGGGTATTCATTCCGTGCCATTCTGACCTGGCTGTTTATAGTGTTGCTGTTTTTCGTCGCGTTATCAACACTCGCGCTTATCGTTTAGCAAGTCAAATCCGGTTGGATGAGACCAGTACCCGATGGTTACCACTTGGAGGTAAAAAATAAGCACTTGATGTGTAGTCAGAGTTACAACACCGGGCATTGCCAAGTTAAAGCCAATCAGAGTCTACCGCCGTTCTACAAAACTACGACCAAAATTGGCATTGATTGGCTTAATTACTCGAACACCTATGCTAAAGACTTCAGAAACACAACTGAAGTTGAGAACTTATGTAGCAAAATTGTTCGGTTTTTCCATAGGAAAACCCCGGTGTCAATCCTGGACAACTCAATCTGACTCAATCATCGTGAGTCTCCCACGTCCTTTGGGCTTCGCCGACGGCATTTTCTCGTGGACTCCTGTCGTACGTTTAGTGTGACGTTGCTCTGCTGTAAGTCCCCTTATCTCCTTAGGGCTACACCTAACAGAGATGGGCAATCTATTCCAAGAGTGGACTCCTCTGTCGTTATGCCTGTTTTAGGTTGCATCCTCAGGGTTTGAAGGTAGGGTCTTATGTACACACTTCGCCATACCATCAGTTGAAAGTCACCGATCGTAAACTTACGTTGTTGATCAGTGACTTTGGGTGAAAAAAAAATCATACCGCTCAATTAATAAATTTTTATTTTTCCTTAATATTTTTTCCATATCTTATGCTATGGAGGCTAAGGTGTGTACTATATAATAAATAATTTTTTTTTGGATATTAATCTATAATTAAATAGATATTGGATTTAGTTTAAATGAATGCATATGTGCAGTTTTTGTATGTTATGGATCATTGGTTGTATTATTACACAATATTTTTACATTAGCTTCACAAGCAAGATGCGAAGATGCTAAATCAAAAATGTAATGCTGCCCCATTGTACCCCTACATTTTTTCGATCTTAATGAAAAATTGTAATCATCAAAATTATTTTGCTTGAATTTTCGTCTGTTTTTTGCGTTATATTGTTAAAAATTAACGTTAAGAAAAAAACTATGAACCTAAATTAGATCACCTTAAAAGCTTTTTGCTTTATAAAGCGCCTTGCACGGAATAAATACTTAAAGATTTTAAACCTTAAATCGGAAATTCGAAGTATTTAACTTCAAGAAACTTTATATTTATAAAAAGCTTCAACTTTAAATCTATTATATTAAATAATATTATATTAAGGTATGAATTTAAGTTTAAATAGTTGAGGTGGCAACAGACAATTATCAATTTTTTATGCAAAATTGAGCTAGAATTTTGTGAGTTTTTGAGGTACCAACCTTGGCTGAACGTGCCGGCCGTTTAAACTTATCACAGAGCTTAGGACTTAAGCAAAAGAAGAAGAACGCAGAGCTTAACACCGCGTCTCCACGAGTTTACTATCTGTCACTCTTCACAGAAAGAAATAATGATATAATGCTATGAAATGTAGGGTGGGCATTTCCATTGCTTACTATCTCAAACAATTTTACAATGTTAAACAGAAACGACAACCCATAGCATACTATCCATAGTAAGCAATGGATTCAGCAATACATAGAAAGAAAATTTTCAAAGAATACTATTTGAAGTCTCCACAAGCAATTTCCATAGAATGCCACATTGCATTCTATGAAATATTGCTCGTGTAGACCCCGGGTAAGTGACAGTAATATTATGGAAGATATTTTGCTACTGTATTCCCAAAAAGCCAAAAAAAAAAACAATGCTACGCAATACAAACAAACGTTTAAAAACAATTCTTGTTGAGATGGAAATATTTTTCAAACACTTGATTTCCGAGATTTCTGGTTTATCATCTTTTGAGGAGAATACAACATCCAATGATGAAGAAACAGATGAAGAATGTATTGATGAAAAACAATGAGTACCATTTTATTACATAGTTTAATGTACACTATACATTGCATTTTATACGCATATTTCACATTAGTAAAAAAATGCGTATATATACCCAAGAAAATTGATTTATACCCTAATTTGACCGACACAAGCTTAACAAACGTTCTTTTTTCTTTCTCTTACGACTGTACTGCCTGAGAGCGCAATACATTATTTATAATTGAATGAATTGAGAGCACAATAAGTGAGAGCTTTTCGAGGACTCGATATTAGTTCTTGTATATCAGCTAATACCTCGATTCTCGTGTACCTCTGTCGGACGGGTTGAATTCAAATTGAGAACTGTACGAGTATATTGGTGTGGCAGGTTACTACTGGACCACAAGGCATGTAATTGACATTTTATTTTATACAACGATGGCAATTCTGCAATAGTACGAAAACGCATATCTCGGACACGAATGAAGAGTGAAGATATAACACCACCTGAGCAAACAAAACGTCGAAACATAGTGTTACTTCGAAAGACTCTGTTCGTTGATGAACTGACGTACGCGCCACAGATTAGTCCAAGAGCAGCAAGAAATATTGATATAGCAAAATTGATTCAGGGTGCCACCAAAATTTGAAGCAGGGCTCTTAAATTCCGGAAAGTAGCTGGAAGCTGATTCATCAGGCTAACAGTGTATAAATCTAAAGAAGAAAGCTACAAAAAAGGCGTCAGTGAGACAGTTGCCGAAGTGAAGCTACAAGACTTAGTTGCTCACACAATATAGTTATTGTGTAAATATTTTGAACCAGAACTCCAATCAACGCGATGGTGCAGCCCAATTAGTTATGTAAAAGAAAATAATGACATAACCAATGAAGAAAATTCTCCAGGAAAGCATGCAACCAGGATGTGCTTAACCGGTTTTTCTTGACATCTCACCCTTTTCTTAGTAATTTAAGGACAAAAAAAAACATAGCGGAGCCGTGGTAGACAAAGTCCCGTACAACCTCAAAGTTATATCTGCAAACGGTGACGTTCTGTCTAATTCGTCGATGCTGTGTGTGCATATACTTAGTCTTACCCTCAATAACTGCTAAACCCATTTTCGCAGCTTCGTGTAAGCTTGTGGCTCTGGTGTTGGCTTGGGATTTTCGCACAATCCTCTCACAATCCTTGCCTAAATCCCTTTTTGGTATCGAATGTATCGGTGATGTCGTTTCCGACCCTAATGAAGTAGCGAGAATTCTCCATCGTCATCCTGCACAGGCGGACGAGTTTGGGCGCTATAGCAAAACTAGACATGGCTCTGTAAAGTTCGGTCTTCTATATCCTTAACTATATCTCAAGTACGGTATTTCGTTGTTCAAGTCGAAAGGACTATGCGAACATCATTCCTTTTCTTGCTCTCTTTTCTTCTTTCTGAGAAGGCGGTGTGCTTCCATTCTTCTTGCCTCGTCTTCAACTGCAGCTTGGCCTCATTCTTGTCGGAATTTTTTTTTATCAAACCAAGAGATTCTTGCTGGTGGACTGAAGAAACCTAGCCCATCAGTTGCGGCTGCATATTTAGAACATAAAGGTCAGTTATGGTACCACGTTGATCTGTCGACTTTCCCTTTATTCGTTTTCTAATTAAACCATTCAGAGCTGACTATGTAGCGTAGGAGGTTTCTGACATAAATATTAGCCAGCTCACCTAGATTATCAAAGAAATAATGTCCCAATACGGGGAGAGTATGATAAGTTCGGTGCGAAAAAAATTGATTACGGTTTTTAGTAGTGGGGTCAAAAACGAGCATTTTTACTATTTCTATCCCGCCCCGTTTAGGAGGTGGGGGCAATTTTAGAAAAATATGACTTAAAATGAAGATAAAGAAAATAACGGCAATACTTACAATGAAGTATTATCCGGTTTTTGAAAGCCAGAAACCAGTTTTTTAATCCTCAATGTAAACTTACATTGACATTTTTGTCAATAGTTTTTGAAAAATTTGCATGCAAACTCAAAATTATGATAAAAACATATGAGAGGGCTAAAAATTTTATTTTTATTATTTTTTTTTTGTTCTTCTTTTACAGTTAAAATACTTACAATGTATTATCTTAATAACGTTTAATCAATAATGTACATGTTCATTTATTATTATTTACAAAAATATAATTTAGATATTTGTTTATTAAGCGTTTTTCACCAGGGAGAGTAGTTAAGAGAAAGTAAATGACCGATCTGTTGTCTAACGACAAGTGTCGAAAGTACAAAAAAAATAAGATGTAAAATTCATTAATACTAAAAAAAAATATTTAATTAACAAGTGTTGTTGGGTAACAAGTCGAGCAATTTATTATTAAAGTTATTTAAAGAAGTATTTTTACGGAAGTGAATCAATTATATTAAAATTTTGATTATGTTATCAATTGCTTCAAAATCACAGTTAAATGGCCATTTTTAATATTATTAGTGAATGAATTAGCATCGTATTTCAAACGGTAATTTTTTGTACAGCCTAGGGGCTGCTGAAGTATAAAAGTTATGAAAGGTATGAGTGTTATGAACAGGAATGATACCAAGATTTCTATCGCTGCTACGTAATGTGTAAGCAGAAGTAGTGCCGCTTGAAAGATAACCACTTCTACAGAAAAATATTTTTAATACTTTATAGAAATAGAGATGTTTAAGCGGGAGAATACCCGAGCTGACAAACAACGAAAAGCTGTGATTGAAACTTTTTTTCTTCCAGATGGTTCTTAATATATGCTTTTGGGTAACTAACAAAGGTTGTAGATAGTTTTTGTAAGTACCACCCCAACAGATTATTCAATATTGTATTTTGGATTGAACTAGTTCGTAATAAATTGTCTCCAATCAATTTTTACAACAAAGGTTTTTCAAGTGAAACATGACAAAAGTGGTTAACAACAAATATTTTTTCAATGCTGCGGTGTAAACTTTACAGTTCATTTTAGTATCAATTGTTTAGCCAAGATATTTATATTCAGTTACTAGTTCGATGCGAAAACACTTTGGATAACAAATAACGTCTTGAGCATTCGTTGGGACATTTGGGACACAACAAGATACACTACTTAAAGCGAATTTTGTGCAGTCAATGCTATGTTGAATTAAGACTGGAGGATTCAAATCTACAGCGTCTAAATTAAAAAAAACATAACTCTTGATTTTTCGCTAATGACAAGCTTATGGATGCCAAATCAATGTCTTAATAACTCTAAGTCATAATTGATATCAGAAATCAGTTCTAATACTCTGGGACTAGAATATACACAAGCTATGTCATTCGCAAACCCACAAAATGTTCTTTTTAAGTTTAGACTAAAAACATTATTAATATAAATAAGGAACAAAATTGGACCTCAAACTGAACGTTGAGGAACTCCTATATTCATATTTCTGGTTTCACTGAAATTACCACCTATCTTTAACCATTTGTTTTCTATTTTTTAGGTAAGAAGAACCAATCGAGCATAAAACCTCAAAAGCCAGCCTTTTCTAAGTTTTTTAATAATATTGTATATTGTTAAGATTTCAACTACATTTAGGCTTACTTTTATGATAAAGTTGTTGTAGAAACTATTTGACATAGAAGAATACGAATTATCTAGATCTTGAATTATCTAGATCTTGAATTACTTAGTAGACTTCAAAGGAAGATAACGACTAAAAGAAGAAGTTATTGGGTTGAAAACCTTCATTACAGCAATTTTCCGGACAATTAACAGAAGAATGATTGATCCCTGCATTGGAAATAGTATCTAAAGCTATTTGAATGAAGTACTAATTAAAGATGTTTGCTATTTCAGAATGATCAACAATATTCATAGTTCCAAAATTAAGATTTAAAGGAATATGAAAAGTTTTGTTTTTGTAAAATAATTCGTTAACTATGCCCCATTCCTTTTTTAAATCTCCTTTGCCTTTATGGAATTCATCCATATAAAAGTTTTCTTTGCATAAAAGTTCATACTTTTCACGGAATAAAGTGTTCTTAGGGTGTTTCTTACATTTAATCCTGAATTGATTTTTAGAATGGATTTTCTTTAATAGGTATTTAGACATCAATGGCTTGAGTTTTTCCAATTTAGGTTTTTTACTACCAATTACTTTCGAGCTAAGATCGACATAGCGATTTAAAAATAATACAAAAGTATGAAAAGCATTCGAGGGTTGGGATCAGTATAAACTCTTTGCCAGTTTTCAAAAACCAAATAAGAACTAAGCAATTCAAAATTAGTTTTGGAAATTTGCTTATACAAGACCTGTTTTTTACTTTGATTTGACTATTTTCTTCAAATGAAAAATAAGCACGTCATACAATGATATGAATTCTTGAAGTCAGGCAGGTTACTACTGGACCACAAGGCATGTAATTGACATTTTATTTTATACAACGATGGCAATTCTGCAATAGTACGAAAACGCATATCTCGGACACGAATGAAGAGTGAAGGTATAACACCACCTGAGCAAACAAAACGTCGAAACATAGTTTTACTTCGAAAGACTCTGTTCGTTGATGAACTGACGTACGCGCCACAGATTAGTCCAAGAGCAGCAAGAAATATTGATATAGCAAAATTGATTCAGGGTGCCACCAAAATTTGAAGCAGGGCTCTTAAATTCCGGAAAGTAGCTGGCAGCTGATTCATCAGGCTAACAGTGTATAAATCTAAAGAAGAAAGCTACAAAAAAGGCGTCAGTGAGACAGTTGCCGAAGTGAAGCTACAAGACTTAGTTGCTCACACAATATAGTTATTGTGTAAATATTTTGAACCAGAACTCCAATCAACGCGATGGTGCAGCCCAATTAGTTATGTAAAAGAAAATAATGACATAACCAATGAAGAAAATTCTCCAGGAAAGCATGCAACCAGGATGTGCTTAACCGGTTTTTCTTGACATCTCACCCTTTTCTTAGTAATTTAAGGACAAAAAAAAACATAGCGGAGCCGTGGTAGACAAAGTCCCGTACAACCTCAAAGTTATATCTGCAAACGGTGACGTTCTGTCTAATTCGTCGATGCTGTGTGTGCATATACTTAGTCTTACCCTCAATAACTGCTAAACCCATTTTCGCAGCTTCGTGTAAGCTTGTGGCTCTGGTGTTGGCTTGGGATTTTCGCACAATCCTCTCACAATCCTTGCCTAAATCCCTTTTTGGTATCGAATGTATCGGTGATGTCGTTTCCGACCCTAATGAAGTAGCGAGAATTCTCCATCGTCATCCTGCACAGGCGGACGAGTTTGGGCGCTATAGCAAAACTAGACATGGCTCTGTAAAGTTCGGTCTTCTATATCCTTAACTATATCTCAAGTACGGTATTTCGTTGTTCAAGTCGAAAGGACTATGCGAACATCATTCCTTTTCTTGCTCTCTTTTCTTCTTTCTGAGAAGGCGGTGTGCTTCCATTCTTCTTGCCTCGTCTTCAACTGCAGCTTGGCCTCATTCTTGTCGGAATTTTTTTTTATCAAACCAAGAGATTCTTGCTGGTGGACTGAAGAAACCTAGCCCATCAGTTGCGGCTGCATATTTAGAACATAAAGGTCAGTTATGGTACCACGTTGATCTGTCGACTTTCCCTTTATTCGTTTTCTAATTAAACCATTCAGAGCTGACTATGTAGCGTAGGAGGTTTCTGACATAAATATTAGCCAGCTCACCTAGATTATCAAAGAAATAATGTCCCAATACGGGGAGAGTATGATAAGTTCGGTGCGAAAAAAATTGATTACGGTTTTTAGTAGTGGGGTCAAAAACGAGAATTTTTACTATTTCTATCCCGCCCCGTTTAGGAGGTGGGGGCAATTTTAGAAAAATATGACTTAAAATGAAGATAAAGAAAATAACGGCAATACTTACTATGAAGTATTATCCGGTTTTTGAAAGCCAGAAACCAGTTTTTTAATCCTCAATGTAAACTTACATTGACATTTTTGTCAATAGTTTTTGAAAAATTTGCATGCAAACTCAAAATTATGATAAAAACATATGAGAGGGCTAAAAATTTTATTTTTATTATTTATTTTTTTTTGTTCTTCTTTTACAGTTAAAATACTTACAATGTATTATCTTAATAACGTTTAATCAATAATGTACATGTTCATTTATTATTATTTACAAAAATATAATTTAGATATTTGTTTATTAAGCGTTTTTCACCAGGGAGAGTAGTTAAGAGAAAGTAAATGACCGATCTGTTGTCTAACGACAAGTGTCGAAAGTACAAAAAAAAATAAGATGTAAAATTCATTAATACTAAAAAAAAATATTTAATTAACAAGTGTTGTTGGGTAACAAGTCGAGCAATTTATTATTAAAGTTATTTAAAGAAGTATTTTTACGGAAGTGAATCAATTATATTAAAATTTTGATTATGTTATCAATTGCTTCAAAATCACAGTTAAATGGCCATTTTTAATATTATTAGTGAATGAATTAGCATCGTATTTCAAACGGTAATTTTTTGTACAGCCTAGGGGCTGCTGAAGTATAAAAGTTATGAAAGGTATGAGTGTTATGAACAGGAATGATACCAAGATTTCTATCGCTGCTACGTAATGTGTAAGCTGAAGTAGTGCCGCTTGAAAGATAACCACTTCTACAGAAAAATATTTTTAATACTTTATAGAAATAGAGATGTTTAAGCGGGAGAATACCCGAGCTGACAAACAACGAAAAGCTGTGATCGAAACTTTTTTTCTTCCAGATGGTTCTTAATATATGCTTTTGGGTAACTAACAAAGGTTGTAGATAGTTTTTGTAAGTACCACCCCAACAGATTATTCAATATTGTATTTTGGATTGAACTAGTTCGTAATAAATTGTCTCCAATCAATTTTTACAACAAAGGTTTTTCAAGTGAAACATGACAAAAGTGGTTAACAACAAATATTTTTTCAATGCTGCGGTGTAAACTTTACAGTTCATTTTAGTATCAATTGTTTAGCCAAGATATTTATATTCAGTTACTAGTTCGATGCGAAAACACTTTGGATAACAAATAACGTCTTGAGCATTCGTTGGGACATTTGGGACACAACAAGATACACTACTTAAAGCGAATTTTGTGCAGTCAATGCTATGTTGAATTAAGACTGGAGGATTCAAATCTACAGCGTCTAAATTAAAAAAAACATAACTCTTGATTTTTCGCTAATGACAAGCTTATGGATGCCAAATCAATGTCTTAATAACTCTAAGTCATAATTGATATCAGAAATCAGTTCTAATACTCTGGGACTAGAATATACACAAGCTATGTCATTCGCAAACCCACAAAATGTTCTTTTTAAGTTTAGACTAAAAACATTATTAATATAAATAAGGAACAAAATTGGACCTCAAACTGAACGTTGAGGAACTCCTATATTCATATTTCTGGTTTCACTGAAATTACCACCTATCTTTAACCATTTGTTTTCTATTTTTTAGGTAAGAAGAACCAATCGAGCATAAAACCTCAAAAGCCAGCCTTTTCTAAGTTTTTTAATAATATTGTATATTGTTAAGATTTCAACTACATTTAGGCTTACTTTTATGATAAAGTTGTTGTAGAAACTATTTGACATAGAAGAATACGAATTATCTAGATCTTGAATTATCTAGATCTTGAATTACTTAGTAGACTTCAAAGGAAGATAACGACTAAAAGAAGAAGTTATTGGGTTGAAAACCTTCATTACAGCAATTTTCCGGACAATTAACAGAAGAATGATTGATCCCTGCATTGGAAATAGTATCTAAAGCTATTTGAATGAAGTACTAATTAAAGATGTTTGCTATTTCAGAATGATCAACAATATTCATAGTTCCAAAATTAAGATTTAAAGGAATATGAAAAGTTTTGTTTTTGTAAAATAATTCGTTAACTATGCCCCATTCCTTTTTTAAATCTCCTTTGCCTTTATGGAATTCATCCATATAAAAGTTTTCTTTGCATAAAAGTTCATACTTTTCACGGAATAAAGTGTTCTTAGGGTGTTTCTTACATTTAATCCTGAATTGATTTTTAGAATGGATTTTCTTTAATAGGTAGTTAGACATCAATGGCTTGAGTTTTTCCAATTTAGGTTTTTTACTACCAATTACTTTCGAGCTAAGATCGACATAGCGATTTAAAAATAATACAAAAGTATGAAAAGCATTCGAGGGTTGGGATCAGTATAAACTCTTTGCCAGTTTTCAAAAACCAAATAAGAACTAAGCAATTCAAAATTAGTTTTGGAAATTTGCTTATACAAGACCTGTTTTTTACTTTGATTTGACTATTTTCTTCAAATGAAAAATAAGCACGTCATACAATGATATGAATTCTTGAAGTCAGATATTGTGCTACTTAGAGTTTAATTTTTCTTTAAGTCAAATCTAGCCAAAATATGATCAATGCATGTTTTAGATATTGAAGTTATTCTTGTTGGTTCATTAATACTAGATTCTAGGCCAAAGGCTGACAATAACGACTTATAATTTTCCACTATAACAGTATCAGACTGCATATCTATATTTATATCACCAACTATAAACAAGTGCTTAGAATTATTATTTATCAGTAATGAGTTAAGCTCCTCCATAAAAACATCTACATTTACATTGTGAAGTCTGTAAAAACAAATAAAAACAAGTTTTACACCATTAAAAACTACAGAGATCTCAAGCATATCAGAGCTTAAAAGATCCTTGTTGACACAATCATAGCTCATGCTTTCATTCACAAAAACCGCAGTACCACCTGAAGCGTAATAATTATTACACTTTGCATATAAATTATAACCGGGAATTCTAAAAAAAAAACCCTTTTCATGCTCATAAATGCAATTTTCTGTCAGAAAAATTTATTTTGGCTATTAACAAACGATTCTAAGTGACTCAGAAACTCAAAATTTGTACGAAGACTTCTAATATTTTGTTTTCATTAATATTAATATTACTCCGTTCTTTATCCAAAGATATTGATATTTTTTTTCATATTTCAGCTGTTTTGGCTTTGTTAAGTAATATTCTATTAAATGTTGCTAAGCTATCATTTATAAAAATCAGCTGTGATGCTCTCGTCGATATTTGTTAGGAGCTTCAGTGTCGAGATCCACTGTTTGGATCGTTTTATACCCTATCCCATCCCATCCTTTAAATTAATATCCCTTAAATTTGAGTTTTATTGCAAAGAAATATTAAAATTGAAGTTGTCGCAACATTTTGTTTAGACAGTTTATCAAAATCTTTCATGGTTCGACAAAAAACAATGATTTTCGCCTGGTTATGCTATGAAGTAGTGTATAGAAATGGGGTTTGTATGAAAACACCTCCAAAAAGTGGTCGTGGGTTAAAATGATATAAATAAGAAATGTTTATATTATCGTATTCATAACCAATGATTTTGCAACAACAAAATTTTGGAAATGGTAAAATTTGTACCGAGAAACGTTTTTTACCTAAAAGTGGGCGCGGCAAAAAACTTTGTATGGACGAAATATAGACATTAGGATTGTCAGACATCTTGTTCAGGCACTCGTTCAAAATTTTGAACGGTTTGGCCTAAAATTACATTTTTGCAAAAAAAGGGCGTAGCAGTGGGCGGATTTCAAAAATATTCATACTTCTTCTGCTGGGAGCAACAACAAACACGTGTTCCAAATTTTATCATTCTAGCTCAAAATTTAAGGCCCAAAAGTCGGTGAAGTATGGCCGGACGGTCGGACAGACATAGCTAAATCGACTCAGCTATCGATTCTGAGTCGATTCATATACTTTGAGGTGTACCTATACTAAAACTGTTTTTGTATGATTTTTGTTTTTTGGTATCTTACTTAGAGGATAAATGTTCATCACACAAAAAAAACTCGCACCAATCCCAAGGCCTACAGAGAGCCCAAGCAGCGGGATTGCAGGGGACAACATGCCCCCAAAAGGCGTCTCACTGTTTATGCACCGAATTAATTGAACCCTATCCCATATGGGTATATTAGTTTTGACATTAAGTTTGTAACATAATGAAATATGAAGCGCCCGACCTTATCTCCTTTGCAAAACAACCCCAGCACCACGATTGTCCTTTTTGTCAGAAAAGTCTCGTCGATTTGAACAGATTTGTCTTCGCCCCCAACGTGAGACGATATTATTTCGACTATTTCACGACAATAGTTAAAGTAATCTATTATAGTAGATTTAATAAGTTTATTTTTATGCGCTATACGATTAATCTCACTATTTATACGCCAAATTAATTTTAGTAATTTCCATTTTTCTCAAAAACTAGAAGACATCATCTAGTTTTCAGTTTTTGATTAAGAATTCATTAGAGCAACGAACTTAAGAAAAAAAAGTAAATATAATTTTACGGTTTTGAAAAAATTACACTCACAACTATTTTTTAAATTATTTTTTTCCTAAATTTTAAGTTTAAAACCCGATTTTTCAAAAACTATGCATATTTTTTTATTTAAAAATTAGCTAAAAGAACAAAGTATTGGCTTTAAAAAAGGCGTACTACTTAATTGTAAGTATTACCGTTATTTTTCATTTAAAGTCATTATTTTTTATTAAAATTGCCCCACCCATAGTACAAAATACCGAAAAGCGTTATAAATTTTTGGCGCTAAGTATCGGTCTGCTTGCTGTGTATATCTGATCTTTGAAATTTACTTACGGTTGGAGACTGTTTCTAAAGTCCTCCACCAGACTTAGACACCCTACAGGAACCTACAGGGTCTTATGATAGACACGTAAAGCCAGAAAGAGATATGTGGTTGCATTCCCTATTTCTTTCCGATTGTCTTCTTACAAGAGTATAACGCTACGGTGGATTTCCTAACGCGTTCTTGCATGTTGGCATTCCAGTTCAGTTTCTTATCCAAAACCAGACCTAGATATTTCACTGATTCCGCGAACTTGAGACTGACGTTAAAGTGTAGGAGTCCAATGTACAGGAATTTGTATTTCCTGCTGAAAAGTACCGATTTGGTTTTTTGAGGTTTCGCAACGAGTCCACATCTGGCGGCCATGTTAGAGAGTACAGAGAGGCCATTTTGTGATAGTTCTTTAGGGGTATTAAGGTATTTCACTCATACAACTGGTCCAGGGGATTAAAATGGTTTGAAGCAATTGATGGCCCAAATATGTTTTTCTTTGGTGATGGTTATATTAGTTTGTGAAATGGATTTACGTATCAACTCGGGTTCAATATCTATAGTGTTAGAGGAGCTGCCAGGAAAGTGGGTGTCCGGAAGTAGGTCAATGTCCATGCCTTCTGTTTAAAGTAGGCTAGACATATGTGAATTGGTGGAGAGGATTTTACGGAGTCAAGAATGAGGTTTCTTCTATGTTTTCACTGAAGGTACTTCAGGACGCTCTTTTTACCTTCCTCAACACGCTTTTATATGTTTTAAGAGAAGATTTTATAATCTTGTTTGAAGCTTTGGTTTTGTTTGAAAGTTGCCTGCATTTTTTCCTAAGCGTGCAGAGGTTGGATTTCCACCATGAAGACTTTGCCCTCCCACGAAGCCTTCTTAGAGGGGGTGCTGATGATCTGGCATCCCTCAGTGCTTCCGCCAGGCTATTTAATTCTGTTTTTTTTCACGTTTTTTTAAGGAGCCACAGAAGTTGGGTGTTGTAGAACGAGGGTAGACTCTGATTGGCTTTAACTTGGCAATGCCCAGTGTTGTAACGTTGACTACACATCAAGTGCTTATTTTTACCTCCAAGTGGTAACCATCGGGTACTGGTCTCATCCAACCGGATTTGACTTGCTAACCGATAAGCGCGAGTCTTGATAACACGACGAAAAACAGCAACACTATAAACAGCCAGGTCAGAATGGCACGGAATGAATACCCGGCCTGCTGTCCCAGGCGAACCTAGACAAGCTGCTTCGACATATTCGGACAAAAGGTTGTCTAGGAATTTCAAGGGTTAGTCAGGCCCCTTGAACAGAGCTGGTGGCGGATGAACCGAAAGGCCAACGGCAGCGATCAATCCCGTAGTGGATACTGATGGCCCCGTGTCCTAGGGGTATCTAATAAATTGGAACTGGCCCTCCAGGTTGGGGGTTGTGCTTTGGGTTAACTACCCAATCATGGAAAAATCTAACGGTTACGAAGCAACCAAAAGCCTCGGAAAGGACTGATTTTATTGTTGACGACACGGCTAAACGAAAAAAGGACAACGACGTTCGTATCTGCACCTGGAATGTGAGAACATTACAAAGGAGAGGTGCAAGCGAACAACTAGCGGAAGCCCTAAACTGCTACAAAGCAGACATTACTGCCATCCAGAAAAAAAGATGGGATGGGCCGAGAAAAAAGAGGATGAAAAACTGTGACATCTACTACGGACCGTGTTATAGTGAGCAGAAACAGCGACTATTCGGATGCGGATTCGTTATAAGTGCCAGACTTAGGAAAGAAGTCTTATGTTTCCAAGACATTAGCGAACGCATTGTAACGATCCGCATCAAGGCCAAATTCGCCAACATTAGCTTTATATGCGCTCACGCCCCAACGGAGGAAAAAGACAATATAGCTAAGGTCTGCTTCTATGAGCTCCTTGATAAAACCTATGAGCGACTACCGAAGTACGATGTTAAAATCGTGCTGGGAGATTTTAACGCAAAGGTAGGAAGAGAAGACATCTTTAGCAGTATTGTCGGAAACCATAGCCTACACGACAACATGTCTGGTAACGGACTTAGGCTAATTGACTTTGTTACGGAACGAAATGCCACTATAGCCAGCACACGGTTTCCTCACCTCGATATTCATAAGGGGACATGGCGGTCTCCAGATCAACGGTCAATCAAATTGATCACATAGCGATAGACAAGCGCCACGCATCCAGTATTTTGGATGTCCGAACATTCCGAGGAGCTAACATCGACTCGGACCACTACCTTGTTACAGCCAAGGTTAGAATGCGGATATCCACTACGCCACAACAATGCAGAAATACTGTAAAAAAAATTAATGTCGAAAGACTGCAATCGCAAGAGACCGCCAAGACCTTTGCGCAACGCGTATCCCTAAACTTCTCGATTAACACCATACCACCAACATCGAATGTCGAAGAACTATGGCAACGATGCCAACAAGCCATTAGATCAGCCGCTACTGATGTGCTAGGTTTCTCGCGCCCACCAGTAAGAAACCCCTGGTTTGATGAGGAATGCCGACAGATGCTCGCAGCCAAGAACGAGGCCTACAAGGCTAAGCTGCAGGTGAAGACGAGAGCTGCCGTTGAGCTCTATAGGCAGAGAAGAAGGGAAGAACACCGGCTTTTTAGAAAGTAGAAAAAAGAGGAAGAAAAGCGCGCGATCGAAGATATAGAGAGGTGCCACTCCAGGAAAGATGTTCGCAAGTTTTACCAAAGTGTAAAACGTTAAAGCCAAGGATACAAGGCTCGAACAGAATCCTGTCGAGATGAACAAGGAAATATCGTAGTTGAGACACATTCTATGCTGAGGATATGGAAGAACCACTTCTGCTGACTGTTAAACGGCGATGACGAACAACATTCCGCTGTCAGGCAGAACGAACCATTCAATATTGGCAACGACAGCGAAAGCTGCCAACCACCCGACCTGAGTGAAGTGAAGATAGCAATATCTAAACTGAAGCTTAATAAGGCTGCCGGTATTGACGGCCTTCCCGCCGAGCTTTATAAAGCCGGCGGAGATGACTTGGTAAGTAACATCCACCAACTCATAAGCCGAATCTGGTCGGAAGAAAGTATGCCTGAAGAATGGAACCTCAGCATCGTTTGCCCGATCCACAAAAAAGGAGACCCTCTAAACTGCGTCAACTACAGAGGCATAAGTCACCTCAACATCGCATACAAGATTCTATCTGCCGTAATAGTGAACGCCTGAAACCGTTTACCAACAACCTGATCGGCCCTTATCAGTGTGGTTTTAGGCCAGGAAAGTCCACAACCGATCAAATCTTCACACTTCGGCAGATCCTGGAAAAAACCCAGAAGTCCAAATCGATACCCACCACCTATTCATCGATTTCAAAGCCGCATACGACAGCATTTATAGAGACGAACTATACAGAGCCATGTCTAGTTTTGGTATACCGCCCAAACTCGTCCGTTTGTGTAGGATGACGATGGAGAATTCTCACTGCTCCATGAGGGTCGACCTCACTGACACATTCGATACCAAAAAAGGATTTAGGCAAGGCGTTGCGCTGTCATGTGACTTCTTCAATCTGATTCTTGAGAGGATTGTGCAAAACTCACGAGCCAACAGCAGAGGCACAATTTTCCAAAAATCTGTACAACTACTACTAGCATACGCCGACGATATTGACAGCATTTTTAGGACCCAACGTGATGTCATAGCCACGTTTGCTAGTATAGAGAAGGAAGCGGCAAAAGTGGTCTTAGCAGTAAATGAGGGCAAGACGAAGTATATGCTGTCAACACGAAAGGACACACAACATCGACGAATTGGACAGAACGTCACCATTGACAGATATAACTTTGAGGTAGTACGGGACTTTATCTATCTCGGTTCCGCTATTAACTCTGACAACAACATCTCGTCAGAAATTAAACGAAGAGTTACTCTTGCCAACGCTGTTTCTTCGGGCTAAGAAGGCAATTCAGTAGTAAAGCCCTCTCTCGAACTACTAAGGAGATTCAACCAAGAACTATACGAGCTGTACAGCGACATGCCCCTGGTCAAAAAACTCCGCATTGGACGTTTAAGATGGCTAGGGCATGTAGAACGAATGGACACCAATACTCCGGCTCGCAGAGTCTTCGATTCCCAGCCAGACGTCGGACGCAGTAGAGGAAGACCTCGCCTTAAGTGGCGCGCACAAGTAGCTAAGGACCGGGCTAATTGGAGAGGCATGCCACTTAAGTAAGTAAGTACAGAAGTTTATTGGTTCATTTTTTTAAGTTGTTCCAGGTTCCAGGTATCATCCAAAGTGAATTGGATTCTGTGGTCTGAGGAGGTGTGCTTATTCCATTTATGAAAGTAGGGATGAATCCCGAGTTACAGAGGTGGAGTTTTTATTCTAGAGCATCCTCCGGTTGATGATATATAATATAAATGCATATAAATGTTCAACAGGATGGAGCTTAGCCCCTTCAACCGATTCGCCAGTTATGAGTTGGCAGAATAGGATTGTTGAACCTGATTATGATCAGTCTGTCCTTTGGATCGGATGGTTCGACAGGGATTCTTGGACGACCGCGAGGGCGGTAAGGAATCTGACTGATTTTCTCTACCTTCAGTTGTGAGCCTGATCAAACTTCCCCAGCCCTTGGCACTGTTTTCCTATACAGATCTTTGGACCTCTGGTCCACGCAGGCAATCTTCTTGATGTGTTCCTGATATAGACCTAGGTTGCTATCATCTGGGTAAGGTAAGAAATACCGATTACGGATAAAGAAGCGACAAGTCGGGGAGCGGCGTAAGAGATGAGATAAAGTTGCGACACTCTTTGGGGATGTTTAAATTAAGGATAGAATGGTATAATACCCGATAATACACCGATTCGCACAGCGGATTGTAGCCTTCTCATATATATATTATTTTAATTTATTCAGTTATATTAATAAGTAATACATACATTTTTATTGATCTCTTTTCAGTTTGGTTTGCTTGCGACTGAAACCGATATTGTTGGAAAAAGCATTCAATGAACTGGACTCCAATTTCAGGTTCGGTTTTTATTTTTTCTGTAGTAACCATTTACGTCACACTTTATACAGGCAATTTTATTTTTCAATATTCTAAAATGTTTACATAAAGGTAGGTAGGTACTACGAAATTATGTTTCGCATGTAAAAAAAAACAATATTAGTGACAAAGACAAAAATGTTAACAAAGAGGCAATAAATGCAACTATAATAAAGCCGTTTTGTTATAAAGCTTAATAGAGTTTTTTTCCGTGGACTGGTGGAAATCTCAAAAGATATGATGAGCACGGGCCTTAAGTAGTGTGAGACTTTTACCCACTAAAACCACCCCCCTTTTTGTATTTGTATGCGTGCGCTTGCATTGGTGATGCGTAGAAGATTTGTTAAGTATTCAATACAAATTGTCTTACGTCCATATTTCCAAATACAAACCAGCTATTTTGGCACTAGGGGAATCACAGGTGGGCCGAATTCTCACTTATCAGAATTAACCCTGCCTGGATTTTTTTAAGTGCCATTATTCTTTTTTTCACGTAGTCACGTAGCCTACCAAATTCAAACTCAACACGGCCAATGTTCCAACCCGGAATTTATTTTTTTATGGCTGAAATTCCATATCCGTAGGCATTTAATTCACTATTGTTTCATTTATAGAAGCCCAAACCTTGACAGTAATTCAACTTTTAATGAATTTGATACGCTGTCAGACTCCATCTCTAGAATGGTATGCATCCTCACATTGAAATCGTCATTGCGGGCGATTTCAATTTACACAATTCTACGTGCCTTCAACATTCTGGACAGACAACACCCGAAGGAAGGTATGTTGAGATCTTTGCTGAGGTAAATAACCTAACCCAGCTTGTAAATGAGCCGACACGCATAGCTCGCCAACACCCTGGACTTGTTTTTAACCTCTCACCCAGATAAACACACCCTCAATGTAAAGGGTTTTTCAATAAGAGCGCTACAAAAGTTTTTTTTTAAATAAAACAAAAAACGCATGGCCACCACGAGCACGCTTGCAGAAGTCCAGACGCTGAACCCAATTTTCGACGGTTTTCAAGCATAAATCGGCCGATAACGCTGCAATTTCATGTTCGATATTCGTACGAAGTTCATCAACCGTCGCTGGCTTGTTGGCATAGACAATAGACTTGACGTAGCCTCACAGGAAATAGTCTAACGGCGTCAAATTGCGCGACCGAGGCGGCCAAGCGACTGGACCATTTCGTGAGGTAACACGTTCTTCAAACTTGGTTTCCAATAAATTGATTGTGGCATTCGCTGTGTGGCTTGTGGGTCCGTCCTGTTGGAACAACATGTCCTCCAAGTCCATATCATCCCATTGGGGCCAAAAACATTTGGTTATCATTGAACGGTAGCGATTCCCATTCACAGTAACGTGCCGGTTTTGATCATCACGGAAGAAGTACGGCCCAATGACGCCACCGGCCCATAAGCCACACCAAACCGTTATTTTTTCGGGATGCAATGATGACTCATGGAGTGCGTGTGGTTTGCTGCCTGACCAATACCGCATATTTTGTTTATTGACGAAGCCATTCAACCAGAAATTAGCCTCATCGCTGAAGATGATTTTTCGATGAAAATCCGAATCATTTTCAAGTTGTTGCTCAGCCCAATTCACGATCATACGATGTTTCTGGTGGTCAAGCGGCTTCAGTTCTTGCGTCAATTTAATCTTGTAAGGATGTAGGCCAAGATCTTTTCGCAAAATTTATTTATTTATTTATTTGTTTATTTATTTATTTATTTATTTATTTATTTCATCAATTAGAATACAATCTATTAGACTAAGAATAAATACATAATATAACTGCTGGTGGGTACCTATATGCATTCATATATTACATTACAAAATAAATATAAATAATTTTCATTAAATTAAATATTATTAAGCACTAT
This sequence comes from Rhingia rostrata, assembly GCA_949824845.1. Classification (NCBI taxonomy): domain Eukaryota; kingdom Metazoa; phylum Arthropoda; class Insecta; order Diptera; family Syrphidae; genus Rhingia; species Rhingia rostrata. The sequence goes on along the minus strand of OX463757.1, from coordinate 73,824,605 downwards.
TAGAACATAATGTTGAAATATTATTTAATACCATAGATTTAAAGATATCTCTAGAAAGATTCGAATATAAATCAACTGAATTACAAATTAAATTTGCTTCTCTGATGCAACGGGATATAGTCTCGTTTCGTCCATAATTGCTACGATGAAACTGTTCATAAATTAAAAATCGACAACGTGTAGTCCTTGATGGTGCATTGCCTTCACTCACTAATGCTAGCAACGGGGGACACTTTATATGATATGTTATAATATCTCTTATAAACATCACGGAAAAGTATACCCTGCGATTTTTTAGAGATTGCATTATAAATAATAAACACCTACTGTTATAGGATGGCCTTGGAATTCTCCAATTTAACTTGAAGAACGTATATCTAGTAAATTTTCTTTGTACTTTCTCTATTCTTTCCATTGAATTATTGTAGTAAGGATTCCAAACTATGCTACAATACTCCAGAACTGATCTTACTAGAGAAATATATAATGACTTTAGAGTATAAGGATCCGAGAAATCTCTAGTGTTTCTTTTAATAAAACCAAAGCATTTGGTTAGCTTTATTAATAATATAGTCGTAGTGTGGTAAGAATGACAGCGTTGTGTCTAATATAACCCCTAAATCTTTCTTCCTTCTTACTCGCTCAAGATTAATCACCCTTATTCCACATGGCGTTTTTATTAAACGACAAATGGCGTTTTTTGAGTCGATTCATTTTAGTGTCGTTTAAGTGTCGGTATTCTATTCTCTGAACGCCTCCTCTCTCATTTTTCTTGCTTTCCACATGAGTTCCACAGACATATCTGATACAAAAATGACAGATAGGCGTTTTTGTTTTGCAATTTGAAATTTCAAATGAACATTTATTTTACCTATTTAAAATTCCTAAATACAAAATAATGTTACAAAAACTATGAATAGCATTGCAATGTTTATATCATGGGAAAGTGAAGACGAAAAAGAAGATGAAATTGCAAAAAGAGAAATGAAAAACATCAGAAGAAGAATCAGGTCAAAATCTAATCTAATCTAAGACCTGTGAATATACATTTAGTATTACACTCCAATTTTGATTTTACATGCTAACCTTCTGCCACTCTTTTTGAGTTCTTACGGGTGGTCCTAAATAATTTAGTGTCACAGCTACCGACTGTCACCCGTTTTTTGTTATCATCGGTCTGGGGAGTACCTCTTTTGAAATTTCTTGCCAGCGAAACATTTTGTTCAATTAATTCAACCAAACGTTTCATTTGTTCTGGGGTTGTTATTTTCACCCTTGAACAAATAACAATTAATAAAATCCTTAAATTAATACACAAATTAATCGAAACTCACATTTTAACTAAAATTCGACACCTAGTCGTTTGCAAATTTCTATTCGACAATTATTGGCGTTTTACCTGTCGTTTTATCCAACTAAAACGACTGTTAGAATGCGAATAACTGCAATGACGTTTTAGGAACTTACGTTCCACACTACTTAAACGCCACGTAGCGTTAAACGACATAAAACGCCTTCAGACTTGCCAGCTGTAATACCGATTTCAAAAAACGCTATCTGTCGTTTAATAAAAACGCCATGTGGAATAAGGGTGAATGTTATTGATATTATAATCAAACAAAATTGGATTTTGATTCCTGAAACATGACAAAACTTGACATTTTGAAATGTTAAGATGAAGCAGATTCCGTTTGCACCAATGATCAAGTCTCGTCAGATCTTTTAAGAGAAGACAACAATCCGATTCACATCGTATCTTACGATAGAGTTTGAGATCATCGGCAAATAGAAGGCAAGTCGAATCAATAAACATACCGGATATGTCATTGACAAATAACAAAAATAATAATGGTCCTAGATGACTTCCTTGTGGGACCCCTGACGGAACTGAAATGTTATTTGAGAGCGAATAGTCAATTTTTACTATTTGGACTCTACCCGTCAAATATGATTCCAACCACTTTAGTAAAGAAGAATGGATACCAAAAGAGAATAATTTACTAAGTAGAACTTTATGATTTATTCTGTCAAATGCTTTCGCAAAATCAGTAAAAATAATATCAGTTTGCCACTTTTTTTCCATGTTTGATATGATGGCGTTAGTCATTGACGCTAGGTTTGTTGCCGTTGATTTGCCTGACATTAAACCATGTTGAGACACTGATATGTAGTTCTGAACCAATTGCGATAATTTATTACAAACTATTTTCTCAAATATTTTTGGTAGAGCTGAAATCTTACATATTGGCCTGTAGTTTGTTATTTCGTGCTTTGACCCGGATTTAAAAATGGGAGACAAAAACGAAATTTTCCAACCATCCAAAAATTTGCCTTCTACAAGAGAAAGGTTAAAAATTATTGAAAGTGGCTCAACTATAGCAAGTGCACACTTCTTTAAAAGAACAGCAGGAATTCCGTCGGGTCCTACTCCTTTACTAGCATCCAATGCTGATAAAGCCTCTTCTATATCCAATGGACTGAGAACAATCGAACCGATGTCGACAACTCTACTAACAGAGGGCATTTCTTGTATGGAGGGAGCGTCCAATGAATACACCGATTGAAAATAGTTCGCGAATAAGTTGCAGATTTGTGGCACCTCACTAGTCGTTGAGTCAAGGTACTTCATGCAACTTGGTATTCCATTTGACTAACGCTTTGAGTTTATGAAATTCCAAAAATATTTACTGTGTGCTTTTAAATCGCTCTCAATTGATAGCAAATAATTTCGATACATAAATTTATTCAAAACATTGAACTCACGTTGGCGATTTAAGTAATTTATGCGCAGATCTAGATTCTCTTTGTCGATTTTATAAAGTTTGAATGCTTTATTTTTCTTGTTTTTGAGATTTTGTTAAACCAGGCCGGACTATTGTTATTTTTTAAACGTTTTACAGGTACAAATAATTTAATTGCACCTTTTAAAATGCTAGAGAAAACGGAGTAAGTGTTTTCCAAACTCAAAGAACTCAGAATATTTTGCCACGAAAAAGACAACAAATAATCAACCATTGCATCATAGTCAGCTTTTCGAAAATCATATATAGTCTTGTGATTGGATATTAATTTCTTTATATAATGATAAAAGTAGATGTTGCCATCAATTGCAATATGATGAATTGAGTTTTTAATAACCGGGAAGTTTGACTTATCAAGACAAATGTTATACTCAATGTCCACAAAAATCAGATCAAGTATCCGGTAAATATTATTTCGTAGAGAATTTACTTGAATTTAATTATATTGACCCAAAAAATCTATAACAAAGGATTCTATTTCCGTTGAAACATTAAAAGGAACCAAACACCTGTCTTCCAAGTCCAACGTTCAATGTTACAAAGATTGAAGTCACCCGTCAATAGAATATGTTGCGAACTTTTCAGATTATCTAATATAGACTTTAAATTATTTAAATGAGCGCTATACACGAAGAGTTTGATTCCAAGCCAATCAAACTACATGCCAGTGAAGCACGAATTGCAACCAATACTCCTCCACCTCATTCCATCCCTGTCATTTGTGTAGATCTGTCTTTTCTAAAAACAGTGTAATAATTGGGAAAACATTCAACACTTAAATGATTATCTGTTAACCAAGTTTCTGTTAGGATAATAATATCATACGTATATGAAGAAAACGATACATAAATATGATCTAATCTGGTCCTTAGCCCACCAACATTTTGGTAATAGAAAGATACATTTTCAAAACTACTTGATGATGTCTTCGGCAATCCAGCAGGAACATTTTGTAGAACGGGATTTCTATCTATATCGTCAGCAAATGATGTTATGTAAGATTGACTGATTTGGGAGCTCTGTCGTTTTTTGGATGATTTATAAATGGCTTTACTTTAACACCCCAAGGCCATAACGAAGCATCACTTATAAGTTGGTCATAACAATCTGATGGAACACTTAATTTGAAATTAATGTATTTGATATCGGATGGGGAAATGTCTTTTTTTAATAATTTGAAACACTTAAAGGCATTAAAGGGTATATTAGAAGAAGCAGAACTTCGTAACATGCAGGCATTTAGAAGGAGTTAATGCATTGAGAGAGCTACAACCTGTCCCAACCAGTTCCTGATTTTGTTTAGAGTTTTGTTTTCTCTGGACCTTTTCCCACTTGCTACTATTGTTTACCTTTGCAGCATGTTTATGTATCTCTACATTTAGTTCTGTTTCCGAGATAACAATGGGAAGCTTGATTGGTTCGTCACTCAATACTTCGATGCGTTGTTTGTCTACGTCATCACCTTCACTCATGTTGACACTGCTTTCTGTGATAGTTCGCAGTTTATAAGAATCGTCATCTGCAATATTTGTTTTTGCATTTTGTTCATTATCACCATTGCGTTCTGTCTTTGACTGATCATAATCGCCGTTATCAAGAGATGGTATGAATTCGTTTTAACGACGTCACAGAGATGCCCAGCGCTTGAGAACGACGTGTGAGAGACACATTTGGGCTTTCTTCAACTGAAGCCTCAGCGGCATCAATATTCTCGACACTACGGGCACTTCTTTGTCTCACTGGCACGGGAACATTTTGTACTGTGCCTGTGGACTCAATTTTTTCCACTAGACGCTGAATTGTTGATCTGCTAGGACGATTATGACGACCATAAGTTGGACGTAGCGCTCTTAACGTTGACGCCACTGACTCCGAATTTCGGTTGTAAATTTTAATAATCTCGACTCGTTGTTGGATCGTATTTCTTTCCATCATGAAATGGCAAGCCTTACTGAAGAGAAATGTCAAAAGAGCGTCGTTTGCTGTCCCTGTTGAAAAACCCGATATTATCTGCTCTAGGTTCGTCAGACCACTGTGTCGTATCATCGAATTTCTCGTACTCCAACCACAGAGTTAAAAAACAAATTACCAAAAAGACTGTATGGCAATACGAGAAAGCCAATTGGGAAGTATTAAACAGTTTTTTTTAGGAATTTTAACTGGTCACAATGTTTCCTCGAAAGTGACGTATTGCTGTTGCTGCTATGATATCAAACATCATTCGTCTTGGTATGCGATCTTTTAATCCCAATATAATCAAAAGTATCAGACCAAAGTCAAAAGGGTGGTATGACTTGAGCTGCAAAGACGCTATCAGATCTGTGTCGTAGCGCGCTTAATACAAACAGCATCTACGAGCAGAGATTTGCCACAGCATAAAATATGCATCACAGGCTCATCATTTAGTGCATTTGTTAGTAGGACATAACAGAACATAGACGTCATTAGGTTTAACATCACTAACAAAATCAATAAACAAAGAAACTACATATAAGATATTTATACTTTTAACAAAACAAAAAAATGTACATACACTTATACCGATTCTATCATGCGATTGCGCAGAGTATTTTTAAACTACTTTTACTTACATGCATAGTAATTTTTATTATGAACTCTACTCATGCGGCTAGTAGCCTCATGCATACCGTAGTTCTGTTTATGGTTAAGTATATGTAATATATTTAATCAACGTATGTAGGAACCTCCCCGGGTATTAAAACCAATAGCACTTAAAAGATCAGGGGCATCAATTTGTCCTGATAATAATTGGTGAAAGAAAACCATGTCGCTGTTAAGTCTAAGTTGAGACAGAGGCAACAGCTTAGTAGTTTAATTCTACACCTATACGGAGGCAAATTATGTACATCATCCCATGGTTGTCCTCTCAAAGCAAATCTTATGAATTTACGTTGGACTGCTTTAATTCTATTTGAATGGACTTCATAGAATGGCGTCCAAACTTGTGATGCATACAGCATACTCCAAGTGGGGCGAACTAGACAATTATATAGGGAGAGAGTGACATAAGGGTCATTAAACTCTTTTTACCACCTTTTTATAAATCCCAACATAGAGTTGGATTTATTGATTACAATGTTAATGTGTTTATTAAACTCCATTTTAGGATCAAAATAAACACCCAGATCATTATAACTGTTCAAATGACAGAGGGTGTGTCCGGACAAATTATAATTAAATATGGATGGAACACGTTTTCGTGAAAATTTCATATGCTGGCACTTATTAGGATTCAAATTCGAACCGTTTTTAAGACACCAAATGGTAAAACTATTTAGATCGGTTTGTAGTAAAAGCAAATCGTTTAGATCTCGTACACATTTGAAAATTTCCATGTCATCAGCATATATCAATATTTTGCTATCTCGAATACAAGCTTTCACATCGTTAATTGCAAGTATAAATAAAATTGGTCCTAAATGGCTTCCTTGAGGTACTCCAGATTGACCAACGAAAGGTTTGGATTTGGAATCTCTAAATTTTACTTGGTAAGTTCTTAATAAGAGGTATGAGTTAACCCAATTTATAAATCCTGAAGGAAATCCATATGCCTTAAGTTTAAAAAGTAAGATGTTATGTGATAACTGGTTAAATGCCTTTGAGAAGTCAGTGTCTTCTTTTTTATATTCCAAGCTATTGGAAAAATGGTGCATAAAAGTCAAGAGATTTGTGACCGTTTATCGTTTTACAAAACCATGTTGTACTTCACATATGATGTTTCGACAAAGAAAGACCATTTTATCACAAATAATATGTTCGAAAAACTTAGGAAAGCAAGAAAGTTTTGAGATTGGTCTATAATTAGATATGTCTCCTCGCTCTCCTTTTTTAAAAACAGGTGTTTTAAATGCATTTTCCCATTGAGTTGGGAATACTCCTTTGGCAAGGGAGCTTGCAAACATATACTATTGGTGGGATTCCATAGCCCCGCAAATAATCATTATTTAGTGAAGTGATATATTTAAGTAGTGTCTCTTCGTCAAATGAGACATTGCTGAAACTTACTTGAGGACAGTCATTGAGATAACTGAAATAATCTTATCTTATCTTATGTTCATATAAGGCTTGATGAATATCAATAAATGATTTACTGAAATTTTCTGCGAATAGGTTTTATAATATAAGAGAACTCGATGTTTTTGAATTCTTATAAGAGAAATTGGCAGGATATCCATCCGTTTTTCTTTTCAAATTGACAAATTCCCAAAAGCGTTTAGGGTCATTTTTAAGAGCATTCTCCATATTGACTATATAATCATTATATAAACTACAAGACATCACAGAGAATTCATTAAACAAATTTAAGTACTTATCATAGTCGTAATGATTCTGGCTTTTTTCAAAATTATTCCAGACCCGGTTACGTCTATTTCGAAGAGATTTAAGCTCTTTACTGTACCAAGGTTTGCTGGATTTGAGCATTTTTAGATTGCTTGACTGGAATAGTTCTATCCATGCAATCTTTTATTAGAAGATAAACATTTTGAACAGCTTCTTCCAAATTGGAGAAGCGTTCAATATTTACATTCGAAAGAATAATTACTTCGGATAGCCTTTGAAAGTTCGCTTTCCGAAAGTCAAAAGGGTACGAACCATCATACTTGTCATCATTTTCGTGCAGATGTCCGCCTATGTCAATGAAAATAACCAGTGGAGAATGATTTTTGTCTATGTTAGTAATAATAATGGTACTAGATTCCAGTACTGCACTGTACTGTACTAACAGAGTCAGCAGAAAAAACTAAATCGAGAATTAGATTATTGTGATTTTTTATACAGCTTGTTTGCTGTAAGTCAAGCGATAGAATGTTGTCCAGTAATAGTAGCTCATGTTGTGCAGAGACTTCAGGTGATATAAAATGAGGTTCTCCCTCGGAAGGTGATAAGTTAAAATCGCCAAGCAACAAAATAGTACTGTCACAACAAGGTAAGTCATAGATGTATTCTAACGCCTTAGATAACTCAGAATAAAGAGTGGAAAGACGATGTGAAGGAATGTATGCTTTTACAACGTTAAGATGTTTTTTTTTCAAGAGTTATCTTAACACAGATTAATTCAATGTCAAGAGGGAATGTGAATTCTAATTTCTCTGATGTAAGATAACTGCGGACTGCAGTAAGAACACCTCAACCAAGAGCTTTTAAGTCATTTTCATGACGATAATTCCTATATACTGAGAACTCATGATTAAAGAGTTCCGAGTCGATTATACTGGCGTTCAGCCATGTTTCAGTTAAGGAAATAATGTCATGAGAGAGTGCTTGTGATTAAAGAAAAATCATTTTCGTTTTCGTCCGCAGCCCTTTTACATTTTGGTAGTAGAGGGACAGTCTATGTAGTTTTTTGAAGAAGGACTGATTTCTTTGCGGTTCATTTTACGAGGCTTAAATTCATTTACAATTGTGTTAGAAGGCCATGCGTTACTCTTGCATACCGTTTCAAAGAGCAGGGACAAGTATCTTAAATGACGAGACGAAGCTATCAGGTTTACTGAATTTTGTACATTTAATTGAGGACCCTGTGGGAACGAGATTTGTTGACACCAAGTGATTTATGAAATCGTCAACCGAAGGAATGAATCGATTCAATCGTCGATATATTTTCGGTTACTGTCCGAACTTGATCAGATGATGCGGAAACGGTAACAGGAGAAGAAATGAGGAGATGTGAAGGCATTACTTTATACACATGGGTCTAAGAAGGCAGACAGAGTGGATACTGTATGATTAACTGTCTCAAAGAAGTCTTTAAAGCCTTTTGAGAGCTTAGCAATGTCAGATTTTAAAGGCGAGACTGGCAAGCAATGCAATACCAAAAAGTGCCCTATGTTGCATTTTTCTTTTCCATAAATGCGTTGGTGGATCCAACGCGTTTTGCAAATATACGAATCCAATCCAACAGATGAAAACCGAACAAAATTCAAACAAGCTAGAAATGACTGTAAGTTAAATGGGAACGTGTCAAATTCCTAGACGATCTAAAGTTGAGGCGAAAAACTCTACAATATCCCAGAGGTAATAAAAAATCTGCCTCATCATCAGTTCCGACGCTCATTCACAATGACATTCCAGCTGTCACCTCTTTATACAAAGCCAATCTGCTTGCTGCGCATTTCGCAGCCAGTTCTTTATTGCCAGATTGTGCCCAGTCTCCTCCTACTTGAGAACGTAAATCATTCTATGGGACAAGTTCACTTTCGTGCTCGTGCAGTTGCAAGGGTTTTATTTCATCTTGGCATTAACAAGTCCGATGTTCCAGAAGGTAATTCCCCCATTATTCTGAAGACGTGTTCTTCTAAGTTATCAAAACCACTGCGTACGTTTTTCTATCTATCCTACTCATCAGGTCTCTTTCCGAGTAAATGGAAAACTGCATTTGTCCAGCCTGTACCAAAAAATGCGAATCTTCTTCTCTCTCCAACTACCGACCAATTGCACTTACGTCCCTTCTTTCCTGATAAGCTGATTAATCGTCAGCTTATGAAACACGAAAACTTCTTAATGACTGGCAGTATGGTTTGCGCAGCAACGGGTCCACTGGTGATTTCGGTGATTCCACCGAAAAGTGGACCCAATCAATCTACCATGGTGGTGAAAGTAAGATTGTTGCACTCGATATTTCAAAGGCATTTGACAGGGTTTGGAATCGATGGATTAGAAATTATCTTTCGGATCGTTCAATTCAAGTTGTTTTGGACGGATTCAAGTCTGCAACTCACCAAATAAATTATGGTGTCCCTCAAGGCTCAGTTTTGTCTCCGACTCTCTTTCTCATTTTTATCAATGATTTCCTGCCTGCGACTTCTAATCCAACACAATGCTGTCTTCTGTCGTTAGCTGCTTCCCTGTCATCCAGTTGCCCGGGTGCCAATAATGCATGTGGACATTTCGACGATAAAGCTTCTTTGTTTCCATATTTTCAACGACCAATTCGGCGCCTTTTCGATCGATGACCTTGTGTGCAATCGGATTGAATGCGAGTGCCAGCTTATTTGTTTCCACTACTCTTTTCAGCCATACCTTATAACCTTCTTTTATCTCGTTTTGTCTTGCATGACGCCTTTTATCCGCATACTGTTTGATGATTTATAGTTGGTAAATTTTTGGTAATTTATCTCGGATTGTTCGCCCAAACATTAATCCGGACGGTGTTTTCAGTGTCGTCGCATGTGGAGTGGACTGATACATATGCAAATATGTTTGAAGATCCATTTTGCAATCGGTCTAGACTCATTTTGCCGTTCAACCTCTCCGCTCTGTTGTGGCCAGTATGGTGTCGTCGAATTCAAATGGATGTTGGCTTCATTGCAAAAATCTTTAAACTCCTGGCTAACTAACTGCGAACCATTTCCTTCCAATTTATTTTTGTCAAGTGCAATTTTCACAGCAGCAATTGTTTCATCGGTGAGCGACATTTGTTCAACTTCCAACAGTTTAATAGCAATTGGTGCCGACGTCGCTGCTATGTGGTTGACGTACTGCTCTGTGTCGATATCAAAACATGGTTGAGGTTTATCTTTTGTTACTTAACGTGACAGCAGATCTGCAATGTTATTCTTTCCGGGCCTGTAAATAACCTTGAATTTATATGACTGCAAACGTAATACCTAGCGTTCGATTCTAGCGCACGGTTTACTCTTTGGTGAGAATATCACTTCTAATCGCTTATGGTCTGTGATGAGGTCAAACCAGCGGCCGAATAAATAAAAATGGAAACGCTCCACTGATCATACTAATGCCAATGCCTCTTTTTCAGTTTCTTCTTTGTCGTTTATTTGTATCAACACTGCGCCCAAACCAACAGGGCTGGCGTCTGCATACGCTTGCGTACGGATTTTAAGATCATAAAAGCCAACTGCTAATGCACTCGATAAGCAGTCTTTCAATTTTCTAAATGCACGCTCTTGGTCTTCTCCCCATTCAAATGCTGTGTCTTTCTTTGTCAGTTTTCGAAACTGGTCGGTAACCGTTGCTAAGTCTATAATGAATTTTCCAACGAAATTAACAAGTCCCAGAAAACTACGCATCTCTTCAACGCGTGCTGGTCGGCGGAAATTCTTACTTCAACTTTATCAAACCTCGGTTTAATTCCAGTTGCCAACACGTGATGTCTCAAAGATTCTAGTTTTTCAGCACCAAAAATACACTTGTCTTTATTGAGTTTGACGTTGTACCGTTTGAGTACTTGAAGGCAAATTGTACTGCAACGGTGATTTCAAGTGTGACAGGTCATAATAATTTTTCCTCAATTGTTTTACACTGCAAGAAATCGGGTTTTTCAACAGGGACGCTACAAAAGTTGAGCGACAGGGACAGCAAGCGACGCCATATTTCTTGCCGCTCTTTTGACATTTCTCTTCAGCAAGGTTTGCCATTTCATGATTGAAAGATATACGATCGAACAACGAGTCGAAATTATTAAAATGTACAACCGAAATTCGGAGTCAGAGGCGTCAACGTTAAGAGCGCTACGTCCAATTTATGGTCGTCATAATCGTCCTAGCAGATCAACAATTGAGCATCTAGTGGAACAATTTGAATCCACAGGCACAGAACAAAATGTTCCTGTGCCAGTGAGACAAAGAAGTGCCCGTAGTGTCGAGAATATTGCTGCCGCTGAGGCTTCAGTTTAAGAAAGCCCAAATATGTCTCTCACACGTCGTTCTCAAGCGTTGGGCATCTCTGTGACGTCGTTATGGGGAATTTTGCGAAAAGATCTTGGCCCACATCCTTACAAGATTAAATTGCCGCAAGAACTGAAGCCGCTTGACCACCAGAAGCGTCGTATGTTCGTGAATTGGGCTGAGCAACAACTTGAAAATGATTCGGATTTTCATCGAAAAATCATCTTCAGCGATGAGGCTCATTTCTGGCTGAATGGCTTCGTCAATAAACAAAATATGCGGTATTGGTCAGGCAGCAATCCACACGTACTCCATGAGTCATCATTGCATCCCGAAAAAAATTACGGTTTGGTGTGGCTTATGGGCCGGTGGCGTCATTGGGCCGTATATCTTCCGTGATGATCAAAACCGGCACGTTACTGTGAATGGGAATCGCTACCGTTCAATGATAACCGAATATTTTTGGCCACAATCGAACATGAAATTGCAGCAGTATCGGCCGATTAATGCTTGAAAGCCGTCGAAAATTGGGTTCAGCGTCTGGACTTCTGCAAGCGTGCCCGTGGTGGCCCTGCAAAAGAAATCGAGTTCCATACATGATGACATCGAACGCACTTTCACAGGAATAAAGAATTTCATTGATATCTAAACCGTTTTTGTTTTATATAAAAAAAATTTGTAGCGCTCTTATTGAAAAAGCCTTGATTACAATGGCATTCGTTTTTTTTTAGCCATTGACTTCTTTGGAATTGTAGTTTTATAAGGGATGTGGTTTGCAATAATTCAACAGTTGTTTTGCTTTGTTTGTGAGACTTAAATTTACTTGGCAACTTAACTGGCCACTCGGGTGTTTTAATATACAAAGAAACACAAGTGCATTACAATGTGAGGATAGACATTCGCGTTAAATTTACATATACATGTATGGTTTTCTTTGTAATTAGGAGTTTTTGAAGATCATAAAAACTAACTGTAGATGAAGGTATTGAAGACCTTTTGAAATTGGAATATGCTGATGACGAGCCGCTTCCGGCAATATCCTTTGGTCAACAAACAGATGAAGATGTGAATCCGGCATTCTAGCCCGCGTATTAGCAAAGAGCATAGAACTACTAAAGTACGCACCATAGCTAAAAATCTTGTAGCCGTTTCAGACGGAGCGGTAAGTGCGAAGGGGAAATTTCGTCGAGCGTATGCGTCAGCTTTGCTGTTGTTTGATGCTGGGGTTGCAATGTAAACACTGGGGTATCACTCTGTGTAGTTTTATACTCTTGGGTATTAGTCTCTGAAGTTTAGGATATTTCGGTCTCCAAACCTACTGTTCCAGAGAAAGTAAAAAAATTAAGCTCACTCCTAGAATTTGGTCGACACAAACACCAACCTTCAAAATCGTGAACCCAAAAGAAGCTACTTATCAACCAACTGCTGAATCCCTTTTGAAAGAAAATATAAAAAGCCCAGCAGACGCATTCTTCATGTTCTTTTCGCAGGAGCTTATAAATGAAATTGTTGTTCAAACTAATGTGTATGCCGGCCAGAATGGGGTTCATAACTTCTGCGCAACAAAATGATTCATGCGGAACCGTATTGTGGTTCATCTACCAGAATAGAAGATAAGGGATGTTCACTTCATCCGAAGATATATTGGCCGTCAGATGGTTTGACAATGAAAATTGCATTCCACTTGAGCCAGGCAAAACAAGCACCAGGTATTCCAGAGCTGATAAGAAGATTGTGCAACTTTTCGTTGCGGGACCGATTGCAGAATATAATCAATGGGCGGCTTCGACATATGTGATCATTTCCACCAAACTCAGTTTTAAATTTCATCAGAACAGACAGGAAGGATCATGTTGTTAAAAGGGGCGAGTCCAAATACAGACGCTGTAAGAAATGTTCAAACGGACCATTTTTCTTTGCAAAAAATGCAATGTTCCATTGCACCCAACTAACTGTTTTGAAGAATTTCACCGTTCTAACTAAATCGTTCCATTTCATAACTTCATAATTTTAAAATAATTCCATAAAAAATAATGATTGGTACATTAGTTAAGTTTTTTTTTATTTGTAAATGTAAAGGCCAAGATCCCAATGGCAACTTAAGTTGCCACCTCCCTACTGACACTCCCATTTATTTTGGTTGAAAAAAGGCATAGAAAGTTTCCAAATACACTATTTATACATTATTTACCAAAAAAAGTTTAAATTTACCATAGTGGAATTCTAAGATCTAATGGGTTAAAACTGACTTACATGCTAGACAAAAATTAATGAAAAAACTAGCCTAGCGGGCGCCCTAAATTAAACGGTCACAACAATTGTTGATTGTGCTGTGTTGATGAGTGACCCAACAATTATATTAAAATTATTAATTAAATCTATATGATAATTTATCTTTGTTTATTATATCAATTTTCCAGGTCTTATTGGCGATCGATTATTACAATTGCATGCAATTTGAACAGAAACAGGGAGCTAAGGGGACTATTTGTCGATCTATGTGAAAAGCTGGTAGATCCATGGAAACAAAATAACTGGAGTCGTGATCAGGTGAAACAGTTCTTAGCCGCATGTACGCAAAGCATTTGGGATTTGGAAATTTCAAGGTATGCAATAAATAATAGATTACCAAAATGTATTAGCTTTTCAATTAAAATAAGGATGCTACAATTTATTAGTTTTGACAAATAGTTTGTAACATGAAAATCTTATTTAGCTATACTTATTGTAATTTTCATGGAGTAACTAGATTATTCGATTTAGCCATGTTGGTCTGACCATCCAAATCAATGTATTTCACCGTTTGTGGCGCCTTGCATTTTAAGTTATGATAAAATTTGATTGTAAACTTTTTCAAATCAGCCTAAGGCATACACCCTTTTAAAAAATTGTGCGCCCGACTTAAGTCGAGGTCTTCCTCTGGCTGGGGATCGAAAACTCTGCGATCGTGAATATTGGTGTCCATTCGCTCTACATGTCCAATTTATCTTAAACGTTGTATAATTATCGTTATCTTGAAGATCGTATAGTTTGTGGTTGAATCTTTACCTCCATAGCAAAATATCGGAGACGAGGTCATTTCTGTCAACTAGCACGCCCGAGTACAATCCAATTTGTACAATGATGCACTTAACGTAACTTTCCTTTGAGAGTTCCTGCCTTTTTCCGCAACTTATAGCGCGGTTTGTTATTATCGGGCCAAATCTAAGGGCTTAATTTCATTGAAGCCGCATTAGATTTGTTTCAAGAATTTGGAGGACCGTTGTGTTAACGCGTTCCAATAAACTTTTTTTATGTTTTCGTTTCTTCTTTAACCGCGGGAATACCCAGATCTCTGCGTAGATCTTCGTTCCTTACATACCACGCCGCATTGACGAATGATCTTAAAATGTTGTTTTCAAAAGTTTGTAGAATTTTTAGATTCGTTTCACTGATACAACCCCATAGTTGGATACCACACTTTCTTGTATAATAGCAGCTTGTTATCAAGGTTGAGCTTCGAATATTTTCCGAGTAACCAGTACAGTTCTCTGTATTTATTTTTAAGTTCTTCGCATATCTTCTTTACAAGCGACTTCCATTTTAATTTTGCATCGAGTGTCATTCGGAGATATTTCGCTTCATTTGCAAAAGGGACTCGAACCGTATTGAGAAATACTGGCATATTGTTTGTCCGTTTATACGAAAAATCTACATGAACCGATTTGCTCTCGTTGAGTGCAATCCGTCAGGATTTTGTCCATTCGTTAACCTCTTAAAAGTGTTTTGTAATTTCATATTGGTTTCCTCTATTGTTGTGTCAACGTGTAAATAGGAGGGGGTACTCCTGCCAAATTTGAATATTTGTGTTCAAGTTTCACACGGAACTCAAGATGCGACACGCGGATTTTATATAATTTTTCAGGCAGAACTTGTCTTAGTATTGAAGGTCTCAATGCCAAACCTTGTCAAAAGCTTGCGACACGTCAAGAAATACGGCTGAGTTCATCAGTAGTTCGATGAACTTGGTCCATAGTCGAATGATTTCTTCTAAACCCAAATTGTTGGTCAGGTAAAATGCGTTTCTGATCAAAATGGGGTGTAAGCGACCGAGTAATATCATTTCAAAAACTTTTGAAATTATTGGAAGAGGTGAAATAGGTCTGTAAGATTTCAATGCCTTCGGAGATTTTCCTGGTTTGAGAACCATAATCACTTCCGCGACTTTCCACTGTCTTGGTATGTATTCTAATCTAATTGCTGCATTGACAATGTAGAGGAGTTTAGTTCATGCTTTTACGAGCAACATTTTAAGAAGTTCTTCTTTAATTAGGTCATAACCCGGAGCTTTTTTAGGCTTTAGTTTCCGTATTTCCCGTTTAAGCTTGGCAATACTAATTTTATTATTATCGGCTGTAGTCTCGAATAAATTAATGTTTTCTGGATCATCAAATGGTTTAAATGTTTCCTCAAGATGTGCGGCGAAAATGCCTGCTTTTTCCCTATCGCTTTTTGCCCAAACGTCTTAAGTTACTCTAATTAGTGGCACAGCGTTCTTACGGCCTTTTTATGACTTTAATTGCTTGATACACTTATAAAAAAAATTGAGAGTGGACATATTTGTAATAATATTTTTTTTTAGTTTTAAATATATTTATATGAATTTTTCAAATATTAACTTATTACTAGACAAAAATATTTAAATCTCACTGATCAGTAACGTCCTTTTCTTAATAAAACTTACTGACACTTAACGGGCACTCTTAGCTTATCTTAAACATTGTTATAAATGCCTATCAGTCTAAAACTGTCTTCATTCAAACTTTATCAATGCCTAGTCGTTATATAGTTTTCCAACAAAACTTTTAAAAAAAAACTTATTTGTGATATCTTACACCCAGCTAACACAAACTAAAATGAACATAAATTATTTTATTCAAACTTAAATATAATTAGGGTGGCAAGCACTCGTTATCAAATGCTCAGAGGGGTCACCATCCTTATTGCGTCCTTGAGCGATCAGTCTGCCATCATGGAAGTCCATTAAACAGTCTTGATGCGACCGATGTTTAGCTGCATTGGTGGTCAAGCCTTCAAAGGCATAACATAACTTAAAAACTAAAGAATCGACTACAAGTCCGCTAAGTCTTGAGGGAGTGCAGAAACACGTTCCTCATTAATATTCTGCCACCTTAATTCGGTGTGTTGTCTTTCCATATCCGATTTGTTGTGATCTGAAACCGCAGAGCTAAATTGGAGCCCGAGGAACTCAAGAGCATTGTCGATGTACCCGTCGCGGATTAACCTCTTGTCCCTCGCGCCACAGTGGTATAAAATCGATATACCGTTCCTTTCTTGTACTACCCGTAAAAAAAATATATACCCGTAGAGTCTATATAAATAAATGCTTCTGGTGGAATAAAGCCCGATATAAGCGTGCTTATGCGATAATATTTCGTGTATTGTGAAATTATGCTTTACTAGCTGACCCATGCTAGAACAATGTGTAACCTGTATCTGTTCCATTTAACATTGAACATTTAATTTTTAATGTAGACAGCAATTTTTCGCACGTAATCAACTGTTAATTTGCAAAATGTCATTCCAGTTATGGTAAAGGGATTTGAATATAAGGGAAAAATACATATAACGACAATTATGTACATCTTCTTCTTTCTTTAAGTGGCGCTACGGTCCGGAATGAACCTGGACCTCAACCAAGATGCCTCTGCAATTAGACCGGTCCTTATCTAACTGCCTCCAGTTGCGCACTCCAAGTTGGTTGAGGTCGGTTTCTACTTGTGCGCGCCACTTAAGACGAGTTCTTCCTATACTGCGTCCGACGTCTGGCTGGGAATCGAAGACTCTGCGAGCCGGAGTATTGGTGTCTATTCTGACCGCATTCGCAACACAAGGCAAATAATATATTGTAGAATGAAGTCTGGCTTTGAATGTTAAAACACTTGTCTATTTTATTTTTAACAATAATTTATTTAAACGCTCTCTCATTTCTAGAATTATATTATTTACAAAACGGTTTCTCGTTTAACAATTCGATTACACTTATTTGAAATCAAAAACCAACGATTAAATTCGCGCTCTATTATCACTTTCCAAAATTCACTTAGATAATTCACTCAATCAACACTATTCAAATCACGTTCAGGTCACAATTTATACTAACTCGCTGGTTGTCACTTTATCTCTATTTATACCAATCCACATACTGATCTAGACGAGATGGCATATTCTCGATGATTTCCTCATTTACTTGATTATTCGAGAATTGATTTTGACGGATACCACTATTCCAGTCATTCATTCCAGTGGGCGCATCCAGTACCACAAACTAACAGTAAACGGATCTGTTCGGTTTTAACAAATCAATCCGAATTTATAACATTGCCCTCCTCCTATACTGTATCCTCTTAATTTTCCTCGAAGTCCTTTCTGTATTCGGTAGACGACGTCGTTTATACGTTTCACAATTTTGTAGGGTCCTTCCCATTTTGGCTTCGGCGATATTCCTTGTTTATGTTGGGGATTATATAGCCACACGGAATCTCCTTCCTAAAATAAAGTTCTGTTGCTCTGATATCGTACCTGGTTTTTATACGATCGCTTGCCAGTCTTATTCTTGTCCTGGTCATTTCGTGGATATCTCGGAGTCTTTAGCGTAGATCATCAATGTAGTCATCTTTAGTTGTTGAAACTAGACAACCTTAATGCTCGGCCAAATAGATTTCACATGGGGAGTGTCTAGTCGTGCTACGGACCGCACTTCGGTACGCCATTATGAACAAGGGCATGCAACGATCCCAGTTTCGTTGATTGTCGTCTACCACATTAGAGAGGTGTTCTTTAAAGGTTCGATTGAATCGTTCCACCATGCCGTCTGACTGTGGATGAAGCGGTGTCGTTCTGGTCTTCTTAATACCTCACCGCTGTCAAATATCCTACAATACTCTGGACACAAAGTTTCTACCTTGATCAGAATGTAGTTCCAACGTTGCCCCGAATCTGCATATCCAGTTGTCCACGATCTGTTCCACTACGGTTTTCGCTTCCTGGTTAGGTATGGCGAATGCTTCTGGCCATTTGCTGAAGTAGTCCATAACAACTAATATGTAACGGTTTCCGCTGTTCGTTTCTGGAAACGGGCCAGCAATATCTATTGCTATTCTTTCGAACGGTGCCCCAACGTTGCACTGATGCATGGTTCCGTGCGTATTTTCGTTTGTTCCTTTACAGGCAGCGAATGTAATGCATTTTCAGCACCACTTGTCGATGTCTTCTCTTGCAGCAAGCCAGTAGAATCGCTCCCTCACTTTGTCAACCTTGTTTCTCCATGTGTTCCCTCCAGGTAAGGATCGGTTCAATGTCAGGGTCTTCCGTCTGCGCTTCTCTGATCTTTTACGTCGTCCAACAATTTTTGGGCTCAGCCCTTATTTGCCGGGTGGTGATGAGCTCCTTTTCTTCTTGGCGGGTGCAGTGCTTGCAGTTCATTCCGCATTGTCGACGAGAAAGTGCGTCAGCGTTAGAGTGCAGGGTGCCCTTACGATGCTGAATGTGAAAATCGTAGCTCAATCCATCTAGCAACTTGACCCTCTGGATTTTTAAATTGAAGCAACCACTTTAGATGTTGTTGATGTTTGACCTTCGGGACCGGCCAATTTTTCACAGGATTTTTTTGGATCGGTCCTCACTCGACTGTTTCCCAGGAATCGAAATTTGGATCTGAAGATTTTTGGGATTAAGCTTCAAATAGGCAATCCGAAGTCTTAGGAAAACTGCCCGCAAGTACTTTTGATGTTCTTCGAATAATTTTCCCACGACAATTACATCATCTAGGTACACCAGGCAGCTATTCCACCTTAATCTTCGCAAAACATATTCCATCAGTCGCTCAAAAGTTGCAGGAACGTTGCACAAACCAAATGGCATCACGTTAAACTGCCACAAGCCATTTCCTGTTGTGAAGGCCTTCTTCTCCCTGTCCTTAGGGTGAATCCGCACTTTCGAGTAGCCGCTCTTTAGATCCAGTTACAGAAAACCATTCAGACCCATTTAGAGTATCGAGTGTGTCATCAATCCTAGGTAGAGGATAAATTTCCTTCTTGGTGACATCGTTGAGCCGTCCTTAGTCAACGCAGAACCGGGTGCTGTCATCTTTCTTCTTAAATAGTACCACTGGTTATACCCACAGACAATTGGAGTTTTCTATCAATGCGTCGCTTTACATCGTCGCAACCATTTCTGCGACTTTAGCCTGCTTGGCTAATGGCAGCCGCCTTAGGGGCTGACGAATTGGCTTAGCATCTCCAGTGTCGATTTGGTGTTGCACCAAGCGTGTGCGGCCATATTTCCCATCCTCTGCAGCAAATACATCAGCCAATTCTTCAATCAAGTTTTCCGCATAAATTTGCTGCTCCTGATTCAGTTTGCATAAATTGGAGAATCGATCTCGTTATGTCCGTCCGTTTAGTTGATAGCACTGGTCTAGCAGTCTCCACTTCGGTTATGCTTGATATTGCGTTAACCGGAACACATTTACCAATCACTTTTCCTTTTCGGAATCTCACCTCGTGTGGTCTGGTGTTTAAGACTCTTATTTGAACCATGTTCTTCATCGGTTAAACCATCATTTTTCCAACGATGTAGTTTTGGAAATTATCGTCTGCTTCTGGTTCAACAAGTATGAATCAGTGGCTTCCAGAATCACCCTCCAGCTTAACCCATATAACAGTTTCTGATGACGGTGGTAGCACTTTTTCCTTCCCGACGACTGTTTTCAGAATAATTGTCCAAAATCATTTCATTAGCCTTCATGATGTCAACTCCAATTGTGCATTCGTCACAAATATTAGCCACCAGGAATGCATGGGAGAAGGCGAGCCCCGCCAAGTATATCGTGAGCCGTACTTCGCCATATGCTCGACCTCTTTCTCCAGTTGCGGTCCTCAGGCAATCCCTGCAGCCAAGACTTACGGACGATGTCTTTTCGGATAATGGAAGAAGTAGCTCCATTATCAATTGTAGCCGGTAATCGCATCTACTGTCAGACTCCTGTTCTCTCTTTTGTTTGGGATACTTGGATTGTGATCCTGGGGGCGTCGATTCCAGAACTCAACTTCTGCCCCGCGATGTGGGTTCTTAAGCATTTCCCGACTGCTGGTTCTGAAAGTTAATACCAGCAGATCCTGCACTGACGCATTAGATGTCCAGTTTAGTTGCAGTTCCAGCAACGCATTTGAGCTCGGGAATTGTTTATCGATTAAATCTACATTCTTTTACAGGAGCATTCAATGGTGGCCAATTCTTTGGTGGCTCCTTAAAATGCTTGATCAGCTGCCTCTAATGTCAGAGCATCAGCTGCAGCTTCGTGGCTAGTTGAAGTCTTAAGTCAGCTATAGCAGGAGTGAAAGCGCCCTTTTCCATCTGGTTGATGATCTCTTCACCTGTGTTAGGATATGTGCTAGGTGTTCAAAATCAGCTTGCAGTTGTTGAAGAGTTTCGCCTCTCTTCTTTTTTTTTTCTTTCGCTCTCCAAATTTTGCCTCCAGAAACTTCATCATTGATGACATGTCAAAGCCTGCACTTACTTGTTGCTCTTCGACATCAAAGATCACACTTTTTACGAACATACACTTGATCGTTAACTAAATTACTGTTCACTATTCTCGAATTTTGACTATGTTCAATTCACTATGTTCCCAAACCGTTTCTTCACATTTTACTGTTTTCCAGAATCTTCCCATCCAGAAAAGGGTTTATTCCACTTCTGATACCAATGTTGAAAGAAGCCGGGACTCGAATGATAAAAAACTTTTCTGTTTTATGTTTAACAACAATTTATTTAAACACACACTTATTTATAGATTTATATTTTTTACAAAATGGTTTCTCGTTTAACAATTTAATTACACTTATTTGAAATCAAATACCAACGATCAAATTCGCTCACTATTTCATTTAGGTAATTCCTTCAGTTAACACTATTCAAACACGTTCAGGTCACAATTTAGACTAACTGGCTGGTTATCGCTTCACCTCTATTTATATATAAGTGTAAGCACTATAATGAACTTTTCCCTTATGCCAATTTGTTTTTGTACGCTTTTTCTTTTGCATCAAATATTCAAAATGTGTATTGTCATCGATAAATAGGCCTCTGCCACTTACGTTTTAAAGACAACTTCATGTAAGTCTTGTCCGCGGGTCTGTTTCAAATGGTCCATACGGAAAGTCCAATTTTGTGTCAATTTATCGAGCATTTCGGCCTGTATTCCACGAATTACGCGTGTTATGTTATCCTGTAAGGCTTCAATCGTTTTCGGCTTTTCCACAACAGGCGTTGACGGAAAAAAAGATCAAAGGGCCATTTCGAGAGATAAGCTGCTCACCAAATTCATTCTTCAATATTGCCATTGTGTCACGAGCTGTGTGGCATGTAGCACCGTCTTGATGGTGGGGCAAAAAAAAGTTGCATATCATGGCTCGCTATCGTTCACGTTGACCGTAACGTTTCTTCCACGGTCGTCTTTGAAAAAAAAATGCATCGATGATGCCACCACCATGTATCTTTTCATCACTCCAAATGCGACAGTTTTGCTGCTTACACGTATCCATTGAGCCAGAAATGTGCCTCATCGCTGAACACAATTTTTCGATAAAACATGGGATTTTCACACGAATTTTTATAATAAATTTTTATATTTTGCAATCGTTGCTCGTTTATTAGTCTTTCCATGATTAAATAAAAGAAATCTCTTCACTTTGACAGATGATGTTTGGACGCCATTACTAACCAGTGCTGCCAACCTGAAAAAACTGAACTCTTAAAAAATCACCCGTTAGTTACCACCACGATTATTAATAAAACACATCAGTTTAACATTTAACAATGTTTGTCTTCTTGAAGGAGCATTTTATTGGATCTTTACTTTTCAAGGAAGGATATTTTTTAGTATAGTCTTATTGTTTTGTTCGATGCTTTCCATTTTATCTAGGACTAGGACATATATTCTTTATTGAATTATGCCCTGTTTTTTGGTTGGAGGATTATGGACATCCTACTCTAATGGGATAAACATTCTGATATACAATTCGCTTATACCCTATTCCGTCCTTAAAGTAAATAATCCAAAAATTGGGCGTGGATAAAAACTTTATATGTATGACATTTTTATACCTTATGATTTTATTCTTAAAAATAACGGGGTGGCTGTGAATTTAAAAAAAAAATTCACTTTTACTGATGGCATTATACCTGGTATAATACAAAAAAAAAATGTTGGCGGTTATTACCCAGGGCCGAGCTTTATCACAACCATTCATATACGTGTGTGTAGGTGTTACTAAGAATCGAACCCAGGACTTCTGCGCCGCAGTTCATCGCACCAACCATCGCGCCACTGACCCCGTCTTATATACCAGGTTATATGTTACAAATTAGGATTCAAAACTAATGTTGTCCTATGTAGTATGTTATAAAAGCAACTAAAGATAAAAGCAATACAATTTTTACATTTTTTTAACTAATTTTAGAACTTATGTGCTTTTCTCTTAATGAGAACAGAATACTTTTTTTGATTAAAGCCACAACTTAAAAAAATGTTTAAACATATATATTTTTTTAAATTATTTTAGGGATCAAGAAACACGATTACTATGGGATCGGTACATGCAAGTAATCACCACATGTTTAGAAAATATGTACCATTCATAATTATAGCTCATTTTCTTAAAATACATTTTATAATGGTTTCATTAATAAATGAAATTTAAGAAAACTGCAATATTTGTTTTTTTTTTTGTATGATAAAAAAAATTAAAATTCTGAGGTAGGTAACTAATGTTATGTTTTAAATCTGCACTTAAGCAGTTTTGAAGGGATGTGTCAAAAAATGAAGTGTTTTCGAAAACCACGCTATGCGAATTCTTTTAACGGATTTTCATACCTATTTGCTTGACATCAAATATCAACGTGTGCCACTTATAACTAGAAGGATTTAAAAACAAAGTTATTCGCAATTTTGAGAGAATCCAACTGTAACACAAACAGTTCAAGTTTGATAGCTTTGCCCCATGTTAAAATAAGACTGTTCGTTGGGATTCAGACCTCCTTGCATTTCAAAAGTTAACCATGGATTCAGAGTTTGAATTGTGTACGAAATTAATACCTCTGTTTCAGAAAAATATAAACTACTATTTTAATATTGGTATTACCAATGATAATTACATATACAGAGGTCTAAAGTAGAAAACAATTACGCAACGCCTTCAGCGCATAAACTAAACTTATGATTAAATTCTAGTCTGCGAAACAAACAACGTGAATGTCAACTCCGTACCTCAACATCTCCAAAGAGAAAGTCCACCCATTCTCGTTCTAGCAGAAATTTATAGTGCCCTGACTATGAATTGCATCCACGTCTCCGATTCAAGGCTGGTATATGTGCATATACAAGATCTGGCCTCGCATGCCAGGAGAGTAATCGATAGAACCTCGTAACCTCGATGGCTTAAAAATGTCTTATAAGGAAATTCATATTCTACATTCATGACTATCCAAATGACGATCAACACGTAATACCATTTCGATAGTTATCCGATAAGTTTGACTGAATAAAAACCAACCCAACAGCCGAACTTATCATCCTTGGCGATTTTAGCGTTCCCAACTCCAATTGGATACGGTACTCCAAAGAAACGTATGACGCAGAAAGACAAGTCGATAGAAGGACCTACCAAACTAACTGGGATAATTTGCTTGACTTTTAGGGCCCAGTTATAGCTATCATTGAAAACCCCCATTTTCTTTTACATCTTTACATAACCAACCAAACAATAGAAGACACAAAGAATGCCTATAACGACAGAGTAAATACGGATATTTTGGTCAATGGCAAAAGTAGCCAGGAATAATACTAACCACTTTTCATTTCCTAGAACTTATGGATCGCTTGCTACAACAAAATGCAAAGGACCACCTATTCGCTAAAACATTTATAGGAAATACACCATTAAACTCGGAACAAGTGGTGCCATCAAAGATAGAGCACGCATTGGTAAAGAAGATACTTGATCACCTGACGGAATTCTACCTAATATACTTACAAAAATGCGAACCCGAACTTGTACAGTTCTTTTGTTTGTGATCAAGAGCTTTTCCCCAGATCCTGAAAAATTGCTCAAATCAAAAACGGAAGAAAATCATTCACTGAAAACTTCAACCGCATTGCTTAACTATCAATACTTTCAAAGATGGCCAAATAAGTGAGCGCCGAGATTGTCGATTAAGGAACGAGATAGGGCCCATTTATAGCTATCATTGAAAACCCTTATTGTAAATTTTCTTATACATCGTGCTTTTTTTTTATAAATTCAAACATTCGAGAGTGTGTCAAAACAAAGCTTATTAATTTTAGATCATAAATATTTAAGATTTTGTTAAAATCATAAAATTTCTTTGTTTTTCAATGATGCAGATTTATTTTTGAAATGTAATGTTTGTCGTTCCACCTAAATGATAGCTATCTGGTCCCTAACATTTCCTTACGTGGCTTGGGACTGAGTTGAACTTGTTAAAACGGGTCCAAATTCCTTTGGATGATGGATACTTTTCTTTTCCATCAAGAAACTACCTAATTCGAAAGTTAATGTCAAATAAGATCGATTTCGGAAATATTCGTTCTACATCAAAAGTTTTTGCGTGCGGATCAATTTAAAAAAAAGTTTTTCAAAATGTAAATAAATAGAACTTATTATTGAATAATTTGTAGAATATTTTAAAAACATGTATTTGTTTTATATGCAGGGAATAATATAAAAGCATTAATACAAAGGTGTTTCAATTTGAAAACATGGTACATAATACGCTCCGCTTTAACTGAATAGAAACAACATTTTTCGAAGGCATGGAATTCATTAATTACAAATATTGTAAGTGAACTCATCAATTCTTGCTTCCAGTTGTTTGGCTATGATGATGAAATGAAAACGAATAAGTCAAAAAACACCGTTATTTTTTAACTGGATGTATTTTAAACTTTTTTTGCGTCAACTGAATAAGAACAAAAATTAAAATTACAAAACGCAGTTAATGGAATTAAATAAAACAAGTATTTCTTAAACTAATCATTTCATTGGTTTCAAATGGCGAAAAATGTGTTTACCGCAAAAGTTCGGTTAAAGAATTTCAACAACTTTCTCTACGTTTACCTCAGTCCCCTCAGCCCAAAATCGGCTTCATACCAAAATTTTTATCCCATGTACGAAGGCGCATACATTTCCCTATATGGTTTAGTAGTGGCTTTTGTTTAAGTTTCAGCTGTTTTAGGTAATTGGAACTATTGATAACTCCTATTTTTGTGGAAACACAGGAAGTTACACCAGCTTTTTAAATAATTTTCGCAGCTCAGTCGCAGGATTTGGAAGCAGAACGCAATATTGATCTTCTATCAGCCGATGTAGTTGCTGTTTTATTGTCCCCTTCATGTTTTCTTCCACACGACTTTTTGTTCCTAAAGTTGGACTAGATCGCACGCCCTGTTTATCCTTCCTCCTTTATAAAGCCGACTTTGGCCTTTTCAACATTGTTTGAAATTTTGCAATGTTTTGCACTGAATTTTCCAACGATTTGTTTCAAACTGCAAACAAATTTATTGTCTCGTGTACGCGAGACTCGTCAAGATTTCCGGAAGCGTTTGCAATTCGAAAAACTAGACGGCAGTCCTGCATTGTTCGGTGTGTAAGGGAGATCACTAGCGAGGTGTTTGAGGAGAAAAGAAGGTTGGCACATGTCGTAACGTTTTTTTTTTTGGCAGCAAGAGCTCGGACCGATCGGACGTGCGTAGCGTGACGAATTGAAAAAAAGGAAATCAACACAGTTCGGGTTCGACAAACCTTTTTTCCCTTTAAAGAAGTTTTTTTTGTTACGTGAGGGAACCGGTTAAGAAAAAAAAGCCGTGCTTGACCACGAAACCAACGCGGGTGTGCTCAGCGGGGACGTAGAGACGTAACGGATATCCTCTGGCCCTACTTCAGTCGAAAAAAAAGAAGGGGCTCGACGGTATCTAAGCGATTCCACCACGTCCAATACATCCTAGAACCGAGGAGAACGCTACGAGGTAAGGCCTGGTCTTCGATCGAGGAGCCTGCAAGCACACAGGCTACCTGAGCTACACGTAAGGGATTATTGTTCTATCGGACCACGGAGGGCAGTAACGTCATTCAAAACGAAAACAAAAAAAAGATAAGTATATGTGGTCAGTTAAAATTTTGAATTTGTAAACTTGCTGTTCGTATGTATTTCTCATTAAAATTTTAAAACTCTAGCGCCTACCACAAGTGTAGCAATATACACCTGAACTCGAGGACGGATTGCGGTGCACCTCAAGCCTTCACCTTGGACAGCGAACGGGAATATAAGAAGTTGACCCTTATATAGAGAGACGGGGAAGTCGTTTTAAAAAATACATTATGAACAAAAGAGTAGCTAGAGCTATTATCTGACCATATCATTTTTGTCCATTTCATTATAGGTAGATCCTAGCGCTCGCTAAGAAATAAGTTAGATAATATATTACATATATATATAAGGTGTTATAAAGTTGCTAGCAGCAAAGCAAAGAAAAGAAAACGAGTAAAGGCACAGCCCAATTACCTTTAAAAAAATATATTGGAGAATTGTTTATAAAAAAAATAGCAAGATTTGGTTATTTAAAAAAAATCGATTGTTTAAAAACAATCTTGAGCCAGTCCGGGCAGACTAGAAAAAGGGTGGTCAGTTATCTTGCAGCTCAGGCATTGACATCGCTCGCTAGCTCAGTGGAACTCGTAGGCTCATGCTACAAGATCTGAACATTGGTTACATTTTTTTTTCAAATGCCTGAAACACAATATGAAGGTGAATTAAAACGACCGTGATCGTAACCGAAATAACGAGGCCCGAATTTGCAAAGTCTACAATATTCAAAGGGTTGCCGTCATAGTGCGAAAAGGAATAGAGAGAAGCTGTTAATACTCTCTTAGAGCTCTCCCACCCCTCCAGCTAATTTTATATTCAGCTGCCTTGGTCAATGCTTCGCTCAACTAGCATCGACCCCTAAATTGAAAAGGTATGTTACCTTACGGATTCACTCTCTTAACTAAGGTCATCCCTTTCGTCACACCCGTTTTTACGTCTGACACATCCTCAATATGCATTCTAACGACTCAACATACTTACTATTTCGTTAACGAATAAAGCGAACTATCTACACTATCCCGACACATCATGTTCTTCACAACCGTTGAGAAGCAACTGATTCTTTTTAAGAAAAAAACACTAACGACTTCTCGATTCCTTAACATTAGGTTTGAATCAGTTTTATTCAATTAAATTATTTCTATATAACGAAAAATCTATCGGACCCACCGTTTTAGAAAAATAAATAAAAGTTAATGTCTTGACGAAACTTTGTTGGCGTTGAAAACCAACCTTATTAATTGGAATGACCAACTCGAAATTAGATGAACATTCGTTGAATAAATACAATATAAACATTTCTAGTTTTTAAACAATCGAATCTTCTTTTTTTTATATAAACAAATCTTGCTATTTTTTATAAACAATTCTCGAATTTTTTTTTAAATGTAATTGGGCTGCGCCTTTACTATTTTTCTTTTCTTTGCTTTGCTACTAGCAACTTCATAACGCTTTAAATATATATGTAATATATTATCTAACTTATTTCTTAGCGAGCGCTAAGATCTAATGAAATGGACAAAAATTATATGGTCAGATAATAGCTCTAGCTACTCTTTTGTTCATAACGTATTTCTTAAAACGACTTCCTAATCTCTCTATATAAGGGTCAACTTCTTATATT
Source organism: Rhingia rostrata (assembly GCA_949824845.1). Lineage (NCBI taxonomy): Eukaryota > Metazoa > Arthropoda > Insecta > Diptera > Syrphidae > Rhingia > Rhingia rostrata. Next base: position 73,796,307 of record OX463757.1, on the reverse strand, counting down.
CCCGTTATATTAAAATAACCATTCTAAGCATTGAATAAGGTTACATACCCCTTTTCGATTATTTATTTGTTTTTAATTTATTTGCGTAATTCGTAAATTAACCGACAGCAGTGGTTAGTTTAAACTCGGTAATAGATTTAGTTTTCTTGACGTGGCATGTCTAACCCTGGTCAAACTCAACCCAAGACCAGTACATATAGGTACGATACGCGGGGTAAAATTTCGTCCAAAGCCAAGACAAGTTCTCGACCCGCGATGTCTGAAACGGATAAAAGTGGGCAACCGCCAGTACAGCACGCCGTACCACAGGCCGCAAATCCCTCTTCCAACGTTTTGGGCACGGAACCCGAAATCATCACAACGAAGACTAACCCTCGAGCAACACATGACACGAGCGATTGGGAACAATTTGAACAGTACGTTCGTGACGTAGTTTCGGCAACTGTAGACATTAGTCGTACGGTCGATTTGCGCTTTATACGCAAATAGTTAGATAAAATCCGAATTGCTCTTCAACAGGAAGTGACTGCATTAGTAAGGGCCGCGTTAGCTGCCCCTACTCTGTCGCACCTTCAGCAAGCAACTCTTGAATCCAGAGAAGTTACGGCGGATCCTTCTCCGCTGAATCCCTCTGCCCAGTTAACAGACGCCAACGATCCCGCATCGTAATCTTCCTATATCGGAAAACCCTGTAATATATCCGGTCCACATGACTCGAAGTAGCAACGTGGATAATTTTCTGAGTCAGTTTAGCAACTCACAGTTAAACGATCATACTACTCTTCTCTATACGTCACCACCAGCGGGTTCTCAGTCGAATTCTCTCGGTAGATCTCACAACTTCCATAATTGGGTGGATGACTTCGTGTTTCGTTCAATGATTTCTTCGGAGATCTATTGACATTGAATTCACGGTTGCGTGCTCCAAAATCCACACGTGAGCTAATCGAAATAATAAAGCAGAATGTTAAACACAAGATAGGAGAGCATCTTATAACGTTTAAGACTCACGGCATTCCGGGAATGGTTCATGTCTGCCGAACTATAGAGAAGTTCACTAATGAACATGACGTGCCAAGGCCAAGATTTTAGCAAGTTCCTCCTCTTCGACGGAATGTCAGCGAGCTGCACGACACTATGAAAGATGCTCACTGTTTCGCACAGCCTGCGGTCGAAGCAGTATATTTTCGCCAAAATGGTTCGAGTGCCGTAAAGTGCTGGAACTGTAAGGAATTTGGACACACGTATTTTGAGTGTCATGTTGAACAGAGAGCATTATTCTGTCACAAGTGTGGCCGCAAAAATACAACCGTCGCTTATTGTCCGGTCTGCTCGGGAAACTATCCGAATAGCAATCCTCCTGTCGGAGAGAATTGCTCCAAGAACCTAGACCCGGCCAGAAAATAGACAACAACAACCTACAAGCTCCAGTTACCATCTTGGAGCGTCCAAAGATGCCCCCTAGTGGTGTTGCTCCTACTGAAAACACTACCCATTCTAGAAAATCATTGCATCAGCGGATAGAGGAGTATTATAAAGCGATAGCACGAATCTGTGGCAAAACTCTACTGTTTAAAGGGGTACAAACACTAAGATCTCGCTTCGAAAATAAGAAGCGGTTACATCAAGCGATTGCTTCGACGACTTTGCAATGTTCAGCTGATCCTCGCCCTTATGCGTCGGTGCGAATCTTGAAAAAGAATGGCTAGGACTTTCAGATAGCGGGGCCTGTATAAGTTGCCTAGGCGCGGGTGGTGTCGACTTTATCAAGAAAAACAATATCACTTACAATAATTTTTGCTCATCGGTTACCATAGCGGATGGTAAATCGCAGAAATTCGTTGGTACATTGAAATGTAAAGTAAAATATAAGCGTGCCGTCAATGTTCTCACCCTGTTTATAGTGCCCAAGATCTCTATCTAGGCGTTGACTTCTGGAAGATATTCAAGATAGCCCCTGAGATCATTTCCGAAATCTCGGGATTATCCATGGTCGTTGATAGTCTGTCTGCGAACCGAGACGAAGCCGGAGAGGTACATTCGAAAATTGATGTTCTTTCAATGGCTCATACGTTGAATGAAGAAGATTCATCCAAGTTATCGGACATCGTAGCCTGTTCCCCTCTTTTGCTCAACTGGGCTTTGATTACTAAAAAAAGATGCATACCCACTGCCGCGTATTGAGAGGTTGCTAGGACGTCTTTCAGACACATTCATCATATCGAGTATGGATCTGAAAGACGCCTTTTGGCAGATACCGCTGGGGCAAAGTTCAAGGGAGAAGAGTGCTTTTACCGTCCCCGGAAGGCCACATTATCAGTTCAAGGTAATGCCTTTAGCCTATGCAATGCGCCTCAAAGCCTTTGCAGGCTTATGAATAAGGTCATTCCTCACGAATTGCGAGAGAGGGTGTTCGTGTACTTGGATGATTTAATAATCTTTTCTTCGAGCTTTGAAGAACACCTTAAGCTTCTTACTCTCGTCGCGGAAATGCTTAGAGACGCCGGACTTACTATCAACGTTGAAAAGTCTAAATTCTGCTACCAGGAACTAAGGTATTTAGGATTTATTGTAGGAAATGGTACTATAAAAGTAGATCTTGGGAAAGTAACCGCCCTTAACGGTTTTCCGATACCACAGACTGCGCGCCAAGTAAGACGATTCTTAGGTATGGCTGGCGTTAAAGGCGTTAAATTCAATTTTTGCGCAAAAGCAATTGAATCTTTTAATGTGATCAAGAAAATTCTTACTAGCGCACCTGTCCTGGTAAATCCCGATTTTGAAAAACCATTCATTATACTTTGCGATGCTTCATCGATAGGCATCGGAGCCGTATTATGTCAAGCAGGCGAAGCGGGTGCAGAGCTGCCCATCTTTTATTACTCCCATAAACTGAACAATGCGCAAAGAAACTATTCAGTAACTGAGCGAGAATGTTTAGCTGCTGTAATGGGAATCAAGAAGTTAAGGCCCCATATCGAAGGTTATCATTTCAAGGTGATAACAGATCACGCCAGCTTGAAATGGCTAATGAGCTTGACGGACCTAAAGGGACCGTCTTGCTCGTTGGAGTTTGGAGCTTTAGGGTAACCCTTTGAAATCGAACACGAGAAGGGAAGTCTTAACGTGGTACACGGCGCGCTTTCGAGGGCATACGAGGTTGATGCTATTCACCCTGCGAGACCGATTACATATGGGTTCCCCGATGTGCTGCACGTTGATCTGTCGGATCCCGCTTTTCAATGAGAAGAATACCAACAAATCGTTAAAAATGTCGAAACTAATAAAGACCAGCTTCCTGATCTTCTTGTCTCCGACAATTTTGTTTATAGAAGATCAAACACACCACAGGAAATCCAATAAATGACGATATTTCAAGGAAGCTATGGATCCCATCTGCGTTGACCGATAATCTGATCGTTTTGGCTCATTGCCCACCCCGTGCTTCGCATGGCGGCGTAGCAAAAACCTTGTATAGATTGCGCCATTATATAGATTATTTGGTCAGAAAATGATAGAGCATGGTAGCGACTATAAGCTACTGAGAGCTTTGGGAGGCGTAAACAGCTCTGAGTTATATATAATTATAATAATATCAATATATATAATAGCTATATCAAGGATTCGTTAGAGAAGAGTCATGAAGGATACGCAAAAGCTTATAACACTCGAAGTACAAACGTGAAGTATAAAATCGGTGATACTGTATTTAGACGGAACTTTATCCTCAGCGATGCTTTAAAAGGGCTAAACTCAAAATTGTGCCCCCAAATTTTGTAAGGCGAAAGTTAGCAAGATTATACGAAACAATCTGTATGAGCTGGTGGACTTGGCTGGGAAAAAGATGGGGGTAACTCATTCAAGGGATACACGCCTATAAAAATATTATATATATATATAAGAAAACCCCAAAAAGGGGATATATCTTGGGGGATATAGACACCATCTCTGCCTTTTAATGTTTAATTCTCAACTTCCGAAGAAAAAAAACATTCATACGCCCGAGAGAATCCGTTCGTTTTTTTTTTTTTTTTTGTTTCATTTAATCGAAAATGCTCAGCCTTTGCATGAGACTCCCAGTCGTGGGTCGTTTTATATATAACTAGTTATTTCTCTAATAGTTTCTTTTTCTTGCTCTTTGCATGCGCCAAGGGTTTTGCAAATTGCAAGTTTTGTGGGAAACCACTAAATTTTCCAACGACTTACTTCAAACTGCTGTACCACTGCAATAAAATTTATTGTCTCGTGTAAGCGAGACTCGTCGAGATTTCCGGAAGCGTTTGCAATTCGAAAAACTAGATGGCAGTCCTGCATTGTTCGGAGTGTAAGGGAGATGACTAGCGAGGTTTTTGAGGAGAAAAGATGATTGGCACATATCGTAACGTCTTGTGGGTTTTTTTTTTGGCAGCCGATCGGACATGCATAGCGTGGTAAGTGTGAGGAATTGAAAAAAAAGGAAATCGACCTAGTTCGGGATCGACAAAACTTTTTTTTGTTACTTGTGTCCGTGTCATTGTTCATACACCGGCAATGCTGTGTAAAACCAAGCAAAATCCAACGACAACACACTTACACGAACCTCACCCACACTAATTTGGGGACAATGATTTTGCGCCTGTGCCTTAACCTACTACCTCAAAGGGCCCGACAACCGCCTTAGATGTTAAGGAATCTAGAAGTCGTTACGGTTTTTTTTCTTAAAAAGAATCTGTTGCTTCTCAACGGTTGTGAAGAACATGATGTGTCGGTATAGTAAGTAAGTATGTTGAGTCGTTAGAATACATATTGAGGATGTGTCAGACGTAAAAACGGGTGTGACGAAAGGGATAACCTTAGTTAAGGGAATGTATCCGTAAGGTAACATTCCTTTTCAATTTAGGGGTCGATGCTAGTTGAGCGAAGCATTGACCAAGGCAGCTGAATATAAATTTAGCTGGAGGGGTGGGAGAGCTCTAAGAGAGTATTAACAGCTTCACTCTATTCCTTTTCCCACTATGGCGGCAACCCTTTGAATATTGTAAACTTTGCAAATTCGGGCCTCGTTATTTCGATTTATTGATCCGGTTACGATCACGGTCGTTTTAGATCACCTTCATATCGTTTTTCAGGCATTTGAAAAAAAAAAGAATTCCACTCAGCTAGCGAGCGATGGCAATGCCTGAGCAGCAAGATGACTGAACACCCCTTTCTCTAGTCTGCCCGGACTGACTCAAGGGACCTGTGACCTTGGTAAAAGGGTTTAACCTAAATGCAACCCATAAAAGACTATATGCCGCGTCTTTCTCGATACATTAGGTTTTCGCCAGCATGGGTGATAGTGCCGCGTATGTTTAGTTTATGAGCCCGGAATATATAGTTTGTCGAGAGCATACGAACATCGGCCTAGAGCATCCAGGGCCAGAAGCGGAGTGTACGTATATACGAATACTGAATTAAAATTCAATAAATTGCAATATGCAGACATAAACGAATTAAAACGCCAGCAAAAGCAAAAGAAAAACGCTTGCAGGGATGTGCTGTCTTGACAAGTGACACTAGTTGTCAAAATGAGGAAAATATTCATTACCGCAGTGAATAATTCATTCGGAAAAAATAAGAAGGGTTTTTACTGCGGCTCTCGCACTGAGACAACTGGCAATAGGAGACATGTTATATTGTCGCTAACAATTATTAAACATTGAATCAAATATGAGGTCTTACACAAAGGCGACTCAATAACGGTCAAACGAAAAATGTTGTTGATTGCGGAAAGATAATTTCAGGCGATGCATAGCGCATGTTTACACTTACTTAAGTGGCCTGGGTCCTTAGATAACTGCCTCCAGTTGCGCACTCCAAGTTGGTTGAGGTCGATTTCTACTTGTGTGCGCCACAAGTAGACTCGACTCTGCGATCCCGAATCTACGAGCCGGAGTATTGGTGTCCATTCGCTCTACATGTCCTAGCCATCTTAAACGACCAATGCGGAGTTTTTTTGACCAGGGTCATCTCGCTTTACATCTCGTATAGTTCTTGGTTGAATCTTCGTCTCCAAAGCCCGTCTCGTTTAATTTCTGACGAGGTTGTTGGTAAACGGTTTCAGGCCTTCACATATTACGGCAGATATGATCTTGTAGGCGATGTTGAGGAGAATTATGTCTCTGTAGTTTGCGCAGTTTAGGGGGTCTCCTTTTTGTGGATCGGATAAACGATGTTGAGGTTCCATTCTTCTGACCAGATTTGGCTTATGAGTTGGTGGATGTTTCTTACCAAGTCATTTCCGCTGGCTTTATTAAGCTCGGCGGGAAGGCTGTCATTTCTGGCAGCCTTATTAAGCTTGAGTTTAGATTTTGCTATCTTCACTTCACTCAGTTCGGCTGTTTGGCAGTTTTCGCTGTCGTTACCAATATTGAATGGTTCGTTCTGCCTGACAGTGGAATGTTGTTCGTCATCGCCGTTTAACAGTCTGCAGAAGTGGTTCTTCCGTATCGTCGGCATTGACTGTGTCTAAGCCACGATATTTCCTTGTTCATCTCGACAGGATTCTGTTCGAGCTTTGTATCCTTGTCTTTTACGTTTTACACTTTGGTAAAACTTGCAACCGTCGTTCCTGGAGTGGCACCTCTCTATATCCTCGATCGCACGCTTTTCTTGCTCTTTTTCTTCTTTCTGAAAAGCCGGTGTTCTTCCTATATAGCTCAACGGCAGCACTCGTCTTCACCTGCAGCTTAGCCTTATAGGCCTCGTTCTTGGCTGCAAGCGTCTGTCGGCATTCCTCATCAAACCAGGGGTTTCTTGCAGGTGGGGGCGAGAAACCTAGCACATCAGCATATGTCGGCATTCCTCATCAAACCAGAGGGTTCTTGCAGGTGAGCGCGAGAAATCTAGCACATCAGTTGCGGCTGATCTAATCGAGAGGTTACGGGATACGCGTTGAACGAAGGCCTTGGCAGTCTCTTGCGATTGTAATCTTTCGCATATGGTACCCGAGTGCATTTTCATATACAACAGATATCTTAAAATCAACGAGCAGAAATATCTCGTTTGTCGTTTTATCTCCTACCCTTGACACCAATTTGATTTGCAACTCCTTCAGTGAAGCCTTTGCACCCTCGTCTATAAATTCAATGACTTTGCAAGTTCCTTTTGGGCCATTAAATTGCACTGGTAAAAACTTCAGTAGTGTTTTCCTAGATGAGGCTGGCAAATAATAGCACCGAACCGACAGTGGTATTCTGTCCTGTACTTGTAATTGGCGTTTGGACGATGAAATATTGACTGTGGCGGCACTACTAGTGGAAGGTTTGTCTCTCGGGGGTTGCACATTTACGGATCTTTTATCATCAGTACTATGAAGAAGTTGACTGTGATATTTGCGGCATGAAGAAATTCAAAATTCTCGACGATACGTACACTTCGAAAGGTGTCGACCAGCACGTAGACAGGAGAAACACAAGTGATTAATTTGCTTTACTTATATTCCAGCGCTGTGGAATAAGAGCATCTTTAAATTTGCAACATTGATATGTGTGGTGGTCGGAGTTACAGACTATGCAGTTCATGTTCTTCTTTTGTTGGTTCTCGGATACTGTGTAAAGTATGTTAGCGTGCTTGTGTTTTTTTCTCATTTGAAGTTGTGATAATTGTGAATGAGATGGTGTCGTATTAGGTAGCAGTTCTGTAGGTAGAGCAACGTAGTTGGCGATTTGTCGCAGCCAATTGATAAATTCGCTTACATTTGAATTAACTGCTCTAATTGTGTATCTGTGCCTAACCAATTCATCGAGTAGAGTTGGATCAAATAAATGCATTCTGGCACCTGCATTTTGTAAAAAAAATTGTTAAGTTAAACCCCAATGTTCTGAATCTAATAATTTATATATTTTGGATTCTGTTATAGTGGGAAAAGCTCTTACTTAGGCAGTTGACTACGAATGAGGATCTCTGGCCTTCCCTAATGAAACTCCAGTGTGTTCCTAATGGCATGTATACTGAGCAATATTCGACAAACTGTCTAGCTGCACTTCCGGCGTAATGCTTTTTGCAACCTTGATAGGTTTTCGAGATCTGTATAACGATGAGCAGCTGTCGTCTCCTTATATGCAACCGAAAACATTGGCCACTCTTCAGGTTGGCCAGAAAATTGTGGCAGATCTTGCAGCTTTCTAATTTTGAGTACCTTGATTTCGATAGTAATTTGCGGCGAGTGCGGCAGGCGGTAATATCGATGACGTGGCAATTGTTGGAAAACATGATGGCATAGCGGCTGTAGACGTTGTTAGCAACATTGAAGGAAATGCGACTACAAATGCTGCATAGGACGACGTTATTTAAGTTTTTCAAAAACAATGACGGAACGGCGGCAGCTGGTGTTGTTGAAAAGGGTGAAGAACTAGTGGCGACATTTCGTTGATTTCGTTGTTACTTGTTCCAGTGATTTCTGCAACTTGTTGATTTGTGACTGTAGCTCAGCAATTTGTCCTTTGCCGGAATGAATAGTAAACGACTTCCGTTGTTTAAGATTAATAAAGAAGGTTTATTATCTAAATAATTGTACAAAGTTAATAACTATAGACTTCATTTTTCTAAGACTTACTTCGTATCCGTTCTCAATGGTAGACATCTGTGGAGTGGGAACTTGTTAGCGTTTCTTTTCGTTTTTAAAATTGACAATTGTCAGTTGACGTATTAAGATCACAGAGGGCGTTCGCCAAGTTCTCACTCTAGGGACGTTAACAATAATAAGAGGAATAAATAATAAAAATTGACATTTCAAAAACATTTAGGCAGCAACAATACGTTTTCTATTGAGTTGAATTTCGGCTTCTTTTGGTGTTAAGCATCTCTGGGTCACCTAATGCGTTCAAGTCGCGAAGTATTAGAAGGGCAGAGGCATGGTTGATCATGTTTTGACTGAGCATGACATAATATGGCGAACAACCAATCGATTCATGCGTATCTGTTCTCAATGCGCATGCTATACTTGCTAAATGCACAACCCATTTGTTTTGTTCCTCCGCTACCAGTACTCGCAACTTGCTGAGAATGCTACGGTTAACCCTTTCAGAGAATAAAGTGCTGTACGCACATACTTAACACCAAACTCTGCCAAAAATTCTCTAAACACTTTGGATGCAAATTGTTTTCCATTGTCCGAGTGAATTACTTCGGGTGTACCAAATGCGTGCAACACATCTGACTCTAGAACATAGAAAATTGTATACAATTTGAAGGATCTACAGAAAACAGAATATTTTCATCAACGAGCATCTTGGGTTCGTGTGTATGTATTTATAATCTAGGTTGTGTTAATGAGCAGGAATGTGTCCGGGCTGTTGTGAACCTGCTGTACAAATTTCCATCAGACTCGCACATTAACTAACCCGTATAGTATTATCTCACCATAGCAACGCGACGCCAAGTGCTTTGCACATAATCATCGTAGCTTATGGTTTGATATTACCATATTTACATATTCAGTGAACAAACAAAAACAAAATAAATAAAAAAAACTATTAATAAAATGTATGGCTCAAATTTCGTTTATTACTATAACTGGGACTGTTACTGCAAGTTTCTTTGTTTTCCCAGACACCATTCTTTACAGCTAAACACGTTGGGCGCCATTTTGTTGCGTGCTGGTTCACGAGTCGTTGCTGGCATGCTGGTTCTGCTCGTCGGAGGGCGTAGTCCCTTAACTCGGATACGTCACCAAAATCATGCCAGTCTTGTGGCAAAAGGATTATTATTCGCCTACGAGAAAATTGTCTTACCCACCCTACCTTGACCTTCATACTCGCCTCGAAGGTCCCTTAATATGGCATCTTCAATTCCTTCTTCTCTCCATTTCACTTTACTTTTCAAACCTCCTTCTCTTCAAAAAGTTTAATTAAAATTTATATTGCATTTCAACAAAATTGGAATGAATTTATTAATTTTCCCATTAACACAATTTAAAATTATTTAAATTTAATTATTGTTAGCAAATCCTTTTATACAGGGTGTCCGCCGGGAAGGTATACTACTTTGTTTGTTTTTTATAATTTTTGGATCTTATATTGATAAATGTTTTATTTAATGTCGGCAATTATGTATGCAATACAATATCAGGTAAATGTCCGCCTCTGTTAGTCTTACAAATGCGAGCCCTTTCAAGCGGTATTTCATTAATTTCATCACAAATATTTTGTTTGCTCCAGCGTTTCTCCAGCGTGCCTCGTCACTCATTTTGATTTTTTCATGAAAATCGGGGGTCTTGTGGAAGAAGCTCTTGTGTCAATTGAATATAAATGGAAACAAATGAAAATTCTTGTGCAAAATTGTGGTCAAAGTTGATCTTTGAAGACCAAGCTCCAAGACGGCGTCGACTAGAGGCTGATGGATTGTTTTGAACACTTTCTTGAGCATAGTAATTTTTTCAGCCGATCTTGCGGTACGTTGTGGTTTATGTTCGGGCCCATCACCCACAGACCCTCTTTCTTCGAAATCATTCACTACACGAAAAAAAAGTGCGTTTTGTTGGCACGTTGTTTCTCCCAAAAATTTCACGTTACTTTCTCATCGTCACTGTAATGGATGATTGATTTTGATAAAATGTTTTAACGATCAAAACACGTTGGTTTATCGAATATTTTTCCATAATAAATTTGCCACCTGTCTACTTCACGACTGCCAAATATGAACTAATGTTTACCAAAATGGCAGCAAAACAAACATTAGTATGCCTTCCCGGCGGACATCCTGTATATATATAATTACCTTAAAATTTTTCTTCACTCACGCTTTGTTTGGTCGAAACTTGCGATGTTGTGGCCACTGCATCCAGCCTTTGTTGGTGGAATTCTTCTATTGTTCCACTTTTCACTTTATGTATATTTCCCTTTCGAAATTGCGAGAGTACAGATGTCGCGGTTTTACGTATATATAAGGATTTCCAAATTTTGATTTTTTGTTGTTCGGAAATTTTCTTCTAACTTTACGTCAATTAATTAAAATGAATCAAATCAATTTTACTTTACGCAATTCTCAATTTCCTTGAAAATCATATTTAAATGCTCAAAAGAAACAAATGTTCCATTCAGCTACCCTGCTGGTGTTTGAACCTGAGAAGATGCTAACAGCTCCTCCTTTTTGCGGATGGTTTTCCACTATGCACTGGTCTGGGTGCTGGGGATTTGCAGATTTCTTTTGGGCTGGCGCTCCACCACTTTTCATTTAAGGGCCAACACTTTGTTGAGTCGCTTATTTGTCTACTTAAAAAAAATCACTCACTATTTGACACTATTTTCTTGTTCAATTTGCTTCCCTATATAATATGTAAATCTGCTTCGTTTTAATTTGTTTGTTCTTTTCTTATTATATGTTGTTTGCTATTTAATTTGTTTGTAATTTAAATTTTTTGACGTTCACTTTTTAGCGTCTACCTTCGGGCACTTTGAAATTTTAAGTGTCGGTTGCGGTTCAAATAACGTCCCGCCGAAACCAAACAGCAAATTCTCTCTTTTAAGAACAACTACTTTTCTAAAGGCTTGAGTGTTTTGTTTAATGCTTGTAGTCCCTACTTTCTAAATCCTTTCCCTAAACCTTTCTCATTTCCGCCGGATGAATTATCCACTGATCTGAAACTATATTCATTAATTTGCGAACAAGTGTCATCTGTCATTTGTCAGTCTTCCTCCCTGTTTGTTTTGTTTCTGCATAGCGTGTTGTTTCGTATTGCAATTTATAGAAATTTAATTAAATATTCGTAACATCACTTAAGATACATAACTTCAGATAGGTGGTTGGGCGTTGCAGAACGAGGATATACTTTGATTGGTTTCCAGTGTTGACCTGGCCCTCCAGGTTGGGGATTGTGCCTTGGGATATCTACCGAAGCATGGAACAAAATCCACTAGTTAAGAAGCAAGCATATAGCCTCGGAAACGACTGATCTCATTGTTGACGACCCTGCTAAACGAAAAAGGACAAGGACGTTCGTATCTGCACCTTGAATGTGAGAACACTAAAATTAAACTAGTGAAAGCCCTAAAGTGTTACATAGAAGATATTACTGCCATCCAGGAAATACGATGGGATTATGCGGGCAAAAAGACGTTGAAAAACTTTGACATCTACTGCGGACTGTTTTATAGCGAGCAGAAATAGCGGCTATTCGGATGCGGATTTTTTTAAAGTGCTAGACTTAGGCAAGAAGTCTTAAATTTCCAAGACAATAGCGAACGCATTGTAACAATCCGCATCAAGACCAAGACAACAGAAGCTCACGCCCCAACGGAGGAAAATGATGATATAGTTAAGGATTGCTTCTACGAGCTCCTTAACAAAACCTATGAGCGACTTCCGAAGTACTATGCTGAAATCTTTTTTGGAGATTTTAACGCAAAGGTAGGAAGAGAAGACATCTTTAGCAGTATTGTCGGAAAACATAGCCTACACGACAACAAGTCTGGTAACGCTATAGACCAATTGACTTCGCTACGAAACGAAAAGATACTATAGCCAGCACACGGTTTCCTCAAGTCGATATCCATAAGCGGACATTGCGGTTTCCAGATCACAAATTGATCACATTGCGATAGACAAGAGGCACGCATCCAGTATTTTGGATGTCCGAATATTCCGAGGAGCTAACATCGGCTCGGATAACTACTATCTTGTTGCAGCCAAGGTAAGAATGGGGATATCCAAAACACCACTACAGTCCAGAAATACTGTAAAACAATTTAATGTCGAAAGACTGCAATCGCAAGAGACCGCCAAGATCTTCCCGCAAAGCGTATCCCTAAACCTCTCATTTAACACAATACCACCAGCATCGAATGTCGAAGAGCATTGGCAACGATACCAACAAGCCATTTAATCAGCCGCAACTGATGTGCTAGGTTTATCACGCCAAACAGAAAGAAAAACCTGGTTTGATGAGGAATTTTGACAGATGCTCGCAGTCGAGTCAAAGCCAAGGATATAAGGCTCGAACAGAATCCTGTCGAGATGTACCAGTAAATATCGCAGTTGAGACACAGTCGATGCTGGGGATATGGAAGAACCACTTCTGCAGACTATTCAACGGTGATGACGAACAACATTTCGCTGTCAGGCAGAACGAACCATTCAATATTGGGAAGGACAGTAAAAACTGCCAACCACCCGATTTGAGTGAAGTAAGGATAGCAATAACTACACTCAAGCTTAATAAGGCTGCCAGAAATGACAGCCTTCCCGCTGAGCTTTATAAAGCCGCCGGAGATTATTTGGTAAGTATCATCCACCAACTCATAAGCCAGATCTGGTCGGATGAAAGTATGCCTGAAGAATGAAACCCTAGCATCGTTTGCCCCATCCACAAAAAAGGAGACCCTCTGAACTGCGCCAACTACAGAGGCATAAGTCTCCCCAACATCGCCTACAAGATCCTATCTGTTTACCAACAACCTGTTCGGCCCTTATCAGTGTGGTTTTAGGCCAGGAAAGTCCACAACCGATCAGATTTTCAATGAAAACCCAAGAAGTCCAAATCGATACCCACCATCTATTCATCGATTTCAAAGCCGCATAGGACAACATAGAGACGAAGTATACAGAGCCATGTCTAGGTTTGGTATACCGCCCAAACTCGTCCGTGTGTGTGAAGGATGAGAAATATCACTGTTCCATCAGGGTCGGAAACGACCTCACCGACACATTTGATACCAAATGTGACTTCTTCAATTTTATTGTTGAGCGGATTGCGCAAAACTCCCTAACCAACACCAGAGGCACAATTTTCCAAAAGACAGCAGGTGCTGTTCGGTACGCGATAATATTACTGGTGTAAATGCTGAAGACAATCGGTGAGTTTACCGCTACCTGACAAGGATCGTTTTTAATGAAAAATCCGGCGGAAGTTACATTGCCACTTTTGTCAACAAACATTCTACCAGTCAGCATGTCATGAAGCATAAATAGGTTTATTTACTCCAAGACTGGTCATGGTAGAGGCCCTTTAACAATACGGTGTCGAATGCCTTCTCTATATCAACCATACATGCACCCATGCACTATTGGTTGTCTTTGTTACATTGTGTATCAGATACGAGTTTGGAGGCAGCATGAATGCAAACCTTTCTGATACTCGGTAGGAGACTTATCGACCGGAAATGCGCCGTATTGGAGTTGTCCTTTCCCTTTTCCGAGAGTGGATGTACCACCACCTTCTTCTCCCGAGGACGTTCAATAGGATAGAAATCGTCGTCGAAGACCGCTTCCCTGGATCGATTCCTGCTGTTTGTATTGTCAGTTGTTCGTTGGAGCATAATACACGGATCGCTTTGATCTTTCCTTCTGAAGAGATCTTATTAATTAGTGGAAACATGTTTTTTACGGCTAGAATTCCCTTATTCAAAATCAAATTAATAGACAACCGATAGTTCTCCTTGATCAACTGGTTGATGTTTTTGACCGACGCCTAAAGTGTGCTAATTTCCGGGTCGCATGTGTTTGTCAGTCGTCTGTACAAGAGTTTAAGTCTCGTCAGAAGTCTGTTCTTTTGTATGTGCAATGCGTCACCCAACTAACAATTTCGTTTCGTTAAAGCACTATCGAAGCTATTTCCCTCCCAGCAATATTACCTATATGAAGTCTTATGGAAAACCATTTGGCGCACTTTAAGGAAGCTATTTATTTATAAAAGACTTCTTTAAATACTTCTAAATAGCCTTACAGAAAAACATTTTTTGCTGTAAAATTCTTTATAGAAGCAAATTATAGACTTCGAAAAAGTCTTTCCGAAAATATTTGCGAGCTTTCTCGAAGTTGAAAAAAATACATAATTTTTTATTATTTTCTTTTTGTTTTTACGTTGTCTTATATAATTTACTTTTAATAATTTCGATCCTTCATAATTACTAATATAATTATTAAATACTCGTTATTATGAAATTCAATGCAATTAGTTATATAAAAACTCTCATCTTTCAGTCATTCAAACTCGCGTTCTCTCGGACAGTGGTCCAACCTATCCACTAGGCTATACTCTGGAACATCAAAGAACAATGAGTACAACTAAGTATGTACTGAAATTGTGTTGACTCATTCGTGAGCTCCGGATGTTTACCTTTTTTCCGATCTTTTCACCTTTTCCTTTCACCTTTTAGCTTTTTTAAGCCTTAATTCGTAAGAAGCTCTATACATGCTTTGCTTCGGATTAACTTCTTTCAAAGTTTTACCGAAACATCTTAAAGGATGTGACGTGTACGCACATCTCCGGTAGCTCAAAAAAAACCTTACAGAGGTTATACCATCGAAAATTCGGTTATGCTTGTGACTTTTCCTGCATAATTTCTGAAACATTATTTTACCCAAACAATCGACTGCAAAAATGCTCAACCTCCACGCACAAGTACTATATAAGGCCTACAGAAATAATTGCTTGTACAAATTAAATTGTATTGCCTTTAAAGAAATAATAGTTGGGCAATGGTCGCGCTTCTGTACGGAGACGATATGTCACGTTCTTTGTATTTTAGTGTTGTCCTGATCATTATTCTTTGAATAGTTTCGTACATTTGTTGTAAGTATTCGTCGATTTCGTTATTCGTTCGGTTTTTGTTATTTGGTGGCGAAATAGTCCTCGAACGTGATTCTCTTGATAAGGCGTTGGTGAAGCGAGGCCAGCGCATCTCACTGTACTTGTCCGCATTGTTCACTGTCGTACTCGATCGTGCGTAAACAGCAGAGATGAACTAGTTAATCTCTGGTTAACAGTTTCGCGGATATTGACCTACAATGTCAGTAACTGTCAGTCGTTTCTCTCGCAGTAAAAGATCGAGAAAAGCGCCGATTCTCGGAAACTATGGTCTATCTGTGGCAAAAACATGAATCCTTATTCCACATTGTAATGTACTATCCAATCGTAAAGATGGATACCCCAAGGATTTTGTAATTGAATTTCCCAATCTACTTGTTTGGCATAAAAATCTCCAGCCATAAGATATAAGTTCGCCAATAAGTTCAGTCTAAGAGATTCAAATAGTTTTCAATCTCGTTGTAAAAAGTGTAGGCTGAGGTGCTTCCGCTTTCACATGCCGAAGCTTTCCCTGTTGGAGAGGATTGCATATGACGCAGGCTTCCAGCAGCCGGAATCGGCGCTTTAAAACTAATGGCTTTTTGTATAATGCTTCTGCTTTAGCTTAGTTTCGCTAGCCAAAAGCACATCGGGACTTTGGTCTTTTGTCAACTAGAACAGATTCTACGTTCGATCATTGAATTTCCATTCACAGCCAGGATCTTCAAGTGTCTCTCTGACAGCGCCTATTACGATTTGTGGTGTGTTAAGCTTAGCAACAAGGAGTAGATATAGTCTACCCTTGACACCTGCTCCCGTAGCTGGTTTTGAAGACTGAAGTTAACCGACTTTGAATGGCCCACAACGCAGTCAACAAGTCCGCATCCCTGTTTGGCCTTAACTGTGGTGAATGGCATTACACCTACGACTTCGAGCTCGGTCACTACTTGGCGAAGCTTATTTAACAGAGCATGCGGATCCGTTGAGGAATCAATGCCATTTAAGACAATCCTCAGGCATTTAATTTCGGAGTAAATGCAAAGAACTCTGTTGTGGTGTCTACAACCAATTTTAAGGCGGCTGTGTCTGTTGCTAGTGTTCCCGCTGCTCATGTTGTTGTAGCAGCTCCTTGTTGTTGCTGGTGTTGTTTAGTTTGCTATGGCTGTTGTTGGTTTGGTGGCTGAACTTGCTTGGTTTGTGACGCTCTTGTTGTTTTTGATTTAGAGCTCTAACCAGCGGTTCCAGTTGGGATTTTAGGTTGTCAATTTTTTCGCAAATGTACTACCGTTTGACCAAATTCGGCGTTCTGTTTGTCTGTTCTACCACTCTCGTAATATCCCGGTGAAGGAAAAACTTTCTTTGCTGGTGCGTGCCTTGAACGCCGCACCTCCCTCTGGCCTTTCTGATTTTTTTTTTTTGTTGAAACAGGGTAGCTCGATTGAGAGTCTAATGCTACATGCGCTGCGCTAGATGGCTTACAATTAGTTAATAGGCCAAAATGCCTTTTCAATAAACATTTGTTTACTTTACGATTTTAAAAATCACTTCCGCTACTGTGAGATGATATACAATAGTCATAGCTTTTTTAAGCCTTCATTCGTAAATTCTATATACTTTATGCTTCGGATCGACTTCGTTCTACGTACATCTCCGTAAGCTTAAAAAGAAACTTAAAGAGTTAATACCATCATAACTTCGGTTCGGTTATGGTTGTGAATTTACCTGCATAATGTCCTAAACAGGCACGCAAACATTCTACTGCAAAAATTCTCAACCTCCGACCACAAGTACTATTTAAGGCCTACAGAAATAATTGCTTGTGGAAATTAAATTGTATGGCCTTATAGAGGAATAATTGTTAGTTGGGAAGTTAATGAAGAAAGAAGGTCGATCTCAGAACATCAATTCGGATTCCACAATCGATCAGGTGTATCGAATAACGAATGAAATTAATAAACGTTTGAATGGACAAACATTTGCTCTAGCGTTTTTCCCGACGTATGACATGCTTTCTTCAGGTTGGCACGAAGGTCTTAGGTATAAGTTCAGGACAATCCTACCAACAAAAATATACAAAACATTGGAATGCTGCCTTGAAAACAGACTCTTTCGTGATATACGATATACTCGAGACTGAATACTCAGGTTACAAAGAAATGCATGCCGGTGTACCGGATGTAAGCGCTATCGGTCCAATACTTTTCCTGCTATCCAATCATCAAATGGAAAACTCCAACAGGCTCTTAACAAGTTATGCGAGTGGACAAAGACCTAGCGAATCGCCCTTAAAGAGACCAAGTCAAAGTATGTCAATTTCACATACAAACGTACTACGAGTTTTTATCAACTCGGGACAAATACCATACTCAACGGAATGTCCTTAAAGGCAAAACTTAAGTAGAAGCCATACTGTAATAAATGCAGATTACAGTGGGAACTGGATGCGCCCATTGGAATGAATGATTGAAATAGTGGTATCTGTCAAACCACTTCTCGAACAATCAAGACACTGCGTAAATATCCATAATGTGGCGTGAATATCCACATACTAGATCAGTATGTGGACTGTGGAGTGGTATAACCAGAGACGAAACGACAGCCACCGAGGAGTCTAATTGTGAGCTGAAAGTGATTTGAATAGTTGACTGAGTGAATTGCCTAAGTGACTTTTGAAAAGTGATAATATCGCGCGAATTTAATCATTGGTATTGAAATTCAAATAAGTGCAATTGAATTGTTTAACGATATTGCACTAGATTCTAGATATAAGAATGTCTTTAAATTAGTTATTGTTAAACATTTAATAGAAAGCGTTTTATGATTTTTTTTTCTTTTCTTTTCTTTATTCTTCTTTCTTTATTGATAATATTTCACAGTTTATCGGTTGTGGAAATTTGAAAGAGTAGGTATTTATAATTAATTTACAATTTTCAATAAATTTAGTCATTCACAAATGTTTATATGGAGTTAATATACATGATGTATGTTTAAAAGATACTTTTTTACATCTTTTTTTTGCGTTTTTTAAAGTTTAAAATGTTTTTTAAGTTTGCTGGTAGTACATTCATTATTGCTGGTAGGGCGTAACTTGGATGTCTTCTCCCATAGATGTTATAGGTTTCAGGTGTTTCCAGCAATCCCTGAGCTCTTCTTCTTGTATTGAGATTATGGCGTATATTTTGTTGGTATTGTTGATCGTCATAGTATTGTAATAAAGCTGTCATCTTATATATGCCGTTAACATCTAATACCTTTAAATTAAAATGGTTAGTACTGACTATTTTAAATAATCGATGCTGAATATTTAGTATCTTATCTAGGTGGGTTTTCGATGCATTTCCCCAAGCTAATATTCCGTATCTTAAGCGAGATTCAGCGAGAGAAAGGTATACTTGTTTTTGGACATCAACGCTAGTATATCTTTTTAGATACAACATCGCAAAAAAAACACTTTTTAACTGCATCCGTATTTTATTTATGTGTTCATGCCACAAGAAGTGATCATCAATTATGATTCCTAGATATTTTATTGATTTCACTACTTCAATAGCATCACTTTTGCTTGTGGTTGGAAAGTCTTCGTTTTGGTGATATATACGTATAGACGCTTCAGGTTGCATGCGTATATGCATCATCTTTGTTTTAACAGCATTGATAACCAGCCCTTGATCATGGCACCATCTTGAGACATTATTAAATTCGTCTTGCATTATTCTTATAGCAGTATCCAGGCACTTGTGCTTGACAACAATTGCAATGTCATCTGCATATGCAAAAGCTGTACTTCGTTTAAATACACGAAGTAGCTCATTTGTGAACAAGATGAAAAGTATCGGTCCAAGTTTAGAACCTTGTGGTACACCATACAAGCATTGTTTTTCTTGGCTAACAGCGTTTCCAACTTTTACGCGTATGGTTCTTCCTGATAGGTAGCTTTCTATCCACTTCGCTAAGGTCCCTCTTATACCAGTTTTATTAAGACTTTCTATTATGTTCGCATGGCTCAATGTGTCGAAGGCCTTGCTAAAGTCTAGAAACATTACTAGTACATGGTGGTTTTTGTTAAGACGTTCACCACACTCGAAAGTTCTCCCAATAGTAATCCAGTGCTTTTATTTTTTTGGAAACCATATTGATTTTGTTGTAGGACTCTATGCTTTACTATGAATTTCGTTATTCTTCCTACTATTATTTCTTCTAAACATTTGTCTATAACAGAAAGAATTGCGATCGGCCTGAAATTTTCCATTGGCTTTTCACTCCTCCTTTGTATACTGGTCGGATTATTGACGTCTTAAGTAACCTAGGAACAAAGCATTGGCTTATGCTTCGGTTTATAATTGTTTTAATTATAGCATTTAGGTATAAAGCGTTAAGTTTCAAATCAATCGGTCTAATGCAATCTGCTCCTGCTCCCTTATCGGATTTTAAACTGCACAACATGTTGTACACTTCTACTTCGCTAGCTTCCTCTAAATAGATTGATGGTGTGATATGTATATTTCGATGGTTAGATGATTTCTGACTACACTTGTGTACTATTTTAGACACTTGGTTTGAAAATTGTTCCACAAATTTGTTTACGGTGTTCGTTATATTGTCGGAAAAATTGTCAATAATGACTTTATCAATCGAACTTTTATTACGTCCCAGAAGTTCATTTAAAAAAATTCCATGTTTTTCTTGGGTCGTTTTTGTCATTTAAAAAACTTTGTTTGTAGAAGTTTGCCTTCATAGTTAAAATAAGTTTAGTTACTTCGTTTCGAAAGTTTTTGTAAATATATTCGTAGCTTTGGTTAAGTGGATTATTTTTCCATTTCCTGTATAATTCGTCTCTTCTTTTGCACATTCTTACTACTTCAGCAGTTATCCATGCTTTGTGTTTTCGTTTTTTTGAGTTTTGCGTTACCTTTGTCGATCGTGTATATATGTCCATAATTTCGTTTACAAAATTATTATATAGACCTTCAACGTCATGCTCTTCACATAGGCTTTCCCAGTTAGTTTGCTCAATTAACTGATTAACTTTCTGCTGGCTAAATTTCGCAGGCAGTTCTTCTATTATTTGACGTTCAGGGTAGTTTCTTGTAGCATACATTGCGGCGTAATGATCAGATATGTCGGTTTCAATAACAAACGACACTATATCTTGTTGTGTAATGCTAACAAAAATATGGTCAATTATTGTAGAAGTATTTGCAGCTATATTTACACGTGTGGGTTGGTTGATTACATTGGTTAAGCCCTTTGATGCCATTATTTCTAAATACTTATTGACATGGGGATCATTTGACTTGTTTAAGTTTATGTTCGTATCACCCATAACAATCAATTCTCTCTCATTATGGACGTGATTGTCCAATTCTTCTATAAACTCCGCGACACTTAACTTTGGTGGTCTATATATCGCGTGAATAAATATTTTTCTATGATTGTCATCTATTTCTATTTGGACATTTTCATAGAATACAGTATTATCATAAATTCGTTTGTATCGTATATGATTTCTTATGAACACTGCGATTCCTCCGCCTTTACCTTCTTTTCTATTAAAGAATTCAGTATCGAATCCATTTAGGCTGTAGAGCTCATTTTCTTCTTCTCTCACATTAATTTCATTTAACGCAATAACATCAACATAATCTAAGAAATTCTCAATTTCTGTAACAAAAACATTCCAATTTTTCCTTATCGATCTTATATTAAAACACACACAACAAAAATTAATTTTTTTAATAAAATCTGCATCGATGCCAGTAAATCCATTTATTACCTTAAAATCGATGTCAGCGTCATTATATTGGAATTCCATTATATTTTTTATTTTGTTTTGATTTTCCAATTCGTTCAGTTTGTGAATATCAGTTAGATGCAGATTCTACTCACATCGTTAAGCGAGCCTATATAGAGCCTGTATAGATTCGCCGTTTTCAGATTTTCTTGCAAGTATTATGCCTGATGCCTCCCACACAAATCTCCAGTTGCATTCTCTGGCTTTGTTTTTGGCCAGCCAGAGCAAATGCCTATTTGTTGGAGTCAGTTGATTGTTGACAAATACAATCGCATCACTATCACGCTCTCTGTTTTGGTTATTGTATGTATTTTCTCTGATTGTTTTGAGTTCAATTTTGCGAATTATTTTTGCATTTCGTATCATCTTTGTTTTGCACGCGTAGTTTGTAAATGATATAGTGCGTACCAAAACAGTTGGCCATTCTACAGCGCAGGTCTCTTAAAATGTGTTTTACAATCTCTTAAAATTGCAAAAACAAGCATAAAGAGACGAAAATGGGCAGAGCCATAATAAAAAACGACGTATACCCTGCCTTGTGTTCAAGATCGCTGTCGCGATCTCACTGAGGGTGGTTTCTTCATTTTCCTTCGTTTATACTGAAATTAGGAGCGGAGGAAAAATATAGACCATTATATGTCAACTTTACTTGGAGGAAAATATATTGTTTCGTTTTTTGTCTTGTCGGTTCTTTGTAGGAGTATGATGTGATCACGGTCGGATAGATTAAGCAAAACATTGCACATGAATTGATTGTGTGACTGTGTCTGTATGAAGGTGTACGGTTTTAGATTTAAACCCTATTTGCTCATTATGCTTTCGTTGATCATTACTAATTGTGTCGTGCATATTGATCATGTAGGTACTGATATTGGCACGCAAAGTAAAGTAAATTGCAGTGTCACACCAATTTTTTTTTGTTTATATCATTGAATTTGGGCGAGGTAGGTAAATTTAATAAAAAAATTACAATTTGGGAATTTTTTGGAAACGTAAAAGATTTTATACCCAATAACAATAGGCACGATTTTCTGTAACAAAAAAAGAGGATGGGGTAATAAACGGTTCGTTAAAGACAAAATGGTGAACGTTCTTGATTCTTCAATAATTTTTTTTAAGAAATGCAGTTTTTAAAACTTATTGAACTACCCACCACTTTTAAATTTGTAACCTTGATTAAAAGTGTAAATTATAGCGAGATAAAATTGAGCACACCACCCATACAGGTACCTAGCGCTAAACCACGAAATGTTCAACCATAAAAGGGTTAGGAAATACAATCGGACTTCTAGGTAGAAATGTATAAAAGTCGACCTCATAATAAAAAATTAAGTTTATTTAGATATTCAACAGCATTTGAGTTCTAAGCACTGTAAAGTTGGGTTACGCATTGTAAATTACAGGCAAAAACGCTTAGTGATTAAATCTCTTTCGTGTCATTTTTGTTCTCTTAAATCCTCTCTCTGCGCAATCGACCGTTGGCCAACTGTTTTGGTACGGACTATACTATTATAGATGATTTGTTCGGATTTCGCTTATTTGTTCGATAAAAGTCGGCTATATCAGATGTGTTTATTTTACAGTTTAGTGTTTTGCCTACTGCTTTGATAACTTCTGTCAAATTTTCGTCGGCCGTGGGTGGGACATTTTTGATTTCTATGTTGTTTTTTAGTAATTGTTGCTCTATTGTGTTCACTTTTGTTTCTAATAAAAGAATTTGTTGGTCTTTTACCTGGTTATTTTCTTTTAGTTGTTTTATTTCATAAGAAAGTTTTTGTAGAATGTCGTTGTTCATTTCCATGTGCTGGTTAATCTGTTCGTATTTACTTGCAACAAATTCACAGCTTGTTTTTATTTCGGACATTGTCTTTTCTCATTATTTTCATTTCCTCAATAAGCATTTTGCTGTTGATGTTTGATGTGTTTGGGTTTTCACTGACATCAGGGGAACTAGCACTCCTTGTTCTTTTTGGTGGTGGCTGAGTTGGGGTTACCACGGGTACAGGTTTTAGTGTACCATCTACCACAGGATTTTGTAGTTCCCTTCTGCAGGTTGCACATCTCCATTCTTCCTTTTTGACCATGGTCATTTTCCTATAGGATTTCTCCGAGATAGTGGTGCAACCAAAGTGCATTTTGCGATCACACCTATGGCATGTCACAAAATCCCCTTCAGAGGGGAGGTCGATGAAACATTCACTGCACACATGTATATTTAATTTTAGGGGAAAAAGAGAGTTTATTACAAGAGATAGGAATATTTTTCAGACAAAGAATGATGGCGATGAAATTAAAAAAAACTATTTTTTGCACCGTGAATCATACAAAATATAAATATAAGATTGGATAACCAATAAGTCACTGTCGTCTTGATTGCTTCGTTTTGATTGCTTTAAGCGCACTTTTCAAAATATAAACTCAGGAAAAAAAATCAAATCACAACCGATCACTGTAAAAGCACGACATTCGCCCACGACACGACATTTGAAGCCGGCTTCATTCAACAATACGTTAAAAAAACGCAACGAGCTCAAAATCAGATTTAGATCAATGTATTGGCTACACTTCAGAAGCGTAAAATATTTGTTAATATAACTAGACGTAGTCAACACAAAAATGAAAATAATGAAATGAAGGCATTTCATTGTACTATGGGCGTGCTCTGTCAGTTTTCATAGTTTCTGTCTGAGGGGTGAACGGTGAAGCATCATATTGACTGACACTAATGACATTGTCAGGAAAGAAAATACATGAATTGGTACGAAAATGGTACGGACCATTAATATCGTTTGAAGATTTCTCACTTCCAGGCACAGCCGCAAAAAAAAAAACGATTAAGACAGCAGATTGTAAATAGCTTTGTCATGTTTTTTTTTAGGTTGGTAAATAATTTTGATGACGGGCTGATTGGCGCGACGATTAGTGCGAAGTAAGAACTGCACTGCAAACGGTCTGGGTTCGATTCCCATGAGTAGAAGCGTAGTATCAATTGTCAAGAAAAGCTTATCTCAACCATTTGGAATCTTCATAAAATAGGAAGTCTCACAATCATACAAAAAGTCCATACGCACATATGAAGCAAGGCCATGGGTACTAAAGGTACCCATCGAATGATATTTTTTGAAATTACCAAATTCGATAATATGCCAAAATATATTAGAGTTAAGCATGGGGCCAGTAAATTATTTAAGTAGTTGACAAGTAGGCTAGTTTTTCATGAATTTTTGACTAGCATTTAAGTTAAAGTTGAATATTTATAATATTGAATTTAATTTAAAAAAAAAACAGAGAAATAATTTAGCTGTATATACCATAAAGTAAATGGATCGACTCAGAATCGCTAGCCGAGTCAATTAAGGCATGCCTATCTGTCCGTCCATCTGGCTGTCTGCAGGTCATCGATTTGTATAATCTATCCCGTAGATGTATATAAGTTTTGATACATAGTTTGTAACATAGAGAAATAATGTAAAGATAGAATGGGAAAAGCTTCACACAGCGCATTGTAGCCTTTTTATGATTTTTCTATTAGATTCGAATTACGTCTCGCATAGTGATTGGCATCAAGGCATCAAGTTAAGAATGAAGTTTCATGTTATTTTAACAAAAAAAACTAGTTTTGCATACTTCTTTACATTTTTTTAATAAGTAATAAACGACTTTCTTTTAAATTATATCTCCCTTTACCTTTAACAGCAATATTCTACAGTGGCATATATTAATTTATACATATACAATAATACAAAAATACATTTCTTAAGGTACCATCACGTTAACTAAGCCCGGACATATTTCACCTTGAATGCTACCATATTCAACTCTTTCACCGTCCACAGTAATTATGCCCTCAGTTCCGTTTGGCTCAATCCTAAATGCTGCGACTGGTATTACTTGTATATGGTCGTTCGATTTTGTAGGTATATGAGTTCCTGAGCTCATATTTAAGAGAAAACTTAGTAATTGGGATCTACTTACTCCAGAGCGTATAACAACAAGCCATATAATTCCATCATTAAGTTTCGCCGAGGGCGCAAAAAAACAGTCTATGCCCAAATGTGATTGATATGCAGCATGTACCATAATATATTCGCCTTCTTCTGTTGTCCACGAATCAGGAACAGGAGTCATCAACGAAGGAGAGTATGGACTCGGTCCGAATATTTGTGAAATATTTTCAGTAACACGTTCCTTGTCACTTTCAGTTTCATGTCCATCAATACTTTGATACAAACTTTCTGTTACTGAAAAATAAGTACTTTTCCTTGATTTAGCTGAGTACCAGCTATCAACTCTTTGCCTAAAATCGTCATGATCTCCAGAAGTCTCCAAAGATATTACATCGCCAAATTCATTTAGATCTGCACTCTCAGTGCAGTCGATTTTTTCAGAACTTGCAAGACATGTGTCAATACTTGTGCTGTGCTTAAGAGCATTTGTTGATCTAACTGATTTATATTCTACACTATGATCGTTATCGCTATTTTTTGGAAGGTAAGACAACTTCCCGCGATAAGTACGTAAGCTAATCAGCCGATGTACTGACCATAAAGTAAATCGTTGATATCCTAAAGATCTTAATCGCTCACTTTCAATATCAATGTCCGATATCAAACCCCAACCAATTGACAGAAAAGAAAACATTATCTGAAAGGAAAAACAGTTTACAATCAGAATTATACACAATATATATTTTTTTTAAAAGAATTTAGTTTTGTAATGTTTTGGATTTGAATTGTATCAATTCTGCCAAAAAAATATTTTTGAGAAAAAGTAGCAAAAACGAAAAAAAAAATGTTGTTTGAAACCCTTTTCGAATTTCTTTAAACATCTTTCAACACCCGTTATATTTTTTTTGAAGAAAACCCTCAAAAAAACTGAGCTGGCTTGAAGACATTTTCTATATCTTTTTTACTGACCCTAAGCGTTTGATTTGAACAGAGAGATTGTTTTTGTTAACAGTGAGAGTTTCTTTTTCAAAGTGGGGGCGTTTTCAAAAAAAAAAAACAATTTTCAGTCGTCCATTCCATAGATCATTTTAGCCCATGAACCATTTACTACTTGGAATGATGATTAATTTTCTATTAAATAGCCGGATTGTCA
The DNA here is from genome assembly GCA_949824845.1 of Rhingia rostrata. Lineage (NCBI taxonomy): Eukaryota > Metazoa > Arthropoda > Insecta > Diptera > Syrphidae > Rhingia > Rhingia rostrata. The sequence continues at coordinate 73,769,893 of OX463757.1, read as the reverse complement.
ACACAAAACTATGTAGCGATCAAAGAAACCTTATCCTGCTTAAAAGAGTATGTAATATCTGCCAATCATAAAACATAAAATCTCCGGAATCATAATTAACAAATTCAAAGAAAACGCTAGCTTGCCGCTCACCTGTGCAAAAGATGTCCAAGCAGTTTAACATTCACCTATGCTGGGTGCCTGGGCATAGTGACATTCCAGGGAACTGTGAGACTGATGAACTCGACAGTTGTACCCAACACGGCTGCACCAAGTATACCCATCGCTACATTCAAAATCTTACTAGCGCAACAGCTAACAGCTATGCCTCCACGCAAACGACTTCTGTAGTAGCTGTATGAAAGAAGAGGAAGAAGAAACAATACCTATCCTCGTTTGTAACTGCCCAGCCCTATCAAACAAAATGAAGATCAATTTTGGAGCTAACTACTCAAAATCTGAGCGATTTGACAAACAAGGAAGCAAAAAGTCTCATCCGTTTCATTAAGAGCTCAGAATGTTGTGTTGTGGTGTGGGCTGTGTTTTCCGTAAATTAAATTAAAAAATATGTTACATTGATTTTCATTACCTTAAATCTAATCAAGCACTATTAAAAGATAACGTTGAAATTTTTACTTGTAGAAAGCATATCTTGTAAATTGATGAGGTCTCGTCAGATCTTTTAAGAGAAGACAACAATCCGATTCGCATCTTATCTTACGATAGAGTTTGAGATCATCCGCAAAAAGAAGGCAAATCGAATCAATAAACATACTGGGTATGTCATTGACAAATAACAAAAATAATGATGGTCCGAAATGACTTCCTTGTGGGACCCCTGACGGAACTGAAATGTATGTTGGTGTATTTGACCTTGATGCGGATTGTTATAATACGTTCCTTAATGTCTTGGGAGCGTAAGACTTATTGCCTAATTCTGGCACTTATAACAAATCGACGTTCAAATAGTCGCTGTTTCTGCTTAATTTAAAACGGTCCTTATTAAATGTTAAAGTTTGTCATCCTATTTTTGCCCGGACCACCCCATCGTATTTCGTAGATGACAGTAATGTCTGATTTGTAGCAGCTAACGTCTTGGTCCAGTTGTTCGCCTGCATTTCTTCCAAAACCAACGCCGTGTTTTTTTCGTTTAGCATGGTCATCAACAATAAAGATCAGTCTTCAAGTCAAGGGTCTTAGTTGCTTCGTGACAATGTTTTTTATTTTTGCGTAAGCAAACATGCCAGGCCATGTTCACCGGAGGACACCTGGACGGATATTCCGGGCAAGCCATTCTGACCAGGCTCTTTAACAACGGTGCCGTTTTTCGCCTCGTAACCAACACTATAACTTATCAGTTTACCGAGTCAAGTCGTGTTGGATGAGGTTAGTATCTGGCTGTTACCACTTAAAAGTAAAATTGATGTGTATTCAAAGTTACAACGACCAGGCATCGTCGAGTAAACGCCAACCAGAGGTGGCCATCGTTCTGCAATATCTAACCATCCTTAATTTGATATTGAGCACTTCTTTTTCCTTGTTTTTATGTCCCTTCATTGGTAACTTCGCATTAAAGTTAATTTCTAGATAATTTGTTGTATTAGAGTAGAATATTAGGCCGGGTGTCAATTGCGTTAGAATTTTAGCAAGTGGATAAATTTTGACATTGCAATGGCGAATATAGACTTCAAAATTTTAAACTGCTCAACAGCTCGCTAAAATTTATAAGGTGGCTAATTTTTAACATTTGGTATCCCTACTGAGGAGTGAGAGAGATGGAAAGCACACTCGTGGATTAATCGCCATTGCCAGTGTTCACATATGGCTTAATTAAATGGTGTAATTATGGTTTTAAAAAAAACTATAAATGGGTTTTTAGAATGGATGATTACAAAAATGTAATGATTTCATTCGTTTCGCTGTAGTTCATATACGAAATATGCTAAGCCTGAACGGAGTAGAATGGTTATCCTTAAGCATGACAAATTATACAACAATATTTTTGTTACTGATAATAATAAATAATTAAGGGTTTTTTTAAGATCACTTTGAAACCGGTTCCGTATTACTTTAAAACAAGAATATATAAAGAAAGGAATTTTCTTATAATTCGTATAGGAAGTTATTGAAAATAGTAGTAAAATAAAATCCCATTTAATCCAGTTGACACTGCAAAAAGTCAATTGTTTTATAAACCTGCAGAAATGTCAAAAATTAGCCAGTGAATAAAATTTAACCCGCATTGTAACGCAGTTGACACAAGGCCTTAGAACTTAATAATCAAAATAAATATTGGCATATTTTTAATTTGTAGCTAAGAACTTCATCTACAGTAGTTTGAAAATCAGTCTTGTTTTTTGCAAATGTCATTAACAAATTTTGATATTGTGTAATTTGATGATTTTGGTAATACTTTATAAAAAAATTACAAAACTGGATATTGATCTCTTACAGTTGGGATTAAGAACTACCTTGTTTAATTCTATTTGAATTGTAATTCCTTAAAAAAAAACTAATTTTAGTTTTTAGAGAAGCCCCTCGTGCCAGACTTTATCAAATACCTTTGCGGAAACCAAACATACAGCTGAGCATAATTTTTTAACATTCTAGAGCTTTTTCGATGATGTGGGTTATTCGGTGTACCTATTATATTGTAAGATATTATAATAGGCTGATCCACTTCTGGTCATATTTCATCAGTTTGAGATTTGATAGACTGAAAGATGTTCATTATATGCTCACCAAATGCGGCAAGGTATGTTAGTCTTTGGTGGGATCTGCTGTATTTGAAGTCTGCTTGACTTGCAAAGGAGTATGATTGATGCGTTTTTGAACTCTTTTGGTTGGCATCTTATAAGTTCAGCTAATCTATTGACCTGCGACTTTTAAAGTTTCTTCTAGTTGTAGGTATTTAACTTTAATTCACTTCTTGTAAACAAGAGGTATACTTTCCCAAACTACATTTTGTATTTCTTGAGTAAAGTTAATTAATTCAAATCAAAACAAATTCAGTTTTGCTAGTCAACAATTTGTTAAATTTTAAGTTTTGATCTAGTAGTTTGGAATTATTGCCAATCCGTATATTTCCCAAAGTTCATAAATGTAAAAATGCTGCTAATTTCGCGTTCATTATTGTAAAAGTGCTGCATTATTATCGCAGGAGCTTGGCAGTATTCGTGTTCATAAAAGAGAATTGGCAGTCAGCATGCTGTCAGTTGTGCACGTGTTTTTGTTTTGTTGCCGAGCTGCAGAGAAATGGCAGGAGAAAAGTTGTAAGTTACATTTTGCAAGTTATTTAATCTAAATAACTATTTATTTCGAATTTAAAACTTTTTCTTATTATAAAAAAAAAAGGAAAAAAGCAAAAAATCTGGTCAGACGATGATAGGGAATTGCTTGTATCCTTTCGGATTGCAAGAATTTATATCTGGGCGAAAGAAGAAGTCGGTGCTCTTAAACTTTTAACAAAGATAAAGACTATTTCTTCCCAATTTCCGTATAACAAGTGTGAAATTGTCCGCAAAATTCGAAATAAATAAAAAAATTGTTTGCTATAGAGTATAAAATGGGGTCCATTTTGGGTGCTATTAAAGGAATTTGTGTTCCATGTCAATCTGCACATCCAAGTACGTTTGCGCTTGCGAATTTGTCCATTATTTGTTTATGCTCATTGGTTGAATCATGCCTTTTATATATCTCTTTCTGAACTTGAAAAGTAATTTGGTTATGCTCCTTTAGCAATATTAAACAAATTACTGATATCTCTAAAGGAACAGTTGTTGGTAAGCTTCCAATTGGTTAGGTATAGTGCTGGCATCAAACCCGTTTTATGAAGGCCGAAATTACTTTTTTCCAAAATGGATATAGTTTATTCTCCACAACCCAACTTAAAAATTAAAAATGGAATTAACGAAAAAGGTAGGTACCCTAAATGTTGACCTGGACGTACGAAAATAATGTCGAAAAACATCATCGGGAAATTCATAACTAGTTTTGTAAAAGGTCCTGTTTTTTGGAATATGTCTGGCCATCACTCTCCAATTCACATTAGACAACAAATATGTATATCTTCCTTTTTTTTTCTTGTTTTTGTTTGGATGATTCGCGAGATTTAAAATCAGTCTTAAAATCCTTTTTTTCAGACATGTTGAGCGATGGTGTATCAAAACTTATTAAAAATATTTTGTTTTCGAGTTGTCATTGAAAAACTGGTTTTTATACTGTCATTTATGAATTTATTTATATGTGAAATTATGAACTCTTGTCGAAGCATGATGACCGAATTCATGCAGCTCCGTTTGCGTTCATAAATGTGTTCAATGAATATTTGTTGCATGGTTTGAGGAACATTGTTTGCAATTATGAACTTATCCTTTGTTTATTAGATATAAATTTGGATATGTCATAATAATACATTCACTGAGAAATAAGTACATATATTGCAATAGCGTTGTCTTTACAGTTATTATTTTTTAACTTCCTTGTCTAGCAGTATCAGAGAGTTTTCGTAATACCGTGCAAGGAATACATACAAGGAATTTTGAAAAATATAGTGTTAAATGAAACAGAAACCAGTTCAAAAGACTAGTTACCTTCCGTTATCTCAAAAAACTAATATTTTTTAACTTTTTTAATATTATTTTTTTTTCGATTTGTACAAAGCTTTTTGTACGTTTTCTTATAAGGTTACATCCGCATAATGCTAACTCTCTTTTGAATTTTTTTAATCGCTATCAATTTTTATCAATTGAAGGATCTGCATTAAAGAAATAGGAGCAATTGCAGTGATATAAAGAAATAACATTCCTCTTAAGCTGTTATTTGTCTTTCTTTATTGACATATAAAAATCTAGAATACCAATTGTAAAGAAAGGCTTGAAAATGACGCAAATTCTTAAAAATAAACCTTTAGCTCCATTACAAATCACAATCTCCTATATATTTATAGAATGTCCTACGTTCTAGTCAACAGAAGACTATAACTGAGCAATCATCGCTTTGGCACAGTTAATATGGGGAACCCCATTTTTAATGTATATACATATTCTTAGAATCCAAGCAAGTATGCATAGGTAATAGGTGTCCATAAGGTATAAAGTTTATGTATAAATGTCTGTATTAACAAAACAAAAATTGTTTTAGGAACCGTGTGAACATGGCTTTGAACCGTGTTAACCAAAATGAATAAAAATTTATAAATTCAATCATAATAAAGTGTAAAATAAAGAGTTTTTTTATATTATTTTTTGCGCAACTTAGCAGAGCTATCCACCTATGAACACCTGTTTGACTGCTAAAGTCATAAATTTCTACTTTTTTAAAATATTTTGCTGAATAAGGTTGAAGAAAAATTTGCATTTAAATAAATTAACCAGCACAACACAAATGCAAAGCAATTTTAACAATTTTTCATTGGTAACATAGAAACACCCTTTTTGATAAATTAACACAAACCGTAATTTAGTACTTCAAGTATCATGATTAAGGTTTTTGTGTTTAGAATAATTTTGAGGAATGCAACACTTTATATACTCCTTCTAATGCGTTGATTCATTATTGATGCAATTTCCTACCAAGCTATTCTCATAACCGCTCTGTTTTTGTAGTGTTTGACGTTATATCATACAAGTATTTTCTTTTTTACATAACTTCTAAAAAAGTATATGTATGTACATAACGACAAATATATGGTATCCACAGTAAGCTTAAAAATCAAATAACTTGTAGCAGGCAGTATAACAGTGGGCTAAAGATGCCATTGGGAGCAAAAAGTGGAAGGATGCTGTGGATAGGATAATAAGGGCCCAGTTATAGCTATCATTGAAAACCCTCATTTTAATTTTTTAAGGATGGGAAAAATTGGGATTGGAATGACAGCGAAAACACGGCTGTCGCCGAATGGGGAAGCTCTTGTCATCGCACTCAACAATACCTACTAAACCACATAAAACGAGCCAAACCCAAAAACAACACAAAGAAAACATGTGAGTTTTATCTCTAAACAAAGGGAAGAGTGGATACATTTGACAAAAATGTGCAGCAAAATGTCATGTTTCCGTAAGACGAATAGAAGGCCAGTTATGTCAGATACGCCTACAATATGAGTTCTTAAGCCCTTATTATGAAGGAGTTGCACTCGAAACGTGTAGCCTCATAGATGAAGAAGCGGTTAGGAGCACCAACTTTACCTGCTAATATTAGATCTTATATCAAATAAAGTTCAACCGAAAATAAAATATACTGTTGACTCTAAAACCAGTGTGTTCAAAGAACATTTTTGAAAATAAAAACTTATGAATTTAAAAAAAAAAAAAAAAACTTTATTTTTCTTTTTCTTATAAAGAAAAATAATTAATAAACATAAATTATTTCGTTTCACAGGAATTAGTTATTTACTTTTCTTTAACGTAGCAGTTGAATATCACTTCGTCGATTAGACGAATGGTTACCTGTAACCAAAGGGTATCGAACTAACTACACAGCATCACAGCTGAAAATTTTGTAGCCGTTTCAGACGCGGGCGGTAAGTGCGAAGGGGAAATTTCGTCGATCCTACGCGTCGGTTATGCGGTTGTATGATGCTAGGGTAGCAATATGAACAATGTTCATTGGGCATGAATTTACTTTGGCTGCCTTTCACTTCTTGCACTTTTCTTCTCCACGTGCTGATCATTTATGTGTTTTTAAAAATTGTCGCCCACGTTTAGTTTTAAAGTTATTGATAAAATAAAATTGCACTTTTTTAGTTATAATTTCATACAAATTGTGTGTAGTTTGACACTTCTTTTTTCTGCAGTGGTGCACGCGGCATTGCCATGTTGAAAAAAAAAACATACTAAATAAAAATATTTTAACAGAAAAATTGTAAGTCAAAATTGATAAACGTTCGAATATGTATGATTAATATTACTTCACTTCATCATTTGGTTGGAACTTGGATTTGGAGATACGAAAAATGGATAGAAATAAATAAATTTAGCGAGTCGTGCAGTAGTGAATTTTGGATTTAAAGTTTTCAAACGTGAATATAAATAAATTTTGCATTTACCCAAACTCGTACTCAAACCAAATTCTACAATGAGCTCAAGCAGGGGGGTGGAGCATGCCCCCCATACGCATTGCTTTTTTTACTTTTAAGTATTTTGGGTTTGAAGTTCCGAAATATGAATATAAAGAAATTTTGCTTTTTCCCAAACTCGCACTCTAACCAAATCCAACAGTGGGCTCAAGCAGGGGGGTTGTATGTGGGGCAGCATGCCCCCGTCTAGGGTTAAACAAACAAGATTTAACACACCAAAAATAAACACAGTCGCGTTCTTTATTTGCATATAAATGAAAACATAAATAATTTGAACTAAATAAATAAATTAACAAAACAAAAGTATTATTACACAACAAAAAAAAAAACATGAGAAGGCTACAATCCGCTCTGGTAATACAAATGTTTGATTGACAGAAAATAGTTATTCAGGATTGACACCGGGGTTTTCCTATGGAAAAACCGATATGATAGTTAAAATCCATTTGGTATATGTCCAATTCGAATGAGCAAATGTGGAAATAACTGAAGTCGATGCGTTAAAATGGGCAGTAGGACAGTCACCAGTGAACGCAGGTATCTCGAAACAAGTAAGCGCGAACACACTTTCCAGCCAAATTGCAGAAAGTGTTAGAAGTCGCAGTGGGCTTACGAGTGGATAGTATGTATAGCCCATCCCAACTTAAGTGAAAATTTCTTGCGCAGGTCTCTTCAAATCAGGGATTTTATTCTCTTAGCGACAACAAAACTACTTTTCCAACCAGAACTGCAGCTAAAAAATGTGTGCACATTTAAACAAACATACGAAAACATCTCTCTCGATCGACGATCGAGGCAATAGAATCGAGAATGATTGTCCACACAGAACCGTCGTTGGCGCATGCAACAGATACACATTTACCCACCCCAAAGAAAAGGGAAATTTGCTGGGTGTTTTACTTCTTGCACCTGAGGCAGGTCGATACGACCGATACGACTTTCATGGAAAGGCTTTAGTGTCCAATTATCAACCCACATTTAATAACCCATTTTTTCAAGTGCATAATAGGTATATTTTTACGTGTTTTTGAATGATTTTAAATTTTTTATTTTCTTTTATGACTTGTATGACCTTTACCACACTATACCTATTATAACTTAAAAAACCTCATATGAAGTTTTTCAAATGCAGGGAAATGTCCCAAACTTATATAAAAAGGCAAGTAATAGATTTGTTAGCAAGCATTCATTTTTGACAGTAAACTAAAATACCATTATGAATTCTATTGGCAAAGGAAAACCAATAAGCAAACAAGCACGAGCGATTATCATCAACGTTTTAAAACATGAGATGGAAAAGGCCGAAACACATCTGAGGGGTCAGTGCTGTAAAGTTATTAAAGAAACATCCAAAATAACAGGAGTTTTTACAAGCTCATAAAGGAGGATTTTCAAAGAATATAAAAGAAGCGGTACAGTCAGCAGTCCAAAAAAAGTACCTCACAATCACTATGTCACCGGACTGGACAACTTTGACATCAGCGTTATAAAAAGAATAATTAAAAATTTTCATAAAGAAGGAAAAATGATTATTACCCTAAATTCTCTAAATTAACTAATAGCTTCGGATTTGCAGATCAAAATGAGCCGATGATCCTTACACAGGGTTTTGCAAGATAATGGATACATGTTTAAGAAAACAGAGAACAACCGAAGCATTTTATGCGAACGAACGGATATAGAACTTAAACGCTACGAATATATTGCTCAAGTAAGAGAATTCCGCGAGAAAGGTTACGCAATTTTTTATATAGATGAAAGTTATATTCATAGCTCACATACTCGACCCAATACTTGGACAGATGGTAGCTTTGAGGGCTTAAAGTCAAACATTTCCAAATGATCACGTTTGATTATAGCTCATGCTGGTGGAAAAGGAGGATTTGTTAGAAATGGACTACTGCTTTTTAAATCTGGAAGCAAGACTGGTGACTAATATAATGAAATGAACTACGAAAACTTTTCAAAATGGTTAAGGGAACAGGTTCTTTGTAACTTAGAAGAACCGTCAGTTAGTTGTTATGGACAATGCAACATATCACAATAAAATTGTAGTACTGTCCACAACTGGTCAACATTAAATGCTGATATGATTAAATGGCTATCCGAAAACAAAATACCTCACCAACCAGCTAGCTACAAAGTACAGCTTCGAACTGATGATATCATTAGGAGTGCAAACCATGAAGTCTTACGACTACCCCCTTATCATCCGGATCTAAATCCTATAGAAAATATATGGGGAATAGTAAAAAGAAGAGTAGCAGCAAGAAATACAACTTTTAAACTGGACGACGTCAAAAATATTGCGGAAGAAGAATTCAACAAAATAACTCCAGAAAATTGGAACTCTGTTTGTGAAAAAGTAATACGCACAGAAGATGAATATCACCACGCAGAAATTTTATAGGATAGAATCAGTGAAAGAATTATTATACACCCATCAGATGATTCATCTGATGGAGATGATTTTGAAAACGACACATCGGATTCCGATGTGTTTATATAACAAATAACTATTTATAAAAAACAATATTTATTTTTTCAAAAAATATATTTTATTGATACGTACTCATTTTCTTTCCTTTACACTATATTATGTCAATTGTGCTATTTTTCACACTTTCTTTATTTTCTTGATTGTAATGTTTTACTTCTTGCATGAAACTTTTTTCATTAGTTACTACAATAATTAATTGGTGAAACTCGATGACAGTTAAACCACGTATCAATACTAAAACAATTACGTTCCAAAAGATAAAGTAGAGAAAGCATTAACAATTTCATGCGATCAAAAGTAACTTAAAAGGGAAAATATCCCTTAAATAAATTGCTTCTGCGCATGTTGGGTTGTTTCTTTTGCTTTTGGACGGGCTCTGTATGTGTGTGAATGCATACACGGGATCGATTCTACCAAAAGTGTTAGAAGTTCGTTTTTTGAGTCAGTAAAATTTCGTGGAAAAGCTGAGTGATTTCGGGAATTTGGAGGAACAATCCTTGTTTTTTAGAGAAAAGATAGGATCAAAATCGAAGAAGAGGAGAAGGATGTTAGGACGGGAGAAAGGAAAAAGGACTGGTACATTTTGAGCTAGAATGATGAAATTTGGTACACGTGTTTTTTGTTGCTCTCAGCAGACCAAGTGTAAACATTTTTGAAATCCGCCCTCTCCCACGTCTTCTTTTTAGAAAAAAACAGTTTTAGACAGTTTTAATATTACATTCGGTAGTTTCGGTTTTTTGGTGAATTTTTTTGTTTGTTTGTTGCCGCCAATCGCGGACAACCATTTAGGGCAGTTTTTTTTATCAAGAACTATTGACTCTATGGTTTTTTTTCAGGATTTGAAGTGAATTTTTATTGGTGAAGGAAAAGTACTTGGCATTTACAAGGGAAAAATGTGAATGTGGAATTTGAACGTGAACACATAAAAAAGTGTTTGAGGACAGTGACAATAAGTGACAGGTGGATGAAAACGATAGGAGTATACCAAGTAGGTGTTTTTTTTAATATACTTTTGAATATTTTTGTTTTGATTTCTCTTAAGAAATCACTTTATTTATTAAATTGGATCATTTTCTTTGCTTTTTTGATTTATTAACTTTGTTTTATAAAGAGAAAGATATTGTTTTCGTGAAAATTTTCAGCTCAAGATTTTTATTGATTCTAACATTACGATGATAGCGGAACTCAAAAAAGTGATTTTCGGAATTCCGTCCGTCAGTTGGTCGGCTCGTCGGTCCTTACACGTTTTTCCAGCCTAAACGACTCGTCTGATTTCTTCAAACTTCGTATCCAGCGTTATTTTGGTCATAATTCTGGTACCTGCTACACAAAAATCACACATAACCTCAATTTTCTCTAAAATAGCTCCAACGATTTTGATAACACTTCTTATATACTATAAGCATATGAGTTCCACAAAAACTGCATACCCAGTTTTTTTTCGAGAAAATTCATATAACGGATTTTTGCTTATAGGCCATATAAAGAAAATTGTCAATTGCTCGCAAGATATTTTGCCAAATTAAATGAGATTTAATTTGTATACTACCATTACTGTTTTCATGAGTTACACATAATTGGTTTTGGCCCAATTATCCCCAAACGCAATTTTAAGTTTTGGCCAATAACGGAAAATCATTATTATTCACATGGACACCGATTACTTTCAATTATGGAACAAAAACATTTTTACCATCATTAAGCAAAATAAATATTATTGTGAATGTTGGCTAAATTAATAAAAACGCCAAATTACCTCGCTGTGAAAGAGAAAGTTGCGTACGACCCAGTCGTGCACTCACCACTCGTTGTTTTATTGTTTTGTGGGATTTTTTTTTAGAGAATTTTTTGTTGGATTTCTGTGTCTTCAGTGGGTACTTCATTGATATTGGTTTGTGAAAGTGCTAACTTCTGTAATTTGAGACGGTGGTAACTTTCTTAGTTTATTTTAATTTTTTGTTTACTTGTTTCCTTGGCTTTATTTTTATTTAACTTGTTTTGCCCCATTTTTTTTTAATTTTGTAGATTCTAAGGTTTTGTTTTTTTTTTGATTTGTATTGGATTTGTTTCTTTGAACATTCTAATTTCACTTTTTCAATTTTTTTTGTTTTACCTTTTTTTATTTTAAATGTTGTTAATATTTTTGTTGGCTTTTTTATATTTTGATCTTTTTTCCCTAAATCTTATTTAATTTGTTTTGACCTATTTTCCTTTCTTTCTTTTTTTATTTCGGATTTAACTGGTTTTCAATTTGGTTTTACGTTGAAGCTGAAATGTTTTCTTGGGATTTATTTCTTTTTCTTGATATTCTTTAAGGCGTTGCTTTGTTTTTTTTTATTTGATATGGATATCAACAGATTATTTTCCGAGGAAATCTCAAAGGAGATGGAAGCGCGAGGACTACACATTGGCACCGTAGTTGCTATGAGGAAGTTCTTGAGGGCAGCTCGTGTGCTAGAGCGTAGAGGTTCGATGGGAGTAGGACCAGACTATGGCTTCAGTTACGAAAAAGCGGTGAAGGCTAAAATATCTTAAATGAAAAAGCACTTGACAGAACCTTACTGAAGTCAAGGGAATATCGGAAGATTCTGACAACGATTGAATGGGCTCTAGGTAGGATAGATAGGGCAAAGGCGTCGGATGACGCACAACGTGCAGAAAAGCTCGATCATAGGGTCAAAATTATTCGACAGTTAGGAAGGTTGACTTCTACGGAAGATGAGGAAGATAACGACACACTGGATAATTCCAAAAATGAAAAGCCATAGGAGCTGTAGCATGCGCAACATCAACAACGGCTCATCGAACAACGGCAGTTGCAAACATCAGCAACTGCAACAACAACATCAGTTGCAACAACAACAACAAATACATGCTCCGACTCCAACAGGAAACCCATCGCTTCCATCGACATCTGCTTTTGCTTCGGGAGCAATGCCATGTGCAAACGTTGTGGAGCAAAGGGTTTGAAAACTTTACAAATGGGACTTGAAGTTGTCGGGAGAACGCTGTGCTGCTTCCGTTAATTCCTTCCTCGAACGGTTGGAAAAAGTGTTTAAGCTCGATATTTAAATAATCCCAATGTTTATGTTTTTGGGGACGATTTCAGAAAATAAAAACGGTGTTCGGAAAAGTTTAAGGGTAATGGAATTCGGTATATGAGCTCATTATGCATCAATTCAGTAAAGGCATCTAACGCAATGCTTGTTCCGCCATCCGTTTCTCTATTGGCATATTAGGACTTTGAAGAAAGTTTGAAGAAAATCAACAAAATAAATTAATTTTACATGATTTGTTATAACTTGAAACCTTCTTCTTAATAATAGACAAAATGTTCATTTTAGTTTAAAATGGTTTATATTTTTCGTACTCTTAAAAATAAAAGGATTACCTGTGTGCGTGTTTCAACACGAACTAAATCCATTAGCGATGTTTTTCCTCGAACGGCCGCCAACGCAGCACTCAAAATCGGATTGGGATCGTACGGCTCACTAAAATATTATTTTATAAATAATAAAAAGATATAATTCTTATGTAAATCACTTTAAAATATTCAATGAATTAAATTCAAATCAATGCGGATAAAATGCATAGTTCAATGAAGGTTAAATTCTTGTCAGTATTCTTTTTTACAGATAAACCAAATTATATATACATTTTATACTAAGGTATTTTAACTATTTTGTCTAATATATAATTAATATTGTGTGTATTCAAACAGTTTGTAAGTAAAGTATAAAAATAAATATATTTTATAATAAAATTGATAAAACAAACAAAATCTGTTTTTCAATAGGGCAGCGCAAACATTCCCAAAATGGAACCAACGGTGGCCTATACAGTCCAATAGTCAACTGGGATCCAATAAATCTTGAAAACTTGCTTCGACATATTCGAACCCTTAATTAAAGAATATCCCCTTGAAAAACCAAGCCGATGGAGATGATTTGTATTCACATTCACCAAACAAAATTTGGTCGAATGAAAGTATGCCTGAAGGATGGAATCTCAGGATCCCGAATTCCGATCCACAACTAACACTCAAATATTTCGGCACTCAGTTTACTCATGAATGATACTCAAACATTCATGTAAACATACAATGAATAGTGAGTACACCTTGTTTTGAGTGAACAGTGTATGAATGTTTTGAACATTCAAAGCCAAATGAATGAATGTGAGTGAATGTGGCGATCGGTTTGAATGAATGAATTTTCAAGAGAGCACAATCTAGACCGAATCAAATTCTGTGTTCTCGCGTGTTCGTTTGCTGCAATAGCAAAATAATTTATTTGCGTTTAATTTACGGTTGTGGAACAGTGCATTTTTGCAAAAAGTGCTTTACAAGAAAAAAAAAAATTGTCTAAAAAATTTATGATTTTAAACAAATGAATTCCCAAAGTGCCTCCGACCATGTAAGTATTTATGTATTTAAGTATATAACGTAATTAAATATATAAATATGTGTATTTTGTATTCATTATGTTAGGAAACTCAACTATATAATTGTTATATTTGTCCGTGATAAGTGTTTGTTTTTTCGTCGTTTCTTTGTGTTTTTGTTAGTATATAGTACAACATTGTGTGCGTAAATGTTTATTGTCAGCTGAAACAAATTTCCAATAATATAAATGTCCCTTTATTAAATTAAAGAACTCGACTTTTGATTCTACCGAATCTATAGTTGCGCGGAGTTCAAATATTAAAGAGATGCTTCTTAATGGAGAATATAGTTTTAATTTAAAAATGGGTCGCAGTTAAGTGTGGGATACATTTTCAAAAATTAAAGATGCTCACGAAGAGGAGATAAAAGATACTGTATGTTGTAGGACATGCTACAGTGTATATAAGTTTACAGGGAGCACATCTAACTTAGTAAAGCACAAATTCTACATTACTGCCTGCTGCAACCCAGAGAACATAAAAGAGGTTAAACAAAACAAGAGGGCATAACACTGGCAACGGAATGGGCGGTAAAAAATTGTTGTTCTTTTAAAATTATTGAAGACTCTGGGCTCAAAAATTTTGCAAAGTTTTTGATTAAAGTAGGAGCAAAGTTTGGACCAAATGTAAATGTTGAAAGCCTGTTGCCACATCCCACAACAATTTCGCGTAACATAACTATGTTATATGAGTCAAACTTTGGTCCAATCAAGGAAGAAATTTTAAAATATAAATACTTCGGTTACTCGATAACAAGCGATATATGGACCGACAATTTTTTGAGATCTTCTTATTTGTCTTGCACTGTGCACTATGTAAAAGACGGTGTGCTCATACATCGTCTTTTGTCTATAAAATCAATGGAAGGAGATGCCTGCACCGGTAAGCATGCATTTACTTTAACTCTTATTACGTATTGTAGATACTGACTAAAATTGTCTTAAAGGTGCTAGGATTAAGGAGAAAATGACTCAAATCTTAAGACAATTTGGATGCGACCTGGAAGAAGATAAGCCCCTTATTGTGACTGATTTGCTGCATAATATAATTGAAAAAGCTGTGAAAAAAGTATCAGAATTAAATGAAATTGTAAGCAAGTGCAGCAAACTGGTCAAATATTTAAAAAAATCGGGCGTAAACTGCAATTTACGCGTATCTTTGAAAAGTCACTGCATCACACGCTGGAATACAGGATACTATTTGTTACAATCTATTGAAGAAAACTGGGTTGATATATCAAATATATTAATAGAAAAAAAAGAAACAAAGAGAAACAAATAAACAATGGAATTTAAATAGGTAATATTTAACCTATTTAAATTCCATTGTGCGACTTTTGGCAGCATTTGAAGACGCTTCAAAAAACTTGAAAGCAGCAAGTCACCAATCACACATATAGTAATTCCCCACATTAATAAATTAAAGAAAACATGTGCTTCCGATACAAACGACAGTATAATAATAATGCAGTTGAAATCAGTTTCAGATGAACTTTTAGCTTCTACTGTTTTACCACATGTGACAAAATATCACAAAATAGCACTTTTCTTATTCCCACCCACAAATAAATTACTCCAATTCTCAGAAGTTGACAAACATAATATAATAAAAGAGTGCAAAGAAATAATGGCGATAAATTTGGAAAACATAGACATAGCCTGTGAATCAATTGTGGCGGCTAATATAAAGGAGAACATTTTTGCAGATTTATTGAAGCACAAACTGAAGACAGTAGTATAATCGATACAATAGACAGAGAGGTTAATAGCAACTGTAACCTAAATGTTGATTTAAGCGAAGACTTTGACTGCATTAAATGGTGGAACGTGCACAAGGATTATTTTCCTCTTTTGTTCAAAGCAACTTGCAGATTATTATGCATACCAGCGAGTAGCGCTGCTTCTGAAAGGGCATTTTCAGACGCGAGAAATCTTTTAACTGCAAAGCGTTTTGCTATCGCCATAAATTCTGAGAACGTTAACAAGATCATGTTTCTCCATTCAAATATTAATAATGTTAATATATAAAATTACACAAAACCATTTGTCTTTGAAAATTTATTTTATTGCCTATGAACTTTTATTGCATTTATTTTATTTTTTGGAATACATTACCTACATAGTTGTATTCCTTAATGTACAACAAAACATACGCGTTCTTCATTACATTCCCCTTCCCATTCATTTCATTCATATTCATATTCAATCGATTCGTTCCCTTTTCGTTTGAATGGTATGAATATCTCACTCTTACCAACATTCACAATCATTTAATTCATTATAGAGAGTGACGAAAACTCATTTATTCATTTTCGCCGTGAATCACTCAAAAGCCGTTTTGAGTGCATTTATGCAGCTCTCTATTTTTTACCCCAAGCGCAGAAGATTTCGCTTTATAACATCATTAACTTTCTGTGTCGAATACGGGGTGTTTTTTTAATTTTTAGACCTTAGAAGCACATGTCTATCGAAAAGTGAAGACTGTTCTGTAGCAACCCAATTCGGCTATCAAGATTGTAGCCCAATCTTCACCAAGTTAATTATTAATCAGAGTTATACAAAATGTACATATTTTACAATCTTCTCTGAAGTGTATCGCATAACATAAAAATAATGACTTAGCCGATCTTAGGACAAGCTAAGATCTATTTGGAATGTCTTCCAGAAGCCTAGGTACACTTCTTAATCCAGACTCGGGACCAGATAGAACATTATATTCTTGGAAAGCTTTTTATCAACTGCGGGGATCAGTACTATACGATTTTTTAATAATTCCCATTCGCAGTTTTTATTTATCATTTTATATTGGGTATCGATTGATAAGTAGTGCGCAACTGGAGGCACTTAGCTAAGGACCGGACTAATTGGAAAGGGCATGTTGCTTGAAGCCGAGGTTTCGGACTGCAGCGCCATTAAAGTAAGTATGTAGTATTTTCGCCAAACTATGCAAATTGTCCAATTCCAATGTGAAAGAGAAAATTGGGTACGATCCAGTCGTGTACCCATCACTCGTTGACTATCGAATCAAAAACTTTTTGATCCGGCGTGTTTTCAGTCTTAATTGTATCACCATACTTTTCTCAAGCGCCACGTACTAACTTCTCTCTATCTACCTTGTATAATAAATGCAACAACAGTTCATCTTGCGCTACAGGTTTAGGCACTGCATCGCATACATCGCAATTTTCTTATTCAGGACTTTTTGCGACGAAATCTTACATTTTCCAAATTCTGATTACTAAACATAAAGTTGTGTATTATTTTGTATTTCCTGATTCCCTATTCATACCCGTGATCAATGTAGTTTTGTAATGTCATTCATGCTTTACTAAAAAGATCCAGCCAATACGTGTTTTTAGAATTGTATATCTTAGTTCTAATTTTATCTGTCCGTTTGCTAATAACTCGAAAAAATGATCTCCCCTATTAGCATAACTATTTTTGAGGCTGTATTAAAGTTGGGATCCGATAAAATGAAATTTTTTGGAATAGTTCCGCTCTCAATTTCAAATGATAGGGATTCTTTATGTTTTTAATTATCAAAAGATCTAACATAGTTGTAGCCTTTGTAGTGTGAAGAATTTTAGCGACTTCGTCGCTATTCCACTTATTTGAAATATTTTTTTTGATTTCAATATCTTTAGCTTTTGAGCTATTCAGCACAACAATCCACTATGTGTCTGTCGTACTGACAAAGGAACTGGCTCATGCCGTTTTATTTGTTCTACCACTTTTATTGTTAACAAAGTATAAAATAAAGCATGAATCTTTCACTTAAAAACTTAACAGATATCGTCTTCGATTAACAGAAAGACAATGTCAAAGGTAGTTAAATTGTTGTAAATTATTGTAAAAGACCGATAAACTCAATTGGTGCAACTTAATTGGTGCAAGCTTTGAACGACTTATTTCTTGATGATTGAAAAACATGGTATTTATCTTTCACCAGTGCCAGCGGTGGTATTGCTGCTGGATTCAGATAAATAGCTCAATACAGAATATTTCTTCGGTTTCATATCGAATATTTGAATACTGTTTCACCTCAGCGGTTATATCAAATTTTCAGTCAAACAGAAGCACATATTTGAAATAAGGTTCCAATATTCCTAGCCGTCACGTCACTCTTACTCTGTTGCAGTATACAGGCCCTAATATTTTAGATGCTGACATTTTATGAAAAAAAAAAATGGAAATAGTTAAAAGAAGAAAAGTTAAAGTAAAGTCAAAGCTAAGGTTTAGGTTATCACCTTTACATACTCGGATAAGGTTTTGTGAGTGTTTAATTTATGTGTCCTTCAAATAGGGCGTAGGACAATGACAGATACGTAGTGAGGAAACGAAAAGATAAGTTGAATACGTTTTTCGAAATGGGTGTGTTAGTCGACAAACCGAAACCACGTTATGGCAGCACTAATGATGGAATTATGGCTCAACGATTTTTCCACGGCTCAGCCACTTCATCAACAATACTCCAAACAGATCAAGTATCGCTTATTGCTAGTATTGTTAACAATTTCTAGTGGCTTTCCGATAAAAAGATGTGAATTCAAGGAGTACTGCACGTATACAGCAATTAAGTGTCAAAAAAGTGCAAAAATATTAATACATAATCCTGAAATTGTATCGAGCAAGAACTACACCATCCGACGAGCGTAGCTGAGCGACTACAAGTGTGCCATTACCTAGTCGACCCATATGCTATTTGTCGAAATTGTTTTTCCATGTATTAAAATGTATGTATATCCCCTGCAGCTCTTCGTTGCCGATATAATAGACAGTAGCAATCTATGGATGTTTTGTTTTACTGTTCGTGTAATTCGAACATTCCTGTTTATTTTACAAAAAAAAAAAACACGCCTATAATGTGTCCACTACGAGATCGAAGCTCTTGTTGTACAGGGTTACCGCCGGGAAGGTATACTACTTTGTTTTGCCGCCATTTTGGTAAACATTAGTCTTGACAGTTCATATTTGGCAGTCGTGAAGTAGACAGGTGGCAAATTTGTTATGGAAAAACATTTGATTAACCAAAGTGTTTTAATCGTTAAAACATTTTATCAAAATCAATCATCAATTACTGTGACGATGAGAAAGTTACGTGACATTTTTGGGAGAAACAACGTGCCAACAAAACGCACTATTTATCGTAAAGTGAATGATTTCGAAGAAAGACGGTCTGTAGGTGATAGGCCCAAGCATAGACCAAAACGTACTGCAAGATCGGCTGAAATCATTACTACTGCTCAAGGAAGTGTTCAAAACAATCCATCAACCTCAATTCGACGTCGTCAGGAGCTTGGTCTTCAAAGAACAACTTTGGCCACAATTTTGCACAAGGATTTGCATTTGTTTCCATTTAAGATTCAACAAACACAAGAGCTTCTTCCACGCTGCCGTACATATGTCAATAGGATGTTACAGCTAGCCCATGACAACTCCGATTGAAAAATGAATAATGAGTGACGAGGCACATTTTCATTTGAATGGATATATGAATAAGAAGATTAAGCGGTTCTGGGCAATGGAAAACCCTCAAATTATTTATCAGTCTCTTTTGTATCCATTAATAGTTACAGTCCGGTGTGCAATTTGGTCAGGAGAAATCATTGGACTTTACTTCTTTGAAAATGAAAACTGTTTTAACGTCGACGAGAAGAAAATTCCCAATAACGCCTTCGGAATAAAAATCCCACCAAACAGTGACTTTGTGGACGAAGTGCTGTTTAATGAAGCACATGAGGGTTCGCAGCCGACCAGTAACTCATATTTTGCTTATTTACGAAGCCGTTTTCGCTTCATCGCTGTATTCTTAATTTTCCTTACGCAAAATTTTACATAATGTGGTCTGGGGGAGGCCCCATTCTTGAGAATGAAAGAATCTTTACTTCTTTGATGAGGAAAAGGTTTTAGTCAACGATGATGGCTTAAATTCCTCTCAACAATATTACATTTTAGCTAAACCTACGTGTTAAGTGATTTAACTTCGAATCAGTTTTAAAGGGTTCGACTTCTAAGATTTAAGGACCATGCTAATTTGTTAGAGTTTTCACAAATACTATCACAAGGTAACGTTTGGTTTCTTTATTTAGCGAATAAAAGTTTTGAGATAGAGAAGAGGTTCGCTTCTTGCGGTATAATAAAGGGTGTCGTGCCGAGATATAGAGCTTTGAAATGGAATAAAACAAACATGATTTTTTTTTATATTGACATGAAATGTACTTTAATTAAAAGTAGACCGCCACGGCTGGCACGGACTTCGGCTAATATGGAGGTCCAATTTTCGATGACTTTCGAACATTTATGGTCGATGACTTTCCTCCAGGTGGTCCATCACATATCCAGACCGAAAATGGGCAAGCGGCGTAAAATCGCATGATCTTAGAGGCCGATTCACAGGACCAAAACGCGAAATTATGCGCTCACCAAACGTTTCCTTCAACTAATCAATTGTAAGACATATTTAGAGTAAACGTGGTGCGAAAATGTGTTGAACATAAAATGGACGTATTGCGCGATACGTATGGATTGCGCGATACGTATTTCGTACAGAACCATGATTTTCAAATCGCATGATCTTAGAGGCCGATTCACAGGACTAAAACTAATCAATTGTAAGACGAACTGTATGACATATTTAGAGTAAACGTGGTGCGAAAATGTGTTCAACATAAAATGGACGTATTGCGCGATACGTATGGATTGCGCGATACGTATTTCGTACAGAACCATGATTTTCAAATCGCATGATCTTAGAGGCCGATTCACAGGACTAAAACGCGAAATTATGCGCTCACCAAACGTTTCCTTCAACTAATCAATTGTAAAACGAACTGTGTGACATATTTAGAATAAACGTGGTGCGAAAATGTGTTGAACATAAAATGGACGTTTTGCGCGATAAATATTTTCTACAGAACCATGATTTTCAAAACAAATTTGCACAATTGGGAAGCATTGTGCAGACTTTAGTCTATTCATGCTGAAATGCCAAACCAAACTTAAAATAAAACACTTCACAGCTGACAAAACGACCGCCAGTTCAAATAGTGTTCTATAACAATTCTGAACATCAAAAGATTTTGATAAACTTTCAGATATTGTTGTGACAATATCATTTTCTATATTTTTATTCTGTTGGTTCCTAACAAAATACAACAATTCACACAAAATAAACAATTCACAAAAAACGAATGTAAACGCCGCGACACATTTGACAGACAAGGAGGTGGGTGTTTGTGCATTGGGCTGGTTGCCGGTACACATAAAATAAAGTCCTCAAATTGAGGATCTGTGTTCCCGGTAGCTATCGACAAAGCACACAACACAAAATCGCGAAACAAAACTTTAAAATAACAAATAAAGGATATTTAATCCTATAATGTTGCGCGCACCAACCACCGTCAACTGTCAAATATGTTAACGCTTAATTGCAATCAATGTAGTCGCTCTCCTCTCACGTGCAGTGGCCACATTAATAAATTTAATAATGGCCGAATGCAATGGAGTCTCACTCTAACTAGGACCCACATAGTGGGCATTGTTATTGTTAGGTAGATAATGTAAATGTAATATGTTATGTTACCAAAAACAAGTTTGATATTTATGTGTTGGTAAAAATTTGTATGTACACACACACACATGTTAAATTTAATACGAATTTATAAGGTCAATGGCCAAAGACAACAATCAGCTGTAAATATGAACATTGTCATCGAAAATGGCAATCAGCTGTGTTAGATGCAACTGTGAGTGCAACGAGATTTCGTGGAACGCTAAGTTGCAATTTGCAGACACTTTTGTATCATCTTTCAAAGAGCTAACATCATCAACTAAATAAATTTATAATGTGCTTTATTCGGTATTTTATTTTAAAAGTACATTTCTTATAGAACCAGAGTGTCAGTTCGCCTAACTTAAGTTATCACTCTTTGTCTTAATCGCCTTCTTAAGACCAACTAAAAAACAATTATTTTATACTCGCCAAGTATAAAACATATTCATAAAGCCCACATTTTGGGGATATTACTGTTAAGCATATGATGGGATAGGGTATTTAACGATCCGCAAAATGGATTGTAGCCTTCTCAAATATTTTGTTAAGCTGTCGACCATTAAAGTTATTCCAAACTGATTACACGTGCCGAACCAGTGGGAAATTTTGGAATTAATAATGACTTTAAATCCATTAACGAAGCAATATCAACTAAAATTGTACAGAACAATTTCCCTTCTTTCTATCGAACTTTAGAAAACTGGAGTGTCTACATATGGTTATAGAAGATAATTATCTTATCCCTAACCACCAGTTTCGGTTCAGATGTACGCATTGACCAGGTGCACGGAATTACTGAAGTATTCAAAAAATCGTTCGAAAAAAACAATAGGTAAGAAGGATACAATCCTCTGCCTGTACAAATTGTTGAATACCCTATCCCATTCATCCTTAAATTAAACATCCCCAAAACGTGGGAGTAACATTTTCACAAAATTCTGCTTAGACACTTTATCAAAATATTGTAGGGTTCCTAAAAACAACGCTTTTGTATTGCATTTGCTATGGTGTAGGGTATACAAGGTATACAAATTGCTCTTGTAGGAAAATTGGGCGTTTATTTTCTTCAAAATTTTTTGTATTTAACTAAATTTTAACTGAGAATCGTGTTTTCATAAAACAAGTGTGAACATTTTTGAAAACCGCACACTGCCATGAACACTTGAAAAAAACGTTACTTTTGGGTAAAACGAAAAAAATTTGGAAAACTTTTGTAAAGAAGATTTTTAAGGGGCTTTTTCATTAAAAAAAATATTTTTTTTGTAAAATTTTATAATATTTGAAAAAATTGTTTGATGTAAAATAATTGGTCATGATAATATCAACATTTCGTCCATATATCATTTTAACCCACGCCCACTTTTTGTGGGTCATTTTCTTTATGTCCTACACCATACCATATGCAGGAGAAAAATGTTGTTTTTTGTCGAACCTTACAAGGTTTTGATAAACTGTGAGATCAATTTGTTGTGGCAATGTCATTTTCAAAATTAAGGATGGGATGGTGTAGGGTGTTAAAAGATCCGCACCGCGGATTGTAGCCTTCTCATACGTCTTTTATTGACATTGTTCACAGAGTAGAATATAATTATTTAAATATAAAATCTAAGCGCCTAATTTCGACTTTAGAAATCCAAATAATAAAGATTTTTTCGTGATTTAGGTTGACTACCATAAAAAAGCAAAATGTAGTATGGGTAACGCAACAAGTTAAAGCACATTTAAGCTATATATAAAGCTTTATAACAAACACGATCTCCAATTTGAACAACACTGAACAACTATACTTTTTGTCTAATGAATAAAAAAAAACACATATTTTATCAAAAATTTTTCGTTTCTTACCCATCTAATATTAACAAAGAGAACTTTATATATAAAAACAACTTAAATTTATATTTAGAAGCATCATACTTAAGAAGAAAAAATATAACTTTCAAAAATATTTACGCAATCCACATTATCCAACAGAGGTACATTACTTTTGATACATAGGTTGTAACATAGAAAAATAATGTAGATAGACATATGGATCGAATCAGAATCGACTGGAATAATATTGATGACGAAGAAGTTGAAGAAGAAGAAGGCTTATATGATTTCAATTTGGAGCGAGTCATTGAAGAAACCATTGAACATTTTAGTTAGTTTCTTATTTAGTTCTATTGAATATATTGAAATCGCATACAGATAAGGAAGGGTAAGTGGCTAAAACGTTGAAATAAATTTCCACCATCACTAGCGTCCCCAGCACCTATAGCACCATCTGGCATTTCAAACTTATCTCAAAGTTCATCGTCGTCAACAAAAATATCATACATTTCACAATCTAAAAAATCCATACGTCGTGATTAAGCCGGTCATTGGGTTGAATGGGGAACCAGAGGAAGGTGGAGGTTATGCTATAACGGTATTCCAAAATCGAAATATAAGGTATATCAATATTCGTATATCAATAGATATACCTTAAGAATCGCTAGCTGAGTTGCAAGATAACCTTGTTCCAAAAGCGTACTCTCTACTATATGAAAAAGTCTGGGGAAAAACTATTCCAGAATACTGAAGACAGAGAAAAAATAGGAACAAATGACAGAAAAAACAACAAACAAATGCGTGTATAAACACAAAAAAATGATAGTTGTCAGCCTCTCAGATCATCCAATTGAACAATTCGACTCTTCTTAAGCCAAGTTCTCAGTGGCGCAAATGGTAGGCACATAATAACACAAGAAGTAATAGTAATGGCATTTTTTATTTTTTCATCCCCATTCAGGTTTTAGCCACGCCCGGATGGGATTGTATAAATAATACTAGCTGACCGGCTGGCAAACGTTTTTTTGTCTTCAAATTTTAAAACGAATTTTTGAAAGGGAATCATTGGAAAATTCTGTTTCAATTGGCTGGAATGAGAAACATTACTTCAGAATAATAAATCTTTATCATTAAAAAACAAAAAGTGATGTTCTGCGAAATCTTTATTCAACAATTAAAATATTTTAGGCTAATCATGTTTTAAAAGCTTTGTTTTGACACCAACTTGCCAATAATTGAATTTATTAAAAAAGTCGCAAGAAGTTAAAGAAAATTTCCAATGAGGTTTTTGAATGGCTATTACTTGACCCTAATACCGCAAACACGCAATGATTGCCCTTGAGATTTGCTCATTCTCATTGCGAATGCAAGCCATATCGAATTCGCAAGCGTTTCTACTTCCCTTTAAGTATTGTTGTTCTATAACATTGTTCATCAACGCAAGCTGAGTGCCATTTCAAAAACATGGTTGATTTATATTTCGTAACATTATGATTACCGATCCGACTTTCAGTTGGAGATCGTGAAGAGGTAGTTCTGGTTAGTTCCAGCAAGTTTATAACCTTGGTTGGATGGTTAACGATATCATCTTGGGAAGTAATGGAATCCACCGATTTGTACGTCACCAATTCGCGTGAAATTTCATTTTGAATCTTAAAATTCAATTCGTCGACATCAACGTTTTTCGTAGCTAATATAGCAAGTTCGATCAACTAAACATGATTTTTGCAAATTTGGGCAACGTCTTTCTCCGTTTGAGTACAACTTTATGAGTTTGTTCTGCTTTTGCAGCAAGTTTGATACTCAACATACTTATACTTATACTGGAGAGGATGTACTCCACGCACATCATCTCATCATCGGAGATTAAGTAATTGATCTCTGTCATCTTTACCGCCAACCATTAAACACTGAGCTTTTATCTTCTCCAAGCACATTAATTCATCGTGCTCATCAACCACATAACCATTGTGCTATGTTGTTTGCTGTATTAGCTATTTACAGAGTTGACATATTTCAATTAATATTATTAAATTAATTGGAAAATTTATTGGAGCATTTAAACAAAAAAGAGTAACTCTGAATGTAACGTTTGTAAAAAAAACACGAACGATATAGGCGTTTTGTGTGATATTTGCCTTGATACTGCCATGCAGAATGCATAGGTCTTAAAGGAAAGTATGTCGATAAAATAACTAATACTCCTGGTATAAGTTTTTATTGTGAGAAACATCATAATATCTCACCAGACGTGTTTCCCTGAAAACAAATTCAACTGTAAAAATATTTTCAAAACATCGCAACAATATTTTCTGAAATGCAGGAGTTATTTAAATTCGATTCTACAATTGCACAAAGGATAATGCAAAGCTTTGCCGAAATTGAGATTGAAAAATCCCTACAAACTTTGCAAACGGACATTAATAAGGAATTATATCATATCGATCATCAGCAGCAAGCCGAAGAATCAAATAATATTAATCCTCAACAGCCGAACAATCTCGTTTGTCATCATTGCTGTAAAAGGTATTGATACTAATGGCATAAGATGTCTAAGCTCAACACCCGGCAATTTGGAAGGGCGTATATCAGCATCATTTAAAATGTTTGTGCCTCCCACTACTGACAAGATACTTATAAATCCAATTTTTTGACTAAGCATAATGTTTGTAAACGAGTTTATAAACATATCCAATTAAAGAGCATCGTAGTCGAAAAAACTTTAAAAAAAATGTATACCGACTCCGAACGGCGAATTTGAGATAAGCTGTTCTTGACAACTGATACTACTTGGATGATTTGTCAGATCATCACGAGAGGAGGGCCAGTGAAAAAAAATTTAGGTGTTGCTACGATTAAGAATCGAACCAAGACCTTCTGCGCGGTAGTTCATCGCACTAACCATCGCGCCACTGAGCCCGTCAAAAAAACTTAGAGAAGTCAATTTCATCTATCAGAACGTGAGGGCAGGGGGCTAAGGACTTCGGACATCATTGTTGTTACTGAGAGTGGATTAGATGACAGCTATCCTCCTTTAAAATGACTGAAGTTGACCTTAGCAATTTCTCGGACATTGAAATTTGTTGCGACAAAATGAACCTAACGTCCTCTACGAAATTATATTTTATATGCGTCTACATCCCACCAAAAACCCCGGTACCTATGGTAACTAGATAATTGTACGCTTTCCGTTATTTTGCTGGCATTTCATCTACGGCAGCTAAATTATATATCTTCGGTGACTTTAACTAACCCAATGTTAATTTGTCCCATGGAGATGTGTATTGCACGTTTCTACGCCCTAGTAATTCATTATCAGGACCGGAAGCTGACATAGTGGATACCATAAAATCTTTTGGTTTTTTTTTAAGATAAGTCCTGTAAAGAATTATCAAAACCGTACTTGTACCTAACCTTTTCAAACAGCAATAATGATAGTATAGGTTATACCTATTTTTAAATTGTTATTTCCATAATTTCAATATCTCGGAACCAACAGGCTGAAAATCTCTGAAGAATGTACATTAGAGAATTTAATTGCAATGGAATCAAATTATCGAAAGCAATGTTCGTAATCCTGGCGATGGCGGCGTACCCTCTGGTTTTCTTAAAAACTGTGCACAATCACTTTATAAAATTATTTTCCACATTTAATCAATCGGTGTCAATTCACATCAATTTGGAAAATTTCGTTTATTGTACCTGTTTTTAAATCTGGTAGAAAAAACAAGCTTGGAATTTACAGAGGTATTAAGCTTCTTTTGCTAATCCGTAATCTGCAGTAACCAGCACGGGTTTGTCATTAAGCGTTCGACTGTGACTAACCTCATTCTTTTTACGAACTTTGTAATTACTGAAATTGAAAAAGGTTATCAGGTTGATACTATTTACACAGACTTCAGCAAAGCATTTGATGGCGTTGATCACAGAATTCTTATCTACAAACTAGAACGCTTAGGCTTCCCGACCTCATTTTTTAAATGTGCTATACTCTTATCTAAGCGGAAGATACTAATTTTTTAATTTAAAAAGCTAATCTCGAACAAAATATCTGTAACTTTTGGTGTTCCTCAAGGAAACCATATAGGTCTAATGTTGTTTATTCTGTTTGTAAACAATGTTTTTTAAATTTTTGCCTCATTGTAATATTCTGATCTTCGCTGACGATTTGAAAATGTATCCATCCGGTAAAGACACTCATAGCTTTCAAACATTAAGCCAAAAAATATTTGTCCCTAAATGTGGAAAAGTGTTCTGCGATCACTTTTTCAGGATGCAAATCTCCTTTAATGAACACCTACACTTATGGCGATCTACCCATTCCCCGTGTCACAAGAGGCGTGTTTTTTTCTTGATCTATATAGGGTTAGATAAAAATGAGACAAAAAACGCTAATCGGTGATCTAGCACCACAGCATTTCTGGGCTCCAATTTTATCTGTGTCATTAATTTGTTTGCAAATAATATCAATTGTTTTCACTTTATCTACTCCTACGCTTATTTTAATGTTTTTATTTTGGATTCAAAGCAAATATAAAAATATTTTCACAACAAATTATTTTTTTGCATTTTCTATTCAGGCTAATTGTGTATGACTGGATAATTATTTGCTCTTAGAGGACTTCCTTGGGTCAACTTTATTAGATTGCCATCTTATCAAACAAGCCTGAAATTAAATAGTTTAGAATCTTTAGAGGTTAGATAAACTGTCTCCAGAGCTATTTTCATTCATGGGATACTCATCGGTGCGATTGATTCTCCTGAAGTCATGAGACTTTTTAATATAAATGTACCGTTCTTTGGCTTCAAAGCTGTTAGATTTTTCAGCATAATGCATTCACGTACTAACAAAGTACGCCCATCGTCATATAATGGCCTCATGCAGATTTATAATATTAACATTAACGTAATCGATTTCAATTTGCCCATTGCTAGTGGTGGAAATTTCGAAAGGGATTTTGCCGTTTTTGTTTGTTTTTCGGTTTGCCACGCTTGATTAAATGCGTCGTGCATCGAACGACGCTAATCCAGATAATACCTTGTCGGATATCAATCAATTAATATCAAAGCCTCGTTGTGAATTTTCTCCCTTACTTGTAAATTTGAATGTAATGCTGTAATACTTATCTGATGCAAAATATCATCACACATGGCATCTTAGTATTTGCTTGGATGAGAAGAATGTTGAGAAAGTTATCGAAAGCAATGTTCGTATTTGATGAGAATTTGACGAAAGCACTACCTTTCCGAGGGTGTAATCCCAATGAATGTAAATTTCTTAAACTCGCAACGTTGGCATGCTTCTCTATACGTGCTACACATCATTTATAGTTTGCAAATCTTGGAATAATGTTGAGCCACGTACGTTGACTATAAACATTAAAAAATAGCTAAATCGGTCGAGGAGTTCAACGCTTAGATATATAAAATAAAGTGGGTGTTCAAATGGACGTGATATATTTCTTTTCCCTAAAAAAATAGATTGGATTACTACGAACATTTAAAATTAATAAAAAAAAAGGTCTAGCCGTTCTCTGATTTTTGATAAATCAAAAAAAATTGGGCCTAAAAGTGGGGTAGGTTTTTTCCTTCCGTAAAAACCTATGTTGGGTTATGAAGAGCATTTTAAAAAGCAACCAAATCGGTGCAACTTTTATTTTACTAAAGATAAATAAAAAAAAGGCGTGAGAGTGGGCGTGGTCTATTTTTCTTTCGGTAAAATCTTGAGTTATAACGAACATTGAAAAAAACATACCCAAATCGGTCCAGCCATTCTCCGATTTTAGATAAATCAAAAAAGTGGGCGTAAAAGTGAGCGTGATCAATATTTCGTTAAACATTAAAAAAGAATTATGCGGGTACCAACGAACGATATTGATTTTTATTTATGTAGATAGAAGATATGAAAAACAGGCTTCCACTGTTTCCTTTGTCACGATATCACCTGCGAAGGACTTTGCCGATTGCCGAAAGGTTGTTACGAAAATATAAATTGATAAAATTGCCCAGAGAATTGGATAAACCGATCGAATCGAAAGGATAACATATGTCGGAACAGCTAGTTTTTTTTTGTATAAATTTGTTTTTTTTTTTAATCTGCTACACTTTTTTCAAATCTACTTCGTTTTTTTTTGGCGATTTGCAACGATTTGCATAAAACCAAAAGTTTTCCAAGGGCACCAATGCAATATGTTATAATCGTATCTCGGTAATAAATTCTTTATGTGTTAGACATGCAAACGTGTACTCGGAACTTAACGAAACTTGGGCAGGCGTACTGTAAAGACATTTCCATGGCCCGCTAATCTATCGTCAAATATGTAAAATTCTACGCTCGCCAATGACACCGCTTTTCTAGAAGTGTATAAATCGTTTCAAAACTGCAAAACCCACTGAGTAAAGCGATTGGATTGACTGTGGACCGGCTAATCTAGGCTAAACAAGGCCAAATACATTAGAATGATAAAGGTATTCGCACGCAAAACCAAAACGTAAGCAACTCGAAATCAAATATAGACAAATGTAATGGCTGTTTGAAAATCATTCCAAACTCAGTACCGAAAACAAACTGCTTTTATACAAACAAGCCGGTGTGGACCTATGGTATACAACCTTGAGGTTGTATCAAGAAAAAACATTTTCAACAATACACTATATGTAACTATAATTTTGGTTAGGGATGTTAAGAACATATAAACAATACAGAACTTTGATTGTATAAATTTTATACCCTATCCCATATCCCATAACGGTATATATATTCCTTCGGCGATATGCATTAAGTCGATGATTTTTGGCAGCTATTCGTTGTATTTCTTCCAAAGCTGTCTGACGAAAAATAACTGGGCAACCAAACGAACGCGATTGTATGCTTATTTATTCTGGATACCTCAAAAGCAAATTGAGTTCCGTTGTTCAGAACGGATACATCGATAGGGTTGATAAGTTTTGATACAAAGTTTATTGAATTAAACAGTATGGCTCAACAAAATTTCAATTTGATTATGATTAAACAATTTGCACGACACAACATGATACGAGTTTCTAAAACTTGTAGTTCGAAAAGAAGGAACGGCAACTAAGGATTGGTAATAACTTCGTCAAATGTAGCCTTTAGACATTGGACTCTGCAAATACCCATCTCTAATAAAGAAAATCTTAAGAACTAGTAAACTAACTGTCTGACAGATAAAATCATTTTACGTCTAAAAAGCTCCATGGAATGTGAAAAACGGGATAAGTTACAAGCCTTTCTAGCGCATTTTTGCAATACACTAAGTGGCTTTATTTTTTTTCGGTAAGGTTAAGAGAAATGAAATCCCATAGCAAACAGTTTTCATATTGTTATCAGCAGAATATTTTCTAAGGCGACAAAAACAACGTATTGTTGAAACGAAATATTTTTTAAGCCCCAAAATATGATCCAACCAGATCAAATTTCTGTCGATGAGAACACCCAAGTATTTAAAAAAGTTAACGTTTTCAATTTGGAAACAGTTGGTGTCGCAAGAAACATTAGCATTAAAATATTGATGCGAAGTTTAAAATAACTAAAATGTAGACTAAACCTTGCACAATTTGATGAGTGGAATTTAATTTAACATTAGTGTCTGGAGTCACGTTTAAGCTAAGTATAAAAACATAAGTTTAGTTTTGTTTCTTACTAGAAAATTTTGTTCATCAAACAAACTCCTAATAAGTGCACATCATGATTTGATTTAGCCACTAGGTTCAATAAACTATCGGATCTGTATGCAACTGCAAAATCATATGCAAACGCCCTCACTTCACCAACGAGTGGTTATTCAAAAATAGAATTTATATATGTCAAGAAAAAGGATCGGGCCAAAAAACAGATCCCTGAGGAACTTCAAGATTGGTAACCTTGGAGTTATTTAACAGCTGCAGAGTTTAGCCCTTTGCTCCCTGTTCTTCAGGTAAGACGCAAACCACTAATATAGAAATCCACGAAAGCCTTTTTTTCAAAAGAATATTGTGGTCTACCATATCAAAGACTTTCGTAATGTCCACAAAAAGTCCGCTACAAGATCTTTGATCATCCAATCCTTTATGAACAAAAGGGCAAACGTCTAATAAAGCATAAAGCCCAGTCATAAACCCAAACTGTTTTGAACTACTACATGCAACAACGAAACTGATCTACAGTTATCTTATCTTTTTTACTCCCTTTTATAAGCAATGTCACTTTTAAGTTCATCAGGAAAGATTCCGGAGAAAATACTTAAATTAAAAATATATGTCAAAATATCCAAAATATTCAAAATGATTTTCTTCAACGCAATGTTAGAAATATCATCATTGCCAAATGACATGGAGTTATTCAGGGAGTTTTTGACCTTTAATATATCAAGACCAGATATTGATTCAAAATAAAAACTATTTGTTTGAAAAGAAGAAGAACCAGCGCAAGAATATCATAAATAAGAGGTGTCTCTCGAAAATTGCCCCTTTCCAAATGAAACAGAAAACTCATTGAATGCGTTAGCTATAGCTGTAGGGTCTGAAATAATTTCACCTCCATTGTTCAAAGCTATCAAATAAAGAATTATTATACCACAAATCGTATAATTTTTATTTCAAGTTTTTTTGCTTCCATAAAAAGAGAACGAGTAAAGCAATCGTTAATGTAAATCTTGGAACTATTTGTGCAAGCATTTGCAAATAATGAAGTGGTTAATTTTTTCTTTTCAATCCTCTTGCTCTTGGAATAATGTTGAGCCACGTACGTTGACTATAAACATTAAAAAATAGCCAAATCGGTCGAGGAGTTCAACGCTTAGATATATAAAATAAAGTGGGTGTTCAAATGGACGTGATATATTTCTTTTCCCTAAAAAAATAGATTGGATTACTACGAACATTTAAAATTAATAAAAAAATCGGTCTAGCCGTTCTCTGATTTTTGATAAATCAAAAAAAATTGGGCCTAAAAGTGGGGTAGGTTTTTTCCTTCCGTAAAAACCTATGTTGGGTTATGAAGAGCATTTTAAAAAGCAACCAAATCGGTGCAACTTTTATTTTACTAAAGATAAATTAAAAAAAGGCGTGAGAGTGGGCGTGGTCTATTTTTCTTTCGGTAAAATCTTGAGTTATAACGAACATTGAAAAAAACATACCCAAATCGGTCCAGCCATTCTCCGATTTTAGATAAATCAAAAAAGTGGGCGTAAAAGTGAGCGTGATCAATATTTCGTTAAACATTAAAAAAGAATTATGCGGGTACCAACGAACGATATTGATTTTTATTTATGTAGATAGAAGATATGAAAAACAGGCTTCC
This sequence comes from Rhingia rostrata, assembly GCA_949824845.1. Lineage (NCBI taxonomy): Eukaryota > Metazoa > Arthropoda > Insecta > Diptera > Syrphidae > Rhingia > Rhingia rostrata. The sequence continues at coordinate 73,737,229 of OX463757.1, read as the reverse complement.
ACTGTTTCCTTTGTCACGATATCACCTGCGAAGGACTTTGCCGATTGCCGAAAGGTTGTTACGAAAATATAAATTGATAAAATTGCCCAGAGAATTGGATAAACCGATCGAATCGAAAGGATAACATATGTCGGAACAGCTAGTTTTTTTTTGTATAAATTTGTTTTTTTTTTTTAATCTGCTACACTTTTTTCAAATCTACTTCGTTTTTTTTTGGCGATTTGCAACGATTTGCATAAAACCAAAAGTTTTCCAAGGGCACCAATGCAATATGTTATAATCGTAACTCGGTAATAAATTCTTTATGTGTTAGACATGCAAACGTGTACTCGGAACTTAACGAAACTTGGGCAGGCGTACTGTAAAGACATTTCCATGGCCCGCTAATCTATCGTCAAATATGTAAAATTCTACGCTCGCCAATGACACCGCTTTTCTAGAAGTGTATAAATCGTTTCAAAACTGCAAAACCCACTGAGTAAAGCGATTGGATTGACTGTGGACCGGCTAATCTAGGCTAAACAAGGCCAAATACATTAGAATGATAAAGGTATTCGCACGCAAAACCAAAACGTAAGCAACTCGAAATCAAATATAGACAAATGTAATGGCTGTTTGAAAATCATTCCAAACTCAGTACCGAAAACAAACTGCTTTTATACAAACAAGCCGGTGTGGACCTATGGTATACAACCTTGAGGTTGTATCAAGAAAAAACATTTTCAACAATACACTATATGTAACTATAATTTTGGTTAGGGATGTTAAGAACATATAAACAATACAGAACTTTGATTGTATAAATTTTATACACTATCCCATATCCCATAACGGTATATATATTCCTTCGGCGATATGCATTAAGTCGATGATTTTTGGCAGCTATTCGTTGTATTTCTTCCAAAGCTGTCTGACGAAAAATAACTGGGCAACCAAACGAACGCGATTGTATGCTTATTTATTCTGGATACCTCAAAAGCAAATTGAGTTCCGTTGTTCAGAACGGATACATCGATAGGGTTGATAAGTTTTGATACAAAGTTTATTGAATTAAACAGTATGGCTCAACAAAATTTCAATTTGATTATGATTAAACAATTTGCACGACACAACATGATACGAGTTTCTAAAACTTGTAGTTCGAAAAGAAGGAACGGCAACTAAGGATTGGTAATAACTTCGTCAAATGTAGCCTTTAGACATTGGACTCTGCAAATACCCATCTCTAATAAAGAAAATCTTAAGAACTAGTAAACTAACTGTCTGACAGATAAAATCATTTTACGTCTAAAAAGCTCCATGGAATGTGAAAAACGGGATAAGTTACAAGCCTTTCTAGCGCATTTTTGCAATACACTAAGTGGCTTTATTTTTTTTCGGTAAGGTTAAGAGAAATGAAATCCCATAGCAAACAGTTTTCATATTGTTATCAGCAGAATATTTTCTAAGGCGACAAAAACAACGTATTGTTGAAACGAAATATTTTTTAAGCCCCAAAATATGATCCAACCAGATCAAATTTCTGTCGATGAGAACACCCAAGTATTTAAAAAAGTTAACGTTTTCAATTTGGAAACAGTTGGTGTCGCAAGAAACATTAGCATTAAAATATTGATGCGAAGTTTAAAATAACTAAAATGTAGACTAAACCTTGCACAATTTGATGAGTGGAATTTAATTTAACATTAGTGTCTGGAGTCACGTTTAAGCTAAGTATAAAAACATAAGTTTAGTTTTGTTTCTTACTAGAAAATTTTGTTCATCAAACAAACTCCTAATAAGTGCACATCATGATTTGATTTAGCCACTAGGTTCAATAAACTATCGGATCTGTATGCAACTGCAAAATCATATGCAAACGCCCTCACTTCACCAACGAGTGGTTATTCAAAAATAGAATTTATATATGTCAAGAAAAAGGATCGGGCCAAAAAACAGATCCCTGAGGAACTTCAAGATTGGTAACCTTGGAGTTATTTAACAGCTGCAGAGTTTAGCCCTTTGCTCCCTGTTCTTCAGGTAAGACGCAAACCACTAATATAGAAATCCACGAAAGCCTTTTTTTCAAAAGAATATTGTGGTCTACCATATCAAAGACTTTCGTAATGTCCACAAAAAGTCCGCTACAAGATCTTTGATCATCCAATCCTTTATGAACAAAAGGGCAAACGTCTAATAAAGCATAAAGCCCAGTCATAAACCCAAACTGTTTTGAACTACTACATGCAACAACGAAACTGATCTACAGTTATCTTATCTTTTTTACTCCCTTTTATAAGCAATGTCACTTTTAAGTTCATCAGGAAAGATTCCGGAGAAAATACTTAAATTAAAAATATATGTCAAAATATCCAAAATATTCAAAATGATTTTCTTCAACGCAATGTTAGAAATATCATCATTGCCAAATGACATGGAGTTATTCAGGGAGTTTTTGACCTTTAATATATCAAGACCAGATATTGATTCAAAATAAAAACTATTTGTTTGAAAAGAAGAAGAACCAGCGCAAGAATATCATAAATAAGAGGTGTCTCTCGAAAATTGCCCCTTTCCAAATAAAACAGAAAACTCATTGAATGCGTTAGCTATAGCTGTAGGGTCTGAAATAATTTCACCTCCATTGTTCAAAGCTATCAAATAAAGAATTATTATACCACAAATCGTATAATTTTTATTTCAAGTTTTTTTGCTTCCATAAAAAGAGAACGAGTAAAGCAATCGTTAATGTAAATCTTGGAACTATTTGTGCAAGCATTTGCAAATAATGAAGTGGTTAATTTTTTCTTTTCAATCCTCTTGCTCTTGGAATAATGTTGAGCCACGTACGTTGACTATAAACATTAAAAAATAGCCAAATCGGTCGAGGAGTTCAACGCTTAGATATATAAAATAAAGTGGGTGTTCAAATGGACGTGATATATTTCTTTTCCCTAAAAAAATAGATTGGATTACTACGAACATTTAAAATTAATAAAAAAATCGGTCTAGCCGTTCTCTGATTTTTGATAAATCAAAAAAAATTGGGCCTAAAAGTGGGGTAGGTTTTTTCCTTCCGTAAAAACCTATGTTGGGTTATGAAGAGCATTTTAAAAAGCAACCAAATCGGTGCAACTTTTATTTTACTAAAGATAAATAAAAAAAAGGCGTGAGAGTGGGCGTGGTCTATTTTTCTTTCGGTAAAATCTTGAGTTATAACGAACATTGAAAAAAACATACCCAAATCGGTCCAGCCATTCTCCGATTTTAGATAAATCAAAAAAGTGGGCGTAAAAGTGAGCGTGATCAATATTTCGTTAAACATTAAAAAAGAATTATGCGGGTACCAACGAACGATATTGATTTTTATTTATGTAGATAGAAGATATGAAAAACAGGCTTCCACTGTTTCCTTTGTCACGATATCACCTGCGAAGGACTTTGCCGATTGCCGAAAGGTTGTTACGAAAATATAAATTGATAAAATTGCCCAGAGAATTGGATAAACCGATCGAATCGAAAGGATAACATATGTCGGAACAGCTAGTTTTTTTTTGTATAAATTTGTTTTTTTTTTTTAATCTGCTACACTTTTTTCAAATCTACTTCGTTTTTTTTTGGCGATTTGCAACGATTTGCATAAAACCAAAAGTTTTCCAAGGGCACCAATGCAATATGTTATAATCGTAACTCGGTAATAAATTCTTTATGTGTTAGACATGCAAACGTGTACTCGGAACTTAACGAAACTTGGGCAGGCGTACTGTAAAGACATTTCCATGGCCCGCTAATCTATCGTCAAATATGTAAAATTCTACGCTCGCCAATGACACCGCTTTTCTAGAAGTGTATAAATCGTTTCAAAACTGCAAAACCCACTGAGTAAAGCGATTGGATTGACTGTGGACCGGCTAATCTAGGCTAAACAAGGCCAAATACATTAGAATGATAAAGGTATTCGCACGCAAAACCAAAACGTAAGCAACTCGAAATCAAATATAGACAAATGTAATGGCTGTTTGAAAATCATTCCAAACTCAGTACCGAAAACAAACTGCTTTTATACAAACAAGCCGGTGTGGACCTATGGTATACAACCTTGAGGTTGTATCAAGAAAAAACATTTTCAACAATACACTATATGTAACTATAATTTTGGTTAGGGATGTTAAGAACATATAAACAATACAGAACTTTGATTGTATAAATTTTATACACTATCCCATATCCCATAACGGTATATATATTCCTTCGGCGATATGCATTAAGTCGATGATTTTTGGCAGCTATTCGTTGTATTTCTTCCAAAGCTGTCTGACGAAAAATAACTGGGCAACCAAACGAACGCGATTGTATGCTTATTTATTCTGGATACCTCAAAAGCAAATTGAGTTCCGTTGTTCAGAACGGATACATCGATAGGGTTGATAAGTTTTGATACAAAGTTTATTGAATTAAACAGTATGGCTCAACAAAATTTCAATTTGATTATGATTAAACAATTTGCACGACACAACATGATACGAGTTTCTAAAACTTGTAGTTCGAAAAGAAGGAACGGCAACTAAGGATTGGTAATAACTTCGTCAAATGTAGCCTTTAGACATTGGACTCTGCAAATACCCATCTCTAATAAAGAAAATCTTAAGAACTAGTAAACTAACTGTCTGACAGATAAAATCATTTTACGTCTAAAAAGCTCCATGGAATGTGAAAAACGGGATAAGTTACAAGCCTTTCTAGCGCATTTTTGCAATACACTAAGTGGCTTTATTTTTTTTCGGTAAGGTTAAGAGAAATGAAATCCCATAGCAAACAGTTTTCATATTGTTATCAGCAGAATATTTTCTAAGGCGACAAAAACAACGTATTGTTGAAACGAAATATTTTTTAAGCCCCAAAATATGATCCAACCAGATCAAATTTCTGTCGATGAGAACACCCAAGTATTTAAAAAAGTTAACGTTTTCAATTTGGAAACAGTTGGTGTCGCAAGAAACATTAGCATTAAAATATTGATGCGAAGTTTAAAATAACTAAAATGTAGACTAAACCTTGCACAATTTGATGAGTGGAATTTAATTTAACATTAGTGTCTGGAGTCACGTTTAAGCTAAGTATAAAAACATAAGTTTAGTTTTGTTTCTTACTAGAAAATTTTGTTCATCAAACAAACTCCTAATAAGTGCACATCATGATTTGATTTAGCCACTAGGTTCAATAAACTATCGGATCTGTATGCAACTGCAAAATCATATGCAAACGCCCTCACTTCACCAACGAGTGGTTATTAAAAAATAGAATTTATATATGTCAAGAAAAAGGATCGGGCCAAAAAACAGATCCCTGAGGAACTTCAAGATTGGTAACCTTGGAGTTATTTAACAGCTGCAGAGTTTAGCCCTTTGCTCCCTGTTCTTCAGGTAAGACGCAAACCACTAATATAGAAATCCACGAAAGCCTTTTTTTCAAAAGAATATTGTGGTCTACCATATCAAAGACTTTCGTAATGTCCACAAAAAGTCCGCTACAAGATCTTTGATCATCCAATCCTTTATGAACAAAAGGGCAAACGTCTAATAAAGCATAAAGCCCAGTCATAAACCCAAACTGTTTTGAACTACTACATGCAACAACGAAACTGATCTACAGTTATCTTATCTTTTTTACTCCCTTTTATAAGCAATGTCACTTTTAAGTTCATCAGGAAAGATTCCGGAGAAAATACTTAAATTAAAAATATATGTCAAAATATCCAAAATATTCAAAATGATTTTCTTCAACGCAATGTTAGAAATATCATCATTGCCAAATGACATGGAGTTATTCAGGGAGTTTTTGACCTTTAATATATCAAGACCAGATATTGATTCAAAATAAAAACTATTTGTTTGAAAAGAAGAAGAACCAGCGCAAGAATATCATAAATAAGAGGTGTCTCTCGAAAATTGCCCCTTTCCAAATGAAACAGAAAACTCATTGAATGCGTTAGCTATAGCTGTAGGGTCTGAAATAATTTCACCTCCATTGTTCAAAGCTATCAAATAAAGAATTATTATACCACAAATCGTATAATTTTTATTTCAAGTTTTTTTGCTTCCATAAAAAGAGAACGAGTAAAGCAATCGTTAATGTAAATCTTGGAACTATTTGTGCAAGCATTTGCAAATAATGAAGTGGTTAATTTTTTCTTTTCAATCCTCTTGCTCTTGGAATAATGTTGAGCCACGTACGTTGACTATAAACATTAAAAAATAGCCAAATCGGTCGAGGAGTTCAACGCTTAGATATATAAAATAAAGTGGGTGTTCAAATGGACGTGATATATTTCTTTTCCCTAAAAAAATAGATTGGATTACTACGAACATTTAAAATTAATAAAAAAATCGGTCTAGCCGTTCTCTGATTTTTGATAAATCAAAAAAAATTGGGCCTAAAAGTGGGGTAGGTTTTTTCCTTCCGTAAAAACCTATGTTGGGTTATGAAGAGCATTTTAAAAAGCAACCAAATCGGTGCAACTTTTATTTTACTAAAGATAAATAAAAAAAAGGCGTGAGAGTGGGCGTGGTCTATTTTTCTTTCGGTAAAATCTTGAGTTATAACGAACATTGAAAAAAACATACCCAAATCGGTCCAGCCATTCTCCGATTTTAGATAAATCAAAAAAGTGGGCGTAAAAGTGAGCGTGATCAATATTTCGTTAAACATTAAAAAAGAATTATGCGGGTACCAACGAACGATATTGATTTTTATTTATGTAGATAGAAGATATGAAAAACAGGCTTCCACTGTTTCCTTTGTCACGATATCACCTGCGAAGGACTTTGCCGATTGCCGAAAGGTTGTTACGAAAATATAAATTGATAAAATTGCCCAGAGAATTGGATAAACCGATCGAATCGAAAGGATAACATATGTCGGAACAGCTAGTTTTTTTTTGTATAAATTTGTTTTTTTTTTTTTAATCTGCTACACTTTTTTCAAATCTACTTCGTTTTTTTTTGGCGATTTGCAACGATTTGCATAAAACCAAAAGTTTTCCAAGGGCACCAATGCAATATGTTATAATCGTAACTCGGTAATAAATTCTTTATGTGTTAGACATGCAAACGTGTACTCGGAACTTAACGAAACTTGGGCAGGCGTACTGTAAAGACATTTCCATGGCCCGCTAATCTATCGTCAAATATGTAAAATTCTACGCTCGCCAATGACACCGCTTTTCTAGAAGTGTATAAATCGTTTCAAAACTGCAAAACCCACTGAGTAAAGCGATTGGATTGACTGTGGACCGGCTAATCTAGGCTAAACAAGGCCAAATACATTAGAATGATAAAGGTATTCGCACGCAAAACCAAAACGTAAGCAACTCGAAATCAAATATAGACAAATGTAATGGCTGTTTGAAAATCATTCCAAACTCAGTACCGAAAACAAACTGCTTTTATACAAACAAGCCGGTGTGGACCTATGGTATACAACCTTGAGGTTGTATCAAGAAAAAACATTTTCAACAATACACTATATGTAACTATAATTTTGGTTAGGGATGTTAAGAACATATAAACAATACAGAACTTTGATTGTATAAATTTTATACACTATCCCATATCCCATAACGGTATATATATTCCTTCGGCGATATGCATTAAGTCGATGATTTTTGGCAGCTATTCGTTGTATTTCTTCCAAAGCTATCTGACGAAAAATAACTGGGCAACCAAACGAACGCGATTGTATGCTTATTTATTCTGGATACCTCAAAAGCAAATTGAGTTCCGTTGTTCAGAACGGATACATCGATAGGGTTGATAAGTTTTGATACAAAGTTTATTGAATTAAACAGTATGGCTCAACAAAATTTCAATTTGATTATGATTAAACAATTTGCACGACACAACATGATACGAGTTTCTAAAACTTGTAGTTCGAAAAGAAGGAACGGCAACTAAGGATTGGTAATAACTTCGTCAAATGTAGCCTTTAGACATTGGACTCTGCAAATACCCATCTCTAATAAAGAAAATCTTAAGAACTAGTAAACTAACTGTCTGACAGATAAAATCATTTTACGTCTAAAAAGCTCCATGGAATGTGAAAAACGGGATAAGTTACAAGCCTTTCTAGCGCATTTTTGCAATACACTAAGTGGCTTTATTTTTTTTCGGTAAGGTTAAGAGAAATGAAATCCCATAGCAAACAGTTTTCATATTGTTATCAGCAGAATATTTTCTAAGGCGACAAAAACAACGTATTGTTGAAACGAAATATTTTTTAAGCCCCAAAATATGATCCAACCAGATCAAATTTCTGTCGATGAGAACACCCAAGTATTTAAAAAAGTTAACGTTTTCAATTTGGAAACAGTTGGTGTCGCAAGAAACATTAGCATTAAAATATTGATGCGAAGTTTAAAATAACTAAAATGTAGACTAAACCTTGCACAATTTGATGAGTGGAATTTAATTTAACATTAGTGTCTGGAGTCACGTTTAAGCTAAGTATAAAAACATAAGTTTAGTTTTGTTTCTTACTAGAAAATTTTGTTCATCAAACAAACTCCTAATAAGTGCACATCATGATTTGATTTAGCCACTAGGTTCAATAAACTATCGGATCTGTATGCAACTGCAAAATCATATGCAAACGCCCTCACTTCACCAACGAGTGGTTATTCAAAAATAGAATTTATATATGTCAAGAAAAAGGATCGGGCCAAAAAACAGATCCCTGAGGAACTTCAAGATTGGTAACCTTGGAGTTATTTAACAGCTGCAGAGTTTAGCCCTTTGCTCCCTGTTCTTCAGGTAAGACGCAAACCACTAATATAGAAATCCACGAAAGCCTTTTTTTCAAAAGAATATTGTGGTCTACCATATCAAAGACTTTCGTAATGTCCACAAAAAGTCCGCTACAAGATCTTTGATCATCCAATCCTTTATGAACAAAAGGGCAAACGTCTAATAAAGCATAAAGCCCAGTCATAAACCCAAACTGTTTTGAACTACTGCATGCAACAACGAAACTGATCTACAGTTATCTTATCTTTTTTACTCCCTTTTATAAGCAATGTCACTTTTAAGTTCATCAGGAAAGATTCCGGAGAAAATACTTAAATTAAAAATATATGTCAAAATATCCAAAATATTCAAAATGATTTTCTTCAACGCAATGTTAGAAATATCATCATTGCCAAATGACATGGAGTTATTCAGGGAGTTTTTGACCTTTAATATATCAAGACCAGATATTGATTCAAAATAAAAACTATTTGTTTGAAAAGAAGAAGAACCAGCGCAAGAATATCATAAATAAGAGGTGTCTCTCGAAAATTGCCCCTTTCCAAATGAAACAGAAAACTCATTGAATGCGTTAGCTATAGCTGTAGGGTCTGAAATAATTTCACCTCCATTGTTCAAAGCTATCAAATAAAGAATTATTATACCACAAATCGTATAATTTTTATTTCAAGTTTTTTTGCTTCCATAAAAAGAGAACGAGTAAAGCAATCGTTAATGTAAATCTTGGAACTATTTGTGCAAGCATTTGCAAATAATGAAGTGGTTAATTTTTTCTTTTCAATCCTCTTGCTCCACATTATTTTTTTGTTTTACATCAGACGATGAGAGTTCAATGCAAGTATGCTTGAATTAGACTTAGCGAAAGTTTTCATATAACATCTCTTAATGTCAATCGATGGGACAGAGACATTTAATGCATCACAAGAAATCTTTAGAGCACACTCTTGAGCGTTATCGTTACATTTGGAACACCAACAACTTCGATGCTATTATCCATTTGTTTCTGCTCCCACCAAATCAATTTATTTTCAAGTTCATTCACCTTCGATCTCAGAGACATATTTTCCTCACTCAACTGCTGGACAGTGCTCTGGAAGTTATTTATTTTTTTAGGCTTTATGTTTGTTCATAAAGCCCTTAAATTGCGATTTCTCTACTCTCAGATTGCACTTTGTCATCGGAAAACACAGTTGGCACTCGCTAAGGATGTTTTTGGGATGCTGTCTCTTGTGAAGCATTCGGAGCTGAAACTTGTTTTAATTCTTTTTGATTTCCAAGTTGTTATTGTTTGTCAGAAGCTGATGGTTGTTTTTGAAGATGATGATGGCAAAGAATGCAGTAATTTTCGGCGAAGCTGTGTACATTTATCGCATCTGTAATTGTAAGTATTTGCAATTATATACTCAATGTCAGAGGATTTAACATTAGCACAAGCACTATGAAATATACATTTACAATCAGCACAGGATATCTGTTTTTTTTTTCTTTTTGTTGGGTTTCATCCCCGATTGTTCGCAAATTAAACAACGGATCTGCCTAGACAGTACTACGAGATCCTTAAATTTTATATAGGTAATAGATTCCTAAGAGTTCATTATGGCTCAGCATATTCTGAAGTTAAAGAAATACAAGCAGGAGTTCCTCAGATAAATGTTCTAGGAACCACCCTGTATTTATTATATACGTCTGATATAACACATGCGAGTGATACCATGATAGCAACATTTGCCGACGACACTGCTCTTATAATGATTGCGAATTAAACTTATTGTGTCAAAGTCACCTATATCAATTTTACAAATAAAAAATAACGAATCTTCCCGTGGTTATTTATAACCAAGTAGTTCCTTACTCTAACACGGCTAAGTATCTCGTTATGAATCTGGATGCTAAACTGAAATGGAAGGAACATGTGAAAAAGAAAGTAGAAGATCTGAATATAAGATATAGAAAACTTTATTGGTTGCTAGGGTATAATTCAGAACTGAGAACAAAATCTCATTATACAGTCAGATATTAAAACCAGTTTGGATATATGGCATCCAACTATGGGGTTGCACAAAGAAAACAAATGTTCAAATGTTGCAAACATTTCAAAATAAGGTCCTTTGGGGAAAAGTGAATGCCCCACGGTACATTAAAAAACTGACTTGCATCGAGATTTACAGAAAGACCTCGTAGCAGATACAATTAAAAAGTACGCAATGCGTCACAACGAGCTTTTGCAGATGCATATCAATCCTGAGATAGACGTTGCCTTAATCCGTTCATCAATATAACGGCTAAATTTCTCATTTAATGATTTAACTTTGCAGTTGTATGCCTCGGGTGCACTATTTAGCCTGACAACATCTCGTCAGAAATAATAAATCAAGCCCTTTATACTGCCCTACTGGGCCAAAGCATGGACCGTATTAAAAACCGAGGAAGAAACTCTTGATCGTTTTGAGTCAACAATCCTTCAGAAAATCTTCAAGTTGTTTTTGTTTTTGGGCGATAGAGACAAACATAATTTATACTATCTTTATTTTAATAAAAGAGGATTTTGTTTATTACAGAGCCAGCGAATGGTTGACTCGCACTAATTGATACAGTTGGTGCAGTGGTCTTTAGTGTATCAAGGGGCTATTCTGCTTATTAACAAAGGTAGCCAATGACATGATAAACACGAAAAAAGTCACGTAATTTTCATGTAACTAACGCCTTTACCATTTTAATGGCTACAATTTAAATCGATTTTAAACCCTATCCCATAGGCGTATATCAGTTTTGATACGCTGTATGTAGCATGTAGTTAGGCAGTTCAGATGGTCTCCTTTTTTGTGGATCGGGCAAACGATGCTGAGGTTCCATTCTACAGGCATACTTTGATCCGAACAGATTTGGCTCATGAGTTGGTGGATGTTACTTACCAAGTCATCTCCGCCGGCTTTATAAAGCTCGGCGGGAAGGCCGTCAGATATTGCTATCCTCACTTAACTTGGTTCGGGTGGTTGGTAGTTTTCGATTTCATCGCCATTATTGCATGGCTCGTTATGCCTGACAGCGGAATGTTGTTCGTCATTATCGATCAACAGTCTGCAGAATTGGTTCTTCCATATCCCCAGCATCGACTGTGTCTAAACTATGATATTTTCGTGTTTATCTCTACAGGATTCTGTTCGAGCATTATATCCTAAGCTTTTCAATTTTAACACTTCAGCAAAACTTTCGAATATCGTTTCTGGAGTGACACTCTACACATCGCGCGTTTGTCTTGCTCTTTTTTCTTTTTTCTGAAAAGCCGATGTTATTTCCTTCTTCTTTGCCTATAGACCTCAACCTCAAGCTCTCGTCTTGACCTGCAGCGTTCTTGGTTGCGAACATCTGTCGGCATTCCTCAGCAAACAAGGGGTTTCTTGCTGGTGGGCGCGCGAAATCTGGCACATCAATTCGACATTCGATGCTGTTGGTATGGTGTTAAGCCAAGGTTAAGAGATACGTATTACACAAAGGCCTTGGCGGACTCTTGCGATTGCAGTCTTTGAATTTAATTTTTTACAGTATTTCTGGCTTATTGTGGCCTGGATGCAACAAGGTAGTGGTCCCAATCGCAAATAGCCCCTCAAAAGGTTCGGACACCCAAAATGCTGGATGCGTGCCTCTTGTCTATCGCAATGTGATCAATTCGGGTGACTGTTCGTTGAACTGGAAACCGTAATTTCCTCTTATGGATATCGAGGTGAGGAAACCAAGTGCTGGGTATAGTAGCGAAGTCAATTAGCCGTTGCCAGACGTGTTGTCGTGTAGGCTGTGTTTTCTGACAATACTGCTAAAGATGTCTTTAAGCAATATTTAGCTATAAAATTTCTCCTCCGTCGTGGTGTGAGAGTATATAAGGTTTATGTTGGTGGAAAATATTGTTCGAATGAAATTGGAACAAACAATTAACTTTCAATTTTGCATCTTGTATTTATATTTATTTCGACATTGCACCTGACTGACTAAACTTACTTTGTTTTTGTTTTTCAAAATAAATAACTAGTAACTAGTTACAGGGAAAGTGCAATAAAATTTAAGGTGTAGAAAATGCGGCATCAAGTTCAACAAAAGATAAGACAAGTAAATGAAGGAGAACTTCCCTCTTTTGGATTTATACCTGTTGGGAGTTCTGACTGGTAAAGAAATATTTAAGGCCATGAATTGCGATATATATATTTCTATAGTTAGCGACGGAGCCGTAGAAATGGTAGGGAAGGTTAAGGGGGTCGTGTCAAAAAATAAAAATTATTGCTCCAGGAAATAACTGCAGCCTTTGTAATTTGCATCGTTATGCACTAGGGCGAAGATGAATATCAACTGATTTAAAAATAGTTCTTGGTGAAGTGTGAAGATCGTAAATTTCGTAAAAAGTCGTCCTATCCAATCGAGATTGTTTACAAAAGTATGCAACGACATGGGAAGTTAGTACGATGTACTGCGTGATGAGCAACGGATAACGAAATTAGCTTATCTTGCGGACATTTTTGAAAAGTTTATCGAAACTGCTCTTGCTTTGCAGGTAAAATCCATATCAGTATTTTTTGTGACAGACAAACTGACAGCTTTAGAAAGAAAAACTATTTTCTGGCTTTTCTCTTTAAAGAAGAACAATGTTGAATATTTTGCAGTCTTAGATCCAGATTCTAGAAAGATATTTAGTAGACTACTTTCCAGATATGAAAACTGACATTGAATTCGTACAAAATCTATTTCTATCAAAAACTCATTCTACGACACTAAGCATTTCGGTATACCTACCAGTTTCTTAAAGATCTGCAGAGTTCTTCTTCATCGAAACATGTATACTTATTCAAAGAATAAATACAGATAGATATTGGACGCTAACTCAGATATTCGGATACCGCTTTAAGGCATATCTAGCTAAATAATTTTCTATGTTACAAAATATGCATCAAAACTAATCTACTTATAGAACGGGATACACAAACATATGTGTCTCAATAAAAAGGCATGAATGCAACTATGTGAGATCACGGCGCGATAGTTTATAATAAAATAATGAAACAGCGTTAAAATGTGCTCAAAGCCTATATAAAGCAAACATTTTGGAACAACTAATTTAAACAATTTAATGAGACATATAGTAGCACAATTTAAAATTATTTGTATTATTGGAGACTTACTTATATAAAAATGATATAGACCTAGCCAGTCCGTTTCCTGATCCACAGGGCACAATGCCAATTGGATATTTCTGCAATACCTCTTTCCAATCTCGTCGTTGCATTAGTCCATTTATTACTTCCCAGTAAATACCATCACCTCCTATAACAAGAATTCCACGCCAGTTGTGCATTTCCTTAGTTCGGAAAAGTTCTTTAGCATAATTAGCATGTTTAGTTACGAACAACTCATAAGGTAAATCAGCTTCAATGAAGACAGGAGCTACTTCTTGATTAAAAAATTCGCGAGCTTTGCCAGCTCCCGATTTTGGATTTAGAATTACCATCATTTTACCCTGAGTACAGTATATTGAATTAAACGAATTGTTATTTTGAAGTTGTTTTATAACGGTTTGCCATTTATGTGCTTCGCGAATATTGTCTTCAATCTTATCAAATGACCGAAATCTCAACGTCAGAACAGTTCTTTCACGGCGCATATTATTTCTTAATTTCTTTTTTAAAATATATGCGTAGATGTATAAATAAGCACTGCAATCACTATCGTTGGAATGCATATTGCTATCATCAGGAACAATATTATTTATATTATTTACATTAGGGGAAGAGCAAGCGCAAGAACGAATATTTCCTCTAGACTTTTGTTTGTTTCTCATATAACGGCAGCCAATTATATCACTGATTTGAATGACTTGCTCCTTTATAATTTCATTTGTATTTTTTTTTAGACAAAATCCTTTGCTGGAGAGAGACACTTCAAACACTGTGTTTTTCTTGTTGTTTATGTAAAATGTCTCCGACAGTTCCAATGGTTCAACATGTGTGGCACAGCCTGGTACTTTATTCAAGCCCATGTTATTTTTTGTATAATAGGAGCAAACAGAATAAGCTATAGATCTGTATGTAAATAATAAGGATACTATTTATTTACTAAAGACAAATTTGAACAACTTCTGTATTATTTATTACACTTGGACAAAATGAAAATAGCAAATCGGTAGAGTTGTCACTTGTCAATACTTAAAGATAAATAATATATAGGTGTCATATCAAAGATGAGAAATTGAATTGATTGAAAGTTTTCCAGGCTGTTTTCCAGAAAGACTCTCTAGTTTAACACACATATGTGGTCTGTTCGCTTACTGGGAGTTTATATTTAGAAGTATTAAATTCATTACTTCTTAAATGGTGTTAGTTTGTTGGTAACTTTCAAGTTGAGGTGGGATCTAACCACACGCATGAAATTACCTGTCATTACAATATAAATGTGACAGCTATACGGCAATCGCAGAATGCACAGGTGTAAAAGAGTAAACATACAAAAAGCACAGACAATAATACCCCGATGAAGCAACTCATATAAAATTGTGTCACAAAAATGAGGGAGAAAAATAAGAAATCCACCTTGTTTCATATTTGTGGCTTATTTTCTCTCTCAATGGCACAGGAAGGTAGAACAGAATATTTAAAATGTAATTAAGAGCAGCTGTTGATGATGTTGGTTGGTTGCTTTGCTTTTTTTGTGACGATAAGATGAAGGGGCGCTGGGTTTAGCTGGCAGGTCCCAAAATAAAAAGAAACATCCCAACATGCGCAGTAGCAATTTATTTAAGGGATATTTTCTCTTTTAAGGTACTTCTGATCGCATGAAATTGTTAATGCTTTTCTCTAATTTATCTTTTTTGCAGCCAAATTGGAAAACGTAATTGTTTTAGTATTGATACGTGGTTTAACTGTCATCGAGTTTTACCAATTGATTAGTGTAGTAACTAATGAAAAAAGTTTCATGCAAGAAGTAAAAAAGTATACAATCAAGAAAAAAAAGAAATGGTGAAAAATAGCACAATTGACATAATATAGTGTAAAGGAAAGAAAATGAATACGTATCAATAAAATATATTTTTTGAAAAAATAAATATTGTTTTTTATAAATAGTTATTTGTTATATAAACACATCGGAATCCGATGTGTCGTTTTCAAAATCATCTCCATCAGATGAATCATCTGATGGGTGTATAATAATTCTTTCACTGATTCTATCCTATAAAATTTCTGCGTGGTGATATTCATCTTCTGTGCGTATTACTTTTTCTCAAACAGAGTTCCAATTTTCTGGAGTTATTTTGTTGAATTCTTCTTCCGCAATATTTTTGACATCGTCCAGTTTAAAAGTTGTATTTCTTGCTGCTACTCTTCTTTCTACTATTCCCCATATATTTTCTATAGGATTTAGATCCGGATGATAAGGGGGTAGTCGTAAGACTTCATGGTTTGCACTCCTAATGATGTCATCAGTTCGAAGCTTTTGGAAGGACTTGTTTTGTTTCATTGATCCATATAGCTGTACTTTGCAGCTAGCTGGTTGGTGAGGTATTTTGTTTTCGGATAGCCATTTAATCATATCAGCATTTAATGTTGACCAGTTGTGGACAGTACTACAATTTTATTGTGATATGTTGCATTGTCCATAACAACTAACTGACGGTTCTTCTAAGTTACAAAGAACCTGTTCCCATAACCATTTTGAAAAGTTTTCGTAGTTCATTTCATTATATTAGTCACCAGTCTTGCTTCCAGATTTAAAAAGCAGTAGTCCATTTCTAACAAATCCTCCTTTTCCACCAGCATGAGCTATAATCAAACGTGATCCTTTGGAAATGTTTGACTTTAAGCGTATGTTAGCTATGAATATAACTTTCATCTATATAAAAAATTGCGTAGCCTTTCTCGCGGAATTCTCTTACTTGGGCAATATATTCGTAGCGTTTAAGTTCTATATCCGTTCGTTCGCATAAAATGCTTCGGTTGTTCTCTGTTTTCTTAAATATGTATCCATTATCTTGCAAAACCCTGTGTAAGGATCATCGGCTCATTTTGATCTGCAAATCCGAAGCTATTAGTTAATTTAGAGAATTTAGGGTAATAATCATTTTTCCTTCTTTATGAAAATTTTTAATTATTCTTTTTATAACGCTGATGTCAAAGTTGTCCAGTCCGGTGACGTAGTGATTGTGAGGTCCTTTTTTTTGGACTGCTGACTGTACTGCTTCTTTTATATTCTTTGAAAATCCTCCTTTATGAGCTTGAAGATACTCCTGTTATTTTGGATGTTTATTTAAAACTTTACAGCTCTGACCTCTCAAATGTGTTTCGGCATTTTCCATCTCATGTTTTAAAACGTTGATGAAAATCGCTCGTGCTTGCTTATTAGGTTTCCTATGCCAATAGAATCCTTACTTACTTACTTAAGTGGCGCTAAAGTCTGGAATGAACCTGGGCCTCAACCAACATGCCTCTCCAATTAGCTCGGTCCTTAGCTAACTGCCTCCAGTTGCGCACTCCAAGTTGGTTGAGGTCGGTTTCTACTTGTGCGCGCCACTTAAGGCGAGGTCTTCCTCTACTGCGTCCTCTACTACGTCTGGCTGGGAATCGAAGGCTCTGCGAGCCGGAGTATTGGTGTCCATTCGTTCTACATGTCCTAGCCATCTTAAACGTCCAATGCGGAGTTTTTTGACCAGGGGCATGTCGCTGTACAGCTCGTATAATTCTTGGTTGAATCTTCGTCTCCATAGCCCCTCAACGCAAACGGGACCGAAGATTTTTCAAAGAATTTTCCTCTCAAAACGACCAAGGATTTCTTGATCCGCTTTTGAGAAGGTCCATGCTTCAGCGCCGTGGAGCAGGACTGGGTTGATCAGGGTCTTATATAAGATCTCCTTAGTAGTTCGAGTGAGGGCTTTACTACTGAATTGCCTTCTTAGCCCGAAGAAACAGCGGTTGGCAAGAGTAATTCTTCTTTTTATTTCTGACGAGATGTTGTTGTCAGAGTTAACAGCGGAACCGAGATAGATAAAGTCCCGTACTACCTCAAAGTTATATCTGTCAATGGTGACGTTCTGTCCAATTCGTCGATGTTGTGAGTCCTTTCGTGTTGACAGCATATACTTCGTCTTGCCCTCATTTACTGCTAAGCCCATTTTTGCCGCTTACTTCTCTATACTAGCAAACGTGGCTATGACATCACGTTGGGTCCTACCAATGATGTCAATATCTTCGACGTATGCTAGTAGTTGTACAGATTTTCGGAAAATTGTGCCTCTGGTGTTGGCTCGTGAGTTTTGCACAATCCTCTCAAGAATCAGATTGAAGAAGTCACATGACAGCGCGTCGCCTTGCCTAAATCCTTTTTTGGTATCGAATGTGTCAGTGAGGTCGTTTCCGACCCTTATGGAGCAGCGAGAATTCTCCAACGTCATCCTACACAATCGGACGAGTTTGGGCGGTATACCAAAACTAGACATGGCTCTGTATAGTTCGTCTCTATGAATGCTGTCGTATGCGGCTTTGAAATCGATGAATAGGTGTTGGGT
The DNA here is from genome assembly GCA_949824845.1 of Rhingia rostrata. Classification (NCBI taxonomy): domain Eukaryota; kingdom Metazoa; phylum Arthropoda; class Insecta; order Diptera; family Syrphidae; genus Rhingia; species Rhingia rostrata. Next base: position 73,718,914 of record OX463757.1, on the reverse strand, counting down.
ATCGATTTGGACTTCTTGGGATTTTTCAAGGATCTGCGGAAGTGTGTAGATTTCATCGGTTGTGGACTCACCTGTCCTAAAACCACATGGATAAGGGCCGATCAGGTTGTTGGTAAACAGTTCCAGGCGTTCACATATTACGGCAGATAGAATTTTGTAGGCGATGTTGAGGAGACTTATTCCTATGTAGTTGGCGCAGTTCAGAGGGTCTCCTTTATAAAGCTCAGCGGGAAGGCCGTCATTTCCGGCAGCCTTATGAAGCTTCAGTTTAGATATTGCTATCCTCTATTCACTCAGGTCGGGTGGTTGGCAGCCTTCGCTGTCGTTGCTAATATTGATAGGTTCATTCTGCCTGACAGCGGAATGTTGTTCGTCATCGCCGTTTAACAGTCTGCAGAAGTGGTTCTTCCATATCCTCAGCATAGACTGTGTCTCAACTACGATATTTCCTTGTTCATCTCAACAGGATTCTGTTCGAGCCTTGTATCCTTGGCTTTGACGTTTTACACTTTGGTAAAACTTGCGAACATCGTTCCTGGAGTGGCACCTCTCTATATCCTCGATCGCGCGCTTTTCTTCCTCTTTTTTCTTCTTTCTAAAATGCCGGTGTTCTTCCCTTCTTCTCTGCCTAAAGAGCTCAACGGCAGCTCTCGTCTTTACCTGCAGCTTAGCCTTGTAGGCCTTGTTCTTGGCTGCGATCATCTGTCGGCATTCCTCATCAAACCAGGGGTTTATTGCTGGTGGGCGCGAGAAACCTAGCACATCAGTTGCGGCTGATCTAATGGCTTGTTGTCCGCATCCTAACTTTGGCTGCAACAAGGTAGTGGTCCGAGTCGATGTTAGCTTCCCGGAATGTTCGGACATCCAAAATACTTTACGCGTACCTCTTGTCTATCGCTATGTGATCAATTTGATTGACCGTTCGTTGATCTGGAGACCGCCATGTCCCCTTATGGATATCGAGGTGAGGAAACCGTGTGCTGGCTATAGTAGCATTTCGTTCCGTAGCGAAGTCAATTAGCCTAAGTCCGTTACCAGACGTGTTATCGTGTAGGCTATGGTTTCCGACAATACTGCTAAAGATGTCTTCTCTTACTACCTTTGCGTTAAAATCTCCCAGCATGATTTTAACATCGTACTTGGGTAGTCGCTCATAGATTTTGTCAATGAGCTCATAGAAGATGTCCTTAGCTATATCATCTTTTTCCTCCGTTGGGGCGTGAGCGCATATAAGGCTAATGTTGGCGAATTTGACCTTGATGCGGATCGTTACAATGCGTTCGCTTATGTCTTGGAAACATAAGACTTCTTGCCCAAGTCTGGCACTTATAACAAATCCGCATCCGAATAGTCGATGCTTCTGCTCACTATAACACGGTCCGTAGTAGATGTCACAGTTTTTCATCCCCTCTTTGCCCGGCCCATCCCATCGTATTTCCTGGATGGCAGTAATGTCTGCTTTGTAGCAGTTTAGGGCTTCCGCTAGTTGTTCGCTTGCACCTCTCCTGTTTAATGTTCTCACATTCCAGGTGCAGATACGAACGTCGTTGTCCTTTATTGTTTAGCCGTGTCGCCAACAACAAAATCAGTCCTTTCCGAGGCTTTTGGTTGCTTCGTAATCGTTAGATTTTTCCATGATTGGGTATTAAATTATTAGATTATTATTAGATACCCCTAGGACACGGGGCCATCAGTATCCACTACGGGATTGAGCGCTGCTGTTGGCCTTTCGGTTCATCCGCCACCAGCTTTGTTCAAGGGGCCTGACTAACCCTTGAAATTCCTAGTTGTCCGAATATGTCGAAGCAGCTTGTCTGGGTTCGCCTGGGACAGCAGGCCGGGTATTCATTCCGTGCCATTCTGACCTGGCTGTTTATAGTGTTGCTGTTTTTCGTCGTGTTATCAACACACTGGGCATTGCCAAGTTAAAGCCAATCAGAGTCTACCCTCGTTCTACAACACCCAACCATCGCCAATACAATCCATAATGGTATTTTAAGGAGTATTTTGGTTTACTGACAAAAATTAAATGCATGCTAAAAAATCTATTACTTGCCTTTTTATATATGTTTGGGATGTTTCCCTGCATTTGAAAAACTTTATATGAGGTTTTTTAAGTTATAATAGGTATAGTACGGTTAAGGTCATTCAAAAACACGTAAAAATATACCTATTATGCACTTGAAAATCGGGTTATTAAATGTGGGTTGACAATTGGACACTTAGGCCTTGCCATGAAAGTCATATCAGCCGTATAGTCGTATGAAGTTTATAGAGTGCAAACCCCAGCAAATTTCCCTTTTCTTTGGGGTGGGTAAATGTAGATCTGTTGCATGCGCCAACGACGGTTCTGTGTGGACAATCAGTCATGTCTGTTGCCTCGATCGTCGATCGAGAAAGATGTTTTCGTATGTTTGTTGAAATGTGCACACATTTTTCAGCTGTAGTTCTGGTTGGAAAAGTAGTTTTGTTGTCGCTAAGAGAATATAATACCTGATTTGAAGAGACCTGCACAAGAAATTATCACTTAAGTTGGGACGGGCTTTACTTTACTAATTTGTTTTGCAGCTCTTCGTATGCTTATAGGATCGATGGTGTGGTTTTTGTGTACCTATATTTGGAATATCTATGTAATATGTATGCATAAATAAATATTTTCAATTTCCTTTCAATGGCAAAAGGAGAATTATAACGTGATCAGCTGTTTTGCTTTGAAGTTTGTAGGTGTTAAGGTGAATTTTTGATGATAGGATTTTGAGCGCGGGGACCGGGTAGATCTCGATATTCTTTTCTTTGTTTTGACTTTTTGGCTAGAGATCAAGTAAGGAAGAGCTAGACAACTTTTGTACGTCTTCCCCTTCATCACCCGATTTTTCACTTGTAGCATTTACCCTATCGGTGTAAACATGTGAGCGGCCATCTTCGTGGCTCGTGGTGTCGTGAAATTCGCAGCCCAATGCTGGTTGTTGGCATTCGACATAAAATAAATTCTTTACATCTGAAAAACTTTCGATCAAAGGAGCATAAGATTTTAACCAACCCTTGTGCACAAATTTTAGCCGACCATTGAGGTGGAATCAATTCGCGATGCTAGGTACCCTGATTAGTGATTGGTGCTATTGTTATCGTCATCGAGAATTAAAAATCCCTTTGCCGTAAAATAAACTCACGGTTCGACACAATGGCTTGAAATTGTTCTTAATGTAATAAGCATACAAAATACTGTTGGACTATCAGCAATATAATTAATTCAGCAATATGTCATCAGATACATTTAAGTGTTGAACTTTAAACGACCTGTGGTTGTTACAATATTCTTTTTCAGCTTCAGAATGCAACATTATCTTTAACACCGATTTCTCTCAATGATCTTCAGCAACAGCAGATGTCCAACATTAAAATTAAAAATTAAAATAAACTTCAGACAGCTGCCCAACAACAACCACAACAATATTACTGCAAATCTTACAAGGTACGTGTGATAATGATATTTTTGTCCATTTCTTTATAAATCAATTAGCTGGCGATGGAAATCATAAAACAAAATCATCCAACAGCGTTGGCGTTGAGAAGTGAAGTCAAATACATTTGCATATGGCGTGACAAGTTTCTGTATTTTAACAAAAATGTAGATGCTTGTCTGGCTAGGGCAAGGGGGGCTTATGCTCTGACAAGGAGATTGTTTCAAAGCAGTCAACTTGACTCAAGGGTGAAAGTCATTTGCTACAAGGCCCTCATAAGGCCGATCATCGCTTACGGTTGTCCGTGTGGTTCAAAGTGGCACCAGCCTTCATGAAAAAGATACGGCTGTTTGAGAGGCGGTGCTCCGCCCGTTCTTAGGATTGTACCGAACGCCGGACTCCGAGTACATAAAATATTATCGCAACGAGGTTATATACAATGGGGCTCAGTTGAATAGAATTGACAATTCCTGATTAAGGTGACGCGAAGGCACGCTGCAAGGGCGATGGCTAGCAACAACAGCCTGATCTTTGGAGCTTATTACCACAATGATTTATACATGGAGAGCACGCTCATATCAGGCTTTATTCCACCAGAGGCATTCATTTACATCGATTCGTTAGGGTTAGCACAAGACAGGAACGGTACCCCGGTTTTATACCACCGCTATCGTGACGCGCGGGACAAACGGCTAATCCACGACGGGTAAGTCGACAATGCTCCGGAGCTCCTCCGATTTAGCACGGCGGTATCGGATCGCGATAGGATCGATGCTGCAAAACAGCGCACTGAATTCTGGTGGCTATGTTAGGAAGGTGATTCTGCACTTCCTCAGGACTTTGCGGACTTTTAGTCCAACTCCAAAGATAAGATTTTAAAATTAGGAACAAGGTCTGGGGCAGGGCTTCTGCACCATATTGGCGTACAATATGGTTGAACGCAGGCTGCCGTGGGACCGAAAGACGCAATCGGGATGGCGACCTCTCGGGGCATATGCAACGAGGGCTCGCCACCCCGATTATAATTAAGTTAGGTTTAAGTAGTTAAGTAGTCTTAAGTTAGGCTTAAGTAGTTTAAGTAGTCTTAAGTTAGTTGTAATCTAGAATAAGCTTATTTATTTAAAAAAAAAGTCACTATACAAAGTTTTATATTTTTTCTTTGTTAATTAAAAATAAATATAAAAAAACCGACATATTTAAGCCCAAAGGCAAGATAAAACAGCTAAATATAAGCTTACAGCGCCCACTAAGGGCCGATAAGTTAGATTAAGTAAACCAGTTATTGATAAGTTAGATTTAAGCATTTTTGTCTAGTAGTAAGTTAGTATTCTAAGTAAATAAAAAATGAATTTGAAAGTTTAACAAAATCATCCAAAAAATTGCACAACATGTGTCCGCGCTTAGAGATGTCAGCCATGCATGAAAGAAGCTGAAACAAAATGTGAAGAAGGATGATGCATATTTTGTGAGTTCAAAGAAGATTTTGTTCTGTAATTCATTTCAAAATATTCCATCTCTATAGGCTACCAAAGGATAAACACAGATACATATAATTGAAATGGTCACCCACAATACCTACAATCCAGCAGCAGCGTCAGAAAAAGCAAATGCTGCTCGACTGCCGAATAAATCAATAGACAATGCCTTTTATAAGCATCCCAATTTCATATAAAGGGCGAACGCTTATAATGTATTTCTCTTTCCAATAGCCAGTACTTCAATTAGCATTACCAGCTGGCGGTCACAATGTCTCCACTATATCCGACAATAAAATTAGGAATAGTTATATTGCTCGTCCATGACTACACCGTCTGTTTATACAAACTGTGTATGATCTGCAAAATGGTCCTCGATTCAGTTTTGAACAGTCCAATTTTTTTTTTTACACAAAACAAAAACGTTAATTCGAAAAAATTAATATCGAAAAAATGGAATCGCAAGTGGCACAAGTCTCCTACGATAGGTATACGTCGTAGTATGTGAACACCTTTAACCCTTCGCAAACAACCTGGTCGGCCCCCATCAGTGTAGTTTTAGGCCACGAGCAGATCAAAACCAGAAGTCCAAAGCAATACCCATTACAGGGCTAACTTATTATTATCATTCCGCTAAAAAGCTTTCAAACCATTTACACACAGCTTCACGAATTCGCTGCTGGTTGCTATAATGCGATTGCTGATGTCTTTGAAGAATGGGTCTTCTTGGCAAATCCCATAGCATTTCATGGATGACAACAGTAGTTTCTTAGATCCCTAAGTTCAGTTGTTCGGCTTTTCTGTTTGAGCTCCAACAATCTTCAAATGGATGCAAACGACGCCCTAAAGCTTAATTTGATAAAGAAACATTTTAAATTAGTCATTTCGAGTAACGATCAGAAGAATAAATTGCTACCTTAAACTAAATAAAAACCGTTTGCACGATTTGGTGTTTTGGTTTTTATTTATAATTTAGCATTCAATGAAAACGCATGAAATAAAATTTATTTGTATGCACAGTATTATATATGAATACTAAGCGACACTGTCGATTAAGTTTTTTCTTTATTTCGTCCTAAATAAACGTCAATACCAATCAACTTTGGCTTTCAGATGATCTTTTTTTAATTTTTCAAATTAAAATTAAATAAAGCTTTAGTATGAAATGACTTTGTTTCCTTAACTTACTTCGGTCTTTTCGGAAGCTTCTGTGCTTTGATGCTCCTTATTTACATCTTCTGCTATTCCTCCTTCTCTTCTACTACTTCTTCCTTACTTCGAAAATTGCTTGTTGTCGTGTGCCGTTTACTGTGTGAGTAGTGTTATCATTTGTCACATCATTGTCTGGAGTCACCTCGTTGATCTTTTTGATCGGATTGTCCAACTAGTGGTGCTTCCCAATCGCCATCGATGTCTGTATCCCAGTCTTTGTGCTTTTGTGCATTGGGATCGGCAAGCATTTCTGGTTCTTCATCTGTAAACAAAAGTTATGCAGTAAATTAACATCTTTGACTTAAGTAAAATCGTCGTACCTTGGTTTTCGACCTGTAACAGACGATTTTAATTAAATAAATAACAAATAAATTTGTTTTTGTGGTTAATAAAAACAGCTATTGTTGAAAAATATAAAAAAGTAAAATCCGAGGGTCGGGCTACATGAATATGTGGTGGGATCGTATTCCAATGTGAAAGATATATATATAAAAAATTTCGTTATGAAATTCGTTAATTTGAAATACTCCAGTATTATTTATATTATGTATGTGGGATTGGGACAAACTGAATGACGTCACCCTATCTGACAACAAAGACATATAATGTACAACGCAAACAAACACGAACGAACGATACAGAAAACAATAGACTGTAACAGTAACATCTAGCGACGAATTACTACACATTACACATGATGAGTGGAAAGCCACAACACAACGGGATGCAGTAAGATCACGCGATCGACCGAGCAGGCAAACAAAGGGTTACTCATTTAAGAAAGTACATAAGACGACGAACAATTGAAACGTACGAACGATAGAAAGAGGGACGCACACACATAGCGACGCAAGGAAAGGTATAACGGACGACTTAAGTCCACGACGAACCGAACTCCACACAGTTCAAAGCCAGTGCTCGTCGAAGCCAGTCGCTTGTCGCGTAGTGGATTTATAATAATTATTTGTAATATTGTTTATATTAAGAGCCATTAAAATAAACATTGTGAATTTATCGATGACAAGTGTGTTTTATTGTCATAAGGATTTATTGGAAATCCTACATTTGGGGGCTCAACCGGGATCCGATTTCCGATTAGTTTAATCAGCCGGGATCGATTTTGAAAAAAACGGTGTGATAAAGACAAATAAACATAAGTGGAAAAATACAAATTGAATAAAAGTGAAAAAAACAAAAAGGCTAGTAAAGAGACACAAGTGGAAAATTGCGAAGAAATGCAATAAAAAAATAGTAGAAAAATTAGAAAAAGAGCATCAACTCAACCGTATCGCTGTTGGTTGCTCAACTCAACCGTATCGCTGTTGGTTGCTCAAACGAAGGTGTGAAGCAGAGAACACTAGAATTGCCAGAACGAGTTAGGCGCCATTATGCGCGCTCTGTTAGGAACGGGGATGGAGCTGCGGCCAAAGTATTTGGGACCCTACAAAGTTACCAAGCAACGTAATCATGGCAGATACGAAGTCCACACACATGATGAGAACAAAGCCACAAGACATAGGGATACAGTAAGATCACATGGTTGACCGACCAGGCAAAGGGTTAACCGTGTAAGAAAGTACATAAGACGACGAACAACTGAAACGTTCGAACGATAGACAGAGGGAGGCACACACATAGGGACGCAGTAATATTCTTAAAATTAAGAGCCATTAATATAAACATTGTGAATTTATCGATGACAAGTCTGTTTTATTGTCATAAGGATTTATTGGAAATCCTACATATATTCGATATTGAATTGGTTTAAAGCAATTTACATAGTTCGGGAATAAATCCTGGGATGATTTTAAAATAATAATATATAAAGTATTTACATAATTTTAATATATATAATTTTATACATTTACAGACGTATATAAAAATTTTAATGATTACTTAATTTAAAAAAATTCTAAGTATATTTTAAGTGTTAAACCGATGTATATAATCGATTTTCACATTTAGGCAACGTTTCTGTGTATACAAATACAATCTCCAAAGAAGAACAGTCGATCGTTTATTCCCCTCTCTGTTGATAATCTTATCAATTTTGGGCTTTATATTTTATACGCATGCAAGTTCAACAATTTGAAAAAACATTAAATTTTGTGCCTCAGTTTTTGGGGAATTTCGATCCTATTACTCATATATTATTTTAAGTATAAAAAAAACAACAAAATAAGATACTCATTATTTTGTCACCATTGTAATTATTATTGCCTTAAAAAAAATGTATGGCGCAACAGGCTCGTTAGTACCCAGGGCCTAGTTTTCTGCTCACAACCATTCATGTGTGAGTGTGTACTTCTTAGCACGATGGCGAGACCTCCTGTTTTATGCCGACTCCGAACGGCTAAGTTGAGATAAGCTTTTTATGACAGGTGATACTACTCGGATGATTTGTCAGATCATCAATAATTTAGGTGTTGCTGTTAATCCAACCCAGCCCTTCTGCGCGGCAGTTCATCCCACTAACCATCGCGCCACTGAGCCCTTCATTATTGCCTTCCATTGTAAAAAAACAACATGGAACAAAAACTGTCACTGCCGTTGAAGTCGAAAGGGAATTTGTATTTTCAATAAAACGACTTGCCTTTATCCGATTATAGATGAATACGAGTTATGTGTTTATTCTCTAAATATGTAGTAAATAGTTTTACATTTTTGTACAATGAATGGAATAATTACTTACTCTTTTAAGCAATTCCTCGGCACGACTTCCGACTCCAAATCCAAAGCATGTGGCGCGTAAAAAAGGTTCTTTGCAAAAGACAATTGACAGCTCATTTCATTGAGCGCGTTCAAATATTAATTCTGTCAAATCGACAGCTGGCTCTGTTTGTTTTGGAGTCTGAATTCGGCTTCGGTTACATTTGGATTTAATGTTTACTAATCAATTTATGACATCCCACCCCCCGTAAGGCGACCTTACCAACATTTAAAACAGCAATCTTCAACGCAGGCCTTCGGAAAATTCCCGTGCTCGTTTTCACATCAGCTATACGAGTCTGTCCGTCTTTTCCAGGAAAAACTCTGACTATCCGCCCACGCATCCATTGACTCTTCGGTAAATTGGCATCGCAGACAAGACATAAGTCACCAATTTTGAGTGGTTCTACTCGCTGAAACCACTTGCATCTTTTTGTTAAAACCGGCAAATATTCTCGGATCCACCTCTTCCAAAAGCGATCTTTAAGTTGCTGACTGATACGCCACTGCTTCCGGAGGCAAAGAGCCCTTTCGCTAATCTGACCAGGAGTTTGCGTTGAGTTTGAAACCCCCATCCGAAAATGGTTAGGTGAAAGAGGGTCCTCATCCTCAGCTGATACGGGCAGATGTGTAAGCGGGCGACCATTAATAATATTTTCGGCCTCTATTAAGGCGCTCTGCAATGTTTCAAACCTTGGAGCAACCTATGTGACAGAACTCGCCTCACCGACTGTACCAATCTCTCCCAGCAACCGCCTGCATGTGGGTTTGATGGGCAGTTGAACGACCACTCTATGCCTCTCGATGACAGTTCGGCTTTGATGGCACCGTTATCGAAAATATCGGCACCCAACAACTCCTTATTGGCCCCAATGAAATTAGTGCCGTTGTCGCTTCTAATACGTTTCGGAATCCCACGGCGGTTTACGAAATTGCGAATACACAATACGCACGCATCAGACGAAAGGCTTTCAACTATTTCGAGGTGCACAGCTCGCACCGTCTTGCACGTAAAGAGCGCAATCAATCTCTTTTCCTTCCGTCGTCCTGCAGTAATGTACACTGGTCCAAAATAGTCGAGCCCCGTAAACTTAAATGGCCTAACCTACGGCGTAAGGTGCTCTTCTGGGAGCTGTCCCATCAGTGGCGGTTGCGGCTTGGCGGATCGAATTCGACAGTACATGCAATCGTTTTTGGCTTTCCTGACAGCCGATCGTAGACTTGGCACCCAGAACCGTAGTCGAATCTGGATGGCGATTGTATCATCATTTTGGTGGCGTACGCGGCAATGAAAATGATGCACAATCATCTTCGTAAGGTGATGGTCCTTTGGCAGGATGATAGGATTTCTGGCGGCATATGGTACCGTCGTGCGGGCATCGATTCGCCCATACATCCTTAGTAGACCGTCATCGTCTATGTACGGCGTCAGCTTAAACAAATGGCTACATTTTCCGACGGGCAGGTTTTGGCTTAAACAAGCAATTTCAGGCGCGAAGACTTCTTTTTGGGTTTGTAGGAACAAGACTTGTTCAGCGGCCTCAAGCTCTTTGACGGAGAGCTCTCCATTTTCTAGAGGCTAACGTAAAGAGGCATCTTTAAATCGAAGGACCCATGCCACGCACCTCAGCAATTTGGAATATCTGTCAAATCTTAAGAAATCAACAATTGTAATACTCACTGCGCTAGCATGTAGAAGAAACCTTGGTCGCAACTCGTCCTCAAGCACCTCTCTTCTGCTGGTATCGGGTTGCAGAGATTAATCCTTTTCAGGGAGTATAAGAAACTCCGGAGTCGGTCCAAAAGATGCGATTCTTGAACTGCAGGTCATGGCTTTCTACAATTGCGTTACAAAGTCTGATCCCCAGGACAGTTGTGGATAGTTCCAAGCGTGGAATCGACGTAAGCTTCTTAGGGGCACACTTCGTCTTGCCACAGATGAATGGCACTCGAACACTTCCATTAAACTCGATTCGGAGAAATGAGACAGCAGTAAACGCCTCTTCACTGGCATCGAAGAAGGTGTGAAGAATGATGTTCTTTGCGGCAGTCAAATGGGAATCATGACATCTTGGCATTCTTAACCGAGTCAATGAGAGAAGTTCGTCCTTCCACATCTTCCACCGCTCGAAAACTTCTTGGGGTATTGGCTCATCCCATCCAACAGCATGTGAATTGTAAAATTGGCGACCATTCCGAATGGGTCGAACACAGACATGGCAATACTTAAAAATTCCCTTTTTATAGGACATCTGTCATGCCCCATGACATCTCGGTTGACTCGAGGAAATTTACATTGGAATTTAAATATGTCTTCCACCGGATCCCAACTCATCCCAAGAATTTTCTCCGTAGCAGCTTCGATATTCATATTGACCACCCTGTTTTGTGGGCTCTCGTTCACCTGAGTCGATATTCTTCCTTCGAGTTCGACGAAAAGTTTCGCAACTCGAAACCGCCTTCCTTGTGGATTGAGATGATTGCATTGGTCACATCAGCTGCTTCAGCCTCACTGTCGTAGCTATCGACGTAATCGTCAACGTAGTGATGGTCGATGATTGCCTTTACAGCTCTTGGATGAATGTTCAGATATCTCGCGGCGTTGAGATTCTTCACATAATTGGCTGAACACGGCGAACAACTTGCACCAAATATCATCGATTGCATCACGTAAACGTCAATCGGCTCTCTCTTGTCTTCCCTCCAAAGGAAACGCTGCGAATTTTGGTCTTCCGGTTGAATAACGACCTGATGGAACATATCCACACTGCTACAGCTCTCAGACGAAAATTAAACAGGATCATAAGCATAGGTTTCAATTCATCAGGACCCTTGCGCAGGAACGTGTTCAGCTAAACATCACCCACTTTGGCTGCCGCATCAAACACCAACCTCACTTTGTTTGGCTTATTTGGATTCCTCACACCAAAATGTGGGAGGTACCAATTCCTTGATGTGTTGGTATTTGCTTTAGCTGTCGTAAATTTTCTGGCATATCCCTTTTCAACATAGCCGGCAATGATGTTCTTGTACGTATCAGCATATTGAGGATCCTTCAGCAACCTACTCTCCAGATTCCGCAATCTTTGTTTTGCCATTTCGTAGCTGGCTGGGACATCGAGATCATCTTTTTCCAGAGGAGACCCGTCTGATATCGGCAACTCAGTTTTTTAGTAGTAGTTGACAAAATTTCCAATGCTCTGTTGTCAACTGAAGAGGCCAGCTGTTCCATCGTTTTCTTGACTCCGAATTTCTCTAGCGCGGGGTACTCATCCATTGCTTTGAACAAGAGATCGTCCTGCTCGCTACTGAGTTGGCTGCTATGAAGAACGGTTTTATCTGAAGAGTCTGCTACGGCTTCTGTTGATGTCTTTCCGTATATGACCCACCCTAATTTGGTTTCAGCTACTATTGGTCCTTCATCTACTTGCTCGAGAGTGCGTAGTGGTGCACCCAAATGGCTGTTGTCGAGACCAATGAGTATCTGTGGCTTGGCGTTCTTATACTCTGCAAATGGGACAGTGTCAAGATGGCGGTTCGATGAAAGTTCCTCTTGGTTGACTGTTTGAGCCGGTAGGCTTAAATCGTTGACAGTATGTATACCATGCATACTGTATCTCTTGGCACCTTCTCTATCTGCACTTATGTCGGCATCCACAATGAACGATTCCGTTGCTTTAGTGTCTCTACCAAACCATTGAAGGTTTAATTTCTTCGGGAGGCCATCTAAACGCAACTCTTTGGCTAGATCTGCACTCATGATAGTGACAGAGGAACCTTCATCTAAAACTGCGTATGTTGATATGACAACGTTGTTCCCATAGAGCCTTTCAGGCAAAACGCGAAACAGGATCTTGGCGTTGGCATGAATGTAACAGCTAAGCAAAGGTCTCGAACATCCGGCGGCGGCTGGGGCATCTGCGGCAACTGCTGGCACCAACGGTTCGAGTAGTGAAGAATGATGCATCTTGGAACAATCATCAATCCCACACTTCTTTCTTGTTCTGTATGAACGAAGACTATGACCAAACTTTAGACAGTAAAAGCACAGTCTGTTCTTCTTAACGAAGTCCCACTTAGCTGGACAACTTAGTTTGACAAACGCTTCGCACTCGGCAACTGGGTGCAGCTTCTTTTCACAGTGGCGGCATTTGCTTCTGGCGGAAGCGGCTGAAGTATTTTGGTCAGATACATGCAGAATCTTCTTGGGACCCGACTTCTGCTCTGAATGGGCTGTCGGCAACAAAGAAGTCGATGTAACCAAGCAGACAAGTCTTACAACCTCGGTCACCCACTCAGCAAAATGATTGACGGTGGGATATGGAACAATACCGATGCTTTGTTGGGCCCACTCCAGTCGTTTGCTTATGGGCAGCTTACAGACCAACTCGTCGATGAGCCACTAGCCTCAAAAAATATCCCAAGGTTTTGCACGACAGTGGCGATGGGCACTAGCATTTCAAGTTTACTTTCCGAAATTTTTAAAACAGCTCTCACTCCCAACTGGCTTCGCAACAGGCATTCGGGACGTCCAAATCTAAATTCCAGGGCAGCCATAACCTGGTCGACATTTTCTTGGCGAATGAGTAACGATTCTACGACCTCTCGCGCTTCATATTTAATCGAGATCTGTAAGCGAAACAGATTTTCCACATTCAAGTAATTAAACATTGCGGTCGATTCCTGAAACGCGGTCGAAAACATTGGCCATTCCTCAGGTCGGCCAGTGAATACAGGCAGATCCTGCAACTTGCGACCATTTCCAAATTGTTGTAACTGCTGGGACGAACGACTTGGTGGATAAATCGGACGCGACGTGTACGATTGCGATGGAATGAAGCCCACATGACCACGATGCACTCAACGGCGGCAAAAATGTTGGCACGGCATGTGCATTTGCATTCGATGTGAATGCTGGTGTTGTTGGTGGCGCAAATCAAATGGAACGTGACGGAGGGTACATTGACTGCAAGTGCATTGAGTATGTGCTATTTCCACACCCTGCGTTGCTATACAGGACGGCTGCACTCACTGTTGTTGATGTTTCAGACGAACCAACACTCGTTGATGGCATAGAAGATGTGGCGGTGGTTACAGACGTCGTTGTTGATGGTATCGTTGACATCTGACCAACTGCTGAGACGATGGAAGTAGTATTGGTGGCTATAACAGATGTTGACAGATTCTGGGCTTGTCTCACAAGTTCCTGCATGCGGATGCGTTCAGCTTTTTAGGCTGCGGCATTGGAAGTAACTACTTCCAGTTGTGAACGCAATTCACTCATCTGCTTCAACAGTTCCTCCATCGTCTTTGATGTTGTCGATTCATCCACGTGGTCGTGCGTATCGATGATCATCTGCTCCAAGTAGCTTTCTCCTCTATCACTATCCGATTCGGGTTGTTCCTGAACAACACTGAGCTCCACTTCAGCTGCGTTATGAGGTGACTTCCCTGTGGTTGTGCGTGGACTTCGTCTTGGCTGATTGTTGCTCGACATACATACGTATATATAAACGAGTGATTTGAGACGGCGGCTATTATTTCTCCAGGCGGGAGATTTGCTACAGGAGTTTTGTGTTTTTGGAAGCGAAATAAAAATGCGTCTTTCTAATGCAAGAGCCAAGACCAGACTGCCTGGTTGAGTTTTTATTTTCCTATTCAAAGTGTGTAATAACAACATCGAATGATGTTGTTCCGTTTCTGTTTTCACTTGTTGACAAAATATACAGTTAACTTAACATTGTACTTGATACCTAAGCAGCTGGACTTAAAACTAGGTCATATATATATATATAAATATATATATATATATATATATATGTTTTGCTTGTTTGTTGAGACGTAACTTCTCCCTTCCCGAGATTCGAGTTCACCGAATTCGAGTTTAGGGTTTTAGAATACAAGGAAATACATATAAGTTTATTTATATTTATGTATCTACAAGTAAGTACAAGTAAATAGATAAAATAAAGTTCACAAAAAGATACATTATAGAATGTAAGAATATTACTAATCGAAATTATAATTTTGAAGAAATATAATATATACTTAATATAATTTTACCATAGATACTATCATGACCTTATGAGATAGTAATTTATATAGAATAAGTTAAGTTAATTTTAAAATAACTGAAAGGCTAATATACTCTTTTTATTGATTAACTTTAATTCATAGTAGGTACAAACATTTTCGTAGACATGAGACCTATTTTACTTTTATAATTCATCATCATGTTAAACTGTTATTTGCTTATATTTCCTTTTGATATTCGAAGGATGTATATTTACATTGTCGTGATATTTATATTTAGGTTCATACTTGTGCCTTAATGCTTTATAATTTTTTATCAAAACTTTTTCTTCATTTCTATTTGGATCATTTTGTCTACCAATATTAATTTTATTTAATTTTTTAATTTTTTCTCTGTCCAATTTTTCTTTTATTGAATTTCTGTCTGACTTGAGACGTCCTAATATAAAATTAAACGGCTTTTCTTTAGTGGTAGAGTGAATTGAATTGTTGTACAGTTCGACTGCTTTGAAACACTTATCTTTAATAAAAATTTCCTTCAATTCTGGGACAACATTCATGATTCTTATATGTTCGTTAAGAGTATTGTGAAGTCTTTCGATATCTGCACTTCCAGTGTGACTGTTAGGTTTAGTTAAATGTAATATTATATTTTCTTGATTTAAGAATTCTTTTAATATTAATCCGTCAAATTCGTTGTCGCATATATATATTTTTGGTTTCCCTAAAACAGAATGTCGTTTTCTTAAGGCTTCTCTTATAGTTACTAAATTTCGATCATTCAAATCGAAAATCATAGCGTGTTTTGAAAAACGGTCAATGCTTGTCAAAAATCTTTGTCCTTTTATAGTCCAGGTATCAATGCTAACAATTTCATTTTGGTCAGGAGGAGTTTGTGTCAACCTAAATTTCAACTTAATTGGACTTCTGTTGTATTTAGCTAATTGGCAAATATCGCAATTATTGATAAACCTGTGTATTAATTTCTTTAAATTTGGGTAATATATTTTGTTTTTGAGCAGTTCATAATTTTCGTTGACTCCACGGTGGTTCGATTCCTTTTCGTGAACATTTTTTATGTATCTTATAGTTTCATTTTCGTCCTTCAGATCCTCTGCTAAATATGTACATCTTCGGAATTTCACATTCCTGTCCCTGCTAAATAACTCTATAAGCTTTATTTGCACTTGATTATACAACGAATCATCCAATTCGGTGTATATTCCTATAATTCCTTTCATTCTATTTCTTCTAAAAATGTCATTAAAATTCCCTCTCTCTATGTCGTGTCTCGATACATATATTTTTCTATTTTTGTTCACAATTTCAGTTTCCTTAGTTTTCTGTTCAACCAATATAATTTGCATTTTGAATTTATTAACTATTGTTTCTACTATAGAAATATGGTCATCAAGATTTTCTTCTTGGCTATGAATTGTATCTACCTCCAGACTTTCAATTTCATGAACTTCATCCGTATCTATTTTATTTGCAAATATATTATGTTCTATTAAATTCACTTTAATAATTTCATTTTTGTCAGCATTAATCCTGCTAAGAAAGTCTCCCACTGTTATCTTTACCCTTTATATATTCTGTTTTAAATGTGTACTATCCCAATCTTAAGATCCACCTTTGCAATCTAGGGCTTATGTCTCTACACTCCTTTTTTATTTGTAACCATTTTAGGGGTTGATGGTCAGTATACACATCAAATTCGACCCCATAAAGGTATGGCCTGAAGTGTTGAATTGACCCAACAATTGCCAACAGTTCTTTTTCGATTGTGCTGTACATAGTTTCATGTTTGTTTAGGGTCCTGCTTGCAAAACAGATAGGGTGATTTTCTTGGCTAAGTACAGCGCCTATTGCAAAATTGCTCGCATCCGTTGTTAACTTGAATCTTTTCTCAAAATTGGGGTAATGCAAAACAGGAGGGTTCGTTATTAGTTCTTTTAATTTATCAAACGCGTTTACGAACAATGTATCCGAAACGTTGATTTTTGCATCTTTTTTCAAGTATTTTATGAGAGGTTGCGCTACTTTCGCATAGTCGCGAATGAACTTCCTATAGTAACCGGTAATTCCTAGGAAGCTTTTAATTTGCTTCGTAGTAGTAGGTAATTTTAAGTCTTTTATAATTTTTGTTTTATTGGGATTTGGCTTTATGCCTGTGTCTGTAAGGATATGACCTAAGTAGTCAGTCTCTTTGGCGAAGAATTTGCATTTATCCACCTGAATCTTTAAATTATTTTCTCTAAGCTTTTTAAAAATGCAATCTAAACTTTGCTTATGTTCTTCTAAACTGGTACTAAATACAAGTGCATCGTCCATATAAACCACGCAGATTCTATTAATAAGCCCCCTAAGTATTTGATTCATCATCCTTTGGAATGATGCAGGTGCATTTTTTAGACCAAAGGGCATTCTAACGTATTCATAATGTCCCTGTGGTGTAGAGAAGGCAGTTTTTAATTGATCTTTTTCGTCGACCAAAATTTGGTGGAAACCCTTCGCAAGATCTAAAGTAGTAAAATATTGCGCTTTGTCGAATATATTATCAATATTCGGAATTGGAAATTTGTCGCTTACAGTGATCTCATTAAGTTTCCGATAGTCGATAACTAGTCTCCATTTCTGTTGACAAGAGTTATCAATTTTCTTCGGAACTATCCATATTGGGCTGTTGTAGGGAGAATTGCTTTCTTTGATAATACCCTGATCTAACATTTCATTAACTTGCCTTTCTACTTCTTCTTCGTGTACTGGGGGAAATCTGTATGTTCGAGAATAAATTGGTTCATTTGAGGTGGTAATAATTTGGTGCTTTACTCCGTTAACACTTGTCAAATGTTGACCCTCAATAAAAAATAAATCGCTATTTTGTTTTAATATGTTTTTTAAATTTCCAAATTCTTCTTTATTTAATTTTGAAACATCTAATCTTTCTAGTAACCTATCCTGAAGTGGTAATGCTTCTAATGTATTGACATCCTCATAACTATATGGACAATCAAGTCCCTTGAAACCAATTCTTTCTCCGTTAATTTCAATTGAATAATTTTCAAAATTTATTTTGGCTTTCAGCGGTATTAAAATGTTTATTCCTAAAATAGCATCAAAGTTTTTATGTTTAGGAGCCAATAATTTCCAAGACATGGTGGCGTTAAGCTTGAATTCATCTGGTACTTTCGTAACTTTTTCAAAATTAATAAATGTTCCTTCGGTTACAGTACTTATTGGCATTGGCAGAATCTTATTTTTTTGTAATTGTGGAAACAAGAATTGATATGGACGATCCCGTATCAACAAGACAATCAATTGCTTGTCCGTGAATGGTAATTTCAATTATTGGAAATGAATTGTATCCGAGGCATTGACAGGAAAATTTTCTGAATTCTGTGCTGAATTTCTATTAATATTACTAACGTCCATTGGTTCTATTTGTCTGTATTGTCTTGAAAAATTATTTGTAAATTTTCCTGAGTCTTGTTGGGGTCTATTCTGGTATGTGGTATTACTATTGTATTGCGGGTTGGGTATACTGTGTTGTTGTCTAGTTCTATAATTATTTGTATTGTCATGTCTAAAGTTATTGTTATGCCTATATTGTGCATATTGATTTGTTAATTGTCTTGATTGAGTTTGGTGACTAGCAGTTGTCCTATTTCCGTTATTAAACTGTTGGTAATTTGTGTTGTCGTTGTCATTATTGTTACTGTTGTTTTGTACGTTATAAGTCACCCTTATTCCACATGGCGTTTTTATTAAACGACAGATAGCGTTTTTTGAAATCGGTATTACAGCTGGCAAGTCTGAAGGCGTTTTATGTCGTTTAACGCTACGTGGCGTTTAAGTAGTGTGGAACGTAAGTTCTTAAAACGTCATTGCAGTTATTCGCATTCTAACAGTCGTTTTAGTTGGATAAAACGACAAGTAAAACGCCAATAATTGTCGAATAGAAATTTGCAAACGACTAGGTGTCGAATTTTTGTTAAAATGTGATTTTCGATTAATTTGTGTATTATTTTAAGGATTTCATTAATTGTTATTTGTTCAAGGGTGAAAATAACAACCCCAGAACAAATGAAACGTTTGGTTGAATTAATGGAACAAAATGTTTCGCTGGCAAGAAATTTCAAAAGAGGTATTCCCCAGACCGATGATATCAAAAAACGGGTGGGAGTCGGTAGCTGTGAAACTAAATTATTTAGGACCACCCGTAAGAACTCAAAAAGAGTGGCAGAAGGTTAGCAAGTAAAATCAAAATTGAAGTGTAATACTAAATGTATATTCACAGGTCTTGGATTAGATTCGACTTTGACCTGATTCTTCTTCTGATGTTTTTCATTTCTCTTTTTGCAATTTCATCTTCTTTTTCGTCTTCACTTTCCCATGATATAAACATTGCAATGCTATTCATTGTTTTTGTAACATTATTTTGTATTTTGAATAGGTAAAATAAATGTTCATTTGAAATTTCAAATTGCAAAACATAAATGCCTATCTGTCATTTTTGTATCAGGTGTTGCTGTGGAACTCATGTGGAAAGCAAGAAAAATGAGAGAGGAGGCGTTCAAAGAATAGAATACCGACACTTAAACGACACTAAAATGAATCGACTCAAAAAACGCCATTTGTCGTTTAATAAAAACGCCATCTGGAATAAGGGTGAGTAGTTCGTTCCATTCTATTACCGTTCCTATATCGTTGTACGTTTCTATTATTTTTGTCACCGTTTTGGTCGGAGCTAACCTGACATTTTTCTTCCATTCTGGTAGCTTTTAATGCGAAATATGCCTCTTCTAAATTGTTAATTCTGAGGTACATCTCTTCTTCTCTCGGGATTTTAAAAAGAAACTTAGAAAGAATACTCTCTTCATTACATTCGGGCTTATAATCTAATGGTGGATTTGAGTCTAAGCGATACTTAAGATTAAGCTTATCTAAAATAATTTTAAGGTCATGATAGTATTGACTTACATTTAAATATCTAATATTATCAGCTTCGTTCTTCAACGCTGCATACTCCTCCGGGATGCCAAATGTCCTCTTAAGTTGTGCCTTTATTTGTTCCCAGGTGCTGCTCACTGGAAGTCTTCTAATTGAACTCAGTGCATCTCCTTGAATTTGTGATATAATAATCCGCCTTAAATATTGTTTCGCTGCTTCCTCAGGGACCAATGAAAGCATGTAGTCCCCTTCATCCAAAAACGATAAAAGAGCATATGAATCATCACCCCGAAATTGTGGAAGGCTCCTGGCCTCCTTCATTAGATCCGCCATTGTAAAATTCATTTTGAATTAGTTAGAATATATATATTTTTTTTCTTAGAATTCACAATTCTTTTATTATT
This sequence comes from Rhingia rostrata, assembly GCA_949824845.1. Classification (NCBI taxonomy): domain Eukaryota; kingdom Metazoa; phylum Arthropoda; class Insecta; order Diptera; family Syrphidae; genus Rhingia; species Rhingia rostrata. The sequence goes on along the minus strand of OX463757.1, from coordinate 73,698,667 downwards.
CTTCAATTACTAATTATTATTTTCACTGCACTTTTTGAAATTCGATATTACTTTATTTATGTATATTATGTGATCAATGTCTTCTACTAGTTTTCCGACTGCGCCAGTTTTGTGTTTTTGGAAGCGAAATAAAAATGCGTCTTTCTAATGCAAGAGCCAAGACCAGACTGCCTGGTTGAGTTTTTATTTTCCTATTCAAAGTGTGTAATAACAACATCGAATGATGTTGTTCCGTTTCTGTTTTCACTTGTTGACAAAATATACAGTTAACTTAACATTGTACTTGATACCTAAGCAACTGGACTTAAAACTAGGTCATATATATATATATATATATATATATATATATATATATATATATATATATATCCTGGCAGGAGTTTTGTTGCAGGCTGCAACTAAATTGGGCTGTTTCTCCTGGCAGGAGTTTTGTTGCAGGCGGCAACAGAATTGGGCTGGCGACGACAGATATTCTTTATAAAAAGAAGAATAAAGATGTCACTGCCGTTGAAGTCGAAAGGGAATTTGTATTTTCAATAAAACGACTCGCCTTTATCCGATTATAGATGAATACGAGTTATGTGTTTATTCTCTAAATGTGTAGTAAATAGTTTTACATTATTGTACAATGAATGGAATTATTACTTACTCTTTTTAGCAATTCCTCGGCACGACTTTCGACTTTCGACTCCAAATCCAAAGCATGTGGCGCGTAAAAAAGTTTCTTTGCAAAAGACAATATTGACAGGTCATTTCAATGAGTGCGTTCAAATATTAATTCTGTCAAATCGACAGCTGGCTCTGTTTGTTTTGGAGTCGGAATTCGGCTTTGGTTACATTTGGATTTAAAGTTTACTAATCAATTTATGACAAAAACAATATTTTTGAAGAGTGAATAACTTACTACTTATTGAAATGTCCTTTACTTCTAATTCATATACACTGTAAAATGAAATAATTGTGATTTTAATTCTCGTTAATAAGAGAAATATAATGTTAATAAGTGTAGGGAGATTAAAACGAAACAACTGACTATTCTTATCACTGAAGGACGTTATTTTAGATTAACCGAATCACACTAAGCACTTGTTTTTTTCTCAGGTGTCGTATAAGTCATCTTCCTCTTATACAACTTCAAACTCGGCCTTTTTTATTTATTTATTTTGGGTTCGGACACTTTCATTAACAGCTGTTTAGCAGTGTGGTAGATTTATTTTTGTTGTGACATTTCAATCGACATAGATTTATTTTTTCGCGTTTGTTGATTTTGCGCGCGTTGCAATATATTTTCAAAATTCCGTAATGGATTTAGATGGAGAGCGCCGATGGCGAATTTTACACAAACAAACGAAAACAATAAAAGAAATAGTAAACAAACCAAATAATTAAATGACAGCTCAGAATTTTATGTTTTATTGAATTCTTTTCTTCGGACATACATGTAATCACAGAAAGGAGTACATTGGTGGTGGATTACAACTAAAACAACCAACTCTTGCGGGATTCAGGGTGAGAGAGGTAGAAGTTTGGTATCTCTTTGTCTAGTGTCCAGTAGTGCTATGGACAGAGCTTCGGTACGCCATCAGGAACAAGGGAATGCAACGATCCCAGTTTCGTTGATTGTCGTCTACCACCTTGGAGAGCTGTTCTTTGAAGGTTTGATTAATTCGTTTCACCATTCCGCCTGACTGTGGATGAAGCAGTGTCGTTCTGGTCTTCTTAAAACCTAACCGCTGGCAAACATCCTGGAATACTCGGGACTCAAAGTTTCTTTCTTGATCGGAATGTAGTTCCAACGGTGCCCGGTTTTCGCTTCCTGTATGTAAAGCGTTTGTTTCTGGCCATTTGCTGAAGTAGTCCATAACAACAAATACGAAACGGTTTCTCTGTTCGTTTCTGGAAAGGGGCCAGAAATATCTATTACTTTTCTTTCAAATGGTGCCCCAATGTTGGACTGATGCATGGTTCCTTGCGTCTTTCGTTATGGTCCCTTACAGGCAGCGCATGTAATGCATGATACCCCACACGTAGTACATCTTTGACCATGGACCGTGGAACGACAAGCTGTGATACGAATAACTTTCCGTCGGAGGACTCCCATTTTCTTCGCTAGACACCAACCTGGACATGAAGAGAATTAAGCCCAGAACGTCTTCAGAGTTATAATACGATCCGAAATTTCTTGGCAATATGGTCGACGAGACAGTGCGTCATAGAGGTATTTATGGCAATGCTTCATCGCCAAAATTGGTGCTGGTCAAACAATAGTTTCTTTTCGGCTTGGACAAAACCTTGCTAAAGTAGGCCACCATCCTTTCCTGTCTTTAATTTCTTTAACTCTAGTTACTAAGTGCCAAGCTATGGAGTAACCATAAACAACAAACGTGACTTCCCTAAGGAACACCAGACTTTGCTTCAAAATGCCTGGAAAAAGTATTTCCTATTCTAATTAACTGCTTCCTCTCAGTTAGGTAATATGTGATCCATTTGTTAAGTGTTGAATGTATACCAAGTGCTTTCAATTTTCTTGGAAGCAATTTGTGGCTTACCCGATCAAAAGCCTTAACGAAATCTGTACAGATTACATCAAGCTGTGAACCTTCTTCTATTGCCGTTAAAGCAAAATAAGTAAACGCAGTTAGTTGTTGTGGACCTGCCTTTCATAAATACATGCTGATAGGTGGATAAAGATTCCTTTACATGAAAGTATATCTTTTCTTTCACCAAACTTTCAAACAATTTCGGAATCGTTGACATCTTCGAAATTGGACGATAGTTCGTTACCAAATTCTTACTACCGGACTTATGAATGGGAGTGACGAATGAATATTTAAATTAAAATATATGGTAAGCCATCAAACCCCGGACTTAATTTGGCTTCAAGTTTTTGATATGATGTCAATACTTCCTCTTCTGTTAAGGAAAGTATTCCGAAGTCGGTTATAGGAGAAATATCATCGTTTTGGTTAACCACAGAAGTAAAAACGTCACCTAAATAAGCTGTTTCACAATATAAGGCAAAGAGTTCGCAAGATTATTGAACATTATCTGACCGAACTCCTTCATATTCAATACCAATAGGAATTTCCGTAGTTTTTCGTTTGGATTTAACAAAAACCCAAAACTTATTCCTGTTGTTGTTAATTCTCGATTCCACGGAATATATATAATTTTTGTACAAAATTGATTTAGAAACTCGTATTCCTTACGAAAACGAGAAAAAATGGAAAAGTCTTCTGACATTACGGTCAGTTTATATGTTTTGAATGCATTGTTCTTGATATTCTTCATTTTAGAAAGCTGTCTTTTGAACAATGGGTGCTTCTTATGGTTTTTTCGCTTTACAATAGGAACATGTAATTCGATCCCAGTCTTTCAAACTTACTGTATCGAACACGATACATTTGACACATCAAGAGTATCATTCCACAAAATTGAATTTAAATACAAATTTAGATTATTAGATAAATAAATAGATTGAACTGAGCACTTTGAAATGGCAAATAATTGTCAGGTGTAATATTAACAAAATATGCCTTATGGTGGGCAGATGTTGGCAAAAGTGGAGAATGTGCTTCATACACAACCACTGCTCCGTTCTTGCTAGTAATCACATTTCAAATTCCTATGAATAGAATTTGAAATGTGATTAACTTGCATTAACCCACAACTTAAAAGAGTGTCAATAAACACCACTTCATATTCTGATCTTAATTGGGAGGGAATCATACAGTTTTCTTCTCTATCCGATTCCCAACAAACGTGACTTAAGTTAAAATCACCCGCAACTCACAACATTTGATTTTCTCGCAAATTATTTGCAAGAAATTCAATGTTGTTTGTGTGCGAAACATACATGCAGCATGCACTCGCAGGCCTAATATAAGAAAGTGAAAAAAATATTTCACTTAAATTGTTGTTAGTATTAGCATTGCTCATTAACACACTAACCGCTAGCTGTTCGATGGAGTCATCAACAAGCAGCAATTGCAATTGGAGGGGGTGTACCAGTACACCCCCTCCTCAAACCAGCGTGAGCATTTGTATCACGTCGGTAGACAAAGTATTCACTGCCGAAAATTTCTTGTGAGAGAATGTGCATATGAAGCCATGTTTCTACAAGCATAATAATTTTAATAGAACTATTTGAAATGCAGAGTGATAAATTATTTGTTTTTGTTCTTGTGCCGCCAACATTCTGAAAGTATACTGAAAGTTTTCCTTGGTGAGCAGTTTGTGCAACACGCTCTACAACTTGTTGAGTGGTTGTTGTATTATGAGCGTTTGAAAGATGAAAGTGACGAACAGACGAAGCCGCTTTGATAACCTTTTAGTTGTTGCATTTTGTTAGCGTCTTTACTAGTTACTGCCACTACTGGGGAATTCGTTTAACTCTCCACAGTATTATTGTTACATATAACATTGTTATTGATATTTGGGTGTTGTAGACCGAGGGTAGACTCTGATTGGCACTAACTTGGCAATGCCCAGTGTTGTAACTTTGACTAAACATCAAGTGCTTATTATTTACCTCCAAGTGGTAACCGTCGGGTACTGGTCTCATCCAACCGAATTTGACTTGGTAAACGATAATCGCGAGTGTTGATAACACGACGACAAACAGCAACACTATCAACAGCCAGGTCAGAATGGCACGGAATGAATACCCGTCCTGCTGCCCCAGGCGAACCTTAACAAGCTGCTTCGACATATTCGGACAACAAGTTGTCTAGGAATTTCAAGGGTAAGTCAGGCCCTTGAACAGAGATGGTGGCCGAAGGGCCAATGGCAGCGCTCAATCCCGAAGTGGACTCCAGGTTGGGGGTTGTGCTTTGGGTTAACTACCCAACCATGGAAAAAAAATGTATGTTACGAAGCAACCAATAGCCTCGGAAAGGACTGATTTTATTGTTGACGACACGGCTAAACGAAAAAATTACAACGACTGCACCTGGAATGTGAGAAACAGAAGCAATAAACTTCTACAAAGCAGATATTACTGCCATCCAGGAAATACGATGGGATGGTATCGGCCGGGCAAAAAGAGGATGAAAAACTGTGACATCTACTATGGACCGTGTTGTAGTGAGCAGAAACAGCGGCTATTCGGATGCGGATTTTTTGAAAGTGCCAAACTTAGGCAAGAAGTCTTTTGTTTCCGAGACATTAGCGAACGCATTGTAACAATCCCCATTAAGGCCAATTTCGCCAACATATGCCTTATATGCGCTCACGCCCCAACGGAGGAAAAATATGATATAGCTAAGGACTGCTTCTATGAACTCCTTGACAAAACCTATGAGCGACTATCGAAGTACGATGTTAAAATCGTGCTGGGAGATATTAACGCAAAGGTAGGAAGAGAGGACATCTTTAGCAGTATTGTCGGAAAACATAGCCTACACGACAATACGTCTGGTAACGGACTAAGGCTAATTGACTTCGCTACGGAACGAAATGCCACTATAGCCAGCACACGGTTTTCTCACCTCGATATCCATAAGAGGACATGGTGGTCTAGAGATCAACGAACGGTCAACCAAATTGATCACATAGCGATAGACAAGAGGCACGCGTAAAGTATTTTGGATGTCCGAACATTCCGAGGAGCTAACATCGACTCGGACCACTACCTTGTTGCAGCCAAGGTTAGAATGCGGATATCCAACAGGCCACAACAATCCAGAAGTACTGTGAAAAAATTTAATGTCAAAAGACTGCAATCGCAAAAGACCGCGAGGATTAACACCATACCACCAGCATCGAATGTCGAAGAACAATGGCAACGATGCCAACAAGCCATTAGATCAGCAGCAACTGATGTGCTAGGTTTCTCGCGCCCACCAGCAAGAAACCGCTGGTTTGATGAGGAATGCCGACAGATGCTCGCAGCCAAGAACGAGGACTACAAGGCTAAGTTGCAGGTGACGACGAGAGCTGCCATTGAGCTCAATAGGCAGAGAAGAAGGGAAGAACACCGGCTTTTCAGAAAGAAGGAAAAAGAGCAAGAAAAGCGCGCGATCGATGACATAGAGAGGTTCCACTTCAGGAATGATGTTCTCCAGGATACAAGGCTCGAACAGAATCCCGTCGAGATGAACAATTAAATATTGTAGTTGAGATACAGTCGAAGCTGAGGATATGGAAGAACCACTTCTGCAGACTGTTAAACGGCGATGACGAACAACACTCCGATGACACCACCTATTCATCGATTTCAAAGCCGCATACGACAGCATTTATAGAGACGACAATACAGAGCCATGTCTAGTTTTGGTATACCGCCCAAACTCGTCCGTTTGTGTATGATGACTATGGAGAATTCTCGCTGCTCCATCAGGGTCGAAAACGACTTCACCGATACATTCCATACCAAAAAAGGATTTATTCAAGGCCATGCGCTGTCATGTGACTTCTTCAATCTGATTCTTGAGAGGATTGTGCAAAACTCACGAGCCAACACCAGAGTCACGATTTTCCAAAAATCTGTAAAACTACTAGCATGCGCCGACGATATTGACATCATTGGTAGGACCCAACGTGATTTCATAGCCACGTTTGCTAGTATAGAGAAGGAAGCGCCAAAAACGGGTTTAGCAGTAAATGAGGGCAAGACGAAGTATATGCTGTAAACACGAAAGGATATACAGCATCGACGAATTGGACAAAACGTCACCATTGACAGATATAACTTTGAGGTAGTACGGGACTTTATCTATCTCGGTTCCGCTATTAACTCTGACAACAACATCTAAACGAAGAATTACTCTTGCCAACCGCTGTTTCTTCGGGGTAAAAAGGCAAATCAGTATAAAGCCCTCACTCGAACTACTAAAAAATTCTTATATAAGACCCTGATCATCCCAGTCCTGCTCTATGGCGCTGAAGCATGGACCGTCCCAAAAGCGGATGAAGAAATCCTTGTTCGATTTGAGAGAAAAAATCTTCGGTCCCGTTCGCGTTGACGGGCTATGGAGACGAAGATTCAACCAAGAACTATTGGACGTTTAAGATGGCTACGACATGTAGAACGAATGGACACCAATACTCCGGCTCGCAGAGTCTTCGATTTCCAGCCAGACCTCGGATGCAGTAGAGGAAGACCTCGCCTCAAGTGGCGCGCACAAGTAGAAACCGACCTCAACCAACTTGGAGTGCGCAATGGGAAGCAGTTAGCTAATGACCGGGATAATGGGGAGGCATGTTGGTTGAGGCCCACGTTCATTCCGGATTGTAGCGCCACTTAAGGAAGTAAGTATAACATTGTTATTATCCCCTTGGTCATTCAACGTGCTGGTTTTTGTGGGAGCATTAGCAATTGTATTGCAAGAAGTTTTGTGGTCAGCTCCTTAAAATTCTTTGCAAAAACTATTGCAATTGATATTGCCCATCCGAAAGCTTGGTACACAATTTCAGAATTGTTTTCTGCTATATCGCCACATGTCACCAAATCACTAATCACATTAGAATTACACGATGAACATACCATTTTAAATGTTCTTAAACTAAATGTTTTTCTACAAAAAAAGATGAATTTCACTTCGGTTAAATTTGTTAGCACAATTAATGTTGTCGCTTTGACAGATGCAACTGAACTGATGTGTCCCAGTAATCGAACTTCGGCTCTGAAGAGTGCACACTTTTTGGGATTAAGCTTCAAATGTGCACTCCGAAGTCTTAGGAATACCTCGCGCAAGTTCTTTTGGTGTTCTTCAAATTATTTAAGCACGACAATTAAATCATCTAGGTACACCAGACAGATTTTCCAAGTAAATCCTCCCAAAACGCATTCCATCAGTCGCTCAAAAGATGCAGGAGCGTTGCGCCACGTGAACTGTTACAAGCTGTTTTCTGTGGTGAAGGCCGTCTTCTCCCTGCCCTTAGGTCGACTTTTCACCTGCCAGTAGCCGCTCTTAAAATCTAGTGTGGAAAACCATTCCGACCCCTTTAAAGTATCGAGTGTATCATAAATCCTAGGTAGAGGACATCTGTCCTTCTTGGTGACATCGTTGCCGATAGTCAACGCAGATCCGGGTGCTGCCATCTTTCTTCTTAACCAGTACCACTGGTGATACCCACGGACTATTGGAGTTTCTTTATCAGTCCCTCCCTTTCCATCATCGCAACCATTTCTGCTACTTCAGCCTGATTGGCTAATGGCAGCCGCCTTGAAGGCTGGCGAACTGGTCAAGCTTCTCCAGTGTATATTTCCCATCCCCTGCAGCAAATACATCAGCAAATTCTTCAATCAGGGTTTCCGCATAAATTCGCTGTTCCTGGTTCAGCTTGCATGAGTTGAGAATCGATTTCGTTATGTCCGTCCGTTTAGTTGTTAGCACTGGTCTAGAAGTCTCCACTTCAGTTATGCTTGATATTGTGTTACCCGGAACAAATTTACTAATCCCTTTTCCTTTTAAGATGGTCACCTCGTGTGGTCTGGTGTTTAAGACTCTTTTTGGAACCATGTTTTTCATTTGTTCAACTAACATTTGTTCAATGATGTAGTTTTGGAAAGTATCGTCTGCCTCTGGTTCAACAAGTAGGAATCGGTGGCTCCCAGGATCACCCTCCAGCTTAACCCATACAACAGTTTCTGATCCACCGTCATCACACTTCATCCTTCTCGACGACTGTTCTCAGAATAACTATTAACTATTCCATTGGGATCTTCACATTTCGATATCTTACGACCTGCAGGCCAATATCCAAAATCATTCGATGATCCTTCATGTAGTCCACAAACATCAGCCACCAGGAATGCATGTGAGAAAGCGAGTCCCGCCAAGTATATCGTCAGCCGTACTTCGTCATATACTCGAGCTATTTCTCCACCTGCGGTCTCACGCAGTAGCTGCTGGTGTTATGCCGCCAAGACTCACGGACGATGGCTTTTCGGGTAATAGAAGCAGTAGCTCCAGTATCGATTGTTACTGCAAATTCTTTCCAGCCGAAGGACGCATCTACTGACAGACTCCTGTGTTCTCTTTTTGTTTGGTGTACTTGGATTGTGGATCCGGGGGCGTCGATTCCAGAATCCAACATCTGCCCCGCGAAGTTGGTTCTTAAGCATTTCCCGACAGCTGGTACTGAGAGTTCATAACAGCGGGTCAATGGTTGTCACTGCCAGATGCTTCCCGCTGCTTTCCCCGGGTGGACAATTGCTGTGCCTTGATGGATTCCTGCCCTGACGCATTAGATGTTCAGTTTTGTTGCAGTTCCAGTAACGCATTTGTGCTCGGGAATTGTTATTCGGTGATATGTCTATTTTCTCACAAGAGCATTCAATGGTGGCCATTTACCTGACTCGATAAGCTCCTTGGAATGCTTGATCAGCAGCCTCTAACGTCAGAGGTTAAGTTGCGGCTTCGGCAAGTGTGCGTTTTCCAGCTATTTGTACTGCTAGTTGAATTTTTGAGTCATATTCATAGCCCTAGTGGACATCAGAACTGAAGATATAGACTTCATAAGACGAATTGGAAACAAAAGAAAGGTGCAAACACAAGACAATTGCTGGTAGTACTTACAACTCAAATTAAGACACTACAAGGAAGCGATAATATACATAAAAGACGATCAAGTTAAAGATGATTTAAACACTACCATGCGAGAGAATAACAATACAAGACAAAAGCATGACCAACCAAAGACAAACAAAAGCATATTCCTATAATACAAATAAAAACTCAAACAAACGTCCAAGACAACAAGAAAATGACAATGACCTTAAAAAAGATAACGATGTGCAACCATCCACTTCCTCAAAAAAAAAAAAAAAATCGACAAAATATCAAACAGAATTTCGACAGTAAATCACAAAACAACAACTTATACAAATTCATTAAGAATAACCAAAATGAAACAACTTAACAAACCAACAATGACGAATAGCAGCAAACAGTAGCCACAGTACGAGCGCTAGAGAAGGGGAAGAGAAAGAGAGTGATAAGAAAGATTTTGGATGTAGTGGAGACTTACTCCATGGGTGGTGTCCGAACTAACTTTGGGGAGTCACTTTTTCTTGTGTTCGTTAAATTTGAAGAAAAACGCAAAAAATTAATCAGCGAAATGATGACGAACAACTTATAGAACCATTTGGATATGGACAAAGAAATCGAAGAAGTGTAAAACTGACCGAATGGATACACGAAATCAACTTAATAGTCGGAAATACATCCTTTAAAAGGAAGGACGCAAGCAAATGGACATGGATATCACCACACGGGAATATAAGAAACGAAATAGACTTTATGCTGAAAAATAAACGTAAAACCTTAAGTGATGTATCCATAATAAAACAAATAAAATTTGACAGTGATCACCGAATGCTAAGAGGTAAAATAACAATAAATCACAAGACATTAGAGCGGAACCAAAGAAAACTCTATATTCCAAGAATGACTCCAGCTTATATCAAAGCAAGATATAAAAACTCAAATTCAATGCGAAATAAATGTACAAAATAAAACACCGAAATTCAGAATATTTAAAACAAACTTGAAGTAATAATAAGGACAACAGCTAAAACAGTTCTAATAAAAACAAAAGCCACAAAATTGACAAAATTTCAGAAAATACCAAAAATATAATAAAGAAAAGGGAAAACTTGAGAAACAAAATGAACCTTAACAACGAAGAGAAATGCGAACTAAGACATCTAAGAAATATGAAAAAAAAAGCACAGAAAAGGATATACAAGAATACAACGAAAGAACTATCCAGGACATATTTACCAACACGAAATCAATAAAAAGACAAAAAACGATCTAAAAAATGGCAAAAAATGGATAACATCATTCAAAAAGACATCAACGATACAGCAACGATCTTCTTCGAGTAATTAGAATATGGTGGTTTCTTATACAGCTCGTTTGTAATTCAAATGACAAATGGTGTCTTGTAAGGACACCTCCACTTGTGCAAATACTTCTGTTTGAATGAAATGAGGATCTTTTCCAGAATGCCAGCTTTACATGTGGCAGATTGAAATCACTAAGCAACATGAAAGTACTTTCATTTCAGGATAAGTTAAGTATGATATTCACGAAGCCATTCATAGCTCAAAATACAAAGAAACGATACTATGCATTTGCGACAGATTTTAACACAGATTATTTCTATATTGAGGGTAAGGAAACACTTTTTTTCTAAGCTCTGAGTACTTCCGCCATTGAGCCATTTATATGGCTATCACTCATATATCCTGAAAACTCATGATTAATCTGTTTTGATTTGATTATACTGTTGTTAAGCCATGGTTCAGCTGTCACGGAAAATATGTCGTAAGATATATGCTTGGAGTTTAGAAAAACCGCTTTCGTTTTTGCTTGGCGCCTTTGCACTTTTTCGGAAGTAATATAGCTCTACGTGGTTTGAACTCAATCGGCGTTACTAATAATAGAACGCAAATGTCGACATTAGTTAGTTTTCTGGCTTATAATGTATAGATTTATAGAAACTCTGCCAACAATCAAAACGCATAACTAAGTAAACTCGACTAAACAGAGTTTATATACTTACAGTAAGTTATCCGATTTTAACATCGTACTATGGTAGTCGCTCATAGATTTTGTCTAGTTATCCATCCTCTTTTTGCCCGCCCATCCCATCGTATTTCCTGGATGGCAGTAATGTCTGCTTTGTAGCAGTTTAGGGCTTGCGCTAGTTGTTCGCTTGCACCTCTCCTGTTTAATGTTCTCACATTCCAGGTGCAGGTACGAACGTCCTTGTCCTTTTTTCGTTTAGCCGGGTCGTCAATTATAAAATCAGTTGGTTGCTTCGTAACATTCCAGTTTGTCCATGGTTAGGTAGTTAACCCAAAGCACAACCCCCAACCTGGAGGGCCAGTTCCAATTTATTAGATACCCCAAGGACACGGGGGTTCATCCGCCACCATATCTGCTCAAGGGACCTGACTAACCCTTAAAATTCGTAGACAACCTGTTGTCCGAATATGTCGAAGCAGCTTGTATTGGTTCGCCTGGTACAGCAGGCCGGGTATTCATTCCGTGCCATTCTGACCTGGCTGTTTATAGTGTTGCGGTTTTTCGTCGTGTTATCTATACTCGCGCATATCTTTAGCAAGTACCCGATAGTTACCACTTGGAGTTTTTTTTCGGGGGCTTGTGGAAATCTTCATAGACACGATGAGCACGTGCGCAATGAAGTGTGAGATTTTTACTCACTAAAACCACCACTCTTTTTGTATTTGTTTTGGGACTTATCAAGCATTTTTTTTATCACGAATTCATGAGTAATGAATGTTTGGCGGGTAACGTTCCTGCTTTTTCCGCAATATATAGTGCGGTTATTGCCGGGCGAAATCCAAGGGTTTAGTTCATTGGACACGACGAAATACATTTTTCGTCCCCATTTATATTTCGTTTCATCTTTAACCGCGGGATTTCTGCGTAGATTTTCATTCCTTATATACCACGGCACCTTGACGTATGATCTGAACATTTTGTTTTCAAAAGTTTGTAGAATGCTTAGATGCGATTCACTTTACAGCCCTATTACTGTATACCATACGTCTAAGCTGGCTTTAGCACTTGCTTGTAACTAACTGGTGATTTTTAAGCGTAGTTTTTTCTTAAATCGAATAAAAAAATCAATTTTGGATCAAATATTTAAATTTTTTATTGTAGTCGATAAGTAGGCCTTCACCATTTACTTCATGTAAATGTTGTGCGTTTCAAATGGTCCATTCCGAAGGCCCAATTTTGAGGCATTTTTTCGAGCATTTCGGCCTGTATTCCACGAATTACGCGTGTTATGTTATCTTCTAAGGCTTCAATCGTGTTCGGCTTGTCCACATAGACTAACGACTTTACATAACCCCATTTCGAAAATATCTGATCCATATATGGACACAATGATGTCCTCCAAATATAGCATAAACAAAGTGTATGGTCATCTGTATTTCCATCAGAGAAGACTTCATTAAAATCTACCATAATGACACAATCTCAATTGATTTTTTTTTAATACTGAATTGGCGCTACAGACAGAAATGAACACCATCACTAGCAAGCTGTCTTCAGTTGGTTAAATTCGGTTTCTAATTGTGCCCCTTACTTGAGTCGAGGTCTTCATCTACCGCTTCCTACGACTGGTTGGGAATCGCAGACGACGAAAAGGTGCATATTTCCATTTGCTATTTATTTCCTAGCCATCTTAAACGTTCAATGCGGAGTTTGTTGACCAGGCTTATGTCGCTGTACAGCTCCTAAAGTTCCAGGTTGAATGTTCGTCTCCATCACTTATCAACACAAAAAGACTCGAAGATTTTTTCGCACAAAACGACCAAGAATTTCTACAACCGCTTTTGATACGGTCCGTGCATCCGCCATAAAGCTGGACTGGGGTGGCCAGAGTCTAAGATAGGATCTCGTTAGTACCCAATAGCGGTTGATAAGAGTAATGTCGTTACCATAGTTAATAGCGAGCTGTTTAGACGATGTTAACGGTGATGTTCTGTTGTTATGTCTCCTTTGGAGAATGTTTTTAAAAATCTTTTTTTTAAATTAGTTTCGGAGCTATGTAAATAGGATATTTGTATATAGGTCTGCAGAAGAATACGAATTGCATAATTTTATATTTAAGTTATCTTTTTTTTATTGTAAATACGATGTATTATATTATGGTTTGCTGAAGGATACAAATTGCAAAATGTTATCTTTATGTTAAATTTATTAATTCTAAATATGACGTATTTTACAACTTATTTCAGAAAATTTCAATTGAAATGAAGGTTATTTTAACAACTGGTATATACATAGCTAAAAGTAAAATATTATGTTATAGACTTATTAAAATGAATAAGCATAAAATTCATGAATGCTAAAATAGTTACAGTAAAAAAACACTTATGCTTATAACGATTTAATCCTATCCTTAATGAGTACTTATTTTTAATATTTACACAAACCAATGTTTCTTAGTTACTACAGCTGTTTAATATATTTTGAATATGTACCACTTTTAGATACTATTCCTTAGCCCTGCTTTAGTACACATTATTTTTTTCATTTTATTATCAGTGGTATAATTTTTACAGATATTCATAGATTTTATATTTACGACTGTGCTACTACATTTTCACGAAAGTTTTTTATTTTTTGAACAAAATATCCTTCTAAGCTTTCTGCACATTTATAAAACGCAGATTCTTTAGGGTTATAATAGCGGCAGTTATCAAATATTTTTGTCATGTCACCAATAAACTCTGACAATTTTGTGTAGATTTGGGATTGGATTTTATGTTCAATATTTCTTAAATCTGAAATAATATGTTAACAGTTATATTACTTTCTTCTAATTGAATCCATAATTTTTAGTTATATTTACCCATTGGTTCTTTTATTACTTTGTAGTAGTCTGGAGCCTCTTCGGGATCAACCGGTTCCATAAATGGCCATGCGTTTTTGTGGTTCTAGATATTTAAAATAAACATTTTAGACAGAAAGCTTTTTTTAAATAAATTTAGTTGAAAAAATTGGTAGGTACGACAACTTTTGGTTGTTTACATGTGAATACAAAAAACAAAAGGCATTGCCCTTGTCAAATTTATATAAAATTAGGTGTTCCTTGATGGCTTAGTTTTGAAACCTAATTGTTAATTTGTTTTCCCACGTTAATCGGTGAATGTTATCACTTAGATTAAATATTTAAATGAATGTAACAACAATCCGCATATAAGATAAGAACATATGAGAAGGTTACAATGTGAAGGCTGCGACATTGAGGTTGGGATAGGATATCATATAGCTTTTTTAAATAGTTTAAATTAATGTCATTAACATTTACCTGTATCTTCTTCATGAGTTTTTTCAGTTCATCAAATTCATTATTTGTAAGGCTTTTCATGTTTGCCATATTGACAGCATTGTTACGTTGACAGTCGGGACAGATATATTCATCGATAAATTCTGCCTCACTCTGAACGATGCCAACACAACGGCCATGGAACCAGTCCTGGCATTTATCACAACAAATATAAAACTGTGATTCGTCATATGGCTGTTTACATGAACAATAAAGTTCTTGAGTGTCTCTAGCACGGCGACATTCTTCACACACGAATTCGGAAAGCTTTTTAGAAGCTTCTTCAGTAATTTCAACGCATTCTCCATGGAACCAGTTACTGCACAGGTCGCATCCAACGTAAAATCTAAAAAAAAAAATGAGAAGAACTTTATAACTGTACAATTTCATTATGATTTTTTTAATCAAGATGCCACACCACAATAATGTTTTAAATAAGTTGCTGTGTGGTGAACTTCAAGAAAGCGCTACGAAATTCCCCAAAAATTAAATCCAATTAGATTATCTCCTCAGACAAAAAAATCATTTTTTTTGCCAAAAACTTCCAAACCTTCAGCGTTATCATTCATGTACTGTATGAATTCTCAGCTAATGCTTGGACCGATTTCAATTTTGTTATAATTGGGCTGTTTGCTCTCCCAGACAGTAAATCTGCTAATTTTACTTAACAAAAACAAATTTTTGGCGCAACAGGCTCGTTAGTATCCAGGGCCGAGCTTTCACACAACCAATCATGTGTGCGTGTGTACTTCTAGCACGATGGTGGGATCTCCTGTTTTATGCCGACTCCGAACGGAGAATTTGAGATAAGCTTTTCTTGACAATTGATATTACTCGGATGCTTTGTCAGATCATCACGAGAGGAGGGCCAGTGAAAATCATTAAGTCGTTGCTACGGCTAGGAATCGAACCCAGACCTTCTGCGCGGCAGTTCATCGCACTAACCATCGCGCCACTGAGCCCGTCGTTAAAATAAGCAGGAAACCGGAGCAATTAATTACCAATTCCAAAAGGAAAACTCTATGTCAAATTGTTGTTTCTGTATGCGAGGCAGGGAATGGAGCATGAACTCTACAAAAGTATAACGAGCGAATGAAGAACAATGAACCAGCCAAACGAATATTTGAATCCAAGCATTCAGTTTCGAGGCGCAATGTATGCCAGAGCGCTTGGATTGAAAAACCGGCAGCAGCATAAATTTACTTTAGTGCGCAACCACTTTTTGCACTTTTTTTTATGTTGACCGATTTGTCTCTTCGTGCTGATTATTAAAATGTTTTTAAAAATCGTCGCTCACATTTAGTTTAAAAGTTATTCAAAAAATAAAATTGCACTTTTTTGGCTATTATTCCATATAATTTGTGTGTAGTTTGACATTTATATTATAATAACCAAATAAAAATATTTTAATAAACAAATCTGTTAACTAAGGCGCCTGCCTCACGACTTTACATAACCTGAGCGGAGCAACTAAGTTGCTTAAGCGTGGACTGTCCTCAGAAAGAGACTTAAAACCATTTTTTCCTCGAAGCGGGCCACCCAGAATACCGTTTACAAAAAAAACTTTCGACTTAGGCGCCTGCCTGATGACTTAAGATAACCTGAGCGGAGCAATGAAGTTGCGGGAGCATGGGTTGTCCCCAGAAAGAGAGTTCAAATCATTTGGGATAAAGTAATATTTAATTTTTTTATTTGGCAATCGGAGTGTGTTTTTTCTTATTTATCACTCCGATATGTGTGAACAGTCAGAAAATCGAAAGTAATCGAGAGCGACGATTTTAAATTTTGCATAAAGTTTTTACATAATTTACTGAGTGGACTTAAATAAAGTGAAAAAAGTGATTCCAAAATCAGCACTCCCGCCTGGCTTGCTCCATATAAAATATTTCATTGTTTTTCTACATTTCGTAGGAAAGACAATGAATTTGTAAGGGAGATAGTTTCCCGAAATACTCTATTACTAATGGAAGAATTGCACAGCCAAGCCAAGGTAAACAAACAAATTAATGGTACTTCGGTTTTCCATTTTATTTTATTTTTATTAAATCAGTACACGCTGCATATTGCCGGAGAACCATAATATTATATAGTAAAATAATATAATAATAAGCTATTGGGAACTGTGATCGATTGATTTATATGGCAACAACATAGGCAGAACGTGAGACGTCAGCTGCTTAATTTTATCACACTGATCACTAGCACACTCGGTGCAATCGATTGCACTCATGTTAAATGTTATGCAGTCACTTTTCTGCAAAATTATTTTTTTTTAATTTTATACAAAGATATAATTAATATAAAGACGCGCGGACGACGCAAACGAAATAATTCACATAAATTATGATGTCAAATGATAACGTAGTGTACATGTAGGTATTAGACCAGTTTAGACGTATTAGTAACTAGTAATTAGGTGGTGACTAGGTGACTTTAGATCCGGTACTAGGGATGTGAAGAAATGCAGAAGTATTAAATTGTCATTGGAACCGAGTACTATTTCTAGTACCTGGATTAGCTGGACCAGGTACTAAGCCAGGTTAGTAATCATGTGAAGGAATTTGCGTTAATAGCTCGAAATTTTTTTGTGGCAATTGATGATTCTAGTTATTGAAGTACGACTATAGTTATGAAAAAAAAAAAATGATTCGATATGTTGTTATGACTCCATTACTTAAAAACGGCGTGACCTATTTGACTTACGATTGTACGCCGAAAGAACGCTTACTAATTGTAGAAACTTAATTCCAAAATCAGAGCTCAGTTAAAAATTGTTATAGAGTTCTTCGTTAACATGTAGCTGAATTGTTGTTTCAACGAGATGGCGCTACATGCCTTACAGTTAACAAATCAATCGCTTCATTGGGAAAAATGTTCGATGAAAGCATCATCTCAAGAAATGGTCCTGCCAATTGGTCAGGTTTTGTGATTTGACAGTCATTGGATTACTTTCTATGGGGATATTAGAATATTTTGTTTACGTGGATACACCTCAAACGATTGAAGCTTTGGATAGATTTGTTCAAAACAATAATGTTAATAATTGTGTTTAATTGAACCAAAATCGTTAGAGCCGTTTTTGCTATCTATTCGTTTTAAAATATCAGTTTCGAAATTGTCTGTATATGTAAAGTAAATAGGTACATATATAAAAATGGAAGCAATTCATACACATATAGGAAAACAAACAAATACCAATAACACAAATCTCAGGCACGTTTTGTTTATGATTGTAAAACTTGTGCTTGATCGAGAAACAATTACAAGGACATTCCCATGAAAAGGCTGTCATACAAAGGGGAATCGATGGGTATGATAAGATAAATATGATACAAAACTAGGCCATTTATATCGGTCCGCGTCATGGTGAAGATAATAAGCGACCATTGGAATGGTTTCGCAATACTCAAGACGTTCATGCTTTTACTCTTCAAACATTGTGACTTGACAGACTGTGAAAATCTACATCAAGATTATATTATTAAATATAAGGTTATATGAGCTCATGCTCACACAGAAAAATTACAAAATCTTTTTCTTCACTTTTTCCTTTGAACACATTGCAAAAGACAAAAGAAATACTTTAAGAGTATCCAATATCGACTCGGACCTTTATACGAACAACAGGTGTGCTGCTGGTCTCTTACGGGTCCAGCCGTACTTATTTATCGTTGAAGCTATGCAAACTTTTGGTTGCAACTGGGCACACACCTAATGTAACACATTTTTTGTGACTTTTACTGAATATTTAAACAAATATAAAAAATAACATAATATTCTATTCAACTTACTTTGTATCATCATATGGTGTTCTACATATACAATACAATTTCTCACGTTTCTTTGTTATTCCGGGAAATTTGGAGCCCTTTCTTAACTTGCTTCCTAAAATTCCCTTGGGTGTTGAATGTGTATTGTAGTTGTTGTTCTGAGATAAGTTCCTGAAAATATATTGATGGGTTAACACGTACGCCAATGTAAAATAATGTTTTTAATACTTCTTGTCAAATGGGTTTCCAGATTTGAATACAATTGACGATTTCACATCACTTATGCGGCGCTCCGGCACCTCAAATGAGAGTTCGCGTTGAATTTCAATTTGTAAAGTTCTCTCCAGAATTGCCCTCTTCTTCAATATATCCTTTTTTAAGAGTTCTTTATGCCGATGTAGCCGCTAAAATAAGATATTAGTTATGAATTTACTTATAATAGTTCACGTTATCAGTTTATAACATTTATGTGTAAAGTATATTATTATAATTTTATTAATATGCAATTAATGAACAGACAAATAATATAACTAGCTGCTAGGGCTTTTGTAGTACAGGGTGTTTTTTTTAGAGGTATAGAACTTTAAAATGGAATATAAAACAAAGATGATTTTTTTTTAAATTGATACGAAATATACTTTATTCGAAAGATAATCTTCTGGCATTATAATTTAAATATGATTTCTGGTATACTACCACCATGACGAAGTCTAATATGGGTCTAATTTTCGATGACTTTTTCCAACCTTTGTGGCCGTATATGGTCAATCATTTCGGGTTTATCGGCGTATCTATGCTACCGACTTCACATTTCCTGACAGGAAATAGTCAATCGGCGTTTGATCGCACTATCTGGGAGGACAAAAACGCGAAATTAATTACGCGCTTACCGAACGTCCTTTAGCAAATCAATTTTGCGGCACGAGTTGTGCGATATGTTGCGCAGTCTTGTTGAAACCACAGCTCATGCATATCATGGTTGTTCAATTGATGAACGAAAAAGTCAGTAATCATGGGTCTATATTGGTCACACTGTAACGTTCGGAACAGCATCATTTTTAAAGAAGTACGGACCAATTATTTAACCAACCTATATAGTACACCAAACAGTCAGTTTTTGTGGATGTAACAATGTCTCAACAAACATTTGAGGATTATCATCACTCCAAGTAGGGCAATTATGTTTATTGACGTATCCATTCAACCGAAAGTGAGCTTCATTGCTAAACGAAATTCGCTTATGAAACTTGATTTGAACGGCAATCTTGTTTTGGGCCATAGACGGCATTGAGTTTTGGAAGCATTAAATTCCACGCTATAAGATTAACCCCATTTTATTATGCTGTCGAGGTCGCAATTTAATGAACCAAACATATTTTGTAATTTTTGTTCCACTTTCCTCGAAGGTGAAAGGAGTAAATTCGAGAACGAATATGAAAAGCTGAGAGTACTGTCATCAGCGAAGAGGTCATCAATATAAATGAGAAAGAATTTCGGAGACATAGCAGAGCCTTGGGAAAACACCAGCATAAATAAGAAGAATGAAAAATTGAAACCGTCCAAAACAATTTGAATGAAGAAGAGTATCATACCAAAAGCACACATTTTCGACAAAAGGGCTTGATGCCAAACCCAATTTGTCGGTAGTTGGAGAGAGAAGATTTGCATTTTTTGGTGGCGGGATAGACAAATACAGTTCCATCGACTCGGAAAGAGTCCCGATAAATACGACAGATGGAAAAGCTTTTTGTGACCAAAAACATAAGTCTTTCACCCTAACAACTAGAGATGAGCTTAGGTGTGGTTTTTAATTCACGGGTATAACTGTGATTGTGATTTTAATCTGTGATCGTGAATTGTGATTTCTTACAGAATTGGAGCACGAAACAATAAAAATAAATGTCAATTCATTTCGTATTAGGTTATTGCATATAGATATGAAATGATTGTAAGATAAAATTGGGTTTTGAGGCTTTGTAATTGTATTTATGAATTTAAACGAGAACCCCAAATGATAATACGGGTTAACATTCATGGTCTTACATTTTATTTAAAAAAAAAAACACAAGACAATAAACATAATATTTAAACTTACATGTTTGAAAGAAAATAAAAATAACAATCTTTGTAATAAAAAAAGGAACAAATGACTTCATGCTAGAAAATATAGTTCTTTACTATCTAGTCCAGAAGCAAAACTAACCTGTGTTATATTGAGAAACCAAAAGATACACATTATACAGATACACACCACTCGCACACATGACTCACTACTTCATTACTCTTCACGTATTGTATTTCTTTGTTTTTGTTAGATGCTCAATTTCAATTTTCAACCCTTCAGCTTCAACATCGCAAAGAAGAAGAGTGTGAATGAAACTGTGAAAAGAGCAAGGAGTTGATATTTGCTCTTAATCACGTTTTAGGAATACACAGTCTATTTGAAACTCGTTCGCAGGTCGCGATTGAAAGAGTGAGTGTGAATGAAACTGTGAAAAGAGCAAGTAGTTGATATGAATCACATTTTAGGAATACACAGTTTATTTGCAAATCGTTCACAGGTTGTGATTGTGATTTTTTATTCGCAGTTCATATTTCACAAGTCGCTCTTTTTTGCTCTTCTCTACTAACAACCTCTTTACAGCTCGAGTTATACCACCCGTTTAGCTTCGCTTTTATACTATTTTCCTGGTGAGCGATAAAGGATTTCATACCCCAGGAAAATGGTGTTCAGCAGTAGCATCCATTTCACAATCGAGGAAGCATTATGACCAGATAAAATTCTTAATGAAACCGCTAAGAGCTTCTCAGTTGATTTTCTGGTGTTGCCACACAGTTTCTAAACAAAATTTGTTCTTTAACTACCTGATGCAGTCAGACAGCGCATCATACTCGTTAAAAGTAGTTTTTATATCCAGGTTTGGGATTCTATAAAGAAACCAAAAGCGGATTATTCGCCTACGGATATGGACATTTTAGCCATATAAAAATAAATTCCTGATTGGAATATCAAAAAATCAGAGATGAGAAAAACAAAATTTTGGTTATAAAAAAACCAATCCAACAGAGGAAAACCGAATTAAATTCAAACAATACCAGAAATGACTTTAATTCCCAATGAAAGCGTGTAATATTACTATACGAACAACAGTTGAGGCAAGAAATTCTACAATGTCCCAGAGGTAGTAAAAACTCTGAGTCATTTGTCAAAAATATAATCAAATTCGTTTCATTCATTCATAATGACATTCCCGCTGTCAGCTCTTTAGACAAAGCCAATCTGCTTGCTGCGCATTTCGCAGCCAGTTCTACATTGCCAGATTGTGCCCAATCTCCTCCTGTACTTGAGAACGTAAATCATTCTATGCGACAAATTCACTTTTGTACTCGTACATTTGCAAGAGTTTTAATTTATCTTGACATTCACAAGTCCGCTGGTCCAGATGGTATTTCCCCCATTATTATGAAGAGAGCAAAACCTGCATTTGTCCAACCTGTACAAAAAAAGACGAATCTTCTTCTCTCTCCAACTACCAATCAATTGCACTTGCGTTCCTCCTTAAAAGGAAACGCTGATAAATCGTCAGCTTATGAAATATCTCGAAACACGAAAACTTCTTAATGACCGGCAGTATGGTTGATTTGATGACTATTCTCACCGAAAAGTGTAACCAATCAATCCACCGTGCTGGAGAAAGTAAGATTGTTGCAACATGCCCTTTTGCCGAAAATGCGTGCATTTGGAGTCGATGAAAAACTTTTTCTATGGATTAGAAACTATCTTTCGAAACGTTCAATTCAAGTTGTTTTGGACGGATTCAAGTCTGCAACTCACCAAATAAATGCTGGTGTCCCTCAAGGCTTAGTTTTGTCTCCGACTCTCTTTCTCATTTTTATCAATGATTTCCTGTCTGCAACTCATAATCCACTTTATTCCTTCGCAAATGACAGTACTCGCAGCTTCTCAAATTCGTTTTCAGGTCCACGTCCCTCATCTTCGAACGTGGAGTCTAAACGACAACGTACAGTGCGGTTCACATGGTTAGCCGCACCAGTTTTCTCTCAATAAATTGCAGTTTTTCTGTTTGTTTTTTTCATGAACTACCAAACAATGCATTTATTGGAAAGGTTATTAAATTCTCTTCAAAAAAAATTAAATTCAAGATTAGTGAGGGACACTTAACGGTTGTTTTGATCTCTTTCTTCCCACTAGCGCAAAAAAAGGTCAAATAAATCGGTTCACTTGGTTAAAAGCACGAATTTATACAGTTATTTCTTAATGCTGGGTAATGCAAATTAAATTTTGTTAATGAGTAAACGTTATTAAAGTTTTTCCGAGTGTTTAAGGTGAATATGGGTAAAAAAAAATGTTGACGGTGGCGGAGAAGGCAAAAATTGAGGCTTACCACCAAGAAGGTTTTTCTATGCGGAAAATTGCAAGCAAAATAGGAAGAAGTGATAAAGCAGTTCGAAATTTTTTATCAAACCCTGCTACCTATGGAAAAAATAACAAAGGAAGGACAAAATCAGCCTTAACACCGCACGAGAATCGAAAGATAATAAGAATTGCCTCAAATTCAGAACACTCCACGATGAAAATCAGACAATTAGCGGGGGTAAGTGCCAGCAAATCAACGGTTCGTCGAGCTATTTTAGGTGCTCCACACTTGAAATTCAAAAAGTTACAAAAAAAACCACCACTCAACGCTACAAGAAAGGAACTTCGGTTGGAATTCGCCCTTCTTCATATGGCATGGGATACTCAGGTTGGGAGTGTTTCAAATTGGAGAACTGTGGTGTTTTCTGATGAGAAAAAGTTCAACCTAGATGGTCCTGATGGGTATAATTTTTATTTTTATGATATCCGCAAAGACGAATGCTTTTTGAATCGCAACCATTCAAAGAAAGGAGGAGTAATGGTATGGGGGCCATTTCATACTATGGTGCCTTTGAGTTGGTTTTTGTGTCTCACAAAATGACAGGAATGTCTTATAAAGCTCTTTTGCAAACAGCTTTTCCAGCCATAAGAGAGCTTTTTGGACCAATCCAGTGGATCTTACAACAAGATAATGCTCCGATCCACAACGCGCACGTTGTAAAAGCATTTCTCGCTAGTGAAAATGTGGAATTGTTGCCGTGGCCACCATACTCACCTGATCTAAACATTATTGAAAACCTTTGGGGATGGCTGACCCGTCAAATTTATGAAGGAGGCAAGCAGTATGAAAGCTGTGAGGAGCTTATTGCAGCAATTAAAGAAGCCTGGTCTAAGATTTCATTAGACTATTTAAAAATATTGTATGAATCGCTTAAAAGTAGAATTTTTGATGTCATTTCAAGTCGCGGAGGTTGTATAAAGTATTGAAATTGTGCAAAATAATTAAAATAGTAATAAAAAAGCAAAAAAAATGATGGCAATCGATCAACTTCTTTTTTTTTCAAACTTTTAACAGGTGCGTCTAACTAAGTGAACCGATTTTTTGAGCTTTTTTTTGCACTAGTGGGAAGAAAGAGATCAAAACAACGTTTAAGTGTCTCTCACTAATCTTGAATTTAGTTTTTTTTTCGAAGAAAATTTAATAACCTTTCCAATAAATGCATTGTTTGGTAGTTCATGAAAAAAAACAAACAGAAAAACTGCAATTTATTGAGAGAAAAATGGTGCGGCTAACCATGTGAACCGCACTTTATGTTAAGCTCCAACAGAGTAGAATTTAATGCTTCCAAAACGCAATGCTTTCTTCTGTAGTTAAAGCGAAACAAGGGTATTCAAATCCCCTTGAGTCCGTGTAAATTATAAATTATAAAAAAAAAACACTACCAGAAGACGTATTTCCACCAATCGGAAATCAAGAGTAGATTCAATAAACATGTACAAAAATCATCTCAGGGAGCTTCTTGAGCGTTTTGGGTTCGCTTCATCTGATAAGAATTAATTATAACACTACTATTTTCGATACAATATCTAACACTTTGTTTATATATTACAGTTTTGTTTTCCTTTGGGTATCTTTACGTATGTAGTAAGTGGATTATTTGTTTGACAGATGTTTAAATATATTAAATATTTTTTGTTAATTGATAAAATTCTCTAAATTTTTATCTTCAATAACGTAGTTGCTAAAATTTCGTTATCAAACACTTTTTAATTCTAAATTCTATATTTTTTTATGCATAACGGAAAACGGATGATCCAATAAACTTACATTAAGCTGCAATGCTGATTTCTTTCTCTCCGTATCGGGTTTTCCTTTACTTTCGCTTAAGGCTGTATCAACATGCACATTGACTGAATCACAATTTTCCGAGGCAATCGCGGAAACGCTAGGAGCTATACAATGTTTCTTAGATATTTCCTTCAAATCTTCTTCATTTAGCTTATTACACCGTTTTCGGGGGGTATTTGACATCTCTGTTGAAGTTATATTTGAAATTAAATTTGTTGTATGATCTGACTTCAGTTGGCGTTCCTGATATTTTTGCAAATTTATCAGTTTTTCCTCTATTTCAGGATTAAGATTTTCTTGTCTAAGTGCATTTTTAATAGCTAAAATGAAATAAATAAACATACAGTGTTATATTATTTGTTCGTATAATATTAAACATTTTTTTTTTAATATTGTTCTCGCATAATAGAGAGCGGAATTAAATTTACTTTGCATCATATTCAACACATTTGGATCGACGCAAGGCATATTCTACATGTTTCTTTTTGGAGCCAAGGTACAAAATAGCAATGAAAACATAAATATGTCGATAAAAGTGTCGCTCAAGGTTTCCAATATTTTCACTAAAAGGTGTTAGTCAACATTTTAAGAATCCAACAATTACTTAAGTATTGGCGTCCATTCTTACAAACAATCTTACAATTTCAAACAGAAATGATAGCTCATAGCATACTATCCATAGAAAGCAATGAACTGAGCAATACATGGAAATACATTTTTCATAGAATACTATTTGAAGTCTCTACAAGCAATTGCCATAGAATGCCCCATTACATTCTATGAAATATTTCTCGTGGAGACCCCGGGTTAGGAACAATTTCCGAAACAAAACGCTTTTACACCTGCTCAAATTTGATATTCCTCTTTTATTCTGCTTCACACACTGCGACTTTTTTCTCAAGCGTCTATCTCTATGTGCAAAAGCAGACGTAGCGAAACCGACTCTACAAGCAACGCAATTATATGAAGCAACATAACGATAAAAAGAAGCAAGCTCTTACTGGCATGACTGTTCGACAACTGCGATGAGTGTGAATTTGACTTTGCGTATGTTTTCTCTTCTACATTAATGAATTCTGCGATTGTCGTATATCTGCCACTTTTCAGTGAACTGCCGCCCGGTATGACATTTGTATGCAAATGCCAGGTACTTTCATGAGTGCAGTAAGAACCCACCGCCACTTAAAAGTTATACATACACCCATAAAACTAACACCATTTAAGTTTAATACCCTCTAATCGAAACCCCGGATCAGTCGTTCGCTCAATAATTGTACCCTTCGCAATCATTTGAACTATGCATAACTTAATTAATTACTTTATGTTCTAATATGTCCTGCTAATAAATGCACTGATGAGCATTTGAATGCATTATGATATGCTGTGGCAAATCTTTGCTTGTAGATGCTGCTTGTAATAGTCATGTTTGAAGATAATTTCCTTCAAATGTTGCCCATGACTAACTCTTAAAGGGTATTTCTGTGGATCCAATATCCGACCACTCTTTCAAGCATATCAGTAAAACAAGTTTTATTGGCTTCCAAGGCTTCGAACGTTTCAGGTTTATTGACGTAAACAAGAGACTTTTGATTCCTTAGCTATATGGTATGTAGCGCCATCTTGTTGAAAACACAAGTTACACAAATATCTTGAATTTTAAAACGTTAACCAATTCTTGAACGATCTGTATTTTTAAAATACGCTACAGCGTTTGTTAAGGACTCTAGGCAGTCTGGTTGTAAAATGAATGCCCAATAGTGTACGATTATGACATGACCAAAATGTGGTCGAGAACTCCATAACGATTTTTAAGAGAGTACCTGTTTTTAGAAATAAGTTTTCTATAATTAGAAAGCGTTGTTCCGGCTTTCAAAGTCTTTTCATGATGAAATGGTAATGCATACTGAACACAAACGGCATATAGACAAGCTATTTAGCATTTGGTATGAGCAAAAAATAACCTAAAAAATATCGCTATTGAAAAATATACCTCCTTTTGGATCACACGTTACAATAAGGAAAGTAAAATTTAGCTTCAACTCAAAGAAAATCACAAATCGAAATAAAAAATACAGTCGTTAAATTAGAAAAATACATGCATCTGCTAGGTATCACAATTGGGTCAGATGTATAATTTAAAAAAAATCTAACATAAAAAAAAATGTTGCTTAGCTTATAGATGTTTTACGCCATCCTAGCGTCTACTTTTCTATAAAGCGCATGTACCGCCTGATCTTCACTTCTAATGTTTGGAGTTCGTCCCCAAAACATACAAAGTCTTGTAGAAAATCTGTTTCTTCATCAGTTATTACAGGAACTCATCCCTAGACTTGTTACATTTTAACGACCAACAATATACGGAATTGCAACTCATAGGCATATAACAACGACATGAACAAGGAGGTACCAAAATATGTTACAAAGGAACAATTTTATTATCAAATTTATTAATTCATTTATTATTATCAACTTTATTTATTTATTTTTTATTATCAAATTTAAAGGCAATTGTATATTTCCAAAAATAATTGTTGTGTCTTTGCAATTTAGACTAGTTGCAAATATGATGATTTCGTTTAATGAATAAAAAAATCAAATGGTGAGCAAACTGCCTTTTATAAAGATTGACTTTTGATAGATTAAGTAAATTATCGCATCCTTCTTGGCATGGAAAAAGGAATTACCCCAAACAAATATTATAGGTATTACAACTTCATAAAGTAAAAAAAAAAGTCAATTACAAAAAAAAACCCTTTAAGTGGACAAGGCCTATTGGGGATTCCACTTTAATAACGAGTGGTGGGTGCACGACTGGGTTCTACGCAACTAGAATTTGACAATTCGCATAGTTTGGTCAAAATAAAAAACTGGTATGCCGTTTTGTTGGAACTAATATGCTTATATCGTATACAATGTTTACTCAAATGGATAAAAGTAAAAAAAGGCCTAGAATACTCACCAAAAAAAATCTGTATTCGAAGTTTGAAGAAAATCGATCAAGTTTAGAATCAATCAAAATGACACTCGATGCAAAATTTAAATGGAAGTCGCATGTAATTAGAAATGAGAATAACTAATAAATACAGAGAACTGTACTGGTTACTCGGAAAATATTCGAAGCTTAACCTTGATAACAAGCTGCTATTATACAAGCAAGTGCTAAAGCCGGTCTGGACATATGGTATACAACTATGGGGTTGTACCAGTGAAATGAATCTAAATATTTTACAAACTTTTGAAAACAAAATGTTGTGGTATATAAGAAATGAAGATATACGCAGAGATCTGGGTATTCCCGCGGTTAAAGATGAAACGAAAAATTTTGCACGCAAACATAAATAACGTTCATTGGGACACGTTAACACAACGGTCCTCCGAATTCTTGACGAAACAAATTTATTGCGGCGTCTTCAAAGAACTAAGCCCTTATATTTGGACCGATAATAACAAACCGCGTTACTAATTGCGGAGAGAACAGGAACTCTCGCAGGGAAGTTGCCTGACAAACATTCATTACTCGTGATAACAAAATTGCAAGATAAGTCGCATACCTAGTTGCAATAAAAATACAAAAAGGGTGGTGGTTTAGTGGACTACTTTGGGCACGTGCTCATCGTGTCATTTGAGATTTCCACCACCCACGAAAAAAAAAATCAAAATCTCGAGGTCGAATTCGTTCATGAAAACGATATCTTTTCTTTGTAAAAGAAAGTTAAAACACTAATTGTGTTACCTCATTATAATTCGAAGCCCTTAGCCCAACGGATAATTAGTTAAAAATTACAGATAAATTACAAACGATTATTAAAACTGGATGCGTTTAACATGTCTATGTGTAAACCCTAAAAGACTAAAAGTTTATGTTGAAGTATATATATATATATATATATATATATATATATATTTTTTTTTTTTTTTTTAATGAAAATAGGCTGATTTAACCACTTTTCATCAGTATTGTAATTACCTAATTGCATATTAATGAATATTAATATTAATAATGAACTGACGTTCGTATCTGCACCTTAACTGCTACAAAGCAGATATTACTGCCATCCAGGATATACGATCGGATGTGCCGGGCAAAAAGATGATGAAAAACTTTTACATCTACTACGGACCGTGTTATAGCGAGCAGAAACAGCGATTATTCGGATGCGGATTTGTTATAAGTGACAGACTCAGGCAAGAAGTCTTATGTTTCCAAGACATTAGCGAACGCATTGTAACTATCCGCATCAAGGCCACATTCGCCAACATAACCCTTATATGCGCTCACGCCCCAACGGAGGAAAAATATGATATAGCTAAGGATTGATTCTAAGAGCTCCTTGACAAAATCTATGAACGACTACCGAAGTACGATGTAGAATCGTGCTGAAAGATTTTAACGCAAAGGTAGGAAGAGAAGACATCTTTAGCAGTATTGTCGGAAAACATAGTCTACATGACAACACCTCAGGTAACGGACGTAGGCTAATTGACTTCACTACGGAACGAAATGCCACTACAGCCTGCACACTGCTATAAGGGATATTTATAAGGGGACAAGGCGGTCTCCAGATCAACGAACGGTCAACCAAATTGATCACATTGCGATAGACAAGAGGCACACATCCAGTATTTTGGATGGCCGAACATTCCGAGGAGCTAACATAGACTCGGACCAAAACCTTGAAATGTCGAAGAACAATGGCATCAATGTCAAGGTTAAGCTGCAGGTAAATACGAGTACTGCCGTTGAGCTCTATGAAGGGATGAACACCGGCTTTTCAGAAAGAAGAAATTAGGGTAAGAAAATCGAACGATCGAGGATAAAGAGAGGTGCCACACCAGGAACATTGTTTGCAAGTTTTACCAAAGTATAAAACGTCAAAGCCTACGTGACTGTTATACGGCGATGACGAACAACATTTCGCTGTCAGGCAGAACGAATTATTCAATATTGGCAACAAAAGCGAAAACTGCCAACTTCCCGATCTGAGTAAAGTGAGGATAGCAATATCTAAACTCAAGGTTAATAAGGCTCCCGGAAATGACCAATCTGGTCGGAAGAAAGTATGCCTGAAGAACGGAATCTCAGCAATATTTGCCCGATCCACAAAAACGGAGACCCTCTAAACTGCGCTAACTACAGAGGCATAAGTCTCCTTAACATCGCCTACAAGACCTATCTGCCGTAATATGTGAGCGCCTGAAACTGTTTACCAACAACCTGATCGGACCTTATCAGTGTGGTTTTAGGCCAGGAAAATCCACAACCGATCAAATTTTCACATTGCGGCAGATCCTGTAAAAAAAAACCAAGAAGTCCAAATCGATACACACCACCTATTCATCGATTTCAAAGCCTCATACGACAGCATTTATAGACGCGAACTATACAGAGCCATGTCTAGTTTTTTCTAGAGAACTCTCGCTGCTCCATCAGGGTCGGAAACGACCTAGCCGATACATTCGATGCCAGATAAGGATTTAGGTAAGGCGACGCGCTGTTACAATTTTATTCTTGAGAGACGTGTGCAAAAACTTCCGAGCCAACACCAGTAAAGAAATGCAATTTCCTGAAAATCGGCACAACTACTAGCATACGCCGACGATATTGACATCATTGGTAGGACTCCACGTAATGTCATAGCCAAATTTGCTAGTATAGAGAAGGAAGCTACAAAAATGGGTTTAGCGGCAAATGAGGGCAAGACTAAGTATATGATGTCAACACGAAAGGACACACAACATCGACGAATCGGACAGAACGTCACCATTGACAGATATAACTTTGATGTAGTACGGGACTTTGTCTATTTCGCTATTAACTCTGACAACAACATCACGTCAGATATTAAAGAACAATTACTCTTGCCAACGGCTGCTTCTTTGGGCTAAGAAGGCAATTCGGTAGTAAAGCCCTCACTCGAACTACTAAGGAGATCCTATATAAGACCCTGATCATCCCAGTCATGCTCTACGGCGCTGAAGCATGGACCGTCCTAAAAGCGGATGAAGAAATCTTTGGTCGATTTGAGAGGAAAATTCTTCGGCGCCGTTTGCGTTGACCGGATATGGAGACGAAGATTCAACTCAGAAATGCCCCTGGTCCAAAAATTCCGCAGTATACGTTTAAGATGGCTAGGGCATGTAGAACGAATGCCAGCCAGACGTCGGACTTAAGTTTTCGTTATATTTTTATTTTCAACGGAATAGATACAAATAAAAAAAAATTAAAATTCAGTCATCGGAAGTATACAGAAAAAGCTTTTTGTATAGTAGCGTCATTTTGCTATCGCTACTATATTTTCTTCAATACATGCTGATTAGTTTATTTGGTTGGAAGCGTATTATCGAATAATGAAAGTCGCGTTTAAAATTGTTCGGTGTCGATAGTTTTTACAATTATATTATTTATGTGCACCAAACGCGTTCCTCATAAATCGCTGCATTTGGTATGCCGATTTAGTCACTTGTAAGCTCTGTGCCTGGGTATGCCTTTTTTATACTGGCTACCCACTTGTAATACTAAATGCAAATATATGAGAAGTCTACAATTCCTTTTTATTTGACAAAATATTTGCGGCCGCGGTCGAATCAATAAAAGATCATGTGTACTTGTTCTGGAGTCAAGAACAAAGAGCTTATATACCAAATTCTATTTTATAAGCTCAAAAT
This sequence comes from Rhingia rostrata, assembly GCA_949824845.1. Taxonomy (NCBI): domain Eukaryota; kingdom Metazoa; phylum Arthropoda; class Insecta; order Diptera; family Syrphidae; genus Rhingia; species Rhingia rostrata. The sequence continues at coordinate 73,667,181 of OX463757.1, read as the reverse complement.
GTTGGTCCCAAAAGACAGTGACGGAAAGAGATGGCTAGATCGACTCGCATTGTTATTCTGCGTCGATCGATACACTTTAAGGTATACATGTATCAATACTAATATATTCCTATGGGACAGGGTATAAAAATTCCATGACAAGTGGACATGCTTTAAAAATAACGAATATTTTGTAACGACTTCAATAATATATGTATTTAAAACGACAAAACTGTTTACAAGAATTAATATATATACAATATGAATATTTTGCATGAATACATTTATAATTTAAGATGGTCAACAAAAATATTTCATATTTTAGGAAAAATAGTTTCAAGTAAGGTGTAAGTACTTGTGTTTGTAAAAGTTACTTAAAAGCTTGCTAATTAATAAGTTATTTCAAATCGAGCACACAAGAAACAAATACAGTACCAATCGTACAACAACCACAAAAACAGATAACTAGTTCATACATGCACCAATTTTTTTTAACTATTCGGTGGAAGAACCAATGATATTGGCTATGAAAGAAACACTTTTTTCTTATACAAAAAAGTGCATATAATATGCTCAAAGGTCACGAAAAATAAAACTTTTATAAATGTATCGTGACTCGACATTTTATTTTGTAGTTAAATTAAAATAAAAAAATCTAAATCTTACTTTGATGGATATAGTCAGGAGTGATGACAAACGTTGGATTTTCGAGGTTCATACTTGATACAAGTTTGTTTACATCTGTTAGTTGTACTTTGTTTTGTTCTGTTTTATCTGTAAATATTTCTGTTTTCTTTTCATTACTATCAAAGGACTTTATAGTGAATCCTTCATTCGAATCGCTCTCTTGGGAATCAGTTCGAAAATCCTGTAAAAAAATGAAAGTTTAGTTTAGTTGAATACTACTGACAACTATTTACAAAAATACATTTATTACAAATATTTCAGATGACAGTATAATTAAGTTTGTTATACAAGTCTCTTTAAAAGCAAACTGACAATTTTCATAATCCTTATATTTATTTTAAAGATTAATTTTTTTTCACAACATAAAATCACATACGAGAATGCTACAATCCGCGGTGTGAATGGCTTGATACCCTATCCCACCTCATCCTTAACATTAACGCGTATAGTATATGCTATGGGGAAGGGTAAGCTCCACGAAAATGTCGACGTAGGTTAAATTTATCTATAGAGGAAATGTACATAGTACGATTATTATATATATATTCCTTAAAGATATTACCAAAAATCGATTGAACTTTCTCTTAAGAGAAGGCTATTGTTTTCGTAACATTTTTGACCTCGAGATTATACTTGATTCTAACATTACGATGATAGGGGGAACCAAAAGAGTGTCTTGGAATACCGTTCGTCTGGTCTCACCAGCCTAAAGGGCTTAACCGATTTTCTTCAAACTTCGTACCCACTTTTTTTTTCACAACTCTCCATTTTTTTTTTCACCTTTAGCCATTACATTACCGGAACCTGCTAAATACAAATTATACATATATATAATTATATAATATATATAATTTTTTTTCGGAAACTGCTCGAGTGTTTTTGATTAAACTTTTTATTTATTATAAGCATATAAGTTCCAATAAAACTGCGTAGTCATTTTTTTCGAGAAAATCCATATAAATGATTTTTGCATATAGGCCATATTAAGAAAATTGTCAATTTATCGCAAACTATTTTGTCAAATTGAATGAAAATTAATTTATTTACTACTAAAACTGTTTGCAACAATTACACAAATTTTTTTTTTTTTTTTTTTAAATAGTGGGGGGTGCACGGCAACTTTCAATTTAACAAGGAGTACGGCGGTAGATCAAATGAGATTTGACGATTTTCACAATTTGGCCAAATTATACAATAATTCATTCAATTTGAATACTGTGATGCTAAAAAGGATAATTATAAAAATTGTCATATCGTTTTTATACGAACGTTTATCCACAATTTGAGGGAATTGGTATACATGTGAATAACGATTTTACGTTATTGGCCAAAACTGAAAAAAACATGATGAGAATTATTTGGCCAAAGCTAATTATGAGGAATTTTTACAATCCTAAACAAAACAAAACCGACGGATGGAGTTAAAAAAATGGTTTCCGCTTTTATTGTAATGTTAGAATCAATCAAAATCATAAGTTCAAATTTTTTTACGAAAACAGTACCATTCTTTTTGTGAAAAAAAGTTACAAATGCCCTAAAGCTGTGAAAAAAACACTTGGATACAGTTGGAAGAAAATCGGTCAAACCGTCGGTCCGGACGGTTTTCTGAAAAAAAACCTTTTTGGGTTACCCTATCATCGTAATGTTAGAATCGATCAATATATCGAGGTCGAAATTTTTTCAGATACCTATCTCTTTGTAAGAGATAGTTAAAAACATACAAGGTTATAAATCTACTGTACGAATACCCAATCCCATTCCAATCTTAAATTAAACATCTTCAAAAAGTCGGCTTAAACGGAATGGGAATGAAATATAGAAAATGACATTGTCACCACCTCATGTTCAAAAAGTTTATCTTATACACACTGGTAGTATCAATTCTATAGTCTACGGATGTACCACCTTTATGTCATTAAATACCAGGCGAGCAGCATGGTTTTTCCATTGGATTGGTTTTACAAATTTATTATCTGTAGACGAAATGTTCGTAGTACTATTAGAACTCCATGCTTTTCTCAAAATAGCACTCATCATTTGAAATTACTCTATTTTTATTATTTACCGAATTTGAAATTACCCTATTTTTGTTGTTTTCATTATGTGCCGAATTATTGTACAACAGGAGTGCAGTATTACTTTACGACTCTTATCGTTTTTTTTTCAATTATTTTATTTATTTCACTCATTGACAGCCTCGACGACTTGAAGCTTAAATTTTCGATATCTCCTGTACCGAAAATACTTGAGCTGAAAAAAAAAAATAGTTTTCATACGCCTTCAATGGTTGAAGATAAAATGGAGTACACTTTTCATCGAAAATAAAAGGAAATGGCAGAAACCATATAATTTGCTCGGCACATGGTTTCTTTGCCAGTGAGAAAAATATCATACAAAAAAACAAGATCAATTTTGTTAAGCTTATTGGGAGTGTTCTTACCTGATGACCGACCAGAGCAGAGTACTTGCACATTATTTTCTCAAAAGATACCACAGTGTCTCTCTCTCTGACCCATTTCTATCCGACGTCCGTTGAGGCTACAAAGTATTTGCCGTTAGCTGAACAAATTATCAATAGGAGAAATTAAAACCCAGAAGTATTCTGAAACAGATTTGATACAATTTGCCCCGCTTCATGTAGCCAATAATAAAGTTGTCGCTCTTAGGCCCAATACACACGGAGCAACTGAAAACAAACTGATTAGCGATGTGGATTGGCAGCTAGTTTGCTTTGAGTCGTAACCTGTGTAATCGAATGGGAGAACGCTCACGACACGCTACTGGTTGCAAACTAGTTTTCGATGACCGGTTTGTACCCAGCTGTTGATTTGCATGTCGGGTTGCCTATTGATTTCAGTTTCTAATTTGTCGTTGATGAGCGAACAACACAACAACAATGCAACAAGTTACTGGTGTAGGGGGTTGAGAGACGTCCTATTTTGTACCATTATCCGAAAAAAAAAGTTGTGAAAATTGTTTTCAAGGTACGGGTGTACCCAAAACCTTCTCACTATTCTTTTGCTCCTTCTGAGATAGTAATACAATATGATAGTTTCATCATCGCTCAAGTCTTCGCAAACCATTTAACACCCGTTATTCATGACGAAACTGTACTAGAGATTTTGAATCGTGATGAGTTTTCTCGTGTGTGGAGTCAAGTTACGTTGAGTTTGTAAATGGTTTGTTGGCATCTGGTTTAGTTTTTTTCAGTTGCACCGTGTGTATTGAGCCATACAGGAAATCGTAAACGTGATACCAACTAATCATCGGCTAATCTGATACCTACGCTCTAATCATAGAAGGAATACTTATCCTACTACTGTTCATAAAATACCGTAATTTTAAAATTGATAATTTTGTTTACAATTAAATCGATTTTTATCTCACGCTAAAAACCAAGCACTTCTACCGAAGATGGTACGATTCAATTGGTTTCATCAAATCTCGTCACACATTTAGTATAAATTGTGTAGACCGGATGTTTATATCTACTTAGGATAACTTACTGTACGTATATATACTCTGTGGTATATTAAGTCGAAAAGTCGAGTTAACTTTATTATGCGTATTGATTGTTGGTAGAGTTTCTATAAATCTGTACATTATAAGCTAACCAGGAAACTAACTAATGCCGACATTTGCGTTCTATTGTTAGTAACGCCGAATGAGTTTAAAGCACGTAGGGCTATATTACTTCCGAAAAAGTTAAAAAAAGCAAAAACGAAAACAGTTTTTCTAAACTCCAAGCATATATCTTACGACATATTTTCAATGACAGCTGAACCAACAGTATAATCAACTCAAAACACATTAATCATGAGTTTTCAGGATATAGAAGTGATAGCCATATAAATGGCTTAAGAACGTTTGCTGGAGGACTGCGGAAGTACACATAGCTTAGAAAAAAAGGGTTTCCTTTCCCTCTCAATATAGAAATAAACTGTGTTAAAATCTGTCGTATCGTTTCTTTGTATTTTGACTTATGAATAGCTTCGTGAATATTTTACTTAACTTATCCTGAAATGACAGTGCTATCCTGTTGCTTAGTGATTTGAATCTGCCACATGTAAAGCTGGCATTCTAGAAAAGATCCTTATTTTATAAAAACAGAAGTATTTGCACAACTGGAGGTGTCGTTACAAGACACCATTTGTCATTTGAATTACAGCAAACAAGCTGTATAAGAAACCACCATATTCTAATTACCGATTATTTCGTTCTTTTCTTCTGACTTTGTTAGTAATGTATTAGAATATAGACCAGCATTATTAAGGATGGTTGGGTGTTGTAGAACGAGGGAAGACTCAGATTGGCTTTAACTTGGCAATGCCCAGTGGTTGTAACTCTGACTACAGTTTTTAAAGTTTTCCAAGTGGTAACCAGCGGGTACTGGTTCCATCCAACCGGATTTGACTTGCTAATCGATAAGCGCGAGTGTTGATAACACGACGAAAAACCGCAACACTATAAACAGCCAGGTCAGAATGGCACGAAATGAATACCCGTCCTGCTGCCCCAGGCGAACCTAGACAAGCTGCTGCGACATATTCGGACAACAGGTTGTCTAGGAATTTCAAGGTTTAGTCAAGAGAGATGGTGGCGGATAAACCAAAAGGCCAACGGAAGCGCTAAGTCCCGTAGTGATGGCCCCGTGTCCTAGGGGTATCTAATGAATTGGAACTGGCGCTCCAGTTTGGGGGTTGTGCTTTGGGTTAACTACCTAACCATCGAAAAAAATGTATGTTACGAAGCAACCAATAGCTTCGGAAAGGACTGATTTTATTGTTGACGACACGGCTAAACGAAAAGGTCAACGACATTCGTATCTGCACCTTGAATGTGAGAACATTAAACAGGAGAGGTGCAAGCGAACAAATAGCGGAAGCCCTAAACTGCTACAAAGCAGACATGGCCGAGCAAAAAGAGGATGAAAAACCGTGACATCTAATACGGACCGTGTTATAGTGAGCAGAAACAGTGACTATTTGGGTGCGGATTTGTTATAAGTGCCAGACTTAGGAAAGAAGTCTTATGTTTCCAAGACATTAGCGAACGCATTGTAACTATCCGCATCCATGCCAAATTCGCCAACATAAGCCTTATATGCGCTTACGCCCCAACGGAGGAAAAAGATGATATAGCTAAGGTTTGCTTCTATGAGCTCCTTGACAAAACCTATGAGCGACTACCGAAGTACGTTGTTAAAATCGTGCTGGAAGAATTTAACGCAAAGGTAGGAAGAGTAGCCTACACGACAGCACGTATGGTAACGGACTTAGGGTAATGGACTTCGAACGAAATGCAACTATAGCCAGCATACGGTTTCCCCTCACCCCGATATTCATAAGGGGACATGTCGGTCTCCAGATTAACGAAAGGTCAACCAAATTGATCACATACCAATAGACAAGAGGCACGCATCCAGTATTTTGGATTCCGAGGAGCAAACATAGACTCGGACCACTACCTAGTTGCAGCAAAGGTTAGAATGCGGATATCCACCACGCCACAACAATCCAGAAATACTGTGTAAACATTTAATGTCGAAACACTGCAATCGCAAGAGACCGCCAAGACATTCGCGCATTGCTTATCCCTAAACTTCTCGATTAACACCATACCACCAGCATCGAATGTCGAAGAACAATGGCAACGATCCCAACAAGCCATTAGATCAGCCGCAACTGATGTGCTAGGTTTCTCGCACCCAACAGCAAGAAACCCCTGCCCTGGTTTGATTAGGAATGCCGACAGATGCTCGCAGCCAAGAACGAGGCCTACAAGGCTAAGCTGCAGGTGAAGACGAGAGCTGCCGTTGAGCTCTATAGGTAGAGAAGAAGGGAAGAACACCGGCTTTTCAAAAAGAAGAAAAAAGAGCAAAAAAAACGCGCGATCGAGGATGTAGAGAGGTGCCACTCCAGGAACGATGTTCGCAAGTTTTACCAAAGTGTAAAACGTTAAAGCCAAGGATACAAGGCGCGAAAAGAATCCTGTCGATTTGAACAAGGAAATATCGTAGGTGAGGCATAGTCGATGCTGAGGATATGGAAGAACCACTTCTGCAGACTGTTAAACGCCGATGACGAACAACATTCCGCTGTCAGGCAGAACGAACCATTCAATATTGGCAACGACAACGAAAACTGCCAACCACCCGACCTGAGTGAAGTGAGGATAGCCATATCTAAACTGAAGCTTAATAAGGCTGCCGGAAATGACGGCCTTCCCGCCGAGTTTTAACAAGCCGGCGGAGATGACTTGGTAAGTAACATCCACCAACTCATAAGCCGAATCTGGTTGGTTTGCCCGATCCACAAAATAGGAGACCCTCTAAACTGCGCCAAATACAGAGGCATAAGTCTCCTCAACATCGCCTACAAGAATCTATCTGCCGTAATATGTGAACCCCTGAAACCGTTTACCAACAACCTGATCGGCCCTTATCAGTGTGGTTTTAGGCCAGGAAAGTCCACAACCAATCAAATCTTCACACTTCGGCAGATCCTGGAAAAAAACCCAAAAAGTATAAATCGATATCCACCACCTATTCATCGATTTCAAAGCCTCATACGACAACATTTATAGACGCGAACTATACAGAGCCGTGTCTAGTTTTGGTATAACGCCCAAACTCGTCCGTTTGTGTAGGATGACGATGGAGAATTCTCGCTGCTCCATCATGGTCGGAAACGAACTCACCGACTCATTCGATTCCAAAAAAAAGAATTTGGGCAAGGCGATGCGCTGTCCTGTGACTTCTTCAATCTGATTCTTGAGAGGATTGTGCAAAACTCACGAGCCAACACCAGAGGCTGTACAACTACTAGCATACGCCGACAATATTGACATCATTGGTAGGACCCTATGACATCAGGCACGTTTGCTAGTATAGAGAAGGAAGCGGCAAAAATGGGTTTAGCAGTAAATGAGGCAAGACGAAGTATATCTGTTAACACGAAAGGACACGCAACATCGACGAATTGGACAGAACGTCACCATTGCCAGGTATAGATTTGAGGTAGTACGAGACTTTATCTATCTCGGCTCCGTTGTTAATTCTGACAACATCTCGTCAGAAATTAAACGAAGAATTATTCTTGCCAACCGCTTTTTCTTCGGGCTAAAGCTCTCACTCGAACTACTTAGGAGATCTTATATAACGCGACCATTGACGCACTACACAGACAAAAAAGCGAACTTCTGACAAGACTTAAACTCTTGTACAGACGACTGACAACCCCACGCGCCCCGGAGATTAGTACACTGAAGGCGTCGCTCAAAAACATCAAACAATTGATCAAGGAGAAGTATCGGTTGTCCATTAATTTGTTTTAGAATAACAGAATTCGGGCCGTAAATTCCAGCGACCCAAGTATGTTTTTACAAATTAATAAGATCTTTAGGAGGAAAGGTGATAACGACCTTCCGTGTAATAAGCTCGAAGGAACAACTGACAATACCAACATACTTTTGACAGCAGGAATTGATCAGGGGGAAGCCGTCTTAGACGACGATTTTTATGTTATTGAAGATCCTCAAGAGAAAGTGGAGGCAGTGGGGGCTGTCTTTCAGGAAGTGTATAAGGTGAATGATAGCATTCGCCCGAACCGCGTCCTGGAAAACAATGCCCTGCTCCATCATTTCTATCTCCGAAACGGCATAACGCAATGGCGATCTGAGAACCGTGGTTTCACCCGGTTTGATGAAGAAAACTTGGCAAACGCCATAGTCGCCGAGCGAAGTGGGTCTAGTCCCCTGTTAATCTCGAAGGTGGAATTCCAGATCATCTTCGATTCCATAAAGAAAAAGAAGTCAGCGGGAGTCGATGGTGTATCCAACATTGTACAGCGACACTTACCCCCTGAAGCTGTGGACATTTACGCCACGCTGTTCAACAACGCGCTGAGTAATGCATATTATCCAGTGCGTTGGAAGATAGCGGTGGAAAGGACAACTAAAATCCGGCAAATTTCCGGTCGATAAGTTTCCTTCTGAGTATCAGCAAGGTTTTCGAAGAGATTCTCAATATATATATAGATATATATTATGTACATAAAAAAAAACGCTTGCTGTGGCTGTTCTAGTTTTTAAAAAGTTATTTTTAGGTAGCTTTACGTAGTTTAAGTTAGTCGATAAGTAGTTTTAATTAGCATGTAAGTTCAAATAAAATAAAATAAAAAAAGACAAGAAACCAAGTTTTTTTCAAAAATGTTTCTTGGTAACCATTATTATAACTATGGATTTACTAATTAGATAATAGGCCGAAAGGCCTTAGGATTAAGTTGTTATCATTTAATTTAGGGCGCCCGCATAGGGCCAGTAAGTTATTTAAGTAGTTGATAAGCAAGCTAGTTTTTTAATGAATTTTTGTCTGGCATGTAAGTTAGTTTTAAGATAAAGTAAAATAAAAATGAATTAAAAAAAAAAAACAAAAAAGATTTTATATAAGACCCTGATCATCCCAGTCCTGCTCTACGGTGCTGTATGGACCGTCTCAAAAGCGGATGAAGAAATCCTTGGTCGATTTGTTGACGGGCTTTGGAGACGAAGATTCAACCAAGAACTATACGAGCTGTACAGCGACATGCCAAAATAAAAGAAATAAATTTATGGCGCAACAGGCTCGTTAGTATTCAGGGCCTAGCTTTCTTCTGATAACCATTCATGTGTGCGTGTGTACTTCTTAGCACGATGGCGGGACCTCCTGTTGTATACCGACTCCGAACGGGTAAGTTGAGATAAGCTTTTCATGACAATTGATTCTACTTGGATGATTTGTCAGATCATCACGAGAGGATTGGACGTATAAGATAGCTAGGACATGTAGGACGAATGTACACCAACACTCCGGCTAGCAAAGTTTTCGATACCCAGCCAGACGTCGCGGTCGGACGCAGTAGAGGAAGACCTCTACTTGGCGCACACAAGTAGAAACCGACCTCAAGCAACTTGGAGTGCGCAGCTGGAGGCAGTTAGCTAAGGACCGTGCTAATTGGAGCGGCATGTTGGTTGAGGCCCAGGTTCATTCCGGACTGTAGCGCCACTTAAGTAACACCCAACCACCATCAATTTTCGATTAATCCCAACAAATAATCTAACGTTTCAATGCGCATTCTGGTAAAATTAATAAAATGTTTAGGATAAGTTCTAACCCAGCTATTACGTTTATTTACACATCCTAAGCATTTCGGTTTAGATTAGATTATATCGATTGGGACTCTTTTGATCTAGATCACTTTTTTTTATTTAGATCAATTTTTTCGTTTTTGATTGGGAAAATAAAAACACTTTTTTATCTAGATCACTTTTGAAAAGTATCGATTTCAAGTGAGAATTACACCAACATGCACCAAAAACAAAAACATGTGACAGCTGACAGCTGACTTACGTCGGTTTGAAGTTTGCATTTCGCAGTTTGGTTTGTTTTATTGAATTTTTTTTAATATAATAATGTTTTTTAATGAAAAATTTAATCAACATTAAATAAATTGTTGGAATATTCTTCCTCATCTACATCATTACTTATTCACTGTTTACAACAATGTAATCATTTACATTTTTCTCATCCATTTTCATAAGTTCGTTCTTTCACAGCAGGAAGATAAACAATGAGCTGCTAAGTGGCACACTTATACACACACAAAACAGATCAATCTCTTTTATGTTCTATTGGGACGAGTAAAAATCTGAAATCTGAGAGTAAATCTGAAAATCCCAATCGAAAACGCTATAAGATTGGCACATTTTCATTGTCTGAGTCCGACCACATGTTAAACAACACTAACAGCAAGTTGTTTTATTTCAACGCTCACAAAACGAAACAAGAAAACAAAACGTTTTGTTTTGTTATTCCTGAAAATCATTCCTAAAATGCTCAAGTCCAGCATTTTATAAATTATTTTTTTGCTGAACTCCCCAACAAATGTGTCGAGAACAAACTCGCGTCAAATAAATGTAAATGCTCCCTTTTTCTGACATTTAGAATGTGTACTTTTACCAATATTCGAAGTCAGTTTAGAATATGAGGAATAGCGAAAATAATTCCCGGGAATATATCATTCAGCTTCAGAGAAAAGGGAAATATGAATAAACTCCCAAAAAAGTTTTCATTTAGAATTGGCCTGTATATGTCCTTAATTTGTTGTAATGAATTCTCTGCGATGTCTAATAGATTAAATAACGAATATTTTTTGAAAATGAAGTGCTATCTTTAAAGGGATAATAACCGCTTTTGGGGTTTGACAATTTAAAGAGAAAAACAAAATAAAAATATGAGAAGGCTACAATCCACTGTGTGGATCGTTTTATACCCACTGTGTGGACCGTTTTATACCCTATCCCATCCCATTCTTAAAGAAATATCCTCAAAATGTCGGCTTTTGGCGATGAAACATAGAAAATGTCATTGTCAGAACATATTGTTCAGACAGTTCATCGAAATCATTTAAGGTTTGAAATGAAATGGTTTTTATATGACAACGCCTCCAAAAAATGATATATAGAAGAAATGTTTATGTTAACAGAACCAATGATTTTGCATCAACATTTTTTTCGAAATGTTTAAAATTTTTCCATAAAAGTTTTTTTTTTTACTAAAAACGCCCCCAAAAAGTAGGCGTGGGAAAAAAACTTTGTATAAGCAAAATATAGACATTAAGATTGTCTAGATATGTTGTTCAGTCTTTTTTTCAGTATCTTTAACGGCTTGGCCTAAAACTATGTTTTTCTGAAAATGGGGTGTGGCAGTAGGCGGATTTCAAAAATGTTTACACTTGTTCTGTTGGGAGCAACAACAAACATATGTACCAAATTTCATCATTATAAGGCCCAATAACCGGTGACGTACGGACGGACGGACAGACAGACATGGCTTAATCGACTCAAATTATTTCACTATGTTACAAACTATGTATCAAAACTAATATACCCCTATGGGATAGGGTAGGTTGGTAGTTTTCTTTGTCGTCACCAATATGGAATGATTCGTTCTGCCTGACAGCGGGAGATTGTTTGTCATCGCCATATAACAGTCTGCAGAAGTGGTTCAACCATATAGTCAGCATCGACTGTGTCTCAACTACGATCTCTCCTTGCTCATCTCAACAGGATTCTTTTCCTTTTCCTGAAAAGCCGGTGTTCTTCCTTCCCCATTCTTTATAAATCGCAATGGCAGCTCTCGGCTTCCCTTGCAGCTTTTCCTGGTAGGCCTCGATTTTGGCTGCGAACATATATCGGTTTTTTTCATCAAATTTGCCGTTTATTGGTATTGGATATTAATGTTTTCTTCATTATTTGAACATGAGTTATTGAAAAACTATTTAGTGGTAATAATCACTACCAAAAGTTTTATTCAAGCTCTTCAGTCGCGAGAAATTTATAAGTATCAGCGTAAACTTTCGACATGTTGCTTAAGATAAGTTTGGGTTTGTACCAAATTGAAAAATTAGATGATTGAAATTAGTACGGTTGGCCAATCAATAGAGGTCAGTATGTCCACATTAAGTTATGAAATTACGTGTCGTATAACCTACAGCCGAGGAAAGTGAGATCGTCACATGGTCCATAAAAAATAAAAGCCTATGTTTATGATTTAACAGAGCGAAGTCATCCCAATTGTTGTGCATGCAAAAATGAAGCGATTCATTTAGGGATAGAAAAAGTGGTCCAGCAAGGAAGTTGAAATAATTAAAATGTCTGGAATTAACGGCCCAAAACTAGATTCTTCATAAGGATCTTAAGCACAGACTTCAAATTTCAGAATTTTCACATGACGGTGCGATACTCTTGAATGTTTTTTCAGACTTTCGCAAGAGGTTAGGTAGTAAAAAAAAAACAACAAAACATGATCCCAAGGGACACTGCACCAGTTTAAAAACTGTTATGTGTTCAACGAAAATTGTCAAACAATTTAAGTTGAGTCGTTGTTAAGTTGGATTCTTTCAAGCATTACAAAAAGTAACGAGAAAATGTACTTCTCGTAATAATTACTCTCGAAAGAAAAGTCGATTACTACAAAAACTGCAAACAGTTAATTACAAACAAATTAATATAAAATATTTTGTATTTCCTAAATACTAACAATTCTTCGCTAAGTCTATACTCTTAAAATTTTTTTTTATTAGAGTTTTATGAATTTTATATTTTTTTCTTCTACTTAGAAGTTTTTTTTATCAAATATTAAGTTTAATTTTTTAATTAAACAATTTTAGTATAAAGTTAAAAAAAAATCTGTAAATGTATACAAATATGGTAGACTAAATAAATATATTTTCTGAAGTTTCACCTTCAAATTTACTCTTGGACATGACTACGTTTACGGGCTTCTAGTTACAAGTCTGCAAGTTTAACACTTGAAAATTTATGCAATAGGCATCAAGTCTTTAATGCTGTTTTCATGTTTGGATTTCGAAACAAACTCTGAAGTTACTGGACTCTATTGAAAGACGAGCAATACGCCTTCCACTCTTCCCACATTTCCAACTTTTGGCTCCAACGTGCTTATTAGAACCTACACCTTGCAAAATTGCCGGTCACAGTTTTTATCCTATACAAATTGTGATTGGCAGAACGTGTCGTGTTGAGTGGTCGCCAAACCATCACTTTGAAACCACGAATATAATACCATGGTGTCGTACTTGATGCAAGACTACCATTAAAAGGATACCTATTCAATGTTAATACATAATAAAGCAGAAAAAACGAGCGGGGTTCACCGTCTCAAAAATCTATCTTTTATGATTTAAGTGATAACAACTTGAAAATGTCTACATACATTGTTGTATTTACATACTTTTAAATGAAATTAGTTGTAGGTGATAACAACCAAAAAAGAAAAAAGAAGAGAAGGGAGGTAAAACATATGGGTTGATGTCTGAATCTATAAAGAGTCTCTATCAATAATTAACAACAACAAAAAAAAAATATATATACATATACTAGCAATTAATATTTTTTTAGTCAATTAACAATTAAGGAGAAATAAAGTTTTGAACAGAGTTAAGCTTACAGTAAAATAAAATTGCATATCTTATAAGGCATACGAAATATTTGAAGACATTTGAATATTAAAAGATTGAAGTTGAAAGATTGAAGGTACTCGAAGAAGAATAATCTGATCCAAAACAAACCGTACACTGCCACGCGCATTTTCTAGAAACACGTTGTTTTTGGTCAAACGGTACAAAATTTTGAAAAACTAATTAAGACTAATATGATTTTCTATACTTTGTTCATATATTTTTCCACACCCACTTGTTAAAATTTAAAAGAAATTTGTAAAATCGATGCAAATAGCATCGAATTTCTTTTAAATGTAATGGTAATATAAACATTTCATAAATAGATCATTTTCGCCACAATTTGTATACCCTACCTTAGAGCATATGCAATACAGAAAGGCTATCATGCCCCTTGTCAAAAAACTCCGCATTGGACGTTTCAGATGGCTAGTGGCTAGCACATGTAGAAAGAACGGACACCAATACTACGGCTAGCAGAGTCTTCGATTCCCAGCCAGACGTCGGACGCAGTAGAGGAAGACATCGCCTTAAGTGGCGCGCACAAGTAGAAACCGACCTCAACCAACTTTGAGTGCGCAACTGGAGGCAGTTAGCTAAGGACCGGGTTAATTGGAGAGGCATGTTGGTTGAGGCCCTGTAGCGCCACTTAAGTAAGGAAGTAATAATGCCACGCTAACTTTCTGGGGATGTTTAATTTATGGATGGAATAGGATAGGGTATTCAATGATTCGCACAGCGGAAATTTCAAACAACTATTTTACCGTTGCCTCGAAGTCAGCAGGCAAAAAGCCTTAGGCTCGAAAAAGAACTAACTAACTAAATAGCCTAAAAACAAAGCGGGATTATTTTGTTTTGTTTATATATATCTTCTCACAATTTGCAAATAAATCTACGTTTAATATAAAACATCTATATTTGTGCATCTAATTGTTCATTTTTATTTATTTGTGAAGATCAGTTTTACATTTTGTTTTAATTAAAAAGAAAATAAATTATATCAAAAATCTTGGAATAATTCTATAAGGAAATGTAGAAATGTTGTTCCTTTGCCACGATTCGACTTTTCCTTTTTTATAATAGAATATTAAATATTCTAAAGAAATCCATTAAGGGTCATTTGAATTAATTAACCCGATGCCTGAAATTAACAGAAATTATTTTTAAGATTTTAGGATTTTTAGGAAATAAATTCAACTTTGTTAACATTGGATCACAAATATGCGTCCTAATTTTTGAATATGTCTCTACAACCTTATGTCATTTGGTAAATGACGTACAAAGTGATTTATATAAAACTTCACTGTTAACAACAATGTACATAAGCACAACCGTATACATTCGATTTATTTGATTTTTCATTTATATGTTTGTTAATGAAGATGAACTTATAACAGAGCAGGACAGATCAGCAAAATTAAGTTAAAACTGTCAGAACAGAAGTGACAAAGGTGAAGTAACAGAGTTCATAACGTTACTGTTTGTCTTGATATATATAATTCGTATATATAAGTACAAAATTTCCAAAGCTAAACATTTTAATAATACATAATACAATCCAAACAATAAAGCTTACGACTAGATATTGTCATTTAAAACATATGCATTCCTATTCAAAAGTAGATGCTAAATCAGCTCAGGCACAAGAACAAAATTCCTAAACACTTTCCGTACAGCATATTTTTTCGTGGAATACAAAAAGCTGCACTTTTCTGTAATTTTTGGTCCAGCACAGACTTATTGAACAAAGCTTATATAATATAACATATACTTTAATCGATTACAAATGTAAATACCATTGAAACTTTAAATATTAAGGTGGTGGTAACACATGTGCATCTGTCTACATAATTATACCGACGTCTGTGCGTGCATTAAAAAACACGCACTACAATTTTATTAAAAAGATAATAATTATTTAAAAATGCATATTGCAAACGTGGATTGCTTTTGCTTGCAAGTACCACATTATAAGACAAATTATTATTCTTAGCATAACATACCTTGTTATAATATCAGTGGTTGAAATTATTCCAGGAAACCTTTGAAGAAATTTTATGAAGAGGGAAATTTAATTATATTACTCAAGCAGTTTAAAAATAATAGTAATAAAAACAAATATTCAACATTCAAATAAAATATGTTATTAATTAGCTGATGATTACGATGGATAAGCCTTTGTGTTACAATTATTTATAATTAATTTACATTTAAGACAATCGTTGAATAATTTGTTTATTGTTCAACGAATTTATGAACTGCTCTGTGGAATATCTGTAATTCGAATCTCTTCACAAAACACTTCAATTGGTTTCCTTGACAATATTTTCTAAATAATTTCAATGGTTTAAATATATTTGCAACAGGCAAAGAATGAGTTAAAAAAAGAGCGCTTTTTGTCAACACAAAGGCCAATTGCAAATAATCATCAAACTAACTCACAATTTCTGTAAACGGAAATAATTATTTGTTCTTTATAACAACTGTTATAGTTAGTTCGTCCAGACATTTATGAAATTGTCTTTTTCCATATATATGATTAACACGTTTATATAATATTGTCTCTACAATCTGATTTTTTTTACATGGGAGAATACAGAACTTAAATATATCCAACAAAAAGTTGGTAATTAAACAAAAAATATTCACGCTTAAGTGTTTAGATCTTCCTATAATGTACGATGTGTTCAATATTTGTTTGACAGCTGCGTTCAATATTTCCATGATTGCTGCGTAATTGAGTGATTGTTGAGTCAGGTGCGAGTCCCCAAAAATGTTATTATATTTATAAACCAATGGTGTCTTTAATGAAGTTGTACTATATGATCATATCTGTTATGAGCAGCAAGAGTATCTCTCCCAAAACGGATACCATAAATACAATATATGCGTTGCATATCAGATAATTTTGTCGTATCGGGACATTTTCCAATTTTATACGATAACAGGTCTGAACACATAAACATATCAAACATTTGTTAGTAGAATTTGGATAACTGAACAATCAAATTTGGGAAGATTCGTTTTGAAGAGAACACACAACTAAAAGGGAGATTTAGTTTTGGAGAATATAAAGTGGGGTTACATTCCATCTTTTATATTTTACGTAAAAATTTAAACATTGAAAAAACTTTTGATATTTATCAACCGATTGACTTCAGTAGACATGTTTTTTTTTTTAATAAATAGTGCCACTGTATATTGAAAATAGTCGTTCAGTTGTGTTGACTCAACGGGCATATCGTTAAAAATATCGTGGCCAACAAGAACCGTCTAACAACAGTATTCGTTGCTTGGTGTTGAGTTTTGTAGAGCACGGGACAGTGGGGGATCGTCGACATGCGGTTCATCAACGCTTGAGATGTTCGAATGAACTGGTTGAAGCGGGAAAAGAGATTGCTGCCGAGAACTCTCACGTGTCGTATCGCGCTCTGCACTTAGGCGTCCATTATCATGACTGAACAATTTTTTTTTGCATCGATGGTAATGGATAGGGATGGATTTTGACTAATTATGTCCTCTCACTAATGTATGAAAATGGGGCTAAATCCTAACTAGTTTCGTTTCAGAAAGACGGTGCGCCGTATCACAAATCAAACAATGCAGTTTCTGCAATACAATTGTCTTGGACGTGTGCTGTCAAATCATGGCGAAATATGTATATATATGTACATACATTTTAATGTATACATATGTACATATATATTTTTTTATGTACATGCATATTTATAAATTTATATGTACAAATATATTTATATACCTATGTATAGTTAAATGTTTATATATCTATATATATTTAAATATTTATATGTCAATATCTATTTATATATTTATATGTCAATATATATTTATATGTATATATACAGTGACCGAAATAAGTATAAAGACGACAATAATTCTCAAACTGTTCACTTTGATATAGCGACTGACTGCTCACATTACGCTAAGCTAATGTATACCCAAAAATTAGGTAAATCAATTCTCTCTTCAATAAAAAAAAGAACGCACCGTTATTTAGAAGAACAGTTTAGAAACAGATCAAATTGTTATTACTATTCAAAGAATTGGTGCAAAAAAGGCGAAAAAAGTATAAATATTAAAGTATTAAGGTTTTTTGCAGTTCTTTTTATTTAAAGTGTGTGAAAATATTTAAGCGGTAATTCCACAGGTAAATTGCACTTCTTGCGACTAGAAATAATTGAATCTTTATTAAGCCATGCCCCGCGGAACCCATTTGACCACGGAAGAAAAGGCAATAACCACAACTCATAAAGAGCACGGCCTATCAAATCGGACGATAGGACGATCCCTTACCGTTGTCTGTAATTTAGTCATTTCGGGTCAAAATTATGGCTCTTCCAGAAAATCTGGTCGACCATGAAGCCAGGCGAAACAAACTGAATGCTGGTCAGATAAGGCGAAAGTTGGAACTTCCAGTAGGTGTAGGAAGAGTGCAGCAAGTGTTGAAGGAAAATCCCAACCTTCGATACACAGAATGATGAAAAAGCCAGAGACCACATGGCATGGAATCGGGAATGGGAATCCTTAATTTTTTCTGGCGAAAAAATATGTAATTTAGACGGTCCACACGGCTGCCCTGTTGAAAATTTTAATTTTCAGCAAGACAATGGTCAAGAACAGTCCGCGAATGGTTTGAAATCAGCGGGACAAGGTGTTTACCGTGGCCATCATGTAGTCCCGACCTAAGCCCAATCGAAAACATGTGGGGGATCATGGTGGCAGTACAGGAATGTGGAAGAGCTTAAGGCACAAATAATCCATGCATGCTCAATGATGAAGTTTTGCATTACTTGATAAATTCTATAACGAATAAAAATATTGAACTTATTGAGAATCGTGGCGGCTGTACGAAGTACTGAGTAACAGTTTGGTAGTTAAAATGCTTACTGTCTTTATACTTATTTCGCAGGAAAAAACAGTGTTTTTGGAGCTCATGAACGATGAACCAAAAAAACAATGCATGGTGTTCAAAAGACAATTTTTTTTGTTTGATTATAAAATTGAATAAAGTAAATATTGTTTTCACTTCAGAATATACCCTGCAAATTTCCTCATTTCGTAATAAATTCAAATCAAACAATAGAGCCGCCTGTGTCTTTATACTTATTTCGGTCATATATATATATATATATATATATATATGTATAAATTTATTTATATGTCTAAATATTGAAGATCGGAGGAAACATGCAGATCATATGCATGTACGTCAAATACAAATATACATATATTTCAAATACAAATATACATATATTTTAAATACAAAAATACATATATTTAAAATACAAAAATACATATGTATAAAAAAAATCATTGATAAATAAAAATTCGCCTTGTGACAATATGTATATATATATGGCTTGAAGACGACCAGAAATAAAGACCTTAATATTTTCACATTTGGACTGTCTATAACATACGCTTTAATGCATAGCTTGATTGTTGCAAAAAGCGCTTTACATAAAACCATAATTAGAAACTCATAATTAACTCAAGTTTTGCTAAAGACAAAATATGAAACGTAACATTTAATTTGAATAAACTCATATTTTCGTTAATATTAATTTGATTTTTATAAGAGTAGTTCTTTCTTAAGTAAACACATATAAATTTAAATAAATCACACGTGTTCAGCAGTGGTGGATTCTATAATATAAATAATAAAAAAATCAATTATATATGTACATACATACGTATATTTAATGCTAATTTTTTGTTGTTTGAAAACAATTACGTTTCTGCCGGTTCATTATTATTATTATGTAAATTATTCAATTTTAATCTTATATATACGTCATCATGTTTATTAAATTTGTATTTACGTATGCGTAAACGTTATACTTAATTTTCCATCTAATAGCATAAGGCTTGTAACCCTTGTGAACATCGTAAAAACTGGTCGGTTTGTTTATATTTAATCTATATTATATTTAAACGTTTAATCTATGAGCACTTACCTGTAAACAAATAAAAATCATATACATGCATGACACACTGCGATTTAGAAATGTGAGGGCTATTTCTTTTCAATGTATTTCTATTTACTACATATTTGCATGTTTTATTTTAAGGATGAGTAACAGTCCTGAATTTTATAATATTTTCCACAGTTATGGCGTATATTGACTGAAAGTTTAGATGTGGTGATAAATGATATAACCAATGTCGAAATGTGATTATAGAACGATTATTCCGGAATTTGAAGGAATCGGTATCTATGTGAATAATCACGTAGATTATTGAATTCAACGGGTGTTCTGCGGAGAGTATATATATATACCGATTTTGAGTTGTTTGGCATTATTGAAAACGTCGGTAAGCAAGTGAGTAGATGTCGGTAAAATAATACCATTATTGAAAACGCACCGATCCGCACTCCATATAAACGGTTACATTTCGGATCCGTTGTAAAACCGTCGCCGATTACATACTGAGATTTGTTATTTGCGACTTGTAAATTAAAATTCATTTTAATATTTGTTAACTTTTCACGAGTGTAATGATCACGAGTGTAAGAAGGTAAAAAGTATGAGTAAAAAAAGTTTGTAAAAATCTTAGATAAAATAAAAAAAATATGAGAAGGCTTCAATCTGCACTGCGGATCGTTTACTACCCTATCCCATCCCATCCTTAAATTAATATCCCCAAAATTTGGGCTTTATGAAAAATAATATTGAAAATGATTTTGTCCCAATATATTTTTCAGACAGCTTATCAGTTTTCGACAAAATAACAAAGTTTTTCTCCTGCATATGGTAGGGCGTAGGGTAACAAAAAGTGTTTGTAGAAAAAAGCCTAAAAAATGGGCGTGGTTTAAAATGAAATATAGATGAAATTGTCATCACCAATGATTTTGCATCGAATATTTTAAAATTTGAACGGAAAGGTTTTTTTTATTGAAAACTTCCCCCAAAAGATAGAGTGGCAAAAAACGATTTGAAGACGAACTATAGATATTAGGATTCTCCAAATATCTTGTTCACAAACTTTTTCGAAATTCGTTACCGTTTTGTCAATTTTTCGCCAACATAAGCCTTATATGCCTTATAAGGACTGCTTCTATGAGCTCCTTGACAAAACTTTTGAGCGACTACCGAAGTACGATGTTAAAATCGTGCTGGGTGACATCACTACGGAACGAAATGCTACTATAAACAGCACAAGAATTCCTTACCTCGATATCCATAAGGGGACATGGCGGTCTCCAGATCAACGAACGGTCAACCAAATTGATCACATAGCAATAGACAAGAGGCACGCATCCAGTATTTTGGATTTCCGAACATTCCGAAAAAGCTAACATCGACTCGGACCACTACCTTGTTGCAGCCAAGGTTAGAATACGGAAATCCACCACGCCGCAACAATCCAGAAATATGTACTGTAGAAAAAATTAATGTCGAAAGACTGCAATCGCAAGAGACCGCCAAGAACTTCGCGCAACGCGTATCCCTAAACCTCTCGATTAACACCATACCACCAGCATCAAATGTCGAAGAACAATGGCAACGATGCCAACAAGCCATTAGATCAGCCGCAACTGATGTGCTAGATTTCTCGCGCCCAACAGCAAGAAACCCCTGGTTTGATGAGGAATGCCGACAGATGCTCGCAGCCAAGAACGAGGCCTACAAGGCTAAGCTGTAGGTGAAGACGAGACCTTTTGAGCTCTATAGGTAGAGAAGAAGGGAAGAACACCGGCTTTTCAGAAAGAAAAGCGCGCTATTGAGGATATAGAGAGGTGCCACTACAGGAACGATGTTCGCAAGTTTTACAAAGTGTAAAACGTCAAAGCCAAGGACACAAGGCTCAAACACAATCCTGTCGAGATGAACAAGGAAATATCGTAGTTGAGACACAGTTGATGATGAGTATATGGAACAACCACTTCTGCAGACTGTTAAACGGCGATGACGAACAACATTCCGCTGTCAGGCAGAACGAACCATTCAATATTGGCAACGACAGCGAAAACTGCCAACCACCCGACCTGAGTGAAGTGAGGATAGCCATATCTAAACTGAAGCTTAATAAGGCTGCCGGAAATGACGGCCTTCCCGCCGAGCTTTATCAAGCCGGCGGAGATGACTTGGTAAGTAACATCCACCAACTCATAAGCCGAATCTGGTCGGTTTGCCGATCCACAAAAACGGAGACCCTTTAAACTGCGCCAACTACAGAGGCATAAGTCTCCTCAACATCGCCTACAAGATCCAATCTGCCGTAATATGTAAATATTCGATACCAAAACAGGATTTAAGCAAGGCGATGCACTGTCATGTGACTTCTTCAATCCGATTCTTGAGAGGATTGTGCAAAACTCACGAGCCAACACCAGAGGCACAATTTTCCAAAAATCGGTACAACTACTAGCATATGCCGACGATATTGACATCATTGGTCAGCCCCAACGTGATGTCATAACCACGTTTGCTAGTATAGAGAAGCAAGCTGCTAAATTGGGTTTAGCAGTAAATGAGGGCAAGACGAAGTATATGCTGTCAACACGAAAGGACACACAACATCGACGAATTGGACAGAACGTCACCAATGGCAGATATAACTTTGAGGTAGTACGGGACTGTATCTATCTCAGCTGCACTATTAACTCTGACAACAACATCTCGTCAGATATTAATCGAAGAATTACTCTTGCCAACCGCTGTTTCTTCGGGCTAAGAAGGCAATTCAGTAGTAAAGCCCTCACTCGAACTACTAAGGAGATCTTATACAAGACCCTGATCATCCCAGTGCTGCTCTACGGCGCTGAAGCATGGACCGTCTCAAAAGCGGATGAAGAAATCCTTTGTCGATTTGAGAGGAAAATTCTTCTAAAAATCTTCGGTTCCGTTTGCGTCGACGGGCTATGGAGACGAAGATTCAACCAAGAACTATACGAGCTGTACAGCGAAAAAAACAACTCCGCAGTGGACGTTTAAGATGGCTAGGACATGAAAATAATCACGAATGTCATTACCATTTCGAATACTATTTCGAATGTCGAAACTATTATTTAAGTAGTCCGGAGTTAATAGATGTCGGTTTGATACGCCGTAAATAAATTCAAATTGCACAGAAATCCTGGTCCGGACGGTATACCAGCGGTAATATCAAAAATCGTTTATTGTCTTTTGTCTTTTGTCGGTCATTAAAAATTAGAATTTAACCAAAAAAGTGCATTTTGCTTTAATCATAACTTTTTAACTTAATGTGAGCAACGATTTTTAAAAATATATATATTAATATACAAAAAAAAATAGTCCAAATAGCGTGTGTGCCCGTAAATCAAATGTATACAACTTATTTTGCTATTGCAGCAAACGAGCACTGCATTCACGCAGCTCTCTAATATATAAGCAAATTAATTTAAACAAATGATTATTACAAGAATTATATGTGTTTAACATTGCAGTAGGTCACATATAAAAGTAAATTTAAATGAAATAAAATAGGAGTGCAATGAGTTATGTATAAGATCTGTTATGTTTCTTACAATTCAATAAGATTGCAAATAAAAAATAATAAAATAACTGGGGGTTTAATTGAAGTCGCAGTATACGAAAAGTATACTCTCCCCTTCCTGTGCACACTGCAGTAATCAGGACAACCAAGACAATGTACATGTCTCCTGTTTGAATTCAGTACCGCATATATGTTTGAGATGTTATAATTTAAGAAATTAAGTGGTTCCAACTTTCCAACTTAGTTCCAATATTGAAACATATAAAAATCGGTGTAATTATAGATGCAGAAAACGCTGTTATGCATTCTTTTATTAACTCTGTTAAGACTTCAAATTCACTGATTTTTTATTTTATTTTGTGCACTATTATAAGACATCTTTAAACTAATGTTGAAATGCTTTTCAATGAATAGCCCGATTATATGTAATGGCATGCCAATATACTTATATATGTACATACATACAGATTTTAAAATTATTATGAAATATTTTTTTTTAATGCGTACACACCATCACTGCATAAAACTTAACTAACATTAATAAGTACATTTATATATGCTTTTTTAGTCACCTAAGAATAAATGTAAATAACAAAAAAATAATTTAATATACCATGACTTTCAATAAAAATAACTCGTATATTTAGTGTCAAAAAATATTTTTTTTATTTATTAAAAAAATTGTTGAGAAAACGTATGCTATGAATAAATTTTTATAAGCTACTTCTACTTACATGCTGGAGTTGTTGAGCTTGTTGTGCTGATGTTAATGGAGGAGGTTGAGAATTTGGATTTTGAAGACTAACATTAGATGGTTGAACTGCTAGATAAATCTTCGTAGGTCCAAGAACACCTTGTTTACCACTAGATTCTTGGGCTGGAAGGATAAAAAAAAGTATATTATTAAAAACATATTCATAAATAAAGAACTTGTGATTTGCTATAATTCTAAAACAATTAACTTAGAAGTATTTTTTAATTTCTCTTATAAAGAGTAAGATTCTAACATTACGATGATAGCGGAACTCAAAAAAGTGGTTTTTGGAAATCCGTTCGTCGGTCCGTCTGGTTACCGTAAAGCCTCTCCAGCCTAAACGACTTGACCGATTTTCTTCAAACTTCGTATCCAGCGTTTTTTTGGTCATAATTCTAGTTTAACATGTCATATGAATAATGCACACTCTTAAATTGGTGGGTTGTGGATATGCATATCTACAGATAATAATCAAAAACTAACATTGCAAAGTTCAATAAACAAATATTTATGTATATACTCTCTACGTAATCATAGTTTATTACGATGATGCTAGCGTATGTTTCGCGTACAAGTTATGTTTGCATGTTTTCTAATGAGTCATACGAAGGTATTGTGATATTCTGACCGTTTTTTTTCGTGGTTGATTTTATAAGCAGTTGTACCATTAACTGAAGGGTTTGGGTTTCTTAGACGGAGTTGCAGAAATATTGGTCTTCAAATACATTTTGTTCTTATGAAATGACAATGGTCACACCAACGGCATTAAATATTTATATATTTAAACTTTTAAAATTATATAAGTATTATTATTTAATTACTTCAAAATGCATTTATTTAATTTACTGAATGAAAATCTTACTTAACACTTCAAGAGATGAGTTCACCACTAAACATATATTAAGATAGCAGTAGGTACAAGACCAATTTTCTCATTATTTAATTACAACCAAATAAAATTTGATCCTGAAATTAGTTGAACTGCACACTGACAAAATTCAGTCAGTCAGAACAATGGCGACGTTGTCAACTAGCTATCCGATAGGTAAAATATATTAATCGATCCTCCTTTTAAAAATATGATTTCTTTTCGGCAAAATTTGGACGATTTTGAAAAAAATTACAGGTTTGGTTAGCCATACCAATATCCATTTATAAAGATTGTTAATTCACCGCTGTCGGCTAGCAACTTCACACTGCCGGATCATGAATTAAATTTCTCGACGATTCTATTGGCTGGTGATTTTTGATAAACATTGCTAGTGATTCCACGATCAACGCCAGCCGACGAACTTAATGCATGTTTGAAGTCGTCAATTTTATGGAAATAGCTAAAAGAAACTTAAATTGCAGAACGTCCGATATGGAGAAGTTTTTACAAACAATTGCTCGACATTGGTAATTCCGGACATCGTCGGAAACATTACTTTCCCTGCCAACCTTTTCCACTTAACTGAATCAAAGACCGAGCTCGTCGAGGTGGTGCTCCCAAAATTAGAAAAAAAAAGTTACAAAAATCATGTTTGGTTGACGGAATTTTCTGCAAAAAAAAAAAAAAACGTTGATCAACCAAATAAATGTTCAGATTCAAAAGAAAATAGCTGGCGTATTGATGACATCCAAATTGATTGATTTTGTTACTAACCAGTATGTTGTTCCAATGGAATTTTTAAATTCGCTGGAATCGGATCAGTGATTGTTATGTCGTGGAACATACACCAGCTGCATCTTTGTTAAAGTATCGGGCTGTGGTGAAGGAATTAATGAAAACGTCATCGAAACCACAATTTTTAAAGGAAATTACAAATGCAACGTTTGATTACACGCATTCCTATCATAACGAACGAAATGCCATTTGAATTTAAACAGTAAAATTTCCAGTTCGGCTTGCATTTGCAATGTCGATAAATAAATCACAAGGGCCGTCATCAAATGTTTATGGCATCAATCTTGAAAATATATGCTTATATATGTGGAGGGGTCCATCCTCTCACTTTCAGTAATTGCTCAATACCTTGGTTGATACTTGATAGCAAGCTAAAGTGGAACCGTAAAATTAACGGAAGGGTAAAGAAAGTTAAAACTACAACATACAGCTGTCGCCAAACCAGCTGTCGGAAAACCATTAACATTATTTACTTACGCGCACGAAAAGAAACTTGTTAATATTGTGTATCAATAAGTTTTTGAAATATTTTGTTTATAGTTATCTTTATATCTATAATAATAATGATAAACATGTTCTTAAAGTCTTCCCTGAGCTTAAGGTTGGGGATTTCATTAAACAAATAATCGGGTGCAGTAAGTTCAGTAACATAATAAGAAAAATGGCGCAAACTCATCAATTAGTTCACCAAAATTTATTAACAATGCTCATAACCAGCAAATTGCGAAAAAAATGGTCTACAGGTGGCACCAGTATTGTGAAGGATTTTTAACGAAAAGTTATCTCAAAATGGTGTCCAAATATACAATCCAATGTACAAGGATCACAATTCAAATGAAATAGCCAGCTGCATTCCTCCCATTCAACAATTCAGCCGCAATACCCGTTACGCAATGAATGCAAATCAGTTTACCCTCAAGCCTATCTTCGGACGTACGCTGAAATATAGAGATTCGTACATAAACCGAACAACACGAATGTGGAATGCTCTACCAAACTCTGTTTTTCCTTTCCATTATAACTTACAGACATTTAAAACCAATGTGCATCGGTATCTCCTTTCTTCTTATCCCTAATTTCCTTAACGCCCGCACTATGCTAAAACATATAAAGGGTATTCATAACCCCTTGAGTGCGCGCAAATTACAAAAAAAAATGGAAAGCATTATAATTTTTTGAAGATTTGCATCAAAGCCAAGAGAATCTTCAAATCCAAGCGACAAGAGAGAACAAAACATTAAGCAAACGGCCATTATAAACGTTTCTTTAGTTAAAATATATACTGCAATATTTTTCACAAATAATAATCTGAAGAAGAAAATTTACAAAAAAATAAGCATGAGAAGACTACAATCTGCTGTGATCTATAGATGATATAATATATTATCGTAGTATTTTATCGAGACCTTATTTGAACATTTTTTTTAATTGTACAAAAAAATTATTTTTTGAAAAAAAAAGCGTGGCTGAAAACTTTAAAACTCAAACTTCATTTTTTTTACACCTATGCTGGAGCTATTGACAGCGCATATACATTTTATTAACCTATCTCAAAATTTAAGGCCTTAAAATCGGTGACATAGAGACGGAAGGGGGGACTACAAACCCAAATGCTGATTGGTTGGTAATAACCCCATCTCAATTGGGAACTATTCGGGTGTTTGAGAGGCACACTGCCTTGGAATACACAGAACATCAGAACTTTAGTATATATACAAAATATTATTATAACTAGTTCCTATACAACGGGCAACATGGTGAAACTCATTTGAGGTCACACGGCAAGACAGATGTCCTCCACCAACAGTCAATGATGAATGTTTGGGAGTGCGCGGTTACATTTAGCCTGAAGCTTACCTATATTTTGATAGTCGGGGGTTGACTCATTGATCGGCAGTTCCTCTAATTTACCACGTGGTGGCTAAACTAGGTATTATCAGTTGACTACCAAATTGTATGTCTGACTTACGTAGTTTAAGGCTTTGGTTAGTGTGGTGCAAAAATAAAAAAAAATAAAAAAATGGTTGCTGTGGCTGTTCTATTCCTTATGTAGTTTTAATTTAAACAAAAATAATATCTAATATTGAAGTCAGTGTGAAATTAATACCAAAATTAGGAAAATGCAGTCACACAATCGCGAAATATTACAGAACAATCAGCCTATCCTCATTTCGATTGAAGACACGGAAAAGACTACCAGACATTCAAATACGTAGTTACTTGAATTCATACTACCTATCCCCAAACCAACATGCATAAATCAAAGGTAAATCGGTAGAAACTGCGCTGCATGAGGTAGTTTAAACAATAGAAAAATCATAACATCATAAAGTATAAAGACATTGAAGGAGCCTTCAACAACTTAAAAACGGAAGCATTCGAGATAGCACTTGGAAAAGCAGGAACAGATACGGTCCTTAGTAGCTGGATCTTAACCATTCTTTAAAAAAGAATCAATTAATCTTAACGGGGAGAGGGGGTGTTCTTTTTTCCACTTCCCTGGCTATTGGTAGTCAACGAAACATTAAGGAGAATAGGAACCACCGCAATTAAAAACAGTGGCTTATGCAGGCGACGTGGTTCTCATGGCATGTGGCGAATTCTCATCGACTCTAAGGGAAATCATGCAAACAAGCCTAAGTACTAAATAGATGGTCAGAACCTTGCGGCCTGGGCGTAAATCCGAAGAAAACTGAACTAGTCCTCTTCACTAACAAGAGATGAATTACAGATTTTGCGACACTCACTCTGTTTAGGTCCATCCTCTCACTGTCAGTAATACCTTGGTTGATACTTCATAGCAAGCTAAAGTAGAACCTTAAAATTAAAGAAAGCTAATACTGCAATATACAGCTGCACTAGAATCTGCGGTAAGAAATGAGGCCCCTCCCTGAAGGTCACGAAATGGCTATGGATGGGTCAGCTGTGTATAGTATCCACAAGCGCAGCACGCCTCAAAGAAGCGGGCAATCTATGAACCATTTGGTTCAATGGAGCATCTGACTACACCATCCCATATAACGATTTTGACATTCAATAATCAATCAGAATACCAAGTAGAGACGAATGGTCGTCAAACAATGTGGTATCCAACACCGAAATAGCAATCTATACCGATGGAGCTAAAAAGCAAATAGGAGTGGGCTCTGGGCTCTAATCCCATAGAACCGGGTTAAAGACATCCATTCTATTGGCAAACTCGTGCAGTGTTTTCCAAGTAGAGATAATAGACATACTCGGACCTGCCAAAACGACTAGATTACTGGACATATCACAAGAGGATAACTCCATATATGTAGATAGTAAAGCGGCCATAAAAGCTCTGGCATCCAACATAGTAAAATCACAAGTATTTGGACGCTGACAAAAACGCTTCAAAAAAAAGAAAATAACCAGAATCACACAAAGTGAAACAAAATCTTGATGTGAAAATATTAACACTGGCAAACACACCAAAGACCTTTGGCCGAAATTTTGCTGTAGCAAATCAAACAAGCTTGTAGCTCTGAACAGAGCTTCCATTTCTAGAGCGGTAAGAGTTATAACAGGTCACAATCTGCTGGGTCAACGATCACACAAAATGAACCTAACTGACTCGCACTAACTATGCAGGAAATGCGAAGACCCAGTCGTCGAGGAGGACATCGTCCAACTACTGTGTCACTGCCCCGCGATCAGCAACAGCCGCAAAAAAAAACTCCTCTTCAACTTCTACGAGGAGCTAGTCACAACCCCCATAGCACAGATTGTCAACTTCTGCTGCAAGCCGGGATGGAGCAATCACCTCTTTGAAGGTAATTGAGCAGTACAAATCACCTAAGTGTCACTCTTTATATCAGCACAGATTTCTTGCCAGATACAATAAATATACCTACTACCGTTTAATTCAATATTCAAAAAAAATATATATCTGTGTTAGGCTGGTTTATAAGAAACATAGAGCCGTCGTGGGAGGCCGAAGGAAGCGAAGCTTTTACGTATTGACCCGTGTGACGTTTTTGGACCGTATGTTTGTATGTATGTATGTTTATTTAGTATTTTCAACTATTAATTTTACAAATTTTTAATTGTCAACAATTTACTAATTCTGTTTGCATGTTTATCAAAGATGAAAAAATAAACAAATAATTTATACAACTAGATAAATAATTTTAAAGACAATATAATTAGGCTTATAAAATATAATTTAAAAAATCACGTGGCGGGCTATTTTAAATTCATTTTATTTTTCCATAGTGCACTGCCATTCGAATAACTTCTCTGTTCCTCTATCGCTCTCTACACATATATACAAATACACATATTAACACTTGGGTCTAATGGATTTAACTTTTTCTCAGTTCACTCGTCATCTTACAAGTGCGCCATGGAGGGGAAAGTTACGGTACGGTACGGTGACTTTCACGATTTCACTTTTTCTCGGTTCATCCTCCATCTTTTTGAATAAGTTTTATAGCTATGTGACCCACGACCGTCCGTAAAAAAGCTACCTTTGCCCCAAAAGAAAACCCTAAAAAAGGCCAACTTCATAGACATTCCGTAAGGGATATATTACGAATATAACCCCGTTATCGCTAACTTATATGAAAAAAAAACTATTTTTTTAAAAAATGTAAATCAAATACAGAATAATTCATTAACAAATTTTAAAATAATACGCATAGAATTATTGGAGAATTTGAGGATGGTTTCATTAAAATAATAATACTGTCCAAACTAACCTTTAAGTAACTGCTGTTTTACTTGCTGTTGAACCAATGCGAGTTGTTGCTGAGTAAAATCATTTCCCACCAATCCTTGCAGAACTATTCTAGGCCCATGCTCGGTCTGTATTACCTGAGCAGTAACACACTTTATTACTGTTCCCGGTGGTTGGCCTTGTAAAAGACTTTGCTCAATCGACGTTGAGGCATTCTGGGACTGTATATCATCTGGTGATGAAAAAGTATGTCCCCGCTCGGTTGTGGCTTTTTGGTCTCTATCTATTTGCTCAGTATTATGTAACGGCTGTACTTTTTGTTGAGATACAGTTTTCTGAGTTGTTTTTGTTACATTTTGTGTTTCTTTTGTATTGTCAGAAAAATTTGCACTTGTAACTATATGAGCACTTCCGTCGCTTTGAGTTTTGATGTGAGCAACAATTTGCGCCTGGTTATTACCCAAAGGTTTTATAATAACCTGTTGCCCATTAACAGTCGCTACCTGAAGTTTACCCTGAGCCAACTGTTGAGCTAAGGCTGAATTTTGAACCACAAGCTGTTGCTGTGTTGGCTGTGGCACGCATTCCGTTGTGGAAGGCTGTTGTTGTTGCATTTGTTGATTTATTGTTTGCACTTGGCTCTGTACTTTCATTTTTGGAACTGCTGGTCTCGCATCAATTTGGGAGGGTTGTGCTTGAATAACAATTTGCTGTTGCTGCTGTTGAGCCGGTTGTATTATCTGTTGCTGCAATACTTGCACCTGGGATGACTGAGGAACAGATCTTTGTGTGACTATAGTTTGGCCAGGGCTTAGAATTATTCTTTGACCACCAACCATAATCTGTTGTTGAACATTACTAGTATTTACTATCTGTTGAATTACTTTTTGTGCCGGTTGTGGGTTCAATATTATTTGATGTTGCTGCTGTGGATTTGGCGAAGAAGTTTGTTGAACATTTTGTTGTGTTGGTGAAGAAATTAAAACCTTTTGACCTTGAGCATTCTGCCCAACTAAAAGTTTTTGTCCTGGTTGAACAATTAATTGTTGAAGATTTGAAGGCTTAGATGTTGTATTTGGCTGAACGATTTGTCCTCCAGTTGTCAACATTTTATGTACAGTTTGTGGAACAGGAACTTGAGGTAAGCTTCGTATTGGCTGTGCCGTAGTCGATGCAGTTGAATTTGTTGTAACCTAAGGATAATTGAATTAAAAAATAATAAGCATAAAATATAAATAAACAAATTCATAATAGTCATACCTTTTGTTGAACTTCTCTGTTAACAATCTGTTTAAGACATATCCCGCTTGAAATGGGTTTAGTAACTTGTTTAGCAGGAAACTGTTTAACTGTGTTTGCAGGAACAGAGCTATTTTGAGCTAATTTATTGATTACTGTTGTAGGGGCTTTTAACAACACGTTTTTATTTGCACCTACGGAAAGAGATATATTATTGGATATTCACGTGTTTAAATTTTTGTAGATACATACCCTGTGTTGTAGTTAAGACATGTAGTTTTCCGTCAGGCATTTGTATTAACTGTTGTCCGGGGCTTAAGCCACGAACACTTACTTTTCCGTCAGGCGCACGAATTATTTGTACCTTAAGTTGCGTTGACTGTGGGGATTGTGTTGACTCCGCTGTAGTTGTAGCAGTTGCTGTTTTATTTGCTGCACTATTAACTGCTTGTTTAGCGGCTTGAGTAGTTGGTGTAGACACAGTTTGATGAATTATTCGCGTTGTACCATCAGGATTTTTTACAATTACTCTTCGGTTTGGGGTTGATGTTGGTGTATTTGCCTTAACTAAAAGTGTAATTTAAATTAATAATAAATTGGTAAATTTTTTTTTTTTGATTTTAATTACCAAGAGTTGGCTTCACATCGGCTGTTGTTTTTTTTTGCTGATGAGCCGCTCTCTGTAATTTAAGTTGTTGTTCCATTTTTTCTTTTATTTCCTCGTTTGTTAATTTTGACATTTGTGACTTAGGCGCATTAGGTGTAGTTGTTTGAGGAGAACCGGTTGCACTACCAATTTCGGTTTGTTTTATTTGAGAATGTCTGCCGTTAATTGAAGAACGTAATTTTTCTTGCTTTTCTCCAAATAGTTTTATTTCCCAAAGTTCCAGTTTATCCTCTTCGACCCATTCTTCTGATACCTGTGGTTCTGTCTGCTGAGGTGATTCTGCACGTTTTCTTTTTCTAAGACCAGATCTTATTGAAGTTACCTCTAAAACAAAAATATGAGCAATGTGTTCAAGTTAAAATAAAATTGTTTTTACCTCTTATCGTTTTGGGTAGTTCTAGAGGTATGACAACCTTTCTTCTTAAATATTGAGTTTTTTCATTAAATTTTCCGAAATGCTTTAACTTTAAAAGTTCTTGAGTTACTATTTCCGTTTCCGTTGTGATCTGATATTTTCCATCTAATGACGGAGGTTTTGCTATCATGTCATCCCATCTTAGACAACAATACAAAGTTCTTAGCTGAAGGGCAATAGCTGCTATAGTCGGAGAATTAGTTGTTCGATATAGCCAGCATGTTTTAAATAACGGTCTAGAGCAAGGATACGGCCAAACAGACATATTAGTTTTAGCTAAGTGGTGATACCCATTTACTTGCATCTTTCCACCATTTCTTGCTAATTTAATAAGTTCATATTTTGGAAGAACCATAAGACTTTTATTTAAATTATTTGTGTAAAAGCTCGACAATATGGGATATTTGTGAACGATTGTTTTTATAGCGGGTTTGCGTTCCTTCAAAGTTCCTGAAGTATTTAATTCACGAATCAAATAAATCTTTCCGCGAGTTGAAATTGCTGAATAAACACGTTCTGTGCCATCTGGGCCGTACTCTGTCTCTATCTTGACGTTATCTTCACGCTTGATAGCCCTAAGCGGGTGTAATGGGAATCGTCTGTTTTGTCTTACTGAAGATGGGTTTTGTTCCATTATCAGGTTATGATTTGTTTCTTTTTGATGATTATTTTTGTTTTTAAATTTATGTCTTCTTTTTTTTATTAACGAGTCACTGTCAAATACACTTGAAATTGTATCTGTACTTTCAACTTCAACATTACTGCAGACATCTAAATTGTCTACATAATTATCCGCATCACTTGCTAAGATTTCATCTTTTTTCTGAGAACTACATTCTTGAACGTCAGTTTTAGTAACATCTTCGTTTTCGGTTTTAATATGCGGGTTTTCTTTTAAACTAAATTGTGAAAAATATGACAAATAAATACTATCCTCAAAAGTAACTGCCATCTCTAAAGCAGTTTGAAAATCTTTCTTTAAATCGATTGATAAGTCTTCATATTGTTTCTCCTCCAATTCATCCAGAGCAACATTTGGTTCTTTTTTCCCCTCCATTAGCTTTTGTTCCAATATCGAAGGTTTTTTAACGGCACCCAAGATAGCAGCTACGGTCTCTTTTGAACCATTTCCAGCAGTGTGCGCTTTCCTTAATAAAAGAAGTAACTCCTTTTTCGCTCTTGCTTTTTGTAGACACAGGGGCGAGTAGCATGTATTTTGTGTTATTTGAGAAACTGCATTTGAATTCGTATTGCACTCTTTTGTGTAACAACGATATTGCTTGGCAAATTTATTCAATTGACTAAATTGAAGGCGAACCGATTGAATTTTTTTTGCTAATGTGTTTACCAATTCTAGATTAACCGCATTGGACTGAGATGTTTGCTTGTGTTCCACCAAACGTTGTATCTGTTTTTCCAATATGGATTGTCTACTAGAAACGTCACCTATTAAACCCTGTTTTAAAATTAATGAATTAGAATTCCCATCTATTTTTTTAGTAGATGCCATATTTTGCTCCTCAGCTTCTTTTAAAAATAATCTTTTAGACAATAAGTCATCCAGTGTGCTTTTTCTTGCAATTTTTGGATATAACAGTCTACCAGTTGTAGTAAGTGATTTTGATACGTTTATTAAACCAGATTTTTCAGTTTCACGAAATTCAACAATTTCAATATCTTTGAAATCTTCAACGTAACCATAATCTAATCCATTTTTTGAGGAGCGTTCGCATTGCTTTAAAAATTTATAAGTTCTTGGATCAACAGTAATTATTTTATGGTCTGTTTTCTGTATTATGTGCACATTAATTTTATTAGCACAAATTCGTTTATGGAAACGACGATTTCTTTGACGTTGCCTACAATATGACATCCATACCCAACCCCATTGGCCATGGATTCGATATTCTTCCCCCTTTTGTTTCCAAACTTGATGTTTTAGGCCCAACGAATATTTAACATAATTGAAAGCTAATCTATTTCGCTCCTCTTCATCATCGCGCTCCCTTTTTTCTCTTTTTTCTATTTTCTTTCTCTCTTCTCGTTCCGCAGATGTAGTGCGATGGAAACGAATGTGACCTAACTGCTCATGCCACACATTTGCAAATATAACCGATTTAAAGCATGCCTGCAACAATAACAAAACATATGAAAAATCAGCTGGCTTAGATGAATTTGTAACTGCAGTTATCCATATTTTGCGTATAAGACCCCAATTAGTGTTCATAAACGATGATGCGACGCTCTGTTCGAAGTTGATTAACGTTTGTCGCAGTGTATTAATTACATTAACCGCTGTACCATTTGAATGGCCCACCCATTTAAACTCGGACGCAGTTGTTAATGAAAATTTGTGAGAAAGGTGTCTTCTTTTATCGCGTTCTTCATTTCGCTGGGGTTTGTTTAAAGCAATTGGGTTAACAGTGTATTGATTGATATAATTCTTAAATCCATTTTCCATCCCCAGCTTAAAATGCAACGTACCACTATTAATTTGATTTATTTTTTGCCTTGTCATTCTTAATTCCTGGTTTACATCTTCTTCTTCTTCTTCTTTATTCACATTTTCATCATCATTAATAGTTTTGTTCATAATTTGATTGATTTTTTCATTTTCAAAATCTATATACGATTTTTTGTTAAATTTGTTTTCATTTGTCAATTTCTCTGTTATATCCATTTGTCGGTTGATCTCGTCTCTTTTATCAAATAATTCCTTGCATAAACTCAACTCTAAATCGTTCGGATCCAATACAGATAATAGGTAATCAAATTGTGACTTTGTGGTATAATACCATGTTTCCGTTCCGTTCTGATCTTCAACAAAAATGCGACGAGCAACAAACCAATACTTTCGACCGTGCCTGTCGACACCTAAAATTTCATGTCGAATAAGGACTCCTTGTTTTTCCTGAGGTAATATGCAGTCAACTGCACCAACTACTTTATGCGATTGACATAAGTTACATTGCCAATCTTCTGTTGGCACATCAACCAAAGGTGGATCAACACATTCTAAATGAAAAACCGCTGGACATGTTTCACAGCACAGTAGATCACCCAATCGATGACAAACACGGCAATGATCATCATAATGAATTGGACCTTCTTGAAGCATAACATCACGTACTGCAGTTGTATTTAATAACTGATCGGTAAGGAATTGAAGTACGACTAATCTGTCCTCTACGCCTGAATATGGATAATCCCTCGACTCCAAAATATTATAAACGGTCCGGTCAAAAGCAAGATCACTTTCTACGTAACAGCGAAGAACTTCCGGCCACGTTATATTGTCAATCAAAAAGAGACTAATATTTACACTATCCTTTTGATCCAGAGGCCCAAAATGGGTAGCTTGCATGTCTTCTTCGCGAAGTATTGCCTTTAATAACATTATGTGAATTTCAATTAACAGTGCACTTTGTTCCTCACAGATTAAAGATGCACAAAAATCTTCTATTCGGAATGGTGAGAGGCGAACTAGATGCCTAAACCGTCTCAGTACTTCGTATATTGTAACCGCTCGAAGACATAAGTTATTTGAAATGAGCAAATCCTCTGAAGATTTTGGAATAATTAATGCCTCGAAATCACGTTCTTGTAACCAAATTGGATCGGGACTGGGTGGCCTTCTACTAAGACCACCTTGACTAAAACTGCATTCTGAAAATTCACTTTCGCTATCATTGTCTCCATCCAAACTTTCTTCTTCAGTGGGTGACATGAGTAAGGGATCATCATCTGCATCACTTTTATCTGTTGAGTCTCCAAAATCGGACCCATAATGATATTCTGACTCATAGCCTAGAAATAAAAAGGATATACAAAGATTTTTTTTAAAGCTATATATAATTAATTTTAAAATAAAATATTTTAAAACAATTCCCCCGATAGAAGTCAACAATTCATATTTAAATCAATTCGATGATTCGAATACGTATATGTAGTAATTCAGTTCTAAACACTGGAATCAAATTACATGGTCCTATAACTGTGTAGCAAAATGCAAAAACTAAAGGAGTTCTGAATCGCTTTGAATGAAAACATGCAATTAGTCCTGCAAATAGTTGTTTGTCATATTTAGAAAAAAAGCCCTGATACAACCTGATAAAATGAAAGCATTCATTCAAAAACTAAAAGTATAGTTAAATCTGTAACTCTGTAATTTTCCATCTACATTAATTTGAATACATTTTCTATCACTTTCTATTTATTAAAAAAAATATATATAAATAAAGATATTTTGTACATTGTTAATGTAAAATGCAAATGAAAGATCATCAGAAAATGTAGCTTATGAAATAGCAGTATTAATTTGTATGGAAAAGCGATCTAGCAAAAAAATTAATACGTTAATAAAAATAGTTGCCGAGTCGTAATTGGTTTTATTTTACATCGCAGTATTAATCGTCGGAAACTAAACTCGTCCAACCAAATTTTAGTTGTAAAAATTATAAGGGGAGTGTTGATGGCAAGGCGAAAAACAAAAACACTTTAAAAGCCCGGTCAGAATGACTGGCAAGTATTATCCCGCCAGCTGTACTCAGGTTAACACATGGGCCTGTTCTCCAGTTCGGGGGTTACGATTAGGGTTCCTACCCACTCACGGAAAAAATATTTGTGACAAAAAAACTATTAGTCACGAAAATGGCAGATTTTTTTGTTGACTAAAAAAGACTACAACGTTCGTGTTTGCTCTGCCAGTAATGTGCGAACATTAATAGAAGAGAGAAAGCAAATGGGGAAGAAAAACTGTGACATCTACTACGGACCGATTTATGGTTAACAAAAACACCTAACCATCAAGAAACCCATGGTTTGATAAAAAAAAATACCGAAAAATGCTCACAGGCAAAAACGACGTCGACAGGGAAAAGCTGCAAGTGAAGACAGGAGTTGCCATTCAGCTTTATAGGCAAAGATAAATGCAAGAACAACGGCTTGTCAGAAAAAAGAACAGAGAGCAAGAAAAGCACACGGTCGAAGGTGCTCCACAAGGATCAAACATAATCCTCTCCAGAAGAACAAGGAAGATCGTAGTTGAGACTGTCGATGCTGAGCCCCTTCTGCATACTGTTAACCGTCAATGAAAAACAATCTATCGCTGAAAGGCAGAACGAACCTTTCAATATTGGCGACGACAACAAAACTACAAACCACCCGACTCATGTGCAATATTTAATAACGAAAATGACGGCATTCCTTTCGAGCTTTATAAACCCTTTGAAGATGATTTGGTAATTAACATTCACTAACTCATAAACCAGAACTTTCGCTGAAATCATAAAACCAAATAATAGGACATATCAACAAAAAAAAACCGTACAAATTTTTGATGATAGCAATTCAGTGCGCCGAATGCAAACGAAACCCTCATATTTGGCGAGATTAGGAATAAAAGCGCCTAAATTGCGTAACGTGGTGGTTCTTGTAACCTGATATAAGTTTTGGATTCATGATAATAAAACTGCTTTATATGATTTATCTCAGTTGCAATAATTACCAATTTATATCCAAGAAAGATGTGTTTAGCCTATGGTATGCTCATAGTCTCATAGAATCTTGCGTGGGTGGAGGTGTTTTCTCCGAGATGCTTAACTTAAGCTATCTTTTCGCCTTATCAAACATTGTAGTGTTTTCTATGCGGAAATCATTGTAAATAAAGAAGCATTGTCCTGGCTGAAATGAAATGTAATATCCACGAAGTATATTAAAATCTTCAGAAACAGCCAAGCGACAATGAAATTCCTGGAATACACCTGGTTCAAATCGAAATCAGCCCACGAATATAGACTAGCTCTGAATGAGATGGCAGAGAAATTCTCACCTCTTATGGGTAACGGGTCACAGAGACATTCCGGGGAACTGCAAGGCGGATAAACTTGCCAGATAGAGCACTACCCTTGATATTCTAACGCCAGTAGATATGTTAGGTATGCCACTTGTTACATGTAAACTAGATTTCAAACTGGATGCGATCAAGAAAGCAAACTGCAGATAAATAAACGGCACAACGTGTAAAATATCCAGCAACTCCACTAGTTTTTGAAAACTGCAAATGTATGGGAAAACTCCGGTTTTCGAAACTCAGTTTTCGGTTCGGTGTGAAAACACTATGACCCAAACAAACTAGTCTCATAGTGTATTTATGGAACATGTTCACATATCTACCATCGAAATGACTGAAAATGTTTATTGTTGGATAAAATCCAGACCATTTAAATTCTTAACTTTTATTCAAAATAAAACAGGAATCCACTCTTTTATTGTGTAAAATAAATTGTATTATTGATTTAATGTTTTGTTTTTACTTCCACCGATATATACATATTTTTGTTTCGTTTCTTTTCTAAAGATGAGCAAATCTGTCAATTAATAATTTGTACTAATTTTTATTTGACTTGAGTATGGTACCACTGCACTCTTTTTTGTCTTTTTTGATTGTATGACCAATATATATTGCAAGTTGATATGTTGATATATTGAAAAAATATTTTGACAAATCGTACTTCATCCAGAAGACACTTATTCTAAGTAGGTCAGACTGTTTTAGTTCATTGCAATTGTTTAAGATTCAAACCTCTGATCCATTTTATTGTTTATGAAAGTACTTATGCAATTAGCAATTAATAATGTAAATAAGTACCCTCTAGGAGCAAAAATGCTATATGTAGTTGAGATCTTTTCAAGTGATATAAGGGACATTCGAAAGTAATAAAAGGAGCTTTTCAATTGTAGAAGGTTTAATCTGAGGAAATTGTCTTCGAACTTTCCAGACTTACTTTTAGACCTACAATCAGAAGATTGTGAATTTTTATGATTATGTCAA
This sequence comes from Rhingia rostrata, assembly GCA_949824845.1. Lineage (NCBI taxonomy): Eukaryota > Metazoa > Arthropoda > Insecta > Diptera > Syrphidae > Rhingia > Rhingia rostrata. The sequence continues at coordinate 73,627,744 of OX463757.1, read as the reverse complement.
GTTTTTCTTTAAAATACAACGTGCCATTTACATTTTTGTCCGATGCTAGACTAGGTAGGTAAGCAGCGACTTCAATCTTTGCATGAACCACTTCCTTTATTGTAGAACTAAAATTTTAGACGAGCGAATTCGGATTAATATTATATATATTTACAGCAAAAACAAAGGTTGACTATGTGAAAAAAAATCTTTGACACGACTAGAGCTTTGCGGTGCAGCAGGCTAAACTCCACAAAGCATTTATAACTGCAACACAATGTCGAAAAACTTAACTAATTTTTATTTTTTTTTGACTGATTCCGCAATACCTCTTGGTTGGCTTCATTCTGTTTGAAGAATTTTGTCGCCAAGAAAATCACAAACAATAATCAATGGTTTCACATAACCGTGCGTCTCGTTCAAGCACAAAATTTACAATGGCCTATTCTATGTAGTTCTACCTTTCAAACAGACCTTTACCTTAAATCAAAGGTTAGTTGTCAAAGGTCAGATCGCTAAAGACATGCAAGAGTTTTATAGCTATATTCATTTGTCTTGTTACTGAAGGATTTCTTGCATATCGTTGATTCTCGTCAGAAGAGGAAGAACTAAAGTAATTTGTATAGTGACAATTGAACCAACTTTGTGGGAGCCAACAAGGAACTCATAAGGATTAATCAGCAGTTTTTAAAACTTCAAACTAAAGATGTTCATGTCCAGTTAGAAAACAATTAAATCACAGAACCTTTATTCCTTTGGGCTAACTCCACTTTGGAGGACTGTGAGAGGAAGCTGTCAATTAGTATTCAGTACGATATCGAACGATTTTTTTCTGTTCCAATAACAGGCCAAGTTCAAATTGAATCTTCTCTACATGAAATCCCATTATGTCCACTGAGTGACGGTATTTTGGACTTATGCGTTTACACTTGCCATTTCCGTATTGGAGAACAAACAAACGTTATTCTAGAACCATCGATCTTAGGCTAAGGTCACGCAAAAGAGCGGCAAAAACAAATTAAACACATAAAATTGTATGCCACGCACTTGCTGAGCGGCAAGCAATGTTTCTGAGCGGCTTAGCGATCTCGCTCTGCCACTTAGTGCGTGACCTTAGCCTCATACGTAAAAACGTATCGGCTGGCTAGATGAAAACATACCCAGCAAATATTGTATCACTTTTAGGAACGATAGGCATAAAGAGTTTCTATATCGCCTACATTGACGCCCGAAGTAGATAACATAAATGAGATTTTTTAAGTAGTTGACATTAAGCAAAGATATCGTTCAATAAAATGGTCATTAACAAGAGTGGTCGAAATGTCCTATCTCTATATTAAAATGGAAAAATCTTCAAAAGGCCAATAACCAAATTGCCAATGGCCATAGGTCAATCCAATGGAAGCTAAAAACAAATGAAATACAATTTTCAGGTCCGTGAAAGGAAATGCTTACATAATCTATACGTTTAAATTAAAGTATATCTTTTTGTTTATCCTATACAAAATCTATAATCTTAAGAACAGATGTTCTTCCCGTCGGTATGTTCAAAAGTAATACATACTTGTCTAAACACATTAGCAACACATTGGTATAAAATTAATTTGTTTCAACGTAGGCTACTATTTAGTTATTTACTTTGCTGTCGTACCTCTTTTGAGATCTAAAACACATATTCTATTTATCTTTGATGATAGCGTATCCAATTAGTTTTAAATAAAGTTCTTTTTTCTACCAACATTATAGTCCATGTTCTTTTTTAATTGATTCTTAATTTTAAGCAGTCATATTAAACAATCGTATTTCAGGACAAAAAGGGAAAGATTTCATTATTGAGAGCCAATTAATTAAGCGGGATTCTGATAATTTTCGCTGGAAAAGCTAAACCGGGATTAACGTTTTATAAAATCTTTCAAATGTAATTTGTTGTTTAATTACAAAAAACTGATTTCCTTTATAATGAGCATAATTGGCTCATCTAACATAATGTAATAACATAAAATACAAACGCGCCATTGCACATATTTACAATTTTGAATTACCTTTTCGTGATGAAAAAGATGTATTTGATACTTGATTATAACCAGATCGTCTTCCACGACCTCTTGGAGCCTTTGTCTTTACAGGCCGACTTAAACTTCGTCTACTACCTTCACTTTCAGGAGGTGATGAAGCTCTGGAAGCCGAAGGAGTGCTGAATTGTGATTCAGGTCCTTTTGTCAAATATTTAGGCTTTTTCAACAGTTGATAGCTAAATTTGCTCCCCCGGTCGTTTGGTGTTTTTGGAGGTCTTCCTCTTTTCCGTGTTCCTCGCCCGGTCATATTAAAAAAGTTGTATAAACTAGAGATTTGAAGTTATCCACGTAATTAGTAGATCCAGCTTGACATTTTTGGGCACGTTATATACATAGATCCTTTAAAATAAAATAAAACAAGATTTATTAATTACAAAGAAAGGGATGCAAGCCCATATGTGTCTATAAAGCTAACCTCCACACAATATATATACTACACACTTATATTTTCATAATAGAATTTCACTTTTTATTTTCATTCACTTTTCAAAAATAAAACACTTGTATTATAATAAAAAAAATTACAGATGTGACTTAATCTCTCTATTGATATGCATGTAAAGTCGAGAAAAATTGCCCGCCGCTCATCTATAAGTCAAATGCAAGCTGCATTAAAAATCCTTAAAACTGATTCCGACATATTTTACCATTAAATGAAGTGTTTTTTTTTTTATTGTCACTAGAAAGCAATGTTTTTTAATCTTCCTAAATAATAGTTAGTTTTCTTTGCAAAAAAAAATAGAATCGTATATCTGAAGCACTCCACATAATAGAAAAGAACTGAAAAATGAACAACCAATCATAAAAGGCGTTCTATTTGTTTCGTTCAGTATGCGCCACCTATATGTCACAATCTGTTCGAAATCCATATAGAAAAACATATAAGTATGAAAGTATACACTGACATACATTTTACATATTTGTTTACAAAATATCGGCCACAAATGCAGTCAACACTGAATTAAGCGTTCTTAATTTTTCGTTATTGTACAATGTACTTTGCAGAGCATTAAATAATGTAGATTTTTGTACGGTACCTCAAGTTGTGAAACAACAATCCTACACCATATACTATTATATTGTTTTCTGAGAAAATAACTTGCACATGAATTAACTTTTAACGAATTTACTTCTAATGATTGTTTAATACGATTCAATTAATACAATGCTCTCATTTGATCTTGAACACGAAAAATATTTCTGACATCTTGAAATTCGTGATAGGTGTGTACAGAATGTTAATAGATAAATTAAAAACAATCGCTGAGCGCTTCAATATTAAGTAAGGAGTTATCTAGCGCTACTATTTTTGCTGAGGCAAACCACTAAACGTGATTTTGACACCTTGTTATTTAAGAAGTGCCCTAAAGCTGGCGTTTTTCATTAGTAAATCTAGATTTTGATCTGAAATTTGATCTTCTGTCAAGTTTCCAGTAACACAGGTTGCTTTTTTTTTGTGATTTAATTTGTATGTCACACTTCGGTTTTAATGTCTAATGATAGTTTTTCACAGTCGAAATAATCTTAAATCAAAACCAAAACCGCTCTAGTCAAACTGACAGCTATCATCTGTATTAGTGAGAAGGGGTAAATTTGCCAAAAAAAAACAGATCTGCAAAATTGATCTGAGTTCAAATAAAAAAAAACAATGGAACACAACAACTGTCAAAATCGGTCTTTTGACAGATCCAGATCAAAAAAAGATTGATTTCTTACCAATGGAAGAAACCATTAGTGTCGTTGTAACTGCCACTGCCATGTTTCCATTAACACAGGTTATTTGTTTTTGATTTAATTTATATTTCACACCGAACTGATTCAGTATTAATAGTTAATAACAATTTTTCACAACCAAAATATTAATAAATCCAGACGAAAATTACTCTTGTCAAATTGACAGCTATCAATTGTATTAATAATAGTGCAAGGAAGGCTGCCAAAAATCGAGAACTGCAAAATTGATCTGAATATTATTTTGTTTTTCCAGTTTCCTAGCACTTTTTTATTATTATTATTTACACATATATGTGTATAATATATAATACTTTCGGATTTGTTCTTAAATAATTACGAAGCTATCAACAAAACATTATAAATATCACTATAGGAAAATAATTATATGGAAAAATGAAATTACAAAATAAATATGCATTCAGTAAGATTTTGCTTTCTACGTCAACTTAATATTTTTCTTTTGTATTCTAAGAGCCGAAACATTAAAATAAGTTAACGAAAGCGAATCGAAACAACATTTCAAACTTATGGCATTTTCCATATGTAAAAAAATAAATCCTTATTTGATCTTGATCTGTCAAAAGACCGATTTTGAAAGTTGTTTTGTTCCATTGGGCAAATTTTATTTCAGTTTAGAAATCAATCACAATCGTGTTCCATTGGTAAAAAATTTCAAAGCCATTACATAGGGATGTGTCGGTCAGAAATCAAGTTATGTGAGCGCCCATCTTGTAAAAACCAGAGAAATTTCTTGATTTCAGCCGTTTCATTTTTCATTGTGAGGTTCTTGATTTTGACAATCGCAAACATTATTAACAAATACAATTTTTTTAAATACGCTTATATATTTTCCGGCCCGGAAAACATCCCTCCCCCACTGTGGCAGACATAAAAAAGTTGAGTTATGTTACTTAGTTAATTTCTGACTGTTAGAAGTTTCGACCAGAATCACTGGCCAGGACTTAAGCCGTGTGTCAATTGCGTTAAAATGGTTGTTCAATTTTATCCACTAGCTAATTTTTGACATTTCTACAGGGGTAAGCACATTTGGCTTTTTGCTGTGTCAATTGGATTAAACGGGTTATTATTTAAATACTATTTTCAATAATTTCCTACAAGAATTTGAACAAAATTCCTTTCTTTTTAATTTTTTGTAATAACAATATAAAGAATGCAGAAACTCAACAACGGGTAGCAGTTGTCCACATTGCAACAGTCGGGGACAGCAGAGGGAAGTATCTTTCAGTTACAGCAATCGACCTGCTGCTACGAATTCCCAGTACCAGCAGTTGGGAGATGCTTAAGAACAAACTTTGCAGGGCAGAAGCACCACAATCCATGTACCCCAAACTAAGGCCGTGTATCAATTGCATTAAAATGTGGGTTAAACTTTATCCACTGGCTAATTTTTGACATTTCTGCAGGTGCCTTCCATCTCCATCACCCCTCAGTAGGGATATTAAATGTCAAAAATCAGCCACTGGATACATTTTAGCGAGCTGTTGAGCAGGTTAACATTTTTAAGTCTCTAGTCACCATACTAATGTCAAAATTTATCCACTGTCTAAAATTATAATGCAATTGACACACGGCCTAAGAGAGACAATAGGAGGCTGATAGTCTGATAGTACGGATACAATTGATACTGGAGATATTGCTTTTATTATCCGAAAAGGCATCGTCCGTGAGTCGTGACTGCATAACTCCGCAAATGGAGAAAGAGCTCGAGTAAATGGGGAAGTACAGCTGACGATATACTTGGCGGGACTCGGCTTCTCCCATGCATTTCTGGGTGTTGATATTTGTGACGAATGCATTATTGGAGTAGACTTCATGAGGACTCATGAAATAATTTTGGATTATGGCATGCAGGTCCTGATATATCGACATGTGGAAACGCAATGGAATACGGTCTACCAAAATCAGTTATTCTGAGAACAGTCGTCGGGAAGAACCAAGTGCTAACACTGTCATCAGAAACTGTAATATGGAAGAAGGGTGATCCTGGGAGCCACCGATTCCTACTTGTTGAACCAGAAGCAGGCGATAATTTCCAAAACTACATCGTTGGAAAGATGGTTGGTTGGTTGTTGTAGGGTAGACTCTGATTGGCTTTAACTTGGCAATGCCCAGTGTTTGTAAATCTGACTACACGTCAAGTGCTTAGTTTTAACCTCCAAGTCGTAACCATCCGGCTCGCAAGTATTCGATTCCCAGCCAGGCGTAGGTCGTAATAGAGGAAGACCTCGCCTTAAGTGGCACGCACAAGTAGAAACCCACCTCAACCAATTTGGAGTGCGCAATTGGAAGCATTTTGGTTAAGGCCCAGGTCTATTCCGGACTGTAGCGCCGTTTTAGTGAGTAAGTAAGTAAGTACATCGTTGGAAAAATGTTGGTGGAACCAATAAGAGTCTTAATCACCAGACCATACGAAGTGAGAATCCAAAATGGAAAAGTGATTGGTTAACGCAAAATCAAGCATAGCCGAAGGGGATGGAAGCTGCTAAACCAGTGCTACCTACTAAACTTACGGAAATAACGAGATCGATTCTTAACTCATGCAAGCAAGCAGCAAATTTGGGGAAAAAATTATTTTGACAAATTTGCTGATGTACAGAGAATGGGAAATATGGCCGCACACACTTGGTGAAACACCAAATCAACACTCAGTGGCTCTAAAACTCCCGAAGTGGTTAAATGACAAGGCGGCAGACAAGTGTGTGTGAATCAAATATGTGTGCACCTATTTGGGGCGTGGTGAGTAATTTATCTGTCAAAATCCTGGAAAATTCCAGGGTTAGCTTGTAGGCAAAAAGTAAAGTTCTGGAAAGTTTCGTATTTTTTTTTTGTTATTTGTTTAACGAAAAATTAAAAAAAAAACACTACTGATTTGATAAGTGGTTCTCGGTCAAAAGTGCAGTGGCGTCAGACGGGCAAGCAAAAGGTGCTGCGTTCAAGGCCCGCCCCAGTAAAGAAATCTTAGAAGCGTTTTTCCACAACCGTGAGATTACAAATTTCAAAGAATGGGAAAACGGAATGGAGCGGAGGAAGCTAGCGGGGGATATCCCTGCAGTTACTAAGGGACCGACAATGATCAAACGCAAATGAAATCTGGTCAAACGCAGAACAAACGCAACTTCAGCCATATTGCCTGCTATAGTGAAGTGAGCGTCGCCCACGACGTCAACGGCAGCAAACCTACAAAATCAACTTGCCTCTCCATCAGTTGTTCCTGAAGAGTTATCATATATGTCCGAGGAGGGAGAAGGGCGATACGCAGATGAAAGCTACTGGTTTGCGGTGCTTTCATCAGATGATGATGACGATAATGCCTTAGAGGAGGAGCTTTAACAATGCCATCGGTACAGTTGCGGAGAAAATTTAATTGCTAAAATCCCAACTGGAGCCGCATGTGCTAGCCCTTCAGAAAAGACAAGAAGAACAACAACAAAAGCTTGCAAAGAAAAAAAGCAAGTGCCTGTGATGCAGCAATAACAAAAAAATTATGAAGCAACTGCATGCCCAACAACAGCCACAGCCAGCAAAAAAACAACAACAGCGGGAATACCAGCAGCAGCCACAACCGCCGCAAAAAGAAAAGTGCCACCCATCAACACCTACAAAATGGACCTTCAAGAAAATATAGAAAATATGTAAGTCCGCCATAGGACACAATTTTTCAATTAAAAGATTAAGTCAAGATAGGCATGCTATCCACTGCTTAACAGTGGAGCATTTACTCCGAAGTTAGAAAAATGTCAGACGGTTGTCTTAAAGAGCATTCAACAGATTCGCAGGCGCTTTTAAATTCAACACAGTGAAGGCCAGACGGGCGAACCGAAAACTACCGATCTTCCCTGATCAGCTGTTTTCAGTTGCACCGTGTGTATTGTGCCTTAACTGAAATCGTAAACGTGATACCAACTAATCATCGGCTAATTTGATACCTACTCATACCTACTTCATAAAATACTGTAATTTCAAAATTGATAAATTTGTTTATAATTGAATCGATTTTTATCTCACGGTAGAAACCAAGCACTTCTACCGAAGACACAGGTACTATAAATTGTGTAGACCGGATATTTATATCTACTTAGAATAACTTACTGTAAATTTATATACTCTGTTGTATATTTAGTCGAAAAGTCGAGTTTACTTAGTGATGCGTTTTGATTGTTGGTTGAGTTCCTATAAATCTGTACATTATAAGCTAACCAGGAAACTAACGAATGTCGACATTTGCGTTTTGTTATTAGTAACGCCGAATGAGTTTAAGCCACTTAGAGCTATATTACTACCGAAAAAGTAAAAAGGCGCCAAGCAAAAACGAAAACAGTTTTGTTTTTAACTCCAAGCATTTATCTTACGACATGTTTTCCATGACAGCTGAACCATGGCTTAATAACAGTATAATCAACTCGAAACACATTAATCATGAGTTTTCAGGATATAGGAGTGATAGCCATATAAATGGCTCAAGAGCGTTTGCTGGAGGACTGCGGAAGTACTCATAGCTTAGAAAAAAGGGATTCCTTTCCCTATCCCTGCATCGTATCGTTTCTTTGTATTTTGAGCTATGAATAGCTTCGTGAATATTATACTTAAGTTATCCTGAAATTACAGTACTATCCTGGTGCTAAGTAATTTGAATCTTCCATATGTAAAGCTGGCATTCTGGAAAAGATCCTTATTTTATAAAAAAAAGAAGTATTTGCACAGAGGTGGTGTCGTTACAGGACACCATTTGTTTTTTGAATTACAGCAAACAAGCTGTATAAGAAACCACCATAATCTAATTACAGATTATTTCGTTTTTTTTCTTCTGACTGTGTTAGTACTGTATTAGAATATAGAACAGCATTATTGAGGATGAAAACTAACGGAATAAAGCATAACGTGTTTCTTCGTGAAACAAAAGATTTTTCTTATGAGACAACACACCCCAAAGATAACGAAACAAAACATTATCTCTTTATCTCTTATCTCTTTTATGTTCGATTATGACGAGTAAAAATCTGAAATCGGAGAGTAAATCTGAAAAGCCCAATCGAAGACGCTAGAAGATTGGCACAATTTCATTGTCTGAGTCCAACCACATGTTAAATAACACTAACAGCAAGTCGCAAATTCCATTTTGTTTTATTTGATCCGGTGTGTGTTTCAGCCTAATATAGACACAAATCACCCTCTTCTAGATATCCCGTATGATCGTTCGTGCTCTTTTACTTTCGTAGAGCAAACTTTCAAAGCCTATCTGAGAAAATTACTAACTCTAATGTGAATATTGACAGATTACCTAAATAAAAAAGATGATTAAACAATGATTTAAAACCAATTTCAAAACATTCCTGCATTCCGAAGCTGTTTCAACATATCGGCCCTATCGTGGTATCCGTTTGGAGAGTAAGAAATTTTTTCTTTCGAAACGGATACCTCGTTTCCGAGAGGCGGTGCTTTCCTGGATCTTTTACTGCGAGACAGAAGACTGACAGTTACTAACAGAATAGCTCAACACCCGCGAATTTGTTTACAGACGATCAAGTACGACAGTGATCACTGCGGACTCGCCGCCGTAACAGCCTTATCAAGAGAACTACGTTCGGCGAACATTTCACCACCAAACAACAGAAACCTTACGACAAACGAAATCGACGAATACTTAAAACAATTAAACAAAACAATTCAACGAATAATTAACAGGACGATATCGAAATACAAAGAACATGACATAACGTCTACGTACAGAAACGCGACCATTGACGCACTACAAAGACAAAAAAGTGGACATCAACCAAATGATAAAGGAGAACTATCGGTTGCCCATCAGGGGAAAGCGGAGGCAGTGGGTGCTTTCACCCGGTTTGATTACGAAAACTTTGCAAACGCCATAGTCGCCGAGCGAAGTGGGTCTAGTCCCCTGTTAATCTCGAGTGTGGAAGTCCAGATCATCTTCTATCCATATAAAAAGAAGTCAGCGGGAGTCGATGGTATAACCAACATTGTACTGCGACCCCCTGAAGATGTGGACGTTTACGCCACGCTGTTCAACAACGCGCTAAATAATGCATATTATCCAGTTCGCTGGGAGACGGTGGTGGTTCATCCTCCTCCGAAAAAGGGAAGGACAACTTCAATCCGGCGAATTTTCGGTCGATAAGTCTCCTTCCGAGTATTAGCAAGGTTTTCGAAAGGATTCTCAATCGGGCTCTGTTCAAGCGGTCTGAGGACAATAATATTGTTAAAAATTCGGATTGTAGTAAACGATTTTGTGTCGACTTGTGGTACTGGATGCAACCAATGGACAAAATTACTGGAATAGTGGTATATATCAAAACCACTTCTCGAACCATCTAGTAACTGCGGGAATCTCAGAGAATATGCCATCTGTATCTGGAATGGTATAAAAAGAGATGAAGCGACAACCAATTAGTTAGTCTAAATTGCGACCTAAACGTGATTTGAATAGTGTTGACTGAGTGAATTACCTAAGTGAATTTTGGAGAGTGATAAAAGTGCGCGAATTTAATCGTTGGTATTTGATTTCGAATAAGTGGAATTAAATTGTTAAACGATAAACCGTTTTGTAAATAATATAATTCTAGAAATAAGAGTGTGTTTGAATAAGTTATTGCTAAACATATAACAGGAAAGTGTTTTATCATTCGAAGCCCGGCTCCATTCTACATTGGTGTCAGAATTGGGATAAAACCTTTTCTGAAAGAGAAGTTTCTAGAAAACTATGAACTGTGAAGAAACGGTTAAAGAACATAGTGAAATGTACATAGTGAAGTGAACAGTTGAAGTTAATATAGTAAATTGTGAAAACTCGAGAACACCGAACGGTAATTTGGTTTACAATTTAGTGTGTGTTTGTAAGAAAATACAAAAGGTGTGATTAAACAATAATGGTTCACATCTCATTAAATCAGCTCACTACTACTGATCTGAGCTGAACTGAGTTTCCGGCAGATTTCCCCAATAAGAGGAAAGAGGGATTTGTTTTTTCGTTCCTAATCCTAATTCGGCAACAAGTAAGTGCAGGAATCAACATCTCATCAAATTTGGGAGAACAAAAGAATTCTCTAGAAGAACAAAGCAATAAATTCGAACTTCAGCTCGAATAACAACGCGAGGAGTCACGCCAACAGCTCGAAGGGCTATAAGCACAACAGCGCCAAAATTCACGGTGATTGATAATCGCTTTGAAAAAGTCGAAACTACATTTATCGCTGAAGACGAGAAAGTTGGGAAGGTTGAAAATTATGAAGCAACAATCGAACAGAAAGTTGAAAAAGTAGAGGATAATTTCGAGACTATCGAAAAGAAAGTCGAAGACCTAGCTAAGGAGGTTAAAATTGTTAAGAAACAAAAGGTTTGGGGAATTTCTGGAGATTGTCCACGAATGAAGAAAATGAAGCCTCAATTTTTCGACGGTCAGACGCAATGGACAATTTATAAGAAAGTTCGAAGCTGCTGCCATGACCAACTGCTGGAAGGACGTCGAGAGAGTCATCGCACTTACACTGGCTTTGCGTGGTCCAGCTGCGAAACTCTTGCAAACAATCTCCGTTGCCAATCAACGCGACTGTGGTTTGGTGATTACCACATGTTAGAAGTATATTGAGTGCAGCTGTGCAGCAGAGTCCAGAAGAGAGGCGAAACTCTTCAACAACTGCAAGCACATATTGAACGTCTAGTACATTTGTCATATCCTAATACTGGCGAAGAGATCATCAACCCGATGGCAAAGGACGCTTTCACTTGTGCTATAGCTGAATCAAAACTTCAACTAGTAGTACGAATGGCTGGGAAACGCACACTTGCAGAAGCCGCAGCCTATGCTCTGACATGAGAGGCAGCTGATTAAGCATCCCAAGGAGCTCATCGAGTAAGAGAATTGGCTACCATTGAATGCTCTTGTGAAATTATGGAATATCGAAAAACAATTCCCGAGCGAAAAAGCGTTGCTGGAACTACAACAAAACTGGACATCTAATGCGTCAGTGCAGGAACCCATCAAAACGTAGCAACTGTCTACATTGCAAAAGTCGGGGACAGCAGAGGGGAGCAAGAGAACAATCGATCTGCAGTAATAAATTCCCAGTACCAGCAGTCGAGGAAATGCTCAAAATCCGACGTTCCCAGGACCACAATCCAAGTATCCCAAACTAATTGAGACAGCAGGAGTCTGATAGTAGATGAGAACATCGGAGGGAAAGAACTTTCAGCTACAATTGATAATGGAGCTACTACTTCCATTATCCAAAAATACATAGAAAGAGCTCGAGTAAAAGGGAAAGTACGGCTGACGATATACTTGGCGGGCAGTTATTCTGAGAACAGTCGTCGGGAAGGACCACCGTTATCAGAAACTGTTATATGGGTTAAGCTGGAAGGTGATCCAAGGAGGCACCGATTTTAACTTGTTGAACAACATGGTTATAAGAGCCTTAAACACCAGTATAAGCAGGTTGAAGTTGCAGAAATGGTTACGACTATGGAAAGGTACGCACTGATTGAAAACTCAAATAGTCCGTGGATATCACGAGTGGTACTGGTTAAGAAGAAAGATGGCAGCATCCGGTGCTGTGTTGACTATCGGCAGGTGCAGATTCACCCTAAGGACACGGAGAAGATGGCCTTCACCACAGGAAATGGCTTGTGACAGTTTAACGTGATGCCATTTGGTTTGTGCAACGCTCCTGCAACTTTTGAGCAACTGATGGAATGCGTTATGTGAGGGTTAACTTGGAAAATTTGTCCGGTGTACCTAGATGATGTCCCTGTCGTGGGAAAATCATTTGAATAGCACCAAAAGAACTTGCGGGAGGTATTCCTAAGACTTCGGAGTGCCTATTTGAAGTGTGCAATATTCAGATCCTAATTTCGATTCCTGGGACACATCGGCTCTAGTGGAGTGAGGACCGATACCGAAAAGATTGAACTTGTGATAAATTGGCCAGTCCCCAAGGGCAAACATCAACTAAGGAGCTTCTTAGGACTTACGACTTACCATCGGCAGTTTGTACGGGACTTTGTTGGCATTGCTAATAGTTTACATCAACTCACGGAGAAAGAAAAGCATTTTAAATGGTCAAGTGAGTGTAATAATGCTTTTCAAAAACTTCAACACAGGTATGTCAAGCGCCGATACAAGCATATCTCGACGGTGGAAGGACCTTCATTGTCGATGTCGATGCAAGTAATTTTGGAGTTGGTCCGTTTCATAGCAATTACACGAGAGACAGGAAAGAGTGCTGGTCTACTTCAGCAAGGTTCTGTCCAGACTTGAAAGAGACTATTGTGTGACCAGGAGGGAACTCTTAGCGTTAATTCTGGCGACAAAGCATTTCCATAAATACCTCTATGCCAGGAAGTTCCTTCTTCGTACAGACCATGCTGCTCTGAAATGGTAGCTTCAATTTAATAATTCAGAGGGTCAAGTTGCCAGATGGATTGACCGGCTGCAAAGCTACGATTTTGACATTCAGCATCGTAAGGGCACCTTGCACTCTAACGCTGACGCACTGTCCCGTCGACCATGCGGAATGAACTGCAAGCAATGCACCCGCCAAGAGGAGAAGGAGATCATCACCGCCCGGCGAATAAGGGCCGAGCCCAACAACGGTTGGACGGCTGAAAAGATCAGAGAAGTGGAGATGGAAGACCCTGACATGGAGAAACCAGATTGGCAAGAAATTTCGGATCGTATTCCAACTCTGAAGGCATATTGGGCACAATGTCACGTCCAGGATGGTGTCTTGAGAAGAAAAGTCCTCCAACTTAAAGTCCTTTGTATCAAATTTTTACGGAATTTTACGGTCCATGGTCAAAGATATACTACGGGAACTACATGGTGGAGTATCGAGAGGACATTTGGGAATCAATAAGACATTAGACAAAGTGAGGGACCTAGCTGCAAGAGAAGACATCGACAAGTGGTGCCAAAAATGCATTACATGGGCCGCCTGTAAGGGGCCAAAATGAAAGACGCAAGGAACCATGCTTCAGTACAACGCTGGGCACCATTCGAAAGAATAGCAATAGAAATTGCTGAACCGTTTTCAGAAACGAGCAGCGAAAATCGTTACATATTAGTTGTTATGGAATACTTCAGCAAATGGCGATACCAGAGCAACAGTAACTGTATTTCGGGAAGGAGATATGGTGTGGCTTATATGCCCCAACGTAAACAGGGAATATCGCCGAATCTACTGCTTCGATTCAATTCGAATAAGTGTAATTGAATTGTTAAATGAGAAACCGATTCGTAAATAATATAATTCTATAAATAAAAGTGTGTTTAAATAAATAATTGTTAAACATAAGATAGAAGTGTTGTAGCATTCGAAGCCGAAGTCCTGCTAAGGCAGGACATGACTGATACACAAAGGAACAAAGCCAAGAAACAGTGCACGGGTGCATGTACGGGTGATTTAGAGAAGGTTTTCGACACTGTATGGTTAGGGGGCCTCTTAAGCTGACCAGACTTGGCATAAGTAAACCACTGCTATATATGCTTCATGACATGCTGACTGGTAGAACGTTTGTTATTAAAAGTGGAAATGTAACTTCTACCACCGAATTCTTCATTAAAAATGGTCTGCAACAGGGAGTGGTAAACTTGCCGATTCTCTTCAGCACTTACACCGAGAGCTAGGGGAGCATTTTCCCTGATAAGACGATTGTTTTATAGCAGTCGCCTTGACAAGAGGGTGAAGGTGATTTGCAACAAGGCCCTCATTAGGCGGATGATTGCCTATGTGAGCCCGGTGTGGTTCATCTCAAATGGAAAAGATACAGGTGTTTGAGAGGCATTGTTTAAGAAGCTGCCTTGGACTTCACAGAACACCAGTATCTGACTACACAAAATATTGTTCCAACCAGAACCTATACAACGGGGCCAACACAAACAGAATAGGAATTCATTCGGTTTCACGCTGAAAGAGCGATGGCTTCGAACAATAGTCTCATCTCTGGGGCCTTCTACCCAAATCATGAATATTTTGAGAGTGTGAGTTTAAGCGGCTTTATTTCATCCGAAGCTTTCCTATATTTGGATAGTCGAGGGCTGATATAGAAAAGATCGGCAGTTCCGCTAATCTGCAACGTCTTCCGACGAACTGTTGAGAGAGGGCTCCTATACGACCTAGACATCGTAGCTCAGGGCAGAGGAGAGGGCCTGCGGTTTAGCAGGAGTGTGTCCGATTGGGACCGTCGAAGTAGGTTGCAACAGGAGAACCTGTTGTGCTGGCTAAGATAGATACAGATAGTTGACATAAAAATTGTATGGCTGACTTACATAGCTTAAGCTTTATTTAATTTTTTAAAATACAAAAAAAAAACAATTTTTGAATATTCAAACTGTATAAAATTATAATAGCTGTCAATTTCACCTAACTATTCCATATTCACCACACATTAATCATATGGTAAAAGCTCTTCCAGCAATGCCAGTAGAATAAAAGCTCTTCCAGCAATACCAATACAATAAAAGCTCTTGAGGCGAACGCCGTAAGATCATATATAAGCAACTTCTATATCAGTAGATCAGCACCGCAGAGTTACCTCAGACTCGGACGATATTGTACACCTCGGACAATATTGTCATTTAGAACAACAATTAATTTTCCCTAATTAACTTCTTCCCTACAAAACTAGACAATCGGCCGAAAGGCATTCGTATTAAGTTATCGTGCAATTTAGGGCGCCCGCAAAGGGCAAGTAAGTTAGTTAAGTAGTGGATAAGAACGATAAAAACAAAAAAAAAACTAGATCGACACTGGATATGCTAGACTAATTCGTCAGCCTGCAAGGCTGAAGTTGCAGAAATGGTTGCGACGATGGAAAGAGACGGACTGATAGAAGTTCTGTGTTGACAAGAAGGAAACACTAAGAACTGGGAGAAGATGGCCTTCACCACAGGAAATGGCTTGTGACAGTTCAACCTGATGCCATTTCGTTTGTTCAACGCTCCTGCAACTTGATGATGTAATTGTCATGGGAAAATCATTTGAATAACACCAAAAGAACTTGCGGGAGGTATTCCTAAGACTTTGAAGTGCCGATTTGAAGCTTGATCCTAAAAAGTGTGCATCTTTCAGATCCGAAATTCGATTCCTGGGACACATCATTTCGACCAGTGGTGTGATCAACTTTCAGTGGAGCTTAAATCAACTCACGGAAAAAGGAAAGCAATTTAAATGGGCAAGTGAGTGTAGTTATACTTTTCAAAGGCTTATGCAACAGCTACGTCAAGCGCAGATAGAGGAAAGAGGAGTGGCCTACTTCACAAAGGTTCTGTCCAGACCTCAATGAAACTATTGCGTTACCAGGAGGGAACTCTTACCGTTAATTCTGGCGACGAAGCATTTCCATAAACACCTGTATGGCAGGAAGTTCCTTCTTCGAACAGACCATGCTGCTCTAAAGTGGTTGCTTCAGCTTATGAATAAAAGAAATTTCGGATCGTAGTCCAACCCTGATGGCGTATTAGGCCAAATAGTTCTCTTTATGTCCAGGATGGTGTCTTGAGAAGAAAATGGGATTCCTCCGACGGAAAGTCCTTTGAATCACAGCTTGTCGTTCTACGGTCCATGGTCAAAGATGTACTACTGGAGCTACATCGTGGAGTATCGAGAGGTCATTTGTGAATCAATAAGACCTTGGGCAAAGTGAGGAAGCGATTCTACTGGCTGTCTGCAAGAGAAGACATCGACAAGAGCTGCCGAAACATTACATGAGCAGCGGAAACCGTAACATATAAGTTGCCATGGACTACTTAAAAAAATGGCCAGAAGCATTCGCTATACCTAACCAGGAAGCAAAAACCGTAGTGGAATAGATCATCGACAACTAAGTGTACAGATTCGGGCACCGTTGGAAATACATTCTAATCAAGGTAGAAACTCTGAGTCCAGAGTATTCCAGGATGTTTGCTAGCGGTTAGGTATTAAGAAGACGAGAACGACACCGCTTCATCCACACTTAGACGGAATGGTGGAACGATTCAATCGAACCTCGAGAGAACACATCTCCAAGGAGGTCGAAGATCAAAGAAACTGGGTCCATAGCACGACTGGACACTCCCAATGTGAAGTCTTATTTGGCCGAGCATTAAGGTTACCTAGTGAAGTAATGTTCGGATCCCCAATGTGAGAGCCAACAACTTAAAATGACAACATTGATGATCTACTCCAAAGACTCCGAGATATTCACCAAATGACCAGGATAAGAATAAGACTGGCAAGCGATCGTATGAAAACCAGGTACGACATCAGAGCAACTGGAACTGTATTTCAGGAAGGCGATTCGGTGTGGCTATGTAGTCCCCCGTAAACAAGAAATATCGTCGCAGGTAATGCCGAAATGGAAAAAAATAATTTAATTTATGGCGCAACAGGCTCGTTAGTACCCAGGGCCTAGCTATTTTTTCGCACAACCATTCATGTGTGCGTGTGTTCTTCTTTGTACGATGGCGGGACCTCCTGTTTTATGCCGAATCCGAACGGAAAAGTTGAGATAAGCTATGCATGACAATTGATAGAACATGACTATAGGAGGGCCAGTGAAAAATCATTTAGGTGTTGCTACGGCGGGAATCGAACCCAGAAATTCTGCACGGCAGTTCAACGCATTAACCATCGCGCCACTGAGCCCGAAATGGGAAGGCCCCACAAAATTGTGCACCGTATAAATGACGTCGTCTACGTAATACAGAAAGGAATTCGAGGAAACCTAAAGGTAGTGCATCTGGGTCGGTTACATCGGTATGAAGGTGATGCGAACATACCCTGATGTGTGAAATTCGAACAGATCCATTTAGTGTTAGTTTTGGTACTGGATGCGCCTACTGGAATGCATGACTGGAATAGTGATATCCATCAATACCACTTCACGATTAGTCACGAAACTGCGGAAACCTACGAGAATATGATCTCTTTCTAGATCAGTATGTTTAGTGGCCTAATTAGAGGTGAAGCGACAGCCAACCGTCTAAATTTTGACCTGAACGTGTTTTGAATAGTGTTGATGAGTAAATTTTGGAAAGTAATAACAGTGCGCGAATTTAATCGTTGGTATTGAATTTCAAACAAGTGTTATTGAATTGTTAAATGAGAATAAGTTAATATGTTTTATCATTCGAAGCCCGAATTCATTCTACAGTATGTTTTGCCATTCAGAATAATTTCCTAATAAAAACATGCTACTCCGCAAATATCTTGAGGAATAGAGTATATGAATCGCTGCCCGGCGATTGGTGCGACTTTGACCCCGAACATTAAGCGTTTCACCTTGTAATTCCCCCTGTGTGTGCTCATCGCTAGCATCGACAAGCTGTTCTCGTCCTCTTTCATGTGCTGACATGCTTGGTCTACATCCAATTTACAGAAGAATTTTCCGTCGTTTAGTATTGCAAAAGTTTCCTCGACCTTGGATATTGGTTAGTTATGATCTTCTACCGCTTTATTAATTGTTGCCTTGTAGTGTGCACAAAATCGAATACTATCATGTTTCTTGATGATCGGTACTATTGAAGGTCCCTAAGCCGTATAGACTGTTTTTTCAATAGATATTTTCATGCAGGTCTTGAGATATCGAAATGTGGAGATCCCAATGGAATACGGTCTATCAAAAACAGTTATTCTAAGCTTGAGGGTGATCCTGAGAGCCACCGATTCCTACACGTCGAACCAGAAGCAGACGATAATTTCAAAAACAGCATCCTTAAAAAAATTTTTGGAGGAACCAAACAACAACATGGTTCCAATTAGAGTTGTAAACACCAGACGACACGAGGTGAGACTCTGAAAAGGAAAAGTGGTTGGTAAATGTGTTCCAGTTAACGCAATATCAAGCATAACCAAAGGGAAGACTGCTACCAACATAACGAGACAAATATCTGATTGATTTTTTTTTTAAATTTGAATATACTATCTTATGTTTACCTACCGTTTGGTCACTCATATCACAAATTGTAATGTAGAGTACTTAGTGAATTAATTTCAGTCTTCAATTAACTTTTCAAGTGTCCACATGTATGACGTAGTTGAAGCGTGTTATTTAGTTACTACCCTATTTGCTGTTGCGGATGGGAAGTATGGCCGCACACACTTAGTGCAACACCAAATCAACACTGTAGATGCTAGACAAATTCGTCAGCCTGAAATGGTGACTGGAGGCTGAAGTTGCAGAAATGGTGAGTATTCTGTCCGTGGGTATCAGCAGTGGTACTCGTTAAGAAGAAAGAAGGCAGAACCCTGTTTAGCGTTGACAACTGGCTGTTCAACGATATTACCAAGAAGGACATTTATCCTCTATGTATGATTGATGACATACTCAACAATCGAAATGGGTCTGAATGGTTTCCCACACTGGATCTGAAGAGCGATTACTGGAAGGTGCGATTTCACCCTAAGGACAAGGAGAAGACGTCGTCCAACACAAGAAATGGCTTGTGAAATTTCAACGTGATGCCATTTGGTTTGCGCAACGCTCCTGCCACTTTTGAGCGACAGATAAATTGCGTTTTAGGACGATTAACGTTGAAAAACTTTCTGGTGTACCTAGATGATGTAAATTTCATAGGAAAGTCATTCAAAAGAACTTGCGGTAGGCACTCCTAATACTTCGGAGTGCCCATTTGAAGCTTAATCCAAGAAAGTGTGCACTCTCCAGATCCAAACTTCAATTTCTGGGACACATCATCTCGACTACAGAAGTGAGGGCCGATCCCGAAAAGATTGAAGCTGTGAAAAACTGTCCCAAAGGACAAACTTCAGCTAAGGAGCTTCCTAGGGCTTGCGACTTACTAATGTCGGTTCGTAAGGGACTTTGCTTGAATTTTTAGGAGCTTACATCAACTCACGGAGAAAGGAAAGCAATTTAAATGGTCAAGCACCAGCTATATCAGGCGCCGATACTAGCATATCCCAACAGTGAAGAGACATTCATTGTCGATGCCGACCCAAGTTATTTTGGAGTTGGAGCCGTTTTATCGTAAGTTCACTAGGGACAGGAAAGAGTGGTGGCCTACTTCAGCAAATTTCTGTCCATACCTGAAAGAAACTATTATTGACCAGGGAAGTCTTAGTGATAATTCTGGCGAAGAAGCATTTCCATAAATACCTCTATGGCAGGAAGTTTCTTCTTCGTATAGACAATGCTGCTCTAAAGTGGTTGCTTCAATTTAAGAATCCATAGGGTCAAGTTGCTAGATGGATTGAGCTGCTGCAGAGCTACGATTTTGGCATACAGCATCGTAAGGGCACCCTACACCTGATTGAAAAGATCAGAGAAGCGCAGATGGTAGACATTGACATTGAGCAGATTCTTACCTGAAGGGAACACATGGAGAACCCAGATTGACAAGCAATTTCGGATCGTAGTCTTTCTCTGAAGGCATACTGGGTTTGACGCTAAAAATTGTTAACGACATTTATAAGAGTTGTCGAATACAACATGTTTTTACTATGGTAGGTTGGTCTATCTCGCCCCGTTTATGAGGTAGAGCAATTTTTAAAAAAATTACTTGAAATGAAAAAAAAAAATAAGTAAAAAACAACGGTAACACTTACAATGAAGTTTTTGAAAGTCAGAAACTATGTAAGGCATGTCTGTCGTAGAAGGCGACTAAAATCGACTCCCCGTATACCAAGTGTAAAGAGTATACACTTGGAGGTCGGCTCTACATTTTCTGGGGAGAGACAATTATTGCAATTATGTAACCCTTTGGGGAAAAGCTCAAGGGTAACTAGGTCACCTACATCTAGATCTTAAAAAATATATGTGTCTCAAGGAGCTCGACAACACCAGAAGTGTCAGCCCGCGAAAAGCGAGATTCAGTGAAAAATAAGAGCCTTAAGGACGAAGACGATGTTATTCGAAAAAGGTTTAACTATGTCGAACTGCTCTGCGAAGAGCTTCGTAAAGAAATTCTCCATCTTAAGGAAGAAAATATGACTCTAAAGAGTACATTGAAAACACCTACTGTATCAAAAGCATGCCCCGTGAATTCCGTATACCATACGGATGAAGAAGAACTCAGTCGCGAAACCGACTAGATTCTAAAGAAAAGACCGGTTAAAAAAGGAAAGTTGTTTAATCTTCTGGAACTTTAAACCAAGACAAATAGATTGTCAAAAAAGCGAAATAGCTGAAACAACGGCCCCCACCGCCAATTAATATGATCGGTATTGACGACTTTAACAAGTTACATACCTTGATAAAATCATTGGCATTGTCGGACTACCAAGTAACTTCGCTCAGAAAAAAATAAATGAAAAGTCTGCGTAAAAGACCCGGATAGCTGCCGTCTATTATCTCGGAAGCTAAATATCGAAAAAAATGAATGGTATGAATTTGAAAATAAATATGAAAGGCCACTACGCATTGTAACTAGAGGGTTACATACGTCGTGTTTAAAGGATGACATTATTAACAATTTGAAAAGCAGGAACTACAAAGTTATAGATGCCGGCAACATTGTCAAGATGGCGAACAAAATGTAATAAAACGAGGTCTTCCTTTATTTGTACTCACTTTCGATAAAGAAGAAGTTTTGAATAAAATTTATGAAATAAAAACAATTTTAGTAATAATTTATTCATATGCAAACCTATTGTCAAAAAGAACCGAGGTGTGTAAAATGTGCCGGAAATCATATGTCAGTAGATTGTAGCTAAGATAAGAAAACTCCTCTTATCTGCATCAACTAAATGCAATCATCCTGCAAGTTACAGCGGCTTCGAAGTAGTTAAGGAGTTGCAAAAAAGGGCCAAATTTATGAGTATTAATTCACAGAATTTGACTTAAAAAAGAAAATGGCTAAAACTCCGATTAAAAATGTGTCGAAGCCAAAGCAGGCTATAATAGAAGAACTCAAACAATAATGGTTCGCAAATCATTAGATCGTTGCGGAGCTGAAAGCTGAACTGAGTCTCCGGCAGCCTTCCCCAATAGGAGGAAAGAGCGGTTTATTTATTCGTCTTAATGACACAATAAAGCAAAGTGGTGAAGATCCTAATTCGACTGCTGTTGATGTCGAAGAGCAACAAGCCTTCGATATGTCATCAATGAGGAAGTTTCTGGAGGCAAAATTTGGAGAACAAAAGAATCCCCTAGAAGAAGAAATCAACACAGTAACAGTTTAAAGCTTGCCATGACCAACTGCTGGGATGACAAGCACTTACACTGGCTTTGCGGGGTCCAGCTGCAAAGCTTTTGCAAACCATCTCAGTTGACAATCAACCCAATTAAAGAGCTATCATGAAAGCAATCGCGATGCGGTTTGGTAATGACCACATATTAGAAGTGTATCGAGTGCAGCTGTGCAGTAGAGGCCAGAAGAGAGTGGAAACTCTTCAATATTGAACGCCTAGCATATTTGCCATATCACTCACAGGTGAAAAGATTGTCAACCAGATTGTAAAAGACGCATTCACTCGTGCTATAGCTGACACCAAACTGCAAGTAGCAGTATGAATGGCTGGGAAACGCACACTTGCAGAAGCCGCAGCCTATGCTCTGACATGAGAGGCAGCTGATTAAGCATCCCAAGGAGCTCATCGAGTAAGAGAATTGGCTACCATTGAATGCTCTTGTGAAATTATGGAATATCGAAAAACAATTCCCGAGCGAAAAAGCGTTGCTGGAACTACAACAAAACTGGACATCTAATGCGTCAGTGCAGGAACCAATCAAAACGTAGCAACTGTCTACATTGCAAAAGTCGGGGACAGCAGAGGGGAGCAAGAGAACAATCGATCTGCAGTAATAAATTCCCAGTACCAGCAGTCGAGGAAATGCTCAAAATCCGACGTTCCCAGGACCACAATCCAAGTATCCCAAACTAATTGAGACAGCAGGAGTCTGATAGTAGATGAGAACATCGGAGGGAAAGAACTTTCAGCTACAATTGATAATGGAGCTACTACTTCCATTATCCAAAAATACATAGAAAGAGCTCGAGTAAAAGGGAAAGTACGGCTGACGATATACTTGGCGGGCAGTTATTCTGAGAACAGTCGTCGGGAAGGACCACCGTTATCAGAAACTGTTATATGGGTTAAGCTGGAAGGTGATCCAAGGAGGCACCGATTTTAACTTGTTGAACAACATGGTTATAAGAGCCTTAAACACCAGTATAAGCAGGTTGAAGTTGCAGAAATGGTTACGACTATGGAAAGGTACGCACTGATTGAAAACTCAAATAGTCCGTGGATACCACGAGTGGTACTGGTTAAGAAGAAAGATGGCAGCATCCGGTGCTGTGTTGACTATCGGCAGGTGCAGATTCACCCTAAGGACACGGAGAAGATGGCCTTCACCACAGGAAATGGCTTGTGACAGTTTAACGTGATGCCATTTGGTTTGTGCAACGCTCCTGCAACTTTTGAGCAACTGATGGAATGCGTTATGTGAGGGTTAACTTGGAAAATTTGTCCGGTGTACCTAGATGATGTCCCTGTCGTGGGAAAATCATTTGAATAGCACCAAAAGAACTTGCGGGAGGTATTCCTAAGACTTCGGAGTGCCTATTTGAAGTGTGCAATATTCAGATCCTAATTTCGATTCCTGGGACACATCGGCTCTAGTGGAGTGAGGACCGATACCGAAAAGATTGAACTTGTGATAAATTGGCCAGTCCCCAAGGGCAAACATCAACTAAGGAGCTTCTTAGGACTTGCGACTTACCATCGGCAGTTTGTACGGGACTTTGTTGGCATTGCTAATAGTTTACATCAACTCACGGAGAAAGAAAAGCATTTTAAATGGTCAAGTGAGTGTAATAATGCTTTTCAAAAACTTCAACACAGGTATGTCAAGCGCCGATACAAGCATATCTCGACGGTGGAAGGACCTTCATTGTCGATGTCGATGCAAGTAATTTTGGAGTTGGTCCGTTTCATAGCAATTACACGAGAGACAGGAAAGAGTGCTGGTCTACTTCAGCAAGGTTCTGTCCAGACTTGAAAGAGACTATTGTGTGACCAGGAGGGAACTCTTAGCGTTAATTCTGGCGACAAAGCATTTCCATAAATACCTCTATGCCAGGAAGTTCCTTCTTCGTACAGACCATGCTGCTCTGAAATGGTAGCTTCAATTTAATAATTCAGAGGGTCAAGTTGCCAGATGGATTGACCGGCTGCAAAGCTACGATTTTGACATTCAGCATCGTAAGGGCACCTTGCACTCTAACGCTGACGCACTGTCCCGTCGACCATGCGGAATGAACTGCAAGCAATGCACCCGCCAAGAGGAGAAGGAGATCATCACCGCCCGGCGAATAAGTGCCGAGCCCAACAACGGTTGGACGGCTGAAAAGATCAGAGAAGCGCAGATGGAAGACCCTGACATGGAGAAACCAGATTGGCAAGAAATTTCGGATCGTATTCCAACTCTGAAGGCATATTGGGCACAATGTCACGTCCAGGATGGTGTCTTGAGAAGAAAAGTCCTCCAACTTAAAGTCCTTTGTATCACAGCTTGGAATTTTACGGTCCATGGTCAAAGATATACTACGGGAACTACATGGTGGAGTATCGAGAGGACATTTGGGAATCAATAAGACATTAGACAAAGTGAGGGACCTAGCTGCAAGAGAAGACATCGACAAGTGGTGCCAAAAATGCATTACATGGGCCGCCTGTAAGGGGCCAAAATGAAAGACGCAAGGAACCATGCTTCAGTACAACGCTGGGCACCATTCGAAAGAATAGCAATAGAAATTGCTGAACCGTTTTCAGAAACGAGCAGCGAAAATCGTTACATATTAGTTGTTATGGAATACTTCAGCAAATGGCGATACCAGAGCAACAGTAACTGTATTTCGGGAAGGAGATATGGTGTGGCTTATATGCCCCAACGTAAACAGGGAATATCGCCGAATCTACTGCTTCGATTCAATTCGAATAAGTGTAATTGAATTGTTAAACGAGAAACCGATTCGTAAATAATATAATTCTAGAAATAAAAGTGTGTTTAAATAAATAATTGTTAAACATAAGATAGAAGTGTTGTAGCATTCGAAGCCGAAGTCCTGCTAAGGCAGGACATGACTGATACACAAAGGAACAAAGCCAAGAAACAGTGCACGGGTGCATGTACGGGTGATTTAGAGAAGGTTTTCGACACTGTATGGTTAGGGGGCCTCTTAAGCTGACCAGACTTGGCATAAGTAAACCACTGCTATATATGCTTCATGACATGCTGACTGGTAGAACGTTTGTTATTAAAAGTGGAAATGTAACTTCTACCACCGAATTCTTCATTAAAAATGGTCTGCAACAGGGAGTGGTAAACTTGCCGATTCTCTTCAGCACTTACACCGAGAGCTAGGGGAGCATTTTCCCTGATAAGACGATTGTTTTATAGCAGTCGCCTTGACAAGAGGGTGAAGGTGATTTGCAACAAGGCCCTCATTAGGCGGATGATTGCCTATGTGAGCCCGGTGTGGTTCATCTCAAATGGAAAAGATACAGGTGTTTGAGAGGCATTGTTTAAGAAGCTGCCTTGGACTTCACAGAACACCAGTATCTGACTACACAAAATATTGTTCCAACCAGAACCTATACAACGGGGCCAACACAAACAGAATAGGAATTCATTCGGTTTCACGCTGAAAGAGCGATGGCTTCGAACAATAGTCTCATCTCTGGGGCCTTCTACCCAAATCATGAATATTTTGAGAGTGTGAGTTTAAGCGGCTTTATTTCATCCGAAGCTTTCCTATATTTGGATAGTCGAGGGCTGATATAGAAAAGATCGGCAGTTCCGCTAATCTGCAACGTCTTCCGACGAACTGTTGAGAGAGGGCTCCTATACGACCTAGACATCGTAGCTCAGGGCAGAGGAGAGGGCCTGCGGTTTAGCAGGAGTGTGTCCGATTGGGACCGTCGAAGTAGGTTGCAACAGGAGAACCTGTTGTGCTGGCTAAGATAGATACAGATAGTTGACATAAAAATTGTATGGCTGACTTACATAGCTTAAGCTTTATTTAATTTTTTAAAATACAAAAAAAAAACAATTTTTGAATATTCAAACTGTATAAAATTATAATAGCTGTCAATTTCACCTAACTATTCCATATTCACCACACACTAATCATATGGTAAAAGCTCTTCCAGCAATGCCAGTAGAATAAAAGCTCTTCCAGCAATACCAATACAATAAAAGCTCTTGAGGCGAACGCCGTAAGATCATATATAAGCAACTTCTATATCAGTAGATCAGCACCGCAGAGTTACCTCAGACTCGGACGATATTGTACACCTCGGACAATATTGTCATTTAGAACAACAATTAATTTTCCCTAATTAACTTCTTCCCTACAAAACTAGACAATCGGCCGAAAGGCATTCGTATTAAGTTATCGTGCAATTTAGGGCGCCCGCAAAGGGCAAGTAAGTTAGTTAAGTAGTGGATAAGAACGATAAAAACAAAAAAAAAACTAGATCGACACTGGATATGCTAGACTAATTCGTCAGCCTGCAAGGCTGAAGTTGCAGAAATGGTTGCGACGATGGAAAGAGACGGACTGATAGAAGTTCTGTGTTGACAAGAAGGAAACACTAAGAACTGGGAGAAGATGGCCTTCACCACAGGAAATGGCTTGTGACAGTTCAACCTGATGCCATTTCGTTTGTTCAACGCTCCTGCAACTTGATGATGTAATTGTCGTGGGAAAATCATTTGAATAACACCAAAAGAACTTGCGGGAGGTATTCCTAAGACTTTGAAGTGCCGATTTGAAGCTTGATCCTAAAAAGTGTGCATCTTTCAGATCCGAAATTCGATTCCTGGGACACATCATTTCGACCAGTGGTGTGATCAACTTTCAGTGGAGCTTAAATCAACTCACGGAAAAAGGAAAGCAATTTAAATGGGCAAGTGAGTGTAGTTATACTTTTCAAAGGCTTATGCAACAGCTACGTCAAGCGCAGATAGAGGAAAGAGGAGTGGCCTACTTCACAAAGGTTCTGTCCAGACCTCAATGAAACTATTGCGTTACCAGGAGGGAACTCTTACCGTTAATTCTGGCGACGAAGCATTTCCATAAACACCTGTATGGCAGGAAGTTCCTTCTTCGAACAGACCATGCTGCTCTAAAGTGGTTGCTTCAGCTTATGAATAAAAGAAATTTCGGATCGTAGTCCAACCCTGATGGCGTATTAGGCCAAATAGTTCTCTTTATGTCCAGGATGGTGTCTTGAGAAGAAAATGGGATTCCTCCGACGGAAAGTCCTTTGAATCACAGCTTGTCGTTCTACGGTCCATGGTCAAAGATGTACTACTGGAGCTACATCGTGGAGTATCGAGAGGTCATTTGTGAATCAATAAGACCTTGGGCAAAGTGAGGAAGCGATTCTACTGGCTGTCTGCAAGAGAAGACATCGACAAGAGCTGCCGAAACATTACATGAGCAGCGGAAACCGTAACATATAAGTTGCCATGGACTACTTAAAAAAATGGCCAGAAGCATTCGCTATACCTAACCAGGAAGCAAAAACCGTAGTGGAATAGATCATCGACAACTAAGTGTACAGATTCGGGCACCGTTGGAAATACATTCTAATCAAGGTAGAAACTCTGAGTCCAGAGTATTCCAGGATGTTTGCTAGCGGTTAGGTATTAAGAAGACGAGAACGACACCGCTTCATCCACACTTAGACGGAATGGTGGAACGATTCAATCGAACCTCGAGAGAACACATCTCCAAGGAGGTCGAAGATCAAAGAAACTGGGTCCATAGCACGACTGGACACTCCCAATGTGAAGTCTTATTTGGCCGAGCATTAAGGTTACCTAGTGAAGTAATGTTCGGATCCCCAATGTGAGAGCCAACAACTTAAAATGACAACATTGATGATCTACTCCAAAGACTCCGAGATATTCACCAAATGACCAGGATAAGAATAAGACTGGCAAGCGATCGTATGAAAACCAGGTACGACATCAGAGCAACTGGAACTGTATTTCAGGAAGGCGATTCGGTGTGGCTATGTAGTCCCCCGTAAACAAGGAATATCGTCGAAGGTAATGCCGAAATGGAAAAAAATAATTTAATTTATGGCGCAACAGGCTCGTTAGTACCCAGGGCCTAGCTATTTTTTCGCACAACCATTCATGTGTGCGTGTGTTCTTCTTTGTACGATGGCGGGACCTCCTGTTTTATGCCGAATCCGAACGGAAAAGTTGAGATAAGCTATGCATGACAATTGATAGAACATGACTATAGGAGGGCCAGTGAAAAATCATTTAGGTGTTGCTACGGCGGGAATCGAACCCAGAAATTCTGCACGGCAGTTCAACGCATTAACCATCGCGCCACTGAGCCCGAAATGGGAAGGCCCCACAAAATTGTGCACCGTATAAATGACGTCGTCTACGTAATACAGAAAGGAATTCGAGGAAACCTAAAGGTAGTGCATCTGGGTCGGTTACATCGGTATGAAGGTGATGCGAACATACCCTGATGTGTGAAAATCGAACAGATCCATTTAGTGTTAGTTTTGGTACTGGATGCGCCTACTGGAATGCATGACTGGAATAGTGATATCCATCAATACCACTTCACGATTAGTCACGAAACTGCGGAAACCTACGAGAATATGATCTCTTTCTAGATCAGTATGTTTAGTGGCCTAATTAGAGGTGAAGCGACAGCCAACCGTCTAAATTTTGACCTGAACGTGTTTTGAATAGTGTTGATGAGTAAATTTTGGAAAGTAATAACAGTGCGCGAATTTAATCGTTGGTATTGAATTTCAAACAAGTGTTATTGAATTGTTAAATGAGAATAAGTTAATATGTTTTATCATTCGAAGCCCGAATTCATTCTACAGTATGTTTTGCCATTCAGAATAATTTCCTAATAAAAACATGCTACTCCGCAAATATCTTGAGGAATAGAGTATATGAATCGCTGCCCGGCGATTGGTGCGACTTTGACCCCGAACATTAAGCGTTTCACCTTGTAATTCCCCCTGTGTGTGCTCATCGCTAGCATCGACAAGCTGTTCTCGTCCACTTTCATGTGCTGACATGCTTGGTCTACATCCAATTTACAGAAGAATTTTCCGTCGTTTAGTATTGCAAAAGTTTCCTCGACCTTGGATATTGGTTAGTTATGATCTTCTACCGCTTTATTAATTGTTGCCTTGTAGTGTGCACAAAATCGAATACTATCATGTTTCTTGATGATCGGTACTATTGAAGGTCCCTAAGCCGTATAGACTGTTTTTTCAATAGATATTTTCATGCAGGTCTTGAGATATCGAAATGTGGAGATCCCAATGGAATACGGTCTATCAAAAACAGTTATTCTAAGCTTGAGGGTGATCCTGAGAGCCACCGATTCCTACACGTCGAACCAGAAGCAGACGATAATTTCAAAAACAGCATCCTTAAAAAAATTTTGGAGGAACCAAACAACAACATGGTTCCAATTAGAGTTGTAAACACCAGACGACACGAGGTGAGACTCTGAAAAGGAAAAGTGGTTGGTAAATGTGTTCCAGTTAACGCAATATCAAGCATAACCAAAGGGAAGACTGCTACCAACATAACGAGACAAATATCTGATTGATTTTTTTTTTAAATTTGAATATGCTATCTTATGTTTACCTACCGTTTGGTCACTCATATCACAAATTGTAATGTAGAGTACTTAGTGAATTAATTTCAGTCTTCAATTAACTTTTCAAGTGTCCACATGTATGACGTAGTTGAAGCGTGTTATTTAGTTACTACCCTATTTGCTGCTGCGGATGGGAAGTATGGCCGCACACACTTAGTGCAACACCAAATCAACACTGTAGATGCTAGACAAATTCGTCAGCCTGAAATGGTGACTGGAGGCTGAAGTTGCAGAAATGGTGAGTATTCTGTCCGTGGGTATCAGCAGTGGTACTCGTTAAGAAGAAAGAAGGCAGAACCCTGTTTAGCGTTGACAACTGGCTGTTCAACGATATTACCAAGAAGGACATTTATCCTCTATGTATGTTTGATGACATACTCAACAATCGAAATGGGTCTGATTGGTTTCCCACACTGGATCTGAAGAGCGACTACTGGAAGGTGCAATTTCACCCTAAGGACAAGGAGAAGACGTCGTCCAACACAAGAAATGGCTTGTGAAATTTCAACGTGATGCCATTTGGTTTGCGCAACGCTCCTGCCACTTTTGAGCGACAGATAAATTGCGTTTTAGGACGATTAACGTTGAAAAACTTTCTGGTGTACCTAGATGATGTAAATTTCATAGGAAAGTCATTCAAAAGAACTTGCGGTAGGCACTCCTAATACTTCGGAGTGCCCATTTGAAGCTTAATCCAAGGAAGTGTGCACTCTCCAGATCCAAACTTCAATTTCTGGGACACATCATCTCGACTACAGAAGTGAGGGCCGATCCCGAAAAGATTGAAGCTGTGAAAAACTGTCCCAAAGGACAAACTTCAGCTAAGGAGCTTCCTAGGGCTTGCGACTTACTAATGTCGGTTCGTAAGGGACTTTGCTTGAATTTTTAGGAGCTTACATCAACTCACGGAGAAAGGAAAGCAATTTAAATGGTCAAGCACCAGCTATATCAGGCGCCGATACTAGCATATCCCAACAGTGAAGAGACATTCATTGTCGATGCCGACCCAAGTTATTTTGGAGTTGGAGCCGTTTTATCGTAAGTTCACTAGGGACAGGAAAGAGTGGTGGCCTACTTCAGCAAATTTCTGTCCATACCTGAAAGAAACTATTATTGACCAGGGAAGTCTTAGTGATAATTCTGGCGAAGAAGCATTTCCATAAATACCTCTATGGCAGGAAGTTTCTTCTTCGTATAGACAATGCTGCTCTAAAGTGGTTGCTTCAATTTAAGAATCCATAGGGTCAAGTTGCTAGATGGATTGAGCTGCTGCAGAGCTACGATTTTGGCATACAGCATCGTAAGGGCACCCTACACCTGATTGAAAAGATCAGAGAAGCGCAGATGGTAGACATTGACATTGAGCAGATTCTTACCTGAAGGGAACACATGGAGAACCCAGATTGACAAGCAATTTCGGATCGTAGTCTTTCTCTGAAGGCATACTGGGTTTGACGCTAAAAATTGTTAACGACATTTATAAGAGTTGTCGAATACAACATGTTTTTACTATGGTAGGTTGGTCTATCTCGCCCCGTTTATGAGGTAGAGCAATTTTTAAAAAAATTACTTGAAATGAAAAAAAAAAATAAGTAAAAAACAACGGTAACACTTACAATGAAGTTTTTGAAAGTCAGAAACTATGTAAGGCATGTCTGTCGTAGAAGGCGACTAAAATCGACTCCCCGTATACCAAGTGTAAAGAGTATACACTTGGAGGTCGGCTCTACATTTTCTGGGGAGAGACAATTATTGCAATTATGTAACCCTTTGGGGAAAAGCTCAAGGGTAACTAGGTCACCTACATCTAGATCTTAAAAAATATATGTGTCTCAAGGAGCTCGACAACACCAGAAGTGTCAGCCCGCGAAAAGCGAGATTCAGTGAAAAATAAGAGCCTTAAGGACGAAGACGATGTTATTCGAAAAAGGTTTAACTATGTCGAACTGCTCTGCGAAGAGCTTCGTAAAGAAATTCTCCATCTTAAGGAAGAAAATATGACTCTAAAGAGTACATTGAAAACACCTACTGTATCAAAAGCATGCCCCGTGAATTCCGTATACCATACGGATGAAGAAGAACTCAGTCGCGAAACCGACTAGATTCTAAAGAAAAGACCGGTTAAAAAAGGAAAGTTGTTTAATCTTCTGGAACTTTAAACCAAGACAAATAGATTGTCAAAAAAGCGAAATAGCTGAAACAACGGCCCCCACCGCCAATTAATATGATCGGTATTGACGACTTTAACAAGTTACATACCTTGATAAAATCATTGGCATTGTCGGACTACCAAGTAACTTCGCTCAGAAAAAAATAAATGGAAAGTCTGCGTAAAAGACCCGGATAGCTGCCGTCTATTATCTCGGAAGCTAAATATCGAAAAAAATGAATGGTATGAATTTGAAAATAAATATGAAAGGCCACTACGCATTGTAACTAGAGGGTTACATACGTCGTGTTTAAAGGATGACATTATTAACAATTTGAAAAGCAGGAACTACAAAGTTATAGATGCCGGCAACATTGTCAAGATGGCGAACAAAATGTAATAAAACGAGGTCTTCCTTTATTTGTACTCACTTTCGATAAAGAAGAAGTTTTGAATAAAATTTATGAAATAAAAACAATTTTAGTAATAATTTATTCATATGCAAACCTATTGTCAAAAAGAACCGAGGTGTGTAAAATGTGCCGGAAATCATATGACAGTAGATTGTAGCTAAGATAAGAAAACTCCTCTTATCTGCATCAACTAAATGCAATCATCCTGCAAGTTACAGCGGCTTCGAAGTAGTTAAGGAGTTGCAAAAAAGGGCCAAATTTATGAGTATTAATTCACAGAATTTGACTTAAAAAAGAAAATGGCTAAAACTCCGATTAAAAATGTGTCGAAGCCAAAGCAGGCTATAATAGAAGAACTCAAACAATAATGGTTCGCAAATCATTAGATCGTTGCGGAGCTGAAAGCTGAACTGAGTCTCCGGCAGCCTTCCCCAATAGGAGGAAAGAGCGGTTTATTTATTCGTCTTAATGACACAATAAAGCAAAGTGGTGAAGATCCTAATTCGACTGCTGTTGATGTCGAAGAGCAACAAGCCTTCGATATGTCATCAATGAGGAAGTTTCTGGAGGCAAAATTTGGAGAACAAAAGAATCCCCTAGAAGAAGAAATCAACACAGTAACAGTTTAAAGCTTGCCATGACCAACTGCTGGGATGACAAGCACTTACACTGGCTTTGCGGGGTCCAGCTGCAAAGCTTTTGCAAACCATCTCAGTTGACATTCAACCCAATTAAAGAGCTATCATGAAAGCAATCGCGATGCGGTTTGGTAATGACCACATATTAGAAGTGTATCGAGTGCAGCTGTGCAGTAGAGGCCAGAAGAGAGTGGAAACTCTTCAATATTGAACGCCTAGCATATTTGCCATATCACTCACAGGTGAAAAGATTGTCAACCAGATTGTAAAAGACGCATTCACTCGTGCTATAGCTGACACCAAACTGCAAGTAGCAGTATGAATGGCTGGGAAACGCACACTTGCAGAAGCCGCAGCCTATGCTCTGACATGAGAGGCAGCTGATTAAGCATCCCAAGGAGCTCATCGAGTAAGAGAATTGGCTACCATTGAATGCTCTTGTGAAATTATGGAATATCGAAAAACAATTCCCGAGCGAAAAAGCGTTGCTGGAACTACAACAAAACTGGACATCTAATGCGTCAGTGCAGGAACCCATCAAAACGTAGCAACTGTCTACATTGCAAAAGTCGGGGACAGCAGAGGGGAGCAAGAGAACAATCGATCTGCAGTAATAAATTCCCAGTACCAGCAGTCGAGGAAATGCTCAAAATCCGACGTTCCCAGGACCACAATCCAAGTATCCCAAACTAATTGAGACAGCAGGAGTCTGATAGTAGATGAGAACATCGGAGGGAAAGAACTTTCAGCTACAATTGATAATGGAGCTACTACTTCCATTATCCAAAAATACATAGAAAGAGCTCGAGTAAAAGGGAAAGTACGGCTGACGATATACTTGGCGGGCAGTTATTCTGAGAACAGTCGTCGGGAAGGACCACCGTTATCAGAAACTGTTATATGGGTTAAGCTGGAAGGTGATCCAAGGAGGCACCGATTTTAACTTGTTGAACAACATGGTTATAAGAGCCTTAAACACCAGTATAAGCAGGTTGAAGCTGCAGAAATGGTTACGACTATGGAAAGGTACGCACTGATTGAAAACTCAAATAGTCCGTGGATATCACGAGTGGTACTGGTTAAGAAGAAAGATGGCAGCATCCGGTGCTGTGTTGACTATCGGCAGGTGCAGATTCACCCTAAGGACACGGAGAAGATGGCCTTCACCACAGGAAATGGCTTGTGACAGTTTAACGTGATGCCATTTGGTTTGTGCAACGCTCCTGCAACTTTTGAGCAACTGATGGAATGCGTTATGTGAGGGTTAACTTGGAAAATTTGTCCGGTGTACCTAGATGATGTCCCTGTCGTGGGAAAATCATTTGAATAGCACCAAAAGAACTTGCGGGAGGTATTCCTAAGACTTCGGAGTGCCTATTTGAAGTGTGCAATATTCAGGTCCTAATTTCGATTCCTGGGACACATCGGCTCTAGTGGAGTGAGGACCGATACCGAAAAGATTGAACTTGTGATAAATTGGCCAGTCCCCAAGGGCAAACATCAACTAAGGAGCTTCTTAGGACTTGCGACTTACCATCGGCAGTTTGTACGGGACTTTGTTGGCATTGCTAATAGTTTACATCAACTCACGGAGAAAGAAAAGCATTTTAAATGGTCAAGTGAGTGTAATAATGCTTTTCAAAAACTTCAACACAGGTATGTCAAGCGCCGATACAAGCATATCTCGACGGTGGAAGGACCTTCATTGTCGATGTCGATGCAAGTAATTTTGGAGTTGGTCCGTTTCATAGCAATTACACGAGAGACAGGAAAGAGTGCTGGTCTACTTCAGCAAGGTTCTGTCCAGACTTGAAAGAGACTATTGTGTGACCAGGAGGGAACTCTTAGCGTTAATTCTGGCGACAAAGCATTTCCATAAATACCTCTATGCCAGGAAGTTCCTTCTTCGTACAGACCATGCTGCTCTGAAATGGTAGCTTCAATTTAATAATTCAGAGGGTCAAGTTGCCAGATGGATTGACCGGCTGCAAAGCTACGATTTTGACATTCAGCATCGTAAGGGCACCTTGCACTCTAACGCTGACGCACTGTCCCGTCGACCATGCGGAATGAACTGCAAGCAATGCACCCGCCAAGAGGAGAAGGAGATCATCACCGCCCGGCGAATAAGGGCCGAGCCCAACAACGGTTGGACGGCTGAAAAGATCAGAGAAGCGCAGATGGAAGACCCTGACATGGAGAAACCAGATTGGCAAGAAATTTCGGATCGTATTCCAACTCTGAAGGCATATTGGGTACAATGTCACGTCCAGGATGGTGTCTTGAGAAGAAAAGTCCTCCAACTTAAAGTCCTTTGTATCACAGCTTGGAATTTTACGGTCCATGGTCAAAGATATACTACGGGAACTACATGGTGGAGTATCGAGAGGACATTTGGGAATCAATAAGACATTAGACAAAGTGAGGGACCTAGCTGCAAGAGAAGACATCGACAAGTGGTGCCAAAAATGCATTACATGGGCCGCCTGTAAGGGGCCAAAATGAAAGACGCAAGGAACCATGCTTCAGTACAACGCTGGGCACCATTCGAAAGAATAGCAATAGAAATTGCTGAACCGTTTTCAGAAACGAGCAGCGAAAATCGTTACATATTAGTTGTTATGGAATACTTCAGCAAATGGCGATACCAGAGCAACAGTAACTGTATTTCGGGAAGGAGATATGGTGTGGCTTATATGCCCCAACGTAAACAGGGAATATCGCCGAATCTACTGCTTCGATTCAATTCGAATAAGTGTAATTGAATTGTTAAACGAGAAACCGATTCGTAAATAATATAATTCTAGAAATAAAAGTGTGTTTAAATAAATAATTGTTAAACATAAGATAGAAGTGTTGTAGCATTCGAAGCCGAAGTCCTGCTAAGGCAGGACATGACTGATACACAAAGGAACAAAGCCAAGAAACAGTGCACGGGTGCATGTACGGGTGATTTAGAGAAGGTTTTCGACACTGTATGGTTAGGGGGCCTCTTAAGCTGACCAGACTTGGCATAAGTAAACCACTGCTATATATGCTTCATGACATGCTGACTGGTAGAACGTTTGTTATTAAAAGTGGAAATGTAACTTCTACCACCGAATTCTTCATTAAAAATGGTCTGCAACAGGGAGTGGTAAACTTGCCGATTCTCTTCAGCACTTACACCGAGAGCTAGTGGAGCATTTTCCCTGATAAGACGATTGTTTTATAGCAGTCGCCTTGACAAGAGGGTGAAGGTGATTTGCAACAAGGCCCTCATTAGGCGGATGATTGCCTATGTGAGCCCGGTGTGGTTCATCTCAAATGGAAAAGATACAGGTGTTTGAGAGGCATTGTTTAAGAAGCTGCCTTGGACTTCACAGAACACCAGTATCTGACTACACAAAATATTGTTCCAACCAGAACCTATACAACGGGGCCAACACAAACAGAATAGGAATTCATTCGGTTTCACGCTGAAAGAGCGATGGCTTCGAACAATAGTCTCATCTCTGGGGCCTTCTACCCAAATCATGAATATTTTGAGAGTGTGAGTTTAAGCGGCTTTATTTCATCCGAAGCTTTCCTATATTTGGATAGTCGAGGGCTGATATAGAAAAGATCGGCAGTTCCGCTAATCTGCAACGTCTTCCGACGAACTGTTGAGAGAGGGCTCCTATACGACCTAGACATCGTAGCTCAGGGCAGAGGAGAGGGCCTGCGGTTTAGCAGGAGTGTGTCCGATTGGGACCGTCGAAGTAGGTTGCAACAGGAGAACCTGTTGTGCTGGCTAAGATAGATACAGATAGTTGACATAAAAATTGTATGGCTGACTTAAATAGCTTAAGCTTTATTTAATTTTTTAAAATACAAAAAAAAAACAATTTTTGAATATTCAAACTGTATAAAATTATAATAGCTTTCAATTTCACCTAACTATTCCATATTCACCACACATTAATCATATGCTAAAAGCTCTTCCAGCAATGCCAGTAGAATAAAAGCTCTTCCAGCAATACCAATACAATAAAAGCTCTTGAGGCGAACGCCGTAAGATCATATATAAGCAACTTCTATATCAGTAGATCAGCACCGCAGAGTTACCTCAGACTCGGACGATATTGTACACCTCGGACAATATTGTCATTTAGAACAACAATTAATTTTCCCTAATTAACTTCTTCCCTACAAAACTAGACAATCGGCCGAAAGGCATTCGTATTAAGTTATCGTGCAATTTAGGGCGCCCGCAAAGGGCAAATAAGTTACTTAAGTAGTGGATAAGAACGATAAAAACAAAAAAAAAACTAGATCGACACTGGATATGCTAGACTAATTCGTCAGCCTGCAAGGCTGAAGTTGCAGAAATGGTTGCGACGATGGAAAGAGACGGACTGATAGAAGTTCTGTGTTGACAAGAAGGAAACACTAAGAACTGGGAGAAGATGGCCTTCACCACAGGAAATGGCTTGTGACAGTTCAACCTGATGCCATTTCGTTTGTTCAACGCTCCTGCAACTTGATGATGTAATTGTCGTGGGAAAATCATTTGAATAACACCAAAAGAACTTGCGGGAGGTATTCCTAAGACTTTGAAGTGCCGATTTGAAGCTTGATCCTAAAAAGTGTGCATCTTTCAGATCCGAAATTCGATTCCTGGGACACATCATTTCGACCAGTGGTGTGATCAACTTTCAGTGGAGCTTAAATCAACTCACGGAAAAAGGAAAGCAATTTAAATGGGCAAGTGAGTGTAGTTATACTTTTCAAAGGCTTATGCAACAGCTACGTCAAGCGCAGATAGAGGAAAGAGGAGTGGCCTACTTCACAAAGGTTCTGTCCAGACCTCAATGAAACTATTGCGTTACCAGGAGGGAAATCTTACCGTTAATTCTGGCGACGAAGCATTTCCATAAACACCTGTATGGCAGGAAGTTCCTTCTTCGAACAGACCATGCTGCTCTAAAGTGGTTGCTTCAGCTTATGAATAAAAGAAATTTCGGATCGTAGTCCAACCCTTATGGCGTATTAGGCCAAATAGTTCTCTTTATGTCCAGGATGGTGTCTTGAGAAGAAAATGGGATTCCTCCGACGGAAAGTCCTTTGAATCACAGCTTGTCGTTCTACGGTCCATGGTCAAAGATGTACTACTGGAGCTACATCGTGGAGTATCGAGAGGTCATTTGTGAATCAATAAGACCTTGGGCAAAGTGAGGAAGCGATTCTACTGGCTGTCTGCAAGAGAAGACATCGACAAGAGCTGCCGAAACATTACATAAGCAGCGGAAACCGTAACATATAAGTTGCCATGGACTACTTAAAAAAATGGCCAGAAGCATTCGCTATACCTAACCAGGAAGCAAAAACCGTAGTGGAATAGATCATCGACAACTAAGTGTACAGATTCGGGCACCGTTGGAAATACATTCTAATCAAGGTAGAAACTCTGAGTCCAGAGTATTCCAGGATGT
Organism: Rhingia rostrata; assembly: GCA_949824845.1. Classification (NCBI taxonomy): domain Eukaryota; kingdom Metazoa; phylum Arthropoda; class Insecta; order Diptera; family Syrphidae; genus Rhingia; species Rhingia rostrata. Next base: position 73,589,661 of record OX463757.1, on the reverse strand, counting down.
TTGCTAGCGGTTAGGTATTAAGAAGACGAGAACGACACCGCTTCATCCACACTTAGACGGAATGGTGGAACGATTCAATCGAACCTCGAGAGAACACATCTCCAAGGAGGTCGAAGATCAAAGAAACTGGGTCCATAGCACGACTGGACACTCCCAATGTGAAGTCTTATTTGGCCGAGCATTAAGGTTACCTAGTGAAGTAATGTTCGGATCCCCAATGTGAGAGCCAACAACTTAAAATGACAACATTGATGATCTACTCCAAAGACTCCGAGATATTCACCAAATGACCAGGATAAGAATAAGACTGGCAAGCGATCGTATGAAAACCAGGTACGACATCAGAGCAACTGGAACTGTATTTCAGGAAGGCGATTCGGTGTGGCTATGTAGTCCCCCGTAAACAAGGAATATCGTCGAAGGTAATGCCGAAATGGAAAAAAATAATTTAATTTATGGCGCAACAGGCTCGTTAGTACCCAGGGCCTAGCTATTTTTTCGCACAACCATTCATGTGTGCGTGTGTTCTTCTTTGTACGATGGCGGGACCTCCTGTTTTATGCCGAATCCGAACGGAAAAGTTGAGATAAGCTATGCATGACAATTGATAGAACATGACTATAGGAGGGCCAGTGAAAAATCATTTAGGTGTTGCTACGGCGGGAATCGAACCCAGAAATTCTGCACGGCAGTTCAACGCATTAACCATCGCGCCACTGAGCCCGAAATGGGAAGGCCCCACAAAATTGTGCACCGTATAAATGACGTCGTCTACGTAATACAGAAAGGAATTCGAGGAAACCTAAAGGTAGTGCATCTGGGTCGGTTACATCGGTATGAAGGTGATGCGAACATACCCTGATGTGTGAAAATCGAACAGATCCATTTAGTGTTAGTTTTGGTACTGGATGCGCCTACTGGAATGCATGACTGGAATAGTGATATCCATCAATACCACTTCACGATTAGTCACGAAACTGCGGAAACCTACGAGAATATGATCTCTTTCTAGATCAGTATGTTTAGTGGCCTAATTAGAGGTGAAGCGACAGCCAACCGTCTAAATTTTGACCTGAACGTGTTTTGAATAGTGTTGATGAGTAAATTTTGGAAAGTAATAACAGTGCGCGAATTTAATCGTTGGTATTGAATTTCAAACAAGTGTTATTGAATTGTTAAATGAGAATAAGTTAATATGTTTTATCATTCGAAGCCCGAATTCATTCTACAGTATGTTTTGCCATTCAGAATAATTTCCTAATAAAAACATGCTACTCCGCAAATATCTTGAGGAATAGAGTATATGAATCGCTGCCCGGCGATTGGTGCGACTTTGACCCCGAACATTAAGCGTTTCACCTTGTAATTCCCCCTGTGTGTGCTCATCGCTAGCATCGACAAGCTGTTCTCGTCCACTTTCATGTGCTGACATGCTTGGTCTACATCCAATTTACAGAAGAATTTTCCGTCGTTTAGTATTGCAAAAGTTTCCTCGACCTTGGATATTGGTTAGTTATGATCTTCTACCGCTTTATTAATTGTTGCCTTGTAGTGTGCACAAAATCGAATACTATCATGTTTCTTGATGATCGGTACTATTGAAGGTCCCTAAGCCGTATAGACTGTTTTTTCAATAGATATTTTCATGCAGGTCTTGAGATATCGAAATGTGGAGATCCCAATGGAATACGGTCTATCAAAAACAGTTATTCTAAGCTTGAGGGTGATCCTGAGAGCCACCGATTCCTACACGTCGAACCAGAAGCAGACGATAATTTCAAAAACAGCATCCTTAAAAAAATTTTGGAGGAACCAAACAACAACATGGTTCCAATTAGAGTTGTAAACACCAGACGACACGAGGTGAGACTCTGAAAAGGAAAAGTGGTTGGTAAATGTGTTCCAGTTAACGCAATATCAAGCATAACCAAAGGGAAGACTGCTACCAACATAACGAGACAAATATCTGATTGATTTTTTTTTTAAATTTGAATATGCTATCTTATGTTTACCTACTGTTTGGTCACTCATATCACAAATTGTAATGTAGAGTACTTAGTGAATTAATTTCAGTCTTCAATTAACTTTTCAAGTGTCCACATGTATGACGTAGTTGAAGCGTGTTATTTAGTTACTACCCTATTTGCTGCTGCGGATGGGAAGTATGGCCGCACACACTTAGTGCAACACCAAATCAACACTGTAGATGCTAGACAAATTCGTCAGCCTGAAATGGTGACTGGAGGCTGAAGTTGCAGAAATGGTGAGTATTCTGTCCGTGGGTATCAGCAGTGGTACTCGTTAAGAAGAAAGAAGGCAGAACCCTGTTTAGCGTTGACAACTGGCTGTTCAACGATATTACCAAGAAGGACATTTATCCTCTATGTATGATTGATGACATACTCAACAATCGAAATGGGTCTGAATGGTTTCCCACACTGGATCTGAAGAGCGACTACTGGAAGGTGCAATTTCACCCTAAGGACAAGGAGAAGACGTCGTCCAACACAAGAAATGGCTTGTGAAATTTCAACGTGATGCCATTTGGTTTGCGCAACGCTCCTGCCACTTTTGAGCGACAGATAAATTGCGTTTTAGGACGATTAACGTTGAAAAACTTTCTGGTGTACCTAGATGATGTAAATTTCATAGGAAAGTCATTCAAAAGAACTTGCGGTAGGCACTCCTAATTCTTCGGAGTGCCAATTTGAAGCTTAATCCAAGGAAGTGTGCACTCTCCAGATCCAAACTTCAATTTCTGGGACACATCATCTCGACTACAGAAGTGAGGGCCGATCCCGAAAAGATTGAAGCTGTGAAAAACTGTCCCAAAGGACAAACTTCAGCTAAGGAGCTTCCTAGGGCTTGCGACTTACTAATGTCGGTTCGTAAGGGACTTTGCTTGAATTTTTAGGAGCTTACATCAACTCACGGAGAAAGGAAAGCAATTTAAATGGTCAAGCACCAGCTATATCAGGCGCCGATACTAGCATATCCCAACAGTGAAGAGACATTCATTGTCGATGCCGACCCAAGTTATTTTGGAGTTGGAGCCGTTTTATCGTAAGTTCACTAGGGACAGGAAAGAGTGGTGGCCTACTTCAGCAAATTTCTGTCCATACCTGAAAGAAACTATTATTGACCAGGGAAGTCTTAGTGATAATTCTGGCGAAGAAGCATTTCCATAAATACCTCTATGGCAGGAAGTTTCTTCTTCGTATAGACAATGCTGCTCTAAAGTGGTTGCTTCAATTTAAGAATCCATAGGGTCAAGTTGCTAGATGGATTGAGCTGCTGCAGAGCTACGATTTTGGCATACAGCATCGTAAGGGCACCCTACACCTGATTGAAAAGATCAGAGAAGCGCAGATGGTAGACATTGACATTGAGCAGATTCTTACCTGAAGGGAACACATGGAGAACCCAGATTGACAAGCAATTTCGGATCGTAGTCTTTCTCTGAAGGCATACTGGGTTTGACGCTAAAAATTGTTAACGACATTTATAAGAGTTGTCGAATACAACATGTTTTTACTATGGTAGGTTGGTCTATCTCGCCCCGTTTATGAGGTAGAGCAATTTTTAAAAAAATTACTTGAAATGAAAAAAAAAAATAAGTAAAAAACAACGGTAACACTTACAATGAAGTTTTTGAAAGTCAGAAACTATGTAAGGCATGTCTGTCGTAGAAGGCGACTAAAATCGACTCCCCGTATACCAAGTGTAAAGAGTATACACTTGGAGGTCGGCTCTACATTTTCTGGGGAGAGACAATTATTGCAATTATGTAACCCTTTGGGGAAAAGCTCAAGGGTAACTAGGTCACCTACATCTAGATCTTAAAAAATATATGTGTCTCAAGGAGCTCGACAACACCAGAAGTGTCAGCCCGCGAAAAGCGAGATTCAGTGAAAAATAAGAGCCTTAAGGACGAAGACGATGTTATTCGAAAAAGGTTTAACTATGTCGAACTGCTCTGCGAAGAGCTTCGTAAAGAAATTCTCCATCTTAAGGAAGAAAATATGACTCTAAAGAGTACATTGAAAACACCTACTGTATCAAAAGCATGCCCCGTGAATTCCGTATACCATACGGATGAAGAAGAACTCAGTCGCGAAACCGACTAGATTCTAAAGAAAAGACCGGTTAAAAAAGGAAAGTTGTTTAATCTTCTGGAACTTTAAACCAAGACAAATAGATTGTCAAAAAAGCGAAATAGCTGAAACAACGGCCCCCACCGCCAATTAATATGATCGGTATTGACGACTTTAACAAGTTACATACCTTGATAAAATCATTGGCATTGTCGGACTACCAAGTAACTTCGCTCAGAAAAAAATAAATGGAAAGTCTGCGTAAAAGACCCGGATAGCTGCCGTCTATTATCTCGGAAGCTAAATATCGAAAAAAAATGAATGGTATGAATTTGAAAATAAATATGAAAGGCCACTACGCATTGTAACTAGAGGGTTACATACGTCGTGTTTAAAGGATAACATTATTAACAGTTTGAAAAGCCGGAACTACAAAGTTATAGATGCCGGCAACATTGTCAAGATGGCGAACAAAATGTAATAAAACGAGGTCTTCCTTTATTTGTACTCACTTTCGATAAAGAAGAAGTTTTGAATAAAATTTATGAAATAAAAACAATTTTAGTAATAATTTATTCATATGCAAACCTATTGTCAAAAAGAACCGAGGTGTGTAAAATGTGCCGGAAATCATATGACAGTAGATTGTAGCTAAGATAAGAAAACTCCTCTTATCTGCATCAACTAAATGCAATCATCCTGCAAGTTACAGCGGCTTCGAAGTAGTTAAGGAGTTGCAAAAAAGGGCCAAATTTATGAGTATTAATTCACAGAATTTGACTTAAAAAAGAAAATGGCTAAAACTCCGATTAAAAATGTGTCGAAGCCAAAGCAGGCTATAATAGAAGAACTCAAACAATAATGGTTCGCAAATCATTAGATCGTTGCGGAGCTGAAAGCTGAACTGAGTCTCCGGCAGCCTTCCCCAATAGGAGGAAAGAGCGGTTTATTTATTCGTCTTAATGACACAATAAAGCAAAGTGGTGAAGATCCTAATTCGACTGCTGTTGATGTCGAAGAGCAACAAGCCTTCGATATGTCATCAATGAGGAAGTTTCTGGAGGCAAAATTTGGAGAACAAAAGAATCCCCTAGAAGAAGAAATCAACACAGTAACAGTTTAAAGCTTGCCATGACCAACTGCTGGGATGACAAGCACTTACACTGGCTTTGCGGGGTCCAGCTGCAAAGCTTTTGCAAACCATCTCAGTTGACAATCAACCCAATTAAAGAGCTATCATGAAAGCAATCGCGATGCGGTTTGGTAATGACCACATATTAGAAGTGTATCGAGTGCAGCTGTGCAGTAGAGGCCAGAAGAGAGTGGAAACTCTTCAATATTGAACGCCTAGCATATTTGCCATATCACTCACAGGTGAAAAGATTGTCAACCAGATTGTAAAAGACGCATTCACTCGTGCTATAGCTGACACCAAACTGCAAGTAGCAGTATGAATGGCTGGAAAACGCACACTTGCCGAAGCTGCAGATTATGCTCTGACACTAGAGGCAGCTGATCAAGCATCCCAAGGAGCTCATCGAGCCAGAGAATTGGCCAACATTGAATGCTCTTGTGAAAGAATGGAGATTTCATCGAAAAACAAATCCTGAGCTCAAATGCGTTGCTGGAACTGCAACAAAACTAGACCATCAAAACGTAGCAATTGTCCACATTGCAACTGTCGGGTACAGCAGATGGGAGCATCTGGCAGTGACAACAACCGAACTGATGTAATGAGTTCCCAATAGCAGCATTTGGGGAAGTGCTTCAGAACCGAAGTCCCCAGGAGGACAATCCGAGTATCCCAATCTAAGAGAGACAGCAGGAGTCTGTTGTGGATGCGACCATCGGCAGGAAAGAACTTGCAGCTACAGTTGATACTGGAGCTCTTGCCTTCATTATCTAAAGAGACATCGTCCGTGAGGCGTGGCTGCATAACACCCGCAGCTATTGCCTGCTGACTGCATCTGGAGAAAGAGCTTGAGTGTATGGGGAAGTACGGCTGACGATATACTTGGCAGGACTCGCCTTCTCCCATGCATTCCTGGTGGCTGATATTCGTGATGAATGCATTATTGGATTTTACTTCATGAAGACTCATGAAATAATCTTGGATATGGGCATGCAGGTCTTGAGATATCGAAATGTGGAGATCCCAATGGAATACGGTCTTCCAAAAGCAGTTATTCGGAGAGCAGTCGTCGGGAAGGATCAACTGCTACCACCGTCATCAGAAACTGTTATGTGGGTTAAGCTAGAGTGTGATCTTGTGAGCCACCGATTTCCACTTGTTGAACCAGATGCAGTCGATAATTTCCAAAACATCATCGTTGAAAAAATATTGGTGGAACCAAAGAACAACATGGTTCCAATATTGGTCTTAAACACCAGACGACACGAGGTGAAAATCTGAAAAGGAAAAGTGGTTGATAAATATGTTCCGGCTAACGAAATATCAAGCATAACCAAAGGGGAGACCGCTGAGCCAGTGCTACCAACATAACGAGACATACCGAGGTCTATACTCAACGTATGCAAGCTAAAAAAGGAGCAGCAAATTTGTGTGAAATATCTGATTGAACAAATTTTTTGAATACTGTATACCTACCGTTTTGTCACTCATATCACAAATTGTAATGTAGTGTACTTAGTGAAATAATTTCAGTATTAAATAAATATTTCAAGTGTCCACATGTATGACGTGTTTGCAACGTCCTTTATTTAGTTACCACGTCCAACCCGCAACTTAATAGCCTCAAGCGAATTTGGTAATGTATTTGCTGCTGAGGATTGGAAATATGCCCGCACACACTAACTGCAATACCAAATCGACACTGTAGATGCTAGACCAATTCGTCAGCCTGCAAGGCGGCTGCCATTAGCCAAGCAGGCTTAAGATGCAGAATTGGTGGGTGTTGTGTCCGTGGGTAGCACCAGTGGTACTCGTTAAGCAGAAAGATGGGAACACCCGGTTCTGCGTTGACTATCGGCAGCTCAAAGATGTCACCAAGAAGGACAGCTATCTTCTACCTAGGATTTATGACACACTCGATACACTAAAGGGGTTTGAATGGATTTCCACACTGGATCTACTGGCAGGTGCAGATTTACCCTTAGGACAGGGAGAAGACGGCCTTCCCCACAGGAAATTGCTTGTGGCAGTTCAACGTGATACCATTTGGATTGTGCAACGCTCCTGCAACACTAACGTGGAAAATCTCTCTGGTGTACCTAGATGATGTAATTGTCGTGGGAAAATCATTAAAAAAAAACACCAAAAGAACTTGCGGGATGTATTCCTAAGATTCTGGAAAGCCCAATTGAAGCTCAATCCCATAAAGTGTGCACAATTCAGATCCGACGTTCAATTCGTGGGACACTGTTTTTTTTCGATCCCAAAAAAATTGAAGGACAAATATCAACTTAGGAGCTTCATAGGACTTGCGATATACTACCGGCGGTTTGGAAGCGACTTTTCTGGCATTATTAAGAGCTTAGATCAACTCACGGAGAAAGGAAAGCAGTTTCAATGGTCATGTGAGTGTAATAAATCTTTCCAAAGACTTAAACACCAGCTATTTTAAGAGCCGATACTAGCATATCCCCACGGTGAAAAGATCTTTAATGTTGATGCCGACGCAAGTAATTTTGGAGTTGGAGCGGTTTAATTGCAAGTAAACAAGGGACTACTTCAGCAAGGATCTGCCCAGACCTGAAAGAAACTATTGTGTGAGCAGGAGGGAACTCTTAGCGTCAATCTTTCGATGAAGCATTTCTATAAATACCTCTATGGCAGGAAGTTCCTTCCTCGTTCAGACCATGCTACTCTAAATTCTTTGCTTCAATTTAAAAATCCAGAGAAACAAGTGGCTCGATGGATTGAGCGGCTGCAGAGCTACGATTTTGACATTCAGCATCGTAAGGGCACACTGCACTCTAACGCTGACGCACTGTCTCATCGAGCATTCGGAATGAACTTTAAGCACTGCACCCGCCAAGAAGAGAAGGCGCTCATCACCACCCAGCGAGCAAGGGCCGAGCCTAGCAACGGTTGGACGACCGAAAAGATCAGAGAAGCGCAGATGGAAGACCCTGACATTAAACCGATTCTTACCTGGAGGGAACACATGGAGAAGGCGTACTGTTCACAATGGGACTCTCTGCATGTCCAGGATGGTGTCTTGAGAAGAAAATGGGAGTCCTCTGACGGAAAGCCATTTGCATCACAGCTTGTCGTTCCACGGTCCATGGTCAAAGATTTACTACGGGAGCTACATGGTGGAGTATCGGGAGGAATATTGGGAATCAATAAGACTAAAGACAAAGTGAGGGAGCGATTCTACTGACTGTCTGCAAGCGAAGGCATCAACAAGTGGTGCCGAAAATGCATTACATGCGCCCCCTGTAAAACGAAAGGCGAAAGAACCATGCTTCATTACAACGTTGGGTAATCATTCGATAGAATAGCAATAGATATTGCTGGCCCATTTCCGGAAACGAACAGCGGAAACCGTTACATATTAGTTGTTATGGACCACTTCAGCAAATGGCCAGAAGCATTCGCAATACCTTACTAGGAAGCGAAAACTGTAGTGAACAGATCGTGGACAACTGAAAAAGCAGACTTGGGGCATCGTTGGATTTACATTCTGATCAAGGTAGAAATCAGCGGTTATTATTAAGAAGAACAGAACGAACCCGCGAAAATTTGAACAAACGCTTGGTGTTCTTACTCAGGTAGACAATTTAGTACCTTCTTATAACATCCTAATAACGTCTGTAGTTCGGTACTATAGTTCGGATTTAGGTATGAAAATATTAAGCCAATTTAACTTTATTTCCCCATATCACACTCGCTTTTCGTTAATTATTCACTTTGTAGCTTATTTTCTATTTTGTTAGTGCGTGAAGGACAGTGAAAATCTAACAATTCTCTTTTAAATTGTACGGTTGATTCTTTTACTTTGTTTATTTGAATTAGTCTCTTTTCGCGAGTTTTCAGAAATTCCTTATATAAATTCTCGCACTGCTGGACTGTTAGATGTTCACTATTTCGCCCTTTCTCTGACACTAATTCTAAATATTCACTTAAACTTACACTATGGTTTCCTGGTAATACGGTTCCGGATCGAAGTCTTCGTGGAGAAATTGTTTGTTCTGTTGCAGATCCTGGTCGGCCTGTTGGGTTTTGTTCTAGGGTTGCTTACTCTCTCGTTGGTGTTGACTCGTTCATTAATTTATTTTTTAATACCTTCGAAACCAGACTCCGTTTCGAGTTTAAGGGTGAAGTAGCTTTAGCTAAAGCTTTTCAAGCTGTTACCAGGTACAAACGGTTGCTTCCTTAATCCTACAGTTAATGATTAACTTCTCACTCCTGTTGGCGATGTTCAATTTAGACGAAGGCTTAAGCGTTTTTAATAAACTTCTTTATTTTTTCGTAATTTAATTTTATTGTGCTTGTATTAAATCTTAACGGTACTGTCGTTTGTGCGAATTGTTTGCTTCGTTTGTGAATAAACTTCTTTTACACATTTTTTTTACTGTTGGGAGATGTTACAGTGATGATGGATTTGAGTGCGAATACTCTATTTGCGACTACACTTAATCAATCGTCTGTCTTGCCTTTTAAATGAATTTGGTTTACCTAATTTCGTGACAAAAACAATTCGGTGATTTATGTTTATGTTTATGTAATAAAAGGAGGTTAGCATATTTTTGTATGCAACAGGGAGTAGAGAGTGAATGTGCTTTAGATTTGTATGTATCTAAATGTTTGATACAGTTTTTGTTTGTGGTAGAATGTCGTTTGTTTCTGTAATGAATTGTTAAACGGTTTTTGTTGACGCAGTTGTTGTGGGTGGAGAGGGGTTTAATTCGGTAGTTCGGATTGGTAGAGCTCGTTCTGCTGGCATAGACGTTTTTACCACTGCAGAATATGTTTCGGAAAGAAATGAAATTAGGTAAACTTTTGCTTCGCTTCTGCCATACTACATTTTTGAATTGTTTAAATTCTTAAGGTTTCTTTTGATTGTATGTGTTGTTATAATTTCGGATTGTAGTGTACGAACCTACCCTGATGTGTGAAAGTCAAACACATCCATTTAGTGTCGATTTGTGGTAGTGGATGTGCCCACTGGAATGAATGACTGGAATAGTGGTATCTAACTAGTAACTGCTGTGGAATGATGTAAATAGAGATGAAGCGACAACCAGCGCGTAAGTCTAAATTGTGACCTCAGTGTTGACTGAGTGAATTACCTAAGTGAATTTTGGAATAGTTCTTGAATTTAGTCGTTGGTATTTGATTTCAAATAAGTGTAATTGAATTATTAAACTAGAAACCGGTTTGTAAAGAATATAATTCTAGAAATAAGAGGGTGCATCATATATATATCTATTCGGGCATTGCGGAGTTAGACGATAAAGAGAGCTATTTCTCGATATTGATTCAATTTTTGATAGAAGATTGATTTCAGATTTTAAGTAAATGTTGTGTGTACTTTCACCCAAAATATTATATAATTCAGTAGGTGATAGTGCAATTTGACATACCGAAGTCGTTTTATACGAACCTTGCCGACACAAAACTGACGCCCGCATACACCGTGCAGTTATCCGCAGAAGTCCATTTAGCGGTGAATAACTTTGAATGAGATACCAGCGAGTGATGTCCCTTTTAGTAGTAGCCACGACTGGCTAATGACGTTCTTCTTTATTGATCATATTGCCATCGGGTTTTAGAAATAATTGAGCCCAACGATGTTCGTTCAGTTTCAGCCATTAAGGTGCTTGCCACCACAAATTGCTATCAGCTAATTGCCGGAGCTATGAACCTCTAGACGCTAGATCCACGGGGTTATCTTCGCCAGGTATGTGGTGCCACTTAGCTTGAGGAATAGTGGATTGAATTTGACATACCCAGTTTCGAACAATGCCCTTCCATCTTGTTGGCTCTGCTCCAATCCAATACAGCGTTGTACTTGAATCCGTCCACAGCTGTATTGGAGCCGCTTGCAAACTCAGTACCTCAAATAAATGATTAACGAGTCGAGTAAGAAGCAATGCTGCTGACAGCTCTAACCTTGGAGTGGATACACGGACCATACATGACTTCTTAAAAAAGTTATCCAATCTAAAGATATGAGTTAGCTTTGTTTTCGATGGTAGAATTGTTACCTGAAGTATGCTGCTATTAATGACGCACATGTAGACAACTGCTCCCGATGCTGCTTTCGAAACATCCGCAAAGCCATGCAGCTCAACGCCTGTGGAGGAAGAAGATACTTCCAGCCAACGTGGAAGCGATATCATGGATAAATCCTGAATATATAACTTTTCCAACTTCTAATTCTGGTAATCTTGGTTGTTGGGAACGTATGGTAATTAAAATTAAATTACAAAAATAGAAGAAGTTTGAAGGCCACTGGTGTTGTATAGGATATTTTTTTTTAAGGTGACAAATATTTTTGTTGCATGCGAAAAGGCGAAACGCAAGCTTTACACCGTAAAACCAAGGTTTGTGTTGTTAGATGTGAAATAAGAGGTTTTAGGCTTAAAATGCCACCAGGTAGAGTACTTATGGCTGGTAGAATTTGGAAATCTGGGTTTTTACTAAATCAAGTTGGAGTTAGCACATAGGGACGATCTCTATTTACTAGTAGATAATATAGCTGCTATTGATGAAGGGAAACAAACGCCTTGAAGGCGTCAATGTCGAACAAAAAAACCATGCTGGGTACCGCAACTCGGTATGCTACATGACGCTGGTATAGAAGGCTACTGCACACTTTCGGCGGTCGCTCTTTCTTCTTGTATTCTGGATGGTGATATTGACGAAGTAAAACAAGTGGCGCACCAAGATCGAAAGAAGTCGACGTAGACAAAATAATATTTAATCCCGTACAGCAACCATCCAACAAAAATAAAACAGCAGTTCAACAAATTCCCGGGCAGAGAAATCGTTCACACCTGGACATCATTTTTTATTTTTTTTGGCGAAAGATAAAATATCGTACGTAAATGTGGATCGAAAATAGTAAAACATTGAATTTAATTGCGATAAAAAAATCTACGGAACCATTTTTTAATATCCGTATTTATTAAATCGTGAACATATTTTGGTTATGTTGTAATTTTTTTTTTCGTGGGCTAGCATACGATCGAACATGTTACGATTGAAATGCGTATCGTACGAGCCTATTTTAATTCTGGTCTGAACCAACAATGTGTTGTTGTTACATTTCTATTTTAATTTTTTTTTTGATTAGTCTAATATGAGAAGCAAAAATGTTTAAAGTTATATTTTGATTTTTTTAAAATAATTTTTATATTAGTTTGATTGGAAAAAAAATGTTTCAAGAATTGAATTTTTTTTGTTATTATCTTGGTCAAGTAATGTTTTCCAGCGGTAAGATAATTTGGGAAGTCGCTTTTAGAATGCATGTTACGGTTTAAATGCATATCATACGAAACTCTTTTAATTTTGGTTTGAACCAACAATGAATTGTTGTTACGTTTTTATCTTAATATTTTTTTTGATATATGAGAAACCTTTTAAGTTATATATTGATTTTTTAAATAATTTTTCAACTCCATTGATTTGAAAAAAAGAATTGAACTGAATTTTTGGCATAAATTTACTTTAGCGCGCACTCACTTTTTGCACTTTTTGTTATGTTACCCTAGTCTCTGCGTGCTGATAATTAATATGTTTTTAAAAATCGTCGCTCACATTTAGTTCAAAAGTTATTCAAAACATAAAATTGCTTTTTTTGGTTATAACTCCATACAAATAGTGTGTTGTTTGTATTTGACACAGCATTGCCATGTTGAAAAAACATGCCTAAATAAAAATATTTCAATAAAAAAAATATATTAACTAAGGCGCATGTCTGACGACTTTACATACATACCCTGAGTGGAGCAACGAAGTTGCGTGAGCGTGGACTGCCCCCAAAAGAGATTTAAAAAATTTAGGGATATAAATAATTTTAATTTTTTTTTATCTGGCAATACTTCACTGGAATGTGTGAACTGTCAAAAAATTGTCGATTTGTATGGAGAATTTTGGAATTTTTAATGTTGAATAACTTTTAAAGTAATCGAGAGCGACGATATAAAATGTTACCTTTATTTTTTGCATAATTTAAATAGTGCGTAAAAAAAAGTGAGTGCGCGCTAAAGTAAATTTGTTCCAAATTCCAGGATTACCTTGTAGGCAAAACGTAAAGTCCTGGAAAGTTTCCTATCTCTTCCTTACTTCATCTCTTGTAAAAACATTACTTGACCAAGAAAACCGAACTAACTTCCACTACAACCGCAGAAATGCACAAATAATATATTTCAATTCATGTTATTTTATATTTGAACAAAATAATCAAAATAGTTTGGTCCTACCGTATTTATAAAAAAAAATTAAAAAGCAAAAGAAAAATCGGAAAAAATCTTCTTAAATCTTCTTAGTGGTAGGTATGATGATAGTCAAGGGTGGACGAAGAGGGATGATGACAGTTCGATGTAAATAAAGGAGAATTTGTTTTCTGTTTGGGGCTATCTTAAAAATCGTGTGGCGAGATAGCCAAGGTCTGTCGCATATATATTTGTCCTTGCGATGATGGTGGGCAAACACAATATAGACCATTCTCCAAATTTTGCTCTCAATTCAACTGAATTATTAAATCGATAAAAATTGAAATTAAGTAGTACTAATAGGAATTCTTCGCGCCTCTTTTATACCATTACCAGATATTAACATTTCTTCTTAATAGTGCGTGAATCTAGCCGTTGGTATTTCATTTCAAATAAGTGAAATTGAATTGTTAAACGAGAAACCATTTAAGCTAAGTTTCCACTTGCCATTTTTTAATTGACGAATTGCGTATTTTTATGTCATTGAGAAAAATGATAAGTGGAAATAGCCGAAAATTGACAGTCATTAAATTGACTGTCAGGCCTTGTCAATAATTGGCAACGAAAGTGGAAATAGCAAAATTGACGAACAAAACATCACTTGGTCATGAACTGACACAACAAATTTATTGGCATTGTGTTGAATGTTTTGTCAATTCAAAGGCAAAGAAAATACAAATTTTTTTTTTGCTGCGGAAATTAAAAAAAAAGTATTAAGTGACATGTCAGCTGCAGTAACAACTGGAAACATGGTAATGTATTTTTACTTTACTATATTTTCTAATCTTTTAAAAAGGAGAATATACATTCATACATACATACATACATTCGATTACATATAGGATGATGCAGTAGAAGAAGGAAAAAAACGAGTGAGAAAATCAAGTATGGAATGGAGTGTGCAGTCCTCGCTTGATCTCATTCACAACGTTGAAAAATTCGACAACATTTGGGACTCCAACAGCAAGCTTTATAAAAATCGAGAAATAAATAACAACTCGTGGGAAACTATTTCAAAAACGCTTTCCGTTCCCAAATGTGAAATTATGTTACGATGGAATGCTCTTCGTAGCAATTATCAAGTAAGTAAACAATCTTTTCAATGATTCCATTTATTAAATTTAAATTATTTTATCTCATACAGACATATTTAAAAAAACGAATGAAACTAAAAGCGGACAGGCTGCAAACAAACCAAAGCGAACTAATCCACTATTCGCAGAGATGAAATTTTCGGACCCTATTTTAAAAAACGATTCTAAGCTAAGAAAAAAATGTCCATTCGTCAACTGAAGTTAAAGGTGCAAATGGAAATAGCTGTCCATGAACTGACAAACGCATTTGTCAAAATTTTATTGTCAATGAAATGACAAACGATTTTGTGCCAATTATTGACATAGGTGGAAATGAACTGGCAATATTGCCAATTATTGACATAAACGAGAACTGTCAAACTTTGTCAATTTAAGGACATGTGGAAACCCAGCTTTAGTAAATAATATAATTCTAGAAATAAATTATTGTTAAAAATAAAACAGAAAAGTGTTTTATCATTCGATTCTACTTTACCATACCAGATTTTCCAGCGATGAGACTGAAACGTATCATCATCCCTCCATTGAGACACAGAGATTATGTATAAATATATGAAATTAATTATTATTTTTCAACTCAACTTTTGTAACGTAACCGTTTATTTTGTGAATTTATTTTATGTTTCCAATGCTTGTTTTTGAAAATAGTTTGTTCGTTCTATGAAGTAATTTTTTTTTTAATAATGTTTTTTTTTTGTTTATATAACATAATACGAGGACGAATTTAAATCGAAGGGTACCCGAATGTAAGCAATCTGGCAACGCCATTAGAAAAGGATGTCTGCAATAAAATAGAATGAAAGAAGCGGAGTTGGTTTCGAACCGTGCAATAGATTGGACGTGTTTTGCGAGAGATTATTTTTTTTATGAAGATTTTCATTCAGTAAATTTTAATACATATTTATAAACGGGCATTATTATTTCGATCGGTTCTAACACGAAATTGATTTGAGTTAAACATACAATGGATAACGATTTAGTACGTGTGAAAGAATTACAAGACAGAGTTGGATGGGCGATATGGAAGTTTCAACTTAAAGTATTGCTCAACGCCGCAGACAACTTTGGAGCGATATATGAAAGTACAAAAAAATTGTTTTATTTTTCTTAAAATAGGTTTAGAAACTGATGCTGACAAAGTGGAAGCAAAGTCTTGGAAAAAACTTGAGAGTCAAGCCCAGAATGTAATTTATACTACGGGCATATCATGCAGTGTTCAAGTTCGAAGGAATTTTGGGATAAACTGCACTCGTTATATGAAGTCATCCACCAGATGTATATTTTAAAAAGAAACGAACATCTTAAAATTTTCGGTTCGGAGGCTTTCGTTCCCAAAAAGAAGAGACAAAAATGGGATATAAAATCTGTTAAAAGCATTTTCGAGGAGTACCGTGAGAACACGAAATGATATCGTGTATATCGTGGATACAAATTTGGTTGAAGTCAGTCGTGATGTCATTTTTATAGAACAGGATGTTTTGAATGAAATGTTGAAAACGAAGACGCATGATTCGGAGATAATTATAAAGACGAACGTGAGACAAATATAGGATGTGACGTTTTTGCTGCTATAGTCTGCGAGCCATATACTTACGAAGATGCAATCCAATCGGATATGGCGTAAAGCCATAGATGAAAAAATTTAAACTCTAAACGATAGTAAACATGCACTTTAATGGATCTTCCGAAGGACAAATCATTCATTGATAATCGATGGGTTTTCTGCATAAAATATAGAGCTGGCGAAAGATTACTTTCGCTGGCTGGTTGCTCGAGAATTTTCACAGAGGAATGGAATCGATTATCAGGAAACTTTTAGTCCAACGGTGAAGTCTCATTCAATAAGAACTATTCTTTCAATTTCTGCATCGGAAACGCTTGTTCTTAAGTAGTTTGATATAAAAACAGCATTTTTGTGTATCGTTTTGGACTCGTAGACCTACATGCAACAACCAATGGCTTATCAAGATGGATCTATAAGGGTTTGCAAGTCGAAGAAGAATCTTTATGGGCTGAAGAAGTCACCACGTTGTTAAAATAAAAATATTTCAAAATTTTTCGAAGCTGTATGGATTTCAAGTCAACAAAGCATATGAAGATTCATTGGTATGCAGTAAAGAGGATATTGAGATATCTAAAAGTGGCTGAGAAGTATGGTCCAATATTTAATACAGTAGATGTCAATTTAGACTAACTCACTGGTTGTCGCTTCACCTCTATTTATACCACTCTACATACCGATCTCGAAAGAGATGACATTGGGTGAATTCCTAAATGCAGTACTGACTTCATTGTGCATCAGCAACCATTCCTTAATGCAAACACAGTCATCGTTACATTGCGTCACGTTCCGAAATGCATTGTGAACGGATTTTATTGCGCAAGCAAACGCAAACAGCGCATCGTGAATTATCACGATGCAAATGTCATTTTTAAATTTTAATTTTGTTTGTTGTCGTTTTCGTATGTGCAAAAGATGAGTGATTCCCCGACGCCGTAAGTATTTTTGTTAAATATTGATTGCAATGTTGTTATATTTGTAATTCTTTAGACAAAAGTGGTGTAATAACCAAATTAAGTTGCTGATAACATCAAGACTTAAATTCGAATCAGAATTTTGTGCGCTAAAGAAAAAAAAGAAGACGATTTGGAGAAAAGTTTACGTCGAAATTAAGAAAGTGGACCCGGAACTTCCATTTTCTCTAGAAGAAACAATTCGAAAATTTTTAAATATAATGGTTACATATCGACGCATAAAAGCAAGGAAAAAATCGTCGGGGGAATCCTCGACAATTTGGGAGTTTTTTGACGAACTTGATGCACAGTATGGCACGAAACATTCGGTTTCAGTCCCATCGAGTAATGTTGACTTCTCTTTTGAGGCCGAGGATGATGGTGAAGAAACTGGAAATCAGCAAAACATTGATGGAGCTGATTCGAACAACGAGACGCCGAGAAAAAAACCCAAGAAAGATGAAATGTTAGACTTTTTGAAGCAACAGTCTGAAATGGATCGAGAATGCTTCAACAAGCTCATTGAAATTGAAAATGCGAGGCTCAAAGTCGAAGAACAAAAAGTTGAAGAGATGAAGGAACTAAAAAATCTATTGAGGCAGGTTCTTGATTAGATGAAAATATGTAAGATGTGTTCTTAACTGTGAAGTCGTTTTTTAAGTTTCCTTATTTTATGAATTAATCTATATGTTATTAATTGTTTAAATGAATTTGAAACGTTTTAGTTTTATATTGACCTTTAATAAAAAAAACTTAAGTATTTATGCAGAAGAGTGTTGTCAATCGTTCTCTTTTGAGTTTAGCTTCATTGTTTGCGATAACATCATTTTCTTCGTGAGGTGCTGCATTATTAGAAAATGATTCTGTGAAGTTATCTTCAAAACTTGGTGATTCGTGGTTTATAATAAAGTTGTGCAAAATCACACAGGACATGATAATTTGTTTTGCCATCGAAATACTGTGAACAGGAATGAAGTTTAAAATTCGAAATTTTTTTTTAAGAATACCGAATGCCTGCTCAATAAAGACTCGAGTGGAACTATGACAGTAATTAAAGCGTCTTTGATCTGCCGTCAAATGGCCATTATCCCTATAAGGCGCCATAAGATGAACTTGTAGTGGATACGCAGAATCGCCAAGCAGATGATATTCTAAAGGAATATTTACGTCACGTTGGACTATAGCTTTTCGCAGTGGACTATCACGCCATACAGCAGCATCATGGCACGATCCTGGGTAACCAACAAACGCATCGATGAAACATAGGTTACTGTCACAAACACCCTGTTAAATGGAAAGTAAGTACAATAAGAACAATTTAAAAAATGTGCTTATGTAAATCCATACTTGCATAATTATTGAGTGGGTACCTTTCCTGTTGATGTAGCTTGATGAGTCCTCAGTCGGGGCTGGGATTTTAAAGTGCGTACCGTCAATGCATCCCAAGACAAAGGGAAATGGATTGTTTCGTTTTTCTTCAAATCCTGTTGCTATTTTCCTTTGAAATTCCAGTGTTTTTGGCCATTTAATTACTTTCTTTTTTAGTGTTAATATTGCACAAAGTGTTTTCTTAAAGATTCTGTAAAGCGAACCCATTCCTATTCCAAATCGATCGCAAACCTCCCGAAAGCTGCATTGGTTAGCCAATTTCCAAAGAGTAGCATATAAACAATATTCAAATGCATATTTCGGCCTTCCAGCTGCTATAGTCTGTCCAAGAAAAAATGTCAGTACAGGTCTTATGGGAAAGCTTTTTTTCTAACAATGGTGCCTGTAAGTGGACTCAATGATATATTACCACTGAAACACAAACGAAGCCACTGAACTTTGTGTACAATTGTTGTTGTAATTACAAACCAGATTTAACCGCAGCCATCCTATGACTTGTTTGCCCGATAGCATTGGGCAGACTGATCATACAATCACCATTCGCGATTCGCCATTATACTGCTGACTGCTGAGTACTGGCTGTGTGCGTGACGCGTGTGGTGTGCGCTCATCAAAGCAGTGTTACCATTCTCAAATGTTAGCACATCGATACTGATTTTTCAGTGTTATTGTTACAGAACTTTTGGGATTTGAAGCTTTTGAGAGCACAAAAATTAATTTGTGAGTAATAATTTCTCCTCTTTTCGAGAAACCGCTAAAATGTAGTCAAACCATTTTTTTCGACTTTGTATTTTAAAAGGAAATTTTATTCGCGCGCTATTTTAATGCATTGCAACAATGCAGTACAATAAGTGATCATATTATTGTTGGACTATGGCCCGGTTTATTCACTGCTGGTTAAATTGACGTTTAGGTTACCGCAGTTTTGATTTAACCTACGATTAAGAATCTGCGGTTACCGAAGAGTTACCTAACCATGGATGTGCGATAAATCGTTCCATTTCCCACCATTTTTATCTGTCAAACTCATTCTGTGGGTTTTCTTTTTTATTGGCTTTGTTGTGTTATTGTGTTTATTTTTGTAAGAACTAGGGATGGGATTGAAATATATGTTTCCTAGTTGGTTTTGGCAGGCTCGACGTAAATCGAAAATGACTTACCGAAGCAATAAAAATAAAAAAAATCATAAAACAATAACCGCTTGAATATTCAATTAATACAAAAATCACAAAATCAATGTGTGGAAAAGATTATGAGTTTTATTGCAGTTGCATGCAATTAAGACAATGTTTGGAAAAAGGATATGAGTTTTATATTACATAGTTTTGGACAATGCTTCCTACCATTCCAGAAAGAAAAATAAAGCACCAACCACTTCTAGTAGAAAAGATGATATAAAAAAGTGGCTGAGATCTAATGTTATAAGTTTTGAGGATGATATGGTTAAAACAGAGTTGCTTGAAATCGTTAAACGTTTCAAAGCCAAGTATGAAACCTATGTCGTGGATGAAATGGCTCAAGCTGCAGGACATAAAGTGCTTCGCTTGCCGCCTTATCACTGCGATCTAAATCCAATAGAACTGGTTTGGGCTCAAGTGAAATGATTTGTAGCAAGCCAAAACAAGTCATTTAAAATGACAGAAATTAAATTATTATTAACAACAGCACTTGTAAGAGTTGACAGTGAGAAATGGTACCGATGTGTGCAACACGTTGAACAGGTTGTTGAGCCAACGATGTGGGATATGGACGTTTTCGCGGAGGAAGCAGTCGAAAGATTGGTAATAAATATAAATGACGATAGTAGCAGCACTAACTTTTCATCAGACTAATAGATTTTAATATTATAAATGAATGAAGTTATTTTTACTTTAAATTAATGAAATTTTATGTTTTAACATTATACTTTACTATATTTATTATGAATTATATATTTGTTTACTATATTTATCATGAATAAATGACAATACATATTTTTTTTAGTTCTTATTTCTGTTTTCGGAAAAAAATGTTTTTTTTTTAAAACAAACTAAAATGGGCAGATGGCAACCCTAAGCGAAATGCTCTCTCTCTTTGTGGTGATTCATAATATACACCATGGCAACCCTACGAGAGCTTTAAAGAGGGACACATTTATACATGTTACTGCAACCAGACAAAGAGGCAAATGTCCTATCTTCCCTGTACTGACATTTATTCTTGGACAGAGTATAATGGCTTACGCGTTGGCATAAATGTTCTCTTGAGCAACTTGAACAAAAGGTCAAATCAGTACCCACACATGTGTATGTAAAACCCGAAACTTACCAAGAATGTGCTTCTGTTCATCCGAAAATGGGAAAAAAATACATCGTCAGGGTACGAGTTAATAACTTTCATAAAGTTCTTGCATTTGGGTACGTTCCTTTTATAGGCAATAATTGAGGATAGAGCCAAACATTTACGTTTTAATTGTTTTTGTTTCAATTGTATTACATATTTTGTAAACGTTCTTCTATTATTTTGGCAATAATTGTTTAAAATATTATTTATTATAAGAGTTGCAACTAATTTTCTTGACATTTTACAAATTATGACAAAACACACAGCTGATCATAGTATGTATCATAACGTCGTTCCAAAATATCAGCAGACTGAAAGCAACTACAAACGCAACAAAGTGAGAAAGCAACATATAATTTCAAAATAGATGCGATGCGCATTCACAATGCGCATTTTGTTTACATTTAAGAATTCACCCATATTCTCGAAGGTTTCCGCAGTTTCGTGATTGTTCGTGAACTTGTTTTGACAGGTACCACTATTCCAGTCATTCATTCCAGTGGAAGCATCCGGTACTACAAATGGACAATAAATGAATCTGTTCGATTTTCACACATTAGGCTATGTTCGCACACTGCAATCTCAATTAATACAGTATTTTTTTCATTTCATTTCAACTCTGGCTTGTAAAACTATTAGACAATGGAAATTGAAAAACAATACAAAAAGAAGAAGATTTGGTGTGTGGAAGACGAGGAGTACCTGGTGGAACTATGCGCAAACGAAAATTACGAACTCCGAGGATCTTATTCAATTGATAGTATTTCAAACTCAAATTTTGCATCTAGTATCACAGCTGAGCTGATTGAAATGAAAAACGAAACCTGGTCAAAGTTCGTCTGAAAGCGGTTTTTGTCGAAAACACTTGTCCATGGCTCTCTTTCAAATAGTCCATTCGTAAGGTCAAATTTTGCGCCAATTTCGTAAGCATTTCGGCCTGAATTCCACGAATTACGCGTGTTATGCTATCCTGTAAGGCTTCAATCGTGTTCGGCTTGCCCACATAGACTAACGACTTTACATAGCACCGCAAGAAATAATCCACAGGCGTTAAATTGCATGATCTTGTCAGGCAACTCACAGTGCCATTTTGAGAGTTAAGCTGCTCTCCGAATTCATCCTTCAACATTTCCATTGTTTCACGAACTGTGTGACATGTGGCACTGTCTTGATGAAACCACATGTAAACAGCCAGCTGGGACCAGAAAAAGTTGCGTATCATGTCTCGATATCATTTGCGTTGACGGTAACGTTTATTCCACGGTCGTCTTTGATAAAAAATGGACCGATGATGCCACCAGCCCATAAACCACACCATACTGTCGTTTTTTCTGGATGCATCGGTAATTCTTGTATGGCATGTGGCTGTCCATCACTCCAAATGCGACAGTTTTGCTTATTTACGTATCCGTTGAGCCAGAAATGAGCCTCATCGCTGGATGCCATAATATGGTCGTAAAAAACTGTGCACATTTTTCACAGAGCACGAATTTTCATAACAAATTTCAATACCTAATTTGCAATCGTTGCTCGTTTGTTAGTCTTTCCATGATTAAATGGCAGAGTATACTGAACATTTTTCACCTTGACAGATGACGTTTTGACGCCAAACTGAAAATCTTAACTCTTAAAAAACCACCCGATATAACGTTAACTCCTAAATGTCCGTCCAGAATGCGTATCTGTAGCTGGTATCGCTGTCAAAAGAGCGATACATTCCTTGCATGAAGTTGCCCTCCATTCAACTTCAAGCTACAGATTCTTGAAGATACACATTGAGTAAGCTCTTACGGCATTGACTTATTATATATGGACTGCTAGTGGCCAACTTCACGTTTGTTCCAAAACTACATATATGCCACTGTTTCACTGCGGAAATCTAAGTAAGCAAAAAATTGTTTGCTTCATCACGTTGCAAAAAAATGATGCAAATGATCATAAAACATTGGTAAGAAAAAACGTTACAGTATTTGTGTAGTTTACGGGTCAATAAATTTAGAAATGAATTTTTATTGGAGAATTAATTTGAAATCACTCTTTGTAGTTTACCATCATTTGAATAGTTGACGCGACATGTCGCTGTGGAAATGTATCTCTTATCACAAGATGTCGCTCTTTTTTAGCATGGTGCTGTGGAAATTTAAGCTTGACAGCGGCACGTGTTTCTTTGCTAATACGTAGTGAAACGGCGCATGTGCTGTTTTGGAATATATCTTCTTGCAAAAGCGTATGAAAATGACATTTCACTAGCAGTCCATATATAATAACTCATTGTCTTACGGGCTGACTTGTTTTTAACTCCTAACTCAGATTCAAGTATCAGCTACAGATATGTATTCTGGGCGAGCCTTAAAGCATTTTCCTGGTATTTTGCTTGTTGTTCTGCTGGAACCTGGAAGCAACAAAGAGTACGTCATAACAAATTTCATCATCCAATCTAAGCATTTAATGCACAAAAACTGGTGACGTACGGACGGACATGTCTAAATCGACTCATCTAGCGATTCTGATACTTGAAGGTGTATCTAGTGTAAGGTAAATAAAAGTAAACAACCAATGTTTAAAATAAATACTTTATTTAATAGGAAAAGATTCGTGGTAGTTAAAATAAGAGGACCGCACGTGACGACTGTTGAAAAAGAACTGCCTGATGTGAGGATCCTTGCATTCTCTTTTGGTTCATCGTATTCGTTCGGTGTTCTGTGTGTGTGTGTGTGGCAAATCGTTTAGTTTTCTTTATGGTCTTATGCTTATGACATTCGACCATCCTGCGCTAGTGTCGACCACGACACATGGTTACCTGTCTCGTCTTCTGGAAGCTTAAGCCACGGTTTCATTCGATCGGAAGCATAGACAGAGTGGTACTTTCGTTGATTGCGACCAGCTCCAGGAATATCTTCGATTAGATATCTATCGTTACCAATGGCCTGAGTAACAAGATACGGACCCTTGTATTTCGGTTGAAGTTTCCTTGATGTACCAGTAGATTGGTGATCGTTTTCTACCAATACCATGTCTCCAGCCTTGTAAAGTGTAGGACGCCGTCTTCTTTTATCAAACCGCTTCTTCTGCTTATTTTGAGACTCCGCAATGTTGGCAGCTGCTTTATCTCGTAGCGTTTGCAATGGAAGCTCCTCCTCGTGCTCGGAGTAATTCTGCAGTACATGTACCAACCTGTTTTGAATTATGTTCCTAGGGGAATATCCCATCAGCAGTTGATGTGGAGAAAATCCGGTAGTACTGTTCTTCGTATCATTCAGTGTCCACTGAATATATTTGAGTCGCCTATCCCAATCTTTACCCTCGGAACTCTCCGTCAAGCTACGTACTGCGGTCAAAATTGTTTTATTGTAGCGCTCAACTTGACCGTTAGCGCGTGGACTCCCCGTCGCATTCTTTATATGTTGAATGAGGTTATCCTTGCAAAAGAATTTAAAAGATTTCGAGGAAAAGGCACTCCCTCTATCGCTTACGATTCGTTTCGGCATACCAAAGTATTCTGACATCTCGTTAAGAAACTTCAAAACATGTTTCGTTTCAGCAGATTTAACTGCTCTCATAAAAACAAATTTAGTAAAACTATCTACACATACCAACAAATGAACATTTCCTCTAGAACTCTTCGGAAACGGGCCCATGTGATCGACGTGTCAAAGGGCATCGGTACTTTCGGTATGGGATGAAGTTCACCTTCTTGCTTTCCAGTCGTCCCTTTGTTATAAGCACATTCGAAACATGATGAGATATACTTGTTAATGAAGTCTCGCATCCTTGGGAACCAAACACTCTTCTGAAGAACTTCCAGTATCTTAGATACCCCGAAATGTCCCAGTTCGTCATGTGCAGATCTGGTCACCCGGTATTTCAGGCTATCCGGAACAACCCATTTTAGTTGCGAATCCACCTGACGCAATAACCTCCCGTCTTTAAGAGCGTAGTCGTGATGAGTCTGCTTCTCTTCTGGAGTCCTTGGTGACTTCTGCAATATAGACCTTAATCTTTGTAGTTTTTCATCTTGACGTTGAAGTGTTACTAGCCAATCATCTTTGGTAATATGTACAGCAAACACAACAAACTTGTCTTCACGATTTTCGCTGTAAACTGGTGATGAATCTTCCGATGGGTTCCTACTAAGGCAATCCGCATGGGCCATTGATGTTCCAGGACAATGAATCCATGATATGTCAAATTCTAATAGTTTGAACAGAAGTCTCGATACTCTTGGGGTTGTCTGCGTCTGCGATCGAAGAGCAACTACTGCATGACAGTCCGTCATGACTGAGAATGGCTTTCCCAGTAGATATATCCGGAATCTTTGGACACTTTCCACTACGGCCAAAACTTCCAGTTCATAACTATGAAACGTACATTCTGCTTCGGTTGTTCGTCGACTATAATAGCTCACTGCTGTCAGCTTTCCATCTTCCGTCCGTTGCAGCAAGATTCCACCAAATCCCATTGTGCTTGCATCGCAGTGCACCTCATGTTCGCAATTTGAGTTGTAAATTGCTAATACGGGATCCTTCGTCAGACACTCCTTCAGCTGATTAAAAGCCCGATGACAGTCGTATGACCATTCGAATGTGACCTCTTTCTTTAGCAAACTGTTTAAAGGCTTCGCTATCTCAGCATACTTTGGCACAAACTTTCGGAAAAATCCAGATAAGCCCAGGAACTGTCTTACATTTGTAGGTGTGCATGGAACAGGGAAGTTTATGATGGCTTCAATCTTCCTTAGACCAGGTTTGATCCCATTCTCAGACACTCGATGCCCAAGATAATCTACTTCCTTACGTAGAAAGTCGCACTTCGTCAGTTTCAATGTTAATCCCGTCTCGTCCAATACCTTCAGGAACTGGTTTAGCTTCAGCAGACCCTCTTCATAGGTGGTGGTGTGAATGATCACGTCATCCAAGAATACTGCTATTCCGTCCATATCCAATTGATTAACAATGTGATCCATCATACGCTGAAAAACAGCTGGCGCATTGACCAAACCAAATGGCATTTTACAAAATTCGAGTTGTCGATTGTGCGTTTGGAAGGCAGTGAGATGTCTGGATTCTTCTGCTACATTCACTTGATAGTACCCAGAATTCATATCCAGTACCGTGAAGAATGTTGAACCGCTTAATCTGTTGAGCTGCTCTTCCACAATCGGCATCGGATGCTTTTCCTTAACCGTCAAAGTATTGATCCGACGAAAATCGATGCACATCCGCAAAGAACCATCTTTCTTCGGATCCATAACAATCGGAGATGTAAAGTTGGATGTTGATTCACGAACTATTCCACAATCTAGCAGCTCCTGCACAGTTCTGTCGATCGCCACCCGTTGGGCAAGAGGTATGCGATACGCGATACATTCTCTTTCCTGTTGGATCATCAGTTGTTAATTTAATCGTTATTTTCTCACCTTCCGCAGTACCCAACTCGGCTACACTTGTTGCAAAACTGTCCCGATTGCTATTGATGATTTCAAGTAATTGAGCTCGAACACCACTCGGTAAATCTTTATCAACGTTACATTCTTCTAGCCTAATGAGATCCAATACTTCTATGTTGTTGACAGGATCCGGTGACCTCATTAGCTCTTCCGATGTTTTATTCACATTGTTCCTTAAAATGCTCAGCTTTCCAGAAACAATTTCCACTCTAAATTGACTTTGATCAAGGAGAGATCGACCGACCATTACTTCGTAGTCTTGGGACTGATCAGGAACGATGAGAACCTCTACAACGCCAGTGATACCCGCTTTTTCCACGTTACATATCACTCGTCCAATGGTTTCACTCCTACCCTGGCCGAAGCTAGTAAGTTCCTTCCTGTACAAATCGTAACGAAGACCTCGCCTATCAGCATCAAACTTCTTTAAAGTTACACAGGAACTTCCCATGTCAATAAAAGCATAGAACTCCAAATTTCCAATCAGAATTGGTCGGTGATATCCGCAACTGCTCCCTTTAGACTTTTGTCGTACACAATTAACTGATTTTTTTGAAGGACACTCACGTGCTATATGGCCTTTTTGCTTACACTTAAAGCATGTAATTTGTTTGGCTTCACTACTGCTGGACGTCATTTTCGTTGAGAGACCTCTGGACGATACTAATGAATCAGTTGCAACAGTTGACTGAAATGGTTTTGCGGTTTTCACATTTCGTAACTTCTTCTGCTCACGAACTCCTTCGATCCATTTGATTTGTTGCAAAAGATCCATCGAAGAAGAGAATCTATTCCCCATCAGCATGTTTACCATCTCGCTGTCATTCAATCCGGTGATCACATACTGAACTATTGATGACTCCGACATACCACCACGTTTCGCCAACATACGGATTTCGAACACAAAATCTTCAATAGGTTCATTCGCTAATCGATGACGAGAAATGAGTTGTGCGTGAAGATCGGCTTCACCCGAATGAAAATGAAATGCCTCTTGTATTTTTGACTTAAATACATTCCAATTGGGAATATCGAATTGCTCTGATTCCAGCCAGAGCTTTGCAGACCCTTTGAATTTGATTAATGCCGCGCAAAGGATCAACTGATCTGACCAATGAAATAAATTTCTTAACCGTTCCATGTGGAGAACCCATTGTTCCGCTGAAAGCGAAGTTCTGCTAGATGGGTTGAAATCTGGCATTGTTTCCACAACATCCCTTAAATTTATTTTGGAATTATTTTCAACCGGTGTTGACATTACAGTTGAGCTTTGTAACAACATTAATCTTTCCCGCTCAAATAGCTCGCGTTCCCGCTTAAGCAAATCCGATTCTCTATCGAACGATGTTCTGTTTAAACCGACGTCAGAACCACCAACCGCCCCTACCTCACGAACTGTTTCGTCCAAATCTGACTGGGACTCGGCCGCTTCAATATTGTCGTGAACGACGATTTTTTTACCCGGAGACGACATTTGAACACGCTCAAACAACTCCTTTTTATTCCCGCTCGTTGACATGCCCAAATTACGCAGCGTTTCTTTTAATTTGGCCACTGTCGTTTTGTCCATTAACGTGTATACTTGAGTTTCTTCCCCAACAGTCAAATTCAAATTCACTTCTGTCTAGTCTTGCAGCTGTACTTTACACCGAGACGCGACGGTAAATTATTTCTTTATGATACAAACTATGTATCAAAACTACAAGTTAGTTCGTATGGGAGAATAAGTTTAGTTTTGTAATTTACTACCAGTTAAAAAAGTTATCATAAGAGTATTAATATTGATGACTGAATGCTGGCATTTTTGTATACATCTACATCTACATTTACATATTGATTTATTTTCTTATGTTCGTAAGAGTGCGCTACTCGTATGAACAAATTACAATTGAAATTAAATTTTTTTACTCAGATAGTAATTAAATTGCACAGCATTTCACATATTTAAAAATTACATTTATTTAAATAATTAATTGTTATAATTTCGGATTGTAGTGTACGAACCTACCATGGTGTGTGAAAATCGAACAGAGCCATCTAATGTCGATTGGAATGAATGAATTCCCACTGGAATGAACGAATGCCCACTGGAATGAATGAATGCCCACTAGAATGAATGAATGCCCACTGGAATGAATGAAAGCCCACTGGAAGGAATCTGTCAAAACCTCTTCTCGAACCATCTAGTAAATGCGGGAATCTCCGAGAATATGCCATCAGTATGTGGAATGGTATAAATAGAGATGAAGCGACAACCAGAGAGGCAGTCCAAATTGTGACCTGAACGTGAGTTGAATAGTGACTGAGTGAATTACCTAAATGAATTTTGAAAAGTGATTATAGTGCGCGAATTTAATCGTTGATATTTGATTTCAAATAAGTGCAATTGAATTGTTAAACGAGAAACCGTTTTGTAAATAATATAAATCTAGAAAAAAGGGTGTGTTTAAATTAATTATTGTTTTACATAAAACATTCTACATTAGTGTCAGAAGTGCGATAAGACCTTTTCTGGATAAGAAGTTTCTAGAAAACGTGAAGAAACGGTTATAGAACATAGTTAAGTGAACACACTGAATTGAATATAGTGAAGTAAACATAGTAAAGTGAACTTAGTGAAGTGAACAATTAAACATTAATGGTTCGAAAATCATTAGATCATCTCACTACTGCGGAGTTGAAAGCTGAACTGAGTCACCGGCAACTTTCCCCAATAGGAGGAAAGAGCGATTTATTTCTTCAACAACTGCAAGCAGATGTTGAACGTCTAGCACATTTGTCATATCCTAACACTGGTGAAGAAGTCATCAACCAGATGGCAAAGGACGCTTTCACTCGTACTATAGCTGACTCAAAACTTCAACTAGCAGTACGAATGGTTGGAAAACGTACACTTGCCGAAGCTGCAGCTAATGTTCTGATGCTAGAGGCAGCTGATCAAGCATCCCAAGGAGCTCATCGGGTGAGAGAATGGGCCACCAGTGGATGCTCCTGTGAAAGATTGGAGGTTTCACCGAATAACAATTCCCGAGCTCAAATGCGTTGCTGGAACTGCAGGAACCCATCAAAACGCAGTAAGTGTCCACATTGCAACAGTCGGGGACAGCAGAGGGAAGCATCTGGCAATGACAACAATCAACCTGCTATTAACAACTCTCAGTACCAGCGGTCGGAAAATTCTAAAGAACCAACTTCGCGGGGCAGAAGTTGGGTTCTGGAATCAACGCCCCAGGTCCACAATCCAAGTATCCCAAACTATTAGAGACAACAGGAGTCTGATAGTAGATGCGACCATAGGCGGGAAAGAACTTGCAGCTACAATTGATACTGGAGCTACTGCTTCCATTATCCGAAAGACATCGTTCGTTAGTCGTGGCTGCATAACAACAGCAGCTATTGCCTTAGGACCGCAACTGTAGAAAGAGCTCGAGTATATGGGGAAGTACGGCTGACGATATACTTGGCGGGACTCTCCTTCTCCCATGCATTTCTGGTGTCTGTTATTTGTGACGAATACCTGATTGGAGTCGACTTCTTGAAGACTTATGAAATAATTTTGGATATTGGCATGCAGGTCTTGATATATCGAAATGTGGAGATTCCAATGGAATACGGTCTACCAAAAGCAGTTATTCTGAGAACAGTCTTTGGGAAGTACCAAGTGTTACCACCGTCATCGGAAACTGTAATATGGGTTAAGCTGGAGGCTGATCCTGGGAGCCACTGATTCTTACTTGTTGGACCAGATACAGACGATAATGTCCAAAACTACATCGTTGGAAAAATGTTGGTGGAACCAAAGAAGAACCTGAACGACACGAGGTGGGAATCCAAAAGGAAAAGTGATTGGTAAAAATGTTCCGGTTAACTGCTACACCAGTGCTCCCAACTAAACGGACGGACATAACGAGATAGATTCTCAACTCGTGCAAACTGAATCAGGAGCAACGAATTTGATCAGAAAACCTAATTGAAGAATTTGCTGATGTTTTTGCTGCAGAGGATGGGAAATATGGCCGCACAAACTTGGTGCAACACAAAATCGACACTGGAGATGCTAGAGATCAGCCGGCAAGGCGGCTGCCATTAGCCAAGCAGGCTGAAGTTGCAGAAATGGTTGCGAAGATGGAAAGGGACGGATTGATAGAAAACTCCAATAGTCCGTGGGTATCACCAGTGGTACTGGTTAAGAAGAAAGATGGCAGCACCTGGTTCTGCGTTGACTATCGATGGCTCAACGATGTCACCAAGAAAAACAGTTATCCTCTACCTATGATTGAGGACACACTCGGTGCTCTAAAGGGATCTGAATCCACACTGGATCTGAAGAATGGCTTCTGGCAGGTGCAGATTCACCCTAACTACAGGGAGAAGATAACCTTCGCCACAGAAAATGGAATGAATGAAAGCCCACTGGAAGGAATCTGTCAAAACCTCTTCTCGAACCATCTAGTAAATGCGGGAATCTCCGAGAATATGCCATCAGTATGTGGAATGGTATAAATAGAGATGAAGCGACAACCAGAGAGGCAGTCCAAATTGTGACCTGAACGTGAGTTGAATAGTGACTGAGTGAATTACCTAAATGAATTTTGAAAAGTGATTATAGTGCGCGAATTTAATCGTTGATATTTGATTTCAAATAAGTGCAATTGAATTGTTAAACGAGAAACCGTTTTGTAAATAATATAAATCTAGAAAAAAGGGTGTGTTTAAATTAATTATTGTTTTACATAAAACATTCTACATTAGTGTCAGAAGTGCGATAAGACCTTTTCTGGATAAGAAGTTTCTAGAAAACGTGAAGAAACGGTTATAGAACATAGTTAAGTGAACACACTGAATTGAATATAGTGAAGTAAACATAGTAAAGTGAACTTAGTGAAGTGAACAATTAAACATTAATGGTTCGAAAATCATTAGATCATCTCACTACTGCGGAGTTGAAAGCTGAACTGAGTCACCGGCAACTTTCCCCAATAGGAGGAAAGAGAGAATGGGCCACCAGTGGATGCTCCTGTGAAAGATTGGAGGTTTCACCGAATAACAATTCCCGAGCTCAAATGCGTTGCTGGAACTGCAGGAACCCATCAAAACGCAGTAAGTGTCCACATTGCAACAGTCGGGGACAGCAGAGGGAAGCATCTGGCAATGACAACAATCAACCTGCTATTAACAACTCTCAGTACCAGCGGTCGGAAAATTCTAAAGAACCAACTTCGCGGGGCAGAAGTTGGGTTCTGGAATCAACGCCCCAGGTCCACAATCCAAGTATCCCAAACTATTAGAGACAACAGGAGTCTGATAGTAGATGCGACCATAGGCGGGAAAGAACTTGCAGCTACAATTGATACTGGAGCTACTGCTTCCATTATCCGAAAGACATCGTTCGTTAGTCGTGGCTGCATAACAACAGCAGCTATTGCCTTAGGACCGCAACTGTAGAAAGAGCTCGAGTATATGGGGAAGTACGGCTGACGATATACTTGGCGGGACTCTCCTTCTCCCATGCATTTCTGGTGTCTGTTATTTGTGACGAATACCTGATTGGAGTCGACTTCTTGAAGACTTATGAAATAATTTTGGATATTGGCATGCAGGTCTTGATATATCGAAATGTGGAGATTCCAATGGAATACGGTCTACCAAAAGCAGTTATTCTGAGAACAGTCTTTGGGAAGTACCAAGTGTTACCACCGTCATCGGAAACTGTAATATGGGTTAAGCTGGAGGCTGATCCTGGGAGCCACTGATTCTTACTTGTTGGACCAGATACAGACGATAATGTCCAAAACTACATCGTTGGAAAAATGTTGGTGGAACCAAAGAAGAACCTGAACGACACGAGGTGGGAATCCAAAAGGAAAAGTGATTGGTAAAAATGTTCCGGTTAACTGCTACACCAGTGCTCCCAACTAAACGGACGGACATAACGAGATAGATTCTCAACTCGTGCAAACTGAATCAGGAGCAACGAATTTGATCAGAAAACCTAATTGAAGAATTTGCTGATGTTTTTGCTGCAGAGGATGGGAAATATGGCCGCACAAACTTGGTGCAACACAAAATCGACACTGGAGATGCTAGAGATCAGCCGGCAAGGCGGCTGCCATTAGCCAAGCAGGCTGAAGTTGCAGAAATGGTTGCGAAGATGGAAAGGGACGGATTGATAGAAAACTCCAATAGTCCGTGGGTATCACCAGTGGTACTGGTTAAGAAGAAAGATGGCAGCACCTGGTTCTGCGTTGACTATCGATGGCTCAACGATGTCACCAAGAAAAACAGTTATCCTCTACCTATGATTGAGGACACACTCGGTGCTCTAAAGGGATCTGAATCCACACTGGATCTGAAGAATGGCTTCTGGCAGGTGCAGATTCACCCTAACTACAGGGAGAAGATAACCTTCGCCACAGAAAATGGCTTATGGCAGTTCAACGTACTGCCATTTAGTTTGTGAAACGCTTCTGCAACTTTTGAGCGACTGATGGAATGCGTTTCGCGAGGATTAACTTGGAAAATCTGTCTGGTGTACCTAGATGATGTAATTGTCGTGGGAAAATCATTTGAAGAACACCAAAATAAACTTGCGGTAGGTATTCCTAAGACTCCGGAGTGCCCATTTGAAGCTTAATCCAAAGAGGTGTGCAATATTCGGTGTGTAAGGGATTTTGCTGGCATTACTAGCATCACGGACAAAAGGAAAACAATTTAAATGGTCAAGTGAGTGTAATAATGCTTTTCAAAGATTTAAATACCATCTATTTCAAGCGCCGATACTAGCATATCCCGACGGCGAAAAGACCTTCATTGTCGATGCCGACACAGGTAATTTTGAAGTTGGAGTCGTTTTATCGCAAGTTTACGAGGGACGGGAAAGAGTTGTGTCCTTCTCTAGCAAGGTTCTGTCCAGACCTTTAGGAAACTATTGTGTGAGCAGGAGGGATCTCTTAGCGTTGACTCTGGCGACGAAGCATTTCCATAAATACCTCTATGGCAGGAAGTTCCTTCTTCGTACAGACCATGCTGCTTTAAAGTGGGTGCTTCAAGATGCTAGATGGACTGAGAGGCTTCAGTGCTACGATTTCGATATTCAGCATCGTGAGTTCACCCTGACCTCTAACGCTGACGCACTGTCTCGTCGACCATGCGGAATAAACTGCAAGAACTGCACCCGCCAAGAACAGAAGGAGCTCATGACCACCCTGCGAATAAGAGCCTAGCCCAACAACGGTTGGACGGACGAAAAGATCAGAGAAGCGCAGATGGAAGAATTCATACATGGAGGGAATACATGGAGATACCAGATTGGCAAGAAATTTCGGATTGTTGTCCAACTCTGATGGCGTATTGGGCACAATGGGACTCTCTGCATTTCCAGGCTGGTGTTTTGAGAAAAAATGGGAGTCCTCCGAAGAAAAGTCCTTTGTATCAAAACTTGTCGTTCCACGGTCTATGGTAAAAGATGTACTACGGGAGCTATATGGTGGAGTATCGGGAGGACATTTGGGAATCAATAAGACTTTAGACAAAGTGATGGAGCGATTCAACTGGCTGTCTGGAAGAGAAGACATCGAAAAGTGGTGCCAGCATTACATGCGCCGTTTGTGAGGGACCAAAACGAATGACGCAAGCAACCATGCATCAGTACAACGTTGGGGCACCGTTCGAAAGAATGGCAATAGATATTGCTGGCCCGTTTCCAGAAACGAACAGCGGAAACCGTTTCATATAAGTTCTTATGGACTACTTCAGCAAATGGCCAGAAGCATTCGCCATACCTAACCAGGAAGCGAAAACCGTAGTATAACAGATCGTGGACAACTGGATATTCAGATTCGGGGCACCGTTGGAACTACATTCTGATCAAGGTAGAAACATTTAGTCCAGAGTATTCCAGGACATTTGCCAGCGGTTAGGTATTAAGAAGACCAGAACGACACCGCTGCATCCACAGTCGGACGGAATGGTGGAACGATTCAGTCGAACTTTGAAAGAACACCTCTCCAAGGTAATGGACGACAATCAACGATACTGGAAACGTTGCATGCCCTTGTTCCTGATGACGTACCGAAGTGCGGTCCGTGGGTATCACCAGTGGTACTGGTTAAGAAGAAAGATGGCAGCACCTGGTTCTGCGTTGACTATCGATGGCTCAACGATGTCACCAAGAAAAACAGTTATCCTCTACCTATGATTGAGGACACACTTGGTACTCTAAAGGGATCTGAATCCACACTGGATCTGAAGAGTGGCTTCTGGCAGGTGCAGATTCACCCTAACTACAGGGAGAAGATAACCTTCACCACAGAAAATGGCTTATGGCAGTTCAACGTACTGCCATTTAGTTTGTGAAACGCTCCTGCAACTTTTGAGCGACTGATGGAATGCGTTTCGCGAGGATTAACTTGGAAAATCTGTCTGGTGTACCTAGATGATGTAATTGTCGTGGGAAAATCATTTGAAGAACACCAAAATAAACTTGCGGTAGGTATTCCTAAGACTCCGGAGTGCCCATTTGAAGCTTAATCCAAAGAGGTGTGCAATATTCGGTTTGTAAGGGATTTTGCTGGCATTACTAGCATCACGGACAAAAGGAAAACAATTTAAATGGTCAAGGGAGTGTAATAATGCTTTTCAAAGATTTAAATACCATCTATTTCAAGCGCCGATACTAGCATATCCCGACGGCGAAAAGACCTTCATTGTCGATGCCGACACAGGTAATTTTGAAGTTGGAGTCGTTTTATCGCAAGTTTACGAGGGACGGGAAAGAGTTGTGTCCTTCTCTAGCAAGGTTCTGTCCAGACCTTTAGGAAACTATTGTGTGAGCAGGAGGGATCTCTTAGCGTTGACTCTGGCGACGAAGCATTTCCATAAATACCTCTATGGCAGGAAGTTCCTTCTTCGTACAGA
The DNA here is from genome assembly GCA_949824845.1 of Rhingia rostrata. NCBI lineage: Eukaryota > Metazoa > Arthropoda > Insecta > Diptera > Syrphidae > Rhingia > Rhingia rostrata. The sequence continues at coordinate 73,554,478 of OX463757.1, read as the reverse complement.
CCATGCTGCTTTAAAGTGGGTGCTTCAAGATGCTAGATGGACTGAGAGGCTTCAGTGCTACGATTTCGATATTCAGCATCGTGAGTTCACCCTGACCTCTAACGCTGACGCACTGTCTCGTCGACCATGCGGAATAAACTGCAAGAACTGCACCCGCCAAGAACAGAAGGAGCTCATGACCACCCTGCGAATAAGAGCCTAGCCCAACAACGGTTGGACGGACGAAAAGATCAGAGAAGCGCAGATGGAAGAATTCATACATGGAGGGAATACATGGAGATACCAGATTGGCAAGAAATTTCGGATTGTTGTCCAACTCTGATGGCGTATTGGGCACAATGGGACTCTCTGCATTTCCAGGCTGGTGTTTTGAGAAAAAATGGGAGTCCTCCGAAGAAAAGTCCTTTGTATCAAAACTTGTCGTTCCACGGTCTATGGTAAAAGATGTACTACGGGAGCTATATGGTGGAGTATCGGGAGGACATTTGGGAATCAATAAGACTTTAGACAAAGTGATGGAGCGATTCAACTGGCTGTCTGGAAGAGAAGACATCGAAAAGTGGTGCCAGCATTACATGCGCCGTTTGTGAGGGACCAAAACGAATGACGCAAGCAACCATGCATCAGTACAACGTTGGGGCACCGTTCGAAAGAATGGCAATAGATATTGCTGGCCCGTTTCCAGAAACGAACAGCGGAAACCGTTTCATATAAGTTCTTATGGACTACTTCAGCAAATGGCCAGAAGCATTCGCCATACCTAACCAGGAAGCGAAAACCGTAGTATAACAGATCGTGGACAACTGGATATTCAGATTCGGGGCACCGTTGGAACTACATTCTGATCAAGGTAGAAACATTTAGTCCAGAGTATTCCAGGACATTTGCCAGCGGTTAGGTATTAAGAAGACCAGAACGACACCGCTGCATCCACAGTCGGACGGAATGGTGGAACGATTCAGTCGAACTTTGAAAGAACACCTCTCCAAGGTAATGGACGACAATCAACGATACTGGAAACGTTGCATGCCCTTGTTCCTGATGACGTACCGAAGTGCGGTCCGTGGGTATCACCAGTGGTACTGGTTAAGAAGAAAGATGGCAGCACCTGGTTCTGCGTTGACTATCGATGGCTCAACGATGTCACCAAGAAAAACAGTTATCCTCTACCTATGATTGAGGACACACTTGGTACTCTAAAGGGATCTGAATCCACACTGGATCTGAAGAGTGGCTTCTGGCAGGTGCAGATTCACCCTAACTACAGGGAGAAGATAACCTTCACCACAGAAAATGGCTTATGGCAGTTCAACGTACTGCCATTTAGTTTGTGAAACGCTCCTGCAACTTTTGAGCGACTGATGGAATGCGTTTCGCGAGGATTAACTTGGAAAATCTGTCTGGTGTACCTAGATGATGTAATTGTCGTGGGAAAATCATTTGAAGAACACCAAAATAAACTTGCGGTAGGTATTCCTAAGACTCCGGAGTGCCCATTTGAAGCTTAATCCAAAGAGGTGTGCAATATTCGGTTTGTAAGGGATTTTGCTGGCATTACTAGCATCACGGACAAAAGGAAAACAATTTAAATGGTCAAGGGAGTGTAATAATGCTTTTCAAAGATTTAAATACCATCTATTTCAAGCGCCGATACTAGCATATCCCGACGGCGAAAAGACCTTCATTGTCGATGCCGACACAGGTAATTTTGAAGTTGGAGTCGTTTTATCGCAAGTTTACGAGGGACGGGAAAGAGTTGTGTCCTTCTCTAGCAAGGTTCTGTCCAGACCTTTAGGAAACTATTGTGTGAGCAGGAGGGATCTCTTAGCGTTGACTCTGGCGACGAAGCATTTCCATAAATACTTCTATGGCAGGAAGTTCCTTCTTCGTACAGACCATGCTGCTTTAAAGTGGGTGCTTCAAGATGCTAGATGGACTGAGAGGCTTCAGTGCTACGATTTCGATATTCAGCATCGTGAGTTCACCCTGACCTCTAACGCTGACGCACTGTCTCGTCGACCATGCGGAATAAACTGCAAGAACTGCACCCGCCAAGAACAGAAGGAGCTCATGACCACCCTGCGAATAAGAGCCTAGCCCAACAACGGTTGGACGGACGAAAAGATCAGAGAAGCGCAGATGGAAGAATTCATACATGGAGGGAACACATGGAGATACCAGATTGTCAAGAAATTTCGGATTGTTGTCCAACTCTGATGGCGTATTGGGCACAATGGGACTCTCTGCATTTCCAGGCTGGTGTTTTGAGAAAAAATGGGAGTCCTCCGACGAAAAGTCCTTTGTATCAAAACTTGTCGTTCCACGGTCTATGGTAAAAGATGTACTACGGGAGCTATATGGTGGAGTATCGGGAGGACATTTGGGAATCAATAAGACTTTAGACAAAGTGATGGAGCGATTCAACTGGCTGTCTGGAAGAGAAGACATCGAAAATTGGTGCCGGCATTACATGCGCGGTTTGTGAGGGACCAAAACGAACGACGCAAGCAACCATGCATCAGTACAACGTTGGGGCACCGTTCGAAAGAATGGCAATAGATATTGCTGGCCCGTTTCCAGAAACGAACAGCGGAAACCGTTTCATATAAATTCTTATGGACTACTTCAGCAAATGGCCAGAAGCATTCGCCATACCTAACCAGGAAGCGAAAACCGTAGTATAACATATCGTGGACAACTGGATATTAAGATTCGGGGCACCGTTGGAACTACATTCTGATCAAGGTAGAAACATTTAGTCCAGAGTATTCCAGGACATTTGCAAGCGGTTAGGTATTAAGAAGACCAGAACGACACCGCTGCATCCACAGTCGGACGGAATGGTGGAACGATTCAGTCGAACCTTGAAAGAACACCTCTCCAAGGTAATGGACGACAATCAACGATACTGGAAACGTTGCATGCCCTTGTTCCTGATGACGTACCGAAGTGCGGTCCATAACACGACTGGATATTTCCTATGTGAAGTCTTATTTGGACGAGCATTTAGGTTGCCTAGTAAAGTAAAGTTCGTATCAACAACGGTAGACCCGACCGCTGAAGATGACTGCATTGGTGATCTACACGAAAGACTCCGAAATATCCACGAAATTACCAGGACAAGAATAAGACTGCAAGCGATCGTATGAAAACCAGGTACGATATCAGAGCAACAGGAACTGCATTTCGGGAAGGAGATATGGTGTGGCTGTATAGTCCCCAACGTAAACAAGAAATATCACCGAAGCTACAGCCGAAATGGGAAGGCCCCTACAAAATTGTAAAGCGTATAAACGACGTAGTCTACCGAATACATAAAGGATTTCGACGCAAATTAAAGGATTGCATCTGGATCGGTTACATCGTTATGAAGGTGAAACTGAGGATACACTTGTTCGGGACGAACAAGGTTAGAAGGAGGGCAATGTTATAATTTCGGATTATAGTGTACGAACCTACCCTGATGTGTGAAGATCGAACAGAGCCATCTAGTGTCGATTGGAATGAACGAATTCCCACTGGAATGAATAAATGCCCACTGGAATGAATCTGTCAAAACCACTTCTGGAAACATCTAGTAAATGCGGGAATCTCCGAGAAAATGCCATCTGTGTGTGGAATGGTATATATAGAGAAGAAGCGACAACCAGAGAGGCGGTCTAAATTGTGACCTGAACGTGATTTGAATGATTTGAATAGTGCACGTGATTTGAATAGTGACTGAGTGAATCAACTAATTTTAGTAAAATAAAAAATAAAAAAAAATTATGGCGCAACAGGCTCGTTAGTACCCAGGACCTAGCTTTTTTCTCCCAACCATTCGTGTGTGCGTGTCTTCTTAGCACGATGGCGGGACCTCCTGTTTTTTATGCCGAATCCGCACGGCTAAGTTGAGGTAAGCTTTTCATGACAATTGATATTACCCGGAAGATTTGTCAGATCACCACGAGAGGAGGGCCAGTGAAAAATCATTTAGGTGCTGCTACGGCTGGGAATCAAACCCTGACCTTCTGCACCGCAGTTCATCTCACTAACCATCGCGTCACTGAGCCCGTCGGTGAATTTTAGTGCGCAAATTTAATCGTTGATATAAAAAGTGTAATTGAATTGCTAAACGAGAAACCCACAGGAAAAAGTCTAACGGTGTGATATGTAAAGTCAAAAGCTTATGCCAACAAACCCGCTTCGTTTCAGGCCTTGGAGGAAAACATCACGCATGTCATTCGCCAGTTACCAGTCGAAATGCTCGAACGAGTGATCGAAAATTGGACTCAACGGATGGACCATCTGTGACGTAGCAACGGCCAACATTTGATAGACATAATCTTCAAAAAATAAATTCCAAAGAATGTTCTTTTAAATGATAATAAACATTCTCCATTAAATTTGAATTTTCTGTGTTTTTTTCTTTAAAAAAGTAGGGAACCTCGAAATGGATCACCCTTTACAATATACGTTGTCTAATAGGAAATGATATACGCATTTGTATTTTGTCCTAAGCGTTTTCTTATGGCAATCATGAATAAATGAAAATTTCCTTTGATTCCATAACACTCTTTAAACTTTTCCACTTGTCAATCGAAAATAAAAAAACGAAAAGTACTATAGTATTAAGTTACAAAATTGGAAACAAAATGTATCCATTTTAATACAATTGTATCACTCTGGCAACGCTAAGTAGTACCATTACCAAACCCAGGCAAAAGATATGTTTGACATTTGGTCGCAGGTTTATAGATATTTTTGTTATTCCTTTTATCCGTGAAAAAGAAAAAAAGAAATGCTCACCGTTTTTTTATTGGTAGGAAAATAAAACATGTTAATATAAATTATAATAACTGTCGTGTGAATTAAGAAGCGTTTAAAAAGTGTGCAAAATATATAATTTGCACTGGTTTAAAATGTTTTTTTTTTTTTGTATACATATATATCTTAGGAGGTTAATTGTTCGTCTTATGTTGAGCACCTTAGTGGAAATGATAGATTGCTGTGTGGAGAAGCCTTAGCCCACATTAAAGATGCTGTTATTGGTAGCAATCGTCAAAAAGCTTTTGTGATTTCGCAAGGAATTGTACCTAAATTGGTCGAGAAAATGTCTAACTCTAATGAAGACCTTAACATTCGATTGGATGCATTAATTGTAATTGGTATTGCAATATTCATGTTCCTTTTTTAAATATTTAAACATTGTGTTGTATTTATAGGTTCTTTAGCAAAAGGATCACCGGAACAAGTGCAATCACTAATAACGGATTATAACATAGTGAGAGTATTAATTTCGCAAGTTCTTGTCCCAAATACCGACCAAAGAATTATAGAACACTGTTTATCAACATTGCGATCAATATATCAATTTTCATTTGCTCCGGTGGGACTTTTATATAGTAATGTTGCAACCTTGTCGTATCTTATGGGTAAGTGGTAATTTAACAACGAAATATGATTTTACCATATTTGTCTTAGGCCTAGCAGCTCCTGGCAGTTCAATGCAAATTCAAGCTTCGGTAACCAGCATATTAGCTCCACTATGCAACACATATAATGAGCAGATTTTATTGTGTCAGGCTGGAGCTATCCCGTTTTTGGCTCGAATGATAAGCTCGGAATTTGATACTTTACAAATACCAGCTCTTCGATGCTTAGCATGCATGTGTTTTACAAACCGTTGTGTTTCTGATAATGTTTGCGTAACGAGGTATGTAATTACAAAATCAACAATATATATATATATATATATATATATATAGGTATATATATTATGTACGTTTTTTTTAAATCGGCACATTATCATGTCAATCTTGAAATTAATTTGAATATTCTTAATACAATATGTAGTTAGCGGAGAGCATACTTAGAATTTTTTAATTGGTTTTATTTATGTAGATCAGGCCGTTGCATTAAATAGAAACCCAACATTTTGATTTTGATATTACCGCGATTATACCCCATTTTGACTTCAATCCTATTTTACACGAATAAGTTTGGTTGCGTTCCGAAAACAAGAAAAACATATTTGAAGTATATATATTAATTCAATAAATATTTTTGTTATAAGCGACTACGGTTTTCAGATTTTGATCTCATATATAAGATTTTTCCTTTCCCCAACAGAAACGACACCAAATCTTCCTCTTTTAACTTTATCTTATAAAGAGAAAGATATCGTTTTGTGAAAATTTTCGACCTCGAGATTTTGACTGATTCTAACATTACGATGAGAGTGGACCTCAAAAAAGTGGTTTTTGGTGTATTTTGGTCATAATTCTAGGCCATTTTGTTTGGTTGCTTTTAGCCGTGTTATTACTGGTACCTGCCATATAATAATCATACACAACCTCAATTTTCTGGAAAACGGCTCTAACGATTTTGATTAAATTTCTTATATTCTATAAGCATATAAATTCCAACAAAACTGCATACCCAGTTTTTTTTCGAGTAAATATATATAACTTATTTTTGCATATATGCCATATGAAGAAAATTGTCAAATCCTCGCAAACTGTTTTGCCAAATTGTATCAAATTTAATTTGTATACTACTATTACTGTTTTCATGAGTTCCACATAATTGGTTTTGGCCCAATTATCCCTAAACGGAATTTTCAGTTTTGGCCAATAACGGGAAATCATTATGCTTCACATGGACACTGATTACTTTCAATTACGGAATAAACGTTCGTATATATTTATTTGGCCAAATTGTTAAAAATGTCAAATTAACTCGCTGTGAAAGAGAAAGTTGCGTACGACCCAGTCGTGCACCCACCACTAGTTTTTGCATTACACAGTTTGTTTGTTTGATACACATACATTTGTTTTGATACATAGTTTGTAACATAAAGAAATCAATCAAATAGTAGGATCGACTAAAAATCGGTTGCTAAGTAAATGTCTGTCTGTCACTCATGTGTATATAGGTGGAATAATGAAAGTTAGTTAATATGGTAACTGTCCATGCCCATTAAACACCCAGTTTAGACTAACGTTTAACAAACCCAAGTGCGGAGTTGGCTCTTCTGATGATATTATTAATATGATAGCGAAAGTTAAGTTCTCTGTCGCAGATAACACCCAGACCACGCATGAAAAGCACATTAGGTACGGGCTCACCAAATATTAAATATAATCTCACGACTGACGGAAGACTTATGGGAGTATTTGATGACATTGAGCTCCATGAAGTTTTTTTGGCACATTGTTGAAAAATTGTTTAAATATCTTTGAAGTAGGTAAGAGTCAGTGGAGGAGGAAATGTGCCTTAAGATTTTGATGTCATCGGCATATGACGCCACTGACAGACAAAATAAATATCAACGGAGGCACTCCAGATTTTGCTAAAAATGGTTCCTATACATAGCATCTGAAAAGAACTTTGTATTGGTGTTCAAATAGATTTAATCCAAGCAGTTAAGCCCGGTTGAAAACCAAGTGCCTTACGTTTGAAATGATTTCATTTGAAATTGTATCGAAAACTTTGCTAAGTCAGTGGCAATAACATCGGATTCATTGCTATTCTCTTATGCGCACGGAGTGTTGGTTGTTGTTGATGTACCTTTAAGAAGTCCGTGTTCGTTTTTAATAATATGGCTTTACAATTAAAAAATAATGTATCATAAAAGATGCTTTCAAATAGCTTCGGTATGCAAGAAGGTTTAGCAATTGGTCGGTATTTAGAAATTTCGTTCTTAGGGCCTTTTTTATGTAAGAAGATTATGAACAAGAGCTCGTTCAAAGAGAAGGAAGAAACGATTGACTGAAGTAGTTAGCAAATAAATTTGCAATGATTTCGGGATCGCTTGAGGAAGTATTAGCAGATTTAAGAGATTCGCAGAGCTCGTTAAAATGGAGAGATGCAAAGGAGTTGTTTAAAAAATCATAGTCCGAACGGTGGGTTGACTGGCGAGTTTCATTAGTAATTGGAAGAGACCTGATCTTTTGCTTGTCTTAGTTTGTCCAGCCTTTGCTGCCACTCGGAAGCAGTCCATGTTGTTCCAAAATGTATGACGGGCTGGTGAACAGCTCCCGACTTTTGTATTGGAGAGACATAGTAAGCAGTCTGCTTGTGACTGGGAAATGGGGCTGAGTCAACTTCAGTTTCAAGAATTTCGACCAAAATTGATGCATTGCAGTTGACATTATGACTTTGCTTGTTTATTATGGGTAGGTCGCCAGTTGCTTATCGTTCCGGTGAGATTTTCAATATCAACTAAAATCGAGCGTGTCGATGTCAATTGATTTCCAACCCCATTGATTCTATCGAAAAAATGTTCGAGCATGGGACCGAGCTGCTTGGATTAAGGCAGTTTTTTTTTATAGTTGGACTGGAGAAGGGTCGAAGTCTTAACGTAAGGAGATGATAGAATCGAAAATCTGTTTGTTAGATATTGTTTGCGCAGAATAACTTGGTTTTAGATCTCTTATTGATGTATTTAATTGATTCAAGGTCGTTTCGAGTTTCGTTGACCTAGTTTGTGTTATATCGGCCAAGCTAGATATTTTGAAAGTTTTGAAAATCTGGACCAAAAGAATCGTCTTCTTTCTCACGACCATCGTGAGTTTTATCCATAATATCGCTTTTTCTTGTCGAAATTCGGTAAATGTTCCACAGTATTTAGCAACACAGCTGTATCAACGTTTTTAGTCACGCTTACTTTTTCGGCGTTTTCCTACAAAACTGATTTGGATACAAAATCCCATAGAATATATCATACAAACAAACCCTTTTTTTGTCAAAAAATAAAATATTAGAACAAGCTGTTGTGACAATATCATTGTATTCTTTTACAGAACTCGTCGAAATTAAATTTAGGCTTCGCTTGCTCGTTTACTGGTTCACTGCATTCGGTGTATATTACACTGCCGACACGTAAACAGTTCCCTTTGTGGATTTCATCGCGGATTTTGTAATGACGACATGAATCTTTTCGGGAATTGTTCCCTTCGAAGGAATCTGTGAAATTGGTGAATGACTCCACTACAGATTTCTTCATCCACTTTTGATACGGTCCATGCTTAAGTGCCCTAGAGCAGGACTGGGATGATCAGGGTCTTATAAAGGATCACCTTAGTTTTCAACCAAAGAGCTTCGGAATGTAAAAATTAAGAAATATGCATGAAATGCATGGGAAAACATAAAACAGTCGAATGTGACAAGGATCCAATTGTATGAGGACCAGTAGTGGGTCTTGATGAAATCACATGGCATTAAGTAAACACTGCATAGTATACTTGCAAAAGCTTAGTCTCCAACTTTTGCAAGTAACGAATTGGAAGGATTTAGCAACGAAATTGTATTAATTTAATATAAATACATATACAAGATGTAACAAACAATTTCGGTGAACTGGAATATAGGCTGCTATAGAAATGCGACATATATGGCATTGAAAAAATACTTACTGATGATCGTCTCAAAAAACTTAATAAAAATTACAAATTCAGTAAAAAAAGTGAAACTATATACAATTGTATGTCCTCCTCTCGCTTTTATTCTGCACTACTTTATGTTCTTAGGGTCCTGTTATAGCATCATTGAAAACCATCACTTGCAATTTTCTCTTACTTTTTGCTGCTTTGTTATAAGTTCAATCATTTGCGAGATTTATTTTATGAAGTAATGTTTGCATTCCACCCAAATAAAACGGTATTTTGAAATGATTCATATAGCGAGCTATGGAGGTAAAATTTCAATTCCACCACGTGTTGTGTTCCAATAAAATTATTTAATGATAGCTATAACTGGACTGTTAACGTAAATGATATTGTAAATAATTATTGTTAAACATAAAACAGAAAAACGCTCTATCATTCGAAGACCGGCTTTATTCTACAATATTTTTGTATTTGCTTTAAATCTAAAATAAAAACATGAAAATAACTGTAAAGTGGATAAAATTAAAAACAAATTTAATTTCATGTGCACAAAAATAAATGAAACAGCAAAAATTTAAACCATAAAATGTCATCTTCAGGCGTTTACGTGTTTCAAAGCGAAGAAGTACCATGACACCGCAACGCCTTGCGTAAATCCTTTTTTGGTATAGAATGTGTCGACAAAATCGTTTCCGATCCTAGATCAGCGAGAATTCTCCGTCGTCATCCTACACAAAGGGACGAGTTTGGACGGTAAACCAAAACTAGACATGGCTCTGTATAGTTCGTCTCTATAAATGTTGTGCGAAGCGGCTTTGAAATCGATGAATAGACGGTGGGTATCGGTTTCGACTGCCTGGTTTTTTTTGCAGGATCTGCAAAGTGTGAAAATTTGATCGGTTGATTTTATTTCAAATAATTGTGGTCTAATTTGCGTTTAAATATATGTTGGAATAAATTATTGTTAAACATTATACAGAAATGCGTTTTATCATTCGAAGCCAAGCTTCATACAACAATACGCTCACCTTGGATGAGACGAACTAAAATTTTCAAAGAGCAATGGTAGTAAAACATCGTTTTTAAACATTATAATAAAGCGATCAAACTAAAGCCATCATTACACAAAGGGAAAAACTTGTACTTTTAATAATTTCATTCGTAAGTTGTTCTAAGCAAAAGTAAAAAAACTCAATGAGCAATTATAATAATTCATTTAACCGTTTTTTTAAATAAAATTCTGTTGATAGAAATATCAATACTGGAATCAACGGAGTTGCCTATGAAATTAAAACTCCGAATGCCCCTTGTTAAAGGCTCATTCCTTCCATAGCTCGTTGAGTGATTAGATTCATAAAGCAAGCCATGCTCACGCAACGGTATACCCGGAACGTTTCGAATCCAACGTAACGTCAAAATCTTTAATTTATTTCACTCTAGTTACTAAGTGCCAGCTATGGAGTAACCATAGATTATGGGCCTTTGTGAAAAAATGATGAAACCTTACATTTCCCTAAGTTCAGTTGCAAGTTATTACAATTACACCAATCCGTACAATCCAGACACTTTCAGAAAGATACTCTTGCATCAATATCATTCGCAAATAAAGCCAACAACAAAGGTCCCTAATGTCTTCCCCGAGGAACACCAGACTTTGCTTCAAACTGCCTCGAAAAAGTATTTCCTATTCTAATTAACTGCTTCGTATCAGTTAGGTAATATGTGTTCCATTTGTTAAGTGTTGAATGTATACCAAGTGCTTCCAATTTTCTTGGAAGCAATTTGTGGTTTACCCGATCAAAAGCCTTAACGAAATCTGTACAGGTTACATCAACCTGTGAACTTTCTTCTATTGCCGTTAAGGCAAAATTAGTAAACACAGTTAGTTGTTGTGGACCTGCCTTTCATAAATCCATGCTGATAGGTGGATAAAGATTCCTTTACAAGAAAGTATATCTTTTCTTTTATCAAACTTTCAAACAATTTCGGAATCGTTGACATCTTCGATTTTGGACGATAGTTTGTTACCAAATTCTTACTACCAAACTTATGAATGGGAGTGACGAATGAATATTTCAAACAATTTGGGAAAATGCCTATCGAAAGGGATAAATTAAAAATTAATGTTAGTGGAATCGAAAGAGATGAACTGCATTTTAAAATTAGTGTACCATCAAACCCCCGGACTTAATTTGGCTTCAAGTTTTTGAGATGATGTCAATACTTCATTTTCTGTTAAGGAAAGTATTACCAAGTCGGTGATAGGAGAAATAGCATCATATTGGTTAACCACAGAAGTAAAAACGTCATCTAAATAAACAGTTTGAAAATATGAGGCAAACAGTTCGCAAGATGATTGAATTATCTGAGCGAACTCCATCAAATTAATTCGTTTTGAATTAATAAAAACCCAATTCTCGATTCCACTGAATATATATAATTTTTGCACAAAGATTTATTTAGAAACTCGTATTCCTTACGAAAACGAGAAAAATTGAAAAGTCTTCTGACTTTCCGGTCAATTTATATTTTTTGAATGATTTGTTCTTGTTCCTCATTTTAGAAAGCTGACTATTGAGCCATGGGTGCTTCTTATGGGTTTTTCGCTTTCCTAAAGGAACATTTAATTCGGTCACAGGCTTTAAAACTGAAATGAACTTACTGTACATGTTCGATATATTTGAAAAATCAAGAATATCATTCCACAAAATTGAATTTAAATACAAATTTAGATTATTGTAATCTGCCTTTGCGAAGTTATACTCAACTGAGCACTTTGAAATGGCAAATAATTGTTGTAATAACAGATGTGGCAAAAGTGGAGAATTTGCTTAATGCATAATCACACTAAATCCAAATACCTATGAATAGAATTTGAAATGTGATTAATTTGCATTAACCCACAACTTAAAAGAGTGTCAATAAACACCACTTCATATTCTGATCTTAATTGGGAGGGAATCATTAAATCATTAGTTTAAATCACCCGCAACTCACAACATTTGATTTTCTCGCAAATTTTTCGCAAGAAATTCAATGTCGTTTGTGTGTGAAACATACAGCAGCATGCACTCGCAGGCCTATTATAAGAAAGTGAAAAAATTATTTCACTTAAATTGTTGTTAGAAATAGCATTGCTCATTAACACAGTAACCGCTAGCTGTTCGATGGAGTCATCAACAAGCGCCAATGGCTTTTCAAAAGAGACAAGCGAGCGATGCACTGCAATGAGTACAACCCCTCCTCAAACCAGTGTGAGCACTTCTATCACGTCGGTAGACAATGTATTCACTGCCGAAAATTTCTTGTAAGAGAATGTGCGTATAAAGCCGTGTTTCTACAAGCATAATAATTATTACGAATTATTTGAAATGGAGAGTAATAAATTATTTGTTTTTGTTCTTGTGCCGCCAACATTCTGAAAGTAAACAGAAAGTTCTCCTTGGTGAGCACAAGAATTTGATTGTATTAAGTTTTGGTCATTTGCAAGTGTATTTTTTTTTTGCACGAAGGTTTATACCCTATCCCATAGGGGTATATTCGTTTTAATACATTGTTTGTAACATAGAGAAATAATTGAGCTAGGTATACCTCAAAGTATATTGATTGACTCCGAATCGATAGCTGAGTCGATTTAGCCATGTCTGTCCGTTCGTCCGTCCACTTTTTGGAAGCGTTTTCATACAAAAACCGTTTGTATACCCTACGCCATACCATATGCAGGAGATAAATGTTTTAATTTTATTTTAATTTTAGCTGGGCAATGCTTAACCTTGAGAAGGTCCGGAATAATGCTTACTTTGAAATTAACAAATCGTAATTTCTGGATGTCAGCATTGCGTTTAACTAACATTTTGCATTAAATATTAATGGCATGTGCTTTGATAGTTTTTGCAACATGCTCTACAACTTGTTGTGTGGTTGGTTTATTATGTGCGTTTGATAGATGAAAGTGACCAACAGAAGAAGCCGCTTTGATAACAAATTTATTAGAAGGCCTTATAAATTTTGTTTTTGTTAGCCAGCGGCTTTTGTTTTTGTTTTTTTTTCTGCTTCTTTTTTGGTTATACCTTTCAGTTGTTGCATTTTTTTGGCTTCTTTACTAGTTCCTTCCACTATTGGGGAATTTATTTCACTCTCCACAGTATTATTGTTAAATATAAAATTTGTTATTATCACCTTGTTCATTCGACGTGCTCATTAAATGTTTCAGCAAGAACTTTTGAGGTCAGCTCCTTAAAATTCTTTGCGAAAACATCCTCTATCAATTTTGACACCCTTTCTGCACAACATTTCGACTCTAGATCGATCAATTTAGCAAAAAGGAGATTAAACTCGATTCCCATTGAGCAACACTCACATCGCCATGTAAAATGTTTGTTTTCACCGAGCAATTGATATTACTCATCGGAAAGCTTGGTACACAATTTTCAGAATTGTTTTCTGCATATACCGCCACAGGTCACCAAATCACTAATCACATTAGAATTACACGAACATGCCATTTGAAATGTTTTTAAACTATATGTTTGTATACAAATATAAAAAGCTTTGACAGTTGCAACTGATATTTAATCATGTAATATGCTCATTGCACTGCCTTAGTTGGTTTTATGAAAGTTAGACATTAACAAATGCTTTACCCATGAAACCTAAGGTTTGCAAGCCTATTTGTTCGCATCTTTTATCATAACTAGGCAACTCTTCAAACGTAAATAATTTACGGAATGCATACCTCGTAAAATTTTTCTGAACTCTTTTAATCGTAAGTGCCTGAATTACATATGGCGAATCCCATATGATGGATGTGTATTCCAACTGAAATCTGACAAGCTACCTATTAAAAATGTTGGGCAAGCTGAGATTGGAAGACTGGAACCTTCCAAGATGGCCACCGGGATCAATGAATTGCTGGTAAAAATAACTAATTCTGTTTTTTTCTGGGGTCACACCCAACCCACCCAAGTGGTGTTCGGTAATGATTTGTTAATAGATACATTTTAACATGTTTATTTACAGTAGATGGTCCAGAATTTCATTTTCATATTCAGAACTTCGTTTGCTTATTCTGCAAATGAAATTCTGTATCTACTGAAAATAATAGTAGGTATCTTCGATACTATTGCTCTTAAAGAGCTCCCTGTATTTTTTTGTAAAGTACAAATTCTTTGGAACAATAGTGGTTTTGATTTTTATTCATTTTGCGCTTCGCGACACACTACTGTCACCACTAAAATAACTTGCTGGGGTATATGAAAGCAATTTTTTCCTCTAATGAGAGAAGAGGGAGCACAAAGTTGATCGTCCCGCATACAATCGAGGACAAGGAGACCTATCTCCACCTCAGCAATGAAAACAATATTTAGTTCAAAATTGAATATATTTTTATACTGAACATTTTCATACACCATTATATTGTTGTTTGAATTGTATAACATCTTTTTAAACAATTGGTAATTTAACTATAGTTTATTATAAATAACTATCTGGTTAGGTTAGATTGGCTGCCAGCGAGTTCGCCAGCACATTTAGACCATTTTTGGTCCGTTGTAATAGCACGCCGATCTTGTCTATTCTCCTTACTAACCGTGCGAAAACCATTCTTAGCTTTTAACGAAATAGAGGAGACTTTTCGCTTCTATTTTTGGTCAAATCGCTGAGATTCTGAATGTAGTAAGCTCCAAGATGGAGCTTCCTTGATGAAGTATTGTTTCTTCTTCTTCTTCGTACATGAAGCTCAATATTTAATTGTTAAATAGAAAACATATGAAATATTACAATCCGCTGTGCAAATTCTATTTCATCCTTAAATTAAGCATACCCAAACAAATCGTTTCAAAATTATCTATTATGGTGTGTTAAAATGTTTTATAGATAAAATGCTCGAAAGTTTTTTTTTCGAATTTTAATAAAATTTGACCGAAATAGTTTTTTTTATAAAGTCGTCCAAAAAAAGTGGCCATGGCCAAAAATTTTATGTAATTATGTAAATTTTATTTAGATCGAATGTGATTGATAAAATAGAATGATCGTTTATCGATCTCATGTGAAAAAAACATGGTGTGCATATGAATACTACTACTTACTTAAGTGGCGCTACAGTCCGGAATGTACCTTGAACTCAACCAATATCCCTCTCCAATTAGTCGGGGTCTTAGCTAACTGCCTCCAGTTGCGCACTCAAGTTGGTTGATTTCGGTTTCTACTTGTGCGCGCCATTTAATGCGAGGCTGGGAATCAAAGACTGCAAGCTGGAGTATTGGTGTCCATTCGTTCTACATGCCATCTCAAATGTCCAATACGGAGTTTTTTTGACCAGGGGCATGTCGCTATTTAGCTCGTATACTTATTGGTTGAATCTTCGTCTCCATAGCCCGTCAACGCAAACGGGACCGAAGATTTTTCAAAGAATTTTCCTCTCAAATCGGCCAAGGATTTCTTCATCCGCTTTTGAAACAGTCCATGCTTCAGCGCCGTAGAGCAGGACTGGAACAATCAGGGTCTTATATAGGATCTTCTTAGTAGTTCGAGTGAGGTCTTTACTACTGAATTTCCTTCTTAGCATAAAGAAACAGCGGTTGGCAAGTGTAATTCTTCGTTTAATTTATGACGAGATGTTGTCAGAATTAATAGCGGAGCCGAGATAGATAAAGTCCCGTACTACCTCAAAGTTATATCTGTCAATGGTGACGTTCTGTCCAATTCGTCGATGTTGTGTGTCCTTTCGTGTTGAAAGCATATACTTCGTCTTGCCTTCATTTACTGCTAAACCCATTTTTGCCGCTTCCTTCTCTATACTAGCAAAGGTGGCTATGATCCAAATCACGTTGGGTCCTAACAATGATGTCAATATCGTCGGCGTCGCTAGTAGTTGTACAGATTTTTGGAAAATTGTGCATCTGGTGTTGGCTCGTGAGTTTTGCAAAATCCTCTCAAGAATCAGATTGAAGAAGTCACATGACAGCGCATCGCCTTCCCTAAATCCTTTTTTGGTATCGAATGTGTCGGTGAGGTCGTTTCCGACCCTGATGGAGCAGCGAGAATTCTCCATCGTCATCCTACACAAACTAACGAGTTTGGACGGTATACCAAAACTTGACATGGCTCTGTATAGTTCGTCTCTATAAATGCTGTCGTATGTGGCTTTCAAATCGATGAATAGGTGGTGGGTATCGATTTGGACTTCTTGGGATTGATCAGGATCTGCCGAAGTGTGAAGATTTGATTGGTTGTGGACTTTCCTGGCCTAAAACCACACTGATAAGAGCCGATCAGGTTGTTGTAAAAATAACTAATTCTGTTTTTTTCTGGGGTCACACCCAACCCACCCAAGTGGTGTTCGGTAATGATTTGTTAATAGATACATTTTAACATGTTTATTTACAGTAGATGGTCCAGAATTTCATTTTCATATTCAGAACTTCGTTTGCTTATTCTGCAAATGAAATTCTGTATCTACTGAAAATAATAGTAGGTATCTTCGATACTATTGCTCTTAAAGAGCTCCCTGTATTTTTTTGTAAAGTACAAATTCTTTGGAACAATAGTGGTTTTGATTTTTATTCATTTTGCGCTTCGCGACACACTACTGTCACCACTAAAATAACTTGCTGGGGTATATGAAAGCAATTTTTTCCTCTAATGAGAGAAGAGGGAGCACAAAGTTGATCGTCCCGCATACAATCGAGGACAAGGAGACCTATCTCCACCTCAGCAATGAAAACAATATTTAGTTCAAAATTGAATATATTTTTATACTGAACATTTTCATACACCATTATATTGTTGTTTGAATTGTATAACATCTTTTTAAACAATTGGTAATTTAACTATAGTTTATTATAAATAACTATCTGGTTAGGTTAGATTGGCTGCCAGCGAGTTCGCCAGCACATTTAGACCATTTTTGGTCCGTTGTAATAGCACGCCGATCTTGTCTATTCTCCTTACTAACCGTGCGAAAACCATTCTTAGCTTTTAACGAAATAGAGGAGACTTTTCGCTTCTATTTTTGGTCAAATCGCTGAGATTCTGAATGTAGTAAGCTCCAAGATGGAGCTTCCTTGATGAAGTATTGTTTCTTCTTCTTCTTCGTACATGAAGCTCAATATTTAATTGTTAAATAGAAAACATATGAAATATTACAATCCGCTGTGCAAATTCTATTTCATCCTTAAATTAAGCATACCCAAACAAATCGTTTCAAAATTATCTATTATGGTGTGTTAAAATGTTTTATAGATAAAATGCTCGAAAGTTTTTTTTTCGAATTTTAATAAAATTTGACCGAAATAGTTTTTTTTATAAAGTCGTCCAAAAAAAGTGGCCATGGCCAAAAATTTTATGTAATTATGTAAATTTTATTTAGATCGAATGTGATTGATAAAATAGAATGATCGTTTATCGATCTCATGTGAAAAAAACATGGTGTGCATATGAATACTACTACTTACTTAAGTGGCGCTACAGTCCGGAATGTACCTTGAACTCAACCAATATCCCTCTCCAATTAGTCGGGGTCTTAGCTAACTGCCTCCAGTTGCGCACTCAAGTTGGTTGATTTCGGTTTCTACTTGTGCGCGCCATTTAATGCGAGGCTGGGAATCAAAGACTGCAAGCTGGAGTATTGGTGTCCATTCGTTCTACATGCCATCTCAAATGTCCAATACGGAGTTTTTTTGACCAGGGGCATGTCGCTATTTAGCTCGTATACTTATTGGTTGAATCTTCGTCTCCATAGCCCGTCAACGCAAACGGGACCGAAGATTTTTCAAAGAATTTTCCTCTCAAATCGGCCAAGGATTTCTTCATCCGCTTTTGAAACAGTCCATGCTTCAGCGCCGTAGAGCAGGACTGGAACAATCAGGGTCTTATATAGGATCTTCTTAGTAGTTCGAGTGAGGTCTTTACTACTGAATTTCCTTCTTAGCATAAAGAAACAGCGGTTGGCAAGTGTAATTCTTCGTTTAATTTATGACGAGATGTTGTCAGAATTAATAGCGGAGCCGAGATAGATAAAGTCCCGTACTACCTCAAAGTTATATCTGTCAATGGTGACGTTCTGTCCAATTCGTCGATGTTGTGTGTCCTTTCGTGTTGAAAGCATATACTTCGTCTTGCCTTCATTTACTGCTAAACCCATTTTTGCCGCTTCCTTCTCTATACTAGCAAAGGTGGCTATGATCCAAATCACGTTGGGTCCTAACAATGATGTCAATATCGTCGGCGTCGCTAGTAGTTGTACAGATTTTTGGAAAATTGTGCATCTGGTGTTGGCTCGTGAGTTTTGCAAAATCCTCTCAAGAATCAGATTGAAGAAGTCACATGACAGCGCATCGCCTTCCCTAAATCCTTTTTTGGTATCGAATGTGTCGGTGAGGTCGTTTCCGACCCTGATGGAGCAGCGAGAATTCTCCATCGTCATCCTACACAAACTAACGAGTTTGGACGGTATACCAAAACTTGACATGGCTCTGTATAGTTCGTCTCTATAAATGCTGTCGTATGTGGCTTTCAAATCGATGAATAGGTGGTGGGTATCGATTTGGACTTCTTGGGATTGATCAGGATCTGCCGAAGTGTGAAGATTTGATTGGTTGTGGACTTTCCTGGCCTAAAACCACACTGATAAGAGCCGATCAGGTTGTTGGTAAACGGTTTCAGGCATTCACATATTACGGCATATAGGATTTTGTAGGCGATGTTGAGGAGACTTATGGCGCTGTAGGTGGCGCAGTTTAGAGGCTCTAATTTTTTGGGGATCGGGCAAACGATGCTGTGGTTCCATTCTTCAGGCATACTTTCTTCCGACCAGATTTGTCTTACAAGTTGGTGGATGTTACTTACTAAGTCATCTCCTCCGGCTTTATAAGGCTCAGCGGGAAAACGGTCATTTCCGACAGCCTTATTAAGCTTGAGATTAGATATTATTATCCTGACTTCACTCAGGTCGGGTGGTTGGCAGTTTTCGCTGTTTTTACCAATATTGAATGGATCGTTCTGCCTGACAGCGGAATGTGTGTCTCAACTACGATATTTCCTTGTTCATCTTGACAGGATTCTGTTCGGCTTTGAAGTTTTACACTTTGTTAAAACTTGCGAACATCGTTCCTGGATCGCGTGCTTTTCTGGCTCTTTTTTCTTCTTTCTGAAAAGCCGGTGTTCTTCCCTTCTTCTCTGCCTATAGAGCTCAATGGCCGCTCTCGTCTTCACCTGCAGCTTAGTCTTGTAGGCCTCGTTCTTGGCTGCGAGCATCTGTCGGTATTCCTCATCAAACCAGGGGTTTCTTGCGGGTGGGCGCGAGAAACCGAGCACATCATTTGCGACTGATCTAATGGGTTGTTGGCATCGTTGCCATTGTTCTTCGACATTCGATGCTGGTGATCGAGAGGTTTAGGGATAAGTGTTGCGCGAAGGTCTTAGCGGTCTATTGCAATTGCAGTCTTTCGACATTAATTTTTTTCACAGTATTTCTGGATTGTTGTTGCGTGTTGGATATCCGCAATCTTAACTTTGCTGCAACAAGTTGTTAGCTGCTCGGAATGTTCGGACATCCAAAACTGGTTGCGTGCCTCTTGTCTGTCGCAATGTGATCAATTTGGTTGACCGTTCGTTATCTCCCAACACGATTTTAACATCGTACTTCGGTAGTCGCTCATGGGTTTTGTCAAGGAGCTCTTACCTTCGCGTTGGATACGCTTGGTAAATCGATTTTGTTCAGCGATTACACTTGGTGCACGATGTAAGTGTTCCTTTACGAATTTTACCAACTCAACCTAAGTTTTAGATAGGGGATTATCAGGGCTTTTCAAATAACAAAGAAATTGTAATGTTATTGCACCAATTGCATGTATAAGCCAATCCATTTGGTTTTTTTTTTGTACTTTCTCGGTGGATGCAGTTAATTTCTTTAACCTAAAAAAATTGTCAAGCCTCTTAATGAAAATTTCCCAAATTTCGATATCCTCATTGAAGCTCTCAATTTGAATGATCTCCTGCTGTGGTCGTTGACCAGTATTGTTAGTACCCTGAAGCGCAGTTTGGGTCGCAGTTAAAGGCTTTTAAGTTGTCCAGCGTTCATCTTGATCAGATTTGTTCTTTTTTAATCCTCGTCGCCACTGTAGTGTCCTCCTGCTGTCCGTACTTACATATTAAGGGTACAGTGAAATCTAACGTCTTCATGCAGAGTAACGCAATTCAAATTATATTTATTAAGTAAGGATAACTTACAGACTCGTGACCTGATGGGTCGAAAATCAAATTGAAAATATCAGGTTGGCTATTTGACACATTGTTTATCATTTGGCATCTGACACATTTTTGGCAGGTTCGCAGTAAGCTTACGTTATAAACAAAAACCGTGTTTTGAAATTCGTTACAGGCACTTATAACAAATCCACATTCGAATAGTGGCTGCTTCTGCTCACTATAACACGATCCGTAGTAGATGTCAAAATAGGTGTGAAAGTTTTACTTCCTCTTTTGCACGTCCAATCCAATTGTATTTACTGGATGGAAGTTATGTCTGCTTTGTAGCAGTTTAAGGCTTCCGCTAGTTGTTCGCTTGCACCTCTCCTGTTTAATGTTCTTACATCCAAGGTGCAGATACGAACGTCGTTGTAATTTTTTCGTTTAGCAGGGTCGTCACCAATAAAATCATTCCTTTCCGAGGCTATTGGTTGCTTCGTAACCGTAAGATTTTTCTTTGGTTGGGTAGTTAACCCACAGCGCAACCCCCAACCTGGGGGCCAGTTCAAATTTATTAGATACCCCTAGGACACGGGGCCATCAGTATCCACTACGGAATTTAGCGCTGCAGTTGGTCTTTCGGTTCATCCGTCTGTTGAGTGGAAGGTTGCGCGTTCAATCCCAACCAAAATCCATTTCACTTTTATTTAAAAGAAATAAAAAGTTCGGTGTAATACCTGAAAGTATGCACACCATCTTGAATTTCTTCAAATTTAACGAACACAAGAAAAAGTGACTCCCCGAAGCTAGTTCGGACACCACCCATGGAGTTTAAGTCTCCACTACATCGAAAATCTTTCCTATCCTCTCTTTCTTCTCCTTCTCTAACGCTCGTACTATGGTAACATATAAAGGGTATTCATAACCCCTTGAGTACGTGTAAATTATATAAAAAAAAAAAAAAAAAACAACCTGTTGTCCGAATATGTCGAAGCAGCTTGTCTAGGTTCTTCTGGGACAGCATGCCGGGTATTCATTCCGTGCCATTCTGACCTGGCTGTTTATAGTGTTGTTGTTTTACGTCGTGTCATCAACACTCGCGCTTATCGTTTAGCAAGTCAAATCTGGTTGGATGAGACCAGCACCCGATGATTACCACTTCGAGGTTAAAAATAAGCACTTAATGTGTAGTCAGTTACAGCCACTGGGCATTTACAAGTTAAAGCCAATCAGGGTCTACTCTCGTTCTACAAAACCCAACCCAAGTATGAATACTGGTCGTACGAATTGGGTGCGCACACTGAATACGTTTGCGTTAAATAGGCACGTACGAAATTATTCAAAAATCCCAACGAATTGTGATTGTTTTCGGACGCAACACACTCGTATACGTCCGACCAAAGAGTAAATTACGTCGATCGTATGCATCAGGTATGCTGTTGCTTAATGCTGGGGTTGCAATGCGAGTACTAGGGTATCAATATCAGTACCCCACATAAAAAATGTTCGTTGTATGAGATGCTAACTCTATGTAGTTTTATACTCTTTGGTACGACTAACTCGCACACAGTTTGCGCGCTCCCATAGTGAAAGGTCGGGATTGTTTGTAGGTGTTCATACGTGCTCGCACGAGTCAACGCGTCCACTGTGCAAATGGCCTAAATCTTAACCGCAAATCGACATCATCTGCCTTTGTGAATATATTAGATGCGTTTCAATTCAATTCCCACGTGTTTGAGAATTATTGGAATGCGTGTTGTAGAAAATTTTCTCCTCTGCATTTCTTTATACTCACATCGGGTAATACAAATGATGTCAATGAGAGCATTTTGCATATCAACGATTGTGCAGAAGTCGGTGGATATGCAACCAGTATTATCTAAGATCTGGTAGCATTTTCACGCACATGTTTATTTTTAGCTAGATTTTTTTCAACATAGGTGGATGTAGAATGTCTGATAGTGGCCCTCGAGAATTGTTTTTTTTAGTTGCACACTTCAACTGCGTGTCTTTGAATATTCAGAGATAGCTCAAATGTTGAATAAGCTGTTCAGGCTCCATCTAATAAATTTACTGCAAACACAAAATTGTTTGCCAATTTTTGTGGGCGTTTTATGCACAAACAAGGGTTTCGGCAAAATTTGAATGCCCTACCCCATAGCATATGCAGGTGACAAGCGTCGTTTTTTGACGAATGTTTAAAATAATAATGGAGTTTAAGATGTGCGCTGAATAATTCGTGTTGGATATACGTCAAATTTCATTGAAATTCAATTTCAATTTAGTATGGTGCAAAAATATGGCGCACAACTGATTTTGAAAAAGCTTCTCTATAAGAGGTGTACTCATAATTTATGTTGTATAGAGTATAGTACCATTCCTTAAGCAACTCTAATTGGCATTGCTCCATAAATTATTTCAGAAAATAGATTTAATTATCCTTCCATGAATAAAATAGACTAGAAGAAGACATAGCATTGTTTCCCTATTTCGTGCCTCTAGGTTTTAGAAAAATACACTTAGAGGTACTTGTAAAAGATTCTGGGGACTCTGAACCCTTGAAACAGCGCAATAACACCGTTTCTCCGGCTGTATAAAGGGGGACCGCTTAATCTGGGTATCATAGAAGAATATTATACTCACGACTGTACTGTATGTAAAGTATGAACTTATGGGCTCCAGTGGTAGGGATGCATATGCAAGACAAAGTTACAAAGATTACAAACCTTATTGCGGGCATAGACAGTGCACCATACGCAACACCGACTTACATAGAGATATATTGCAATGGTTGATGATGAACCTAAGACAGCTCTAAGACACAGAGTAGACATGTTAATATTGGAAATAAAATGCTATTAAGAACGCTTCGTCGATTTTATGATCGCCATAGTCGTCCTACTGAGACGATTATTTGCAGTGTGGTGGATAAGTTTGAGTTCAGTAAGCGATAGACAAACACACATACGTCGAAGAAACGCAAGATCTGCCGAAAACGTCGCCGCTGTCCGTGAGAGTGTGCAGGAGAATCCGGGGCATGCGCTCACAAGAACTCGGCCTTTCACACACCAAAACTTGCCTAATTTTGCTTACGACCGTAGATAAGGATTTGAATTCGCTGAATGGGCTCTGGAGCAATTGTAGGCTAAACCATCATAATTGCCTCTACAAAAAAAAACAACATCCAGTCATCTGCGAACCCCAGACTTCTACAGAAAGGAACTTTTAAATCTTTTAAAACAGCCTTCTATTTTCTTCGATCCTTGGCAAGTTCTTGTGAGTTAATTGTGGTCTTCCCCGTCAAATGCCTAAAAGAAATCTGTTTCTATTACATCTAAACCTGTTAAACTTCTTCTATTCAAAATCATTCAAATCAATTTTTGAGATTATTGATTTATAACAGAAGGAAAAACTATTTGAAAATGTAAGGCAAACAGTTTGCATGATGATCGAACATTATCTGATCGAATTCTTATTCATATTCATATTCAATACCAATAAAAGTATCTATAGTTCTCTGTTTGAAATCAATGAAAACCCAAAACGCTACTTTTTATTTTATTTTAGTTTTGATACGTATTTTGTAACATAGAAAAATTATCGGTAGCTGAGTCGATTGAGCCATGTGTGTCTGTCCGTCCAACCGCCTGAGTGTCTCCGATGTTTGGGGGTTGATTTTTGAGCTTGAATGATGAAATTTGCTATTTAAACTCTTTCAGACGAAGCAAAGAAATTCGAACACTTTTCATATGAAGAATTTTGGAAAAAGTCTGAACGAGATATTATGCGTGTTTTTTTCTTATTTTTTTTTAAATCTATATAGGCTTAGAAAACAATTTATGTATATAATACAACAACACCTTAGTCTATATAGATTTCGAAAATCCTGGACAATGAAATTTGGTATATGCTATTCTTTTCCGTGCTGTTCGAACACCCACTTTTTAGAAAAACCTTTTGTTTTCACTCTGGATTTTGAAAAAGTATCTGAACAAAAAATTAAGATATCTTTATAACATATCTGTTATTGGCCAATATTTAGTTTTTTCCACGTCCAGTTTGTGGGTGTTTTCCGTAAAAAATGATTGTCGGTATACTTAAAAAAAATTATAAAACTATATCGATAATAATACAATGGTCATTTTATCTATATGTCATTTTAACGTCCAATTTTTCATAAAAACATTGCAAATCATATCCCATAGAAAAACTCTTTTAATAAGAGGACTATTCAGAAAAAAACGTTGTTTTTGTCAAATGGTTAAGAATTTTAAAGAAGTGAACACAGTCCCAATATCACCCCTTTTTCATTTTTAGTAAAAAAAAACATTTTTCGCTGAAATTTTAAGGAAATTACGAAATGGTTTAGATGCAAATACTTCCGTAATATTAATATGAAAATTCTGTCTATAGATCATTTTAAACAAACGATTTAAGCACCCTAGCCCACAACATACGCCATAGAAAAAGCTTCGTTTTATGTCGAACCATACAAAATGTTGATAAAGTGTCTGAACAAGATGTGACAATAACAATTCCATTTTCTATATTTTAATCCCATACATTATGGAAACTATTTATGTAATTTAATCCATGTCTTTAGAGCTGAAATTGACGTACTGTGACCCTTGCGTTGATTGGTTGATCAATGACTAACATAATAGTTTTTCCCATTACACGCGCAAGTTAATGTATTTTTGGTTTGCGGTTGTTTTTATTCTGAGATTTTTTTTATATAAAAGCACAAAATTTCACAATTAAATTGGTTTGCAAAATTAATACTATCACTTTGACAGTAGCAACGGTTAGTTTCAGAGAAAATCGACGTTTGGAGTAACCCCATAGAAGGTACAGCTAACTTTACTTATTGACGGACTCAGTGCGATGAACAGCCGCGCAGAAGGTCTGGTTTCGATTCCCAGGCGTAGCAAAACCTAAATGATTTTTCAATGGCACTCATCACATGTTGATCTAACAAATCATCCGAGTAGCATCAATTGTCAAGAAAGACTTATCTTAAATTCGCCTTTCGGAGTCAGCATAAAAAAGGAGGTCCCGCCATCTTGCAAGAAGTACACACGCACACTTGAATGGTTGTGAGAAAGCTCGCCCCTGGATACTAACAACCCCGTTGAGCCATATATTCGTATAGCTCAAAATTTTAAAATAATCATATAAATGTCTGGTGTTTGTTTTTTTGTAATTTGATTTTTTGTCATCCTTAAACTAACTTTAATGCTAGACACAAATTATTAAAACTAGCCTACTTACAAATTTAACTAACTTACTGGCCCTATTCCGGCGCTCTAAAATAAATAAGGAAAACTTATTTCTAATGCCTTTCGGTCTATAATCTAGTATGGAAATACAATATTGTAATGTGATTTAATTTAAGTTTTACCAAGAAACATTTTGAAAGGCTTAGTTTGTTATAATTTTTTTTTAACTTACATGCTAATTTAAACAACTTAACTACTTACAAACTAATTAAAACGACCTAAAAAAAACTTAAAACCTAGAACAGCCTCAGCAAGCAATTTTTTTGTGCCACCTTTACTGTTGAACCTTAAACTGTGTAAGCCGGCTATACAATTTTTTATGTCAACTTAACTCAAACTTATTTGTTAATCACCACAATAGCTTCTCCTATTGTAACCTACTCCGACGGACATACTCCTGCTGATCCGCATGCACTCTCCTTCGCCATGAGCTTCGGCGTCTTGCTCCTATAGTAGCCTTGCATCCGCAGTTCTTCGGAAGACGTGGTAGATTAGAAGAACCGCCGATTTGACCTGTATCAGCCCTCGGCTATCCAAATTATTCATCATTGTAAAAGAATGCCCCAAAGCTGGGAGTGTTGCTCGATGCCATCGCTCTTGCTGCGTGAAATCGAATGACCTTCACCAGAAAATTGTCTATTCTGTTTATGTTGGCTTCGTTGTATAGGACCTGGTTAGCATAATACTTTGTGTAGTCAGATACTGGCGTTCTGTGAAGTCCAGGCAGCTTCTCAAACACCGGTATCTTTTCCATTTGTTGAATGTTGAACCACACCGGGCACCCATATGCAATCATCGGCCTGATGAGGGCCATGTAGCAAATCACCTTCACTCTGCTACAAAACATCGTCTTGTCAGGCAAACGCTCCCCTAGCTCTCGCTAGCAGTTACATATCTTCCGAAAATGTCTTTGTGTCTATAAGCTACAGGAAACGTTTTATTTTTTTTATAAAAAACATTGGGCGTGGGCTATTATGCAATATCCGAAAATGTTAAAATATAGTATCATATTAGGGCCTACCCTAAAAATGACTATAAAGTCTTAAATAAATAACGCACTATTTAATTGTGTTTATATCTTTTGTATTTGTTTTGCAGTTATGAAGGAAAATCTTTGCCCGATATTCTCTCATCATTATTATCAAGAATTCGGAATCCGGAAATTCAATTGACGGCTGCTAGATGTTTAACATATATTCATCGCTCTGGGACATTACCTCCAACAGATAATAGAATAGTTTACAAAACGCTGCCTTGTTTGGCTAGACTATGTACTGACGAATTCGATCAATATACAAGAGCATCGGCTGCCGAAACACTGGCATATTTAGCGGAGGTAAATAAAATACAATTAATATTTGATAAACAGTTTAAGCACAATCGTAAGTATAAGTAGATTGATTCTCAACTACAACGACTTGCTGCGATTTGTAATCATTTAATAAAATCGTTATCAGAGCTTCTACAAAGTCAATTAGCTTTATTAAGACAAGCGGCATTTAGATGTTTTGCATCGCTCGGGGCTAACGATGAGGACATCAGGAAAAAAATCATCGAAACAAAAGGCTTGATGGAGAAGGTTTTAGAAGGACTTGGTGATTCCAGCTCACAAGTAAGTTTATGTGCAAACATGTTTCCAATGCAATAACAATATATTTAATTAGGTTCGTCTTGCTGCAGTAAGGTGTTTGCACTCGTTGTCGCGTTCTGTTCAGCAATTAAGAACAACTTTTCAAGTATGGATTACATATGGCTTATGATAAATTTTGTTAATTCTAATAATTTAGGATCATTCAGTGTGGAAGCCGCTAATGGCCCTGTTGTCAGGACAACCATCTACCGAGTTACTTACTGTTGTTACGTCGACTATTTGCAATCTTTTACTAGAGTTTTCTCCTGCAAAAGAACCAATGCTCGATTCTGGAGTTGTGGAAATGTTGTGTTTGCTTACCGAAAACTCTGACCCATCATTACGATTAAATGGAAGCTGGGCTTTGATGAATATGGCTTTTCAAGCTGAACAACATGTAAAAACAAAAATAATTAATTCTCTTGGAACCCATCAAATACTAGAGTTACTTAATGATTCCGATACAAGGGTCATTATGAAAACTCTTGGCTTATTAAGAAATTTACTTAGCAAATCGTTACACATTGACGATATTATGTCTGAACACTCTGTTGAGGTAATGCAAGCAGTTAATATGGTTTTGGATTCCCAACATTCATCTGAAGTTAAGGAACAAGCTCTTTGTATAGTGGGTAATATTGCAGCTGGTGCACAGGTAAAGGATTACATAATTGATGATGACAAAATGTTAGTTCGTTTAAGTGGTTTTTTGGTAAGATGAAATAATCTATAAAAATACTTAAAATTAAATATATCAAATCAATTTATAGACTCATAAAGATTTGAAACTGCAAGCAGGGACATTATTTGCAATTGGAAATTTAGTTCATAGAAAGGATTCACGATCTCAAGAAAGGTATACAAAACTAAGTGAACTAGGAATTTTATCAAATCTACAGGATCTTTTTGATAAATCGTCGGGAGGAACAGAAACTTATGAAGAGTAAGTTTTATTTTAATTCGTTTCAACATTAATTATAAATTTATATATCAACGTTGCAGGATTCGCAATATACTAAAACATTTACAGTTCTCTTAGGATTAAATAAATATGATTTTGTATATACATACTAAAAATTCATATTTTGTTATACTAGATCTTTAAGTGTAGATAATTATAATAGAATTAGTTCAACTATTTTTTTTTAATAATTTAATAATAAAAAAGACAGTTGTTATATTTGTTGTATTGTCTTACTTCTACTCATTTAATTTTATATTGGGCAAAAACAAAAACCACGAGTAAAAAGGTTGACAAAATATTAAAGGTAGTTATGCAACCAGGAAAGTCCTCATAAATGACGAAACCATATGATGTTGTAAACGAACTGACTAAAAATGTTGCCAGTTCGTTTACCACGTCATATGTTGATCATAAAGAACATCTTGTACAACAAAATAGAAAATCAAGCATTTGGTGTGTGAACCGAGATGGTAAACATCGTAAATTGTTGGAAGCATTAGCTTCCAACACCATCCCGCTTACCAGATACGTTTTACTTCTCTTGAATAACAGCTACGTTCAACGTTCCACTTTCACTTGAAATGCAATATAAATCGCCCAAAAATGAAACTTTGGGTTCCACATTCCACTTTTATTGATTTCAATTTCAGATTTTTCAAATTTTAAATCAAGTGAATTTTCATTCTCCACAATTCGGTTATATCGTTTTGTGACTGATTTCAATCCGATAATTTCAGTATCTGTGAACTTTTTGGGATGAAAATTGAAAATGTGTAGTAATGTTATTAATAATGTAATTTAGATTTTGAATAACAGGGGTAAACACAAAAAATACTTCACAGGAGCTAAAATATATTAAATTTATTAGACCAAGAGCCCAAAGCAATTTTTTGGTGTGAGTGAGTCTGGCAGAAAAACAGCACCAAGTGAATCGTCTGGGACCTACATGTTTCTATTCAACCAGTTCTGTTCTTTTATTTGAAACTATATTAAAATGGTTATATCAACGATCTAGACTTTACAGATAACATCATTTTTTAACATAACATTATTAACCTCAGCACCAATAAAATGCTGCCAGACGGTCATATTTAGGTTTAAATATTTCAAAGGTTTATGTTTATGGGCTAATATTTTGGTTATATCTCAAACCAACAAATTACAGCGGGCTCTTAGACTATATGGAGTTGCATAAAGATCTTGCCAGAGATCGAGTTGCAGGAGACGAAATTCACCCAAGCAATGTTGTGTTAATTTCCGTTTTTCCTTATCCGACTTCGGCCCAAAGCAACATCAGAATTTCCCATTGCTCCCAACTGCAACACACAGACAATCGATGATGGTTTTAGATGTGGCGCAACAGTATGCCACAAGATTTGGAAGGCATGTTTATTTGGTCGATGATATGGTATAAATCTAAAAGATATAACAATTATTAGTTTTCATTTGAAATTTATTTGCTTTACTTACGTAACATCTGCAAAATCTAAAGGACTAGAAAAAAAACTCAAAGCGTACGCTTTTTTCCTTTGCATACACTCATTATCAAATCTTATTATTAAAGCAGAATTCATAAACAAAATAATTTGTTAAAAAAAAAATGCAATGTCCAGACTGGTATCATTTTTTCTATTTATTTAATTTTTGTTATTTTTGTTCTTTAACCAAAAATAGCAACAAATTACACAAATGAAAGCGTTCACATCATAAAGGCTTGTGGTAAGTTATTTCTGATGCCGTCCAATTATGCTTGTATACATCTAACCTCGCATGCATCCCAACGTTAGCCCATACACGTTCATACTTGACACCCAAACTTGCACTCAGATGGATTTATTGTGCTTGGGACCACTGTTGGATTTGCGATTGGTGCGAAATCGGATGTATGCAAAGATTGAATATGAATTAAGAGTGGCTCACTTTTAAAAACAAAAAAATGTAAATTTTTTTGAATTTGGATTTATTTAATTTGGCCTTATTTAACGTCACCATCCAAGTGGCGTGTGTAAAGTAAAGAGGGAATTACAATGACAATTTTCAAACAATTTTGCGAATTAGATAGTAAAAATCCATAAAAACCATTTAGATCCTTTTGAGGATTTGTTGAAAGCAGTTTTATTTGTGTATGGTGATATCCAAAATAAGTAGTAGAGGTGAATAAAACAAATAAAAACGAGTGGTAACTGCACATACGCAACTTTCTCTTGCGAGTTGGGCCTTAAGTCAAGTCCCGAGCATGAGAGAATTTGATGATTTTTATAACTTGGCCAATATATACAAAATAGGTAAAAGACGTTTTGATTATTGATGCTAAAAAATATATAAATAATGTTTAAATGTGATTATACAAAAGTTTATTCCGGAATTTGAAGGAATCGGTGTCTATGTGTTAGTTTGGCTAGTGCTAGTCATGTAGAATAGTTGCAAACAGTAAAAGTAGAAATTAAATTTCATTCAATTTCACAAAATAGTTTGCGAGAAATTAACAATATTCTTTATGAGTTAAACGAAAAAAATCCGTTTTATGGATTTTCTCGATTATTATACATATATGTAAAGTTAAATTAAAATCGTTAGATCCTTTTTCGAGAAAATTGAGGTTATTTTTTATATGGCAGGTACCGTTAAGAACAGGGATAAAAGCGGACCAAAGGTCAGTATTCCAAAAAAACACTTTTTTGAGTTCCATTATCATCGTAATGTCAGAACCAATCAAAATCTCGAGATCGAAAATTTTCACGAAAACAATATCTTTCTCGTTGTAAACCAAAGTTAAATATTAAAAATATTAAAAAAAATATTTATTTACAAATGAAATGTTTTATTTATGTTTTTAGGCCATTTAAGAAAAAATTTGCTCAATGCTCTTAATGGAAACCAACCCGCGTATTGTAGCTTTCTCATATGTTACAGAAGTATTGAAAAAAACAAAGCTATGTGTAAAATGCGCAAAAAAAACACTAATCGCAGGGCTAGTAGCAAAACAAAGTTTCGCTACCTGTGCTAGTTTTGCACCCTAGCACCCGGACAATAATATGTTTATTATCATTTGAAAGAACATTCTTTGGCATTTTTTTTTGAAGATTATGTCTATCAAATGTTGGCCGTTACTACGTCGCAGATGGTCCATCCGTTGAGTCCAATTTTCGATCACTCGTTCGAGCATTTCGACTGGTAACTGGCGAATGACACGCGTGATGTTTTCCTCCAAGGCCTGAATCGAAGCGGGTTTGCCGACATAAGCTTTTGACTTTACATATCCCCACAGGAAAAAGTCTAACGGTGTGATATGTAAAGTCAAAAGCTTATGCCGACAAACAAGCTTCGAATCAGGCCTTGGAGGAAAACATCACGCGTGTCATTCGCCAGTTACCAGTCGAAATGCTCGAACGAGTGATCGAAAATTGGACTCAACGGATGGACCATCTGCGACGTAGCAACGGCCAACATTTGATAGACATAATCTTCAAAAAATTAATGCCAAAGAATGTTCTTTCAAATGATAATAAACATTCTCCATTAAATTTGAATTTTCTGTGTTTTTTTCTTTAAAAAGTTGGGAACCTCGAAATGGATCACCCTTTAGTATAGTGATAAAACTTGTGATAAAAGACGGCTAAGAAGCCCAATTTAAGATATGTATATATATATATTTATATATTTAAACAATATATAACAGGATTTACGAACAATAATTAAATTTGAATAATTTTAAATTGTGTTAATGGGAAAATTAATAAATTCATTCCAAATTGTTTTAAATTTGAAACGCAACAACATGAATTTTAATTAAAAGTTTTGAAGAGGATGAGGAGGAGGTTCAAAAAAGGAAGTCAAATTGAGGAAACAAGAAATTGAAGATGCCATATTAAGGCGTGTATATATGTCAAGGTGGGGTGGGTAAGACAATTTTCTCGCATGCGAATAGTCACATTTTTGCCACAAGACTGGCATGATTTGACTTGTCCCAGTCAACGGCCTACGCCCTCCGACGAGCAGAAAGCCGGAACCAGCATGCCAGCGACGACACGTGAACCAGCACGCAACAAAATTCCAGTTAATCCAATTGTTCCTGAGCTAACAAAATCTGATGATGCAGATCAAATAGAGAGGAACAACAATGTTGTAACGAAACTAGAACTCAGTCGCAGAATCAAATTGGTCTTTCAAAACAAGAGATGTAAGCTGATGTTTATTATTACAATTACCTACAGTAACAATTCTGACTATTTTTAGAGCCCGGTAGCTATTATTGAAAACGTTCTTTTACTTCTTGTGGCTTTTTATAAATTCAATCTTTGGCGAGTTGGTTTCAAAACAAAGCTTTTGAATTTTAGAACATGATAATACAAAAATATTTACAATTCTTATTACAGTTTTCGAAGAAAATCACTTATTATTTTTCACTGATCAACATTTATTTCTATGAAGTAATGATTGCCATTCCAAGGAACTGAAACGGAGTATTACAATAATTCCGATAAGATACATATAACTGGACCCTTAGTGGGAGCTTAAATCTATAGAATTTTACCATCATGAAAAAATTCAAAGATTACCAACTCCAAATACATTCACTCAAAAAAAAATGTTAAACAAATCCGAGTTCGAACGTATTAATATGTAGAATAAATTGCAAGAAATATTAACAAAGGGTAAAATATTCAAAATATTTAATACATATATATTTTGAATATTATAGGTACATCTATAAAATCTAATTTCAGGTCAGTGGTCGGAAACGAATACAGCGCAGTCTTTCAAACTGTACTCAACAAGTACTATGGCTTACGAATTGCTGCGACAAAAAATGTTTCCTCACCCTTGTGTCCGAACAATTCAAAGAACACAAGCTCGAGCAAATCATTGAACCAGTGGTGAAAATTCTGTTTGCAGCAATGGGCACAATAAGGTTGCGGTTTCAAACAATACAAATGCTGCAGTGTTAGAATCCATTTAAGAATTAGAAAATTAAATAGAAAAATTTAAAAAAAAAATCAAATAAAAGAAAGAGAAAATTTTAAAAAATAATACATTGAAAATAAAAAACAAAATCTCAAAGAACAACTTATCTTTTATTCGTCTTTTCCTATCTAGGAATACATTACCATTGCATGCAATGGCTGTAATAAATAATGTGTTGTAATAAATTATACATTTAAACAGAACACATTCTATAACATTTTAGAAAATAATGAACTGTTATTTCGCTTTGAGGTAATCTAGTTGTGTTGATCTATATGAATGCTACCTATTTTCACATAATCATTACAATCAGGCAGAAAATTGGTAGAACATCTTTATAATTCAATAACGAATCTATCAAAGCACATTTTATATTTTGACACACTTTTAAACCATTATTTTTCTTAACAAAAAGTCAAATTTAACTGAATTTCACGCAATTGGTATGTAAATAATCAACGATTACAACGACCTGTCAAATAATATGTCACCTGTGGCGTAGATGCACGAATGAGCAAAAATCTAAAAATGCATAATTTATATCTCTCATTCCTGGTTATCGATTGAGGGACAAGAAACGATTAACTACATTGGGAAGATTACAAACGAATGGTCACGTATCGGATGTACATTAAAACTTGTATCAACTGTACCAGAACAATTTTGACACATTCATGTTTGATGGCCGACAAAAGGCTGACTGAAGGCAAACACCTGGTGGCAAATTTTCGTATCGACTAAGTGCTACACATTTTGAACGCTAACCCATATTTGTATGGGAAATCATCAAGTAAATCATTCAAATAAGGAAAAAATAATAAATAATAATAATAATTGAGTGGATTAAAGCTGAATTCAATTGACGATTGTACAAACAATATATAAATACAAAGTCTTAAGTCTTCGAAAACTGTTAAAGTGATTTCCAAAGGTTTTTCTCCTAATTTGAAGACTAAATTCCTATTTTTTACATACGTATTTACTGCGGAACGTTTTGTTAAGCGATCGTCCTTCGAATGGGTAAAAAAATGTATATATCAGCTGTTTTTGTGAACATTGAATTGTACAGAAGGGATCGTTTTAAATTTTTGTTTTGTATTACGTGTTAAACAATTTGTTTAAACACGTATGTCGAGTAACCAGACCATAAATTTACAAATTCAATTTATTTTTATTGCAGTTAGTTACTTTTTATACACAAAATCCTTAATTTATTTACTGGAACATTATGGCACTCCTTTTGGAAATTCTTCACAAATAGCAGTAGCTCTCAAATTGTATAGCACTAAGTTCATTCTTTTTTTTGTCACTAGGTATCGCATTTGAACTTTTCCAATTGTCAATTGAAATTGCATTTATAATCACACTTTGCAATGATACTGGTCATGATTTCCACTCCTTTTATATAAATTTTATGATTTAACGTACTCCCTTTGTGTATCGCACGGACAATAGCTATATTGCAGTTTCAAAAAAAAAATATCAAAATCGATCACTAGAAAGTTTGAAATAACATGAAACCTCATAGTTAACATGAAACCTCATCTTCTGCTGCCCTTGACCAACTTCAAAGTTCGTCTACTTTTAAATTGCGGAACTAGAACTGCTACTTCAATTGATCTGCTTAGCGGCTTTCGTACGATCCCACATACAAAATATTGGCAAATTTTATAGCGTGCTTACTCTACCAACAACATTGCATGCACTCTTCATACATAGTGAGTGTTGAGTCGGCCACCCACACTTCCGCGGCGTCGCTCTTGATGCTGTTGTGCCTGTGCGTAGGGACGTGTGTGACGTTGGAATGAAAAACATAGAATTTTTTCTATGCCATGGTTTCTCCATCTTGTCACGTACACTATTGTGCTTTCTCTCCGGGAAGCTGATGTGCGTATTTTTCATGTTCGTTTGTTGTTGTTGCACGGTTTCTGTCTCTTATTTGTTGATGACATTGACAAAAAATTAAAATACGTTTTTGCCGACGGCATTTTGCAGTTTTGCGTTCAATGCGTTTTGCTTTTCGCAGTTTGAATTAGCATTGTTTCGCTGCAACACTTTTTATTTTTTTAAGTTAATAATTTGTGTTTCAAAGTAAACAACTTATAGTCGACGTATCGGATTTTTCAACAGGGATGCTACAAAAGTTGAGCGACAGGGACAGCAAACGACGCCATATTTCTTGCCGCTCTTTTGACATTTCTCTTCAGTAAGGTTTGCCATTTCCGAACATTCGGAGTCAGTGGCCTCAACGTTAAGAGCGCTACGTCCAATTTATGGTCGTCATAATCGTCCTAGCAGATCAACAATTGAGCGTCTAGTGGAAACATTTGAATCCACAGGCACAGTACAAAATGTTCCCGTGCCAGTGAGACAAATAAGTGCCCGTAGTGTCGAGAATATTGCTGCCGCTGAGTCTTCAGTTGAAGAAAGCCCAAATGTGTCTCTCACACGTCGTTCTCAAGCGTTGGGCATCTCTGTGACGTCGTTGTGGTGAATTTTGCGGAAAAATCTTGGCATACACCCTTACAAGAATAAATTGACGCAAGAACTGAAGCCGCTTGACCACCAGAAGCGTCATATGTTCGTGAATTGGGCTAAGCAACAACTTGAAAATGATTCGGATTTTCATCGAAAAATCATCTTCAGCGATGTGGCTCATTTTTGGCTGAATGGCTTCGTCAATAAACAAAATATGCGGTATTGGTCAGGCAGCAATCCACACGTACTTCATGAGTCATCATTGCATCCCGAAAAAAATACGGTTTGGTGTGGTTTATGGGCCGGTGGCGTCATTGGGCCGTACTTCTTCCGTGATGATCAAGACCGGCACGTTACTGTGAATGGAAATCGATACCGTTCAATGATAACCGAATATTTTTTGGCCCCAATTGGATGATATGGACTTAGAGGACATGTGGTTCCAACAGGACGGCGCCACAAGCCACACAGCAAATGCCACAATCAATTTATTGGAAACCAAGTTTGGAGAACGTGTTATCTCACGAAACAGTCCATTCACTTGGCCGCCTCGGTCGTGCGATTTGACGCCGTTAGACTATTTTCTGTGGCTACGTCAAGTCTTTGGTCTATGCCAACAAGCCAGCGACGATTGATGAATTTCGTACGAATATCGAAGGTGAAATTGCAGCAGTATCGGCCGATTTATGCTTGAAAAGCGTCGAAAATTGGGTTCAGCGTCTGGACTTCTGCAAGCGTGCCCGTGGCGCCCATGCAAAAGAAATCGAGTTCCATACATAATGGCATCGAACGTACTTTCACAGGAATAAAGAATTTCATTGATATCCATTGACATGTTTTATTTAACAAAACTTTTGTAGCGCTCTTATTGAAAAACCCTTTACGTCCGTACGTCACCAGTTTTTGGGCCTTAAGAACAGTAAACATTTTTTAAATCCGCCCACTTTTTGGGGGCGTTTTCAGTAAAAAAACATTTTCCTGCAAAACATTAAACATTTCGAAAAAACAAATGTTGATGCAAAATCATTGGTTATTGTAATACATATAAACATTTCACCGCAATAAAGCCGACATTTGGGGAATATTTATTTTAAGGATGGGATGGGATAGGGTGTTAAACGATCCACACAGCAGCTTGTAGCCTTCTCATATGTTTGTTTTTAAATTTTAGTCCACTAAGGAAACATATTTCCACTATTTAGTTATACTCTTACTGGAGTCATGCTGACATTATTAACGGCATATATTGTTGTACAACGCCGGGCCTCGGATGTAAGACCCTTTTCTGTTTTATGTTTAACAGAAATCCGTTCGGATCCTGTACATCCAAAACCAAATGTACAAATGTATGCCCAAGCTATAGTATCCGATAGAGATCAAAAAATATCTTATCTGACCAAGTTACAAACGTATTGTTTTAAATTGAGATTGCAGTTTGCCAACATACCCTGATGTGTGAAAATCGAACAGATCCATTTAGTGTCCATTTGTGGTAGTGGATGCGCACTGGAATTAATGACTGGAATAGTGGTATCTGTCAAAACCACTTCATGAGCAATCAAGAAACAATCAAATATAACAGAAAAGGGTTTTATCATTCGAAGCCCGGCTTCATTCTACGTTGGTGTCAGAAGTGGGATAAAACCATTTCTGGATGAGAAGTTTCTAGAAAACTGTGAAATGTGAGGAAACGGTTAAAGAACATAGTTAAGGGAACATAGTGAAGTGATCATAGTGAGGTGAACATAGTGAAGTGAATATAGTGAATCGTCAAAATTCGAGAATAGCGAACAATAATTTGGTTTACGAGTAAGCGTGTGTTTGTAAGAAAAAAATATGATTAAACAATAATGGTTCACAAATCATTAGATCAGGTCACCGTTGCGGAGCTGAAGGCTGAACTGAGTCTCCTGCAACTTTCTACAATATGAGGAAAGAGCGATATATTATCAGCTCGAACAACAACGCGAGGAGCAACTCCAACAGCTTGAAGGGCTACGAACAGCACCAACCGCTCGAGAAACAATTAAAGAACAGGGAAAGAAGTTTGAGAATGTCCTCGAGTCAAAGTTTACGGTGATTGATAATCGAATTGAAAAAGTCGAGACTACATTTATGGCGGTAGAGGAGAAAGTTGGGAAGGTAGTAAATTATGGGGCAGCAATCGAACAGAAAGTCAAAAAAGTAGAGGAAAGTTTAAAAAAAAGGTTGAGAAAGTAGACGAAGAATTTGAGCAGATAGTTGAAGATCTAGCTGAAGAGCTTATAGTTGTTAAGAAACAAAAGGTTCGGCAAATTTCTGGAGATTGTCCATGAATGAAGAAATGAAGCCTAAAACTTTCGGCGGTCAGACGCAATTGTCAATTTATAAGAAACAGTTCGAAGCTGCTGCCATGACCAACTGCTGGGAGGACGAATAAAAAGCCATTGCACTTACACTGGCTTTTCGTGGTCCAGCTGCGGAGCTTTTGCAAACCATCTCCGTTGACAATCAACGCAACACAACACTATCGTGAAAGCAACCGAGATGCGGTTTAGGGATGACCACATGTTAGAAGTGTATCGAGTGCAGCAGTGTCCAGAAGAGAGGCGAAACTCCTCAACAACTGCTCGCATATATTGAACGCCTAGCATATTTGTCATATTCTTACACTGGTGAAGAAATCATCAACCACATGTCACCAGACGCTTTCACTCGTGCTAAAATTAACTCAAAACTTCAACTAGCAGTACGATCGGCTGCAAAACGCATACTTGCCGAAGCCGCAGCTTATGCTCTGACGTAAGAGGCAGCTGACCAAGCATTCCAAGAAGCTCATCGAGTCAGATAATGGGCCACCATTGAATGCTCTTTTGAAAGAATGGAGATTTCACCAAATAACAATTCCCGAACTCAAATGCGTTGCTGGAACTGCAAAATGACTGGACATCTAATGCGTCAGTGGAGGAACCCATCAAAGCGCAGCAATTTTACACGTTCCAACAGTCGGGGACAGCAGATGGAAGCATCAGGCATTGACAACAATCGACCTGCTATTATTAACTCTCAGTTCCACTTCGCGCGGAAGAAGAAGGACAGGGAGAAGACGGCCTTCACCACAGGAAATGGCTTGTGGTAGTTCAACGTGATGCCATTTGTTTAGTGCAACGCTCCCGCAACTTTTAAGCGACTGGTGGAGTGCGTTTTGCGATGATGTAATTGTCTTGGGAAAATCATTTGAAGAAAACCAAAAGAACTTGCGAGAGGTATTCCTAAGATTCGGAGTGCCCATTTGAAGCTTAATCCCAAAAAGTGTGCACTCTTCAGATCCGAGTGTTCGATTTCTGGGACACATCATCTCGACCATTGGAGTGAAGACCAATCCCGAAAAGATTAAAGCTGTGAAAAATTGGCCGGTTCCCAAGGACATACATCGACCAAGGAGCTTCCTAGGACTTGCGACTTACTATTGAAAGCTTGTATGGGACTTTGCTGGAACTTCTCAGAGCTTATATCAACTCACGGGGAAAGGAAAGCAATTTAAATGGTCAAGTTAGTGTAATAATGCTTTCCAAATGCCGACGCAAGCAATTTTGAAGTTGGAGCCGTTTTATCGCAAGTACACGAGGGACAAGAAAGAGTGGTGGCCTACTTTTGCAAGGTTCTGTCCAGACCTCAAAGAACTATTGTGTGACCAGGAGAGAACTCTTAGCGTTAATTCTGGCGATGAAGCATTTTCAGAAATACCGCTATAGCAGGAAGTTCTTTCTTCGTACAGACCATGCTGATCTAAATTATTTGCTTCAATTTAAAAATCCATAAGGTCAAGTTGCTAGATGGATTGAGAGGCTCCAGAGCTACGATTTCGATATTCAGCATCTTAATGGCACCCTGCACTCTAATGCTGACGCACTGTCTCGTCGACCATGCGGAATGAAGTTCAAGCACTACACCCGCCAAGAAGCAGCATCCGGCGAATAAGAGCCGCGCCCAACAAGGGTTGGACTACCGAAAACGAAGCGCAGATGGAAGACCCTGAAATTAGACCGGTTCTTACATGGAGAAACCAGATTGGCAAGATATTTCGGATCGTAGTCCAACTCTGAAGGCGAACTAAGCACAATGGGATTCTCATCACGTCCAGGATGGTGTCTTAAGAAGAAAATGGGAGTCCCCCGACGGAAGTTTCATGGTCAAAGATGTACTACGGGGGCTGCATGGTGGAGTATCGGGAGGAAATTTGGGAATCAATAAGACTTTAGACAAAATGAGGGAGCACCACTTGGACAAGTGGTGCAGGAAATGCATTACATGCGCCGCACGTAAAGGACCAAAACGAAAGACGAAATGAACCATGCATCAGTACAACGTTGGGGCACCGTTCGTAAGATTAGCAATATGTATTGCTGGCACGTTACTAGAAACGAACAGCGGAATATTAGTTACATATGGGCTACTGGAAGCGAAAACCGTAGTCGAACCGATCGTGGACAACTGTATATGCAGATTCGGGGCACCGTTGAAACTAAATACTGATCAAGGTGGAAACTTTTAGTCCAGAGTATTCTAGGATGTTTTCCAACGCATAAATGGCGTTGTCTAACGAATACAGAAATTACTTCGAGTAAAATTAAAGGTAGTGCATCTGGATCGGTAACATCGTTTTGAAGGCGAAAACGAACAAGTTTAGGAAAAGGGAAATGTTATAAATTCAGATTGCATTGTGTAAACATACCCTGATGTGTGAAAATCGAACAGATTCATTTAGTGTCCATTAGTGGTACTGGATGCGCCCACCGGAATGAATGTCTGTAATAGTGGTATCTGTCAAAACCACTTCACGAACAACAAAGAAACTGCGGAAACCTGCGAGAATATGACATCTCTATCTAGATCAGTATATGGAGTGGTATAAATAGAGGTGAAGCGACAACCAGCCAGTTAGTCTAAATTTTGACTGAATGTGATTTGAATAGTTTACTAGAATGAATTACCTAAGTGATAATAGTGCAGTAAAGTAGCAAGTGTATCTGGAAAAGCTATAGCAGTAAAGGAGCAACGCATTCATCAGGTGTGTGGGATTTTATATCTCTAATTAAATTAAATTTAATTCATCGATCCTCGCTGATCTTAAAATTTATTTATTGTGTGTTGGGTGCCTTTTATTGTTTCATTCTGTTGCTATCGATCGTTATTTCTCACGATGAGTAAAAACAAAATTTCAAGTCTAATTGAATTGATCCAAATTATTTGGCAAGAATTAGACGCCTATTATAAGGAACATTTGGCACTTGACAAGTTAAATAAATCAATGCACATGTTTGAAGCGCGATGAAATAATTTGGAATCGTCGTTTGAAGAAGCCAAGGCAATACATCAAAAGATAATTGCAGTCCTTAGCTAGATTATTTAAATGCAAATTTTAGTGGTTAAGCTGGCCGAGACACGGCCATCACCAACGGTAACTTCGATGCAGCGTGGACAACGTTGGTTCCGAAACGAACGATTGTTAAAAGACATTCAATTTCAATTAATCTTCAATCAATCGAAGCAATCTCAAAAATTTTCTGACAAGATCAAAACACTGCTGGATACCACAAACGAAGCCAAGCAATCCTTGGAAAATCTCGGGGTTTCCGTCGAAGCATGGGAAGATGTGTTTATCTTCCACATAGTGCAAAAAATCCCACTCGCGACTTGCAGTATGTGGGAAGCACAGCTATCTTCTTATTTGGATTATCAGTACTTGAAGACGTTTTGTTAATGAGGGCAATAACGAAATAATTGGACAACCTGCTCCAACTAGACCATCGAAAAGAGTCTCTGGGCTCACAGTGCGATCGCACAACTCGATTGTGGCGAAAAGTATAATGTGTCAGGGTTCCCACCCAATTCGGAATTGTTTGAAATTCAAGGCACTTAAACCTATGAAAACAATGGAACTCATGTACGTTTACTTGTCTTATATGCAAGCAAAGGCATCATTCGTTGCTGCATCTTGCTAAACCAGCTAACGCAATGCAGGCTAATGTCTTACGGTCAACAGTGGCGACCCAGCCACTAATTCAACAACCCTCCTCTTCAACGCAAAATTCGAGGGATGAAACTCCAGACCAACCAACCTGCTCTACCAGTACGGCGTCATCTCACAACGCTTACATTGCCGAAAATAAAAATAATAGTAACAATAGTTCTTCTGGCATCTGCGCTTATCAAGGTTTTCACAACCGCCGTCCAAGCAGTGCTGCTGCGTGCTCTCCTGGATCCTAGATTGGAGACTTCATTATTCTCGGATTCTGCCGCACAATTATTAAAGCTTAAAAAAGAAAAGAGCAGCGTAAATATTTTCGGAGTTTAAGGAACCACCACAGGCTATTCCAAGCATAAGGTTTCTTTCAGAATATGCTCCACAAACATGCAGCTTAAACTGCAGCTAACTGCGTTAGTCCTACCCAAGGTCAAAGCAGAGTTGCCCATTTAAAACATTCAGTGCGACAACTGGAATCACTTCCGACAGCTTGAACTTGCGGATCTGGCATTCAATGAGCGATGCAAAATCGATATTCTACTTGGAGCGGACGTCTATCCATCGATCGTTCTGGATAATATCGCAAATTGAGCAAAAGGCTCGCCTATCGCTAAAAAAACGGAGTTGGGATGGGTGTTTAAAAAATCGATCGGTAACATCTCTCCACACTACAACCAAAGATAGCAACGGTGGTAAAATTCTTTTGAAATTTTGGGAGCTCGAGGATGTCGAGAAGAAAAACACATTATCGCCTGAAGATGAACAATACGAAATGCATTTTGCTCGAACTCATCAACGCCAGGCAGATTGAAAACATGTGGTTGAACTTCCATTCAAGGAAGGTGTACGGCCTTCACTAGGAATGTCATACAACTCAGCGAGGGTATGGTATCTTCAACTGGAGAAAAGATTTCATTACAATACGTTATTTCATCAGGAATACAAGAATGTAATTAGAGAACACATAGATCTAAGCTTCGAATTGTATTCGGCGCGTCCTGCAGAAGTTCAAACAGTTCGTCCCTTAACGACCATCTGCTTGGTGGTCCAAGATTACAGGACGACATATTTCATCATGTTACAAGATTCAGAAAACATAAAATTGCGTTTGTTGCTGACATCAACAAAATTTACGGCAGATTTGGGTATCTCAAGAAGATTCAGCTTATCAACTTATTTTGGTACGACTGCGGCACCGTATCAGGAAGTTCGCAGTGTGCAACTACTAGCTGCTGACGATAGAGACAATTTTCCGGTGGCATCAAAAATAGCTCAGGAAAACTTCTATGTTGACGACGTCATTTATGGGGCAGAATCACAACCCCATGTTGGGGGTTGTGCTTTGGGTTAACTACTCAACCATGGAAAAAAATGTTTGTTACAAAGCAACCAATAGCCAATAGAAAAGGACTGATTTTATTGTTGACGACACGGCTAAAAGAAAAAAAAAAAACAACAACGACGTTCGTATCTGCACCTGGAATGTGAGAACATTAAACAGCAAACAACTAGCGGAATGCCTAAACTGCTACAAAGCAGATATTACTGCCATCCAGGAAATAAGATGGGATGGGCCGGGAAAAAAGAGGATGAAAAACTGTGACATCTACTACGGACCGTGTTATAGTGAGCAGAAACAGCGACTATTCGGATGCGGATTTGTAATAAGTGCCAGACTTAGGCAAGAAGTCTTATGCTTCTAAGACTTGTGGATGTTGTGTAATAAAAAAGAGCCGAAACGTTTATATCAAAAATCCAATTTATTCACTTAAACTAATATTACAAAAATGGTCGCACGTGGAGAGGAACGGATGGATCGATTCCGATGTCAGCGTTTATTAACTCTGCGGAAGAACGTTGAGGCCAATTGACATTTGATATGTTTGCAGAGTTGTCTTTTTAACATAAAACGTATTACAATCTTAATACCTAGTACATAGTGGTACTATGGGCTATTCTGATATGACGAATTAGTCGCCACACTACTCCCCTCCTAGTTAACTAATTAACGAAAGAAAAAAATTTAAATTTAAAAATAGTTATTGGGAATTCGAACTGTTCTTCCCGATCGTGTTGTAAAACCAGGTTGTCGTGTTTCTTCTTTGGTGGACAACTTTGTCGAGGGAGCGTTCGGTAAGCTCTTCGGACGCTCTACTGTACCAGGGAAAAACGCTGCTGATGTCGATGTATCTTCATGATACATGAAGGCTGTCTTTAATCGGTCGATTGATATTTTCGCAGCACGACTTTTTATTTTGACCTTGA
Source organism: Rhingia rostrata (assembly GCA_949824845.1). NCBI lineage: Eukaryota > Metazoa > Arthropoda > Insecta > Diptera > Syrphidae > Rhingia > Rhingia rostrata. Next base: position 73,510,332 of record OX463757.1, on the reverse strand, counting down.
AGTATTTTTCGCTTCTCTCCAGAATTTCGAAGGGACCATCATAAGGTTGTTGAAGTGGTTGTTTTACTGTATCATTGCGAACATATACATGTGTCGCTGTCTTTAGGCTTGGTTGAAGAAATGTAGTTACTTCGCTATGTGCGGATGCCGCGGTAGATGTTATTTTCGACATAGAACGTCGCAAGTTTTTAGCGAACTCTGTTTCAATTGGTAGTTTATGAAGACAACCGAAAAACTCACCAGGTAATCTAACGGATGTGCCATATAGCATTTCGGCGGGAGTTGATTTGATGTCCTCTTTGTACGTCGACCGCAAGCCCAAAAGTATTGATGGCAACACTTCGCACCAGTCTTGAGTTTGATAACATCGTATAGCAGTTTTAAGAGCACGATGCCACCTCTCTATCATCCCATTCGCTTGGGGGTGATAAGAAGTAGTTCTGATGTGCTTAATGCCGAGCAGACGTGTTAGCTCTTTGAACACATTGCTTTCGAACTGTCGACCTAAGTCTGTCGTTATCCTTAGGGGAACACCAAACCGCGATATACATCCAGAAAGCAATGCCCTTGCTACGGTCTCTGCTGTTATGTCTGGCAATGGAAAAGCCTCCGGCCACCGGGAAAATCGGTCGATACATGTTAATAGGTATCGATTTCCTTGGGATGATGGTAATGGCCCCACAAGATCAATGTTGATGTGCTCGAACCGACCTTCGGGTGGAATGAAGGTTGCTAAAGGTGACCGGTTGTGTCTATGAACTTTGCTTTTTTGACAGTACGGGCAACATCGGACGAAGTTGGCAATATCCTTGCGCATACCTGGCCACACATAACGCCCGGTGACGATTCGTGCAGTTGCTCGCGCTCCTGGATGTGATAAACCGTGCAAGGAGGTAATAACCCTATGAACCAATGCTTTAGGTACGATAGGTCGAACTTTGCTTGACGACACGTCACAATAAACAGGCCTTTTAACTTCTGGAAGAGTAAGCAACTTTATTGTTAGTGTATTCGAACCAGATTTACCTGAGTCGGATGTGACTAGCTCCTGAAGTTCCTTGCCTGCGGCTTGTTCAGCAGCGAGGTCTTCTATATCGATAACCTTAGAATTAAGTTCTTCCACCCGGGACAAAGAGTCAGCTACGTTGTTGTCAGCACCTTTGATAAAACGTATATCCGTACTAAATTGAGCGATGAAGTCTCATTGTTGATCGCGTCGTGGTGATGACTTTGCTTTGCATTTTTGCTTAAATGCGAAAACAAGCGGCTTGTGGTCTGTTTGTATGCTGCATTCTCTGCCCTCAATAAGATGTCGGAAATCTTCCACGCCTAAGTATACTGCTAACAGTTCGCGGTCGTACGTGCTGTAGCGTTGCTGGGTCGCTGTTAACTTTTTGCTAAAGAATCCAAGAGGCTGTGGAGCGCCATCAACGATCTGGTGAAGTACTGCACCGACAGCAAAATCTGACGCGTCTGAGCTAAGTGACAGCGGTGCGTTAATTACTGGGTGCGCTAAAAGCGTTGCGTTTGCGAGATCTGTTTTGCATCTTTGAAATGCCGTTTCTGCTTCATCCGTCCATACGATAGGTGTTATGTCGTTTTTTTGTTGCCGCTTATAAGGTTTTGAAGCACTGCTTGATTGTTGACAGCATTGGGTAAAAATCGACGATAAAAGTTGATTGTGGCCAGAAATCTCTTAAGTTCATTAGCCTTGTTCGGTTTAGGAAAATTCATGATAATTTTTACCTTATGCACTGGTGGTTTGATTCCGTCTCCGCTGATACAGTGACCCAGAAAGCAAACTTCGCTCTGGCCTAAAACACAGTTCGATCCGTTGATTGATAGCCCGTAAGCACTCAACCGTTGCAAAACTTCCCGTAAATGATGCTCGTGTTCGCTGATGTTATGGGATGCAATGCAAATATCATCTACGTATGGAAACGCAAATTCTTCCAGTCCTCGAAGTACCTCGTGCATATGACGCTGGAAGGTCTGCGCAGCGTTGCACAGCCCGAATGTCATATAGCGAAATTCGAAGAGGCCAAATGGTGTTATAATGACCGTCTTCGGTATGTCGGAGGGTTCGATGGGTATTTGGTGGTATACCCGCTGAAGGTCAATCGTAGAAAAAATTGTACGCCCATGCAGAATGTTGGAAACGTCCTGAACGAATGGAATGGGATAACGATCGGGCTTTGTAACTGCGTTTAGGGCCCGGTAATCCCCGCAAGGTCTCCATTCTCCATTTGCTTTACGGACCATGTGTAAGGGACTCGCCCAGTTACTTTTGGAGGGTTGACAAATTCCTCTCTCCATCAAGTAACGAAATTCTTCCTGCGCAGCTTTGAGCTTCTCGGCATCCAACCTTCTAGGACGAGCAAACACAGGCGGACCAGTCGTTTCTATATGATGTGTAGTTCCTGTGACGGCTGCCACAGTTTTAGCGTTGAACTCAGCAAGATGCTTATATTCGTCTAAAATGACAAAAAAGGGTTATTAGCGTTAAACGTACTAATGTTTACTTTCTTTTCGGTAATTGCCACTGCTTTTGATCCTTCTTGGGTGCTGCCATCAATTAGCTGATTATTTTTTAAATCAATTAAAAGTCCGAAATTTTTAATGAAATCTGCGCCAATGATGGGTCTTGATACCTCCGCTATAACGAAAGTCCATGTGAATGCTCGACGAAGCCCCAAGTCAATACGTAAACGTTTTTCGCCGAATGTTTTTATTTGTGTGCCGTTCGCTGCAAACAAGTATGTTGATGTCGAGGGTGAAAATCGATCGTTGTATGTTGGCGGCAGTACAGAAATATCAGCTCCGCTATCGATTAAAAAACGCTGCTTGGAGGATTTGTCGTGAACAACAAGTCTATGTATGCATTGGCCAGTGTGTTGTTCAGTTGTTTTTTCACTGACCAATGCGTCTGGATCTAGTTTTTTGATACGGAGCTTTTATAACTACATGGTTCACGACAATTCTTTGCATTTACACCAAACTGTTGATGGAACCAGCAATAATCCTCATTTGTTTGCGAACGGCGACGATTTATTTTTGCAAAACGTTGACGACTATGACTGCGGCTGCGGCTGCGGCTGTCATATATTTTTTTTTACCTTTTGATTGTCTCATCAACTCGTTTAACTGACAGGAGATTTGTTGTATTTGCTGTTGGATTGACAGCTCAGAATTGGATGAAGATGTTGGTTCGTGTCTCGACTGTGTATAGTTAACTTCCATTATGGTTCTAAAGTCTCCAACCTCCATTACAGTGTCTGCAAGTTTAGAAAGCGCTGTAAGCTCTTGATTTGATGCTTGTAAAATAGCGCGCACTTGTGCTGGGAGTCTTTGTAACCACAATGTTTTTAGAAAATCGATGTTTATCTTCGTTCCACCTAAGCCACGGAGTTCGTTTAGAAGTTGGGACGGTCGCTTGTCTCCTAAGTCAACTTCTGAAAGCAGCTTTTTTATTTTTCTTTGGTCCGAGTCACCAAACTGTTCTAGTATGACTTTTTTCAGGTTTCCATACTTATCATTGGCTGGTGGCGAGAGAACTGCGTCAGAAATTTGTGTAAGCACCTTTGATTCGATGGCACTTACGACCGTATTAAATTTCGATGCGTCGCGGTTGATTCTAGCTATTTCGAATTGCGCCTCGATTTGCGCAAACCAAATCTCAGGCTTTTCATGCCAAAATGGAGGAATTCTAACCGCGATTCGAGAAACTGTTTCAATCGAATCATTTTCATGACTTCCCACTACTGGTTTACTGTTGCTTGCAGTACGGGAACTGGTACCGTCCGCTATATTATGCGATTCGTCATCGGACATAGTATTCGCGTGGTAGTTCGATTTGAATATGAAAGCCGAGGATAATAGTTATGTTAAACGATTCAACAAAACTGTTTTTGCGTTTTTCATGTAAAATTCCGCATGTGACTTTGTAAGCTCTCGATTACACTCTCACACTTATTTACACGATAGATCGTAACTTCAATGTTCGGGGTCACCAATTGTGGATGTTGTGTAATAAAAAAGAGCCGAAACGTTTATATCAAAAATCCAATTTATTCACTTAAACTAATATTACAAAAATGGTCGCACGTGGAGAGGAACGGATGGATCGATTCCGATGTCAGCGTTTATTAACTCTGCGGAAGAACGTTGAGGCCAATTGACATTTGATATGTTTGCAGAGTTGTCTTTTTAACATAAAACGTATTACAATCTTAATACCTAGTACATAGTGGTACTATGGGCTATACTGATATGACGAATTAGTCGCCACAGACTTAGCGGAACACATTGAAACAATCCGCATCAAGGCCAAATTCGCCAACATAAGCCTTATATGCGCTCACGCCCCAACGTGCGAAAAATATGATACAGCTAGGGACTGCATCTTTGAGCTCCTTGACAAATACAATGAGCGACTACCGCAGTACGATGTTAACATCGTGTTTTCGAAAAAATCGAAGGTTTGGAACAGCAATCCGCTGTCAGGCAGAACGAACCATTCAATATTGGCAACGACAGCGAAAACTGCCAGCCACCTGACCTGAGTGAAGTCAGGATAGAAATATCTTATCTGAAGCTCAAGGCTGCCGGAATGACCGTCTTCCCGCTGACCTTTATAAAGACGGCGGAGATGACTTGGTTAGTAACTTCCACCAACTTGTAGGCAGAGAAGAAGGGAAGAACGCCGGCTTTTCAGAAAGAAGAAAAGAGCAAGAAAAGCCCGCATCGAAGATAAAGAGAGGTGCCACTCCAGGAACGATGTTCGCAAGTTTTACCAAAGTGTAAAACGTCAATGCCAAGGATACAAGGCTCCAACAAAATCCTGTCGAGGTGAACAAGGAAATATCGTAGTTGAGACAAAATGGATGCTGAGGATATGGAAGAACCACTTCTGTAGACTGTTAAACGGTGATGACGAACAGCATTCCGCTGTCAGGCAGAACGAACCATTCAATATTGGCAACGACAGCGTAAACTGCCAGCCACCTGACCTGAGTCAAGTGAGGATAGGAATATCTTATCTGAAGCTCAAGGCTGCCGGAAATGACCTTTATAAAGACGGCGGAGATGACGTGGTTAGTAACATCCACCTTACAATCTGGTCGGAAGAAAGTATGCCTGAAGAATGGAACCTCAGCATCGTTTGCCCGATCCACAAAAAAAAGGCGACCCTCTAAACTGCGCCAACTACAGAGGTATAAGTCTCCTCAGCATAGCCTACAAGATATTATCTGCCGTAACGCCTGAAACCGTTTACCAACAACCTGGTCGGCCCTTATCAGTGTGGTTTTAGGCCAGGAAAGTCCACAATCGATCAAATCCTCACACCCAAGAAGTCCAAATCGATACCCACCACCTATTCATAAATTTCAAAGCCGCATACGACAGCATTTATAGAGATGAACTATACAGAGCCATGTCTAGTTTTGGTAAACCGCCCAAACTCGTCCGTTTGTGAAGGATGATGATGGAGAATTCTCGCTGCTCCATCAGGGTCGGAAACGAATTCACCGACAAATTCGGTACCAACAAATTATTTAGGCAATTAGATGCACTGCCAAGTGATTTCTTAAATCTTATTCTTGAGACGATTGTGCAAAACTCACAAGCCAACACCAGAGGCACATTTTCAAAAATCTGTTCAACAACTAGCATAGGCCGACGATCTTGACATCATTGGTAGGACCCAACTTGATGTCATGGCCTCGTTTGCTAGTATAGAGAAGGAAGCAGCAAAAATGGGTTTAGCAGTAAATGAGGGCAAGACGAAGCCAGACGTCGGACGCAGTAGAGGAAGACTTCGCCTTAAGTGGCGAGTGAGCGCACTCAAAGACATAGAGATACCACGCTGGATACGTTTTACCAAGGAGCCCATAATTGAGATACATGTGTATTGCGATGCATCCGAAAAGGCATATGCCGCAGTCGTATATATCCGAGTGATCGACGCAGAAGGAACAGCCACCAATCTTCTGCTAACGAAAACCAGGGTAGCACCACTCAAAACCAAATCACTGGAAAGGTTAGAGCTGTGTGGAGCGGTTTTGCCAGCGCAGTTATCGGTACATACCGCTGAGACCATGGAGCTACAAATGGGAAGAGTTTTGACTTGTTCTGATTCGCAAATTACGCTGACTTGGATCAAAACAGCGCAATCCAGGCGACAATCGCGTCCAGAGGGTTTACCCCAAAATAGCTAAGCAGAAATCATCAGTGGTGGCATGGCCCTGAGTTTTTGCAAACCTTCGAAGAAAACTTGCATCCTGCACATGAGATGATCAACACAGATTTGGAAACAAAGGCTTAAGAGGTTGCAAAGGTTAAGAATGAATTTATTCCATCTGGGTATACCATGTCCAACATTTTTCAGCTCTGTGTACATGTTCACTTAAGACCAATGCACTGTTATCGCGGTTTTCAACACTGCAGTGATTAATAAGAGCTACAGCGTATTGGCTTCGCTGCACCCACAACGCACGTAAAAAATCTGAATGTTTGTCTGGATCTCTGTAAGTACAAGAAATAGCAGCAGCTCAAACGCGGTTGGTTACAATTTTGCAACATTAGTTTTTAAGCGATGAGATCACACAAATCGACAAAAATGAAACTGTCCCTAAAGGCAGCAAACTGGCACGACTTTCGTCCATTCTCGACGAGTCCGGGATCTTAAAAGTTAGGGGTCGACTGGAAAACGCAGATCTTCCCTATGCATAGCGACATCCCATTATATTGCCATCCCAAAACAGATTAACAACTGTCATAGTACACGAAGTTCATATGAATTCTTTGCATGGAGGACAACAACTAATGATGGCTATGCTCAGAACTGAGTATTGGATCATAAATTTGAAATCCAATTTATAAAGGTTCATTCGGAATCGACTTCGATGTATCAGGCACAAACCTCCTCAAATGCCGTTTCACACTGCGGGGGTAGATTATACTGGACTAACTAAAGGCACCTCGAGCTGGTGATCGATTAAAGCACACCTGCATTTCTTGCTGCGTTCAAACGCTTTACGGTGCGCAGGGGGTCCTGCTCAAATATATACAGTGACTGCGGAACTAATTTCTAAGGAGCTGCTAGAATTCTGGACACGGAAAGACAACAACAATCAAAGCATTGGACGTCGGAAAAGGACTTTTCAGGCGTAAAGGAGAATCACCTATACAGATGGCATCTTCTGAAAAAAATTAAGCGAGATTTTTGGAGGAAATTGAAGTCCGAATACCTTGTGTGGCTTCAACAAAGCACGAAATGGCTAACCTCGGATGATCAAATAAAGGTGGGACATCTCGTGGTTCTCCCGGATGAACAAATATCTCCAAAACTATGAAAACTTGATAGAATCGAAGAAACTCACCCTGGACGCGATGGCAGAATCCGAGTTGGCACAATCAAGCCAGCAACAACAACATTAAAGCGCCAATAGTCAAAATTTGCGTTTTGCCAATTGCAACATATAAATTATATTCCCCAAGCGCGCACACACATACTCACAATAATAGCAAAACAAACCTTAATGAACAAATATTTCAGCTAATACCCCAATTAAATTTATATATGATTTAATAATATAACTATAGGAACCAATAATAAACCTACTTACAAACAATAATATTTGTTTGTTACATGTACCCACCAACCGCCTACATGATCAAGGAAGGCAAGCCCAGAGAACATCAGTAACTAACCCCGAAGGTCCTTCCCGCTGAGACTTGGTAAATGCTAACCGGATGGTGTGGGGATAAGATGATAGTCCTTTAACGGCAATATCACCCGGGCTGGCGAAGGCCTTACTACCCTTTAAATGGTTGTCTCACGCATACCGAAAATTCCCTTCGGTGTTAACCAAGCCATTAACTTCGTCCACCCTTATGACCCAAGGTAACAGAACCCTTGGGCCAGTCCGTGCAGGTTAAAAGGCGGGTATTGGATCTTGCCACAAAACCTGGACTGCGGTTACTATATTTTTACATGCCTGTTAAAATTTCAGAAAGAAAAGGTGTTATATCATCGCAACCGTAACCTAAAATTTAAAAGAAAAATCCCACAAAAAAAAAAATGCAAGTCCCGAGTTCCGCCGACTTAAAAATCTACCTATTAGTTTGACGTTTTGTGGTAGTGGAAGGAAGCGAAGAGGTTATGGTGGAAATTCTCTTCGGGCTGGCCCACCCCTAACTGAACCCGACTTCAGTATCCATGGCCATCACTTCGCCATATGTGCGACGAACCCTTACCCGGAAAAGGGAAAGTAACCCCCGAAAGGTTGCTTACCCCGGACTACCCTTTAACCAAACTGGTGATCCGACACCGACCCTTACAAATTTCTCATGCTTCCAAGCACAAATCTAATGGATTTCGCGAACATTAAAACAAAACGGTATGACTTTCCAACAGTACCCAATAAAACACCACAGTTTGGATAACGTTATAAGCAAAGGTTTATTTGGGAATTATTAAATGAAAAAAAACTTTAAATGTATTTATGTACAGCTGAGTTTTACACGAACTTATTCAACCTATTTAAGGGTTACTTAATCAAACCCGTTCCGCAAGGTGATAAGACTGGGGTGTACCTCATTCCGGCTTGGTTCTTGCTCCAGGTGTAATTTTCTTCGAGCTATATCGATTTCTTTTTTTCTAAATAAAGGGAAAATAAATGGAAAGAAGCCTGAACAGTAGCCTAACAATTACGAATAAACTGACCAACTACTTCACTTTTATGATGGCCCTCTAGGGGCGGCTAGGTACACTTCAAGCGGGTTGCGTCTCGTTGAGGGTCGTTGATGCCGGTAAGTGGCAGCTGTTTAGGTGGTGAATGGCGTGGCGTGTGATCGGTAGGCAGAAATGCAATGACGTTTACTGATGCGTTTGTAGTGAATTTACCTTTGCCCTTTTATTCAGCATGCACGCATATATGATATATACTCAAAATGCGTGAGTGTGAGTGGTGAGTATATTGGAATTAATTTTTATTGCTGAGGTACGAGTACGACTACGACCTCTTTAAATTTGCGGGGGGGGTCTTCGCCATGAGTTTCACTGCCAACGGGGAAGACTTCGAACGCCAAATAATCAGCTGGTCTCAGTTGTGCACATAATTTTTCTGCGGTGACACGTTTTTTTTTTGCTCAATACTGACTTCGTCCACTCTGCTTTGTTCAATTTAGTGTTTTTCTGGAAGCAATACTTTTTGTTTTTATAAAAGAAATGCTGCAAATAGAAATTGGGAATTAGCAAAAAAAAATTACAACGAACAACACCACCCACGCCTGTATCGTCACACGTCACTTTCTACACTGCTGAATGTGGGCGAAAAAAATCCTCTTCACGCACCAGACCCAAAGAGGCTATTCGTTTTCGCATGCCACATCCAACATCTCGCTCTCGCACATAACACCGCTGTTAACTGAATTTTATTAACAAAAATCTGTTTTTAATGTTTAAAATTTAAGATAGACAATTTACTAACTAACGAGTTAATAATATGATTTTTGTGAATAAAATATTCTGAACTGCACGGGTTTATAATTTGACTATAAGCCGAGCGAAGTTATACCCATAAACTGGCCGTATCCGGCAAGACATTTGGTGTTTTTGCTGGCCCGTAGGAACAACCACTCAGACTTGATCACAATAATTTTGCATTTTTGTTTTTTAATGTCGTTCCTGTTTACGTTCCTTTAAATTTAAAAAATAGGTATATTTTTAAATTATCCGGTTTCCTACATGTTTCCTTTTCATGTGCCCTGGCATAGACTGAGTGCGGGGGCGTATACGTATTTTTTGTTGTATTTTTTTTTTGTTTTATTGCTGAATTCTAGTTATAACAAACACTAGCGCCAAATATTTTTGTTGAGTACTTTTCCAAGGCTACGACCGGATGTATCTACCAGCTCATAAAGATTATTTCCTACCAACTTGCTAATTCTAGCTTTGAGAAACTTTGGACAGCTTAGCACTACAGCCTTTTGACGCATCGCTCTGTTCAAAGTGTCGCTTGTAGATTTCGTCCCCAACCTTACGCTTTACAGTGGCACTACGTGTATTAAAGACCTTAGTGTATCCTTCATGAGCTTTCGCGAGCGAATGTTTGATGTGCGAATGAAGCATGTTCATCTTTCGGTATGACACTGAATTCCAGATTATTCAATCCGCCACGATCGAATCGCAGCCAAAATGGACATATTTACCAGCTCGCTGGCATTTGCCTGAGGAGAGTATGAAGCAGTTTTAATGTGAGTAACGCCAAAAGATTTCAAACAGCTATCGAACGCTTTACTCACAAACTGCTTGCCATTATCAGATAGGAGTTTCAGGAACCACAAACAGGAAAAATATATCTTCTCTGAGAAGTTTGAAAGCCGTCTCGGAAGTGGCTCTCTTTAGCGATTTGATGAATACGAATTTTGACAGTTGATCTAGCGCTACTATGATGTAGGTATTACCTAACTTAGATCTGGGGTAGGGACCTAAGAAATCAACATAAATGTGTGTTACGGCAGCCTTTAACACGACCCTACACAATCAAAAGTAGCTTCCCAAAACAAAACAAAATTAAATTAATAACGCCAAACAACTATGTTTATTTGTTAACATATGTTTATTTATTGAAACAACGTTTTTATAAATAACATAAGTTGCATACCTATTTGAAACAAAATATAACACGAACAAACACTTGACGATTGCCGACGGAATTACAACAAATTACCGACGCACTACACAGGCGCCACGATCCTTACCTCATCCACATCCATGTCCTCATCCACTGGTTTTGCCAGCTACCACACGATTCCCCACGTACTCCTACTAACGTACTCCTACTAACGTACTCTTACTAACGTACTACTGCTAACACCTTTATCCTTTCCTTTTAACCTGAAGTAGAAAAACAATCCGATTATTAACATATAACAATACAATAATTATCAATTAAAATAATTACTTACCTAGCATTTTCCCATATAATTTCTTTTTCTTGTAATGTTTTCCCAACATCCAGTATCTTCCAACTCCATGCACTCGCCTATAAACAATTAACGACATTAATTAAAAATATGTAACAAAAAAAAATAAATCAAGACGATTCAAATTCTTACCATTGATTTTCATCCGACGTTGTGTATGCGTTGACGACTTTTTATGTTTTTTGGCAGTCCCTTTTATGTTCCATATTCGTTAACGATATGGACTTTTCACGCATTCCTTTTTATGTTTTATATTCGTCAGTGAGAGCGATACACTCCGGCGAATATCGAAATAACTTTTGGCTGTAGTTTTTTTTATATGTAGTTGTTTTTTATACCAACTTATGTAATGTAAACAAACAAAAGCGAATTGAAATGATAGTTTCACGAGTAGAAAAGGAAAACACATGAGAGGGTAAATTTGCAATATTATTGAGAGAAAACTGTTCCGGGAAATCTCTGACGACTTACCAAGTCATAAGAGAAGACATTTTAAAGCAGAGGAATGTGTGTCCACGTGATTTTTTTATTACTTGGAAATTAACCCCCCATTATTTTTGTTATACCTAGGCGTAGTGATATTTTCATCTGGCTTCTGCTACGAACTACTGCATTTAAGTGATTTTGTTAAATCATGAGAATTTGTGCACCTGAGTGTTACGGGGTAACTGTTTTAACGGCCGTCGAAACGGCGGTACGGAAGGAGTAACGGAGTGCTCCGCAACCGCATCCAAAAGCGAGCCCCCTAAATTAACCCTAGTGTGCCCCAGAGTGTCCTGCTAATTCTCAAGGGAGAAAGAAAGCCAATCCTGCTGCATAGTCTCCAACTAAGTGAAGAAACAAGCAAATCCATAAGAGGGAACAAAATGTGATTCTTTTTATAGATCAATGTATAAGTGATTGGATCTAATTTTAATTCAGATTTTTTTTTATAAGCTTAGTGTTAAGATAAATTAGATTTTTTTTGAATAATGTTATTAAGGTTAGGTTATAAGAATTCTGTTTTAGTATTAAGTTGCGCGCGTTCAACCACTATTGTGGACAAAACCAACGTTCATCCTGCTTCGGTGCTGGCGGCAGGACTTCGATGGACAAACAACGAGTAGAGTTAACGTGAGCAATTGTTTTTAATTTTTTTAAATATATATTTCTGATCCCTTCTGGATCATTTGAATTTAAATTTTTGATATATAAGCATTATAAGCAGGATTTTTCTTTTCGGTTAGATTTTTTTTTTTCTTTAAATAAATTATGAATTGTATTAATAATAATTGTGGTTGAAATTCTTCTTATTTAACAATGTGTGCATAACACTTTTTCGCTGGTGGTGTGTAAACGGCCGTCTTTTGGTGCAGTGACAGTGACATGAAGTGACCTTGACGAACGACGATAGGACATGACGTGACTTTTGTTTTAGCTTCTCAGGATTTGATTGCGACTGTAGAGTAGTTAAGGGGCTATACCTCGTTATTGTGTTACGTTGGTGAGACACAAAGGGGTGGGAAAGCCATACTCTGCCAACAACAACCGGCATATTTCGGGATTGTATCGAACCGATATATTTGAAAGATACTGGGATTTGCTTGGTCGTCTTAGGTTAGTTTATAGATTTTAGAAATAGTTTTAAGAAAAGAGGTATTTCCCTTTTTTTATTAGTGTGAGTTAGTTATTAGTTCCGCGGTTATTTTCCCAGTCTTTTTCAAGTGTATTGGCAAAGGCATTTCAAAATTTCATTTTCCTCTTTATTTTCTCTTTCTGTCTTTCCCTTTTAGAGTCCTTATTTTCCGTAGAGTAGCTTTCGTCATCTTTTTTTTTATTTTTATTATAATCTGGCACGAGACAAAATGTTTGTTGAGCTGGGATGTTTTGGAGAAGGGTCAAGAACTACCCCCGTCCGATGAGTTAAGCTGAGCGATCGCAAGCGTGCCGCGACCTTTTCTCCAGCATCGAAGCTGCCCCCTTGGCTTGTCTAGACTCACAACATGTGTTTAAAGGGTCTTTCTACAACAAAAGCCTTGCCAAGGGAGCTCTCAAAATAGAGATGGGGGATTTCGTTGTTTTGCAGATTTCACAATTTTGAACAAAAGGTTCAACCTGAGTAGCGAGATTAGGCCAGTAAAATTGTTGATGCAGTCGGTATAAGGTTTTCGCAATACCTTCATGCGAACGATTTGGTGGTGACTGAGCAAGGAAAATCAGGTTATTAGTTAGCGCTTTTGGAACCCACAGCATCCAGGAAATATCGTCATGTAACGGGTTCCCTGTACTATGAGTGACCTTCTTAAAAACGAATCCATCCGAAATAATAAGATCGGGCAGTATCGTCGATTCGACGGTATTCTTTAGACTGAAATGCTGGATTTCTCAGATCAATATGTAGCACGTCGATGAATGTGTTTGATTTCAATACTTCAGGTTGTAGTGCTTCAACTTCATAGGCGTGAGACCATGATTCAGGTACCACATTCGTTTATAGTTTATAGCCTTCGACGTATTGTCTAAATGAATGTCCATCACTGCCGCTAAACATTTTCTTTCAGTGACGGGATAGTTTCTTTCTGCAGTGTTTTACTTGTGGGAGTAGAAAGTAATTGGTCGTTCCACTCCGTCTTTATATTCTTAGCATAAGACAGCTCTAATGCCTGTGGCCGAAGCATCGCAAAGAATTATGAGTTGCTTTTCGAAATCCGGATTAATCAGAACTAGGGCGGTCGTCAGACATTGTTTTATGGTGTAAAAAGACTCCACATTAAAGTTGAACTTTACGCCCTTCTTTAAAGTATCTGTCAGATTTGAGGAAAGTGAGGAGAAATTAGGTACGAACCTGCGGTACCAGCCTGACATGCCCAAAAATCGCCTCACTTGTGGTACTGGGAACTCTTTGATCGCCGCCACTTTCCCTGGATCTGCTCTAAGTGTACCATCACCTACAACATATCCGAAATACTTAAGCTCTCTGTCACAGAACTTGGACTTGTCCACGTTGATAGTTAGACCAGCCTCTCCCAATCTCCCAATCAGTTTAATTTGCTCATTGAAGGTGCTAGAAAAAATGAGCAAGTCATCCAGGTACACGAATATTTGTTGACATAATTCATGCGGTATAACCTTGTTCATTAACCTACAGAGGCGCTGAGGAACATTACAAAGACCAAATGGCATCACCTTGAATTGGTAAAGTGGCCTACCCGGGACGGTAAAAGCTGTCTTCTTCCTTGATCTTTGCTTCAGTGGTGTTTGCCAAAAGGCGTCCTTCAAATCCACACTTGAGGCAGCGGGTATGCATACTCTTTGGTAAGTCAATTGAGTTTTCGTACATCCAAACATAGACGGTTCTTCCCATTTCTTCTTACGAGAACAACTGGGGAACTCCACGAACTTAAACTCACTTCGATTACGTACATAGCAAGCATACGGTCCAACTGCTCATAGAGAAGAGTTTGCCCCGCTGGAGATACGAGAATATGACGCAGTTTTATTGGCTCCGCGTCACCGGTGTCTATGTAATGTTCCTCTTGCCTTGTTTTCCCTAATCCAATGTTGGCAAAGGACGGAAATGAAAGCACTGTATCAGCTAGTATCGTAGACTCCTCGCTCGTCAAATTGTGTGCTAGCGAAGGAACACTTGGTTTCTCATGCTGTTGGGGAAATTTCAGCTATTATATTGGGAACTAATTCGTCCTTTTTCCAAAAATCAACTACAAGGCATAACACTTCGAATTTCGTCTTAAAATGTATTTGCCATTTAATGACGCCCACAATATTTTGTTCCTTACCGTCTTCGGTAGCAACTGAACCCGAGAATTGATTATATGGGATTTTATTTTGGTATAAGAAATCTGTACCACCTGCACCTAGACAACTAATACCAGCATAATGACGAGGATCGCGATCAACACATTGAAGAGTAGTTGCCGCAACAGCACGATGCATCAGCTTTTTATTCTTAAAACGAGTTTCTTTATCGGTTTAGATACATACGGCCCTTTGAAAATTCGTTCTCGTTAGTTTTGAACGATATTTTCAACTTAGGGGTGGGATGAGCAAGCTGGTTCATGCACTTCGCCTTCGAGTTCGTATACGTTTCTTCGAGGAGGGGGAGGAGCTTGCTAACTTTTCAATGGTACGACCAACATGTACCATTTCTGGTACTAAAAGTTATTAAATGTTTACCCGCAATTCCGAATTAAGTTGCAGTAAGTCTCCGTAAAATCGTTTAATGGTACTTATGGACCTTGCCTTCTATCAGACAATTTCCTTGTTTATTCAAAATCAGAATCCAAGCTCTGATATTGTTCTATCAAGGCAAGTTTCAGCGTCGGCCAATTCACTGTTGGATTACTTTTCAGATAATCCAAAACCACGTTTCGACCTGCCCTGACACGAAATGATGGAAGTTATTTACCACTTCGTTCCAAGTTACTTCGTATGAATCCTTCAGACTCTCAATGCGGAAGAGAAAATCGTCGACGGACATTTTCTTATTGTGGAATTTGATTCCCCATTTATGGAAGTTGGGGAATCTTTCGAAAGAATTCGATGGTGAAGGGGCTTGGTGAAATGTTTCCAGCAAAGGAGTTGGTTCACCTAACTGCATCAAGCTGAACTGACGTAAGAAGTTGTCAGCTTTGGAGCTTTGCGCCATGTTGACAGAGTAAACAGCATCATTCTCTGATTGGGCCATATTTCGCTAAGCAAAAGATGGTCTGGGCTCAGGATCCAAACATCTATGGGCATCATAAGAGCTTAGCTGAATGTATGGTATAGGGGCTGATGGTACTTCCCTCCTATTGTTTGCAACCGACAGTTGAATTTGGCGTAGGAGCAGCCAAAGCCACTCTTACTAAGGTTTATATTTCCCGCTGTAGTGCCACATGATTCTTTACCATATCTTCACGAATGAATCTTAAATCGTCTGTGAATGGAAACCAACAGTAGCAGAGACGACGTCTCAAACGTATTGTTGGAATGCACCGAGTACTTGGTGAAACATTAGTCGCTGATTCTATAACTGGTTCAAGAGTCGGTGGAGCCTCTTTCTGGGCAACGTGAATAATTGAAGGTTCAAGCATATTGCTCAGTTGAACTGGAAGCTGTTTTGCCTTCTCTCTTGGATTACCATTTCTGCTACTCATCGTACCATATCGGTGTGCAGAGGGAACTTTGGGTTGGTTCGAGCCAGGATGCGACATATAAATAAAAACTGTGTCGCAGATTTATAAAAAAAATAATTCGAAAAAGAAATTATTTGTATTTACACGAACCCGTCGATTAATTGCTTAGGATTCTATGTGTTGTTTTTCTTTTCATATAATATAAAAAAAAATATAAACTTAATATTCAGTATATTTTGATGAATATGAATGATATTGATAGTATCACTCCGATACCACAAACTTGTTTCTTTCAAATACAAAACGTATTTCCAAAAGAACTTGAACAACCCAGATTTATTTCTATATATGAATTGTTATATTATTCATTCATTACATTTTGTTATAAAGATTTTAAGATCATTTCTTTCTTTTTAAACAACGAACATTTATTTAACCAAAAATAATTGTGGCAGCCCTAAATCCAATAAAAAACAACAACGCTAAAGCAAATAAAACACCGTAACCGTTTAAATCGTACAAGCGGTATATCGTAAGAACATTTACGATACGTGGAACCATTCGGCACTCGCAGAAACATATAGTAAAAGCAGCGCTTTTTACGATGTAAGATCACTCAGGTTTAGCATTTCGCAGCGACGGTCGGGTACCTCTTCCACTGTCTTGAAAAGTGCTACACATGTGTTTTCCGCATGACATCGACTTTGAGCTGGTCATACGACGGTCGGGTTCTCCACTGTCTATGAGCGACACACAATCGATCGCTAATAATATTGTTTGGCTTCGGGTTTCCCACAGTCGACACACACACAACTTTTCCATTCGTTAATATTATTATTGTTCGTTTTTTCACTGTTCATTTTTTTTATATTGTTAAATAAAGTAATTTTCTTTGGCATTCGCTTAGTCGTTTGCCACCTAAAAACAGACTTTCATTTTAGTCTTGAAAAACTCCCTACTTTGGGGTATCATTTGGGTAACTGCCTGTTCAGCGTCTGCTGCGGTCTTCGGACAGCACTCATCGCGGCAGAGAGTTTCTCAAGCGGCGTTGCTACCAACACGACGGATCCCGTGTTTGATCGTCAGGCTTTCCAACCCACGATCCTGAGGAAAGAATCTCCTCGTCTTACCAACTCACAAATTCATTGAGTTATTATAAATGGATTTGAAATAAACGATGTTTCAAAAAGAGTATATTAATAATAATAATTTAGCATTGAGGATGGGTTGGATAAGAAATAATAGGAACATATGAAAAGATAGTTATGGGTTTAATACTTCCGCTGTATACATATAGTTGTCTTTTATCTGATAATCTTATCACTGTGAAGCAACAGACGAA
Source organism: Rhingia rostrata (assembly GCA_949824845.1). Taxonomy (NCBI): domain Eukaryota; kingdom Metazoa; phylum Arthropoda; class Insecta; order Diptera; family Syrphidae; genus Rhingia; species Rhingia rostrata. Next base: position 73,492,884 of record OX463757.1, on the reverse strand, counting down.
AGCGAGGAAAAATTAACCCACTTCCCGGACTTAACACTAGTGATTCGTTTACCTGCTCTCAGGTTGTTAAAAAAAATAAGCACTTTATGCATCGCACGTATATGGAAAATATAGCTATAAATATACCTGACAAAAAAATGCGATGTTTTGGCAAAATAAAGCTGCTCCCCCTAAGCGACACCCAGAGCATGGCTTAGCAATGAGTGTGTATGTATGCATTGCAAGCATTCGCATTCTCTTATAAAGAATATAAGGAATTAAAAAAAAAGTGGTTCCGTCTGTTCGTACAAACCTCTCCAGCCTAAAGGACTTGACCGATTTTCTTCAAACTTCGTATCCAGCTTTTGTTTGGTCATAATTCTGGGTATCATAATTCCGGTACCTTGCATATAAAAATCATACATAACCTCAGTTTTCTCGAAAACGGCTCTAACAATTTTAATTAAACTTCATATGTACTGTGAACATATCAGTTCCAATAAAACTGCATACCTAGTTTTTACGAAAATCCATGAAACGGATTTTTGCATATAGGCCATAAAAAGAAAATTGTCAATTTCACGCAAACTATTTGGCCAATTTGAATGAAATTTAATTTGTATACTACAATTACAGTTTTCATGAGTTACACGTATTTGGTTTTGGCCCAATAATTTCTAAACGGAATTTTCAGTTTAAGCCAATAACGGAAAACCATTATTGTTCACATGGATACCGATTACTTTCAATGACGGTATAAACGTTCGTATAATAACATTTCGACATTATTTATATCATAATAAATTATATAAATAATTTTGCGTATTTTGGCAAAATTGTAAAAAAACGTCAAATTAAATCGCTGTGAAAGAGATGGTTGCGTACGACCCAGTCGTGCACCCACCACTCGTTTCTTTTGGGTGTTAGAGACGAAATCTTTTCTTTTGGCACTGGAACAGTCAGTTCAACAAAAATATTTTTTTTTTGCTTGTTTCTGTGCGATACAGTAGGGGTAAGTCTTTATTTTATTTTTTAAAATTTACATTCATAAGGAAAAACATAAAAACGGCATTTAATAGTAGGAATTGACCAATATAAAAAAATGAAAAGAAGAGAGAAGAAAAAAAAAAAAAAAGTTTAATTAAACAAAAAGAAAATATTTATTGCGTGAAAAAAGAAATTAAAGCAAAGGAAAAGAAAATTTTTAAATTATTTTCGGGATTGCCCAAATACAACACTAAATTTATCTAATCTTAATTTATTTTACCAAAATAAAAGTTTTTTATATTCATTAACACACACAAACACTTCTAAATGTATTTAGTTACAATGATGCATAGATGAAAATAAAACCCTCATAACATTTTATAACGTTGATGAATGAAACTGGTGGTGTTTTATTGATATTCATAATTAATACCAGGTTTTTGGTTTGTCGGTAAATTTTGGTTTCACTTCGTTAACGCGTAAGTGTGGTAGTAGTTTAAACACGGTTTTTTTTTTAAATGGATCGGGTTGGGGTCGAATATAGATTTAAGCTATGTAGTCAGGGGTAAGCCAACTTTTTAAGGTTTCTTAACTCTTTTTCGGCAAGGGGTCATCGCGAGTCGAGCGATCAGATGACCAAGGATACTAAAGCTGTTTTAGCTAGGGGCGGGTCAGCTCGGAAAGGATATATATCTAAACCTGTAGGCCTCTCTTCCACTGTACAGGCTTGCAATGAATTAGACGGAACTCGGGCCTCGCAATTCAATTTTGTTCATAAGGAATTTCGGATTAATAACACCTCGTTTATTTTTTTATATACACCAGACAGATTTTCCACGTTAGTCCTCGCAAAAACGCACTCCATCAGTCGCTCAAAAGTTGCACAAACCAAATGGCATCACGTTGAACTGCCACAAGCCTTAGGGTGAATCTGCACCTGCCAATAGCCGCTCCAGATCTAGTGTGGAAAACCATTCAGACACCTTTAGAGTATCGAGAGTGTCATCAATCCTAGTTAGAGAATAACTGTCCTTCTTGGTGGCATCGTTGACTCTTGCCCCGCTAAGTTGGTGCTTAAGCATTTCCCGACTGCTGGTACTGAGAGTTCATAACAGCGGGTCGATTGTTGTCAATACCAGATGCTTCTCTCTGCTGTCCCCGACTGTTGCAATGTGGACAATTGCTGCTCTTTGATGGCATCTTGCGAAGAGCTACCCATCGACTGCCGCCGTTACCAATGGAAAGTTAAAGTATCTGCCACTAATAGATACTTCAAGGCGGGCAGAATGTTAGTTTATGTATATAAAATATTGTATCTGTTTAAATTTTATGTCTTTGTATTAAATTCAACTACTTTGAATTGTATATTTTCATTTATAAGCTACATATACTTGTGAATTCCTAAAAGAAGCTAGTACTAACTAGATGTAAAGTAAGGCACGGCGAATTAGATGGCATTTGCAAGTGTTTTCGGTGAAGAATTTCTCTATGAATGTAACGAAGAAATGTCATGAATTGCAATTCTTTGAGCAAAGTAGAAATAAATTATACAATTTTATAACGTTTTAAACTTTCGTTTTTTTGTTCAAATCAAATCAGTTTTCGAGTATATCTTTCGTTAAAATTCGTAAAACTATACGAATAAACATAGTGCTGATACCAGAAATTCAAATTCGTCGCGTTAGATGTCCAGTTTTGTTGCAGATCTAGCAACCCAGTGTGCGTGTGTGCGTTTTTCAGCCATTCGTACTGCTAGTTGAAGTTTTGAGTCACCTATAGCACGAGTGAAAGCGTCCTTTCCTATCTGGTTGATGATCTCTTCACCACCGTTAGGATATGGCAGATATGCTAGGCGTTCAACATCTGCGTGCAGTTGTTGAATAATTTCCCCTCTCTTCTGAGCTCTGCTTCACAGCTGCACTCGATACACTTCTAACATGTGCTCATCACCAAACCGCATCTCTATTGCTTATATGATAAACAGACCATTGCGTCTGACCGTAGAAAGTTGGTGGCTTCAATTCCTTTATTCGTGGAAAATCGCCAGAAATTTCCCGAATCTCTTATTTCTTAACAACTATAAGCTCTTTAGCAAGGTCTTCAACTTTTTTTTCTATGGTCTCGAAATTATCATTTACTTTTTCGACTCTCTGTTCGATGGCTGTTACATAATTTTTTACCTTCCCAACATTCTCTTCTACAGCCATAAAAGTAGTTTCGACTTGTTCAAATCGATTATCAAACACCGTGAACTTTGACCCGAGCACATTCTCAAACTTCTTAATCTGTTCCTCGAATTCAGTTAAGCTTTTAGCTCCGCAACACGGTGAGCTGATCTAATCATTGGCGAACCACTATTGTTTAATCACACCTATTTTTTCACAATCACACACTTTTTATGATTTACTATGTTCCTTAACCGTTTCTTCACAGTTCACAGTTTTCTAGTAACATCTCACCCAGAAAAGGTTTAATCCCACTTTTGACACCAATGTAGAATGAAGGCGGGCTTCGATCTGTTTGATTTTCACACATCAGTTTCTTCGCACACTGCAATCTGGATTTGTAACAATACTTTAGGAACTTTTTGGACAAAAAATAATTATGTGGCATAATTACAAACAATATAAGTAACACAGGTATTCCATTTCATTCAGAAGAACTAACGATTTTCTTATATGACGGAATGCCAAAAACCACTTTTTTGGGTTCCTTTTACGACCTACTTTTCTCTTTGTTAAAAAAGGTAAAAATTGATGCTTTTGAAATTGTTTTTTGTTTCGGATTCGCTCTTATAACTACTAATAAAATCAAATAAAATTGCACATATTGTGGTCTCATGTCCACACCGCTTTAGTGTAATGACTAATAAGTTAAAAAAAAATTAAAAGGAAAATATTTAAAAGATTGAACAATATTTCTTCGTCTGAAATCATTCTCGTTTTTAAATGTTTCTGTACTGATCACCAAAGATACATAGATACATAGAACATAAAATGAAAGATAGCTGCCAAATAACTCGTAAAACTGAGAGTGAAGGGGCCTCCGCACATGAGATGAGTTGAACTCTGGTGTGAAACTGGTTTTACACCATACTCCAGCGCACACGATATGAATATGCCGGCAGAACAAATTGTATACATGAACCGCTTTTCATTGTGTTAGTAATTCTATAGAAATTGACATTTGCCTTGAGTACTTTTGACAATTCGCAAGCTCTTCAGGTTTGTGTGAGAGTATATGCGACAACATTGATGTTGTCTGTTCGGCTCACAAAACGCGTATGAGAGCCGAACGACATAAAAAAAATGTCAGACCTAAAATGGTGAGAAACGTGTATGTATTTGTTTTCAACCTTGTTCCACCGCAAAAACTCGGTTGAAAATTTTCAACCATTTTCTCTCCGTATACCTCAGTCCCCTCGCCCTTAAAACCGGTTTCACACCAAAAATATTCATCTCATGTGCGGAGGCCCCTTGGGATTTGGGAATTGTGTAACAATGCGCGCATTACGCAATGACTAAAAAAGAAAATAACCAAAGCATGCGCATCAAATTCATGCGCCGTGTAATACAGAGGTAAGGGGTCTCTGGTGTAATAGAGCTCTATGTCAAAACTAAACAGACAAATGGAAAAATAAAGCATTTTTCCATGAGTGGGTAGTTAACACAAAACACAACCCTCAACCAGGAGGGACATTTCTAATTTATCGAATTGGATTGAGAGCTGCCGTTGGCCTTTTGGCTCATTTGCCACCATCTCTATTCAAGAGGCCTTACTTACCTTTGAGATTCCTTAATGACCTGTTGCCCGAATATGTCGAAGCATGTAATTTAGGTTATTTTCTTTATCCACCTTAAATGGAACTATGAAAGCACCATTGACTCCGTCTTGAAAAATTGTTCCACTGCCGCCTAAAATAAAATATGTGAATTAGTGTGAGTACATGTCTTTCCACCACTCATCTGTTGCCGCCAAGACTTTACACAGGGATGGAGTGCCTAGTCAAGGTAATAGGCACTCAGTAGTCGCCACAGAAGGCTGAGAGTCGAAGTTAATAAGCAACAGATGGGTGAAAATTCAAGATTTCATATAACCACATTGCTTAACATTTGACCACCAGATAAAGAAATTATCCTAGCTCAAATAATAAGTCCGAAAAATGTGAATCTAAAAATTACAACGATTGGGCGCTGCCAAGTAAATTATATTCAGTGTTGAGCCCCCTCCTACCAAGATTCTACTCACACTTCGTAAATTGTAGAAAATATAATTTAGTTCAAAAGTATATATATATACAATATTTGTCAGAATAATTATACATATTTTAATATGAATGGTTAATTATTAGTACAAATTCCATTTACTAAGTTGTCTCCAGAAGCTACTTTGCATACTTCAGTCATTAGATTTTTTAAAATTGCTGCTTGATTGCCTTGAGATCCATCTATCGTTATTGTTGGTATAAATGAAACCGACGGCCTTAGAGCGTGTGTAACTTCACCATTTAACTTAAGCAATTCACTACCGTGTTCCGTGTCATGACATTTCTGTATAAGGTCAGTTGTTTCCAAGTTGAAATCTCGCGCACACTACAAATTTCAGTAAAACAATGAAATTGAAATTAGAAATTTCGCTATTAATTACCCTGTACAAAGCATCTTTTGGTAAACGGTTATCCTTGATCATGCATGAAACCATATCAAGTCGCATTTGAGGGTTCGTAATAATTTCTAGAGCACATGCGTGGTAGATATTCGCTTGGCATTCTAAAGGACCATGTTGGCAGTCAAATTGCAGTGACCCATCAGAGCTTAAAGAAGTCTATAAAAAATAAAATAGATTTAGTTGATTTGTCAAATACGATGGGATAGGATATAAAATAAATATTTCATTTTTATTTACCCCAATGATCCAAATAGATCATTGTTTTGCAAGAGATTACAGTAACGAACGCAACCTTGGTATTTATCTGGATCACTTTTCGTGATCTGAAAGAAAGATTTTAAAAATGGTTTTTCACTTGTACTGGAGACATGAACAAAGAGATCGTGTATCAAATTTCATCAACCTAGCTCAAAACTTACTTACTGCTGTTCTTTTACTAACCCTCCACGAGGTAAGATCATCACTCCTACTTACGAAATAAAGTTTTTTGTAACGACAAATTTGTCTATTTTATTTCTCCCTTCATACAACCACCCGATCAATTCTGCATCTCAACATTTGGTCCTAATCGAGCCATATCGACGAATCACCGATTCTACGAGTATTTCTACTCAATTTCTCATCGCAAATAACACGGAATTTCATTCCTTTTCATCACACTACAACTTTGCATCCTCATGATTGTATCATTGGAATCACCAAATTATTGCAAATCCAACTCAACATCAACAAGATCTACATCTTTATTTGATTGAAAGTGTCATAATTTCATCATTTATTCACCATTACGAAATGTATGCCGATAATCAATTTCATCAGTTGGAAAACACAACCATCAAGTAGTTTTCTGTATTAACCTCACTCAGTGTTTAAACCAATTTAACATTCGACCATCAGTGAAATCCGCAACCATTCGATAAAAACAATTGGATAAAATTTCACCTCCTAACCTTTCTTTCCCGCCGATGGTCATCAAAAAGCGTACCGAACACCCATCATAGACAAGTTCGCAGCACGTGAAAAATCTATTCACCACTATAATTTATACCCCGCTCATCACCGCCAAAGAAGTCTCAGCACGACCAGTTCAGCACAAAATTCACCACGATCTTCAAGGTCTCACGAAAGGAACAGAAAAACCAGTTTATGCTCAGCTATTCACCACCATTGCATTTCATAATATCGTCAAATTAAATTCTTATGCATTTAATATATTATAGATGAATGCTACTATTTGATACATGTGCATAGATATATAAGTTGCTAGTTCGAATTCTACATACCTATATAGGGTGAAAAAAATTATTCTTCTTGTTTGTTTTTTTTTTAATTTTTTAAATAAACAACAAAATGTCTCAAATGGAGAATTTTATTTTTTGCGCCGGTAGCCTGGTTGAGTATATCGCGGATATTTAAGAAATTAATATAAACTCCACATCGCTTCATTCGTTAGAAGCAAGGAAAGTAGAGCTCTGGAGTTTGTGGTCAGAAGTTAAATCTGCTTACGCGCATTGCGTTCGTAACACTACAAAACCATTATCGCAAAATAATTTAACTGCAGTGAAATCTAAATACAAGCTTTCAACCGAAACATATATCTATTGCTTAGAATGGATTTTTAGTGCAACTAATAGGTTGAATCCTTCTCCTACTGAGAAAGTCGACAAGCAAGATGATATTGCCTTAGGCGTTTCCGAAGGTGTGTTGCACGTTAAATCACTTGCAACTGAAAATGTTTCGAAAAATAGTTCCTTTTCCTTTCCTGCGTGTGATTCTAAGGTATTCTACGGAGATTATCTTTCGTGATCGTCGTTTCGCGACATGTTTACTGCGGTCTACATTAGGCATCCACGATTAAGTGCAGTTCAAAAGCTGTTCCATCTCTTAGCTAATACTCACGATGATGCATACGGCATTGTATCTAAATTTGCCTTAACGGATGACAATTTTGAGCACTTAAAGAGCAATACGAAAATAAAAGAATACTTACAATTACAAATTTTATTGAACATTTCACACGTTACTGTTGAGACTGATAAAGCTCTTAAACAAATTAATAGGAATGTGAACGACTTTCTTAGTATTTTAAAATCATACCGAATTAAAACGGAATCTTGGGACTAGTTCTTAACCTTTTTAGTTTCAAGTCGTTTGCCTGAAAGAACCCTTTCTCTTTGGGAACAAGGCTTAGAAAATCCAGCTGAGATTCCAACCTGGGAACATTTAAGTAAGTTCTTAGTATCGCGCTATAAAGTTATTGAAACTGTCAACGATTTGCGGATTTCTGCAAAATCTAAGCCGAGTGTTTTAATTCCACAGGTACAATCGCCCAGGAAACTAAAAACGCATCATACAAATGTTAATAAACCAACTTGCTTTTTATGTCGAGGTAATCATTCCTTACGCGCTTGTCCTAGGTTTTTGCAGAGTTCTATTCAGAATAGAATTGAAATAGTTCGTGCAAATAATTTATGCTTAAATTGCTTAGCTTCATTTCACACTATACAAACGTGTAAAAGTTTAGTTGCAACAATTGCAAGAAACGGCATCATACACTTCTTCATTTGCAAGAAACCTCTATAAACCAATCAATGCCGATTCCATCGACTTCTCAGTCGAATCCTCAAAAGAATTCACAATTACATAATATACAGTCCACTACTTTATCTAATCTTTCTAATGTTAACGCATACTTTTCGAAATCTTCGAAGCAAATCCTTTATCTACAGCTTTAGTTAATGTTTATTCTCAGGGTGACAAACACACTCTCCGAGCACTAATTGACCCTGGATCGGAAATAACCTTGATCTCTAAAGCTACACAACTTCGTTTATCCCTTCCCTTTATCACAATTAATGCAACTATTTCTGTTGTCAACGCTACTCTAGCAACAACATCCAAAATGTTATGCCACTTTAAAATAGGAGCCAACTTAGATTTAAAAATTATTCCTGTACAAGCTCTAGTTGTTGGGAATACAACTGGAAAACTTCCTTCTCAATCAGTTGATTCAATAGACATAACAGAACTTTCTGAATTTAAGCTTGTAGATCCCCATTTTTATAACTCTTCTCGAGTAGATTTACTCATTGAACAGAAGGACTTCGTAGCAATCTTTTGGGAAATTTGGTTGCACAAAACACAATTTTCGACTGGATCTTTTCTGGTCCCCTTCAAAAACCGAACGAGTTCCCGCTTTCAAAATATGTGTCCAATATTATTCGAGTTTCTCTATATAAAGAAGTTTCTGGGAGTTAGAAGAGATTTGTGATATAAGACCCACGTCACAGGAAGATCGTTTTTTACTCCAAATCTACCATACGAATCTACCGATGGTAGATACGTTGTCAAATTGCCCTTTAAAAAGGAATTTGGAGGCGATTTAAACCTAGGATTGTCGAGAAACATTTGCGAAAAGCGATTTGTTACGTCTGAGCGTCGTCTCACAAAAACTCCATTATCAGCAGCTGAATACAACAATGTGATTAGAGAATATTTATACATTGATCACATGAAAAATGTATCTTCTCATGAAATATATTTAAACAATAAAGTTATGTCATACTATTTACCTCACCACGCCAAGCCAGAAAGTTCAGCAACAAGGTTACGCGTTGTATTCAATGCTTCAAATCCATCTCAAGACGGCAACAGTCTCACACTGGTCCTAGTTTACAACAGGACCTAGTTTCACTTATGCTGCGTTGGCGTAAGTATAGATACGTTTTAAACGCAGATATAACCAAAATGTATCGGAAAATACGCGTTCATCCTTCGCAAACCTCTTTTCAAAGAATTATTGTCAGAAGATATCCTGAAAGTAAATTGAAGACTACGAGCTACAAACAGTAACTTTTGGTGTCAACTGCGCACCTTATTTGGTAATACGTACTCTGCTTGCTGACGACGAAGAGTCACTATATCCATAAGGAGCTCATATGCTCCGCAATGACTTTAACGTCGATGATTTACTTTCAGGTTCTGATTCGCTTGAACAATCTTTGAAATCACAATCTGAAATTATATCGATCCTCTCTTCTGCTGGCTTCGTCCTGCAAAAATGGACTGCTAATAATTTAACGTTGTTAGAAAATGTCTATAAAGATCACGTCTAAACTATCTTTTTTTTAAATTTGACCGACCAAAGTACTGTCAAAACTCTTGGTTTTTTTTTTGGAATGCCAAGTCTGATACGTTTTACTTCAAAATAAAACCTCTTCCATTCTCATCTGTCTGCACTAAGCGGGAAGTATTTTCTCACATAGCTAGGCTTTTCGATCCAGCGGGTTGGACTGCCCCAGTTATCATTAAAGCGAAAATATTAATGCAGCAGATATGGAAAGATAAAACTGGTTGGGAGGAACATCTTACGCCTCATTCTTTACATACATGGAAATCGTTTACTACGACCTTTATTGATGTTTCAAAGTTTCACACAGCAACGTTGAAATCCATGAACTTCTTGACAAAGAATTGTGGTGACACAATTCACCTAATAAATCTTTTCATACAAACGTGAAGATATACTCCAAAATGTTTCTTGTTTTTCGAGAGCTTTAAGAGTGATATCATACGTATTCAGATTTATTCATTTAACGAACTCACGGTTCCAATCTAAATTTGAATACAAATCCTACGTAACAGGAAAAGATGAAATCGATTTCGTTAAGGAAAGACTTATAATTCTTTCACAAAAACTTATTTTCATTGTGAAACGTTGGAGTAGACTTTGCCGGTCCCTTCGATATAAAGACATATTTTGGAAGAAGTTGTCGAATCACAAAAGGCTACGTGTGAGTTTTTGTATGCTTTTGTACGAAGGCCATACATTTAGAAGGTAGCTCTGAGCTATCCACAGCTGAATTCTTGGCTGCATTTCATAGATTTGTAGCCAGAAGAGGCCTTCCACAAGGCATTTATTCAGACAATGGAACCAACTTCGTTGCAGCAAATCGCATTGTTCTAGAGAACTTCAAAAGCTTTTTAAATCAAACGACGGCCGAGATTTGTAGATCGTATAACGATGCATTATCATTGCACTCCTCATATGGGCGGTCTGTGAGAAGCAGTTGTCAACCCACTTTAAAAAAAAGTAGCAAGTGGAGCAAAGTTTACCTTTGAAGAGTTTTCCACTTTACTTAGTCGCATAGAAGCGTGCCTTAACTCGCGTCCGACAAGTGCAGTATCTGAAATCACATCTGCCGGTCTTTTTCTCACTCTAGTGCATTTCTTAAGAGGAAGCCCCCTCTATCTATAACGGAGCCAATTACACATGAATCTTCCCTTTCCTTATTAAATCGATTGGAAAAGCTGAAATTACTCCAGCAACATTTCTGCAAACGCTTGAAAGAAGAATATCTGAAAGAGTTATATAAAAGATACAAGTAAATATACTCTTTTGTTTTCTTAATGTTATGAATTGCCATTAAATATTTGTAAGCATACGTATCTTGTGTATCTTATATATGCATTTATATCAAATTTCACTAATTAACAAAGGTTCTCAATCTGATAGTTCAGGTATAGGGATAAGGCGGGCGGCAATGTTTAAGCCAAACACCTTAAACTCTAATCTGCTTTATTCTTAAGATCTACTTTATCGACACGTATCTTATTTAATATGTTTCCATCTTAATCTTAGATTTTTATTGTGAAACCATAGATGGCGTGTGTAAACAGTCAATCCCCATCTATTAACACTTTCCTTCTGGCCCTTCCTATAAGTTTTCCACCTTTTTACTTGCTCTTCTTTTACTTACCCTCCACGAGGTAAGATCATCATTTTACTTACGAAATAAAGTTTATTGTAACGACAATTTTGTGTATTTTATTTCTCCCTTCATAAAACCACCGGGATCAATTCTGCAACCCGACATACATCAATGGCGTTTTTTAAAGTTTTAAAAAAAAGTGTTTTTTAGTAAAAACAAATGAGGAAATTCTAAAATAATATTCATGAATAATATTATTATCATATCGTTTATCCAACTAACAATTATTCCTCTATAAGGCAATCAAATTTAATTACCACAAGAAATTATTTGTGTAGGCCTTATATAGTACTTGTGCGCGTAGGTTAAGAATTTTCGCAGTACATTGTTTTTGTAAAAGCCTGTTTAAGGCAGTATGCAGGGAAATTCACAAGCATAAACAAGGTTATGATGGTATAACCTCTATAAGGTTGTTTTTAAGCTTCAGGAGATGTGTGTACATGCAACATATACGTTAAGATGTTTCAGTAGAACTTCGCAAGAATTCAATACGAAGCAATGCTTTGAACTTAAGAATGAAGGCTTAAAAAAGCTAAGGTGACAAGATCGAGAACCTACCTGAGAATAAGTCAACACGATTAAAGTACATACTGTACTCTGTACAGCCTAGTTGTAGCGTGTTGGATTGTGTATTCGATTGGGACCGTCGGAGTACGTTACAACCGGGGAACCTATTGCGGTGGTTAAATTAGTGAAAGATAGTTGACTTACAATTGTAATTGTATGGCCGACTTACATTTATTTAAGTTTTAAGGTTTAGAAAGTAAACAGTAACGGTGGCACAAAAAAAATGCAAAAAAAACCGAGTTGTGGGTGCACGACTGGGTCGTACGCAACTTACTCTTTCACAGCGAGTTAATTTTTAATAGTTTGGCCAAAATACTATTTATTTTGATTATTGATGCCTAAATTTATATTAATAATGTCGAAATGTGACTATTCCGTAATTGAGAGGAATCGGTGTCCATGTGAATAATAATGATGTTCCGTTATTGGTCAAAATCATTTGCCAGTTTAAGTGTAATTGGGCCAAACCAATTATGTGGAATTCATGACAACAGTAATAGTAGCTTATAAATTAAATTTGATTAATTTTTTCCAAATAGTTTGCGAGAAATTGACAATTTTCTTTATATGGCCTATATGTAAAAATCCGTTATATGGATTTTCTCGAAAAAATAGGGTTTGCAGTTTTGTTGGAACTAACATTGCCAAAAAAAATAACGGCTTAGAATTATGACCGCTATCATCGTTATGTTAGAAACAATTAAAGTCTTGAGGACGAAAATTTTCATGAAAACGATAAATTTCTCTTTTTAGGAGGAAGTTGAAGTTTTTGAGTTATTTGTAGGTAGTTTCTTAGTAGTCTTAGTTAGTCGATTAGCAGCTTTAATTAGCATGTAAGTTTAAATAAAATAAAAACAAAGATAAGAAACCAAGTTTTTTTTTCTTGGTAAATACTGTATTTATTTTAGATTTATATATCAGATAATAGGCAGAAGGGCATTCGATTTAGGGCGCCCGCATAGGACCAGCAAGTTAGTTAAGTAGTTGATAAGTAGGCTAGTTTTTCATGAAATTTTTTCTAGCATGCAAGTTTGTTTTAAGATAAATTAAAATAAAAATTAATTTAAAAAAAAACAAAGAAACCCAGTAAGATAAGAATTTATATATAATTAATTGCATTGAATTTCACTTCATTTGCTTCTATAAAGCCATTTACAGCAAACAAAGGTTTTTCTGTAAAGCATATTAGAAGTATTTAAAAAGTCTTATAGAAGTAAATAGCTTCCTAAGAGTGCGCCAAATGTTTATCGATAAGACAATAAGATACTATTGCTGGAAGGGGAAAAGCTTCGACGGTGCTTTATCGAAGAAAAATTGTTAGTTGGGTATAGATAATTTTGACCCACGCTATTCCATAGCATATACCACGACCACAGTGTATATAAGTGAGTCCTTAAATGTAGATCTAGGATAATGGAATATGATAAAAATGCTATTTATTCGTGTAACCAGTAAGAAGATTAGCCGCACTATGTGAATGCTTGAAACCTTTCAATAAAAATCGGGGGCCTGTACCACGGAACACCAAGCATTGTACAAGAAGTAATTTTGAACTTAGAACTAGAGTTTCCGTACCTCAAAACAACAAAGTGAACTTGCAAGATAACTATTTTTAAAACTGTCTTTAACCAATGGGAGTTTATTGAATTTCCCACTTTCTGCAACTTAAAACAACAATTTTTGGGCATGTTCTAGAATAAAATTGTTTGAATGTTGGCAAAATATAACAAAAGAAGTCGTTGAATCACAGAACGAGCCATTCAATACAACGACAGCGAACTAAGTGAAGTGAGGATAGCAATATCAAAACTCAAGTTTAAAAAGCTACCGGAAATGACGGCCTTCCCGCTGAGCTTTATAAAGCCGGTAGAGATGACATCCACCAACTCGTAAAGCTCGTAAAGCAACGTCAGATAAAAATTTGCCTGGAATGGAACCTCAGCATCGTTTGCCCGATCAACAACACCCTGATCGGCCCTTATCAGTGTGGTTTTAGGCCAGGAAAGTCCACAACCGATCAAATTTTCAAACTTTGGCAGATCTAGGTAAAACCCAGGAGTCCAAATCCAAACCCACCACCTATGCATCGATTTCAAAGCCGCATACGACAGCATTTATAGATACGAACTATACAGGTCCATGTCTAGTTTTGGTTTACCTCCCAAACTCATCCGTTTTTTAAGGATGTCGATGGAGAATTCAGGGTGCTACATCAAGGTCGGAAACTACCTCACCGACATATTTGATACCAAAAAATGATTTAGGCAAAGCGACGCGCTGTCATGTGACTTCTTCGATTTGATTCCTGAGGGTATTGTGCAAAACTCCCGATCCAACACCAGAGGCACGATCCTCAAAAATTGGCCAAAAGTATATTAGTGAGTCCTTCAATGTAGATCTGGGATAATTAAATATGATAAAAATGCTATTTATTCGTGTATCCAGTAAGAAGATAAGCCGTAATATGTGAATGCTTGAAACCTTTCATCAAAATACTGGGGGTGTACCACGAAACACTATACATTGTACAAGAAGTAATTTTGAACTTGAGTTTCTGTCCCTCAAAACAACAAAGTGAACTTCCAAGATAACTATTTTTATTGAATTTCCCACATTCTGCAACTCAAAACAACAATTTTTGGGCATGTTATAGAATATAATTGTTTAGTTATTGGCAAAATATAACAAAAGAAGTCGTTGAATCACAGAACGAGCCATTCAATACTGGCAACGACAGCGACCTAAGTGAAGTGAGGATAGCAATATCAAAACTCAAGTTTTAAAAGGCTACCGGAAATGACGGCCTTCCCGCTGAGCTTTATAAAGCCGGCGGAGATGACATCCACCAACTCATAAAGCAGGGTAACGTCGGATGAAAATTTGCCTGGAGAATGGAACCTCAGCATCGTTTGCCCGATAAACAACAACCTGATCCGCACTTATCAGTGTGGTTTTAGACCAGTAAAGTCCACAACCTATAAAATTTTCAAACTTTGGCAGATCTTGGTAAAACCCAAGAAGTCCAAATCCAAACCCACCACCTATGCATCGAACAGCATTTATAGATACGAACTATACAGATCCATGTCCATTTTTTTTTTACCTCTCAAACTCGTCCGTTTGTTAAGGATGTCGATGGAGAATTCACGCTGCTCCATCAAGGTCGGGAACTACCTTACCGATATATTTGATACCAAAAATAACTTAGGTAAGGAGACGCGCTGTCATGTGACTTTCGATTTGGTTCTTGAGAGTATTGTGCAAAATTCCCGAGCCAACACCAGAGGCACGATCTTACAAAAATTGGTGCAAACATTTTTTTTCTGAATCTAACGGGTAATTTTTTAAGAGTTAAGATTTTCAGGTTGGCAGCCATTTAGTAATGGCGTCCAAACATCATCTGTCAAAGTGGAGGATATGGCAGCAGTTGAAGTAGAGATTTTGGAATAGGTCGATTTTAGAATATCTAACTAGGCTAAGCAAATGGCTTAGAGTCGTACCACCTGTCAATATTGTGAGCTTGGTTGTGATCTGTGATGCTAGTCAACCATGAAATAAGTGGCTATGAGGAAGGGTAGTAAAGGTGTACCCAGCCAATGATGGCCAAATGAGAAGTACCGAAGTTTAAACATCAACTGGAATTTTTCGACGTCCTGGTTCTAAACTGGCCGTTCTAGATGTAAGTAGTGAAATTCATGAGGATTCACGGAGGGTGATTGGCCATAATCTTCGCGTCTAAAGAAGTTCGTCCTTTGTTCAAAATTTTCAATGGCATTCCCAGTAACAAAGCAGCAGTAGCAACACGGCCAGAGAACACAATTTGAAAAGACAAAATTTGTTTTTAAAATCTTTTTAAAAATACATACACATAATATAAACTTCTTGTGTTTATTTTTCGCCAATAAATTACATAAGCCTTTATAGATTAGGAGTAAAGAGAAAATAACAAGCCTATTGACATCATTGGTCAGATTCACCGTGATGCCTAGTATATAGAAGGAAGCGGCAAAAACGGGATTAGCATTAAATGCTTAACGAATTAGACAGAACGTCACCATTATATAACTTTGAGGTAGTACGAGATTTTGTCTACCTCGGCTCCGCTCTGACAACATCTCGTCAGAAATTAAACGAAGAATTAATCTTGCCAGCAGCTGTTTATTCGGACTCACTCAAATTACAAGGGAGGTCCTATAAAAGACCCTGATAATCCCAATCGTGCTCTAAGTCGCTGAAGCATGGACCGTATCAAAAATGGATGAACAAATCCTTTGCCGATTCGAGAGAAAAATTCTTCGAAAAACTTCTGTCCCGTTTGCGTTGATGGGCTATGGAGACGAAGATTCAACCAAGAACTATACGAGCTGAACAGCGACATGCCCCTAGTCAAAAAACTCCTCTTTGGACGTTTAAGGCGGCTAGGACTTGTAGAACAAATGGACACCAATACCCTGGCTCTCAGGGTCATTTATTCCCAGCCAGGCGCGCACAAGTGAAACTGACTTCAACCTACTTGTAGTGCTCAACTGGAGGCAGTTAGCGAAGGAGCGGGGTAATTGAAGAGGCATGTGGGTTGAGGTTTATTCCGAGTCTTAGAGCATAACTAATGAGTGAGATGTAGGAAATTGATTGTTCACGTATATAATATCGTATATTGACGATACGATCATGTCGCCGATAAAATGATTCTCTTTACACACTCGCTTATATTCGGTTCAGGGGCCCTACTCTGTAATTCGTTCCGAAAGACAATCCCATTCGAAATCGTTTTTTGTTTCGCATTTGAACTGGTACTTGTAAAATGTAAAAAATATTACTAGATCCTTACTCCACTATTTTCAGTAGAGTCTCGATTTATTTCTTTTGAAAACTGTCAAAAAAAACAAACCAAAACATGAATATTATTAGGTAGAAGTCGGAAAAGAATATGTGTCTTTTGCACTTTGGATGGACGAAGAAAACAGTGAAGAACGGATTGTGCGGGGAATTGATAAAAAAGAAAATGATAAATGGTTAAGCTCAATTGGAAGTTAAGGTTCATATCACCGTCAACTACTAGTTATTATTTTAGTTTTGTTCAAAACTTTTGCCTGTCGAAGGATGCTTTTTTGTGTGTTTTAAATTATATACGAGATAAACTTGCAGCTCATTTGAGATCAACTGCAGTTTCTGCTATTTTAAAATTAACTTTTACTCTAAAGTTTTTAGCACAATTAAGTTATCAGCACCAAAACAAAAAGCTATCAGCGCCATCTGCATGGATCAACAAACAGCATCAAGTTATATTGCAGAAGTAGGTAGGTAGCAACACCTAACTGAATTTTCACTGGCCCTCTTCTCGTGATTATCTGACAAATCATCCGAGTAGTATCAATTGTCATGAATAGCTTATCTCAACTTAGCCGTTCGGATTCGGCATAAAACAGGGGGTCCCGCCATCGTGCAAAGAAGTACACACGCATACATGAATAGTTGTGAGAAAAAAGCTAGGCCCTGGGTCCTAACGAGCCTGTTTCGCCATAAGGTAGAGCATGAGAAAAAATATTGTGTCGAAACACATTTAAGGGGTTTTTCAATGAGAGCGCTACAAATTTTTTTTTAAATAAAACAAAACCGGTTTTGGATCAATGAAATTCTTTATTCCTGTGAAAGTTCGTTCGATGCTATTATGTATGGAACTCGATTTCTTTTGCATGGCCATCACGGGACCGCTTGCAGAAGTCCAGACGCTGAACCCAATTTCCGACAATTGGGGCCAAAAATATTCGGTTATCATTGAACGGTAGCGATTCCCATGCACAGTAACGTGCCGGTCTTGATCATCACGGAAGAAGTACGGCCCAATGACGCCGCCGGCCCATAAACCAAACCAAACCTTAATTTTTTTCGGGATGCAATGATGACTCATGGAGTACGTGTGGATTGCTGCCTGACAAATACCGCATATTTTGTTTATTGACGAAGCCATTCAGCCAGAAATGAGCCTCATCGCTGAAGATGATTTTAGATGAAAATCCGAATCATTTTCAAGTTGTTGCTCAGCCCAATTCACGAGCATACGACGCTTTCGGTGGTCAAGCGGCTTCAGTTCTTGCGTCAATTGAATCTTGTAAGGATGTAGGCCAAGATCTTTTCGCAAAATTCGCCAAAACGACGTTACAGAGATGCCCATCGCTTGAGAACGACGTGTGAGAGAAACATTTGGGCTTTCTTCAACTGAAGCCTCAGCGGCAGCAATATTCTCGACACTATGAGTACTTCTTTGTCTCACTGACACGGGAACATTTTGTACTGTGCCTGTGCATTCAAATTTTTCCACTAGACGCTTAATTGTTGATCTGCTAGGACGATTATGACGACCATAAATTGGACGTAGCGCTCTTAACGTTGAGGCCACTGACTCCGAATTTCGGTTGTAAATTTTAATAATTTCGACTAGTTGTTGGATAGTATATCTTTCCATCATGAAATGGCAAACCTTGCTGAAGAGAAATGTCAAAAGAGCGGCAAGAAATATGGCGTCGTTTGCTGCCCCTGTCGCTCAACTTTTGTAGCTTCCCTGTTGAAAAACCCGATATTTAAAATTGAGCAATTTAAAACGGCGAGAAGCTAAACAAACAGTGCAATATAATCGTTGTGTTGCATAGTCGCTTTTTTCTATTTTCTCAGTATGTCTATCTGTGCTATATGCAATAAAGTGGAGCCTATCGATTATTTTTCGTGTGGTGTCTGCAACTCCATATTGCATTTAAATTGCGCAAAAATCAAAAAAACTGATTTTAACATCATTAAATCTAAACAAAATTTCTTTATCAAATGTGATAAATGTCTCACTAATGTGCTAAATAGCTATATTATTAATATTGACAATTTAGTTCATGGTGTACTCGTAAATCCAAATTGCCTCAAAAATGAATTTCCCTATTTGTGCAAAAACATAATCAATCTGCATAATGAAGTAGGTGTGTCAACAAGAAGTAAAACTAAAGAAAAGGGCATTGAACTTTCTGCAGAAAACCGCCAAAACAAAAAGTGTCCCCTTCCACCCGCTTTGCATAAAAGAGAGCTGTCTCTCTCCACCATGCCCCAATCACCTGCTCTGACTCAGAACTCTCGTCTACTGTCCACTAGAATGAACAAGAACAAGAGTGCAAATGTAAACAGCTCTAACAAACCGGTTTTTTCCACCACAGTCGCTCACGTCTCATCTCCTGCGTTTATTACCAAACATAAAGTCAGTGATGATAGAAAGAACGATGAAAAAGAAAACCAAAATATTAAGTTGGACGTTGTTGGTGTTAATGAGGTTGCTGATATGGGATTCATTGCCGCTACGACTACCACTGATGATGGTGATGCACCTCGCGTTGCTGTTGCTGCTGATGTTGTTGTTTTTGTGAACGATGTTGTCGATAAAGGTCTCGTTGACAATACTGTTGTTGGAAATTCAATTTTCCCTGCTGCTGCTTCTGATGTTGCGTCTGATGCTGTTGCTGGAGAAACTCATAATACTGTTTTTGGCAATTCCATTGAACTTAACTCCCGCCCTCCTCCACCGCTAACTGGCTTTTCCTATATAAACGATGTCAACATCAACTCAAATAAAGAAACCCAAAATACGAAGAGAAATAAAATAATCAACAAACATCGAAATGATAACTTAATGGGTAGTGGAATAAGTGATTTAAATACATTGACTTCATCTGTTTGGTTACACATTTCGAAATTTAATGTAGACACCCAACCGGATGACTTAATAAATCATATATCTGTTCAGTCTAATATTCCTAAAAATTATTTTAAATGTTTTAAACTAATTAAAAAGGGGTTATCATTAAACGACGTTTCCCATGTGAATTTTAAACTGAGTGTCCCATCTGATTGTTACGAGAAACTCATGAGCGACTCTTCTATATGGCCTATGTTCGTTAAAGTTAAAAAGTTCATTAACCATACAAAAAACGATTCTGCAGGCCAGTCCGTGAATTTGACGTAAGAAGCTACGAACCAAACGCCACTCATGGACCTACAAACAACCTTTCTTCAGCTTCAAATGAAATCAACGTTGCTGCTTCATCAAGTAATTTATCGTTTTACTATCAAAATGTAGGAGGTATAAGAACTAAGTTAGAATCTCTGTATCTTACTTTCTCATGTTGTTCATATGATATTATTTTATTAACTGAAACCTGGTTAACCGAAAATCAATTAACATCCG
This sequence comes from Rhingia rostrata, assembly GCA_949824845.1. Taxonomy (NCBI): domain Eukaryota; kingdom Metazoa; phylum Arthropoda; class Insecta; order Diptera; family Syrphidae; genus Rhingia; species Rhingia rostrata. The sequence goes on along the minus strand of OX463757.1, from coordinate 73,472,694 downwards.
AATTATTTAACTCAGACTATACTGTATTTAGAAAAGACAGGTCAAACTTAACTACTGGTATGGACAGAGGGGGTGGTGTTCTGATCGCCATTCGTTCGTCATTGTCATGTAAGGAAGTACAATTAAACTCAAATAGTATACCTACAAATCATTATGATATTGATCAATTGATTGTATCATTAACTATAGACAAAAATATTGAATTATTCATTAATATTAATTATATACCTCCAAGGAGTACTTGTGATTGTTATAATATATTTCTAAGCAATTGTAAATCTATTCTTGAAAATTTAAGTCCATCGCAACATATTATTTGTATTGGTGACTTTAATCTAGGTAATATTAAGTGGTTACTAGACTCAGATGATAAGTATTTAGTTCCATTCGATATTACTTCTGAAATTGAGAGTAATTTAATTGACTTTTTTAGTCAGTTTGACTTTTTTTTTTTTTTTTTTTTTTATAATTTACACGTACTCAAGGGGTTATGAATACCCTTTTATATGTTGCCATAGTACGAGCGTTTTAGAGAAGGGGAAGAAAGAGAGGATAGGAAAGATTTTGGATGTAGTGGAGACTTAAACTCCATGGGTGGTGTCCGAACTAGCTTCGGGGAGTCACTTTTTCTTGTGTTCGTTAAATTTGAAGAAATTCAAGATGGTGTGCATACTTTTAGGTATTACACCGACCTTTTATTTCTTTTAAATAAAAGTGAAATGGATTTTGGTTGGGATTGAACGCGCAACCTTCCACTCAACAGACGAACACATTACCACTACACCGCGGCCACCCATAATCAATCAATACAAATCAATGATTTTTCTAACAGCTTAGGCCGAATTCTTGACCTAATCTTTGTAGATAAAGAATTTAATATTTATGTTGAAAAATCTGGTACTCCAATTGTTAACAATTCGGTCCATCATATTGCACTAGAGGGAACCTTATGTTTTTTTACCTACATGAAAAATGTTCTTAGTAATAATATTTTTGTACCTAACTACAACAAGGCTAACTTTGATGCAATGAATGAATATTTTTTATCTATTCCATGGGAATCGCATTTATCCAAAACTGGTTTAAATAATGCTAATGATAATTTAGTATCTTTTATCTATAAAGCTGTACGTCAATTTGTTCCAAATAAAAAAGTCAAGTCTAGGTGTAATCCTGCATGGTTTAACAAGAGACTGAAAAATCTTAAAAATAGAAAAAAAATCTTTTAAGTTATTTAAAGCAAACCGCGACGATGTAAATTTCCGGTCAAACCATCTAACTATTCAAAAAGAATTCGATACACTTAATAAGTTCTTATATCGTGCTTATCCATTCTCTATAGAATCAAACATTAAATATAACAGTGACGCTTTTTGGAAATTTATTAACTTAAAACGTAAAAGCAACGGGTATCCTAGCTGCATGAAGTACCTGAACCAATCAACGAGTGATGTTCAGGAAATTTGTAACCTCTTTGCTGTTTACTTTCAGTCTGTATACTCCACAACCACTCCAACTTTCGTAAATTTACCAAAAGTTTCTACTATCATTAATATAGGGTCTATGGTCTATCGTCTTCTGAAGTAGAATCAGCTTTATTAGGTTTAGATAAAAACAAAACGGCAGGACCTGATGGGATCCCACAAATCCTATTGTTTAGATGTGCCTCATCTTTAGCTATTCCATTGACGACAATTTTCAACCTATCGCTTTCGAATGGTGAATTTTTAGATTGTTGGAAACTGTCTTATATAACACCAATTTACAAATATGGATCGAAACAAGAAATAACGAATTATAGACCAATCTGCAAAATATCTGCTCTACCTAAGTTATTTGAAAAAATAGTTTGTGATAAACTTACTTTTCAACTAAAAGGTTTTGTATCAGATTCAAAACACGGATTTATTTCTGGAAGGTCTACATCCACAAATCTTTCACTAATGACAAACTTTATCATAAACAAATTTGAACCAAATCGTCAAACCGACATAATCTTCACAGATTTCGCCAAAGCATTTGACCGCGTTAACCATCATATTCTTTTACACAAGCTCTTGGAATTGGGATTTCATTCTAAAATTCTTGATTGGCTTAAATCATATTTAACATCCAGAGTTCAAGTTGTTAAGATTGACGATCATCAGTCAAATCAAATATTGGTACCATCCGGTGTCCCTCAGGGTAGCCATTTAGGCCCATTATTGTTCTTGTTTTTTATTAACGATATTCCAAAAATCTTCTTAAAATCCCAATGTCTTCTCTTTGCAGATGACCTTAAATTATACCGTAGTATAAAATGCTTCGAGGATTGTACTTCACTAAATGATGATTTGAATAAACTGGCACAATGGTGTAGTTTAAATTTCTTACATCTTAATATTTCAAAATGCCAAGTTATGTCTTGTTTTCGTAAGATTTCTCCGATCTACTATGACTATCGAATTGGTAGTACTTCTTTGGATCGTGTAGTGCAAAAAAAAGATCTAGGTGTTATTCTCGATACCAAACTTTCCTTTCTTCCTCATATAGACTACATTATAAACAAATCCAACCAAATGTTAGGATTTATTAAAAGAAACAGTAAGGAGTTTACAGATCCATACACTATAAAAACTCTTTTCATCTCTCTCATTCGCTCAGCGCTTGAATACTGCAGCACGGTTTGGAACCCTTACTACAATAATTCGTGTATAAGAATCGAAAAAATTCAAAAAAACATTTCAATGTTTATGTATCATAAACTCCACTGGGGTAATGTTAGACCACCTTACGAAACTAGATGTCTCTTATTTGGTATGCAGAATTTGGAAATTCGACGTACATATTTTGCGATAATGTTCATTAGAGATATACTAAGTCATCATATCAAATGTGCACAACTTCTCTCACTTATATCGATTCGTGTTCCTTGTTACAATTCTAGAGATTATGTTCTTTTTTACGAGCAATTTCATCGATCTAACTATGGTCGTAATGAACCGTTTTCTCGTTGCATCAGGGAAGCAAATTCAGTTTGTACTAGGTTAGACTTTTTTAGAATTTGTAATAGAGACACGTTCAAAATTTATGTTTTAAATGTACTAAGATCTACTTGATTTTTGTATGTATATATTTATCTTTCTGTTGTCTATATTAATGTAACTTAAATAAAATATTGTTATCTATTAGTCTATAAGAGAATTTTGTTCTTAAATGATGAAATGAAATAAATAAATAAATATTCGAGGTAAGGATTTTCAGAAGTGATTTGGTGTGGGTGACGGAAAACACATTCAAATGATCAGACCGAAAATATTTGTTTTAAGATTATTTATGATTGCCATTCTTATAAACGAAACCGTTCGAAATAAGATAATCAGTTAGTGAGTTTTATTCTGGCTATGAGTCTACATCGTATGCACCTGACACTCCTACGAGACTTTCTTTTCTACCTAGCCGCGGTGTAGGAGCTTTGTACGATTATAAAGGACCCACTCAAAAAAGCTCAGTCGCTCAGACATTACAAAAGTTTCCACGTAGATTATGAGTTAAAATCAAACGAAATCATTTCAGACCTCATAAAAAAGTTTTCAAAACGTTACAACAATATAGATGACGTACTGGAAGAATTCTCATGTCACAGAATAAAGGGAAATTATGATATCTGCTAGGCTTCTGGCATATTTTTATTAACACATCTTTAAAGACCACCCCAACAAGCAATTCCGTACTGCAACTTTGAATGAAAAATCAAATAATAAATTGTTTTTAAAAGAAATTTAGAGCAGATGTCACGTAAATAAAAAAGTCTAGGATTACATCGGAAAAAGTTGTTCAGGAAATCTGTATGAGTAAGAAAACTCATTCTGAAATCAGTTATGAGTCGCAAATATTTTGATTCATCAATATGTTTCATAAGAAAGCATTTAATACTACAGATAAGACTGCTACAAAATGAGGGAGAGGACCAACCAGGCATACATTTACAAGTAAAGATTTTGAATCTTTGACACTCTCAGGTGCATGAAAAAAGTTTGTTTTCAAATGATTTAATGATGAAAAGCTAAAAATATTCCTTTATGTTTTTTAGCTTATCATGAGTATAATTTCGCAAATGCAGATTGCAATAACCTAAATTTGTATTTAAATTCAATTTTGTGGAATGATATTCTCGATGTTTCAAATGTATCGAACATGTACAGTACTTTCATTTCAGTTTTAAAGACTGGGATCGAATCACATATTCCTAGAGCAAAGCGAAAAGACCATGAGGAGTACCCATGGTTCAATAGGCAGCTTTCTAAAATGAAGAACATAAAAAAAAACATTCAAAACATAAAAACTGACCGGAATGTCAGAGGATTTCTTTTTCAATTTTTTCTCGTTTTCGTAAGGAATATGATTTTATAAAATAAATTGCTGTAAGATATATATATATCTTCAGTGGAACCGAGAATTAAAAATAACAGCAAAGCTTTTTGGGATTTTATTAATTCAGAATGAAAAACTACGGAAATTCCTATTGGTATTGAATATGAAGGAGTTCATCGTGCGAGCTGTTTGCCTCTGTTTATTTAGATGACGTTTTCACTTTTGTGGTAAACCAATACGATGATATTTCTCCTATCACCGACATGGGAATACTTTCCTTAACAGAAAATAAAATATTAACATCATCTCTAAAACTTGAAGCCAATATAAATCCGGGATTTGATGGTACACCATCCATGATAATTTTAAAATGTAGTTCATGTAGTTAAAATGTAGTAAATAAGAATCACTTGTTATCCATTTAGTACACAATTAGTGGATCACATCTTACCTTAGTGATTGCCAACCTGTCAACCTGTAGCCGATTGCCATAAGCTACAGGTTGACATAGACTCAATTACGGATTGCTGTAATTGTAATATCTTGCAACTGGAAGTAGGTTTCATAATTTTGTCACATTAGGTGGCCTATATTCTATGTGTACTATATAGATGGGCTCTTAGTAACTAGAGTTGAATAAATTAAAGACTTGGGTGTTACGTTTAATTCGAAATTAAATTTCAATAAACACATAAACAGTACAATATCCAAAGCGAATTCCCTTCTCGGGTTTATTAAGGGGAATAGCAATGATGTTTCAGATTTTTTCTTAAACTTTACATTGTTCTTTAGTAAAATCTGTTTTAGAATAATGTTCTATTATTTGGTCACCAACTTGTCAGATGCATATAAATCGGATTGAAAGCATTCAAACGTCTTTTTTAATATATTTCCTTCGTACATTTAATGGGTCAGTAGAAATGCCCAGTTATGAAGAAAGACGTCGGATATCAAACTTAAAGTCCATGGAGAGGAAAATAAATATTCAGGACATAATGTTTATAAAAGACATCGCTTCTGGTATAATAAACTCAACGTTTTCACTGTCCAATCTCTTTTTTTCACGTTCCGGTTATAACGTTGAGTGAGCATGGTTTGTTTTACGAAGCTAATCATTTTCATTTAAAAAAAAAAATTCAATTAATTCATTTTTCAAAATGTTCAAAATACATATTGGGAAAACACGATATAAATTTTTGTTTAAGATTTTCTCGTTATGAATTCTTGAGAAGGCCGTGTTAACTTCGCACCCTCATATTCTTTAAAATCTGTAAAATAAGAGGAAACGTTATGTTGTGGACTCAATTTCAATTCACTCTCATCGTTTAAGTGGTACAGTATGACCTGCGAAATAGTGAAATGCATTTTCAATACCAAGGTCAACAGTTTAATAGTCAGGTTCCGCTTTGAAAGTGTAAATCACATTTCCCTTTATTTGTTTTGGTAGTTCCATCTGCACTTTAATTTCTGGAAGTTGTAAGTTTGCGGTTGGCTCGCAGATTTCACGACTAACATCCTCCATGTACTTAGCCGAAAAAAATACTTCAAAAGAACACATGAATTGTCAACATCTTATTATTTCCCCCTCGATTGCGTTAAACAGCAAAGGTGTTTTCCAAGGAATCTTGATTAAGATTTCTTGTTAGGAGAAATTAAACACCGTCTTATATTACATCACTAAACAAGGCAATTAAGGCATTAATATTTTGTTGCCATCTATTTATAAAGGTGGTTCGGTATTGTAGAATGATGGAAGACTCAGATTGGCTTTAACTTGGCAATGCCCAGTGGTTGTAATTCTGACTACACATCAAGTGCTTATTTTTTACCTCCAAGTGGTAACCATCGGGTGGTGGTTTCATCCAACTGGATTTGACTTGGTAAACGATAAACGCGAGTGTTGATAACACGACGAAAAACAGAAACACTATAAACAGCTAGGTCAGAACGCCACGGAATGAATACCTTAAACGACCAATGCGGAGTTTTTTGACCAGGGGCATGTCGCTGTTATAAGTGCCAGACTTAGGCAAGAAGTCTTATATGTTTCCAAGACATTAGCGAACGCATTGTAACGATCCGCATCAAGGCCGAATTCGCCAACATTAGCCTTATATGCACTCACGCCCCAACGGAGGAAAAAGACGATATAGCTAAGGACTGCTTCTATGAGCTCCTTGACAAAATCTATGAGCGACTACTGAAGTACGATGTTAAAATCATACTGGGAGATTATAACGCAAAGGTAGGAAGAGAAGACATCTTTAGCAGTATTGTCGGAAAACATAGCCTACACGACAACACGTCTGGTAACGGACTTAGGCTAATTGACTTCGAACGAAATGCAACTATAGCCAGCATACGGTTTCCTCACCTCGATATCCATAAGGGGACATGGCGGTCTCCAGATCAACGACCGGTCAACCAAATTGATCACATAGCGATAGATAAGAGTCACGCATCCAGTATTTTGGACGACGGAACATTCCGAGGAGCTAACATCGACTCGGACCACTACCTTGTTGCAGCCGAGGTTAGAATGTGGATATCCACCACGCCACAACAATCCAGAAATACTGTGAAAAAATTTAATGTCGAAAGACTGCAATCGCTAGAGACCTCCAAGACCCTTGCGCAACGCGTATCCCTAAAACTAACGATTAACACCATACCACCAGCATCGAATGTCGAAGAACAATGCCAACGATGCCAACAAAAAATTAGAACAGCCGCAACTGATGTGCGAGGTTTCTCGCGCCCACCAGAAAGAAACCACTGGTTTGATGAGGAATGCCGACAGATGCTCCAGCCAAGAACGAGGCCTACAAGGCTAAGTTGCAGGTGAAGACGAGAGCTGCCGTTGAGCTCTAAAGGCAGAGAAGAAGGGTAGAACACCGGCTTTTCAGAAAGAAGAAAAAAGAGCAAGAAAAGCGAGTGATCGGGGATATAGAGGATATTTAGGCCAGTAATGTCCACAACCGATCCAATCTTCACACTTCGGCAGATCCTGGAAAAAACCCAAGAAGTCCTAATTGATACCCACCACCTATTCATCGATTTCAAAGCCGCATACGACAGCATTTATAGAGACGAACTATACAGAGCCATGTCAAGTTTTGGTATACCGCCCAAAGTCGTCCGTTGGATGGAGAACTCAATCAGGGTCGGAAACGACTTCACCGACACATTCGTTACCAAAAAAGGCAAGGCGATGCGCTGTCGTGTGACTTCTTCAATCTGATTCTTGAGAGGATTGTGCTAAACTCACGAGCCAACACCAGAGGCACAATTTTCCAAAAATCTGTACAACTACTGTCATATGCCGACGATATTGACATCATTTTTAGGGTCCAACAAAAATGGGCTTAGCAGTAAATGAGAGCAAGACGAAGTATAGCTGTCAACACGAAAGGACACACAACATCGACGAATTGGACAGAACGTCACCATTGACAGATATAACTTTGAGGTAATACGAGGCTTTATCTATCTCGGTTCCGCTATTAACTCTGACAACAACATCTCGTCAGAAATTAAACGAAGAATTACTCTTGCAAACCACTGTTTCTTCGAGCTAAGAAGGCAATTCAGTAGTAAAGCCCTCACTCGAACTACCAAGGAGATCTTATATAAGACCCTGATCATCCCAGTCCTGCTCTACGGCGCTGAAGCATGGACCGTCTCAAAAGCGGATGAAGAAATCCTTGGTCGATTTGAGAGGAAAATTCTTCGAAAAATCTTCGGTCCCGTTTGCGTTGCCGGGCTATGGAGGCAAAGATTCAACCAAGAACTATACGAGCGGTACAGCGACATGCCCCTGGTCAAAAAACTCCGCATTGGTCGTTTAAGATGGCTAGGACATATAGAACGAATGGACACCAATACTCCGGCTCGCAGAGTCTTCGAAATTAGAATTCTATAAAACCAAAAAGTGCAAAAATATGAAAAAGCCAAAATACTTAACAACAATGAAAGCTGGCAAGATTACATATTAATAAGAAACAAATAAAAGGTTAAAATATATAGCAAAAAGAACCTATACATAAATAATAAAATTGCACAAGCAAAGGGACAGAAAAAGATGTGGATGCAAATTAAAAAAATTAGTATAAAAACGGCAAAAAAGCAACATTAAAAACATAAATTTCAAAAATCAGGAAAATGATGATGAAACTAAAATAGCAAACAAATTCAATAAATATTTTATAGAAAGTGTAAAAGAAATTAGTAATTCAATTGAAAATACCATATATAGAAATTGCATAGATCAACATGATAGCATTTTCAAATTTCACCAAATATCGTTACAAGATATTAAAATAGTATGCAAATCTTTAAAAAACAAAGCTGATTTCGACAAAGGAAGTCCTGTAATGATACTAGATAACTGGAATAAGTTAGGTAGCACCATTCTTCCATTAAAATACATCGCTTTTAACGGGTGAGTTTCCTAGTTCATGGAAAGACTCAAATACGTATGTGAAGAGTTTAGACCAATTAATACATTAAGGACAGTTGAAAAATATTAGAAGCGAATAATAGAAGCGATAGTAGATAGTAGATAGATATCAATCTACCAACCGGAATTTAGAAAAAAGTATTCATGTGAGACTGCGGTAAACCATTTAATAAAAGAGTGGAAGAATTGTGCGGACAAAATTGCACTTTTCCTTGATTTTAAAAGAGCATTTGAAATGATTGATCAGGAAATACTACTAGAAAAAATGTATCAATATGGAATCAAAGATAAGGAACTTAAATGGTTCAGGTCCTTTATAACAAAAAGAACGCAGAGGACAAAAGTTAATAATTATACATCGGAATATATTAAAGTAGAACAAGAAGTTCCTCAAGGATCAATTTAAGGGGCGCTACTGTTTATAATTTATTAGACGATATGCCAAAACTTTGCAGAAGTGTATCAAAAGCATAAAATATCGCAGCACATCGATTATATTTGTAAAAAAATAGGGAAAAAGATTGAAAAAGAATGGACTATATAAAAGTGGTTAATGTATACAACACTATAATAAAACCACATTTTGAATATTGCTCTACAGTTCTGTTTTCATGTTGCAATCAAGGTCAAATCGAAAGATTGCAAAAACTTCAAAATAAAGTTATGAGAAGCATCCTGAAATGCAATCGCTTTACACCAATAAGGCAAATGTTGGATACTCTGAGATGGTTGGATGTCAAGCAGAGACTGGAACTGAATGCATTGCTTACCGTTTTCAAAAAAAAGTATGGCGAAGAACCAGTATATTTACAGCGGGAAGCCAGACTTGTGAGTGAAGCTCATACTTACAACCTAAGAAACGCAAATGATTTCCGACTGAGCTTGCAATTATCAACAGACGGTCATAAGACGTTACTCTACAAGGGTATAAGGCTTTTCAACATGTTACCAACATATATAAGAAATTAAGAGAATATTAGAATTTTTAAAACTAAATATATCAAATATGTATAATATTATATATATTTAAAAATTACTGTAAAAATGAACTGATTTAGAAAAATTGTAATTATAAATGTTATTATAAAGTATTGAAAATACTAATAAATTATACTACTGATACTGGATTCTCGAAATTTAGACGAATTGAAGATATCGAATAATTTATCAATGTTTTCCGGTATTTGAAAATATTTTACACCAACGTTTTCGTTATCCTTTTGCCCACACGTCAAACACTTTACATAATTTTTCCCCATTGTGTAGGTAATTTTTTTTAAACTATAATTGTTTGCACACGCCTACACCATTTTTTTTTTAATAGATATAATTGAGTGCGCTTTGACAACTCAACTTTAGCATGCGTTTAAAAGTACAGGTATAAAAAATGTAAACAATCTCCCCCCAATGCTGCCTACGTAATAAGTGTGACCATCATCTATACAATTTAGAGCCAAAATCTTAAAACTTTTCAATATGATATATAACGATGTTATAGTAATGCAAAAATGTGTAATTTCATATTTTGCAGTGAAACATTTATATTAAAGATCCAGAATTAAGTCTTTTTACTCAATAACTAATGACAAAAACCACAAATAATAAAAACTTGAAGAAGGCAAACTTTGTAACCTGGTCAAGTCAATTAAAATCCAAATGGCCGAGGGGAAATAATACTCCACCGACAATCACTTCAGACCGACTTTAGAAAAGCATTTATTTACATTTATATAACTTAACACCGACAGACTACTTGCACGCGCAAATGAAATGCTGACCAAACGTCTGGAGCAACGAGTCAAATTTCCAGTGAAATTCACACGATAAATTAGTATGCAAGCTTAGGTTATTTAAGTTGAACATGTAATAATTTAGTTTTAATCGACTCCTCAATGATTAAAGGTCAGAGCAATCTGCTCTAACAACGATTTTAAGTCCTTGTGCAGATTTTTATTAAATGGCGCCCAGCATGGGGCTGCATTCTGCAACACTGTAAGATTACTGTTAACATAAATCTCGACTGAACTCAGGCAATAACCAAGCCTAAATAAGTGAAAGTGTTTGTGAAAAAAAAATGGAAAACCAAACCACCAACATAACGCTCGACTGAACTCAGGCAATAACCAAGCCCAAAACCAGTGAAAGTGTTTGTGCATAAAAAGTAGCCAATTAAACCACCATCATAACAGTGAAATCAACAAAGTGTGGACAACCAAGCCACGAAAAAAACCGTGAAAGAAATAAAGAGTGAACAACCAAGCTCAGTGAAGTAACGAAAAGAGTGTATAACAAAACCACCACGATAACAGTGCAGTGATAGGGAAAACGAAGGCCCCCGAGTAGTTCTACCAACCAAAGAAACACAAAGGAGTCAGTAAACACTGACAGCCGCCCTAACCAGCCCAGAACCCACAAAACGAACAACGTTAAGAAGAGATGCTGCAAGAATTTATTTTAACATTATTTAAATCATTAGTAAATAACTTAATTAGTGAAAATAAGAGCAAACTACCCGATTTACCTTAATAATTGTTGAATATTACTTAAAGAATTGATTGCAAAATTAATTAGTTTTACTAAATTATTGCCCTGTACGTTGATTAAAACCTCCGTCTTATTTACACGAACGAGTGATATAATTGATTTTCTCATTTACAAAAAAATAAACACATATTTCGAATAATGTCAAACCCTAACAATCTAATACGACCAGCTCGTCTGGAAGTCCCTGTAGATAATGTTGCAGCTCCTCAACCCCCTGCTCCCATTCCTCAACCTGATGCAATTAATGACGACATGAATCAGATAATTTCACAATTAGTAACTCAAACCCTTCAAATACAGGGACGACAACTTTTTAATTCCATCATGAGCAATGCGTCCGACATTAATTGACCATTAATTGACCAGCCAATAAATCTGGCTAATGATAGGAATTTGTCCGGAATGGACAAACTACCCGATGTAGTGAAAAGCCTAAGAGAATTTTCTGGTCAATCACACGAATTTAATTCATAAAAAAAGAGCGTCGATAGGATACTCAAAATTTATGAACATCTAAAGGGAACCCTAAGTATTATGGGATCCTATCAGTCATCAGAAACAAAATTACGGGCTACGTAGACGTGGCCCTAGAATCGTACAATACCCCACTAACCTGGGATAAGATATCAAAATGTCTTACCCTCCACTACGCGGATAGGAGGGACTTAGGAACCCTCGAATACCAAATGACAACTTTGGTACAAGGCAGTAGTACGATTCCTGAGTTCTATCAGGCCGTCTACCACCACCTGTCGCTTATCTTAAATAAGTTGGGATCAACGGATATCAGTCAGGAGTCCATGAATAACATGACTCAGTGTTACCGGGACAAAGCTCTGGATACCTTCGTCAGAGGGTTGAGAGGCGACTTGCCTAGGTTACTCAGTATCCGTAAGCCTGCTGACTTATCCCAGGCTTTACACCTTTGCTTAAAATTGCAAAATATCGATTTCGGAACCCAACATGCAAACAACTCGCAAGCTAGCACCCGGAAAACATTACAACAAACACCGCCTCCAGCTCCTCCCAAAATAAACAATTTTTCACGTTCAGGACCAGCACCGATTGCCGCACCCAGAAGAGAATTTCATCCCGAGTTACTCCATAACCCACGAAATGCTAACCCACCACGGTTTTATAGGAATCAGCCGATCTACCAGTATCCACAGCAACGACCACCAGCAAATCAACGCCCGCTTCCTCCGAAGCCAATGGACGTTGACTATTCCGTACGATCCCAAAATGTGAACTATCAAAACAGACCCCGCAACCAAAAGTTAGTTCCACAGAAGTGCCAACACTCACAACAGGTCCATCAGCCACAAATTACAGAGAGTCTATCATACTGAAGGCCCCGAACCAGACGAGAAGACATCGGAAGAATACGAAAACGAGATAGAAGAAGAAGACCAAAACCATAAACAGACATTGACGAATTACATTGACTCTCAATATCACCTTGACTTTGACCAACCTGAAGAACTCGACGACATTTATTTTTTAGATTAGCATCATCTTCACGTCCCTTTTTCGAACATATTTCTAGAAGTGGAAGGACCCTAAAATTTCTCATCGACACCGGCTCAAACAAAAATTACGTCTAACCATGTCATATCAAGAAACCTTTACTGAATGATAAACCCTTTTACGCTCATTCCGTTGGAGGAAGCATCAAAATAACACATCATGCACTAATTCAACTTATCGGTCCTAAAACAGACGAAATAAACTTTTTTATCATTGGACTTATTCCTTTTCCCGAAAACCTCAAAGAGCTTTGATCCTTTCTCGGAATGTCTAAATATTATCGCCGCTTTATAAGAGATTACTCAAAGCTGGCGAAACCCCTGACATCCCTTCTAAGAGGGGAAGACGGACACGTGTCCAAAAATATGTCAAGAAAAAACTAATTCAGTCAGATTAAAAAGCAATCAAAGCATTCAATAAATTAAGAAACTCTCTTGTTTCTGAAGAAGTAATTCTTCAAAACCGACTTTGACGAAAGCTTTCAGCTAACAACCGACGCTTCTGACTACGCCATTGGTGCAGTTCTATCACAAGAGGATAAGCCAATCACATTTCTTTCCCGAACCTTAAGTAAAACGGAAGAAGGTTACGCCACAAACGAAAACAAAATGCTGGCGATCATTTCGTCCCTCAATTCTTTAAGAAACTTCCTTTACGGACCCCGCAAAGTTAACATTTTTACAGACCACCAACCCCTTACCTATGCCTTGAGCAATAAAAATACAAACTCCAAACGGTGGGAAGCCATATTGGGGGAGTATAATTACGAATTAAAATACAAACCAGGAAAGGAAAATGTGGTTGCTATTCCCTTTCAAGGCCTCCCCAAATAACAGAAATTCACTCAATGACCCCAACCGAACATAGTGCAGAAAGCTCAGCGCAAAACCTCATACCATCCGTAGAGACCCCAATAAACGTTTTCCGAAATCAAATTTTACTCAAAATAGGAGACGAAAATAGTTACCAAATTCAGAACATTATACAAGACATACTTTCGACAATTATAAAAGACGTACTTTGACACGACAGGACTACTTAGAAAACGACATCATTGATAACTTCAAAAGATATCTCAATCCAAATAATATAAACGGACTCCTCACAGACGAAATGACGATGGGACGAGTACAGGAAATTTATCCTCTACATTTTAAAGACTACTGTATTCGTTTGACCCAGAAAATGGTTGAAGACGTACCAAACCAAGTAGAGCAAGAAGAAAAAAATTATAAAAGTACATCGTAGAGCCCATCGCAACGCCGAAGAAAACTGAGTTCAGTTGCTAGAAAACTTCTATTTCCCTAAAATGTCTTCAAAAATCAAAAACCTAGTAAACCGTTGCATATCCTGTAAAGAAAATAAATACGACAGACACCCAAATAAGGCGCATTTGAGCCGTACACCCCTAATTATCCGGGACACACCATTCATATCAATCTTTTCCACCGAAAAACAACTTGTCTTAACAACCGTCGATAAATTCACAAGATTCGCTCAAACCAGAACTATCTCATCACGATCAATCGAAAATATCAAACGACCATTAAGAGATATTATATTTTTCTTCTGCGTCCCCGAAGCTGTCGTAATAGACAATGAAAAGGCTCTAAATTCAGCATCAATTACCTCGGTGCTGGAAGACGACCTTCAAGTAATCAAATAGGACAAGCTAATTATGTTAAAAAATAATAAACGGCTAGGTTCGAAACTAACCGGCAGATACCGGCAAGAAATAGTTAAGATAAATAAGAACTCTACTGTCATAACCGAATCCGGCAAAGAAGTTCATAAAAGCAACCATGCAAATATTGGACTTTTCAAACGCACAAATAGTAACCTTTCACAGTGGACAGACGAAGATACAAGAAGGAAACCTTAAACTAATACATGTTATCGACTTGGACCAATATCTGCAATAACCCCTATCCTTAAACTTGAATCAACCCAAAACCATACCATGTTCTCTTTGCTATCACACGAGTTGCAAGAAATAAAAAATCTTTTGCATAACTTGAAAGCGCGATTAACAAAACTTTCTTTAGATTTTATTGGTAGCGCATGGAAATGGATTGCCGGGAATTCAGACCATGACGGCTTTGTCACCATCAAAAAAAAGTCACAGACGTATTAAAGAATAAATAAATTATACAATGAGAGGATTAATAATATTACTAAAGTTCAAAATGAAATACAGAAATTGTTAAAAGAAGACAATAAATTAAGCTTCGAGGTAATAGCATATGTGCAATACAAAATTTAACTTGTAACGGAGGAAATAGAAAATATTAACTATGCCATTCATTGGGCTGGATTAGGCATGATCAATTCATTTATCTTGTCCAAAAAAGATATAGAACTTGCTACAAATAGTAAACAGCAGCTACCATATAATACAATAGAAGAAAATTTTGATTTCTCAGAAATAAGAGTTATAAGCAAAAGTTCAATAATGCTCTATATTATAAATATTCCACTAGCTACAAATGAAACCTATGAAAGCCTTGTAATAAAACCAATAATGAAAAATAATATTGTAACAGAAATTTTGTATGAAGTAATTCTTAGGAATGACGAAAAAATGTTTGGAACTGTAAAAAAATGTATAAATTATAGCTCATTATCCATTTATAATTTAAAAGACATTGTCAATATTAGAAACGATGCATGTATCCCTAGCTTTCTCAACAGTCTCCCAGCTGTTTGCAACACCGTCAATAGTCAGCATATCCCAACCGTAGACGAGATCTCAACAGGCAATGTATTGCTTAACCAATTTACCGGGACAATACAAATAGAAAACACTACCCACAGCCTCAATGGAACATTCCTCATAAAATTCCACAATACAACTATTAATATCGATGGACAGCCATTTATTTCCAAAGAAATATCAATGGTTAAAGCGTTACCAGCAATACTGCAAACCAATCCAAAAGAAAAAAAATACAAAGAAGTCCTATCTCTAGAAATGATGAAAGATCCCCACATCAACAACACCAATGAAGTTCGGCTATTACAAACAGAGAAAAACATTCATCAGATAACCACCTACTCACTGATCGCCTGTCTTGGAACACTTGCCATAATAGCCACGATCCTGAAGCTTTTACCTAAACAAAACAATACTAAAGTCACCATCCAAATCCTGAAGGAAAAGTTACAGGAAGAATATCACAATCCAGGCACAATCGCAACACCCAATGCCCTTCAAGATCTTGAGATGCCACACCAGAGATTCAACAACATACCGTATTTTTAACGATTGAGGACAATCGAACTTAAGTGGGGAAGACTTAACACCGACAAACTACTTGCACGCGCAAAGGAAATGCTGACCAAACGCCTGGAGCAACGAGTCAAATTTACAGTGAAATTCACACGATAAATTAAAATGCAAGCTTAGGTTATTTAAGTTGAACATGTTATAATTTAGTTTTAATCGACTCGTCAATGAATAAAGGTCAGAGCAATCTGCTCTAAAAAAGATTTTTTTTTATGTTCTTGTGCAGATTTTTATTAACTTATATTTTACGCGGAATAGCCGGATGCGACAGCGGTCGTAAAATGTGGCGTGTTCTCTTTTTATTATAAGTGATTGCGCATAAGGATTAAAATTAATCCTGTTTACCTGATTTCACTTATGCGACGTATTTGTTGTTGTATATGTATGGAGAGTGTCCCTACTCACTGTAAGTATATAAACTTGCCACTCACGACTAAAACTACACATAAGTTTGAGTGGGTGGGGGAAAAGCTTGCCGAATCAAGACGTGTGAGTAGGCTGGGTAGATGCCAGTTTCCCCTGAAGACACGAAAGTCTGATGGTTTGTAAGGCGACCGGCGGCTGCTCATTAATTAGTGTGTGTGTGGGGGGGGGGATTCAAAGCTGGCCGGTGTGTGCGAAACTAATGCCTTTCCCCTGATCCTGTGTTTAAAGTAAAGGCTTTTGTGGCTAGTTTTCGCGGTTCCGTCGCTGAAAGCTAAATATAAGTGGCTGTTTGGTTTCGGTCTTATCATTTCAATGTGTGTTTGTTCGACAACAAAACTTGTTTAACTTCTCGCAGTTTTATTTCGCTACTTTTGAAATTTATGTGTTTTAAACACAACATTTTTTCTCTCGCTCTACAGACTTCTGCAATAGAACTTGATGCTGTTTGTTGTGCCTTTCCAATGTAATAAGCATGTCCTATTTGGAACCGATAGCCTTCTTGTGCTAAAAACTTAAAAGACAGCTACTTCTAAAATTGCCTGAACTATAGTTGATCTCAAAGGATCAGCAAGTTCATTTTGTATACAATTTGAAACATACAAAAAAGCATCTTTAGACAAGCGAAAGTTCTAAAAAATCTAAAATATAAAATAATAATTAACAATGATATGAATCCTTACTACCAATAGAGTTTGACCTATTATCTATTATTTAAATTGTATTTGATTTGTCTCGCATAAATTTTTGCTCTATCCGTTCTGTTCTATTTTTCCATTCGTCAATCCATATTGCAACAGAATCCATTTTCTTATCTTATGTAAAATTATATTTTAAAAATCAAAAAAAAAATATTTTTCAACTTGCACCTACTTATATTCGTATTTGATTTTGTTTATTTTACAATTCTCAAAAGAAATAAATCGAGACTCGACGGAAGAAAATCGGTAAGTGGAAAAGGCATCTAGTAGTATTTTTTACATTTCGAAAGTGTTACAGAGGGACAATTCAAAAGCGAAGCTTTCGGAACGCATTACATGGTTGGGCCCGGAACTCCTTTTCTTTAATAATAAGATGAAAATACCAATATTTGACCTAGCAGTTATCGACGGGAATACCCTCAAACTTACCGACAGCGCAAAATATCTGGGTGTCGTTTGATAGAAAACTCAACTGGAACCTAAATGAACGCATAAAAAAGGCCACACTAGCTTTCTATACGTGTAATCTAATATTCGAAAAAAAACTGGGGTCCGAACTCCAAGATTATCCATTGGATGTAAACAGCCATTGTAAGACCAATCCACAATCAAAGCCACTCATCTGAAAAATATGACAAAGCTTCAAAGAAAAGCATGTGTGGGTTCTACAAGTGCAATGAGAACCACACCAACTGCAGAACTGGAAACTATTCGTAACCTGCTACCGCAAGTCCTTCACATGCAATAATCTGCAGCCAAAAGTGCTTTAAGCTGACTTATTAGCTCAACTGCTGGAAAAATAACTTAGAAGGACATGCTCAAATTCTGAACAGATACCTGGGATGTAAGCTGTATCTTCTGACCTTCATATTACCCCAAGACCATTCTCTTGCATCTTTCCAAGTAAAGAGTAGTGGAAAATGATTGAGTTGTGCATCGAAACCATATCCATCTACACTGATGGTTCAAAAATGGAAGTGGCGCTGGAGTGTTTCTAGAAACACTAAGACTAAACAGCACGTTACCACCAGATGATATCACCATCTTAATAGCCAATCAGGCTGCAATAAAAGCAATCTCTGATGTCGAAATAAAGTCTAAACTTGTGAGGCGTTTTCATGAAGAGCTAAAGGTTCTTGACGTTCAACATAATATTAAGCTCTTCTAGATCCTCGGACACATGCATACATGGCAATGAAATTTCTGATGAACTGGCGAAAAGGGATTTTCCATGACCTCCCGGATCTATATATTTCGATACCAAAAAAGGATTTATGCAAGGCGATGCGCTGTCATGTGACTTCTTCAATCTTATTCTTGAGAGGATTGTGCAAAACTCACGAGCCAACACCAGAGGCACAATTTTCCAAAAATCTGTACAACTACTAGCATACGCCGACGATATTGACATCATTGGTAGGACCCAACGTGATGTCATAGCCACGTTTGCTAGTATAGAGAAGGAAGCGGCAAAAATGGGCTTAGCAGTAAATGAGGGCAAGACGAAGTATATGCTGTCAACACGAAAGGACACACAATATCGACGAATTGGACAAAACGTCACCATTGACAGATATAACTTTGAGGTAGTACAGGACTTTTCTATCTCGGTTCCGCTATTAATTCTGACAACAAGATCTCGTCAGAAACTAAACGAAGAATTACTCTTGCCAACCGCTGTTTCTTCGGGCTAAGAAGGCAATTCAGTAGTAAAGCCCTCACTCGAACTACCAAGGAGATCTTATACAAGACCCGGATCATCCCAGTCCTGCTCTACGACGCTGAAGCATGGACCGTCTCAAAAGCGGATGAAGAAATCCCTGGTCGATTTGAGAGGAAAATTCTTCGAAAAATCTTCGGTCCCGTTTGCTTTGACGGGGCTATGGAGACGAAGATTCAACCAAGAACTATACGAGCTGTACAGCGACATGCCCCTGGTCAAAAAACTCCGTATTGGGCGTTTAAGATGGCTAGGACATGTAGAACGAAGGGACACCAATATACGCCCTCAACCAACTTGGAGTGCGCAACTGGAGGAAGCTAAGGACCGGGCTATTTGGAGAGGCATGTTGGTTGAGGCCCAGTTTTATTCCGGACTGTAGCGCCACTTAAGTAAGTAAGTAAGTCCCGGATCTATATTGGTGCAGGTGGTTCGTTGTTTTGCGGTAAAGAATTATTTTTTCAGAAGCTTGATCTGATTCTCCAAATTATTTTTAGCGTTGGTTGCATCGGTATTGTTAACATATTCGCCTTTGCTGTGTTTCGTAACTTCATTAGTAGAAGAACTAGGGAACATTTTCTCAACACCTATGTACTAGCGTGCGCTGTCGGTACAAATGCGACTGGTGTTGATATTAACGTGAACTTATTTTCTTTGCAAAACAACCTCAACACCTCGATTGTCATCTGTTTGGTTACACGGCTTCTGTTGTAAATATTTCATTTATGTTAGAATGGTAATATCAACGTGAGACGATATTATTTCGGTTATTTGACGACAATAGTTAAAGCAATCTATTTTAGTACATTCACTAAGTTTATTTTTACTGTTGCCATTGCGCCATGCGATTAATTGCTAATTTTAAAATAATGGTATACAATAATATTTTTTAAAAAAACCTTTAGTTGTAGCTTAAGGTTTAGTTAGTTTACCTAAAAAACTGTGTTCACAGAAATTTTGATTACAAAAGATATAATTATCGCAAGCACCTCGCAAACCTCTAGCCGACATTGACTCCCATGGAAAAATGTGCCGATAGATGGGTTAATTTTATTTATAAAATTCTTGCCACTTTTTTTTATAGCATTTAATCGAGCATCCAAAGTTTCCACTTTCGTCGGTAAGGCGGAACATAATGGGAGAGTTGACGTTTTAGTCGGAAAAAATATCGATTTCATCTAAATGAATGAATTCGAAAAGCGATGCTGTTTACATTGGGCTACACAAAATCCCCAAATGAACAGAATATAGAAAAATTATATATTTTCGGATGTTTTAGAGGATGGTTACAAAAAGGAACACTCGATTCGCACTAAGGTTTAACATAGAATGACCTTTGTGAATTCCAATAACTACACGCTTTACCACATTTGCCTGACAAAAAAAAAAAAAACAACGTTAGGTACAAAAGTTCGGTTATATTTGCGTGAATTACATTTTACAACAAAATTACTTAGAGCAACGAACAAAATATATATAATTTTAAAGTTTTGAAAATTAACATTTTTTCCCCTTTTTTTATAAATGTTGCGTTTAAAAACAAAAACTCTGATTGGCTTTAACTTGGTAATGCCCAGTGGTTGTAACTCTAACTACACATCGAGTGCTTATAATTAACCTCAAAAACGATGTTCGCAAGCTCTACCAAAGTGTCAAACGTCAAAGCCAAGGATACAAGGCTCGAACAGAATCCTGTCGAGATGAACAAGGAAATATCATAGTTGTGACACAGTCGATGCTGAGGATATGAAAGAACCACTTCTGCAGATCGTCAAACGGCAACGATGAACAACATTCCGCTATCAGGCAGAACGAACTATACAATATTGGCAATAACAGCGAAAACTGCCAACAACCCGACCTAAATAAAGTGAGGATAGCCATATCTAAACTCAAGCTTAATAAGGCTGCCGCAAATGACGGCCTTCCCACTGAGCTTTATAAAGCCGGCGGAGATGACTTGGTAAGTAACATCCACCAACTCAAAACAAAATCTGGTCGAAAGAAAGTATGCCTGAAGAGTGGAGCCTTAGCATCGTTTGCCCGATCCACAAAAAAGCGCAAACTACAAAGGCATAAGTCTCCTCAACATCGCCTACAAGATCATATCTGACGTAATATATAAACACCTGAAACCGTGTATCAACAACCTGATCGGCACTTATCAGTGTGGTTTTAGGCCATAAAAGTTCACACCCGATCAAATTTTTCTACTTCAGGAGATCCTGGAAAAAACCCAAGAAGTTAAAATCAATACTCACCACCTATTCGTCTATTTCAAAGCCACATACGACAGAATTGATAGAGACGAACTATAAAGAGCCATGTCTAGTTTTGGTATACCGAGCAAACTCCGTTTGTGTAGGATGACGATGGAGAATTCTCGCTGCTCCATTCGGGTCGGAAACGACCTCATCGACACATTCGATACCAAATGCGCTGTCATGAGCATTCAATTTGATCCTTGAGAGGATTGTGCAAAACTGCTGAGCCAACACCAGAGGCACAATTTTCCAAAAATCGGTGTAAATACTACCATACACCGACGATATTGACAGCATTGGTAGGAATCAACGTGATGTCATAGACACGTTTTCTAGTATAGAGAAAGAAGCGACAAAAATGGGTTTAACAGTAAATGGGGGCAAGACTAAGTATATGCTGTATATGCACACAACATCGACGAATTGGACAGAACGTCACCATTGACAGATAAAACTATGAGGTAGTAGGAGACTTTGTCTGTCTCGGCACCGCTATTAACTCTGACTATAGCATCTCATCAGAAATTAAACGAAGAATTACTCTTGCCAATTGGGTTAAGAAGGCAATTCAGTAGTAAAACCCTCACTCGAACTACTAAGGAGATCCTATATAAGACCATGATTATCCCAGTTAAAAGCGGATGAAAAATGCTTGGTCGATCAAGAGAAAAATACTTCGAAAAATGGTAGATCAAAAATCTCCGCATTGGACGTTTAAGATGACTAGGGCATGTAGAACGAATGGACACCAATACTCCGGCTCGCAATCTTCACTTCTTAGCCAGACGTCGGACGCATTAGAGGAAGACCTCGCCTTAAGAAGAAACCGACCTCAACCAACTTGGAGTGCGCAACTGGAGACAGTTAGCTTATTACCGTGCTAATTGGAGATGCATGTTGGATGAGGTCCAGTAAGTAAGTAAGCATACGGCTTTGTGATGTTTAACAGCAAAGTTTCTGAAAATCCGCGTGAAGAAAATTGAGAAAAAATAAAGAGACTTAATTCTTGTTATTACTTTTTATTAGAATTTTATTAATATCTAATAAATTACAATACTAGTTGTCGTTTAAATAGTGCAACCTGCTAGAGCTTTCGGCTAGCACTTAATTTTTCTTCGTTAATTTTTACAAATTCGTCAGTACGTGTACTGCTTTGTGAAGTTTTACATTAAAGTTTATTCAAATTTACTGTTGCACATGAGTAACAGATCGGACCAAATGAAAAGAGCAAAATAATTCTTTCTACCATATATATGTGGGAATGTTTATGTTTTGTAGATTTATTGTAATATGTGAGTTGTTAAAAATAATCTTTGTCGGATTTATAAGCAAAATATCTTCCATATCGTATTTTGATAACTAAGCAACAATTTTGTATACTTCCATTTTAATCTTGCAGATTGAATATTGCAAGATCAACAAAAAGTTCAATTGAATATTGCAAGATTAGCACAAATCAATCCTAAGTTGAATGTATATACCCATGGGGTATTCAAATTAAATCAGTAGTATGGTCCTCAGCCCAGCCGTTTGGATTTTTAAGAGTTCTAGTCCAAATCTGATTAACCGAACGTTCATTACGGAATTCGAAGGAATCCGTGTCTATGTGAATAATTATGATTTGACGTTGTTGACCAAAACTAAAAATTCCGTTTAGGGATAGTTGTGCTAAAACTAATAATGCGGAATTGTTGCAGGTACCGGTCATAACATGGCTAAAAGTAAAAAAAAAGCCTAATTATGACAAAAAAAAATGGATACGAAGTTTGAAGAAAATCGGCAAGGTGGTTTACGCTGGAGAGACCAGAGCGGACAGTCCGGCCGACGAACCGACGGACGGAATTGCAAAAACCACTTTTTTGGTGGAGTCAATTAAAATCTCGAGGTCAAAAATGTTCACGAGAACAATATCATTCTCTTTGTAAGAGCACTTTAAAAACTGTGAAAAGGTGAAAATATTATAATTAAATTAATATTCGCATAATGAAATAATGTTTTTTTTAAACGAAAAGTGCAAACAAAATATTTGTTTGCAAGCGGCGCCACATGCATCAACAAACCACTCTCGAATTATTTTAATCATGTCAACCTGCAATTTCTGTTGTTTTCTAGATAAAAGTCGACATTTTTACCGACAACTTTTGAATCGACATTTAAATGGTCCTAATTTTAAACTGTCAATATTTATTTGTCGATCAAACCTAGCTCGACATTTTACCAGTAAATGAAATTTATATTTGTCCATTCGACATTTTTTGTCGCGCCATTTAATGCGAAGTCTTCCTCTACTGCGTCCGACGTCTGGCTGTGAGTCGAAACCTCTGCTGGAGTATTGGTGTCCATTCGTTGTAAATACATATCCTAGAGCCATCTTAAACCTCCAATGCGGTGTTTTTTTTTTTTTGTTTTTCAAAAAGTGCATGTACAGCTCGTATAGTTCTTGGTTGAATCGTCTCCATAGCCCGTCAACACAAACGGGACCGAAGATTTTTCGAAGAATTTTATCGACCAAGGATTTCTTTATCCGCTTTTGATACGGCCCATGCTTTAGCGCCTTAGAGCAGGAATGTAATGTTCAGGGTCTTAAAAAGTATATCTTTAGTAGTTCGAGTTGGGGCTTGACTACTTAATTACCTTCTTAGCCCGAAGAAACAGCGGTTAGCAAAAGTAATTCTTCGTTTAATTTCTGACGAGGTGTTGTCAAGTCCCACAAATGATGTCAGATATCGTCGACGTATGCTAGTAGTTGCACCGGTTTTTGGAAAACTGTGAATCTGGTGCTTGCTCGGTAGTTTGCACATTCATCTGAAGAATCAAATTAAAGAAGTCAAATGACAGCTCATCGCCTTGCCTAAATTCTTTTTTGGTAACGATTTTAGGCCGTTTCCGATCCTGATGGAGCAACGAGAATTCTACATCGTCATCCCACACAAACAGACGAGTTTGGGCGGTATACCACAACTAGACTTTGCTGTTCGCCTCTGTAAACGGTGTCGTATGCGGCTCTCCAATGAATTCGTGGTTGATATCAATTTGGACTTCTAATGTTTTTTCCAGGATCTGCCCGAGTGTAAAAATTTGATCGGTTGTGGACTTTCCTTCGGTCTGTAACATAAAACGAAACGAGCGGCAAGTAAACGATAGTCACTACAAAGTTCGATTGTGTAAAGCGAGAAATATTTATGACAGCTCAACGAAAACGAAAGCTATACGACTGCCAAATTCCAGTCGAGTATCGTATCGATATGCGTTTTATAAAATATGGCCCCTGATTTAAAACCACACTGATAAAGGACGATAGGGTTTTTGGTAAACAGTTTCAGACGTTCACATATTACGGGAAAAGGATTTTGTAGGCGATATTGAGGAGACCCATGCCTCTTTAGTTGGGGCAGTTCCGAGGGTCTCCTTTTTTGATGATCGGGCAAACGATGCTGAGGTTCCATTCTTCGGGCATACTTTCATACGTCCAGATTTTGCTTATGAGTCGGTGGATGTTAAGGCTCAGCGGGAAAGACATCATTTCCAGAGGCCTTATTAAGTTTGAGTTTAGATATTGTTATCCTCGCTTCACTCAGGCCGGATGGTTTTTCGTTTAAGCTGTCGTTGCCAATATTGAATATTATTCATCTTCGCCATTTAACAGTCTGCAGAAATTGTTCTTCCATATCCTCAGCATCGATTGTGTCTCAACTACGATATTTTCTTGTTCTGCTCGACATGATTCTGTTCCAGCACTGTATCCTTGGATTTTACGTTTTATACTTTGGTTAAACTTGCGAACATCATTCCTCGAGTGGCACTTCTCTACATCCTCGATCGCGCGCTTTTCTGGCTCTTTTTCTTCTTTCTGAAAAGCCGGTGTTCTTCCCTTCTTCTAGAATTCAATGGCAGCTCTCATCTTCACCTGCAGCTTTGCCTTGTAGGCCTTTGCGTTAAAATTTCCCAGCACAATTTTAACGTCGTACTTCGATAGTCGCTCTTATCTAGGAGCTCGAATCAATTTTTAGTAATATCATCTTTTTCCTCATTCGGGGCGCGAGCGCATATTAAGCGAATTTAGCCTTGATGCTAATTGTTCTGCTCACTATTTTGAATCCTCTTTTTGCCCGACCCATCCCGTTGTATTCCCTTTTTAGCAGTAATGTCTGCTTGGTAAAGTTTAGGGTTTCCGTTAGTTGCTCCGATGAACCTCTAATTTTTAATTTTCTCATATTCCAGATACGAACGTCGTTGTCTTTTTTGTTTTTTAAGCAGGGTCGTTAACAATAAAATCAGTTCTTTCCGGGGCTATTGGTTGCTTCATAACATATATTTTTTCCATGGGCACAACCCCAAATCTGGAGTAATAGTTCCAGTTTACTTTATTAGATACCAGTAGGACAAGCGCCAAACGTATCCACTACAAGATTGAGCGCTGCCGTTGGCCTTCCGGTTCATCCGTTCCTGTTTTTTTTTTCTTGGAGTCTGTCTGAATTACACTTGAACACTTGAAATTCCCAGACAACCTGTTGTCCGAATATGTCAAGGCAGCTCATCTGGGTTCCGATATTCTCATTCGGCTCAAGCTACGGCCGAAAAAGTGACATTCGATCAGAAACAATAGACAATAATTTTTTTAAAAAGTTTAGCCTGAAAAAAAAACTTTGTGTTGCCTAAATATTTTATTCAGATCTTTTTTCTAAAATAGAGGATTTTAAAATTGTTTACACTTGTTCTCCTTGGATCAATAGTTAGTGTACCAAGTTTCGTCAGTCTAGCTCAAAACTTAAAAGCTAAATATGTATGGCGTACGGGTCTAGGAGAAATTTATACACCAAGTACAAATACTTGCAATTGACAAGCGTTATAGATTTGTATTCCCATAGATAATATAAAAACATAATACAAATGAGAAGGCTACAATACTTAAACAAAAATCACCAAAAATTGAATTTTTTTTTAAAATGCTTTACAGAAGAAAAAACAATAACGACATAACAATAATAAGCGTGGCTAAAAACTTAGAGTGTATGAAATATAGAAAAACTTATATTAAAAATAAAAACTGGCGCGTGGCAGAGGGCAGATTTTAAATTTATTTAAACTTGTACTCCAGTTAGAAACAAATAGCTTATGTTTCAAATTAAATTATTGATGCTCAACTTTTAGCGCCTATTTTCTAGGCAGACACACAGCCAAGTCTAGATCGCCTCAGCTACCGATTCTGGGTCTATCCATATAATTTATATTATCTATATTAAAAGCAACTAACGTCTATTTGTTATATCAAGAATGAAATAAACTAAAACTGAGTTTCTGAAAAAGGATGGTTACGGAAATGTTGTTATTGTGTTTGTTTCGCTTTATTTTGTATGAATCATATTTTTTATCTTCTACCAAGATATCTGTAATCAGAAGACATAGTAAAACATAATGTCATGTACTGATAATGATAAACAACATTTTTAATCTTTCTGAAATATGTTCGCTTATTTAGTATTACCAGAAAATGTAAAGGGCACACGTCGTAATATCAATAAGTATATACCGCTATGAAATAGGGTGTACAGATTGGCTGCATATAAAAACGCGACTGTAAAACCCTAATAACATCTTTATGATGCAAGAACATTTGATATGTAACTGTGATTATAGTATTTGTAGTACCTTTTGTTTTCAATATAATGCTCTCCATGCTGAACAATGTAAATACATATATGGATTCTGTTATTACCTATTGATGCTTACCGTTGCTTTACCATATGGAATCAAAATAATTTCTACCATTGAGGGAAATGCTTTATAAGTCGGTAACAACTGTTTTGTTATAAAATGTTTGGAGTCCGGACAGAGGGCTTCATAGAAAACAGAAACTAAAATTGGAGTCCCAGGAGTACGAGTTAATGTTTCAATCTGGAAGGATAATTGTGTACATACCAAACTATCAAATATTCGAATTTCAGATAAGATAATTCAATTACTTACTGATGATAACATGCTTCTGTTCCCCAATGTATAATGAAATAACAACCAAATGATGACAACAATACAGCATAGTAGAGCAATCCTTTTTTTAGTAGTAGCCAGCATCTTAATTCTAAATTACTGTGAAGCATTAAGAATAGGAATATGTAATTTTATAACAAGAATACCTCAATTCAGTTTTATGTACTTCATACGACGATAGTAAACAAATTTGCACTACATAATAATGAAGATACCTGTCACATTCTTGTGTAATAATTGTCAGAAAACAGCAGAAAGGGTAGCAATCTCAAAACAATGATAAAAATAATCGCTTTTTTCAGTAGCCTAGCGGAATTTTATTAACTTCGATCAAGAGAAATATCCATTTGTAAAGAATGCCCAGAATGCGAATCTGTATCTTGTATCTTGAATCGCTGTCAAAAGAAGAATACATCTCTTGCATAAGCCCTCCATCCAACTTAAAGCTACAGATACACTATTGAGTCAAAAGAGGAAGAAAATTCCAAAAGTTGAGAGAAAAAATATTTTGCCTTACTTCTTTAATGGTGTTAGTTTTGTGAGTGCACGTGTAAATTTTAAGTGTTGATGGGTTCTAACTGCACGCATGAAATAAAAGTCATGAAATCATGCGGTTAACGACAAACGATTAACGAAGACAAAAATATTAATTTTTTGAAAAATAAAACATCGCTTGAAGATTATATAACATCAAAACAAAAAAAAACTGATTACAACTATTGGTTGGAATTTGAAATAATATTAAACCAAACCCACAGTCGAAAAAGAGTACGGCAAATAAAAATTTGACGATAGGCATAATGTAACCGCAAAGTGCACAAGTGTTAAGGAGAAAGCAATACCCAAGTGTCAAAATCACGTTCACGAAGTTGTCGACCTAACTTGCAAGAAAAATTATCTCAAACAAAGAGGGCTTAGATTTGAAAGTGTAAAATTTAACTTTCTGGTATTTATATGTGTAAGTGCATCTGTACACGAGAGCAGAGCTCACGTGTTACAGATGCACTAAGGCATAAAAATACCATGAACGTTGAATTTAATACTTGCAAATATAAATCCTAAGTCTGCTTTTACACGTTGACTGTTGAGTCATGACTCACATGAGTGCAAAAGAGAAAGAAAGTTCGAAAAGTTGAGAGGGAAAATATTTTGCCCTGTGAGTCGTGGGTACATTTTTCTGTGACTCTTTTTGACGTTTTCTTTTCTCTTCTTTTTTATGTGTCGTTACGTTGCTTCATATAATTTCTTTGCATGGAGATTCGGTTTCGCTACGTCTACTTTTGCACATAGACTCTTGAGAAAATAGTCGCAGTGTGTGAAGCAGAATAAAAAAGGAATGTCAAATTTGAGTCAAGACAAAAAGTCGCAGGTGTAAAAGCGCGGGACTCACAAAAGAAGGTAACAAAAGAGAACTTCGAAAAAGTCATGACTCAAGAGTCAACGTGTAAAAGCAGACTAAGTGAGTACATTTTCATTTACTTTTTTCAACAAACAAAACTTCGAAAAAAGTCTTGACTCAAGGGTCTAAGTGTAATAGCACACTAAGTCTGCTTTTACACGTTGACTCTTGAGTCACGACTCAATTGAGTGTAAAAGAGAAAGAAAGTTCGAAAAGTTGAGAGGGAAAATATTTTGCCCGTAAGCCTTGGGTAAATTTTTCAGTGACTCTTTTTGACGTTTTCTTTTC
The DNA here is from genome assembly GCA_949824845.1 of Rhingia rostrata. Classification (NCBI taxonomy): domain Eukaryota; kingdom Metazoa; phylum Arthropoda; class Insecta; order Diptera; family Syrphidae; genus Rhingia; species Rhingia rostrata. Next base: position 73,443,742 of record OX463757.1, on the reverse strand, counting down.
TCTTCCTTCTTTTTATCGTTATGTTGCTTCATATAATTTCGATGCTTGAAGAGTTGGTTTCGATACGTCTGCTTTTTCACATAGACTCTTGAGACAAATGTTGCAGTCTGTCAAGCAGAATAAAAGAGTAATGTCGAAACGTCGCAGTGTAAAAGCACACACTAAAGAAAATTAACAAAGGGAACTTCGAAAAAAGTCGTGACTCAAGAATCAACGCGTAAGAGCAAACTAAGCGCTTAGTGCACTTGCGTATGTTATTTTTCCTTTTTAGTTCTTATGCGAGAAGTCAAGTGCATGGCACTTGCTTGAGAAAATAAGGAATGAAACGTAAAACTTATCACATATAATAAACAGCGTAGTATGTATAACTTTAAGAACAGATTATGTGTAATTTTCTGATTTTTTTTTAAATCAGAATATATTGAAGATTTTGATTGTGAATTATTCTTATTCTAAAATACATTTTGCAACGAAAAAACGTATTTATGATTTCAGTATCAGGGGAATAGTCACCCCCGTATTAATAAGCGCTGAGTAGCTGATCAGTGACCAGGAATGAGAGATTTAAGATTATCAATTTAGGTGCTAATATTTGCTCTTTCTGCGCATATTGGTAACAGGTTACATATTGTTTGACAGCTCGTTGTAATTGTTGATAATTTACATACGAAATGTTTGAAATTCCATTAAAATTTGTTTTTCGTTAAGAAAAATATAATTTTACAGGTGTGTCAGCATGAAAAATGTGTTTTAATACATTCTTTATTGAGTTAGTAAAATAATCTACCAATTTTCTGTCTGTGAAAATGGTGAGCATTCATATAGATCAACACAATTGGATTACCTTTGTTAAATGTGTAATTTATAATTTATTGGACAACTTAACTCTATCTTCATTCCCAGCCAAAATCCATTTAACTTTTATATAAAAAAGAAATAAAAAGGTCGGTTGTTATACCTAAAAGTATGCACCATCTTGACCCATGGAGTATGTATCCACTACTTCCAAAATCTTTCCTATCACTCTCTTTCTTCCATTTCTCTAACGCTCGTACTGTGGTTACATATAAATAAAAAAAAATATACAAAAAATACTTAAAGTGAACAGATAAAATATACTAAAATTCTTTAAAAAAAATAATAGAAACTAAGGGAAAAACTTGTAATTTTAATTATTACATTCGTAAGACATTCTACACAAAAGTAAAAAAAACCTACGAGCAATTATAATAATTCATTTAATCATTTTGTAAAATAAAATTCTGTTGATAGAATTATCAACAATGTTTAAACACTCCTAATACACCTTGTTAAAAGCTCGTTCCTTCCATAGCTCGTTGAATGATTAGGTTCATGAAACAAGCCATGTTCACGAAACGGTATACCCGGAACGTAAAAAGAGAGATTGCACAGTCAAAACGTTGAGTTTATTCTACAAGAAGCGGTGTCTTTTATAAAAATTATGTTCTGATTATTTGTTCTCGTTTCCAAGGACTTTAATATTACTATCCGACGTCATTTTTAATAACTGGGCATTTCTACTGACCCATTAAAAGGTACAAGGCTATATATTGAAAAGACTTTTGAATGCTTTCAATCCGATTTATATGCACTTGATAAGCTGGTGACTAAATAATAGTACAGTATTCCAAAATAGATCTTACTAAAGAACAATGTAAGGTTTTAAGCGTTTGTATCTCTGAAAAATCCTTGCTATTCCTTTTAATAAACTAAATAGGGTAATTTGATATGGATATGTCTCTGTGTTTGTTTAAATTTGATTTTAAAACATCTTTAATTTTTTCAACCCTCTACATAAAAAAACTTCCAGTCATCTGAAAACCCCAGACACTTACAGAAAGACACTCTTGAATCAATATCATTAACAAACAGTGCAAACAACAAAGGTTAAAAGTGGCTTCCCTGAGGAACACCAGACTGTAAAAAGTATTTCCTATTCTAATTAATTGCTTCCTATCACTTAGGTAAGATGCGATCCACTTGTTAAGTATTGAATGGATACCAAGTGCTTCTAATTTTCTTGTTAACAATTTGTAATCTAAGTGTAATAATTCATTTTTAAACAAGATGATTTTCGAGAGTATGTATTAATTAAATAATCCCCTACGAGTTTTCGTAGTCGGTTCCTACTTTGGAGTGATGGGGTGTTGCGTAATTTGATAAGCAAGATTCTGAAGATAGTATATATCCAGCTCAGAGTTATTATAAAGTATATTATCGATGGATTTAACGAGAAATCTTCTTAGCCCGTTTGTCAATTGCGTTAATATGCGGGTTAAATTTTATCCACTAATTAATTTTTTACATTTCTGCAGGGGTAAATAAAAATTTGGTTAATTAAATGGGATTTTATTTAAATATTTTTGTTTCACTAAATTTCTTAAAAGAAGTGGAACAAAATTCCTTTCTTTACAATTTCTTGTAATAAAAAATTACCAAATAGATTTCAGAAATAACACCAAAACTTTTATTTTCAGCAAAAGAAATATTTTTGTACAATTGGTGCTAATGATTAAAGATATCCGCCCTACTTTGTTCATGTTAAACATATTTGACATACAGTCAAACTGATATTATTCAGAGTTTAGACTCAATATTGAAAACCTTAAATAATTAAAACATGTGTTTTCTGGTTGGTAGGTACAAAACAAAGAACAATTTATTTCCATTGTCAACCGTACATGCCATAAAAAATAGTGATATGCTACTTTTCAATATAAATTACATTTTGTTCTTATTTTCAACAGAATCAAAAGTAATCATAACACATTTGAACCCATATTTTTTTTTAAATATCCAATTGTATTACATTTTCGGATATAAAATACATGCTCTTTGGTTTTTATTTGATAATCTGAATGATTAATTTACATTTTCCCGACTCATGTGAATACTGGTAACGTGGATTAATCCATGACCGTGATCTTTGTCACTACTCAATAGGTATACCAAATGTCAAAAATTAGCCACTGGATAAATTTTAGCGAGCTGTTGAGCAGGTTCAAATAATACAAATAAAAGTTTATTGGCGTTGTTAACCATAAAATTAACTAAATTACCGAAGTAGGTGAATTGAATTGTGACTTCTTCTGCACACGAAATCGCTATATATTGCACATACAGAATAAAAATAACATAAACAACAACGGAATATGGGCTGATTTTAATATATGTACTTAGTAAGAGATTTGTCACTAAACGTCAATTGGATATTAGATGGGCATTTTTTTTTTGAAAAAAATCTTAATTCATGAATTAGCTTTTAATTAAAAGATTAGATAATAATTAGTATTTTTTTTATTAATACGGCTGCAACAGTTGTGTCACAATATGTATATATAGTAAAATATCCTAGTGCCAATAATTTTCGTAGTAAGATTTATGTTTTTATAGAAGTGAAAAAATGTGTTTTAGTATGGCATAAACCCGCAATATAAATCAAATGACTAAACTTCTGATCGCACTTCAATATTTATTCCTCCATTTACGATGTTATCGATTCGAACTTATGTCAATATGTACTTTTTAAAATGAAAAGAAAAAAAACAACAAAAATGTTTCCTCATTAAGAACATCTTGCGTTTTTATGAAGGTCTGCTACAGCCGGATATACGTAATAAAACTCATATCCTTTTTCCACACATCGCTTTAATTGCATGAAAATATATCGAAATATCACAGAATGAGTTAGACAGATAAATAGGAAAATTGGAACGATTTATCGCAAACATGTGGACTTAGTTACATATGCAGTATCAGTAGGTTTTTTTGGTAGTAATATTTTTTTCATCCATAACATAAAAAATAAATTTTCAAGATTTGATTAAATTGATAAATCAAAACTGAACGCGGTGCTTATTTCTTAAATTTTTCTTGGATGCGCTCATTGGTGGTGGCAATGATACTCCGATGGAAATTTTCACCCCTTTCTGTGACGGTTCTAGGTGAGGTCGGTGAGGTAGCGGGGGAAAATTGAAAAATTTTGAGCAAAAAATGTGGGGAATAACTTATCCCACGCATACTTGTTTAAAAGTGTGATAGTATGTGTAAGATACGTAATTATGGGTGAATTTGGCTTGTAGGCAAACCGCGAAGATTGTTATCTTTTTACTTCTCTTATCACTGGTCTAAACTGTGACCTGAACGTGCTTTGAATAGTATTGTTGACTGAGTGAATTACCTAAGTGAATTATGGAAAGTGATAATAGTTCGCGAATTTAATCGTTGTATTTGATTTCAAATAAGTGTAGTTGAAATGCTAAACGAGAAACCGTTCCGTAAATAATATAATTCTAGAAATAGGAGTGTGTTTAAATAAATTATTATTGTTAAACATAAAACAGAAACGTGTTTTATCATTCGAAGCCCGGCTTCATTCTACATTGTTGTTAGAAGTGGGATAAAACTTTTTCTGGAAGAGATGTTTCTAGAAAACTGTGAACGGTGGAGAAACGGTTAAAAAACGTGAAATGAACTTAGTTAGGTGAACATAGTGAAGTGAGCAGTTGAAGCGAATATAGTGAATCGTGAAAATTCGAGAATAGTAATTTGGTTTATTATTAAGTGTGTGTTTGTAAAAAAAAACAGTTGTGATTAAACAATAATGGTTCGCAAATCATTAGATCAGCTCACTACTGCGGACCTGAAAGCTGAACTGAGTCTCCGACAACTTTCTCCAATAGGAGGAAAGAGCGATTTATTTATTCGTCTTTATGACGCAATAAAGCAAAGTGGTGAAGATCCTAGTTCGACTGTCTTTGATGTCGATGAGCAGCAAATAAGTGCAGGATTCGACATGTCGTCAATGATGAAATTTCTGGAGGCGAAATTTGGAGAACAATTGAATTCTCTTGAAGAACAAAACAACAAACTGGGACTTCAGCTCGGATAACAACACGACGGGCAGCGCCAACGGCTCGAAGGGCTACGAGCAAAAGAGCGCCAATAGTCCGAAGGTCAAAGAAAGTAGCTTGAAGAACATAGCCAGCAGCTCGAGAAACAATTCGGGGAACAGGGTAATAAGTTTGAGAATATCATCGAGTCAAAATCCACGGTGATTGATAGTCGATTTGAAAAAGTCGAAATTACACTTATCGCCGTAGAAAAGAAAGTTGGGAAGGTAGAAAATTATGTTGCAACAATCGAAAAGAAAGTAAAAAAAATAGAGGATTTCGAGGCTATCGAAAAAGATCTTAAAATTGCCAAAAAACAAAAGGTTCGGCAAATTTTAGGAGATTGTCCACGAACGAAGAAAATGAAGTCTCCAACTTTCGACGGTCAGCCGAAACGGACAATTTATAAGAAGCAGTTCGAAGTTGCTGCCACGAGCGAGTCTATCATTAGACATGAAAACCCACCTAGTCTAATAAAAATAATATGCGACTGAGTGTATCGCTTAGATCCCCATTAGAACTCGAAGTCACGGTTGACTCCTTTATCACTATTCAAAAAGCAGCATGGAATAATACTTCTCAACAACGCAAAATAGAAAGCTATAGTAATAACAAGTACTGTTGAAATAAAAGCTCATCTAAATGGTCAATTAAAAGCACTATGTGCTTACAACTTCAAATTTTTCATACACCTCCGTTTTGTATTGCGAACAAGCTACATGTATTAATTTAACTCTTATTAAAAACTTTTTTATTATACTATTAAGAGTGTGTTTTGTTTAAATTACCAAAATTTAATAGGTTATGGTCCCAGACACAAATTAAAAAAATTCAATTAGTTTAAAATCAAAAATTTAGAAAAAAAAAGGAAAGATGGAACTACATACATATACACGCCTGAATGGAAAAAATGGCCAACGTGGAAGTTCCAAATGACGATCATTTTAATATCCAAGAAGTTGTTGGAAATTGTTGAAGGATCATTTGTAAAGCCGACTGAAGAAGAAAACCTTAAAGAATGGCAGGAAAAAGACGCATCCGCACAAGAATTACTGGTAACCAGGTTGGAAGAAGGCATCCTAACACATTTGTTAGCTTGTCACATCAGTGCAGGCAGAGATGTGGGAGAAGTTAAATGCTGTATATGAGCCAAAGTCGAAGGTCAGTATTCATTTACTTCAACAAAAATTCTTTAATCTGAAATTTGAAGAGCCTATGTCTGCCTACATATTAAAAATCGAGGATTTGGTCAACCAACTTAAAAGCATGGATGAAACGCTATATGAAAGTATGATTGTTACAAAATTGCTTATGTCACTTCCAAGCTCTTATAAGTATTTTGTATCTGCATGGGAATCTGTTCCAACCAAAGAACAAAAATTAAAAAATTTGATTTCGAGGTTACTCGTCGAAGAAGAAAGGATGTGCAGTCAAAAACGATGCACCGAGTTCTTCGAAAAGTTTATCGAACGACGTAGCTTTCATAACCCAATATAAAAAGAGAAATAGAGGAGGATTCAATAAGGAAAAACACTCCAATAGACAAGGCCCAAAAAGATTGTGTCATATCTGTAAAAAAAAAACAGGACATTTCATTAAGGACTGTAGATATAGGATACAGAAAAAAAAGAACGAACTCCTACAGCGTTCATGAGTTTTGCTTTGTCCTGTGGATTGAAATTAGAACAAAATACTTGGTACTTAGACAGTGGTGCAAGTCACCATATGACATGCACCAAAGATTGGATTAATAACTACGAATTATTTAATATGACGAATACCATTGGCGATGGAAGAGAAATCAAAGCTGTTGGTAAAGGAAGTGTTTCGATTTCAGCGTATAACAGGGTCAGTTGGGTTGTAAGGGACATGCTTGAGGTGTTGTTTGTTCCAGAATTGAAGACCAACTTGTTTTCTCTCGGTAAAGTACTTGCAAAAGGTTATAAGATAGAAGATTTGTCAGATGAATGCAAGATTGTAGATTCAAAAGGAAATACGCAAGCCATCGCATTCAGAAAAGGGAGCATAAACATCATGGAAGCCAAAGTGGAATCACCAATCGCACTGTTGTCAGAGTCGTTATCTTTCTGGCATGAAATTCTAGCACATCAAAAGATTGCGCAGTGTAAGAAAATATTGTGTAAGCATAATATCCAAGTAAGTGGTGACGATTCAAACTGTTGCGATGCTTGTCAAAAGGGGAAAATGCATCGCTTACCTTTTAAAAGCAGCATTCATTCAACGTTAGGAGTTTGCGAAATAGTCCATGTAGATCTAAATGGACCGATGGAAGTCACAAGCATAGGTGGCAGTAAATACTTTTTGATTTTTAAAGACGATTACTCTCATTTCAGATTTGTTTACTTCTTAAAGGAAGTTGTTGATAAACTGAGGGAGTTTCTTGAAGTCGCAGAAAATTATACTTGCAGAAGAATCAAAATATTAAGGCCTGACAATGGGACAGAAATTTCAAACGCCAGGAAAAGAGACATCTTAAATAATAAAGGCATTAGACACCAGCTCACAGTAACATACGCACCACAAAAAAACGGTAAAATTGAGCGTGAAATGAGAACAATAGTAGAGTCCGCTCGTGCCATGTTATTAGGAGCTAATCTCGACAAAAAGTTTTGGGCTGAATGTGTAAATGCAGCAACATATATTATCAATCGCACTGGCACTAGCCCAATGCAAAATAAATCACCGTACGAATTGTGGTTTAGCAAGATGCCATGTATAGATTATTTTAGAGCTATTGGCACTATTGCTTATGTACAAACTCTGATGAGAAGAGAATAAAATGGGATGCAAAGCAAGGGATCTTAGTAGGATACACAGAAAACACAAAAAGATATCGAATCTATCTGAATGAAGAACACAAACTAGTTTCAGCAATAAATGTGGTATTTAAGAAGAAGTCGACTGCACCAGAGATAATACAAAATAAGAGAGTCGATAATGAAAATATGAGTAAGAACATCAAGGACATTTTTTTTTTTTTTAATAATTTACACGTACTCAAGGGGTTATGAATACCCTTTTATATGTTTCCATAGTACGAGCGTTAGAGAAGGGGAAGAAAGAGAGGATAGGAAAGATGTTTGGATGTAGTGGAGACTTAAACTATATGGGTGGTGTCCGAACTAACTTCGGGGAGTCACTTTTTCTTGTGTTCGTTAAATTTGAAGAAATTCAAGATGGTGTGCATACTTTTAGGTATAACACCGACCTTTTATTTCTTTTAAATAAAAGTGAAATGGATTTTGGTTGGGATTGAACGCGCAACCTTCCACTCAACAGACGAACACATTACCACTACACCGCGGCCATGCTGGTAGCTGTGCAAAACATCAACACTGAAACTACGGAAAGAGAAAATGAAGAGATAACTGAAGAGAACGTAAACATGGGTACCGAAAATGAAATGTATATAGAACACGGACCTTTAGAATTTGTTGATGTGGACAATATAGAAAGTCAGCATGAAATTGAGATAGAGCAAACAGAAAATGTAACTCGAAGTGGACGACAAGTAAAATTGCCAACGAGATACGACGATTATGACATGAATTGTTTGTTGATGGCAATAGAATTAAATCAGCCAAGCTATGAAGAAGCAGTTAACGGACCTGACCGACATTCATGGAAAATAGCAATTAGAAACGAATTAGTTGCTTTAAAGGAAAATGAAACGTGGACCAAAACAGAATTACCGAAAGGCAAACAAGCAGAAGAAACAAAGTGGGTTTTTAAAGTAAAAACAGCTATAGCATGTGAAAAAGAATATAAAGCTCGTCTGGTCCCAAAAGGTTTTCAGCAAAGGGAGAATTTCGATCATTCGGAAATTTATGCACCAGTTGCCAAGTTACCGACACTTAGAATTCTATTAGCTATAGCTTTGAAAAAGAATATACCAATATATCAAATGGATGTAAAGTGTGCCTATTTAAACGGTTCTATTGATGAAGAAGTATACTAAGTCAAGCCAAAACGTATGAAAAATGATCACAAGGTATTAAAGCTAAATAAATCGCTTTACGGGTTAAAGAAATCACCCAAATATGGGAACGAAAAGTTTGATGATTTTATGATAAAATTGGGTTTGAAGAGATGTAAATCAGAGTATTGTCTATATTTTATTCCAGGTCTAACATTTTATATATTATTATATGTTGATGATCTTATAATCGTCGGAGAAAACCCACAAGATGTAAATAAATTGAAAGCAGAACTAAACAAAAATTTCAAAATGAAAGATCTTGGAAAAGTTTCTAGTTATTTAGGGATGAATATAGTTCAAGAAGAGGATAAAATAACTATTGATCAAAAGGAGTATCTACAAAACTTGCTTATTAAATACAATATGGAAAATTGCAAAGCAGTTGCGACTCCAATCGAAGCTAACACCACAATCGCTAAGGAACCTTCTAAGGATCTAGAGCTAATATCACGATGCAAACAATTAATAGGATATCTTATGTATTGTATGTTAACATGTTGACCTGATTTATCTTTTATCTTACCTGATATCTTACCTAAGCAGATATCAATCTACCAGCAACAAGCAGCTTTGGCAAGCTCTTAAGAGAGTTTTACGCTATATCCGAGGATCCTTGGACTTCAAAATTATTTTTGAGCTTCGGACATCTAATACTTTGGTTGGCTATGCTGACTCAGACTGGGCAGGTGACAAAGAAGATCGCAAATCAACTTCGGGCTATGTGAAGATGGTATACGGCTGCACCGTTTCCTGGTCGTCATCGAAGCAGCAGTATGTGGCGCTTTCTTCAACTGAAGCGGAATATGTTGCACTAGCATTGGGCGTTGCAGAAGTTTGCTGGATCCGAAATTTATTGATTGAGATTGAACTAAATGATAATGATGAGCCAATTGTAATTTTTGAAGATAATCAGTACGCTATATTTGTTTCTAAAAATCCAGAAAATCATAAACGCCTTAAGCACATTGATATAAAGTATCATTTTATTAGAGATAAAGTTTTGAATAATATTGTAGATGTAAAACATATTGAAACCAGTTGTCAAGTTGCTGACGGACAAACAAAACCGTTGAATAAGACCAATTTTAAAAGATTTTGTAAATTGATACATCTTGATCATAAGTAATTATAAAACTATTTAAAGCTTTTAATTGAGGGAGAATGTTGAAATAAAAGCTCATCTAAATGGTCAATTAAAAGCACTATGTGTTGTTTCTAAAAATCCAGAAAATCATAAACGCCTTAAGCACATTGATATAAAGTATCATTTTATTAGAGATAAAGTTTTGAATAATATTGTAGATGTAAAACATATTGAAACCAGTTGTCAAGTTGCTGACGGACAAACAAAACCGTTGAATAAGACCAATTTTAAAAGATTTTGTAAATTGATACATCGTGATCATAAGTAATTATAAAACTATTTAAAGCTTTTAATTGAGGGAGAATGTTGAAATAAAAGCTCATCTAAATGGTCAATTAAAAGCACTATGTGTTTACAACTTCAAATTTTTCATACTCTCTCATCTCAATCGGTTGAGTAACATGCTATCACATGCGATTAAAAACTTTTAAAACCAAGCAGTAGAAACTTATCTGCAAAGCCTAACCGCTGAAAAAAAAATAAAACGTCCAAAAACCGCTATGCCACCAATTAGGGTAACTCAAGGTATTTGGGCATAAAGCGATAAGGAAAAAGCAGACGTTTATGCCGCACATCTTGAGGAAGCATTTAAGCTATTTGATTGTCCAGAAAACATTAATTTATTCGAGTCTACAACCGAATAGTAATCTATTTAGATATGCAAGTATTGCCGAGCCAAAGCGGGAAATACAGAAATTAAAAAAACAGCTCCTTTTATGACCTAAATACAGGAGAACTTCTTAAAAGGTTACCTCGAAAAGCATTAACTAAACTCCTATACATTGTAAATGCAGCAATTAGATTAGAATACATACCAAGACAGTGAAAGGTCGCGGAAGTGAGTATGGTTCTCAAACCAGAAAAATCACCGAATGAAATAAAATCTTATAGACCTATTTCACTTCTTCCAATAATATCAAACGTTTTTGAAAGGATATTCCTCGATCGCTTACACCCCGTTATTGATCAATAACGCTTTTTACCTGACCATCAATTTGGGTTTAGAAGTAAACATTCGACTATGGACCAAGTTCATCGAATTACTGATGTAATTGAGAAAATTTGCTTAGCCGTATTTCTTGACGTGTCGCAAGCTTTTGACAAAGTTTGGCATAGAGGCCTTCAATACAAACTAAGACAAGTTCTGCCTGAAAAATTATATAAAATCCGTGTTGGCAGGAGTACCCCAAGGAAGCGTCCTTAGCCCACTCTTGCACCTCCTATTTACACGTGATATCCCGCAAACAAACGATACAATAGCTGCCACGTTTGCTGACGATACAGCTATACAAGGATTTGGCACAACAATAGTGGAAACAAATATGAAATTACAAAACGCTCTTAATGAGGTTAATGAATGGACAAAATCCTGGCGGATTGCACTTAACGAGAGCACGTCGATTCATGTATATTTTTTGTCCCTTTTGCAAATGAAGCGAAATATCTCGGAATGACACTCGATGCAAAATTGAAATGGAACTCGCATGTAAAAAAGAAATGCGAAGAACTTTAAAATAAATACAGAGAACAGTACTGGTTTATCGGAAAATATTCGAAGCTAAACCTTGATAACAAGCTGCTATTATACAAGCAAGTGCTAAAGCCGGTCTGTACATATGATATACAACTATGGGGTTTTGAAAAAAAAATATTTAGATCATTCGTCAATGCGCCGTGGTATATGAGGAATGAAGATCTACGCAGAGATCTGGGTATTCCCACGGTTAAAGATGAAATGAAAAATTTTGCACGCAATTATAAAAAACGGTTATTGGGACACGTTAACACAACGGTCCTCCGAATTCTTGACGAAACTCATTTATTGCGGCGTCTTCAAAGAACTAAGCCCTTAGATTTGGCCCGATAATAACAAACCGCGTTATAAATTGCGGAGAGAGCAGGAACTCTCACAGGAAAGTTGCCTGTTAAACATTCATTACTCGTGATAAAAAAAATTGCTAGATAAGTCGCATACTTAGTTGCAATAAAAATACAAAAAGGGTGGTGGTTTGAGTGGAGTTAAAGTCCCACACTTACTTTGGACACGTGCTCATCGTGTCTTTTGAGATTTCCACCACCCACGGAAAAAAAGCTATAGCACGAGTGAAAGCGTCCTTTGTCATCTGGTAGATAATCTCTTCGACAGTGTTAGGATATTACAAATGTGCTAGCCTTTCAACATCTGCTCGCAGTTGAAATTATCTTTTACAACATGATGTTTTGCAACATGATGTTCAACCTTTCCAACTTTCTCTTCTACAGCTATAAATGTTGTTTTGATTTTTCAAATCGAATATCATTCACCGTGAACTTTGACTCGTGGACATTCTCAAACCTCATACCCTGTTCTTCGAATTGCGTGTCGAGCTGCTGGAGCTGTTCTTCGAGATGTTTGCTTTGACCTTCGGACTGTTGGCGCTGTTCTGCGCGTTGTTCTAGTAGAGATTTCTTTCGTTCTTCTAGAGAATTATTTTGTTCTCCGAAATAAGCCTCCAGAGACTTCATCATTGATGACATGTCACAGCCTGCACTTAATTGTTTTCCAAAAATTTCTCATCCAGAAAAGGTTATATCGCACTTCTGACACTAATGTAGAATGTAGCCAGGCTTCGAATTATAAAACACTTCTTTTTTATGTTTAACAATAATTTATTTAAATACTCTTATTTCTAGAATTACATTATTTACAAAACGGTTCAATTACACTTATTTGAAATCAAATACCAACGACAAAATTCGAGCTCTATTATCACTCTCCAAAATTCACTTATGGGAGTTTTCCATTGGTAAATCTGGATTTTGATCTGAAATTTGATCTTTTTTGTTACCAATGGAACACGATTATAGATTGACTTTTTTATTATTTGTATTTTTGTAATTTGTCACTTCACTTCTATTTCTACCACTAGAATCTAGAATCTAGAAAGAGATGGCATATTCTCGGAGATTCGCGCTGTTATTTGATTTTTCGATAAGTGATTTTGACAGATACCACAAATAAACAGTAAATGGATCTGTTCGATTTTCTTACATCAGGGTAGGTTCGTACACTGCAATCCGAATATATAACAATATTAGAGAGTTGTTCATGAAACTATCTTCCAGACAAGTGCGTTGTCTCATTTTGGAGAAAAACAATGAGATATATTATATGGTTCATGAGACTCACACGCGCTATCTCTTTCATTAATATGTGAAAATCACTTAGAGGAAAAAATACAAAGTGAGTGTGTTAAATTATAAAATTGATATAAAAGGAGTCATTGCAAAGTATAAATGAAAATACAATTACAATGAGAAAACGAAAAAGTATCCTGTGCAATAGTTTGTGTCAAAGTTTGTTTTCATACAGATGATGTGAGTTGTCATATTGTTTGGCAGTTTGGCACGGACGTTGTCCGCAAGAACTCTATTCCAGACCAAAACAAAGAGTACTTTTTTTCAATAATCGATAAATTATATAGTAGAAAACAATAAGGCGTCTTGTTAAGAAAATAAAATTAGGGCTGCGTGTCTATTGCGTTAAAACGGGGGTTAAATTTTATCCACTTTCTATTTTTTTTAATCTCTGAAGGGTTAAACAAAGTATGGGCTTTTTGCTATGGTAATTGGATTGAGTGGGATTTTTTTACAATAATATTTTCAAAAATTTCCCAAATTGAATGAAAAAAAGTTCTCTTCTTTATATTTTCTCTTTCTCTTCTTTATATTTCATCGAGTCAAAATCCACGGTGATTGATAGTCGATTTGAAAAAGTCGAAATTACACTTATCGCCGTAGAAAAGAAAGTTGGGAAGGTAGAAAATTATGTTGCAACAATCGAAAAGAAAGTAAAAAAAATAGAGGATTTCGAGGCTATCGAAAAAGATCTTAAAATTGCCAAAAAACAAAAGGTTCGGCAAATTTTAGGAGATTGTCCACGAACGAAGAAAATGAAGTCTCCAACTTTCGACGGTCAGCCGAAACGGACAATTTATAAGAAGCAGTTCGAAGTTGCTGCCACGAGCGAGTCTATCATTAGACATGAAAACCCACCTAGTCTAATAAAAATAATATGCGACTGAGTGTATCGCTTAGATCCCCATTAGAACTCGAAGTCACGGTTGACTCCTTTATCACTATTCAAAAAGCAGCATGGAATAATACTTCTCAACAACGCAAAATAGAAAGCTATAGTAATAACAAGTACTGTTGAAATAAAAGCTCATCTAAATGGTCAATTAAAAGCACTATGTGCTTACAACTTCAAATTTTTCATACACCTCCGTTTTGTATTGCGAACAAGCTACATGTATTAATTTAACTCTTATTAAAAACTTTTTTATTATACTATTAAGAGTGTGTTTTGTTTAAATTACCAAAATTTAATAGGTTATGGTCCCAGACACAAATTAAAAAAATTCAATTAGTTTAAAATCAAAAATTTAGAAAAAAAAAGGAAAGATGGAACTACATACATATACACGCCTGAATGGAAAAAATGGCCAACGTGGAAGTTCCAAATGACGATCATTTTAATATCCAAGAAGTTGTTGGAAATTGTTGAAGGATCATTTGTAAAGCCGACTGAAGAAGAAAACCTTAAAGAATGGCAGGAAAAAGACGCATCCGCACAAGAATTACTGGTAACCAGGTTGGAAGAAGGCATCCTAACACATTTGTTAGCTTGTCACATCAGTGCAGGCAGAGATGTGGGAGAAGTTAAATGCTGTATATGAGCCAAAGTCGAAGGTCAGTATTCATTTACTTCAACAAAAATTCTTTAATCTGAAATTTGAAGAGCCTATGTCTGCCTACATATTAAAAATCGAGGATTTGGTCAACCAACTTAAAAGCATGGATGAAACGCTATATGAAAGTATGATTGTTACAAAATTGCTTATGTCACTTCCAAGCTCTTATAAGTATTTTGTATCTGCATGGGAATCTGTTCCAACCAAAGAACAAAAATTAAAAAATTTGATTTCGAGGTTACTCGTCGAAGAAGAAAGGATGTGCAGTCAAAAACGATGCACCGAGTTCTTCGAAAAGTTTATCGAACGACGTAGCTTTCATAACCCAATATAAAAAGAGAAATAGAGGAGGATTCAATAAGGAAAAACACTCCAATAGACAAGGCCCAAAAAGATTGTGTCATATCTGTAAAAAAAAAACAGGACATTTCATTAAGGACTGTAGATATAGGATACAGAAAAAAAAGAACGAACTCCTACAGCGTTCATGAGTTTTGCTTTGTCCTGTGGATTGAAATTAGAACAAAATACTTGGTACTTAGACAGTGGTGCAAGTCACCATATGACATGCACCAAAGATTGGATTAATAACTACGAATTATTTAATATGACGAATACCATTGGCGATGGAAGAGAAATCAAAGCTGTTGGTAAAGGAAGTGTTTCGATTTCAGCGTATAACAGGGTCAGTTGGGTTGTAAGGGACATGCTTGAGGTGTTGTTTGTTCCAGAATTGAAGACCAACTTGTTTTCTCTCGGTAAAGTACTTGCAAAAGGTTATAAGATAGAAGATTTGTCAGATGAATGCAAGATTGTAGATTCAAAAGGAAATACGCAAGCCATCGCATTCAGAAAAGGGAGCATAAACATCATGGAAGCCAAAGTGGAATCACCAATCGCACTGTTGTCAGAGTCGTTATCTTTCTGGCATGAAATTCTAGCACATCAAAAGATTGCGCAGTGTAAGAAAATATTGTGTAAGCATAATATCCAAGTAAGTGGTGACGATTCAAACTGTTGCGATGCTTGTCAAAAGGGGAAAATGCATCGCTTACCTTTTAAAAGCAGCATTCATTCAACGTTAGGAGTTTGCGAAATAGTCCATGTAGATCTAAATGGACCGATGGAAGTCACAAGCATAGGTGGCAGTAAATACTTTTTGATTTTTAAAGACGATTACTCTCATTTCAGATTTGTTTACTTCTTAAAGGAAGTTGTTGATAAACTGAGGGAGTTTCTTGAAGTCGCAGAAAATTATACTTGCAGAAGAATCAAAATATTAAGGCCTGACAATGGGACAGAAATTTCAAACGCCAGGAAAAGAGACATCTTAAATAATAAAGGCATTAGACACCAGCTCACAGTAACATACGCACCACAAAAAAACGGTAAAATTGAGCGTGAAATGAGAACAATAGTAGAGTCCGCTCGTGCCATGTTATTAGGAGCTAATCTCGACAAAAAGTTTTGGGCTGAATGTGTAAATGCAGCAACATATATTATCAATCGCACTGGCACTAGCCCAATGCAAAATAAATCACCGTACGAATTGTGGTTTAGCAAGATGCCATGTATAGATTATTTTAGAGCTATTGGCACTATTGCTTATGTACAAACTCTGATGAGAAGAGAATAAAATGGGATGCAAAGCAAGGGATCTTAGTAGGATACACAGAAAACACAAAAAGATATCGAATCTATCTGAATGAAGAACACAAACTAGTTTCAGCAATAAATGTGGTATTTAAGAAGAAGTCGACTGCACCAGAGATAATACAAAATAAGAGAGTCGATAATGAAAATATGAGTAAGAACATCAAGGACATTTTTTTTTTTTTTAATAATTTACACGTACTCAAGGGGTTATGAATACCCTTTTATATGTTTCCATAGTACGAGCGTTAGAGAAGGGGAAGAAAGAGAGGATAGGAAAGATGTTTGGATGTAGTGGAGACTTAAACTATATGGGTGGTGTCCGAACTAACTTCGGGGAGTCACTTTTTCTTGTGTTCGTTAAATTTGAAGAAATTCAAGATGGTGTGCATACTTTTAGGTATAACACCGACCTTTTATTTCTTTTAAATAAAAGTGAAATGGATTTTGGTTGGGATTGAACGCGCAACCTTCCACTCAACAGACGAACACATTACCACTACACCGCGGCCATGCTGGTAGCTGTGCAAAACATCAACACTGAAACTACGGAAAGAGAAAATGAAGAGATAACTGAAGAGAACGTAAACATGGGTACCGAAAATGAAATGTATATAGAACACGGACCTTTAGAATTTGTTGATGTGGACAATATAGAAAGTCAGCATGAAATTGAGATAGAGCAAACAGAAAATGTAACTCGAAGTGGACGACAAGTAAAATTGCCAACGAGATACGACGATTATGACATGAATTGTTTGTTGATGGCAATAGAATTAAATCAGCCAAGCTATGAAGAAGCAGTTAACGGACCTGACCGACATTCATGGAAAATAGCAATTAGAAACGAATTAGTTGCTTTAAAGGAAAATGAAACGTGGACCAAAACAGAATTACCGAAAGGCAAACAAGCAGAAGAAACAAAGTGGGTTTTTAAAGTAAAAACAGCTATAGCATGTGAAAAAGAATATAAAGCTCGTCTGGTCCCAAAAGGTTTTCAGCAAAGGGAGAATTTCGATCATTCGGAAATTTATGCACCAGTTGCCAAGTTACCGACACTTAGAATTCTATTAGCTATAGCTTTGAAAAAGAATATACCAATATATCAAATGGATGTAAAGTGTGCCTATTTAAACGGTTCTATTGATGAAGAAGTATACTAAGTCAAGCCAAAACGTATGAAAAATGATCACAAGGTATTAAAGCTAAATAAATCGCTTTACGGGTTAAAGAAATCACCCAAATATGGGAACGAAAAGTTTGATGATTTTATGATAAAATTGGGTTTGAAGAGATGTAAATCAGAGTATTGTCTATATTTTATTCCAGGTCTAACATTTTATATATTATTATATGTTGATGATCTTATAATCGTCGGAGAAAACCCACAAGATGTAAATAAATTGAAAGCAGAACTAAACAAAAATTTCAAAATGAAAGATCTTGGAAAAGTTTCTAGTTATTTAGGGATGAATATAGTTCAAGAAGAGGATAAAATAACTATTGATCAAAAGGAGTATCTACAAAACTTGCTTATTAAATACAATATGGAAAATTGCAAAGCAGTTGCGACTCCAATCGAAGCTAACACCACAATCGCTAAGGAACCTTCTAAGGATCTAGAGCTAATATCACGATGCAAACAATTAATAGGATATCTTATGTATTGTATGTTAACATGTTGACCTGATTTATCTTTTATCTTACCTGATATCTTACCTAAGCAGATATCAATCTACCAGCAACAAGCAGCTTTGGCAAGCTCTTAAGAGAGTTTTACGCTATATCCGAGGATCCTTGGACTTCAAAATTATTTTTGAGCTTCGGACATCTAATACTTTGGTTGGCTATGCTGACTCAGACTGGGCAGGTGACAAAGAAGATCGCAAATCAACTTCGGGCTATGTGAAGATGGTATACGGCTGCACCGTTTCCTGGTCGTCATCGAAGCAGCAGTATGTGGCGCTTTCTTCAACTGAAGCGGAATATGTTGCACTAGCATTGGGCGTTGCAGAAGTTTGCTGGATCCGAAATTTATTGATTGAGATTGAACTAAATGATAATGATGAGCCAATTGTAATTTTTGAAGATAATCAGTACGCTATATTTGTTTCTAAAAATCCAGAAAATCATAAACGCCTTAAGCACATTGATATAAAGTATCATTTTATTAGAGATAAAGTTTTGAATAATATTGTAGATGTAAAACATATTGAAACCAGTTGTCAAGTTGCTGACGGACAAACAAAACCGTTGAATAAGACCAATTTTAAAAGATTTTGTAAATTGATACATCTTGATCATAAGTAATTATAAAACTATTTAAAGCTTTTAATTGAGGGAGAATGTTGAAATAAAAGCTCATCTAAATGGTCAATTAAAAGCACTATGTGTTGTTTCTAAAAATCCAGAAAATCATAAACGCCTTAAGCACATTGATATAAAGTATCATTTTATTAGAGATAAAGTTTTGAATAATATTGTAGATGTAAAACATATTGAAACCAGTTGTCAAGTTGCTGACGGACAAACAAAACCGTTGAATAAGACCAATTTTAAAAGATTTTGTAAATTGATACATCGTGATCATAAGTAATTATAAAACTATTTAAAGCTTTTAATTGAGGGAGAATGTTGAAATAAAAGCTCATCTAAATGGTCAATTAAAAGCACTATGTGTTTACAACTTCAAATTTTTCATACTCTCTCATCTCAATCGGTTGAGTAACATGCTATCACATGCGATTAAAAACTTTTAAAACCAAGCAGTAGAAACTTATCTGCAAAGCCTAACCGCTGAAAAAAAAATAAAACGTCCAAAAACCGCTATGCCACCAATTAGGGTAACTCAAGGTATTTGGGCATAAAGCGATAAGGAAAAAGCAGACGTTTATGCCGCACATCTTGAGGAAGCATTTAAGCTATTTGATTGTCCAGAAAACATTAATTTATTCGAGTCTACAACCGAATAGTAATCTATTTAGATATGCAAGTATTGCCGAGCCAAAGCGGGAAATACAGAAATTAAAAAAACAGCTCCTTTTATGACCTAAATACAGGAGAACTTCTTAAAAGGTTACCTCGAAAAGCATTAACTAAACTCCTATACATTGTAAATGCAGCAATTAGATTAGAATACATACCAAGACAGTGAAAGGTCGCGGAAGTGAGTATGGTTCTCAAACCAGAAAAATCACCGAATGAAATAAAATCTTATAGACCTATTTCACTTCTTCCAATAATATCAAACGTTTTTGAAAGGATATTCCTCGATCGCTTACACCCCGTTATTGATCAATAACGCTTTTTACCTGACCATCAATTTGGGTTTAGAAGTAAACATTCGACTATGGACCAAGTTCATCGAATTACTGATGTAATTGAGAAAATTTGCTTAGCCGTATTTCTTGACGTGTCGCAAGCTTTTGACAAAGTTTGGCATAGAGGCCTTCAATACAAACTAAGACAAGTTCTGCCTGAAAAATTATATAAAATCCGTGTTGGCAGGAGTACCCCAAGGAAGCGTCCTTAGCCCACTCTTGCACCTCCTATTTACACGTGATATCCCGCAAACAAACGATACAATAGCTGCCACGTTTGCTGACGATACAGCTATACAAGGATTTGGCACAACAATAGTGGAAACAAATATGAAATTACAAAACGCTCTTAATGAGGTTAATGAATGGACAAAATCCTGGCGGATTGCACTTAACGAGAGCACGTCGATTCATGTATATTTTTTGTCCCTTTTGCAAATGAAGCGAAATATCTCGGAATGACACTCGATGCAAAATTGAAATGGAACTCGCATGTAAAAAAGAAATGCGAAGAACTTTAAAATAAATACAGAGAACAGTACTGGTTTATCGGAAAATATTCGAAGCTAAACCTTGATAACAAGCTGCTATTATACAAGCAAGTGCTAAAGCCGGTCTGTACATATGATATACAACTATGGGGTTTTGAAAAAAAAATATTTAGATCATTCGTCAATGCGCCGTGGTATATGAGGAATGAAGATCTACGCAGAGATCTGGGTATTCCCACGGTTAAAGATGAAATGAAAAATTTTGCACGCAATTATAAAAAACGGTTATTGGGACACGTTAACACAACGGTCCTCCGAATTCTTGACGAAACTCATTTATTGCGGCGTCTTCAAAGAACTAAGCCCTTAGATTTGGCCCGATAATAACAAACCGCGTTATAAATTGCGGAGAGAGCAGGAACTCTCACAGGAAAGTTGCCTGTTAAACATTCATTACTCGTGATAAAAAAAATTGCTAGATAAGTCGCATACTTAGTTGCAATAAAAATACAAAAAGGGTGGTGGTTTGAGTGGAGTTAAAGTCCCACACTTACTTTGGACACGTGCTCATCGTGTCTTTTGAGATTTCCACCACCCACGGAAAAAAAGCTATAGCACGAGTGAAAGCGTCCTTTGTCATCTGGTAGATAATCTCTTCGACAGTGTTAGGATATTACAAATGTGCTAGCCTTTCAACATCTGCTCGCAGTTGAAATTATCTTTTACAACATGATGTTTTGCAACATGATGTTCAACCTTTCCAACTTTCTCTTCTACAGCTATAAATGTTGTTTTGATTTTTCAAATCGAATATCATTCACCGTGAACTTTGACTCGTGGACATTCTCAAACCTCATACCCTGTTCTTCGAATTGCGTGTCGAGCTGCTGGAGCTGTTCTTCGAGATGTTTGCTTTGACCTTCGGACTGTTGGCGCTGTTCTGCGCGTTGTTCTAGTAGAGATTTCTTTCGTTCTTCTAGAGAATTATTTTGTTCTCCGAAATAAGCCTCCAGAGACTTCATCATTGATGACATGTCACAGCCTGCACTTAATTGTTTTCCAAAAATTTCTCATCCAGAAAAGGTTATATCGCACTTCTGACACTAATGTAGAATGTAGCCAGGCTTCGAATTATAAAACACTTCTTTTTTATGTTTAACAATAATTTATTTAAATACTCTTATTTCTAGAATTACATTATTTACAAAACGGTTCAATTACACTTATTTGAAATCAAATACCAACGACAAAATTCGAGCTCTATTATCACTCTCCAAAATTCACTTATGGGAGTTTTCCATTGGTAAATCTGGATTTTGATCTGAAATTTGATCTTTTTTGTTACCAATGGAACACGATTATAGATTGACTTTTTTATTATTTGTATTTTTGTAATTTGTCACTTCACTTCTATTTCTACCACTAGAATCTAGAATCTAGAAAGAGATGGCATATTCTCGGAGATTCGCGCTGTTATTTGATTTTTCGATAAGTGATTTTGACAGATACCACAAATAAACAGTAAATGGATCTGTTCGATTTTCTTACATCAGGGTAGGTTCGTACACTGCAATCCGAATATATAACAATATTAGAGAGTTGTTCATGAAACTATCTTCCAGACAAGTGCGTTGTCTCATTTTGGAGAAAAACAATGAGATATATTATATGGTTCATGAGACTCACACGCGCTATCTCTTTCATTAATATGTGAAAATCACTTAGAGGAAAAAATACAAAGTGAGTGTGTTAAATTATAAAATTGATATAAAAGGAGTCATTGCAAAGTATAAATGAAAATACAATTACAATGAGAAAACGAAAAAGTATCCTGTGCAATAGTTTGTGTCAAAGTTTGTTTTCATACAGATGATGTGAGTTGTCATATTGTTTGGCAGTTTGGCACGGACGTTGTCCGCAAGAACTCTATTCCAGACCAAAACAAAGAGTACTTTTTTTCAATAATCGATAAATTATATAGTAGAAAACAATAAGGCGTCTTGTTAAGAAAATAAAATTAGGGCTGCGTGTCTATTGCGTTAAAACGGGGGTTAAATTTTATCCACTTTCTATTTTTTTTAATCTCTGAAGGGTTAAACAAAGTATGGGCTTTTTGCTATGGTAATTGGATTGAGTGGGATTTTTTTACAATAATATTTTCAAAAATTTCCCAAATTGAATGAAAAAAAGTTCTCTTCTTTATATTTTCTTGTATTAACAATATATGGTATACATTTTAGAGAGATCATTACGAAACCCTCAATTATTTGATATAGAATGAAGCAAGTCTTCGAATGGTCAAACGCTTTTCTCGTTTATTTTTAACAATAATTTATTGAAACCCACTCTTATATCTAGAATTATATTATTTGTAAATCGGGTATGACTTTATTCTCGTTTAAGAATACAATCACTTCTATTCACTTGTTTCAAAATCAAATATCTACGATTAAATTGGCGCACCATTATCATTTTCGAAATTCACTCAGGCCGTGTGTCAATCGCGTTTAAATGTTGGTTATATTTTATCTACTGTGACTAATTTTTGACATTTGTGCTGGGGTAACAAAATTGTCTTTTTGTTGTGTCAATTGGATTAAACGGAATATTATCTTAATACTATTTTCAATAATTTCCCAAAAGAATAGGAACACAAGTCCTTTTTTTTTATAATTTCTTGTAATTAAAAACTAGCTAATGATTTCCGAAAAATTATCAAAAATCCCTTAATTATAAATTATTGGCAGTAAAATAAATATTTTTGTACAATATGTGCTTATGGATAGCAGGTATGTCAATTGCGTTAAAATGCGAGTTAAATTTTATCCACTACATTTCTGCAGATCAAATAAGGAAGAGATTTTGTTTTGCCAACAAGCTAATCCTGGAATTTTCCAGGTTTTTGACAAATGAAATATTCACAATAGCCCAAATAGGTGCACACATATTTGATTCACACACTTGGCTGCTGCCTGGTCATTTAAACGTCAAAACTGTCAAATTCAAAATGTTCAAACGAAAAATAACGACCAAATTCAAATTTTCCCCACTTTTTGCCCACACCCCTTGGAATGCTGGTTAAGTGGATGTTACATATGCAAATATTTCCCATGACACAACATTTGAATATTGATGGTTGAAAATAATTTAAATGATTATATATTAAAATTAGTTATGTAATATATTATATAATATGTATACTTTGAAATATCGTAATCTATAAAAGATTATTTACATAAAAGGAACGTTGCTTAGAGGTCGCTTAACTTAAATAAAAAGGTCCGAGTTTGAGGTTATAAAAGAGGAAGATGACTTATATGAGACTTAAAAGTACACAGTGTGATTCGGTTAACGTCTAAAAAACGTCTTTCAGCGATAAGAACAGCCAATTATTTCTTTTTAATCTCTCTACACTTATTAACATTAGGTTTCCTTATTAACGAAAATTAAACTCACAATTATTTAATTTTAAAGTTTATATGAATTAGAAGTTCAGAATTCATCACAAAAACACACAGATTTTGGTTTAAATTAAGCAATCATTAAAATGTGTATATAAATAGGGCTGTAAATGATGTATTTCAAATTAACGAATTTCATACCGAATGTTCTTTATATATATATCTCTCACATTGGAAGGTGATCCCACCACCTATTGATGATTTTACTTTTTTATATTTTTCAACATCAGCTGTTTTTATTTACCTCAAAAACAAATGGGGATTGTTTACATTAATTTTTGGTGAGGACGTGAGGGAAGAACATTGTTTATATTAGTTTATTTTTTATTGATTTAATTAATTTCGGGTGTTACAGGATGATGTCGCTTCTGATGACACCAATGAAAAACTACCCACAATAAGATGCCAGTAAGTTTTACTTTGTGGATCATTTTTAAGACATTGAGTTGTCCGATAAATAATAGATCCAATCTCAAGCAAACAAACTACAATATGATGGTCAATGGAGTTTTGAATCACCCATTCGTCTGCAACGCCAATACATTAGTGGTACCATATGAGGTCGCAATGCAGGTAATACAATCAAACTAATTTCAACTACATCTATATATATTATATAAGCGCTCTTTCATTCTTTTAGGACGGTCAAGAAAAATTACGGTCTGCAGGGAAACCAACAGAGGGTCCCAAAAAGGTATGTCAAAGTTACTACATAAGAAACGACGACATAATATTACATTAAATTTCTTCATCCAATTCTATAGTTCAATGACAAAACACTATACCATGTTCGGCCCGGACAAGTGCGGCAATGATATCAAGCTGTATTTCATTTTGCTTGATGCTCATCCAAATAATGGCTTCTATTGAAGAAAAACACAGTCGAAAATTAATGTACGACGATTTTACTTAAGTCAAAGTTGTTCATTGACGCGCATAACTTTTGTTTACAGATAATGCAACAAAGCATTTGTATCAATAACTTGTGAAGCCTGACAAGACAGCACATTCCAAATTCGTGTAGATCATAAAGTAGTTCGCCAAGACGGATAGGACGAGCGTGAGAAGGTAATAATGCAATTTGAGAAATTTTGGTAGTCGGTAACTGGTTGTCATTTATTGTATGTAGATTCTAGATCCAGATCCAGAGAAACCAAATGACTTTGATGATTCCCAACCCATCGGCTGCCAAACCCTATTATTGTTGGATGAAGAACCAGAAATGATTGCCGACCCCAATGCACAAAAGCACGAGGACTGGGATGCAGACATCGATGGCGATTGGGAAGCAGCACTAGTTGGACAATCTGGTGTGCGAAAAGGTCTGACAACAAAAAGATCAACGAGGTGACTCCAGACGATGATGTGACAAATGATAACACTACTAAAAAGTAAACGGCGCACGACAGCAAGCTATTTTCGAAGCAAAGAAGAAGTAGTAGGCGAGAAGAAGGAATAGCAGAAGGTGTAAATAAGGAGCATCAAAGCACAGAAGCTTCCGAAGAGATCGAAATAAGTTAACGAAACAAAGTCAACAACAAAGTGAACAACCCCACCTTCAACTGAAGGTCCTCGAAAGCGCAGGCCACGCAAAGATCAGCAAACTTAATTTCCATAAATTTAAACTAAAGCTCTATTTAATTTTAATTTAAAAAATTCAAAAAAAGATCAGCTGAGAGCCAAATTTGATTTATGTTTATTCAAGATTAAATAAAGAAAAAACTATTTCGACTGTCGCTTAGTATTCATGTATAAAAGAAATAATGCATACAATTAAATTGTATTTCATGTAGCGGCATATTGGTAATAAGGAAACTCAATTTGCTGACAATTGAAGTTGACAAACTTTCCAAAAATAAAAAATTCGCTGAGATCCCTCTCACAAATATATAAACTACAGATTATATTTTAAAGGAAATATTTTGCTTTATTTAATATTTTTGCAATATTTGTTAATATCGAATTAACGTTTTTGGTTTTTGTTTAAAAAAACACAATATAACAATATTGTTGTCAGAAGTTATTGACATGAATAGTAAGTTATAGTAGTAAAAATAATGAGACTATTTAAGGTCTTAAGTCTTTATCTTGACTACTCGAAACAGAATCGAGTGCGTTTTCGCTAAAATTCGATGTCCAAATCGTTAACATATGTAGTTTCATATCATACATAGTTTGTCCAAGCCGACGGTCTAGTCAGGG
Source organism: Rhingia rostrata (assembly GCA_949824845.1). Taxonomy (NCBI): domain Eukaryota; kingdom Metazoa; phylum Arthropoda; class Insecta; order Diptera; family Syrphidae; genus Rhingia; species Rhingia rostrata. The sequence continues at coordinate 73,417,825 of OX463757.1, read as the reverse complement.
GCAAGTAATATAACTATTCCTAATTTTATTTTTCTTATATAGTAGAGGCATTGTGAGCGTCAACTGATAATTCTAGATTGTAGTACCGGCTATCGAAAAGAGAATTCCATTATCAGAGTTCAGATTTTATATGAAAGCAAAATAAATATTTTAAAATGAATTACATACCAAAAGAAAAACCTTTTTTGAACTCACCCTCATTTCCGGTGAGATTAGACGAGACTGGGCTGTGCGAGTATCACTGCCTGCTGGAGTAGGGGTCCATCCCGGGGTAGCATGCGGAGGTACACTCTTCATTGAATCCCAATAAACTGTCATGCATGTCAGCGGTCTGGACGTCGGACACCATGTTGCCAGTTAGCACATGTTTGTACATGTTGAGCTCGGATGTCCTCTTAAGTATGCCGGTGTTTGCGCAGTATCCGGTCCAGTCGCGGGCAGACAAACGTCCTTCCACCAACAGGTTCGCAGTGTTTGCAGTCACTCTAAGAGGATAGACTTGGGTGGTTGTGTCTATCAGACCTGCTGCGACTGAGATGCGCTTAATGGACGATGCTATGGGGATGGCGTACAGCGCAGTGCTTTGTCGGGACCAGGGCGCTGCATACTTGGTGTGTGTGGCGAACTGGCCCATTACAGATGTCAATTTGGCCATGCCGGTAATAGGGATGTGCCAAGGTGACACTGAGGACATGTTGAAGCCGGAGACGATGTCCATCATGCTCATTAGGTCTGTGCTTTTCTTCATGTCCATGATTTGCACGCTGTACATTGATCCAGGGACAAATGGCTGGGTGGCCTCCCTAGTGTCGCAGCGCAGGCAGACCGCGCCGCCCAGGGGCCGGTCATAAGAGGAATAATGCTGCGAAGAGGAACTATGTGCTTTTGCTGAGTCCAAGCCGCCTTGGTACGCTAATAGAGGTCCATTGTTGGCTGCCACGATGAAAAGGGGCGCCAAAGCCCAGGCAGCAAAGAAGGTTATCCCACCTTCGTTGTATGATTTGCAGCAGTATTATTGCGGTTGTTATATAAAGTTCAACACTTACATGTATCTGATGGCATTGCTGAATTAATTGTTGCAGCTGATAGTCCTACAGTGTTTCGTTATTCTGGGGTGCTAGTCGTTTCATTGGCGGATTATAGATGTTGTGCGTGAAAATTGCAGCGAATTGCGTATCGTAATAAATCAAAAAAAATTCAAGCCATTATGTAGAACCGTGAGTTTATTTCATCGCGAAAGGATTTTCAATTCTCGTTAGCTATTTGATTCTCAAAAAAAATCTCCTACTTTGCAAGAATCCCTTATCTGAATTAACACTTCCCCGCAACAAGCACCAATCGGGGTTGCATCGCGATTTAATATACACGATTACATTACTGTATTGAGTCGACCTTGTGCACTAGGGTCTGTTAAAATATTCTGCTCCTTTGAGCGAAAGTTTTACCGATGCGAGGAATTGATCGTGTGTTGAATGCCAACAACCAGCATTTATCTGAGCAGAGTGTCTCTTTGGATATATGCTGATCGACACCACACCAATTTTTTGAATCTATTGCTGACAAGTATCTTGGGCTGCGAATTTCACGACGCCATGAGCCACATAGTGATGTCGTCTGTGACCGAGTGGTCCAGAAACACGAGTGGGATTATTCACAATCACAGACTGCTGGATCGTTCGAAAATAAATTGACAAATTGAAACGTCAAAGAAATTCACCTCGCGTATTTATTTAGATGGGCGGCCATCATGAAATAGTTCTTGTTTTTGCAAGATGGCCGCTCACATGTATACACCGACAGTGATTTGAAGTACGTAAGGACGTAAAAGCGACACGTTCGAAATTGCACGGGAAAGGCCTACGAAAGTTTCCTATCTCTTTCTTACTTGATCTCTGCTTTTTACTGTGTCAATTGGATTAAATGGTATTTTATTTTAGGCCATGTGTCAATTGCATTAAAATGGGGGTTAAACTTTATCCACTGGCTAATTTGTGACATTTCTGCAGGGGTACAAAAAAGTTACCTTATTGCTGTGTCAATTGGACTAAATGGGATATTATTTTAATACTATTTTAATTAATTTCGCAGAAGAATTAGAACAAAATTTCTTCCTTTATAATTTCTTGTAATAATAAAATACCGAACAGATTTCCAGAAAGATCGTCAAACATCCCTTAATTTTTATTTATTGTCAGTAATAGAAATATTTTTGTACAATTTGTGCTTATGGTTAAAGATATCCGAAAGATAGCGAAACAAATGTAATCATAACATTTTTGAAACTATCCTTTTTAAAAATTCAATTTTAGTTTATTTCACAATTTGCATTACATTTTCTGATTACAAAATGTTCTTTACTTTTTATTTAATAATCTGAATTTTGTACTATTTTCCTGCCACATTTGAACACTGATAACGAAAAATAATCCATGAGCGTGCTTTCCATTAGGTATATGAAATGTCAAATATTATCCACTGGATACATTTAGCGTACTGATTAGCAGGTTAAAATTTTGAAGTCTCTATTCACCATAATAATGTCAAAATGTATCCACTGGCTAACGTTTTAACGCAATTGACACACGGCCTTAATACTATTTTCAATAATATCCCAAAAGAATAAAACGAAATTCCTTTCTTTATTTATTTTTGTTTTAAATAATACGGAACAGGTTTCAAAAAGATAATAAAAAAAAACCCGTAACAAAATTATTGTTGTATGCTTTGTGTTCATTTTTAAGACTATCCATTCTACTTTGTTAAAGTTTCGCATATTTCGCATATCAAATAACTTACTTACTTAAGTGGCGCTATTGTCCGGAATGAACCTGGGCCTCAACCAACATGCCTCTCCAATTAGCCCGGTCCTTAGCTAACTGCCTCCAGTTGCGCATTCTAAGTTGGTTGAGGTGGATTTCTACTTGTGCGCACTACTTAAGGCGAGGTCTTCCTCTACTGCGTCCGACGTCTGTCCGGAAATCGAAGACATATAAAATAAGCGAACAAAATTATATCAAAACATTTTTGTAATCATCCATTTTTAAAAACCCATTTTTATGTTATTTTAAAACGCTAATTACATTTTATTGTAAAGAAATATATATTCTTTGCGTTTTATTTTATAAACTGAATGCTGTGCTATTTTCCCGCCGAATGTGAACAATGGCAGTGACGAATAATCCACGAGTGTGTGGTCCATCTCTCTCACTCCTCATTAGGTATTCTAAATGCCAAAAATTAACCACTTAATAAATTTTAGCGAGCTGTTGAGTAGGTTAAAATCTCGGAGTCTCTATTCACCATACTAATGATAAAAATTATCCACTGGCTTAAATTTCAACGCAATGATGTACCATCTCTGTCACTTCTCAGTAGGTATACCGAATGTCAAAAATTAGTGAGCTGTTGAGCAGGTTACAATTTTGAATTCTCTATTCACCATACCAATGTCAAAAATTATCGACTGGCTAAAATGTTAATAGCAATTGACATACGGCCTTAAGACAATACTATTTAAATCGCGTTTATGTCAAAATTTAGACTAACTCGCTTCTTCTCTATTTATACTACACCACATACCGATCAGAAAGAGATGACATGTTCTCGAAGGTGACCACAGTTTCTTGACTGTTCGAGAAGTATTTCTGACAGATACGATTATTCCAGTGATTCTATCCAGTGGGCGCATCTAGTACCACTAATGGACACCAATTGGATGTGCTCGATTTTTACACATCAGGGTGTGTTCGTACACTTCAATCTGATTTTATAACATTATTATTATGAGTAAAAAATATTGTTGGATAGTTTGTGTTCATCATAATGATATCCATCATAATAATAGCAAAACGAATGAATACATAACATTTTTGTATCCTTACGTTTTAAGAGACCCAGTTTTATTTTATTCAAAAATAAAATAAATATTCTGTGCTTTTTATTTTATAATCTGAATTATATGTTACATTCCCGCCACATGGGAACACTGCGATAATAACGATCAACCCTCTGACCACCAGCCTGCTTTCCATATTTATCAGTCCTCAGATGTATACCAAATGTTGCGGCCAAAACGCATACATCGTTTTTCTATCAGCAGCCGGTCTTCACTCGTCACCTCAAATTAACGGTCGATCTACTCCTAAAATAATTACTAATGAATCTTTTACATATTAGTTCAATATATAGATACGTTAGGTTAAGAAACGCGTTTTTGTTTTTTATTTATCCATTTTTCTCAGAAAAAAATCAGCAGAAACTTTGGTCCTTCTGAGCCGCGGACGCCTGCACATCACGCCACAGTGTCGTGTATTTTGTGTTTTAGGCATCCCCCATATACTGTTGAATGCAACCGGGCTTCGAATGATAAAACAATTTTCTTTTTTATGTTTAACAATAATTTATTCAAACACACTTTTATTTCTAGAATTATATTCTAAACAAAGAGGTTTTGTCATTCTGGTTTAACAATTCAATTACACTTATTTGACATCAAATACCAATGATAAAATCCGCGCGCTGTTATCACCTTGCAAAGTTCAATTAGGTAATTCACTCAGTCTACACTATTCAAATCACGTTCAGGTCAATATTTAGACTAACTGACTGGTTGTCACTTCACCTCTGTTTATACCACTCTACTTACAAAGAGATGGCATATTCTCGGAGGTTTCCGCAGTTTCTTGATTGTTCGTGAATTGGTTTTGAAAGATACCAATATTCCAGTCATTCATTCCAGTGGGTGCATCCAGTACAATTAATGGACACTAAATGGATCTGTTCGATTTCATCACATCAGGGTTTGTTCCTACACCACAATCCTAGACTACCACGTAAGCTACTATTAATTTTTCTCGAAGTCCTTTCTGCGCTTCATTTATGCGCTTCACAAATTTGTAGGGCCTTCCCATTTCGGCAATTTTCCTTGTTAACGTTGGGGAATATATGAATGAAACAAAATTCCTGTCGCTCTTATATTGTACCTGGTTTTCATTCGATTGTTTGCCAGGTTTATTCTTGTCCTAGTCATTACTTGGATATCTCGAAGTCTTTCGCGTAGATTATCAATGTAGTCATCTTCAGTGGTAAGACTTCACATGGGGAGGGTCCAGTCGTGCTATAGACCGAGCTTCGATCCCAGTTTCGTTGATGATCATCTACCACCTTGGAGAGATGTTGTTGAAAGGTTCGATTGAATCATTCCACCATTCCGTCTGACTCTGGATGAAGCGGTGTCGTTCTGGTTTTCTTAATACCTAACAGCTGCAAAATATCCTGGAATGCTCTGGACTCAAAGTTTCTACCTCGACTCCGCATACCAAGTTTTCCACGATCTGTTCCACTACGGTTTTCGCTTCCTGGTTAGGTATAGCGAATGCTTGTGGCCATTTGCTGAAGTAGTACAAAACAACTAATATGTAACGGTTTCCGCTGTTTGTTTCTAGAAACGGGACAGCAATATCTATTGCTATTCTTTCGAAAGATGCCCCAACGTTGTCGTTTTGGTCCTTTACAGGCGGCGCGTGTAATGCACTTTCGGCACCACCTGTCGATATCTTCTATTGCAGTCAGCCAGTAGATTCGCTCCCTCACTTTGTCTATAGTCTTATTGATTCAAAAATGTTCCCCCGATACTCCAACATGTAGCTCCCGTAGTACATCTTTGCCCATGTACCGTGGAACGACCAGCTGTGTTACATAGCACTTTCCGTCGGAGGACTCCCATTTTCTTCTCAATACACAATCCTAGACGTGAAGTGAATCCCATTGTGCTGCTTACGCCTTCAGAGTGGGTCTAAGATCCGAAATTTTTTGCCAATCTTGTTTCTCCATGTGTTCCCTCCAGGTAATAATCGTGGCTCTGCAGCCGCTCAATTCATCTTGCAATTTGACCCTCTGGATTTTTAAACTGAAGCAACCACTTTAGAGCAGCATGTTCTGTACGAAGAAGGAACTTTCTGTCATAGAGGTATTTATGGAATGGCTTCGTCGCCAGAATTAACGCTAAGTGATCCCTACTGGTCGCACAAAAGTTTTTGTTCAGGTCTGGACAGAACCTTGCTGATATGGGCCACTAATCTTTCCTATTACTCATGTACTTGCGATAAAACTGCTCCAACCCCAAAATTACTTGCGTCGGCATAGACAATGAAGGTGTTATCAACTTCGGGATATGCTAGTATCGGCGCTTGAAATAGCTGGTGTTTAAGTCTTTGAAAAGCATTATTACACTCACTTGACCATTTAAATTGCTTAATTTTTTCGGTGAATTGTTGAAAGCTCTTAGCAGTGCCAGCAAAGGAAGTAAGTCGCAAGTCCTAGGAAGCTTTTTAATTGATGTTTATCCTTGGGGATTTTTCAAAGCTTCAATATTTTCGATTATCGATCCTCACTCTACTGGCCCAGGTGACAATTTTTTGGGATTAAGATTTAAATAGGCACTCCGAAGTCTTAGGAATAACTCCCGCATGTTCTTTTATTCTTCTTCAAATGATTTTCCCTCAACAATTGCATCATTTGGGTTCACCAAACAGATTTTCCACGTTAATCCTCGTAAAACACATTCCATAAGTCGCTCAACATTTGCAGGAGCGTTGCACAAACTATATGGCATCAAGTTGAACTGCCGCAAGCCATTTCCTGTGGTGAAGGCCGTCTTCTCCCCATCCATAGGGTGAATCTGCACCTGCCAGTAGCCGCTCTTCAGATCCAGTGTGGAAAACCATTCAGATCCCTTTAGAGTATCGAGGGTGTAATCAATCCTGGGTAGAATCTAACTGTCCTACTTGGTGACATCGTTGAGCCGCCGATAGTCAACGCAGAACCAGGTGCTGCCATCTTTCTTCTTAACCAGTACGACTGGTGATACCCACAGACTATTCGAGCTTTCTATCAGTCCGTCCCTTTCCATGGTTACACAAAAGTTTCTCTCAGATCTGGACAGAACCTTGATAAAGTAGGCCCCCACTCTTTCTTGTCCCTCGTGTGCTGGCGATAAAACGGCTTCATCTCCAAAATTACTTGCGTCATCATCGAGAATGGATGTCTTTTCACCGTCGGGATATGCTAGTATCGGCGTTTGACATAGCTGGTATTTAATTCTTTGAAAAGCATTATTACACTCACTTGACCATTTGAATTGCTTTCCTTTCTCCGTGAGTTGATGTAAGCTCTTAGCAATGCCAGCAAAGTCCCTTACCAACCGCCGGTAGTAAGTCGCATGTCCTAGGAAGCTCCTCACAGCTTCAACCTTTTCGGAATCGGTTCTCACCCTACTAGTCGAGATGATGTGCATACTTTAAGGGATTAAGCTTCAAATGAACACTCCAAAGTCTTAGGAAAAACTCCCGCAAGATCTTTTTGTGTTCCTCAAATGATTTTCCCACGACAATTGCATCATCCAGATACCCCAGACATGCTTTACACGTTATTCTTCGTAAAACACATTCCATCAGTCGCTCAAAAGTTGCATTAGCCTTGCGCAAACCAAATGGCATCATGTTGAATTACCATAAGCCAATTCCTGTGGTGAAGACCGTCTTCTTCCTGTCCTTAGAGTGAATCCGTACCTGCCACTACCCGCTCTTCAGATCCAGTTTGGAAAATCATTCAGATCCCTTTAAAGTATCGAGTGTATCATCAATCCTAGGTAGACGATAACTCTCCTTCTTGGTGACGTCGTTGAGCCGCCGATTGTCAACGCAGAACCGGGTGCTTCCACCTTTCTTCTTAACCAATAACACTGGCGAGACCCTGGATACTACTGGAGTTTTCTATCAGTCTAACTTTCCATCGTTACAACTATTTCTGTCATTTTATCCTGCTTGGCTAATGGCACCGTGAATTGCTCTAGCATCTCCAATGTCGATTTGTAGCTAGAGAATTACATGCGTCGTGCTTAAGGGATGACATTACTAATGATCTTGAAAGTAGGCAAAATAAAGTTGTAGATGCAATTAACATTGGCAAGCCAGAAAAACCGCATAAAGATGACGAAGAAAATATTATAAAACGAAGCCTTCCCTAATATATACTCATTTTAGTTAAAGGAGAAGGTTTTACTGTTGTAAAAATTTAACTTATGCGAAAGAATTCAAAATTAGTTCCTCAGTGCAATCGCTGCCTAGGATATAATCATACGCGAACCTATTGTCAGAAAGAGCGGTGTGTAAAATGTGCCAGAGATCAGCTGACAGTAGATTGTACGTTAGATAAGAAACTCCTTCTATCTGCATCGACTGTAAAGGCAATCATCCTACAAATTATCGCGGCTGCCAAGTAATTTAATAGTTGCAAAAAAGATGGACGAAATTTAGAAGTATAAGTTCACACAAATTGAATTTATAAAAGCAAATGCCTAAAACTCCTTTTAAAAAATGTCGACGCCAAGGCAGGCTATGATTGGAAACCAAAAATTTTCACACACTACGCAGCCATCAGAAATCCGTTCGGATCCTGTACATCCAAAACCAAATGTAGAAACGTATGCCCAAGCTATAGTATCCGATAAAGGCAAAAAAAAAATATCTCACCTGACCCAGTTACAAACGTATTTTTGATTATTCTTGAGGAATAAAGTAAGACGAATAAACTTATTGTTGACGGGTTAGTTAAGCTCGAAAATAGTATTCGCAACAACGTAGCCCAGCTTCGACATGAATAGATTTTTTTCAAATTCCTACGTGGAATGCCCATGGCCCTGGGCAATAACTTGGAGAACTTGAATTGTATATGCAAGAAAAAGATATCGACATCTATTTAATATACAATAATATAATAAACTCACGCAAGGAGTAATTCGAACTTAAAGATGAAAGCACCGACAATAATACCCATACGTTACAACTCGTATAAAATTTTGTCGACACTTTTCACATCGGATCACAACGTTCATATCACAAAAATGAGGTTGAGAAATCCGAAATCCACCTTCTCTTATATGTGTGGTGGTTTAAATAAGATCAGCTGTTGATGTTGTTGGTTGGTTTTTTTTTTTTTTTGTTTGTGGTTAAATAGGGAAACTCTCAAGTCATTTTTGTTCAGTTTGATTTGCCATTTCATCATCAACAGGTTGAGGAATGAACAACGCTTGCAAATCGTGCAAATTTATTTCAAAAATAATGGTTTAGTTCGCGAAGTTTACCGCAAGCTCCATCCATTTTATGTTCGACATAATCGTCCATCAGAACAATTAATTCGGATAATTATGGATCGTTTTCGCTCTATGTTTACTCTATGTGATAATACGCATCCACAGAGATGTCGAACAGTGCGCACCGAGGAAACAATTGCCGCTGTAGAGCAAAGTGTTTAAGATGACCCGAATGAATCGATTCGCCACCGTGCACAGCAATTGGAGCTTTGTCCATCAACTTTGAGAATGTCCTCGAGTCAAAGAAGTAAACATTCGACTGTGTACCAAGTTCATTGAATAACTGATGTAATTGAGGAAGCTTTCGAAGAAAATAAAATTTGCTGTGCTGTATTTCTTGATATATCGCAAGTTTTTGACATGGTTTGGCATAGATGCCTTTAACACAAACATAGACAAGTTCTGCCTGAAAAATTATATAAAATCCTAGTGTCGTGTTATGAGCATAGAATCTTCTTGGAAACGAATATTCCGAGTACAAAGAAATATTGGCAGGACTACCCCAAGAAAGCTTCCTTGGGCCCCTCTTGTACCTCCTATTTACACGTAATATCGCACAACCAAACGATACAATAGCTGCAACGTTTGCTGATGATACAGCTATACTAGCAGTTGGCACAACAATAGAAAAAACAAATCCTGGCGGATGGATCTTTACGAGAGAGTGTTGATTTTTCGTATAAGCGGACAAACATTTTGCCAGTGTTTTTTAATTCGATTCGAGTCCTTTTTGCAAATGAAGCGAAATATTTCGGAATGACACTCGATGCAAAATTAAAAATACAGAGAACTGTACTGGTTACTCCGAAAAAATTGGAAACTTAACCTTGATAACAAGCTGCTATTATAGAGGATGTTTTTTTTAGAGGTAGAGAACTTCGAATTGAAATCAAATACAAGAAAACCTTTTAAATGTCCATCAAATTGCCTTTATTTGAAAACTATTTTCATACCATTAATGTTTAAATACGATTTTGGGCATGTGGCCGCCCTGACTGGTTCATATAAAGCCAAGTTTAGAGGTCCAATTTTCAACCACTTTTTCAAGCATTTGGTTCCAAATGTCAGCAATAACGCCACAAATGTTGGCTTCAAGTCCCCTTACGTTTATGGTTTGTTGGCGTAGACGAGCGACTTCACATATCCCAAAAGAAAATAATACAATGGTGTCAAATCACAAGATCTTGGTGGATAATTGACAGGTCCATTTCACGAAATGATGCGCTCATCGACTGTTTCTTTAAAATCCAATGTGACGTGCGCTGTGTGGCAATTCGGGAACAAAATAGTCGGTTATCATGGCTCTATACCGGTCTCTATTAACGGTAGCTGACTCTCCAGCATCATTCGGAATAAGTATGACCCAATGACTCCACCAGAACACACCAACGGTTAGTTTTTGTCGATGTAATGGCGTCTCAAGGGTCTCATGTGGAGACTCCAAATGCGCCAATTTTACTTGTTGACGTAGCCGTTCAACCAAAAATGAGCCTCGTCATCTTCTGAACAAAATATTGCGATGAAAATCAGCATCGAGACAAATCTCATTTTCGGCACATACACCAAAATCACGACGCATTGCATGATCTCGCTGCTTTCATTCTTGCAAAAGCTGGATCTTTTAAGGTTGTATGCCAATATCTTTTAGCAAAATCTTCCATAAAGTTGAAGAACATAACTCTTATTTCTGTGCACGGTGGTGGATCGATTCATTCTGGTCCTCTTCAACACTTTGCTCTACAGTGGCAATTGTTTCTTCGGTGCGCACTGTTCGACTAATCTGCGGATGCGTATTATCACATAGAGTAAAGTTATTGCGAAAAAAATCCATGGTAAACCGACTTAATTTCTCGCGGTTGTACCAGTGAATCTAAACATTATACAATCTTTTAAAAAAAAAATGTTAAGATCATTCGTCAATGCGCCGTGGGATATAAGGAATGAAAATCTGCGCAAAGATCTGGGTTTTCCCGCGGTTAAAGATGAAACGAAAATTTTTGCACAAACATATAATAAACATATAACATTTATTGGGACACGTTAACACAACGGTCCTCCAAATTCTTGATGAAACAAATTTATTGCGGCGTTTTAAAAGAATTAAGCCCTTAGACTTGGCCCGATAATAACAAACCTAGCTATAAACTGCGGACAAAGCAGGAGCTCTCAAAGAAAGGTTACCATAACTCGTGATAAAAAAATTGATAGATAATTTGCATAAGTCTCACACTACTTTGGACACGTGCTCATCGTGTCTTTTGAGATTTCCAACAGCCAACGGAAAATTTTGGACCGTCAAAATGGTTTAAATGTTTCCTCAAGATGTGCGTCAAAAACGTCTTCTTTCTCTTTATCGCTTTTTGCCCAAACGTCTTGAGTTACCCTAATTGGTGGCACACTGTTTTTGGCCGTTTCATGACTTTAATTGCTTTCCAAAAGTGAATAATTTGATGCTTTTCCAGCCGCTAGGCTTTGGAGATAAGTTTATACGGTATGGTTCTTAAAGTTTTAAATCGAATTTTTATGTTTTATCTTGCGGGGCGCGAGTTTAGTGCCATCTTTTTCGAGCTTTTTTTTTGTGTCTAACCAAATCTTTTATTTCCCATGGGTACTTGATATTACTATAGCTCTCTATATTGTGTTGTTGAGGAAAATTATTCCACGCTGCTTTTTGGACACTATCGATAAATGAGCCAACCGCGGCTTTAAGTTCCAATGGGGATCTATGCGATACACCCAGTCGAATATTATTTTCAATATCGTTTTTGAAGCCTTCCCAGTTGATTTTAACGTTTGTTAGTCTATAGGGGGTTTCATTTCTAAGACTCGCTCGTTGTTAAGATGACCGAAGAATGATCAGAGAAAAGATCAAAGTATTCGTCAGCTTTGATTCGATTTGACGGCACATCATTTTTCCAATAAGTTGGCTTACCCGTAGAATGAAATTCGGTATTGTACTTTCTGCATACTTCATAAATCATCCTACCTTTCTCTGATATGCATCTAGATCCCCAGAATGTATGTTTTGCATTAAAGTTCCCTTCGATGATAAGACGCTTTCCAAGGGAATTAAGCAAGTTTTTGCATGGCGGTGTGCAGTAAACAGAAGATATCTTCATAAAGGATTGTCTGCTTCTGTCTTGTATAGAGCACAATTGCATTATTTCGATTTCTAATTTAAGATCAATCGACTGTTCGATACACTCTTTCATATATAGTGAGGCTCCGCCTATAGTTTTATTCGATGAATGTAGAAGATGATATCCGAGGTAACCTCTAATCTTGAATTTCGAATTACCCTTTGCTTGAGTTTCAGACATTAAATATATGTCGATGTCTCTTTCTTGCATAAACAATTCAAGTTCTCCAAGTTTTTGCCAAAGGCCATTGGCATTCCACGTAAGATTTTTAAGAAATCTATTCATGTCGAAGGTGGGTTTCCATTGATGAGAATACTATTTTCCAGCTTAACTAGCCTGTCAAAATAGGTTTATTCGTTTTACTTTGTTCCTCAAGTTTTGAAAGAATAATCGATTACACGTTTGTAACTGGGTCAGGTGAGTTATTTTTTATCTCTATCGGATACTATAGCTTGGGTATACGACTGTACATTTGTTTTTGGATGTACAGGATCCAAACTGATTTCTGATTGCCGCATTTGGGAAAATGTGGGTTTTTTAACTGTAGCCTGCTTTGGCTTCGAAAAATTTTTAATCGGAGTCTTAGGCATTTTCTTTTTTAAATTCGATTTGAGTGAATTAACACTCATAAGTTTCGCCCGTCTCTTTTGTAGCTACTTAGCTGTTTCGCAGCTGCGATAATTTGCAGGATGGTTACCTTTACAGTTGCTGCAGATAGGAGGAGTTTTCTTTTCTGACCTACAATCTACTGATATGATTTCCGGCACATTTTACACACCTCGGTTTTTTGGACATTAGGTTTGCGTATGACTATATCCTTGGTAGCGCTTGCACTGAGGAACTAATTTGGAAATTGCGTATAAGTAAAGGAAGACCTCGTTATATAACACTGACAATGTTAACGGGATATATAACTTTATAATACCTGTTTTTCAGATAGTTAATTAAGTCATCCTTTAATCACGACGCATGTAACCGTCTAGCTGCAACGCGTAAAGGCCTTTCAGATTTATTTTCAAATGAACACCATTCAATTTTATCGGTATTCAGATTCCAAGATAACAGACGTTAGCTTTCCGGGTCTTTTACCCCGACTTTCCATGTATTTTTTCTGAGCGAAGTTACTTGGTAGTCCGGCAATGCCAACGATTTTGTCAAGGTATGTAACTTGTTTAAGTCGTCAATACCGATCACATTAATTGGCGGTGGGGGCCGTTGTTTCAGTTGTTTCGCTTTTTTAACAATATCCTTGTCTCGGTTTATAATTTCAGGAGATGATACAGCTTCTTTTTTTAACCGGTCTTTTCATAAAAATCCAGTTGGTTTCGCGACTGAGTTCTTCTTGTTCCATATGGTATACGCAATTCACCGGACAGTTTGTACATGGTTTTGGCTCATTAGGTTTGCGTATGACTATATCCTTGATAGCGCTTGCACTGAGGAACTAATTTGGAAATTGCGTATAAGTAAAGTAAGACCTCGTTATATAACACTGACAATGTTCACGGCATATATAACTTTATAATACCTGTTTTTCAGATCGTTAATTAAGTCATCCTTTAATCACGACGCATGTAACGGTCTAGCTGCAACGCGTAAAGGCCTTTCAGATTTATTTTCAAATGAATACCATTCAATTTTATCGGTATTCAGATTCCGAGATAACAGACGTTAGCTTTCCGGGTCTTTTATCCCGACTTTCCATGTATTTTTTTCTGAGCGAAGTTAATTGGTAGTCCGGCAATGCCAACGATTTTGTCAAGGTATGTAACTTGTTTAAGTCGTCAATACCGATCACATTAATTGGCGGTGGGGGCCGTTGTTTCAGTTGTTTCGCTTTTTTAACAATATCCTTGTCTCGGTTTATAATTTCAGGAGATGATACAGCTTCCCTTTTTAACCGGTCTTTTCATAAAAATCCAGTTGGTTTCGCGACTGAGTTCTTCTTTTCCATATGGTATACGCAATTCACCGGACAGTTTGTACATGGTTTTGGCTCATTAGGTGTTTTCAACGTACTCCTTAGAATCATATTTTCTTCCTGAAGTAAGAGAAGTTCTTGACGAAGCTCTTCGCAGAACAGTGCGACATTGTCAAGCCTTGTTGGAAGAACGTCATTTTCGTCCTTAAGGCTCTTATTTTTCATTGAATCTCGCTTTTCATGGGATGACACTTCTAGTGTTTTCGAGCTCCTTGAGAAACATATATTTTTTTAGATCTAGATGTAGGTGACCTCGTTACCATTGATCTTTTCCCGAAGGGGTTACATAATTGCAATAATTGGCTCTCCCCAGACTCCGTAGAGCCGACCTCCGAAGAGGGTGGATTACTCTTTACACTCGATATACGGGGAGTGGTTTTAAGTCGCCTTCTACGACAGGCATGCCTTACCTCGGGTATATTCTGACCCCTAAACCGAATGGTTTTTTCAAAGGAATTTGGTAGATATTCATTTCGCCATATATTAACCTAAAAACCTGAAGATATCCGCCGAGTATGAAATGACCATTAAAAATCTAGAAATTCAATGGAGGGCAACTTCATGCAAGAAATGTATCTCTCTTTCGATACCACTAACCAGCTATAGATACGCATTGTGGGCGGCCCTTAACTGCTTAGATTCGAAGTTACAACAATAGTACACCCAATATTTGTCTGAACAAATTTTGGGTGTTCACACGTTATGAATATTACTCAACGTATTTTCATTTCTCTCTGCTCTTTCCTTTTTTAGAAATGTTGAAAACTGAATTCTCGCACGATAGTGTCTACGACAAAGAGGAACGTTGAGAACTTGGATTTCTATGAAGGCGGATGGTAAATTTGCACGTGCAGATGGAAGCGTCTAAAGTAATGTTTCTTATCTATCCGCGAGGAAGGAATAAGACCACAAGAGAGAACGTCAAAGATACTCACCGAATAAATCTAAATTGTTGTTTTTTTTTATTTCTTCTCCTCTTACACATATTTCCCTGCGCAACCACAATAATGGATGAAAATTAGTGATTTTACTCTTGTGTGAACAGGCACATAAAAAGACTAATCAATTTATAATCATGTTCCATTGGTAACAAAAAATTCAAATGTGTGAACAAAACCCAGATTTTCCAATGTTTTACTCCTTTAATAATTCTGTAGTTGTAAACTGCTGTCTGAACAGCCAACTAGAAGCGAAGTTTGCTATTTCGCAGAGCACAAACTATTGTTAAGAAGTCGCTCGAAAGCAACCATTTTTGCTGTGTTACCTATCTTTTACATATAATTCCTGGCAGTTGTCAATGCTTTCGGAACAGACGTCAATTATCGTATTATATAGCTTTTCAACAAAAAGTTAGAGTGAAGAATCGGCAATTTATCTGTGGGTTTGTGCATTATTGTGAGTAATCTATTTTTTGTTCAACATTTGTATTTTTATTGTTATAGGTAAAATGTCACTGTCTTCTGAATGCTGCCTAGCGTTTAATCTTGTTTCCAAGGAGGTGCAACGCGTGGGTCTTCGCTTTCAGGCATTTGCAGGGCGTCATAATGTCCCTAGAACTAAATCAGAAGCATTGGAAAAATGGAACTCAAATGAATTTATCGTCGACATTGATTATTTAAAATCTCTGGATCCAAAGGAATGGAAAGATCAAGATCATTATTTGGTTTTGGGGTTAGGAAATTTGAGGTAATATAACCATATTTTTTTTTCATTTGTTCGGAATGTAATGAATTTATTACATTATTCATCAGATATAACGCTACAGATGAGGATATTAAACGAGCTTATAGGAAAATGGTACTGCAACATCATCCTGATAAAAGGAAGGCAAAGGGAGAAGAGGTGCACACAGATACTGACTACTTTACGTGTATTACCAAGGCCTATGATGTGTTAGGTTAACCTCCTTATATTTATTTAGATTATTGCTACTAAACTAAAACTATTTCATACGTAGGTACTCATAAAAATAGACGTGCATATGACTCTGTGGACCCTAAGTTTGACGACGCATTACCAACGCAAACGGAGATCGAAAATTCTTTTTATGAAGTATTTGGAAAATATTTTAATTTGAATTCGAGATGGAGTGAGCGAAAATGTGTGCCATCGTTTGGCAATGAAGATTCAAAGCGAGAAGATGTAGACAATTTTTACAGTTTCTGGTATGATTTTGAGTCTTGGCGTGAGTTTAGCTACCTGGACGAAGAGGATAAAGAAAAAGGACAAGATAGGGACGAAAGGCGTTGGATTGAAAAACAAAACAAAGTTGCACGAATTAAAAGAAAAAAAGAAGAAATGTCTAGAATACGGTCGTTAGTTGATTTAGCATATAACAATGATAAACGAATTGCAAAATTTAAAAATGAAGAAAAGCAACGAAAAATTGCATTGAAAAGAGCTAAAATGGATGCCGTTCAAGCGCAAAAAGAAGAAATTGAGCGGACAATTAAAAATGCGCAGTTAGCTAAAGAAAAAGCAGATAAAGCTGAACAAAAGCGAATAGAAAGAATACGATATGAAAAGGAACAATATAAGAAAGCTGTTAAAAAAGAACGAAAAATGTTAAGAGACAAAGCTAAAGAATGTAATTATTTCTCATCTTCTGACAAAGATATGCTTCGAAACATGGAAGGAGTGGAGAAAGTATGTGAAATGCTAACGTTATCCGAACTACAAAACCTAAACAAAGATGTTGCGGAGAACAGCAGCCAAGCATTCTTTAACGTCTTACATGAATTGGAAAAAAAACAGCAGGAAGAACGCCAAGAAGATGCGCAAACAAAATTTGAAACTAAAACAGAACTAAACATTTTGAACAAAAATGATTTATGGATGAATGAAAGTATTCAAACTCTTATTAAAGCCGTCAATCTCTTTCCAGCAGGAACCGCGCAAAGATGGGAAGTCATTGCTACGTTTATGAATCAACATGTTAATAATGGCGTTAGTTTTACATCTAAGGATGTTCTTAGTAAAGCCAAATCTTTGCAACAAAGCGATTTTTCTAAAAGTGTTTTAAAAGCAGAAGCGAACGACAGTGCTTTCCTAAGTTTTGAGAAATCGAAAAAAGAATTGCCCGTTGTTTCAGATAATTTGTTAGCTGAATCCAGCACTTGCGAAATAAAAACAAAAACTGATAGTGGGGCATCTAAAAATGTTCAGAACTCATCTCAAAAAATTTGGACAAAGGAAGAACAAGCTCTTTTAGAGCAGGCGATTAAGTCGTTTCCCATTTCTACGCCTGATCGGTGGGATAGAATTGCTGAATGTATTCCTAATAGAAGTAAGAAAGATTGCTTACGAAGGGTGAAGGAATTGGTTGATTTAGTTAACTCGAAGAAGGACGCTAAACAAGGGACGAAGTAACAATTTATATTAGTAGAAAAATAAACCTCAATTTGAAAATCTATACTTATGTATATGAAATAACTGCAATATTGTCTTACTTTGATTTAATGTTAATATATAGAAAAGTAATTGATTTCAGCGAAAAGGTTTAAAACCAAATGTCTAAAAATCACTTACAAGAAAATGCATATACCAAGGTAATGTAGCCGAACTGCGTCATTTTTGCTGCCTAACTATATTTGTTTTCCGATTTACAAATTTTAGTTTGGAGTGTGTATTGCAATGCATTCGAAATGAGAAAACGGTGGTCGGTTCAAATATCTGCCATAGAATCAGATTTAATTCGTTTTTTAGATCTAAATCGCAACATTCTTTCATCTTTTTATGTATGTAGGTACATTTAGTCATGTGCGTACCAAACTCCCTTATTTCAATAAAGACATTCGTAAAACCAACAACGGAGTACATTTGTGCAAATCTGTATTAACATGGCAACACTTCGTTTGTGCAGCATGGAGAAGAACATTTATACTCAAGACTTGATTTGTGCGGTGTACTATAGTTTGTCACATTGCATGTACTGCCGTCATCAAGGACACCGCAGCCACTATCATAGACCACCCGTTACTTATTTATGCATCTCTCTAATAATTTTGATAAAAATCTTATCGGACGGATACCTAAGAAATGCCCAAATCACAATCGAAGTCTTTCATTGATATGAACTTCAAGTCAGTAAAATATTTGATACACACTCCAACATCAATAGCAAACACTTCAAGTTGTCTCATCCTTGAGTCGCAAATCATTCACTGGTGTTAACCGTACAATTTATACGACTCCACTTATTCTTTTGATTGCAGCAAGAAAGTTTAAACGTATTTATAGATATTTATATATATATATATAAAAATATTGTTAGAATAATGCTCTAAAAATGGCTTTTGGTTTTAGCCAAATTAAATAAATAAACTAAACAAGAGGTACCTATATTTGTTTCTAAAACTTTTATTGAATCCAAAACAATTTTAAATGCATATATTTTGTACTTTCCCTTACAAAGAGAAAGACAAATATTGTTGTCGTAAAACGTTTCGACCTCGAGAACAAGATTTTAATTGGTTCTAACATTACCTATGATAGAAAAACCGATGTTTTTTTTTTTGAAATTCCGTCACATTAGAAAAATTGTTAGTTTTACGCAAACTATTTGGTCAAATTGAATGAAATGGAACACCTGTGTTAGTATTGTTTTTTGTAACAATTCCAAATAATTAGTTAATTAATCAAAAAAGTTCCTAGTTTTTTTTTTCAGTTTTGGCCAATAACGTAAAAAAAATGTTTTTGATCGCAGTTCCACGTTGTTTGTTTTTTTTATTATTTGGCCAAACTCGAAAAATCATCTTTAAAACTTCATATGCTTATAGGTCCTATACCGGAGACAAAGGACGTAGTCCATCTCTGTCCCATACACTAAGCAGACACGTCGTTGCAGAAAGAGAAAGAAAGATCGATAAGTTAAGAGTGAAAATATTTTGTCCTGTGAGTCCCGGGTAAATTTCTCTTCCTTCTTGTTATCGTTATGTTGCTTCATTTTATTTTCGTTGCTTGGAGAGTTGGTTAAGCGACTCTTGACAAAAAAGTCGCAGTGTGTGAAGCAGAATAAAGAGGAATGTCAAATTGGAGTCAAGACAAAAAGTCACAGGTGTAAAAGCGCGAGACTCACGAAAGAAAATAACAAAAAAGAACTTCGAAAAAGTTCGCAGACTATGTCTGCTCTTACACGTTGAATGTTTGTTGTTATTGCTCTCTCTCTGAGAATTGCAAGTCGAATTCACAGCTGTTTTCCCGTTTGGTTTCTTGCTACATTGTTTAACTATCAGAGGTCACTATTTACCTTTTTTTCTATTAAAACAGTTCAAAGCAAACCGCATTTTTCGGAAGTGCATCGAACTTGTTTTTTTTTTGTGAACATTTAATAGTTTCGCCTTTGCACACTCGGGTTAATTCGTGCGTATTAATTTGTGAAAGAGTGGTATAAACCAGTGAGGTGAACTGAGCTAGTTTTGAATTTTGAAATATTAAAATCATTAGACTGTATTTAATTTTAGATTAAGTCGGAAAAGTTGTTGACGCAAAGTAATTTAAGAAGTTACATGCTCCCTATAGCAATGTTAGTTAGTTAAGGATTTGTTTATAAATCTTACAATTGGTTTTGTTTTTAGCAATTGAAATCGATTCAAATCAACTGATTTTCGATATTTGAAGGAAGGAGTGTGGATATTTTACCCGTGCAACAACATTATTTTAATTGAATGGTCCTGTCAACTGGTGCGTATTAGTTCAAGTTTAAATTATATTGCTCTTGAGTGGTTTCCATATGGCTGCTCGATATATAGTTGTACTGCTACCAAATGTCGCAAGATAGACGACGAATATATGGTGAGTTGTGAGCGATGCAGGAGTTGGTGGCTTATTCGTGTGCAAATTTTGATCCCAGTGCCTATGACACTGCGACTCCGAGGTTTTGCGGGGAAAGTTCCTGTAGGGAAGTTGCTGAGGATGTTGAAGTTGGACCTGCAGCAGTGCAAATCGATGCTGGACCAGTGTCTGTCTGAGCAAGACGAGTTGGAAGCATCCATGGATGTGTTGATAGAAGCAGACGGAGTTGCTCAAACTTCGGTGTCACAAACGGATGTGGAGTTGGCAGCTCTGCGAAAGGAACTGGAGGTGATGAAGGCAAAGTTACCCAGTGTTTCGTCCCCGTTTGCAAATATTGCGAACAATTCAAGCCAACCACAAAGCACTCTTGAAAGGATCTCAGAATCCAGAAATAGATTTTTCGAATCCAACAGAACGAGATAATGTTCACTCGACCCCTATTGCTGGATAATCCCACCGAAGTGTAAGTTTTCCTGAGAATTCAGCAGTCCGATATGTCCAGTTTGCCGACTATTCTGAATCGGGGGAACGTGCAGGAGCTACCCATGTTTTCCGGGTTCAAATATTTGGGTGTTGAAGAACGAGGGTAGACTCTGATTGGCTTTAACTTGGCAATGCCCAATGTATTAACTCTGACTACACATCAAGTACTTAGTTTTTACCTCCAAGTGGTAACCATCGGGTACTGGTCTCATCCAACCGGATTTGACTTGCTACACGATAAGCGCGAGTGTTGATGACACGACGAAAAACAGCAACAATATAAACAGCCAAGTCAGAATGGCATGGAATAAGTACATGGCCTGCTGTCCCAGGCGAACCTAGAAAAGCTGCTTCGACATATTTTTTTTTTTTTTTTTTTTTTTTTTTTTTCCGTGGGCTGGTGGAAATCTTCATAGACACGATGAGCACGTGCCCAAAGTAGTGTGAGATTTTTACTCACTAAAACCACCACCCATTTGGTATTTCTATTGCAACTAAGTATTCGACTTATCCAGCAATTTTTTTATCACGATTATATAATATGTTTGGCAGGTAACTTTCCTTTGAGAGTTCCTGCTTTTCCGCAATTATAGCGCGGTTTGTTATTATCGGGCCAAATCTAAGGGTTTAGTTCTTTGAAGACGCCGCAATATATTTGTTTCGTCAAGAATTTGGAGGACTGTTGTGTTAACGTGTCCTAATAAACGTTTTTTATGTTTTCGTGCAAAATTTTTTGTTTCATCTTTAACCGCGGGAATACCCAGATCTCTGCGTAGATCTTCGTTCCTTACGTACCACGGCGCATTGACGAATGATCTTAACATTTTGTTTTCAAAAGTTTGTAAAATGTTTAGATTCGTTTCACTGGTACAACCCCATAGTTGTATACCATATGTCCAAACCGGTTTTAGCACTTGCTTGTATAATAGCAGCTTGTTATCAAGGTTAAGCTTCGAATATTTTCCGAGCAACCAGTACAGTTCTCTGTATTTATTCTTAAGTTCTTCGCATTTCTTTTTTACATGCGACTTCCATTTTAATTTTGCATCGAGTGTCATACCGAGATATTTCGCTTCATTTGCAAACGGGACTCGAACCGTATTTAGAAATACAGGCAAATTGTTTGTCCGTTTATACGAAAAATCTACATGGATCGATTTGCTCTCATTAAGTGCAATCCGCCAGGATTTAGTCCATTCATTAACCTCGTTAAGAGCGTTTTGTAATTTAATATTTGTTTCCTCTATTGTTGTGGCAACTGCTAGTATAGCAGTATCGTCAGCAAACGTTGCAACTATTGTATCGTTTGTTTGTGGGATATCACGAGTGAATATGAGGTACAGGATTGGTCCAAGGACGCTTCCTTGCGGTACACCTGCCATTATTTCTTTGAACTCGGAATATTCGCTTCCAAGTTTCACACGGAAGAGTCTATGCTCAAGATACGACACGAGGATTTTATATAATTGTTCTGGCAAAACTTGACTTAGTTTATAAGTAAGGCCTTTGTGCCACACCTTGTCAAAAGCTTGCGACACGTCAAGAAATACGGCTGAACAAATTTTCTTTTCTTCGAAAGCTTTCTCAATTACATCTGTAATTCGATGTACTTGGTCCACCGTTGAATGTTTACTTCTAAACCCAAATTGATGGTCAGGTAAAAGACGTTTCTGTTCAATTATGGGGTGTAAGCGACCGAGTAATATCCGTTCAAAAACTTTTGAAATTATTGGAAGAAGTGAAATAGGCCTGTAAGATTTTATTTCATTCGGTGATTTTCCTGGTTTTAGAACCATAATCACTTCCGCGACTTTCCACTGTCTTGGTATATATTCTAATCTGATTGCTGCATTTATAATAAAAAGAAGCTTAGTTAATGCTTTCCGAGGCAACATTTTAAGAAGTTCTCCTGTAATCAGGTCATAACCCGGAGCTTTTTTAGGCTTTAGTTTCTGTATTTCCCGTTTAAGCTCGGCAATACTTGCATATCTTACTATGTTATTATCGGTTGTACTCTCGAATATATTAATGTTTTCATTTTGCGCCGGACCATCAAATGGCTTAAATGTTTCCTCAAGATGTGAGGCAAAAACGTCAGCTTTTTCCTTATCGCTCTTTGCCCAAACGTCTTGAGTTACCCTAATGGGCGGCACAGCGATTTTTGGCCGTTTTATGACTCTGATTGCTTTCCAGAGCGAATAATTCGATTCCTTTCCAGCGGTTAGGCTTTGCAGATAAGTTTCTACTGAATGGTTTTTAAAGTATTTAATCGAATTTGATAGCAAATTACTCAACCGATTGAGATGTGTTTTATCTTGCGGGGCACGAGTTTGGTGCCATCTTTTACGAGCTTTTCTTTTTTGTCTTACTAAATCTTGTATTTCACGGGGGTACTTAATTTTACTATAGCTCACTATTTTGTTCTGTTGAGGAGTATTATTCCATGCTGCTTTTTGGATGGTATTGATAAATGAGTCAACAGCGACTTCGAGTTCCAATGGGGTTCTAAGCGATACACCCAGTCGGATATTATTTTCAATATCGTTTTTGAAACCTTCCCAGTTGGTTTTCGCGTTTGTTAATCTGGGTGGTTTTTCATTTATAATCAGTGACTCGCTCATTGTTAAAATGACTGGAGAATGATCAGAGGAAAGATCAAAGCATTCTTCAACTTTGATTCGATTGGACGGCAGACCTTTTACAATAAAAAAATCGATCAAATCCGGTATTTTTCTAGCATCAGTTGGCCAGTAAGTTGGTTTTCCCGTAGAATGAAATTCGGTATTGTACTTTCTACCTATATCATAAAGCATCCTACCCTTCTGTGATATGCATCTAGATCCCCAGAATGTATGTTTTGCATTAAAGTCCCCTCCGATGACAAAACGTTGTCCAAGGGAATTAAGCAAGTTTTCAAAGTCAATTTTCTCAACCTTGCATCGTGGTGGGCAGTAAATAGACGATATCATCAGAAAGGATTGTCTGCTTTTGACTTGTATAGAGCTAACTTGCATTGTATCGATTTCTAGTTTAAGATCAATCGAATGTTCGATACACTCTTTTATATATAGTGAGGCTCCACCTCTAGCCTTATTCGATGGATGTAGAGCATGATAGTCGAGGTAACCTTTTATTTTTAAGTTCGAATTACTCTTTGCGTGAGTTTCGGATATTAAACAGATGTCTATATCTTTTTCCTGCATAAATAATTCAAGTTCTCCAAGTTTTTGCCAAAGGCCATTGGCATTCCACGTAAGAATTTTAAGCAATCTACTCATGTTAAAGGTGGGGTACTTCTATTGCGAATACTATTTTCGAGCCTAACGAGCCTGTCAAAAATAAGTTTATTCGTTTTGCTTTGTTCCTCAAGTTTTGAAAGAATAATCGAAAATACATTTGAAACTGGGTCAGGTGAGATATTTTTTTGGGCGTTATTGGATACTGTGGCTTGAGCATACGTTTGTACATTTGGTTTTGGATGTACAAGATCCGAACGGATATCTGATGGCCGCGTAGTTTGTGGACATTTAGGTTCTTCGATTATGGCCTGCTTTTTCTTCGACATATTTTTAATCGGAATTTTAGGCTGTTGCTTGTTTAAATTTAATTTCTGTGAATTAATACTATTAAATTTCGTCCGTCTTTTTTGCAACTCTTTAGCTACTTCGCAGCCGCGATAATTTGCCGGATGATTGCAGATAGCAAGAGCTTTCTTATCTGACATACAATCTACCGTCAGGTGATTGCCGGCACATTTTACACACCGCGGTTCTTTTTGACAATAGCTTTGCGTATGATTGTATCCTTGGCAGCGCTTGCACTGGGGAACTAGTTTGGAATCCTTACGCATAGGCTCTATTTTTACAACAATATTAAGTATTGTTTTTATTTCATAGATTTTGTTCAAACTTTCTGTTTTATCGAAAGTGAGTATAAATAAAGGAAGGCCGCGTTTTATTACATTTCCTTCGCCATCTTTTTGCTTTTGGTCTCGTTTGACAATGTTAACGGCATATTCGACATATTCGGACAATAGGTTGTCTAAGGATTTCAAGGGTTAGTCAGGCCCCTAGAACAGAGATGGTGGCGGATGAACCGAAAGGCCAACAGGAGCGCTCAATCCCATAGTGGATACTGATGGCCCGTGTCCTAGGGGTATCTAATAAATTGGAACTGGCCCTCCAGGTTGGGGGTTGTTCTTTGGGTTAACTACCCAACCATAGAAAAAAAAATCATGTTACGAAGCAACCAATAGCCTCGGAAGGTACTGATTTTATTGTTGACGACACGACTAAACGAAAAAAGGACACCGAAGTTCGTATCTGCACCTGGAATGTGAGAACATTAAACAGGAGAGGTGCAAGCGAACAACTAGCGGAAGCCCTAAACTGCTACAAAGCAGACATTACTGTCATCCATGAAATACGTTGGGATGGGCCGAGCAAAAAGAATATGAAAAACTGTGACATCTACTGCGGACCGTGTTATAGTGAGCAGAAACAGCGACTATTCGGATGCGGATTTGTTATAAGTGCCAGACTTAGGCAAGAAGTCTTACGTTTCCAAGACATTAGCGAACGCATTGTAACAATCCGCATCAAGGCCAAATTCGCCAATATTAGCCTTATATGCGCTCACGCCCCAACGGAGGAAAAAGACTATGAGCTCCTCGACAAAACCTATGACCGACTAATGAAGTACGATGTTAAAATCGTGCGGGGAGATTTTAACGCAAAGGTAGGAAGAGAAGACATCTTTAGCAGTATTGTCGGAAAACATAGCCTGCACGACAACACGTATGGTAACGGACTTAGGCTAATTGACTTCGGTACGGAACGAAATGCTACTATAGCCAGCACACGGTTTCCTCACCTCGATATCCATAAGGGGACATGGCGGTCTCCAGATCAACGAACGGTCAATCAAATTGGTTACATAGCGATAGGCAAGCGCCACGCATCAGTATTTTGGATGTCCGAACATTCCGAGGAGCTAACATCGACTCAAACCACTACCTTGTTGCAGCCAAGGTAAGAATGTGGATATCCACCACGCCAACACAATCCAGAAATACTGTAAAAAAAATTAATGTCGAAAGACTGCAATTGCAAGAGACCGACAAGACCTTCGCGCAACGCGTATCCCTAAACCTCTCGATTAACACCATACCAGCATCAAATGTCAAAGAACAATGGCGACGGTGCCAACAAGCCATTAGATCAGCCGCGACTGATGTGCTAGGTTTCTCGCGCCCACCAGCAAGAAACCCCTATTTTGATGAGGAATGTCGACAGATGCTCGCAAAGAACGAGGCCTACGAGCTCTATAGGAAGAGAAGAAGGGAAGAACACCGGCTTTTCAGAAAGAAGAAAAAAGGTGCCGCAACAGGAACGATGTTTGCAAGTTTAAGAAATGCTTAAAATGTCAAAGCCAAGAATAGAAGGCTCGAACAGAATCCTGTCGAGATGGACAAGGAAATATCGTAGTTGAGACACAGTCGATGCTGAGGATAGGAAGAACCACTTCTGCGGACTGTTAAACGGCGATGACCAACAACATTCCCCTGTCAGGCAGAACGAACCATTCAAATTGGCAACGACAGCGAAAACTGGCAACCACCCGACCTGAGTGAAGTGAGGATAGCAATATCTAAACTGAAGCTTAATGAGGCTGCCGGAAATGACGGCCTTCTTTATAAAGCTTTATAATGCCGGCGGAGATGACTTGGTAAGTAACATCCACCAACTCATAAGCCGAATCTGGTCGGAAGAAAGTATGCCTGAAGAATGGAACCTCACCATCGTTTGCCCGAACCACAAAAAAGTAGACCCTCTAAACTTCAATCTGATTCTTGAGAGGATTGTGCAAAACTCACGAGCCAACCCCAGAGGCAAAGTTTTCCAAAAATCTGTATAACTAGCATACGCCGACGATATTGGCATCATTGTTAGGACCCAACGTGAAGTCATAGCCACGTTTGCTAGTATAGAGAAGGAAGCTTCAAAAATGGGTTTAGCAGTAAATGAGGGCAAGACGAAGTATATGCTGCCAACACCAAAGGACACACAACATCGACGAGTTGGACAGAACGTCACCATTGACAGATATAACTTTACAGGAATTTATCTATTTCGGCTCCGCTATTTACTCTGATAACAACATCTCGTCAGAAATTAAACGAAGAATAACTCTTGCCAACCGCTGTTTCTTCACTTCTTTCTCACTCGAACTACTAAGGAGATCTTCTATAAGACCCTGATTATCCTAGTCCTGCTCTATGGCGCTGAAGCATGGACCGTCTCAAAAGCGGATGAAGAAATCCTTGGTCGATTTGAGAGGAAAATTCTTCGAAAAATCTTCGGTCCCGTTTGCGTTGACGGGCTATGGAGACGAAGATTTAACCAAGAACTATACCAGCTGTACAGCGACATGCCCCTGGTCAAAAAAAAACCCGCATTGGACGTTTAAGATGGCTAGGACATGTAGATCGAATGGACTCCAATACTCCGGCTCGCAGAGTCTTCGATTCCCAGCCAGACGTCGGACGCAGTAGAGGAAGACCTCGCCTTAAGTGGCTTGCACATGTAGAAACCGACCTCAACCAACTTGGAGTGCGCAATTGGAGGCAGTTAGCTAAAGACCGGGCTAATTGGAGAGGCGTGTTGGTTGAGGCCCAGGTCCATTCCATTATTTCAACAAAAAAATTTAATGCCACTACGATTGAAGGAAAATTCACCAGCAAGGAGAACGTATCCCGCCTACGAATAGCGCTTAAAGGGGAGGCGTACAAATGCTCATTCGACGACGCTGCCATTATGGATTCTCTACACTGTATTTTCGGGAGGTCGGATTTATTGGTTCACGGCTTGACGGCGGACCTGTTGAAGTTGCCTTCGTTGAAATTGGGGTGCGATCCGAACTTGCATCTGTGGGCGGTTAGGGTCAATGGTTTTGTTGCGGATATACGGGCGATGAGGAACTGTACAACAGCTACGTACTCACGGACCTTGCGGAAAAATTGGGCGCTGGTCTATACCAGGACTGGGGCAGAAGAGCGGCATTGACTCAACGGGCCTCGTTTAAGGATTTTGCTGATTTCCTAATGGCAAAAGTAGTTGACCTGCCCCCGGAGCTGGTGCAGCCGCTTGAGACTATCACTCTGAAAAATAAGCCAAGTACATCCAAAATTACGAGACAAGTACTAACCCATCAACTAGTTGCGGAGTCGTCAGCATTAGAGACATGCGTCGAATGTGGCGCCAACCATTCGGTAGCAAAATGTAAAAATTTAATTCCTTGTCACTCGATCAGAGGTTCAAGTTTGAGAAGCAGCTCTTCTTCTGCTGTTTAAGTGGAGTGACACATGATTGGAGATCATGTGCATAAAAGAAGACGTGTGGCCTTAACGGTTTTACAAGTCAACGTCATCGGCTATTACACCCGGTAGCTTCAAGCAACGATGCTAATTTGAACGTGGCTGCCGTTCCGTTGGATCCATCTGGCGATTTTGTGTCTGCGCATTCCAGAGCAGATCTTCCGTTAATGTAAAAGGTCGCCCCCATTAGGATCTAAGGAAAGAACGGGAAGTACAGGGACACCTTTGCTTTTCTAGATGACGGTTCGTGTCTGACGTTAATGGAGCGTGATCTTTTCGATTCGTTGGAACTAGAAAAGACGGCAGAGGCTTGACGGTGCAGTTTTAAGAAGAAACCCGAGTTGTTGAGCTGGTTAAGCGACGACATGGCCAGTTTGATTTTAAAGGGGTATGTCAGGATCGCTTCGACACAGGAGTTGCAAAAGGTGGCCGCGAGTTTGGTACGCTCCTACATTTATTGTCCAGAACCCAAATAAGTTCCTCCCAAAGCCGCGATTAGTAGTTGATGTGGCAGCCAATGTTAAGGGTGTGTCATTGAACACCTATCTGTTGAAAGGACTTTTCAAGTTGCGAGAGCGGGAGGTTGCGGTGAACGCGGACGTGAAAGAGATGTTCCACCAAATTAAGATCAAGGACGTAGATCAACAGTGCCAACGCATCCTGTGGAGAAATGGTGACAGTTCGGTGGAACCCACGGTTTACATCTTTGAGGTCATGATGTTTGGTCCTAGGTGTTCGCCGACTTGTTCACAGTTTATGAAGAACTAGCACGCGAACCGCTTCCAGTCCGAGTACTTCGAAGCAGTAGATGGATTAATAAAAAGAACCTACATGGACGGCTTTTTCAACAGCCACGATTCGATGGAGCAGGTATTCACAGTAACTCGTGACGCAATTCAGATCTGCAAGACCATGGGAAGATCCCGGAGAGTCATGTCAACCCAAAACTCGTAAGTATTGATCCAGGCGAGTCGGAAAATTATGTCACCAAGGCTTAAGGAATATTTTGGCATCCATCGATGGATCATTAACCTACCAGGTGCAAGATGACGGACTGTTCGACCAGATAAGGCGGCCAGAATTCAAAGTGTCAAAGCGGGAGATACTCCGAGCGGTTATGTGTATTTTCGTTCCACTTGGGCTTATCTCTATATATGTCTTCCGTTGTCGCATTGTGCTTCAGGAAGACTGGAGAGGGGGGTTTGACTGGGACGAACCAGTGTCAAGGGAGCTTCGAGACCAGTGGATTTTGTTCGTGACGAAGTTAAAGAGACAGACTTCGAATTTATCGGCGGTATGTTTCATGGAACCCTGACGAGAACTGTTTAGTCATCTTCGTCGATGCTTCGGAGAAAGCCTTTGCTGCTGCTGCCTACCTTCGTTTTGAGCGTGACAAAAATGTAGAAGTCGCGTTGGTGATGGGTAAGGCCAAGGTCGGTGCCACGATTAGAGCTACAAGCTGCCGTCCTAGGAGTACGATTGTTGACTACGATAAAGGCCTCCACACAATCCCAATCCACTATGTGATTTACCTGTCCGATTCTAAAACTGTTCTTGCCTGGATCAACTCAACTAAGTACAATTTTCCGTCGTTCAAGGCCACTAGAGTAGGCGAAATCCTTGATTCGTCGTCTCCTCGGCATTGGTTCTACGTGGGGATAGTCGACAACGTGGCGGATGAAGGAACAAGGTGGACTGACGAAAGACTCGGGAATCAGGAGACGCGTTGGTTTAAAGGCCCGAGCTTTCTTCGAAGGCCTGTTGAGCAATGGCCAATCACACCAGGTAGAGCGGTGTGAATTCGTAAGAATTCTTGTTCATGAGCGTGGCAAGGAAGTAAGCTTCTCCGCTTATGATGAATTGCGGCCTCGGTTCAAGAGAAGATGGACATCGGTCGTTAGAGTTATGGCGTTCCTTCTACGCATTAAGGACATATGCCAAGGAAAGGAAGTCGACAGGGAGATATTCGTCACTCCACTGGAATTCGATCGCACTGAGGCCTGGCTATTCAGAAAGATCCAACAGGACGCATTTCGTGAGGGAATGGTATATCAACGAGCGTGAAGGGAAATAGCAAAGACCAGTTCTATATATGTTCTTTCTCCGTTCATGGATGCAGAAGTGACCATCCGTATGAGTTCCAGAGCGCAAAAAAACAGTGGCGTCATACGCAGCTCGTAATCCGGCCATCTTCCCAAAAACTCACCTGTTAGTCGACATGCTCATTCAGCATTACGACATGTTCATGTCGGATCAGCATTAACCATTTCCGACATTCGACAACGTGCCTTGATTATTAGTATTCAAGGAGCTGTCGAAGGGGTGAAGTCAAGGTGCAATATGTGCAAAAGGATGAATGCGAAACCAGTCACTCCAGTAATGGGACAACTTCCTCAAGCTAGATTAGCTTTCGGGGATAGGCCATTTACACACGTTGGGGTGGATTGCTTTGGGTCTATGCTTGTAAAGTTCGGGAGAGGAACCGTAAAAAGGTATTTTTACGTGCCTAACATTTCATGCGGTCCAAATCGAGTTTCTCAACTCGATTAACTTCGTCATTTTCTGGTGAATCGGGTTGTAACCCAATACATGTATAGTGACAATGGGCTTAATTCCGTCGGTTCAAAAAATCTTTTGGACAGAGCCTTCAGGGAGATGGAAGCGGCCCTATTGAATATTCGGCGACGTACGAGCGTATCTTGTGGCGGTTCATTCCGGCATATTCGCCGTGGATGGGTGGAGCCTGGGAACGGCTGATTCAATCGGTTAATGGTAGCATTGAGTTCATTCTTTGCGTTGTAGTCCAAGAGAAGACGTTCTTCGTAATGCTGTGATTGAAGTTCAAGGTCAAATCAACCGCCGTCCTCCCGACCCCGAGGACCCAACACCTCTCACGCCGAAAACGATGCTCTTTGGCGAGGCAGATAAAGAGGTCACGGCCCCTGGTCTGTTTTCCGAAAGCGATGCCTGTAGCAAGCTGTTTAGTCGACGGGCGCAACATTTCCCTTTTATGAATTTGTTAATTTTATGAAGAATAATTTATACTGGCAACTTCAAATTTTAATATTTAAAAATATTTGTAGTATTGGCAACACCCCTCCTTTCACTTGCACCAAGTTTAGTAAATGTATGTTGTTATTGCTCTCTCTCTCTCTCTGAGAATAGCAAGTCGAATTCAGAACTGTTTTCCCGTTTGGTTTCTTGCTACATTGTTTAACTCTCCGAGATCGCTATTTACCTTTTTTCCTATTAAAACAGTTCAAACCAAACCGCATTTTTCGAAAGTGCATCGAACTTGTTTTTTTTGCGCACATTTAATATCGAACACTCGGGTTAATTTGTGCGTATTAATTTGTGAAAGAGTGGTATAAACCAGTGATTTTTATTTTGCTAGTTTTGAATTTTGAAATATTTAAGGCATTAAACTGTACTTAATTTTAGATTATTGGTAAGTCAAAAAAGTTGTTGCCGCAAAGTAATATGTTACGAAGTTACATGGTCCCTATAGCAATGTAAGTTAGTTAAGGATTTGTTTATAAGTCTTACAACTGTTTTTGTTTTTATCAATTAAAATCGATTCAAATCAACTGATTTTCGATATTTACTTCGAATGAAGGAGTGTGAATATTTTACCCGCGCAACAATAGTGGCTATTAAAATAACGACTAACGGAAATTATGAATACAGAAATGTTAAATAAAAGAAGACGGTTTGTTTTTAGTGTATTTTTTTATTGAATATTCTTTCCCTTTTGTTATAGTGCTCGACTATTTCTTTATTCAATTTTCTAATTCGAAAATATGTTAAGAGAGGTGAAAACCAACCTTAAGGTTAGGTAGTTTCTCTTCTGATAGCTAGGCGGAGCTTCGTACCCGACAAAGTATGACTTATATGAATTATAATAATATATTGAATTTATTTAATAAAGGTTTTGTAACCCCAGCCATTACATTCGTCATAACCGAATTGTTTCTTTTTGCGGGTTAACAAAATAGTCACCCCTTGCTGCAACATTTTACAAAACTTAATGATGCCCAGAAAAGCGAAAAATCCACCATCTGCCAGACAGACCAGACTCTGCCGGAAATATGGTCCAATGCGACCGATGCGATGCCTGGAACCACTACATATGTGCCGGTGTGGATAGCTTCATCCAAAGCAAGCCATTTATATGTGAAACATGCGCAGGTAAGAGTAGTCGTTTGCCCAGCTTTTTAGGGGAGGTATCTGCAACTGTTGTGAGATCTGCTGATTTAAATGCCAATTCACCTAGCCAATTAGCCCAAGCTCTTTCCAACCCAACTACTGCAAGTGCGTTGTTATTACCCGCACCGAGTGTGGCCGACGTCGCCGCCACGTGCCATAACATCTCAACATGTACCACAACGTCTGCTATCAGAAGTCGCAATATCATATTACTTCAACGTAATAGTGCCTTAGAAAATAAATCAACTACCTCTGTGTATACACCGAGTTCTGCTAACTCAAGTGCAGAAATGTCTTCGGCGCCCGGAGCAGTCGAAGTTGCTGCCAAGTGTCGAGATGTTTTTTTGGACAAACGCGGCTCCATCATAGGAGCTTCAAATGCTTCCATTTCGAGTCTGGCTGTTCCATTAGCTGTGTGGTCGTCTGCGACCGAGTGTTTCATCCCAAGAAATGATGAATTTATCTGTTTTATCGCGTAATGTTGCAGTCGGCCCAAATATGGAAAGGTTTTCTGCGCCTAGTGCGGCCGACGTTGCTGCCAAGTGTGATACACTTACCACGAGTTGTCCAAACAGCTCAGCTAAACCAACCGTTAATCCAGAAGCGTCAACATGTAGCAGTTTGTTTCAACCACCGTCAACGTCTGTGGGCGCGGCTGTTGTTAGCTCTGCGTCCTTTAGGGAAAGACCACCGACCCGAATCGATACCGATGTTGAAGGGACGAAAAATATACCACTCATTAAGAAACATCATCGAAACAGTTCAAGAAGTTCAACTTCATCGAGAGGTTCCAAAAAGCGATTGGAAATGGAGCTGCAAAAAATCGAAGAGGAAAGAACTTTGAGAGGAATTCGAGAAACAAAGAGAGACACCGACTATTTGAACAAAAAGTACCAACTTTTAAGTCAAGCCGTTGATTCAGAAGATGATGAGCTTGAGATAGATGTGGAAAATGTTGAAGCTTCAGAAACGATGGTCGATAATTGGATACATGGAGTTCCAACGTGGAATTGCTTACATTCGACGACAGATCTTCAATCCCGGGTTGCTGACGTTGAACACCCATCACATTTTCGCTCTTCTAGTAAAATAGGAGTTAATGCTGCCGCAGGTACACAACAATTTTCCTCCGGATTCGGGTGTGCACCAAATGCACTATTTCGACCTGAATTAGAAAATGGTAGGGTAGAGCGACAACTTGGCTTACCACAACAACAAATGAGAAACGTCGTGCCCCCTTCGACTTCCCACCCCTTCGCCAGTACATATTCTAACCATTTACAAAGTGGTGGGTTAGAACAACGACCTGCTCTGTGACTACCTCCTGATGTACAAATGAGGAACGTCGCTACACCTCAAGAGAGTTTTCAACTGCCGTTCGAAAATAATCATAATTGTCGACAGCCTACCACTCCGGACTCCCAGCCCTTCACGTATCAGTATCCTAGCCAACGAGAACCCATTAGCTTGACAAAAAACCATATAGCAGCACGCCACCTCATGTCACGAGATTTGCCGACCTTTGATGGGAATCCTGTGGAGTGGCCACTTTTTATTGCCTCGTTCAACAGAAGTACAGAGCTATGCGGGTTTGTGGACGATGAAAATCTTATACGGCTAAATAAAGCACTTAAAGGGCATGCTCTAGAGGCTGTACGCAGTCTCATTATCCAACCCAACTGCGTTCGAAGAGTGATTGAGACCTTGAGGATGTTGTTTGGCAGACCGGAATTAATAATTAATACCTTACTTCAAAATATTCGTGCAACGCCACCTCCAAAGGCTGACAAATTTGAAACTATAGTCACCTTTGCAATGGCAGCACAGAACCTTTGTGCTACAGCCGAATCCTCGGGTATAATCGGTCATTTAAATAATCCGATCCTGATGCAAGAGTTGGTTGATAAATTGCCACCAAACATTCGCCTTAATTGGGCGATGCATAAGCAAACACTCGCGATCTGTACTCTCGAACATTTTAGTGCATGGATGTACCAAGTGGCCGAATCTGCTAATGGAGTTTTAGTTTCGACCCCATGTTCATTTGAGGATAAGAAACTACGAAATAAACAGTGGAAAGATAGGGGGATAGTGAACGCTCATTATAGAGAACGCGAAAAGCCCCAAGGAAAATTACCTCACAAGTGTTTTATATGCAATGGAAACTGTGCCTTAGTATCCGAATGTTAGACGTTCCGAGATTCGAGCCGTACTGCTAGATGGGAAGAGGTGAGGAAACATCACTTATGCCGTAGGTGCCTTAAACGCCATATGAACCATCGATGTAAGTCGGAAATTGTTTGTGGGAAGAATGACTGTACACGTAAACATCACGAACTGCTTCATAACGAACAAGAAGAACCCGCAAACATCCAAACCTCCGGTGTCGTTGGAGTGCACTCGAGAATGCGTAGTAAGTTCGGCACCGACGAATTGCTATTTCGAATTGTTCCAGTCTTTCTCTACGGAAATGGAGTCAAAATAAAGGCGTATGCAATTTTAGATGGCGGGTCCTCTCTTACCTTAATGGACGCAAAACTCGCCAAGCAGTTAAACATCAAAGGATCACCAAGGCCCCTATGCTTGAAGTGGACTGGAAACACGTCTCGATATGAAAGTCAGTCTGAGTTATTCAATCAGCGAATATCCAGTACTCAGGAAAATGCTGAGAAATTTCTACTTGCAGACGTACATACTGTAAATAATCTTGGTCTACCAGTACAATCACTTAACTCAGACGAGCTACAAAAGAGATTTCAACACCTTAAAGGTATTTCCATTGAACCCTATTATAATGCAGTTCCACTACTACTCATAGGTGTTAACAATGCCAAGCTCACACTTCCGCTTAAGTCAAGTTAAGGCAGTCGTCAAGAACCAGTTGCGACTAAGACCCGCCTGGGTTGGCTGGTCCATGGGCATTTTAACCCCAATGCTAACTATCCAATTCGGTTAAGTAAAACACACAGTTTCCATGTATGCGAGTGTGGGGAGATGGGCTTGAGTAGGCTTTTAAAGGAGTTTCTACATGCTGACAGCTTTGGAGCATCGAGCTCACAAAATATCATAATGGCTCCTGACGACGTTCGAGCTCTGGACCTGCTGAAAACTCGTACGGTTCGTAAGAATGGACGATTCGAAACAACACTTCTTTGGAAGTTCGATGAGATCGAATTACCGGAAAGTTACTCGATGGCCAGGAAACGACTAGTCTGCTTACAAAAAGGATGGAACGTGACCAAGGATTAGCGGACAAGCTTAATCAAAAAATTGATGAATATGTCCTTAAAGGTTACGCTCGGCGAATATCTTCCCAGAAGATAGTAGCAAAGCAAAAACGATATTTCCAGTGCAGAACCCCAACAAACCGGGAAAAGTCAGACTAGTTTGGGATGCAGCAGCAGTCACCCATGGAACGTCACTGAATTCCGTTCTGCTGAAGGGCCCTGACCAACTAACGCCATTAACATCTGTTCTATTTAAGTTTAGGCAGCACAAGTTTGCCATCTGCGGGGATATTATGGAGATGTTCCATCAAATAGGTATACGCCAAGAAGACCAACATTACCAACGCTTCCTATGGGGTAGCGATGAAGACGGAAATCCCTATACCTACGTCATGACTGTAATGACCCTTGGAGCTACAAGTTCACCGTGCACTGCTCATTTCGTTAAAAATACTAACGCGGAACGATTCGCCCAAGAATTTCCAAGAGCTGTTCGCTCTATCAAGGAGAACCATTATGTGGATGATTTAATGGACTGCGTCCCAACTGAGCAGGAAGCCATTGAGTTGGCTCAGGAGATCCGATTCATACACAAACAAGGCGGGTTCCATATTCGAAACTGGGTTTCGAATTCTCCCAACGTGCTTAAAGTCCTAAAATCTGAACCTACTGAACAGGTTAACATGGACATGGACGTGGAGCTGGGAACTGAAAAGGTGCTTGGCATGTGGTGGTGTACGTATTCGGATTGCTTAACCTTTAAACTCATCGCTAATCAGGAAGTTTCCGAAATACTCTTCGGCCCTCGTCGCCCTACTAAACGTCAGGTATTGAAAGTTATGGTGACCATTTTTGATCCACTGGGAATTATAGCATGCTTTTTAATCTACATTAAGATACTTCTGCAGGAGATCTGGCTCTCCAAAATTGAATGGGATGAGGAAGTCAAGGATGAGGAATATGAAAAATGGCTTAAATGGGTGCGTCACCTACCCACCGTGGAACAAGTTAAAATACCGCGATGCTATGTAATTTCAAACTGGAGTTCCGAAAAGGAGCTACATATGATCGTTGACGCCAGTGAAAATGGGTTCGCTGCAGTAGCCTACGTGCACAATTCAGACAGCGAAGCAGTGGAGTGCAGATTAATAGGAGCTAAAACGCGAGTGGCACCTCTTAAGGCCCTATCGATTCCCCGCCTGGAATTACAGGCAGCCCTTCTCGGCGCGCGTTTCGCTAAATGCATTGTGGAATCGCATGGAATCACCTTTACCCGACAATACTTTTGGTCAGATTCCCAAACCGTCCTGTGCTGGATCAGATCAGATCATAGAAGATACCGTCAATACGTGGCCTGTAGAGTAAGCGAAATACTAGAGCTCAGCGAATTTGAAGACTGGCGATGGGTTCCCTCTGGATTTAATGTGGCTGATGAAGCCACAAAATGGCAAAGGCCCCCGGATCTCAGGTCGACTAGTAGGTGGTTTAATGGACCAGCCTTTTTGAACTCCCCCAGAGACAACTGGGCGAAACTGAAAGAAACAGTACCCAGCTCTACAAATGAAGAGCTTAAAACGCATCTAGTCGGAGTACATATGCCTAACCACGAGAACGTTTTTCGGTTCAACGAAATCTGCAGATATGCAAGACTGCTAAGGAGCACGGCGTATGTCTTGCGATTTATTCATAATTCGAGCACCAAGAGAGCTAAGAAACCAACTTTGAATGGCGTTCTATCTTGTGAAGAACTTCGGTTGGCGGAAAACGCCCTAGTG
Source organism: Rhingia rostrata (assembly GCA_949824845.1). Classification (NCBI taxonomy): domain Eukaryota; kingdom Metazoa; phylum Arthropoda; class Insecta; order Diptera; family Syrphidae; genus Rhingia; species Rhingia rostrata. Next base: position 73,380,694 of record OX463757.1, on the reverse strand, counting down.
AAAGAGGCGCAAAGGACCGTGTATCCAGTTGAAGTTGCAGATCTAACGTCAAACCGTCATATCGACAAAAGCAGCCTTCTCTATGGACTTTGTCCATTTCTAGATGAAAACTCTATTATGCGATCCAACGGAAGAGCTCGTTCCGCGACTGCCGTAAGCAGAAATTTAATACAACCAATAATTCTTCCTAGATTTCATCCAGTAACATCCCACATCATCAAAGATTTTCATTGTCGTTCTAAACACATAAATGATGAAACGGTTGTAAATGAATTACGCCAAAGATATTTCATTGGACAGTTGCAGTCTGCTCTCAAAGCTGTAAAGAAGTCCTGTCAGAAATGCAAAATCTCCAAAGCTCATCCAAATCCTCCAATAATGGCTCAGCTTCCTTCAGCGCGGGTTGCTTCATTTTGCCGTCCGTTTTCCTATGTTGGTGTCGACTATTTTGGGCCAACGACAGTCACATTGGTCGGAGAGTTGAAAAGCATTGGGGAGTGCTCTTAACGTGCCTTACTACCAGAGCCGTCCACATTGAGATTGCGCATACTTTGACGACGGATTCGTGTATATTGTCTCTTCGAAATTTTATGGTAAGACGTGGCACGCCGATCGAAATTCATAGCGACAATGGTACGAACTTCCATGGCGCCGAGCATGAGTTTCGTGAAGCATACAAAGCAATTCACAAAGATAGAAAATCGGAAGCACTTACTACGACAAACACTCATTGGAAATTCATTCCCTCTGGTTCGCCGCATATGGGAGGAAGTTGGGAGCGACTAGTCCGATCTATAAAAGCCATGCTTTACGCTACAATACCAATTAGAAATCCAAGCGATGAGTTACTGAAAAGCATGTTGTTAGAAGCTGAAAATATTGTCAACTCACGACCTTTGACATACATACCCATCGATAGGGAAAACCCTGAGGCACTTACACCCAATCATTTTTTGTTAGGTTCGGCTAATGGATTGAAACCTGTGGCAGAGTTCAACGATTATGGGAGAGTTCTACGAAATAATTAGCTTATCTCACAGCAGTTTGCGGGCCTTCTCTGGAAACGTTGGGTAGCCGACGCTTACCAGACGTTCGAAATGGTTCACGCCTGTTAAGCCTTTGGCAATAGGAGATATTGTTTTGGTGGTTGACCCACAAAATCCCAGAAATTTCTGGCCAAAAGGTCGAGTAGTCCAAGTTAAGAAGTCAAAAGATGGTCAAGTTCGTAGTGCATTTATTCGAACTGAGAAAGGGGTCTACGAAAGACCCGCAGTAAAACTCGCCGTCCTGGACGTCTGCTCGACAGAGGATGTGAGTCCCTTGGAGAAACTACCAGGAGGGAGTGTTAAGAGAGGTGAAAACCAACCTTAATGTCAGGTAGTTTCTCTTCTGATAGCTAGGCGGAGCTACGTACCCGACAAAGTGTCAAATTTGAAGTGTGCTAAGCGCATCTCTCTTTTCTTTTTGCCTTTGGCGCGAGGCGCAAGTAAAAATCATAAGAAATTGTAAATCAAGATTAAGTATGAACAAAAATGAACTTATATGAATTATAATAATATATTGAATTTATTTAATAAAGGTTTTGTAACCCCAGTCATTACATTCGTCATAACCGAATTGTTTCTTTTTGCGGGTTAACAAAATAGTCACCCGTTGCAGCCGGACTTGCTGCAACAAGCCCAAAAAAAGTCTCTTGACTCTCTCCTCATTCTATTCCACATATTCTGCCAACTCTAGCAGAAATACTAATTTTAATTATTTATAAATTATTTAATATAATTATACTTAATTTTAGTTATTTATAGGATTTTATATTAAATTTTACATTTTTTAAATATTTTTTAAAAAAAATATTATAAATATATTTATAAAATTAGGGGATATACTTATATTTATAAAGTGCGCTATTCAGAAAATAATAATTTTAATTATTTATTTATATTAAATTTTATATCAAAAAAGTTTTTTAGTTATTATTAAAGAAATATATGTATATTTATATATTAAATATAATAAATTCATTAAGTCTTATTTTGGCTTAAAAAATTTATTATTAATTTTTATTATATGTAAATTCTTGTGTGATTATTTATTTGTTTTGAAAGTATCTATTATATATATAATAAATATACTTGCCGTAATTAATAATATTAATTAAATAAATTTAGAAATAGAAATATTAATTAATATTAACTTAATTTGTGCCAGCAGTTGCGGTTAAACAAATAATATGAGTAAATTATATTAATTGAAGTTAAATAATTTTATAAAAATAAAGAATGATTTATTAAGTGAACTTTTTATTTTATTTATTAATTTTTAAATTAAAAATAATTGAAGCAAACATTTTTTAATTAAGAACAAGGATAAGATACCCTATTATTTAAAATGTAATTAAATTTATTTGAGAAGTGTTAGTTATTGTCTTGAAACTTAAAAAATTTGGCGGTATTTTAGTATATTCAGAGGAACTTGTTTTATAATCGATAATCCACAATGTACCTTACTTAAAATTGTAATTTAATTTATGTATCGTTATTAGAATATTTTATAAGAATAATAATTAAAAATATAATTTATATCAAATCAAGGTCTTGTTTATTTGTAAGTATAAATGAGTTACAATAAATTTTATTTATAAAAATTTAAATATGAAACATTTAATGAAAGTGGATTTGATATTAAAATTATAAAGATAATTAATTTGATTTTAGCTCTAAAACATGTACTTATCGCCCATCGCTCTTATTACTAAAATAAGATAAGTCGTAACATAGTAGACGCACTGGAAAATATATCTAGAATCAATTTAAAGCTTAGTTAGAAAAGTATTTCATTTACATTGTAAAGATTTTTGTGCAAATCAATATAAATTGATTAATAATTATTTTATTTTATCAATATTTATTTTAAAATTAATTATTAAAAATAATAATAAAATATGAATGTTATAGTATTGTATAAAAAAAAATTAATTATAGTTTATTAGTATTGTGAAATAAAATTGATATATTATGGAAACATTTTATTTAAAAAGAAAATTAAATTTATTGTATCTTGTGTATCTGATTATGTTAAATAAAAAATAATTAATATATTTTTCTCGATTTTAAAAGATTTAATAAATTATAAAAGTTAATGTGATAAAATTATTTTAAATAATTTATTAGAAATTAAATGTTATTCGTTTTTAATTGTATCTAGTTTTTTAAAGAAAAAAATTAATTCAGTTTTGAAAATGTATTTATTTGGTTGTTTATGTTATGGGATAAGCTATTAAATAATTTTTTATAAATAATAATTATTATTTTAAAAATTATATGTTTAGAAGTATAAATTTTTATTAAGTGCGTTATAAATTATTTTTTGTATTAAATTATTTCTTATATTTTAAATTTTTAATAAAATATTTATTTAAATATTAAAAATAAGTCAATAATGGTATAATTAGGATATTTTTTTGTATAATTGAATTTATAATTGAAAATTTTAATTAAAAAAGTCGGCAAAAATATAACATTCGCCTGTTTAACAAAAACATGTCTTTTAAAAATTTACTTTAAGTCTAACCTGCCCAATGAATTTTTTAATGGCCGCAGTATTTTAACTGTGCAAAGGTAGCATTATCATTAGTATTTTAATTGAAGGCTAGTATGAATGGTTGAAAGAAATATTAACTGTTTCATATAAATTTAAAATAAAATTTAATTTTTTAGTCAAAAAGCTAAATCTTTATAATATAAATTATTTGAATTTAAGAAGTTATTTAAATTTCGATTCCCAGCCAGACGTCGGACGCAGTAGAGGAAGACCTCGCCTTAAGTGGCGCGCACAAGTAGAAACCGTCCTCAACCAACTAGGATTGCGCAACTGGAGGCAGTTAGCTAAGGACCGGGCTAATTGGAGAGGTATGTTGGTTGAGGCCCAGGTTCATTCCGGACTGTAGCGCCACTTAAGTAAGTAAGTAAGTAATTAAATTGTGATAATCATAAGTATTTTATTGGGGTGATAATAATATTTAATTAAATTTTAAAATTTAAATCATTATTTTATGAATAATTGATCCATTTTTAATGATTATAAAATTAAGTTACTTTAGGGATAACAGCGTAATTTTTTTTGGAGGGTTCATATTGGAAAAAAAGATTGCGACCTCGATGTTGGATTGAGATATAATTTGAGGTGTAGCAGTTTAAATTTAAAGTCTGTTCGACTTTTAAAATCTTACATGATCTGAGTTAAAACCGTTGTAAGCCAGGTTGGTTTTTATCTTTAATAGAATTTTATATTTTGGTATGAAAGGATATATATATTATATTTATTTTATAAATAAGAATATAATTAATTTATTTATATAACTATTTTGGGAGAATAATGTAATAAATTTTGAATTTATAAATGTAATTTATATTACAAATATTACTTGTTTTATATAGAAATTGTTTTGTTTTTAATTATAAGTTTAGTATTTATTATTTGTGTTTTAGTTAAAGTTGCTTTTTTAACATTATTAGAACGAAAAGTTTTAGGATATATTCAAATTTGTAAATTACCAAATAAAGTTTGTTTAATAGTTTTACCTCAGCCTTTCTGTGATGCAATTAAATTATTTACAAAAGAACAAACTTATCCCTTACTATCAAATTATTTACCTATTTTTTCATTATTTTTATCGTTATTACTTTGAATATGTATACCTTTTTTTTGTTAAATTATTTTCTTTTAATTTAGGGTTAATTTTTTCTGTGTGTTGTACAAGTTTAGGTGTTTATACTGTAATTATTTCTGGATGGTCTTCTAATTCTAATTATGCGATATAAGGAGGGTTACGTTCGGTTGCTCAAACTATTTCTTATAAAGTTAGATTAGCGCTAATTTTATTATCTTTTGTGTGTTTTAATTAATAATTATAATATATTAAATTTTTTTTACTATCAAAGATATATATGATTTATTTTTATATTATATCCTTTAGCTTTTGTTTGACTAATTATTTCTTTAGCCGAAACTAATCGGACTCCTTTTGATTTTGCTGAAAGAGAATCAGAATTAGTTTCTGGATTTAATGTAGAAGAGGAGGATGTGCATTAATTTTTTTTTATCTGAATATGCAAGTATTTTATTAATAAGAAAAATATTTTCTTAAATTGTTTTTAGGGGGAGATATTTTTAATTTTGATTTTTATTTGAAATTAATATTTATTTCTTTTATATTTATTTGAGTGCGGGGAACTTTAACTCGTTTTCGTTATGATAAATTAATATATTTTACTTGAAAGAGATTTTTACCTTTTTCCTTAAATTATTTGTTATTTATTGTTGGATTTAAAATTAATTTTTTAAATTTAATTTAAATAAAAAATTTTAGTAAAGTTAATAGCAAATTTAAATTTCTATTATATGTTTTCAAAGCATATACTTATTCAAGTTCATTAACTAATATAATTAGTTTAATAAATTATCCCATCATATAGTAACTAATGAATTTACTAAATAATATAAAAAATATAAAAGAGTTAACGGCTAAAAATAACCAAAGGGTTTTCTACTGTGCTCCTGCTCATGTTATTAAAATTACAATTGATACTTTAATTAAAAATAATATAATAATATTCATTAATAGGATAAAATTTGATTCCTCGAAATTTTTTAAAGTTGTAAAATGGTATAGTTATTAAAATAGCAATTGATATGATTAAAGCAAGTACTCCTCCTAATTTGTTAGGAATTGAACGTAAAATTGCATAAGCATTCAGGTTGAATATTAATAGGAGTTACCAAAGGATAAGCAGGAATAAAATTATCAAGATCTCCAAATAAATATGGGTTTCATAACGTGAACATAATTAATATAAAACTTGTGATAATAAATCCAGTTAAGTCTTTGTATGAAAAGTATGGGTGAAAATGTACTTTATCTAAATTTGAATTAATTCCTATAGGATTATTAGATCCTGTTTGGTGTAAAAATAATAGATGAATTATTACTATTGCTGAAACAATAAAAAGTAAAATGAAATGAAAAGTAAAGTAAAAAATCGTGTTAAAGTTGCACTATCAACAGCAAATCCTCCTCAAATTCATTGTACAAGAGTTGTTCCTATGGGATAGCTGATAAGTAATAACAGTTGCTCCTCGAAAAGATATTTGACCTCAAGGAAGTACATATCCTATAAAAGCAGTTGCAATTATTAAAAATAAAATAATTGTTCCCGATAATCAAGTTGGCGTTAATAAATAAGACCCATAATATATACCTCGTCCTACATGTAGATAAATACAAATGAAAAAAAAGATGCACCAATAACATGTTAAGTTCGTAAAAATCAACCATAATTTACATTTCGACAAATATGATCAACTCTATTAAAAGCTAAGGTAACATCAGCAGTATAATGTATAGCCAAAAATAGCCCTGTAAAGATTTGAATAATTTAACAAAGTCCTAATAAAGAACCAAAATTACATCATGTAGAAATATTGATTGGTGAAGGTAAATCTACTAAGGCATTATTTGCAATTCTTAAAATTGGGTGAGTAGTTCGTACTGATTTATTCATTAGTTAGTTATTGATTGGAGGGACCGTAAAATAATTTAGTAATTTTTTCAGCTGCAATTAATGTAATTAATAAATAATTTACTAATAAGATAGTACTTATATTTGTAGGATAACTATATAATTATTCCATTATATATAAGAATTATTTTATCTTTAAAAAATATAATAATTATTAATAAAATAACGTTGATTTTTTATGTTATAGCTATTATTATGGAAAATGAAAATGTTTCATTTGAAGCTAATGATGTAACATCAATAAATAAAACTAATATTCCTCCAATAAAAATTAAAAATAAAATATAACGAAATCAAAATCTTTTTGTTAGTAATCCAGAAATGCAAGAAATTATAATTGTTTGAATTAAAAGTAATAATCCTTTACTAAGGGGATGATTTATTTGTATAAATGTAATATAATTATTATTATTAAATATTATTATAATTCAAAATATAGTTTAATTAAAATATTAATTTCGGAGATTAATGATACAGATATTTCTTTCTTTTAGAAGTTTAAAAAGAATAATTCTTATTTTTGATTTACAAGACCAATTTTTTTGTTAAACAATTAAAACTAAAGATAATATTATTTAATTGAGGGTTACCTTGTTTTTTTTAATAATAATAGGAATTTTAATTTTTATTTCTAATCGAAAGCATTTATATCTATACTTTTAAGCTTAGAATATATTGTTTTATCCTTTTTTTATATTATTTATTTATTTAAATATATTAAATTATGAAAATTGTTTTATTATAATATTTATAAATTTTAGAGGTTGTGAAGGAGTATTAGTGTAATCAATTTTAGTATCTATAATTCGTAGTTATGGAAATAATAATTTTCAATCTTTTAATATTTTACAATGCTAAACATTTTATTAATATTATTATTATTAGTTCCGTTTTGTTTTATAAAAAATATATTTTGAATGGTTCAAAATATATTATTTATGATTATGTTTGTTTTTATTATTTATAATTATTATTTAAATTATTGAAGAAGAATTTCTTATTTTGGGGGAAAGATTTATTTTCTTATGGAATAGTTTTATTGAGATTTTGAATTTGTTCTTTAATATTAATAGCAAGAGATTCGCTTAATAAATTAAATAATTATAAAAATTTATTTTTATTAAATATATTATAATTGTTATTATTATTATTTTTAACATTTACTAGAATAAATTTATTTATATTTTATTTTATTTTTGAAGGTAGTCTAATTTCTACTTTATGTTTAATTTTAGGATGGGGATATCAACCTGAACGATTACAAGCTGGGATATATTTGTTATTTTATACTTTATTAGTTTGTTTGGTTGGGTGTTGTAGAACGAGGGTAGACTCTGATTGGAGTTAACTTGGCAATGATCAGTCTTGTAACTCTGACTACACATCAAGTGCTTATTTTTTACCTCCAAGTGGTAATCATAGGGTACTGGTCTCATCCAACCGGATTTGACTTGCTTAACGATAAGCGCGAGTGTTGATAACGCGACGAAAAACAACAACACTATAAACAGCCAGGTCAGAATAACACGGAATGAATAGCCGGCCAGCTGTCCCAGGCGAAGCTAGACAAGTTGCTCCGACATATTCGGACAACAGGTTGTCTATGAATTTGAAGGGTTAGTCAGGCCCCTTGAACAGAGATGCTGACGGATGATCAGTGGATACTGATGGACCCGTGTCCTATATGCGGATTTGTTATGAGTGCCAGACTTAGGCAAGAAGTCTTATGTTTCCAAGATATTAGCGAACGCATTGTAGCAATCCGCATCAAGGCCGGATTCGCCAACGTAAGCCTTACATGCGCTCACGCCCCAACGGAGGAAAAAGATGATATAGCTACGGACTGATTCTATGAGCTCCTTGACAAAAGCTATGAGCGGCTACCGAAGTACTATGTTAAAATCGTGCTGGGAGATTTTAACGACATCTTTAGCAGTATTGTCGGAAAACATAGCCTACACGACAACACGTCTGGTAACGGACTCAGGCTAATTGAATTCGCTACGGAACGAAATGCCACTATAGCCAGCACACGGTTTATTCACCTCGATATCTATTAGGGGACATGGTCATGATCTCCAGATCAACGAACGGTCAACCAAATTCATCACATAGCGATAGACAAGAGGCACGCATCCAGTATTTTGGGTGTCCGAACATTCCGAGGAGCTAACATCGACTCGGACTCAAATGCGGACAACACCACCACGCCACAAGAATCCAGAAATAATGTGAAAAATTTAATGTCGAAACACTGCAATCGCAAGAGATCGCCAAGACCTTCGCGCAACGAGTATCCCTAAACCTCTCGATTAACATCATACCACCAGCATCGTATGTCGAAGTACAATGGCAACGATGCCAACAAGCCATTAGATCAGCCCCAACTGATGTGCTAGGTTTCTCACGCCCACCAGCAAGAAACCCCTGGTTTGATGAGGAATGCCGACAGATGCTCGCAACCAAGAACGAGGCCTACCAGGCTAAGCTGCAGGTGAAGACGAGAGCTGCAGTTGAGCTCTATAGGCAGAGAAGAAGGGAAGAACACCAGTTTTTCAGAAAGAAGAAAAAAGAGCAAGAAAAGCGCGCGATCGAGGATATAGAGTGGTGCCGCAACAGGAGCGATGTTTGCAAGTTTAACAAAAGTGTAAAACGTCAAAGCCAAGGATACAAGGCTCGAACAGAATCCTGTCGATATGAACAAGGAAATATCGTAGTTGAGACTCAGTCGATGCCGAGGATATGGAAGAACCACTTCTGCAGACTGTTAAACGGCGATGAAGACCAACAATCCGCTGTCAGGCAGAACGAACCATTCAATATTGGCAACGACAGCGAAAACTGCCAACCACCCGACCTGAGTGAAGTGAGAATAGCAATATCTAAACTGAAGCTTAGTAAGACTGCCGGAAATGACAGCCTTCCCGCCGAGCTTTATTAAGCCGGCGGAGATGACTTGGTAAGTAACATCCACCAACTCATAAGCCGAATCTGGTCGGACGAAAGTATACCTGAAGAATGGAACCTCAGCATCGTTTGCCCGATCCACAAAAAAGGAGACCCTCTTTACTGCGCCAACTACAGAGGCATAAGTCTTCTTAATATCGCCTACTAGATCCTACCTGCTGTAATATGTGAACGCCTGAAACCGTTTACCAGCAACCTGATCGGCCTTATCAGTGTGGTTTTAGGCCAGAAAATTCCACAACCGATCAAATCTTCACACTTCGGCAGATCCTGGAAGAAACTCAATAAGTCCAATTCGACACCCATCACCTATTCATCGATTTCAAAGCCGCATACGACAGTATTTATAGAGACAAACTAAAAAGAGCCATGTCTAGTTTTGGTATACCGCCCAAACTTTCTCGCTGCTCCATCAGGGTTGGAAACGACCTCACCGACACATTCAATATCAAAAAAAGGATTTAGGCAAGGGGAGGCGCTGTCATGTGACTTCTTCAATCTGATTCTTGAGAGGATTGTGCAGAACTCACGAGCCAACATCAGAGGCACAGTTCTCCAAAAATCTGTACAAATAATAGCATACGCCGACGATATTGACATCATTGGTAGGACCCAACACGATGTCATAGCCACGTTTGCTAGTATAGAGAAGGAAGCGGCAAAAATGTGTTTAGCAGTAAATGAGGGCAAGACGAAGTATATCCTGCCAACACGAAAGGACACACAACATCGAAAAATTGGACAGAACGTCACCATTGACAGATATAACTTTGAGGTAGTACGGGACTTTATCTAACTCGGCTCCGCTATTAACTCTGACAACAACATCTCGTTAGAAATTAAACGAAGAATTACTCTTGCCAACCGCTGTTTCTTCGGGCTAAGAAGGCAATTCAGTAATAAAGCCCTCACTCGAACTACTAAGGAGATATTATATAAGACCCTGAGCGCTCTACGGCGCTGAAGCATGGACCGTCTCTAAAGCTGATGAAGAAATCCTTGATCGATTTGAGAGGAAAATTCTTCGAAAAATCTTCGACCCCGTTTGCGTTGACGGGCTATGGAGATGAACCAAGAACTATATAAACATAGATTAACAGCATGTTATACAACATTTAATTGATTTATTAGAGGGTTTTCAGGGAAGTCACATCTGAACATAAATGTGTTATTAAGTTTTCGGATCCTATTAGAGATCAATTCAACATTTGCCCTTATATGTAGGTCCGAAGTTGAGTGATGCCAGGGGAGATTCAACATCATTTTTAAAATTTTATTTTGGGATATTTGTAATTTTTTGATGTGACATTTAGCACAACTACCAAAACTTGACACCCGTACAGAAAAATAGCTTGGAAAATAACTTTGTGTAAAATTATTTTATTATCATTTGACAGTTTTGATTTTCGATTTATAAATTGATAAAGCATCTTTATAGCAATATTGATTTTATTAAGTGTTTGGGCATTGTGCTCTTTAAATGTTAATCTTGAGGTGTATGCCCAAATAATTAACAGAAGAAGCCCATGTTATTTGGTGTCCGTTAATTGCTAGCTGGTTAGCCGGAAGAAAGCAAGGCTTTCTTTTTCTGGTAAAAAAGATAGCTTGCATTTTTCCGACATTTAATTTTATTTTCCATTTTGTGTAATATTCGTTCAATATTCAGCTGCATTTTTTAAATTGGTCTCAATGTTAAGACCAAATTGATGCGATGAAAATATTGCTGTGTCATCAGCATAAATTGCTGCTTCGCATTCAGGTAAATTTTGAAAATCAGACGTATACAGATTGTACAAAACTGGTCCAAATTAAATTTACTTCGGACGCGCTACTATTGACATACACTTTAAAACAACGATTTGACAAAAAACTTTGAACAATTTTACAAAGAAATGGTGGAAAATTAAAATTTAACATTTTATATGTAAGACCAGTGTGCCAAACGGAGTCAAATGCTTTTTCGATATCAAGCAATATCATACCTGTTGAATTTCCTATTTCTCGATTTCTTTTGATACTATTCGATATTCTAAGTACCTGATGAGAAGTACTATGATTCCGCCTAAAACCAAATTGTTCGTCTGGGTAAATTTTGTGTTCATCGATAATTTTCAATATTTTTTCTTTTAGTACTTTTTCATAAATCTTACTAAGAACACTTAATAAACTTATTGGCCGATAACTGTCAGGTCTATCAAGAGACTTACCAGCTTTTGGTATTGGCACTACCTTAGCTTCTTTCCACGCATTAGGAAAATATTGCATTTTTAAACACGCATTTATAATAAATGTTAGAAATTTGACTCCAACTTTAGGCAATTTTTTTAAATAAATATTTTTTATTTGGTCTAGTCCCCCTGCTTTTTTAATCTGCAAATTGTTTAAGAAAAAATGAGTATCTATTTCTGAAACAAATTCATTTATCGGAGTTTCAAGGACTACTGCATTAAAATTCCGTAAAGCATTTTCAACTAATGCGTTTGTATTCGCTTCTCCTAAATTCTGAGATATATTATGATTTTTAGCAAAATTTAAAGCAAGAACCCTTGCTATATCATTGTCTGTAAAATAGGTATTTAAACCACTTTTAAGACAAGGCAATTGCTTGTTTTTATTTTTTATAATCTTAACTATATTCCAGAATGGCTTTGAAGCTTTATTTAGACTACTTAGTTTATTATTCCATACTTTGTTTCGTTGTTCTTGTATAAATTGACTAATTAATTTGTTAAGATGTTTAACTTGAGATTGGAAAATAGGTTGCCGATATCTCTGCCAATTTTTCCTGTGCATATTCCTTACCCTAACGAGCTCCAAGACATGAGCTGGTAATTTAAAAGTGAAGGAATCTTAACAGCATTATTAAATCGAATTGGAGATGTAATATTGTTAATAGCTATTGCTTGAATGTTAAATTGTGGAAGTTAAAATTTTATTTATTATTTAGAATTTATAAATAATTATAGGGAAATACTTTTAATTGTGGTATTAGTAGTATTATCTGCTATAACCAAAAGAGCTGAAATTCCTTTTTCTTCATGATGATTTCCTGCAGCAATAGCAGCCCCTACTCTTGTTTCTGCTTTAGTTTATTCATTAACATTAGTAACAGCAGGAATTTATTTATTAATCCGTTTTAATATTTTAGTTTATAATTCTATTATAGTTCAATTATTATTATTATTGTCTGGTTCAACAATGTTAATATCTGGTTTAGGTGCAAATTTTGAATTTGATTTAAAAAAAATATTGCTTTATCAACTTTAAGTCAGTGAGGTTAAATAATAATAATTTTATCTGTATGTTATTATAAATTAGCTTTTTTTCATTTATTCACTCATGATTTTTTAAAGCTTTATTATAGGTATATATGTGCTGGGGCAATTATTCATAACATAAATAATTCTCAATATTTACGTCTAATGGGAGGATTAAGATTGTACCTTTGACTTCTTCATGTTTTAATTTAGCTAATTTAGCTTTATGTGGTATACCTTTGTTGGCTGGATTTTATTCTAAGGATTTAATTTTAAATTCTTTATTTATTTTATTTATTTATTTTTTATTTATTTTTTCAACTGGTTTAACTGTTTGTTATTCATTACGATTATTTATTTATTTCATTCATCTATCGAGTTACCTCTTACAGATTGCTAAGCTTAACCTATATTACATTTTCAATTAATAATAATTTAAATATATTTCTTTCTAGACTTATATCTAAACTTAATTTAAGTTCATTTAATATTTTCATACACCTTGAGAATGGTTCATTTGAACCGTAACGGAATATTAAACAATTGTCTGCCACGAATATTTCTTCTTGGAACATAAATATTTAAAAAAAATTAAGTAACTTGGGGCATTTAATACGGTAAGACAGTATATGTTAAACAAACATAACACAATTTACAAGCCGACGATTTTGCAGAGAATTTAGGCCAATTAAAGTGCATCTTGCAGAGTATCGCGGTGTTTCGGACAAATTCCAATTGTTTTATTAAAAACCTTGTAAAAGACTTTTGAAATTTTTCGATTCAATTTTTTGAGAGTTATATTGAAAATCCCATACGACTGAAGCATATTCCAGATGGGGACGGACAAGTGAAGTATAGAAAGCTTTAACTGCATAAGTAAAATTCTGACCAATTTCTTTTAGGACAATAACATTGAGTTTGCTTTTGCGACCATAAAATCGATATGCAAGGAGAAATTCAACTTTTCGACGAACACTATTCCGAGATCTTTGACTTCCGTCAGTCTATTTAAAGTAGAAATTAGAAATACTATATTCATGTAGAACAACAAGTTAAGATATTACATTTCTTTATGTTAAGTGAAAGGAAATTATGTTTACACCAATCAACTATTGAATTTATATCATCCTGTATCTTAAGGCAATCATTCTTGCTTTTCACTGTTGAAAATATTTTAAAATCACCTGCAAATAATAAACCAGTTGTAATTTCCAGTATCAATGGTAGTTCATTTATGTATATTAAGAACAGTAATGGGACAAGATGGCTTCCTTGAGGAACACCAGATGGAACAAATATTACTTTTGCTGACATGCAGTTAAAAACTTTTACAACTTGTTTTCTATTCATTAAATAATTGGACATCCATTTAGAAAAGCGGACTGAATTCCAATATTTTTAAGTTTCTTTTTAACAAGGAACTGTATTTGTATTACTATCAAAGGCTTTTTGAAAATCAGTATAAATTACATCCACCTGATATCCTGACTCTAAAACATCAGATACATGTTTTGTAAAAAGGGATAAATTTGTAGTTGCAGACCTACCACTTATAAACCTATGTTGACAAGGAGAAATATTTTATTTTATATAAAAATAAACTTTCTGTTTAACTATAAGCTCTAAAAGTTTTGGTATAGCACAAGGTTTGGAATTTGGACGATAATTCTCAATTTTATGTTTTTGACCAGCTTTAAAAATAGGAGTTATAAAAGAAAATTTTCATTCATTTAAGAAAATTCGTGTTGAAAGTGACATATTAAAAATAAGGGGGGTTCAACTAAGGGGTTCAACTAACTAAAAACATTTTTTTATTAGAAAAGATGGAACACCATCTGCGCCAGACACTAAACTTGATTTAAGATTTGAAATTCCTTCAATTAAATCTTTAATGGAAATAAAGAGATGTCCCAAATTTACATTAAAATTTGAGTAATTACCATTCTCTGGAATTACTGCACTAGAATGATCCACGTAAACACTCTCAAAAAATGATGCAAATAAATCACGAGTCCTCTCTAAATCCGAAGATACTTGGTTATTATATTCCATATTAGAAAAAATTCCCGAGTTTTGTTTTTTTAGTATTTGTATAAGCCCAAAAGGATTTCGGGTTTCTTGAAATTTGTGACTGAATACTTCATATGCAAAAATCGATTAAATAATTCATGCTCACAACGCAACTGAAAATAACGATTTCTGTCAATTTCAGATTTAATTTTTTTTTAAATAGCTATTTTAAAGGCCTCGTTTTAACATTTTTAATATTTTTAAGTTTTTGATTTGCGCAAGGTAGATTTGAGTTAAGATTCTTAACTTCTTAACTTTTCGTAAGTGCATATAAGCAATAAAGGTGACACCAAGCCGCGATATAATTGCTAGTGCGTGTAAACATAGTGGACACCAGGCCGAAAAGTTCTACAAGTGCGCGTTAACAACAAAGTGGACACCAAGCCACGAGTGTGTAAGGTAGACATCAAGCC
This sequence comes from Rhingia rostrata, assembly GCA_949824845.1. Classification (NCBI taxonomy): domain Eukaryota; kingdom Metazoa; phylum Arthropoda; class Insecta; order Diptera; family Syrphidae; genus Rhingia; species Rhingia rostrata. The sequence continues at coordinate 73,365,409 of OX463757.1, read as the reverse complement.
ACGAGACTGTTAGTGTTTGTGTAGGGGAAAAGAGGCCCCCGAGTAATCCAGAAGGATAAAAAGAAGTTCCAGAGAAGGTACAGCGGCCCCCACCAAAAGCCACGGTCCAGAATCCACATCGTTATGAAAATTGAAACCGATATCCTATTATAAGATATTTTTTGTTTTTTCTTTTGATAACTTGTGATTTTATAATAACCTTAGACTCAACTAGAATAAGTTTTGCCTTTTATTATTTCAATAATTATTTTGTAACAACCCAAGTTTACCTAACATTGACTCAATTTCAACTGCAAATTTTGATTTAAAATGGCAAACCCAAACAATATCAAAAGACCAGCTCGATTAGAGATGCCGGCAGAACATGCCGCTGCTAATTTTATTTTTTATAAAAATTATTATATTTATTTGTTCTCTTTTTTTATTATAAATGAATATGTATTCTTTTTAAAATGAGAAGTAGTTAATTTGAATTCAATAAGAATTGTAATAACATTTTATTTGATTGAATAAGATTAATTTTTATATCTTTTGTTTCATTAACTTCTTCTATAGTAATTTACTATAGAAAAGAGATATACTCCTATATAAGAGGAGATGAAAATATTTATCTTTGTATTATATGAGTTTTATTGTTTGTTAGTTCAATAATATTATTGATTATTAGTCCTAATTTAGTTAGAATTTTATTGGGATGAGATGGATTAAGGTAAGTTTCTTTTGTTTATTTATTTATTTTAATTATATTAAATCTTATAATGAAGGAATCTTAACAGCATTATTAAATCGAATTGGAGATGTAATATTGTTAATAGCTATTGCTTGAATGTTAAATTGTGGAAGTTGAAATTTTATTTATTATTTAGAATTTATAAATAATTATAGGGAAATACTTTTAATTGGGGTATTAGTAGTATTGGCTGCTATAACCAAAAGAGCTGAAATTCCTTTTTCTTCATGATTTCCTGCAGCAATAGCAGCCCCTACTCTTGTTTCTGCTTTAGTTTATTCATTAACATTAGTAACAGTAGGAATTTATTTATTAATCCGTTTTAATATTTTAGTTTATAATTCTATTATAGTTCAATTATTATTATTGTCTGGTTCAACAATGTTAATATCTGGTTTAGGTGCAAATTTTGAATTTGATTAAAAAATAATAATAATTTTATCTGTATGTTATTATAAATTAGCTTTTTTTCATTTATTCACTCATGATTTTTTAAAGCTTTATTATATATATGTGCTGGGGCAATTATTCATAACATAAATAATTCTCAATATTTACGTCTAATGGGAGGATTAAGATTGTACCTTTGACTTCGTCATGTTTAACTTTAGCTAATTTAGCTTTATGTGGTATACCTTTGTTGGCTGGATTTTATTCTAAGGATTTAATTTTAGATTTTTTATTTATTTTTTATTTATATTTTCAACTGGTTTAACTGTTTGTTATTCAGTACGATTATTTATTTATTTATTTATTTATTTCATTCATCTATCGAGTTACCTCTTACAGATTGCTAAGCTTAACCTATATTACATTTTCAATTAATAATACTTTAAATATATTTCTTTCTAGACTTATATCTAAACTTAATTTAAGTTCATTTAATATTTTCATACACCTTGAGAATGGTTCATTTGAACCGTAACGGAATATTAAACAATTGTCTGCCACGAATATTTCTTCTTGAAACATAAATATTTAAAAAAAATTAAGTAACTTGGGGCATTTAATACGGTAAGACAGTATATATTAAACAAACATAACACAATTTACAAGCCGACGATTTTGCAGAGAATTTAGGCCAATTAAAGTGCATCTTGCAGAGTATCGCGGTGTTTCAGACAAATTCCAATTTAATTGTTTGATTAAAAACCTTGTAAAAGACTTTTGAAATTTTTCGATTCAATTTTTTGAGAGTTATATTGAAAATCCCATACGACTGAAGCATATTCCAGATGGGGACGGACAAGTGAAGTATAGAAAGCTTTAACTGCATAAGTAAAATTCTGACCAATTTCTTTTAAGACAATAACATTGAGTTTGCTTTTGCGACCATAAAATCGATATGCAAGGAGAAATTCAACTTTTCGACGAACACTATTCCGAGATCTTTGACTTCCGTCAGTCTATTTAAAGTAGAAATTAGAAATACTATATTCATGTAGAACAACAAGTTAAGATATTACATTTCTTTATGTTAAGTGAAAGGAAATTATGTTTACACCAATCAACTATTGAATTTATATCATCCTGTATCTTAAGGCAATCATTCTTGCTTTTCACTGTTGAAAATATTTTAAAATCACCTGCAAATAATAAACCAGTTGTAATTTTCAGTATCAATGGTAGTTCATTTATGTATATTAAGAACAGTAATGGGACAAGATGGCTTCCTTGAGGAACACCGGATGGAACAAATATTACTTTTGCTGACATGCAGTTAAAAACTTTTACAACTTGTTTTCTATTCATTAAATAATTGGACATCGATTTTAAAAAAGCGGACGGAATTCCAATATTTTTAAGTTTCTTTTTTAACAAGGAACTGTATTTGTATTACTATCAAAGGCTTTTTGAAAATCAGTATAAATTACATCCACCTGATATCCTGACTCTAAAACATCAGATACATGTTTTGTAAAAAGGGATAAATTTGTAGTTGCAGACCTACCACTTATAAACCTATGTTAGCATGGACAAATATTTTATTTTTATATAAAAATAAACTTTCTGTTTAACTATAAGCTCTAAAAGTTTTGGTATAGCACAAGGTTTGGAATTTGGACGATAATTCTCAATTTTATGTTTTTGACCAGCTTTAAAAATAGGAGTTATAAAAGAAAATTTTCATTCATTTAAGAAAATTCGTGTTGAAAGTGACATATTAAAAATAATTTGAAGGGGTTCAACTAACTAAAAACATTTTTTTATTAGAAAAGATGGAACACCATATGCGCCAGACACTAAACTTGATTTAAGATTTGAAATTCCTTCAATTAAATCTTTAATGGAAATAAAGAGATGTCCCAAATTTACATTTGAATTTGAGTAATTATCATTCTCTGGAATTACTGCACTAGAATGATCCACGTAAACACTCTCAAAAAATGATGCAAATAAATCACGAGTACTCTCTAAATCCGAAGATACTTGGTTATTATATTCCATATTAGAAAAAATTCCCGAGTTTTGTTTTTTTAGTATTTGTATAAGCCCAAAAGGATTTCGGGTTTCTTGAAATTTGTGACTGAATACTTCATATGTAAAAATCGATTAAATAATTCACACTCACAACGCAACTGAAAATAACGATTTCTGTCAATTTCAGATTTAATTTTTTTTTAAATATTTTAAAGGCCTCGTTTTAACATTTTTAATGTTTTTAAGTTTTTGATTTGCGCAAGGTAGATTTGAGTTAAGATTCTTAACTTCTTAACTTTTCGCAAGTGCATATAAGCAATTAAGGTGACACCAAGCCGCGATATAATTGCTAGTGCGTGTAAACATAGTGGACACCAGGCCGAAAAGTTCTACAAGTGCGCGTTAACAACAAAGTGGACACCAAGCCACGAGTGTGTAAGGTAGACATCAAGCCACGAGACTGTAAGCGTTTGTGTAGGGGAAAAGAGGCCCCCGAGTAATCCAGAAGGATAAAAAGAAGTTCCAGAGAAGGTACAGCGGCCCCCACCAAAAGCCACGGTCCAGAATCCACATCGTTATGAAAATTGAAACCGATATCCTATTGTAAGATATTTTTTGTTTTTTCTTTTTATAACTTGTGATTTTATAATAACCTTAGACTCAACTAGAATAAGTTTTGCCTTTTATTATTTCAATAATTATTTTGTAACAACCCAAGTTTACCTAACATTGACTCAATTTCGACTGCAAATTTTGATTTAAAATGGCAAACCCAAACAATATAAAAATACCAGCTCGATTAGAGATGCCGGCAGAACATGCCGCTGCTAATCCTGGTCCCCCCATTCTAAACCCAGTCGACGACAATTTAATACAACTTATAACAAGACTAGTTACCGAAACACTTCGCATTCAGGGACGACAAATATTTAACTTAATTATGAATCCAGCCTCAGATATCAATAATGATATTGAACAACCGATAAACACCACTGATCAGAACTTTTCCGACATGGATCAAGTTCCAGACGTGGTTAAGAGTTTGCGCTCATTTTCATGTGAAGCTCAGGAGTTTAACTCGTGGAGAAAAGCGTTGAGAGGATTCTTAAGATCTACGAGCATCTTAAGGGTACTCCAAAATTTTATGGAACCCTCTCTGTTATTAGAAATAAGATAACAGCTTACGCGGTTACACCGCTCTAGTCATACAACACCCCTTTAAATTGGGAAAGATTTCTAGATGCTTGACTCTGCATTATGCAGACAAGAGGGATTCATCCGAAATATGGACATGGGCCATGAATCGTTGAACAGTATAACGCAATGTTAAAGAGATAAGGCACTTGACACCTTTGATAGAGGGTTGAAAGGTGGTCTTCCCAAATTACTCAGCATAAGTGAACCTGCAGATTTGCCACAGGCATTGCACCTTTGCCTTAAACTCCAAACCGGCTCCTCCCAAACGATTCAATTTTCCACATCCAGTTCCTGTACCAGCCCCAAAACAAGAATTTTTTTCACAACTACTTCATAACCCTCGTCAACCACATCAACCGCAATTTCGCAGGGAACCACAATATCATTCAAAGTCTTTCCAGCTAGCCCAACCACAACGGCCCCCACCAAATCAACGTGAACTTCCTCCCAAACCTATGCAAATTGATCATTCTATAAGAACTCAGAGAGTTAACTAACTAAATAGACCAAGAGATCAACCAATTGCACAAAAACGGGAGCACTCACAATGAGTTCATCAACCTTTTAAATTACAGAGAATCTACCATACTGGAGAATTCGTCGCCGAAGAACAAGAAATTGAACAATACGCAGACACAAGAAATCTAGAAGACCAAAACTACGAACAAACACTTACGGAATACAGTGAAACTCAAACAGAAGAACAATATTATAATCCACCACAACAAATTGATGACATTTATTTTTTAGACTAAGACACTCTTCGCTTCCGTATTTCGAGCACGTTGCAAAGAGTGGACAGGTGTATACATTTTTAATAGATACGGGCTCGAACAAAAACTATTTTCAACCACGACACGTACGAAATCCCCTTCCCAACAAAAAGACTTTTTATGCTAATTCCGTAGGGGGGAACATTAGAATAACCCAGCATAGTCTAATTCCTCTTTTTGGTCCTGAAATAGGCTGCTTAAAATTTTGTATACTCCCTACCTTATATCATTCGATGGCATAATAGGAAACGATACCCTTAAAAATCTGAATGCGGTCATTCACATAAGAGATAACTACATGGAAATTCATCAGAACACTTTTATTCAACTCAAACAGCATCTAATTGAAACCGTAAATAGTGTAAATATCCGAACTTCTCATCTGAATGACGAAGATTCTAACTTTCTCTATAAAATAATTGGATTTTTTCCAAAACTTTTCTCCGATCCCGACGAGAAACTTACCTATGCGACAACTGTAGAAGGAGAAATTCGTCCAATAAGTAACGAACCAGTCTATTCTAAATCCTATCCATATCCAACAGGGCTTAAAAGAAGATGTCTAAAAGCAAATCAACCAACTTCTAAATGATAGCATTATCAGACCATCGAAATCCCCATATAACTCACCCTTCTGGATAGTCAACAACAAAAATGGACGGTTCAGGCGAGAAAAAGTATCGAATGGTGATTGAGTACAGAAAGCTTAACTCGGTCACCATCGCCGATAAATACCCCATCCTGAATATTAATGAGGTTCTAGCTAACCTTGGCGATAACACTTGAAGTCTTACGATCCTTCCAAGGTATGTCAGGATATTATCGCCGATTTATTCAAGACTATGCGAAAATAGCGAGACCACTGGCATCCCTTTTAAGAGGGGAAGAAGGACGAGTGTCCAGATATCTTTCTAAAAATAAAACAATAGATCTAGATGAAAATGGTATTAAGTCTTTCAACCAAGTTAAAGAATCCTTAATTTCTAAGGAAGTAACTCTCACTCATCCAAACTTTAACAATGACTTCGAACTCACGACAGACGCATCCGACTACGCAATTGGTGCTGTGCTATCTCAGGATAGTAAACCCATAATATTTCCTGCTAGAACACTGACAAAGACAGAACAAAGCTACGTCACTAACGAGAAGGAAATGCTCGCCATCATTTGGGCTCTAAACTAGCTTAGGAATTTCCTTTATGGATCAAAAAAAGTAAAAATATATACGGACCACCAGCCATTAACACATGCGCTGAGCATTCGTAACACGAACCACAAGATGAAGCGATTGAAGGCAATCCTGGAGGAGTACAATAATGAACTCATATATAAATCTGGAAAGGAAAACGTAGTTGCCGTCGCTCTGTCTCGACTCCCACAAAATACACAAACACACTCAATGACCATGACGCAACATAGCGATAAGAGTTCTTCGCATAACTTAATACCAGCAGTTGAAGTACCTATTAACGTTTTTCGAAATCAGTTGATTTTAAAAATCGGGGACGCAAAAAGCCTTAAATACTCGATTCCATTTCCAACGTATCACAGACATGTGTTTATTCAACCCAGTTACAGCAACTCCGATCTCATTTCTATTTTTTAAAAATGTATCCTAAAATATATATATAAATCCTAGCGAAATCAATGGTTTACAAACGAAGGAAGAAATTATGGGCCGCATACAAAACATTTATCCCAAACATTTTTCCAAGTATAAAGTTAGGTATACCCAAAGAATGGTTGAAGATTTGGCTATATTTCAAAAAAAATTTCAACACTTGTAAAATACTACATTTTTTTAAAAACATGTAAAAAATTTAGAAAATTTTAGTTTTAAAAATTTTTAAAATTAAAAAAAAATCAAACAACACAGAAACCCTGCTCATGACCCTGGTCATTCAAAGTATTGAAAATTTTTAATAATTGAAAAAAAAGCTTTACTCCGGGGTCATCAAAGATTATTTCTAAAATTTGTAAAATTTTCAACACTTTTTAAATTCTACATTTTTTCAAAAAATGTAAAAATGCAAAATTTTAAATGTAAAAATTTCCTAGATTTTTAGTTTTTGAATTAAAATTTTCAACATTTCTAAGATTTTCAATATATTAAATTTTTAAAATAATTGTTTTTATTAAAAAAAATTTCAAATTTTAGAATCTTTGACATTTATAACAATTTTTATTAAATTTTTACAATGATTTTTTTTCAATTAAAAAAATGTATCCTAAAATATATATATAAATCCTAGCGAAATCAATGGTTTACAAACGAAGGAAGAAATTATGGGCCGCATACAAAACATTTATCCCGAACATTTTTCCAAGTATAAAGTTAGGTATACCCAAAGAATGGTTGAAGATTTGGCTAACCAAACAGAACAGGAGGACAAAATTTAAGGCATCCATCGTAGGGCACGCCGTAATCCAGAGGAAAACCGCATACAATTACTGGAACATTTTTACTTACCAAAAATGGCATAAATATCAAAAGATTTGTAAAAAACTGTAGTACTTGCAAAGAAAACAAATATGAACGACATCCAAATAAACTTATTCTCGAACCAACTCCAATACCCAATTATCCTGGCCACACCCTGCATTTAGATATCTATTCAACAGAAAAAAAAACTAGTGTTAACCGCGATATGTAAGCTCACTAAATTCGCCAAAACAACAATTATCAAGTCAAGAGCTGTAACTGACCTCAGACAACCACTTCGTGAAATACTTTTCTTTTTCTGCATTCCAGAGAATGTTGTTATAGATAACGAAAAAGCCCTAAATTCAATAACCATATTATCAATGATGGAGGATAAAGTAGGCATACGTATTTACAGAACACCACCCTACAAAAGAGAATTAAACGGGCAGATTGAGAGGTTCCATTCTATTCTCTCTGAGGTCATGATATGCCTCAAAGCCGATCAAGTAACCCGATGTTTCGAAGAGCTTCTAAAAAGAGCATCTAATGAGTACAATTTTACAGTTCATTCCACAACTGGAAAAAAACCGGTCGAACTTCATTTTGGCCGATCTCCTCAAAAAACCCCCCAAGAACTGGATAAAATTATACAGATGAATATAGATAAAATTGTCCAAAAACAAGATCAAGATTTAAGGTATCATAACCAAAAAATCCAAATTTTGGATTTCTCAAACTCTCAATTCGTGTCAATACAGACCGGACAAACATAGATACAGAACGGAAATTTCAATCTCTAATCTCAAAACAAAAAAAAGTAAAAAGATCTTTAGATTTCATAGGGTCAACATGGAAAAGGATTGCTGTCAACCCCGACCATAATGATTTTATTACAATAAAACGGAAAATGAATAATCTACTTATCAATTCCAACAATCAAGTTATAATAAATAAATTGCATAATGAAAGAATCAATAACATAACCAAAATTTCAAATGAAATTGAATCAATGTTAAAAAAACAGCAAAGAATATTCAATACAAATTTAAAATTTTAAAAGAAGAACTAACAAACATCAATTTAGGCATACATTGGGCGAAGCTAGGAATTGTTAATTGAATGATTTTGTCAATAGAGGAAATAAGCTTAGCTGTAAGAACAATAAATCAAGAAAATGTCCCTTTCACTACTATAGAAGAAGCACTAAATTTTGCCGAAATAAAAATAATAACTAACTCAGTTTCTATACTTTATATTGTTAATATTCCCATTACCGATCCTTTTATGTATGAAACAATTTTATAAAAACCTGTAAAAAGAAATGGAATAGCCCGAGATATCGAATATAAAAAAGTTGTAACAAACAAATTGTAAAAAAGTAAATAATGTGTCAATTTGTAACAAAAACAACCTCGTAAACATTGTAAACTCTACATGCATCCCGAATGTATTAAATATTAAAATAGCAACATGCAATTTAATTAATAGTCAAAATATGCCGGCAATCGAATAGATAACAAGAGGTATGATCATATTAAACAACTTCAATTCAATTTGAATCTACACCTCGAAACCTCACCGGCACATTCCTCATTAAATATGAAAAAAACTAACTTAACAATAAATAACCGAATATTTACAGCATACAAGGCATCTTCACGTACCGTTCTCGCAGCCATACTACAGCCAACTCCCATAGAAAAAAAATTTCATCGACTACTGCCTCTTGAAATGATAAACGAACTACGCATCAATAATACCAAACTCAAGGACGAAAGCGAAACCTACGAATTAATCAACTTCGGGACAATCATCATCATTTGCATGTTCATTCATCTACCATCTACCATCTACCATCTACCATCTACCATCTACCATCTACCATCTACCATCTACCATCTACCATCTACCATCTACCATCTACCATCTACCATCTACCATCTACCATCTACCATCTACCATCTACCATCTACCATCTACCATCTACCATCTACTATCTACCATCTACCATCTACCATCTACCATCTACCATCTACCATCTACCATCTACCATCTACCATCTACCATCTACCATCTACCATCTACCATCTACCATCTACCATCTACCATCTACCATCTACCATCTACCATCTATGGTAGATAATGGTTTTCAATATTTTTCAATTTCATATTTTTTAGGGCTTCAAATGTTTTTAACTTTTAAAATTTTGAAAAGTTCAAAAATTTAATTTAACAGTTTATATGTTTTAAAATGTTTGTTTTAATTTTAGAAATTTATGAAATTTTATAAATTCTAAGTCACTCGGTAATGATCAAACATTTTGTTCTAAAATTTAAAAAAAATTAAAAAAACAATGTTCGATCATGACACCGTGAACTAGAATTCAAAAAATTTCTGAAATTCCAAATAAGGTAATTAAAAAATAAAATAAAATCATAACAGCATGACTGAAAATTTAATAAAAAATCTAAAATTTTTTTTGGAATTTTTAAAGTTCTTAATTTTTAAATTGATCATCCCACGGTCATCAACTTATATTTCAAAAAAAAATTTCAACACTTGTTAAATACTACATTTTTTTAAAAACACTTGTAAAATACTACATTTTTTAAAAAACATGTAAAAAATTTAGAAAATTTGAGTTTTAAACATTTTTAAAATTAAAAAAAAAATTAAACAACACAGAAACCCTGCTCATGACCCTGGTCAATCAAAGTATTGAAAATTTTTAATAATTGAAAAAAAAGCTTTACTCCGGGGTCATCAAAGATTATTTCTAAAATTTGTAAAATTTTCAACACTTTTTAAATTCTACATTTTTTCAAAAAATGTAAAAATGCAAAATTTTAAATGTAAAAATTTCCTAGATTTTTAGTTTTTGAATTAATGACTTCGGGGTCATCAAACATTGAAATTTTTAAAATTTTCAACATTTCTAAGATTTTCAATATATTAAATTTTTAAAATAATTGTTTTAATTAAAAAAAATTTTCAAATTTTAAGATCTTTGACATTTATAACAATTTTTATTAAATTTTTACAATGATTTTTTTTCAATTAAAATCCTTATAAAAATTTTTAATTCTAAAAATTTTAAAAAAAATTTGAAATCCTTTTTACGACCCCTGGGTCATTAAACATTTTTTCTAAAAATGTTTATTTCTAATGCGTGTACAAAAAACAAAAAAAAATGCAATGAATATAACGAAAATGAAAAAAAAACTGGGAAATCCACCCTCTTCGGAGGTCGGCTCTACGGATTCTGGGTAGAACCAATTATAGCAATTTTGTAACCCTTTCGGAAAAAGTTCAAGGGTTCAAGGTGACCTACATCTGGACCTCAAATAATGATATGCGTCTCCAGGAATTCGACAACGCCAGAAGTGTAGGCTACCGAAAAACGAGACTCAGAAAAAAATGATAAGCCTTGAGGACGAAAACGACGTTCTTGGAACTAGGAGAAACAAAGTCGAACTGCTCTGCGAAGAGCTTCGGAAAGAAATTCTCCACCTTAAGAATGAAAACATGACCCTTAAGAGTTCATTAAAATTAAGAAATGAACCAAAACCGAGTGCAATCTGCCCGGTTATTTCAGAATACCATACCAAAGAAGAAGAACTGAGTCACGAAACCAACAAAAGACCGGTGAACAAAAGGAAATCTGAATTAATAAACCACGATAAAGAGAACACTAATAAAGTGAAACAGCTTAAACAACGGTCCCACCGAAAATTAATGGGATTTGTATAGACGACTATAACAGTTGCATACCTTGATAAAATCGTTACCATTATCAGGCTACCAAGTAAGTTTCAAGTTTCACTGCGTAAAAGATTCAGAAAGTTACCGTCTATTATCTCGCAAACTAAATACCGATCAAAAGAATGGTATTCATTTGAGAATAAATCTTAAAGGCCTTTACGCGTTGTAGCCATAGGTTTCATGCGTCGATCTTAAAGGATGACATAGTTAGCGATCTGAAAAATAGACAATATAAAGTTATAGGTAGATGCCGTTAACATTATCAAGCGAAACGAACAGCAAAAAGAGGGTGAAGAATATTTAATAAAACGCACTCTGCCCTTATTTATACTCACTTTCGATTAAAAAGAAAGTCTGGAAAAAATTATGAAATAAAATCAATACTTAATATTGTTGTAAAAATCAAACAAAAAATCAAAATAGGTACGTAAGGATTCAAAATTAGTTTCTCAGCGCAAGCGCTGCCAAAGATAAAAATGCATGTGGAGTATGAAATATTTGTTAGTTCTAAGATTGTAACACTAACGTACAACATTAATAACGAACAGGCATCGTGCCTAGAAAAAAATTTTTTTTCGTGATTCTTTAACTTATATGATCATGAAGCCATGTTTCTGTAAAAATGATGACGTCATCATGTAATGATGCCGCTAAAAACACATCTTTTGTTTTTGTTCTGATTCCACCAGCATTCTGATAGTAAACAGAGAGCGAGTTCTGACGATAACGCTCAGCTTGGGATGATAATAATGGTAACGAATAAGATGATGAAGGAATTGAAGACGAAGAGCAAGAGGGAAAATCGAGATGTTGTCGTTGTTGGTGAGCGAGAGTGATGACTTGTTGATTTTGACAAAAATTTATTTGATGGTGTCGGCTATTTGGAAAGAAACAGACCTTTTCACACTTACGCACTGAGGCCAGTTGCCTCTCTTCAATGCATTATCAAATGCTTTTGATGGTATACCAAGTCGAACGATTATATGTTTCAATGCAGTAACATCAGTATTTTGTTTACACAAGAAAGAGTTTTTGCAGGAACTTTCAATTTATTTGATGCATACGAAATTATAGCATCAGGTGTTGTTGTTGGTGCGAATCGAGACAAATGGATCCATTTTAAGGCAGGCAACACGTTTAAAGCTGTTAAAGAGTCATCGCTGCCGATTATGTACAAATTATGTTTGCTTCTTGTTTTGGCATTTTTGCGCGTCAGGGGGGGTTTATTCCCTTGAGCAAATGATGCAATATTTTGACTAGAGCCAGGGTCAATGAAAATCCAAATCATTATGGTGAACGGTTACAAAGTGGAATTTTTAACTTTTGACATAACTTTTTTATTGCATACACTTTGATTTGTTTTATAATTTATATTCACTTCATATTTTTCTGAATTATTTTTAACAGTTTCATTGCTTTCAATATTGTTTTGCAATTTACTTAATTCACTTGCCAATTTAGAAACCATTTTATTTAAATCATTTATTTTTGATACGAAAGCAAGAGCAGAGTTGCTGAGCAATTTTTAGAATGTTTTCTGGCAAAAAATGTACAATTGTCGTGAAATTTAAGCAAACACATTCCACCACAAATTACGAAGTTTTTGGTGACCATTTCTTCGCATTTAACACATTTATCAACCAATTGTTAAAAGTAAAAGATTAACTATGTAGAGAAGAAATTAAACACGTCCGTCTTGTATGAGATACAATTCGTAAATGATTAGCTAATTATTCTATAACTGGAGATTTAAATTGTAATTCAATAAATGTTTTAAGCAATGAAACTTGGATTATATTAAAAGGGATATTAGTATTAATAATAATGAGAGTTATTGGGGGAAGAATGTTAAGTTGAATTATTTTTATAACTCCTTCAACTATTATTTTACCTTATTATTTAAAATTTTTAACTTTATTTGTTTGTATTATTGGAGGAATATTAGGATATTTTTTTGTCTAAAATTACTTTATTTTTTTTTTAATAAATCTTTTAAAGACTTCTTTTTTACAATGTTTGTTGCTTCAATATGATTTATACCTTATATCTCTACTTATGGAGTTATTAATTATTCATTAAAGCTTGGAATATATGTATTTATAAATTTTAATAAAGGATGATCAGAATTTATGAGAAGTAAAAATTTATACAAACAATTAATTGTTTGTTTTTAATATAATTATATACTACAAAATAATAATTTAAAGGACTATTTAATAATTTTTGTATTATGATTTATAATTTTAATAATATTTTTTTTATATTAAAGTAGCTTATAATTAGAGTATTAAATTGAAAATGTTAGGGATATATATTAATCTTTAAATAATTTAAATAATTAAAATTAGTGATTTATAGAAAAAATATTTTATTTGTAATGTAATGTAATGTTTTAAAACTAAACTGTGTAAATAAAAGAAATATAAATGGAATTTAATCATTCAATTAAAAAGTTAGCACCTTTTTTTGAACCTTATATTTCTTTAATTGGAATTTAAAAAATTCATTTTTATCATTAACGTTGATATACCTCTTTTGTAGTTTCAATTAAATTAGGTTGAAACTAATTGCAATTAATCGCTTCATATTTAAGGTAAATTGCATAATTAATTATTTTTAAATGCTAATCAAATGTTATATTTTAACTATTACCCTATATAGATCAATTTAATATTCCTTGATTTTATTCATGGTATAATCCTAATAATAAAATTAAAATAAATATAACAGAAGTCAATGTTCAAATTATTAAGTTTGAATAATTTAAAATTATAGTTATTGGTAAAATTAATGCAATTCCTACATCAAAAGCCTTAGATAAAAAGTTTGCTAATAATATAACAATAATTATTAGTATGCAATAATTAAATATATTAATATATTTGAAAAGATTATGTATACTATTAAATAAATAAACTTTATGATTGGAAGTGATATTTACTTTTATACTATATAAATATATTTTATCCTCCTCATCAATAAATTGATACATATAAAAATAATCAAACAATATCAACAAAATGTCAATATCACGCTGCTGCTTCAAATCCAAAATGATTTTTTGAAAAATAACCATTTAAATGTCGAATTAAACAAAATAATAAAAATGTTGTTCCAATTAAAATTAGACACCCAGTAACAACAAAAAAGTAGATTCATAGGCAGCTTCTGCAATTGCGAAAGGAGCTTCAATATGTTCATATGCTTGTAATATTGTAAAATATACTCCTAATAAGACTGTAAAAAACAATGCTTATGTTTTTTGAGTATGATTATTTTCTATTAAACTTTGATGAGCTCATGTAACAGTAATACATTCAGCTAAGAAAATAGTTGTATTTAATAATGGAATTTGAAAAGGATTAAAAGTAATAATTCTTATTGGGGGTCATAAAGTTCTTAATTCAGTTGATGAAGATAGGCTACTATGAAAAAAAGCTAAAAAAAAAGGATGCAAGAAAAATATCTCTTATAAAAGAATTAAAATATTCCTCATCGTAAACCTGTTGTAACTATATATGTATGTAAGCCTTTAAAGTTCCTTCTCGTGAAACATCTCGTCATCATTGGTAAACAGTTAAAATAGTAAATGTTATTCCTAAAATAATTAAAATTATTCTATATTGAAGAAATCATTTTACTTTTCCTGAGACTAAAGTTATAGTACCAATTGCTCCTGTTAATGGTCATGGACTATAATCAACTAAATGAAATGGGTAATTTGAATGTATTGACATTATATTTACATTACTTCACTAGAGTATAATGTTGTTAATACAGGAAAAACATATGATTGAATAATTGCAACGGCTGATTCTTATTTTAATAAAGCAATTTACACTATAATAAATAATAAAATTGTTACAATTGAAGAAGCTAAAGAAGGACCTGTATTTCCTAATAAAGTTATTAATAAATATCCTGCAATTATATTGGTATCATTATGTTCGTATCATTCATTTGAAGAATTAAATTGTATAGGATAAATTACTTGTAGTTGTTTAATTTAAATTTTTCAAACAATAATTATAAATATAATATTTCCTGTTAATGAAATTGTAGATCCATTAGTTGAAATAACATTTCATGTTGTATATGCATGCGGATAATCAGAATATCCACGAAGTATACCTGCTAGTCCTAAGAAATGTTGTGGAAAAAAAGTTAAATTTACTCCTGTAAATATAATAATAAACGGAGATTTTAATCATTTATTATTTAAAGTAAATTCAGTTAACAATGGATACCAGTGTAAAAATAATAGCAAATACTGCTCATATAGATAAAACATAATGAAAGTGTGCAACTACGTAATATGTATCATGTAAAATAATATCAAGAGATGAATTTGCTAATGCAATTCCTGTTAATCCTCCAACTGTAAATAAAAATAAAAATAAGGATGGGAAATAATTTTGTTGAGATCCATGTGTAGGAGAACTTTGTATGATACAACAAGTAAAATATAAAAAGAACGCAGAGGTTCGTTTGTAGAAAGCGCTTTAATAACTGAATAAAACTGTCCTCTTAATTAATCTGCAATACATTATATAGACAACAGAAGTACAGTAAAAACTAATGTCAATAGACTGGGGGTAGTTCGGTTAGATGGTTCGATCAGTTTGGCGATGATGTATGCAGTATGCGTTTAAATATGATCGCAACCATTATGTTCATTATATGCGTAACAGTGACGCTTAAAAGAATATCATCCGATGATAAATTAGCCTACAGATCGGCCAACCTGATCAAGTAATCGCCCCGATTACAAATTACTTTTAATTAACATAACTTATAATAATAACATAACGAAAATTACATTAATAAAAAATACTTAGTTACATAACTTAACATTTTATAAAATATATGACATTTATTTTCGATTTCTATGAAAATTTGTCTATAAAAAATTGTAGCCAATGGTTCGGTTCTTCAAATTTATGAGTTCTTTATCAAACTTAATTCATCTTTTGTTAACTACTTAATGTATGCTATCAGACTGATCAAGATCTCCACTTTCGACGACGCCATCATATTTCTCCGACTCTGACAATATCATCGAGAATGGTCTCATATTCGCTGGAGAGCAAATTTCCAGGGTAATCGCGTTAGTTGTAGGCCATTAATATCTTTAATGAGGTATCTATCGGTTGGAAGATCTTTCTCCACCCCGTTCGGTCCCCGATATTTGGCGAATAATTTTTTGTTGATTCCTGGAGTGTTTATAACATTCTCAATCATTACAAAGTCACCCTGCTTATTCTTATTCAAAGTTTGATGTTTTGTTGAGCATTCATTCTAACTTTCCCCAAGTCAACACATTTTTCATTTGTTCTGCTATTTAAAAATTCTCTCACTCGATGACAAAGTTCCCCTTTTTTATTTGTTCCGAATAATAGAGTACTTGGCGAAAAACCTGTGCCTCGGTTCAATGTGTTGTTCAGAGCAAATTCGATTTTTGCTATGCTTTTATCCCATGCACTCGTTGTTTGGGTATCACATTCTTTAGCTAGCATAGGGATAAGAACTCTATTGATTATTTCTACTTGACCAATAGATTGAGGGAAATGGGTTGCGACCTTAATGTGTTGAACGTTGTTTGCACTCAAAAAATCATAAACAAGTTCCACGATCGGAAATGATTCTATTTGGTCTAGAATAGTTTTAGAAATATGACCTCAAACAACTTATAGCTTCTTTACTTTGTGTTGCCTTAACCGGAAAGAGTTTAACAAATTTTGTAAAACCATCAATAATGCAGAGTAGGTGTTTTTTATTTGATGTTGACAAGGGACCTAGGTGGTCAAGTATTAAATGGCATGTCACCCTTTGGTATAGAATGCAATGTTCCTTCAGTTTTACCGGTGAGAAGTAAATGCATTTAGGGTATCTGAGAACATAGTTTCGTGTTTTTTCCTTCATTTTTGGAAACCAGTAACACCCTGAAGGATGGTCAAAAAACTTCTCTACGCCTCATGGTGGGTGCGGATGACTTGTTACTCCATGTGTATAGGGACATAGAAAAGAACTTTTTCCCTAGTCTTACGGTACAGCAAACCATCTATCATTTCATAAAATTCGTCGTCGACGTGAAGGATGTTAAAAGATCTACTTAGAGCATCGATATGAGTCATCGTATTTCCTTTGCGGTGTTCTACGTTATACTCAAATTTTGTAGCTCTAGTGCCCAACGAGAAATATGCAGATTAAGAGATTTTTTCTTAAGAGTTAGTCTTAGCGCTTGACAATCGGTCACTAATTTAAATGGTATTCCTATGAGATATATTTTAAATCTTCTTAGAGCGTAAATAATAGATAAAGTTTCCAGTTCATTGCTGTGGTATCTACTTTCAACCTCTGTCGCACGCTTTGAAAATTAGAAAACTGGATGGAATTTATTATCTTTTATTTTTGAAGGAGAACTGCTCCATACCCTCCCTGTACCACTTGCATCACAATGCAACTCTGTTATATTGTGAGGATTTCAAATAGACAAAACAGGAACTTCCATAAGTTTTTTCTTTAAAAAATTGAAAGTTTTAACCTCTCTTTCACGAAACACAAAAGGTATATCCTTTTTCAAAAGGTCGTAAAGAGGTTTTGTTAAATTTGCGAATTTTTTTTTATAAATTTTCGAAAATAGGAACAAAGTCCTACAAAACTATGAACTTTCTTTGTACTGGTTGGTACCGGAAAATGTTCAATAGCATTGGTGCTAGTGTCATTTGTTCTTGTACCTTTATCATTTTTCTCGTAACCGAGATATATGATTTCAGTTTGTAAAAATAGACATTTATCCAATCTCAAATGTAAACCATTTTCTATCAATACATCCACCACTTCTTTCAAAATTTGTATATTTTCTTCCACAAACTCTGTGGCGATAAGAATATCATCCAAAAAATTTAATATTTTGCCTTTTAAGATAAGGTGTTTAAAAACTTGTTTTATAAATCTTTCGAAAAATTACGGTTCATTTTAAACCGAAATCGCATCTTAATATATTCGAATTGTCCTAAAGGTGTCGTAAAGGACGTGTATTTTATGGATGCTTCAGATCCTCAATCAGGAGTAAAGCATAGTTATCCCTCAGATTAATTTTGTTGAGTTCTCTAAAATCAACACAAAGCCTCAGCTCCCCCTTCTTCTTTCGAACAAGAGCAATGGGCGATGCAAATGATGAATTTGATTCATTAAATCATCTTATATCTTTTGAAGTTCTAGTTTGTGCGCAAGGCAGCCTTCTAGGTGAATAATGAAAAGGAATATCCTTTGACAAAATTATTTTCATTTAAAATCGCTATGTGCTTTGTGATCATTTGGAATTGATAAAGCAGGAGCAACTATCTTAACTACATTATTTTTAATATCTTCTGGCAAACGTTCATTAATATTAAGTTCTAACTCACTCTTTTCGCCGCTAATGTCAATATTTTAAATCTGATGAATGACTTCGTCGATGTCGCTGACCTCACTTTAATGGTTGATAGCAATGCCTGGATGATGATCTTCGGACGCGATGTGCAGATCCTGATTAAGTCCAGCTGAATACTTTAGGTTTCTTTTTTGTAGAACCAAACCAATTTTTTCCAAAAAATCTCTACCTAAAATTGCGGGATAATTCATTGAATAATCTTTAACTACTAAAATTTGCAAATATATAAAAGAATTTTCATAAAAAATGATACTACCAATGCTTCCTAAGATATCCAGACGGCTATTGTTTACTCCACATTACCGATGACTCTCCGTGTCCAACTGTGATATCATAAATGGCGGTAGATATCGCATCTGAATAAAACTGATGGGACTCCCAGAGTCCAACAGCGATAACAATGTAGTTGATGTTTACATTTTATCACTCATGAAACGATAGTTTATGTTTCTCTCAAATTCGTAGCTGGGCGATTGTCTCCCTTTAATACTGCCTTTATCAGAAAAAGAATCAAAAGTAACTCAAAATCCAGATTGATCACTGCTGTTCTGCTGCAACATCATCACTGAATTCTTAGCTGTGCAGTTCGGTGATATGTGACCTTGCTGTCCACATTTATAGCATGTTGGTTCTCTTTTACTCTCAAATCGTGTACGAGCACTGCTTTGGTTAGAATATCCGTTGTTCACAGTTCGCTTCGATGGTATGCTCTGCGGTGAAAAGTTGCGGGGTAGAACATTTTTTGTCGGTGCTCTTGGTCTATTGATCGAATAAGTTTCACGGCAATTAATTTTCAATTTATCATATTTACGCAAGACTGACTTCAATTCGATCATATTTTAAAAATTCTATCTGTAGAGCATATTTTAGTTCTGACCAGTTTTTCAATACAACAGTTATAACATAAATTTTTCCGATCGTCCAGACCAAGTCTTTCTGAGTATTCTTCAAACTGCTCAAGCCAGCGCTTCACAGGAAAATTGTCGTCTCCACTAAATGACGGTATTGAGTCCTCAATGTCTTTGTAACTTCAAGCCACAGTCGCTTTAGTGCTGATTTCTACGTTCTCTAATTGGAGATCGTAAATTAGTTTTTTTAACCTTGCGATTTCTTCTTTTCTCTTGCAAATGCTGCGAAGTTTGTTCAGTTCCTCGTCGAGAATTTCCTCCTCTAACCGGCGGCCCTCATTATTTTCTTCATCGTCATTAGGTAGTTCACTAATGGATTTATTGTATTCCTTTGACCTTCCTTGATTCATTAATTTTCTGAGATCAACTTCGTTATAGTCTTTGACTCCTTCCTGTAGACGAAGCTTTAATTCTGCCTTAAAACGGCTTATTTGGAGTTCCAATGTACGCAGCAAGTCTTTAAGAACAAGTACTGTTGCTGATTCCAAAAACGAAGTCCATTTCTCAGACATGATTCTACCCTTAGGTCAAAATTTTCTTCGAGTAAAAATACACTTAGTAACCCAGTAAAAAAAATCACTCGGCAAGAACACCAAATCGATTGAAAGTACCGTATTCCACTTCTGATAAATTATTGTAGGATAACTTTGTATGAAACAACAAGTAAAATATAAAAACAACGCAGAAATTCGTTTGTAGAAAGCGCTTTAATAACTGAAGTAAAACTGTCCTCTTAATGTATGTTCAATACACTTATATAGACAACAGAAGTACAGTAAAAACTAATGTAAATATACTGGAAGTACTTCGGTTAGATGGTTCGATCAGTTTGGCTGTGATGTATGCAGTATGCGTTTAAATATTATCGCAAGCATTATGTTTATTATATGTGTAACAGTGACGCTAAAATGAATGTCATCAGATGATATATTAGCCTACACATGTAAAGTAGCAATTCAACTAAAAATTTTAATTCCTGTGGGAATTGCTGAAGTAAGATAAGCTCGAGTATCTACATCTATTCCAATAGTAAACATATGATCGGCTCATACATTAAATCCTAATAATCCAATTGCTAATATAGCATAAATTATTTCTGAAGAACCAAATGTTTCTTTTTTCCACTTTCTTGACTAATAATATGAGAAATTATATCAAATCCAGATAAAATTAAAATGTAAACTTCAGGATGTCAAAAAAATCAAAATAAGTGTTGGTATAAAACGGGATCTCCTCCTCCAGCAGGGTCAAAAAATGATGTAATTTAATTTCGATCAGTTAAAAGTATAGTAATAGCTCCTGCTAATGCAGTTAAAGATAATAAAAGTAATAAAGCAGTGATTAATACTGATCAAACAAATAAATGTATACGATCATAAGAAATTCCTGTTAAACGTATTACTGTAGTAATAAAATGTACTGCTCCTAAAATTGATGATATTCCAGCTAAATGTAGAGAAAAAATAGCTAAATCAACTGAAGCTCCACTATGAGCAATATTGGCTGAAAGGGAATGGTAAACTGTTCATCGTGTACCAGCTCCATTTCATACTATACTTCTTACTAATAAGAGGGTTAGAGAAGGGGGAAGAAGTCAAAGAAAGTATTAAGTTCCAATATCTTTATGATTAGTAGAGAATACTCATTGTTGTGAGATTAAATGGCTGAAGCTTAAGCAGTAGACTGTAAATCTATTTATAAGAATTATTCTATTTAATAAAAATAAATTAGGTTTTATAGTCAATAATGTATTAGATTGCAATTCTGAAGGAATAACTAATATTAATAAAACTTAAAAGAGTATTTTAATAAGATTAAATATAAAAAAATTTGTGATTTATTAAAAAAAATTATGAAAAAATTTATTAATATGGAATATTTTTAAAACATTAAATAATAAAATTAAATTAATTGTTTAAAATCTATAAAATAAAAAATAATTTATTCATAAAGATTTATTTGATAAGAATATATTAATATTCAACCAAAATGATTAACTAAAGAAAATGTTATATAAAGATAAATAAAGAAGTTTGGTTTAATCCACCTAGGGCTCCAATAATAAGAGATAATAAAATAACTGTAAATTGAATTAATAAATATGAAATTAATATTAAGTCATGTTATTATAATGAATGAATTTATTCAATTAAATCCTTCTATAACATTTGGGAAACAAAAGTGAAAAGGAGCAGCACCTACTTTTATTAAAAATGAAGATAAAATTATTATATTAATACAGTTATTTATAAAAATTTGGTTTATAAAGTTATTTTGATATAAAAATAAAATTGTTGAAAATAAGAGCATTGAAGCCTCTTCAAGGCTTGAGTTAAGAAATACTTAAGTGAAGATTCATTTGATATTATTCTATTATCTTTTATTAGGGGGATAAAAGATAATAAATTAATTACAAGACCCGTTAAAGCACTTAATCAAGAATTTGCTGAAATAGTAATTATTGTTATTATTATTAAAATTTAAATAAATAAAATTTTATATGAATTATTACAAATTAAAAACAAAAGTTTTTCATACTATTAAAAAAAGTTTAATTCTATTAAATATTTATCAAGCAATTCATTTTAATAAGATATTTAATTAAACTACATTATTAAAACATTAAAACATTATTTATTTTATAACTTAAATTTAAATAATCAAAGTTAGTAATATGTTATCAAATTTATGTAAAGAATTTATATATTCATATAAATAGTTATTAATTTTATAATATGAATTTAATAAAAATAATAATAATAATATATATATATATGTATATATATATATATATATATATATATATATATATATATCTATATATAAATCATTTACATAAATAACTATAATAACTTTATAAATTTAAAATTATATTTAAACATGATACATCGAACGATGTATTCTTTAAATATAATTTAGCATTTTAGTAATATATTTGTACCAATAATTTTATCTATATAATATTAAATATTTATAATTTAATAATATATAAATTATATATACATATATATATATTTATATATTAAATATATATATAATTTTGTAAACCTTTATTGCTAAGTAAATAATATTTATATTTATTAAAAGTTATAGATGGGCTCAGTGGCGCGATGGTTAGTGCGTTGAACTGACGCGCAGAAGGTCTGGGTTCGATTCCCAGCCGTAGCAACACCTAAATAATTTTTCAATTGCCCACCTCTCGTGATGATCTGACAAATCATCCGAGTAGTATCAATTGTCAAGAATAGCTTATCTCAACTTAGCCGTTCGGATTCGGCATAAAACAGGAGGTCCCACCATCGTGCAAAGAAGGACACACGCACACATGAATGGTAGTGAGAAAAAAAGCTAGGCTCTGGCTACTAACGAGCCTGTTGCGCCATAAATTTATTTTATTTATTTTCAATAGTTATAAATATCTAATAATTATATTATCCTTAAGAATATATTATTAATCTATAAACTTAGATATTATATATATACATTTTTTTTTTAAATTTAAATAATTTATGTAAATATTATAATTATTTATAATTTATTAATATATAAATATATATATTATATGTATATATATTATTAGTATATATAACGGGTGATCCAAGTAGAGATACTTTTTTCAATGGCCTTTTTTGACAGATCACTTGTGAGTCGAGTCATGCTGTCATGTTATTTTTGTTTAGTATTGTTTGGCATTTCATAATGGAAAGACTTACGCGTGAACAACGTTTACAAATTGTTCAACTTTATTATGAAAATTCAGGTTCTGTGAGGAATGTGTTTCGTGCACTTCGCTCAACTTATGGTCAACATAATCGGCCTACTGAGCGTACTATTCGCAACACCATCACCCATTTTGAGACCCAGCATTCATTATTGGATAATATTCGACCGAATAGACGAACGACTTGGCGCATTTTACGTCAAGATCTTAAATTGAAAGCGTACAAAATACAGCTTGTGCAACAACTGAAGCCGCTCGACCTTCCCAAGCGACATCGCTTCGCTCTATGGGCTCTTGAAAAGTTCCAAGAAGATCCGACGTTTTCGAGGCAAATTTTGCTTAGCGATGAGGCCCATTTCTGGCTCAATGGGTATGTAAACAAACAAAATTGCCGCATTTGGGACGAAGAGCAACCTGAAGAGATTGAAGAACTGCCACTTCATCCAGAAAAAACAACGGTTTGGTGTGGTTTGTGGGCCGGTGGAATCATCGGTCCATATTTCTTTAAAAATTATGCCGGTGCGAACGTAACCGTCATTGGCGACCGTTATCGTGCCATGATAACAGACTATTTGATGCCTGAAATTGAAGCTCGTGATCTCGGCGACATTTGGTTTCAGCAAGACGGCGCCACTTTCCACACATCGCATCAAGCAATGGACTTATTGAGAGAACATTTCGGTGAGCACATAATTTCACGTTTTGGGCCGGTCGATTGGTCACCAAGATCGTGAGATATCACACCGTTAGACTTTTTCCTGTGGGGATATGTAAAGTCAAAAGCTTATGCCGACAAACCCGCTTCGATTCAGGCCTTGGAGGAAAACATCACGCGTGTCATTCGCCAGTTACCAGTCGAAATGCTCGAACGAGTGATCGAAAATTAGACTCAACGGGTGGACCATCTGCGAAGTAGCAACGGCCAACATTTGATAGACATAATCTTCAAAAAATAAATGCCAAAGAATGTTCTTTCAAATGATAATAAACATTCTCCATTAAATTTGAATTTTCGGTGTTTTTTCTTTAAAAAAGTAGGGAACCTCGAAATGGTCATCCTTTATTATTAATATTTCAAATTCAATTTTTTATTGTTATATAAATAATTATTTTTGATATATATAAATACAAATATTTATATAATTATATATATATATCTATATATATCTATATATATATACCTATATATATATATATATATATATATATATATATATATATATATATCTGTATATATTTACTTTATTAAAGATTTCCCCAAGCAGGTTAATTTGAAGCATGAGTTCCAACGTTGGCTTGGATAAATCACCCTCATTTAGGTGATTTATCCAAGAAAATGATTCATCGCTTCTTTGGCCTAAACGGATGGATCTGTAGAATTTGATCCCCCAGCTTACGGCAGATATAACCTGTAAGGTTTTCCAAGCCGTCGTGTGCTATTGACTCCACATCGATCTCTTCCCTATTTTGCGAGGATATGTTCCCAGGATTTATTGATATACTATTTAGGATTGTACCCAATAGGAGAAGAAAGATTAATATTTATCAGAAAATTGCTCAAATGCAAGGAGGGATTAGCTGTAAGAGTAGAATCCAATCCCAGATCGAGTGTGTCATCTTCAGCAACCTTTGCATTTTCGGAAAGAACTCCTTCGTTGTACCCGAGTATATATGGCCTCAGCCTAGGTATACTTAAAATCCTGTTGGTCAGGGTAATCATGGAGGCCTCCTTTGCTGCGAATTACGACAAAGAAAATTCCTAAAACGTCTTGGTTGAGACGATATGTTAATATATAGCCAAAAACAAAGAGATGCTTTAGTTCGACCAGCAGCATTTTTACTGCATTATTTGATTGAACAATGCCTGAAATAAAGAAAAGTTTTCAATGACAATATCTGGAAAGGTAACAAACTTTCCTTTCCAATGACCCCTATTTTCTGTATCAGCTTAGACATTTCATTAAAAAAAGCTAAACCGTACCCATGAGTTCGCTTTCTGGAATCAGGATATGATGATCTTATGTTCATAACATCTAACCAGTCATTAGTCTGAAAAATAGTAATGAGTTAAGTGTTTCAACTTTAATAAGCCAATATAGTTAGTAAATCTAATAGTTTTTAATAATTTGGAGCCTTCTTCCCCGTTGTAATCGCTCAAGTGGCCGAAACTTGCAGCTCTTGTTATTGCCTGTGAAATTGTATGGGAGAATAACTTTGTTGCCATTATAACTTTCTGATTTTCAGCTCTAACAACGTTAAGATAACCTATTGTAATTTTGTGTGTTATTGAAAGTTCCCCAGGAGTTGAGGAAAGGAGTGCTAAAATTAATTATTTCTTCACTTCTTTACCATTGATTTATTAAATGAGGCACATCAGAAAACACAAATATTTTCTGTTCGTTATGAATGAACCTAGAACGTTAAAAAAATTGTTGAATGATATAAAATTCAGATTTTGTATTAGTGTTTGCCAATGTTTCTCAATGGTCACTTCAAGTTTTTTATACAATCCCCTATTTCCACCTCCCAGTAAGTGGCCACAATCGCAACTACATTATAACATGATTCTTTGACTTTGTTATATATGGTGTATAACGGCCGTTGTTATTTGACAATCAAATGCATAGAAACAGGTTGTTTATATTTCGCGATTAATCCTAGAGGAGGTAATAAAAAAATAAATTCAATATATCGCATAAGAATTCGTATTTACCTCTCAACATGATTAGCGGGAGCTAATGTGGTATCTGAGGACCTGCTTAGCAGAAAGCTTTCGAACTTTCATTCCATCGAAATGACTACATCATGAAGGGGACATTTTTTTCCTTAATAGTTTGTACGCTTTTGCGCTTATCAAATAGAGCGTAATGATTGCTCCATATCCGCTTCAGACCACTGAAGGCGTTTTATGCCATTCTTTAGTTTATTGACCTGATCTGAGGTTATAATAATTTGGATTCATATATCATCTACTTACATATTTAATCAAATATTTGACCTGCTTCTCTATATAAAATCGTTCGAATTCTGACCCTTGCTTCTTCTTCGTTTGGAGAGAAAGATCTTTTCCTTCTCCTGAATGAGGCATTTCTGCTTCTTTAAGTCTTCACTAAGAGCTTACATTATTATTTTTATGTGGATTGTAATACGCTATAATACAAACTTACATCTCCTGTTTTAAAATCATAATAGTTTTATAATTTCGGATTGTAGTGTACTCTGATGTGTGAAACCACTTCTCGAACCATCTAGTAAATGCTGGAAATTCCGAGAATATGCCATCTGTATGTGGAATATGGTATAAATAGACATGAAGCGACAACCAGAGAGTCAGTCTAAATTATGACCACGTGATTTGAATAGTGTTAACTGAGTGGTGAACCTAAGTGCGCGAATTTAATCGTTGGTATTGAATTTCAAATAAGTGAATAAAAGTGATTGAATTGTTAAACGAGAAACCGTTTTGTAAATGATAATAATTCTAGAAATAAGTAAATTATTGTTTAACATAAAACAGAAAAGTATTTTATCATTCTAAGCCAGGCTTCATTCTACATTGGTGCCAGAAGTGGGATAAAACCTTCTGGATGAGAAGTTTCTAGAAAAGCGTGAACTGTGAAGAAACGGTTAATGAAATCAGCGAAGTGAACATAGTGAGGTGAACACAGTGAAGTAAATATAGAGAATCTTGAAAATTCGATTATAGTTAATAATTAGTTAATAATTTGGTGTACGGTTAAGTTGGTGATTGTGAAAGGTGTGATTAAACAATAATGGTTTTCAAATCATTAGATCAGCTCACCGTTGCGGAGCTGAAATCTGAACGGAGCCTTCGACAGCTTTCCCCTATACAAGAAAAGAGCGATTTATTTATTCTTCTTCATGACGCAATAAAGCAAAGTGGTAAAGAGCCTATTTCGATTTTCTTTGATGTCGAAGAGCCACAAGTAAGTGCAGCCTTCGACATGTCATCAATAATGAAGTTTCTGGATGCTAAATTTGGAGAACAAAAGAATTCTCTAGAAGAACAAAGGAAATCTCTACAAGAACAAAGAAATATCTAGAAGAACAAAGCAACAAATTGGAACAACTACGCGAAAAACAGCGCCAAAAGGTCAAAGCAAGTAGCTCAAAGAACAGCGCCAGCAGCTCGAGAAACAATTCGAGGAACAGGGTAAGAAATTTGAGAATGTCCTCGAGTCAAGAATCGTGGTGATTGCAAATAAATATGAAAAAGTCGAAACTACATTTAGCGCTGTATAAGAGAATGTTGGGAAGGTAAAAAATTATGTAGCAACAATCGAACATAAAATCGAAAAAGTAGAGGATAATTTCGAGACCATCGAAAAGAAAGTCGAAGACCTATCTAAAGAGCTTAAAATTGTTAAGAAACAAAAGGTTCGAGAAATTTCTCGAAACTTTAACTAGCAGTACGAATGACTGGAAAACGCACACTTGCCGAAGCTGTAGCTTATGCTATGACGTTAGAGGCAGCTGATCAAGCAACCCAAAGAGCTCATTGAGTCAGAGAAATGGAAACTATTAAATGCTCTTGTGAAAGAATGGATGTTTCACCGAATTACAATTCCCGAGCTCAAATGCGTTGCTGGAACTACAACAAAACTGTACATCTAATGCGTCAGTGCAAAAACCCATCAAAGCGCAGCAATTGTCCACATTGCAACAGTCGGGGACAGCAGAAAGAAGCTGCTGGCAGTGGCAACAATCGATTTGCAGTTATGAATTCCCAATACCAGCAGTTGGGGAAATGCTTAAGAACCAACGCCCCCAGGACCACAATCCAAGTATCCAAAACCGCGAGAGACAACAAGAGTCTTATAGTAGATGCTATAATTCATACTGGAGCTACTGCTTCCATTATCCGAAAAGACATCGTCCGTGAGTCGTGGCTGTATAACACCAGCAGCTATTGCCTGAGGACCGCAACTTGAGAAAGAACTTGAGTATATGGGGAAGTACGGGTAACGATATACTTGGCGGTAGTCGCCTTTTACCATGCATTACTTGTGGCTGATATTTGTGGCGAATGCATTATTGGAGTTGACTTCATAAAGACTCATGATAAAATTTAGATATTGGCCTGCAGGTCTTGAGATATTGAAATGTGGTGATCCCAATGTAATACGGTCTACCAAAAGCAGTTATTCTGAGAAAAGTCGTCGGGAAGGACCAAGTGTTACCACCGTCATCAGAAAATGTTATATGCGTTAAGCTGGAGGGTGATCCTGAGAGCCACCGCTTCCTACTTGTTGAACCAGGTGCAGACAATAATTTCCAAAACTACATCGCTGGAAAAATGTTGGTGGAACCAAAGAACAACTTGGTTCCAACAAGAGGGTTAAACACCAGACCACACGAGGAGAGAATCCAAAAAGGAAAAGTGATTGGTAGTCGTGTTCCGGTTAACGCAATATCAAGCATAACCGAGGTGGAGACTGCTACGCCAGTGCTACCACCTAAACGGACGGACATAACGAGATCGATTCTGAACTGATGGAAGCTGAATCAGGAGCAGCGAATTTATGCGGAAAGCCTAATTGAAGAATTGGTGCACTTGGTACAACACCAAATCAACTTTTCCGCTGTTCCGCGATCGCGTTGTGTTATCAGTCATATCTGCTTGGTATCGTGCTTGTTTTTGTGATTCGCTTTGTGTTTTACCTTCGCGGAAGTAATTGTTTTTAAATTCTTTGAAGTGCGTGATCAAATATTATAGATTTAATAAAATTGTTGCTGTCGTTGCTGAAATATCCAGGTAGGTGCTTAATTGTTTTGTAATTGTGGATTTATTTTGTGTTTGTTTTGATATTGTGATGCTGTGATGAGTTTGAGTACATGTTCGTTTGTGTGTGTGTCTGTGTTTTGTTCAGTGGACTGTATGATGTGTAGAAGTGTTCTATGATGTGTAGTGTTAACTGTGGTTAGGGAAATTTATAGGGAAATTTCATGTGTGTAAATTTATGTGTGATAAAAATTATTTTAAATATTCAAATATTGAGTTTAAATTGTTAAGGGTGAATTTCATTTTGTTTTTAATGATTATATTTATTTTGTTTTTAGGGTATTTATTTGTTGGTATTTATTTTGGGTTTTTATTAGGGTGTGTTGTGTATATGCATATGTGTATTTTTTTTTTTTTGTATAAATCATTAGTGACTTTGTGTGTATTTGAATGTGTATGATGTGGGTGTGTGCTTTTAGGGTTTATGCTAGGGATTGATCAGCCGGTGTTTTGTTGCTTGGAAGCAAACATATTTTCGTAATAGGCCGTTTAAGTTCCCCGTTTCGGGTTTTTAATATCACGACGCGTATTAGGTTGTCTGCTCCCGGATGAAGTTGATTTACGCGGGCCATGATCCATTTAGACGGTGGAATCCTCTCATCCTTAACTAGAATCAAGTCCCCTAGCTGAGGTTGTTCCTCGGTTTTTAACCATTTTGGCCGCTGTTGTAGACGTGAGAGGTACTCCGAGCTCCGTTGCTTCCGAAAGGATTGGTGTAGTTGCTGGATTCTTTTCCAGCGGTCGTTGCAGCAGACGATTTCTTCTGTACTGTCTGGTTCCGGTACACTTAATATGGGTTCACCTATAAGGAAATGCGCTGGGGTTAAAGCGCTAAAGTCATCCGGATAGCTGGTGAGTGGACACAAGGGCCTTGAGTTGAGGCAGCCTTCTATTTGTGTCAATGAAGTTGACAACTCTTCGAAGGTAAGCGTTGAGTTACCAGAAACTCTTTTTAAGTGATAATTCCGATTTAACGCCAGCTTCCCATAATCCTCCAAAGTGTGGCGATGCTGGAGGAATGAAGTTCCATTTTGTACCGTCCAACAGTAAACTATCTGCTTCCTGTTTTTGGTTGTAGTTGGCCGACTGACGTAGTCTTTCCAATTCTTTATCATATTTACCCACGAAATTCTTTCCGCAGTCGCTAAACAATTCCTTGCATACTCCTCGTCTCGAAGAAAATCTGCGAAAAGCTGCAATGAAGGCCTGAGTCGTCATGTCACTGACCAATTCTAAATGTAGAGCTTTGGTAGCTAGACACACGAACACCGCAAAATATGCCTTAAAAGTTTTCGAGCCCCGTCTTTTCCATGCCTTAACCTCCATAGGACCAGCATAGTCAACTCCAGTATGTGAAAGGGGACGAGACATCCATACCCTTGGAGCTGGCAAATTGCCCATGAGTTGGTAGCTTGGTTTTGCATTTTGCCTAATGCAAACGTTGCAACCATGTACAGTTTTCTTAACTGCATTTTTAAGATTTAAAATCCAAAACCTTTGGCGAACTTGTGCGATCATCTGTTGCGTTCCGCCATGGTAGGTTGAAGCATGCGCATCCCTTATAATGAGTTGGCTTAAGTGATGTCCGGGTTTCATTATAATGGGATGTTGTTGCTCGTAGCTGAGATCGGCATTTTGTAACCTACCTCCAACTCTCAGAATTCCCGTATCGTCAACAAAAGGTTGTAATGTTTTTAACCCCTTTACATTAGGTTGCGATGCTTTACTTTCGACGAAGAACATGCTCCTCTGAGCAATCCTTAAAGCGGTGTTCAATGCTGAATCCAGTTCACTGGGTGAAAGTGTCATCGTATGCGTGAATACTCGACGAGTGTTGGCTATGAATCGGTGACAATATGCTAAAACCCTCAGCAACTTCCTAAGGTTCGAGTGGCGATGTATCAGCAAATCGACTCGGTTTTCTCCTGTAGTAACGCAATATGTTTGGATGTTCCGCATTTCTCTATCCGTTGTCCCAATAGCTGGTTGAGTTGGCGTTTCAAAGTCCCACTTAGAGCTAAGGAACTCCGGGCCATTCCACCAAAGCGTGTTGTTGATTAACTCGGATGGCAAAACACCACGTGACGTCATATCAGCGGGATTTTTTTGTGTTGGAATGTAACGCCAGATACTGCAATTGGTCAAACGATGGATCTCTGCAACCCGATTGTTGACAAACGTTTTCCACGGTGCTGGAGGCGCCATAATCCACGCCAACGTTATCATCGAGTCTGAAATGTTGCATCAAGATTTTTGGCAAAATGATGCACGGCGAAATCCACCCAAGAGGATCGAAGAGTTTGGCTATAGTAGACAGCATTGTTCTTTTCGTTGGGCTTTTCAAGTCTACATAGAAATTTTGAAAAGAAAAGCAATCTTCAAGAGGTCACCATCTTATACCTAGCGTCTTAATTTGTGGACTGGAAGCCTGCTCAAACGGTAGAGAAAATACCCTTTCTCTTTGTTCCTCCGGAATATCATCCAATAAAGATTCGTGGTTAGTAGTCCACTTTCGCAGATTGAAGCCAGCGGATCCCAGCAAATGTCTTGCTTCATCACGTATTCGTCGTGCTTCATTCAATGTGTCAGCTCCAGCAATCAGATCGTCGACGTACATTACTTTACGGACAACTTTTGCACCAATAGGATACCGATGTTCTTCGTCTGTTGCAACTCTTTGGATTGTGCGATTAGCCAGGTAGGGTGCGCTAGCAGTTCCAAAGGTGACGGTCTGCAATCGATAAATCCTTATTGGTTGTGATGGGTTGTCACGCCAAAGCATAAGCTGATAATACGAGTCTTCACGCCTCATTCGTATTTGCCTAAACATTTTTTGATGTGTTCTCCATACTAACACTATATCATTTATATTATTTTGCGTTTTAGGTCCTACTAACAAGCGTTCGTTTAAGGACGTGTCATCTAAAGTCTTCGCAGCAGCATCAAAGACGACTCGCAATTTAGTTGTCGTACTGGACTCCTTCAGAACAGCGTGGTGTGGAACGAAGTAATGATATGGTGTATGCAGAACAGCATCGTTGACTGCATCAATTTCTGACATCTGCCCCAATTCCAGGTATTCCTTTATACATTTAGAATATTCCCTGTAGAGTTTTGGGTTATTCACGAATCGTTTCTCCAACTGATGAAACCTACCCAAGGCACCTTGCTTCTAGGGTCCAAGCGCGGGTTTACATCCATCTATAAAGGGAAGAGATACTTCATATCTCCCATTGGGTAGACGAATAGTCGTCTCTTCAAAATGCTTTTCGCAAGCAATGTTTTCTTCAGTCTCAGTATCGACATAGGGTGATTTTTCGTTTTCCCAAAACTTTCGTAATTAGGTATCGATATTAAAGACCTGCAAAAAACAACTTGTTGAAATTTTTGAACTTTCTATAGGTACTTTACCTAGTAGGATCCATCCTAATTCCGTTCTTTGAGCTATGGGCTCCATCGCATTTTGTCATCGGATAATGTCCGGAAGGATAAAGTCCGCAAATACGTTACTTCCTAGTAGCAAATCTACTGTAGCCGGTTTGTAGAACATAGGGTCCGCTAATTTCAAACCGTTGAGGTGTTTCCAGTTATTGAAGGTCAGTTGTTTGGCCGGGAGAAGCCCAGTCAGGGACTTAAATACAAAAGCTCGTGTGCTGGTCTCAAATGAAGTGTGCAGAGACGCAAACGTTATGTCAACACACTTGTGACATGCTCCACTGCTGACCTTGCCCAGCATTGACACTTCAACTAACGTACTCCGAGTTCTCAGGTTAAGTATTTGTAAAGCTGCTTCCGTAATAAAGCTGGCTTCAGACCCTGGGTCAATTAAGGCTCTAAATTTTATAAACTTCCCATTAGAAGATCATACCTTAACTACAGCAGTCGCTAGTAGTACTCGATCTGCATTACCTGGGTTAACCCGGAGTTATTGTGAATCATAGATTCAAATTTGCTTTTAAACTGCCTCCACTTTTCATACTGTCCCGAGAAAACAGGAAGAGGCATTTCTGGGAGTCGAATTATGTGTTGATTGGAATTGCTTGGCGTTTGCTTTTTTGTCGACATCGATTCCCCAAGCTCATCCAAGCAGTCCAATAATTCCGCCTTATATTCGAGGTAAGTTTCACGTATATCCTCGACTAATCCCTCACATGACAAACGATCATTTTCGTCTTCAAGCACTGCAAAAAGCTTATCGCTTATGCTCTTGCTTTGCTGAAACGAATCTTCACAATGTTCTTTGTTCGCTTACTTTTAGCAGACGCAGTAAAACTCTTAAAATCAAGTTTCAGAATCGAAAGTGTATTTCTTTAAAAGTTTGAGTTCCTTTGTGGTACTCATTTTAGGCAAATTGGCAAATAAAAAATGGCAAAATGTATAAAATTGGGCTAAATTGGCTCACTTACTCACCTTTGTTTTTCTGCTGACACTTCTTTCAGAATTTCAAACAATTGGACGGCGCGAGAAACTGATTTGAAGTACACATGGGCTGTGTAGTCAAATACCTTGGCATCTGGCTTGACAAGTTTCTGTATTTTAATAAAAATGTGGATGCTTGTCTGGCCAGGGCTAGGGGGGCTTATGCCCTGACAAGAAGATTGTTTCATAGCAGTCAACTTGATTCAAGGGTGAAAGTCATTTGCTACATGGCCCTCATAAGGCCGATCATCGCTTACGGTTGTCCCGTGTGGTTTAATGTATCACCATCCTACATGGAAAGGATACGGCTGTTTGAGAGGCGTTGTCTCCGATCCTGCTTAGGATTGTACCGAACGCCGGACTCCGAGTACATAAAATATTATCGCAACGAGGTTCTATACAATGGGGCTCAGTTGAATAGAATTGACAATTTCCTAATTAAGGTGACTCGAAGGCACGCTTCAAGGGCGATGAGTAGCGACAACAGCGTGATCTTTGGGGCTTATTACCCCAATGAAATGTACATGGAGAGTGCGCTCATGTCCGGCTTTATTCCACCAGAGGCATTCATTTATATCGATTCGTTAGGGTTAATACAAGACATGAACGGTATCCCGGTTTTATACCATCGCTACCGTGACGCGCGGGACAAGCGGCTAGTCCGCGATGGGTACGTCGACAATGCTCCGGAGCTCCTCCGCTTTAGCACGGCGGTATCGGATCGCGATAGGACCGACGCTGAAAAGCAGCGCACCGAGTTTTGGTGGCTAAACGAGGAAAGTATTTCTGCAGTTCCTCAGGTCTTTGCGGACTTTTAGTCCACTCCTTAGTACTTAAGTAAATTAAATTTAGGTACAAGGTCTGCGGCTGGGCTTATGCACCATATTTTATTTAATATGGTTGCATAAATGCTTGCTGGACCCAATGACGCAATCGGGATGGCAAACCCTCGGGGCATATGCAACGAGTGCTTGCCACCCCGATTATAACTAAGTTAGGTTTAAGTAGTTATGTAGTCTTAAGTAGTGTTAGTTAGGTTTAACTAGTATTAAGTAGTTTAGGTTAGTTTTAGTCTAGATTAAGTTTTTATATAAAACAAAAAAAATGGTTACTGTTCAAAGTTTTAATTTTTTCTTTGAAAAATCAATTAAATGTCTTTATATTAACAATAAGAAACAAATGACAAATTTAGGCTGAAAAGTAAAAGAAAAATGTTAGTTATAAGCTTACAGCGCCCGCTATGGGCCGATAAGTTAGATTAAGTAGATATGTTATTGATAAGTTAGATTTAAGCATTTTTGTCTAGTATTAAGTTAATATTTTAAGTAAATAAAAAAATGAATTAAAAAGTAAAAAGTAAGTACACATGGGTAATTACACGGCGCGGGAAACCGATTTACACAAAAAACTCACAAGAAATTGTCTTTAAAGTGTTTGTTATCACTGTAGGTATTGTTTTTATTGTTTTTTAAATATGTTCTAATTGACTTGTAATTGTCTTTTTTCAGATGGAACACACACACAAATGTGACGTCCGTATTTTTTTTTTATATCAGCAACAGAGCCCAACAACGGTTAGACGACTGAAAAGATCAGAGATGCGCAGATGGAAGACCCTGACATTGAACCGATTCTTACATGGAGGGAGCACATGGGGAAGCCAGATTGGTGAGAAATTTCGGATCGTAGTCTAACTCTGTAGTCCAACAATGGGATTCTCTTCATGTCCAAGATAGTGTCTTGTCGTTCAACGGTCCATGGTCAAAGATGTACTACGGGAGCTACATGGTGGAGTAACTTTAGACAAAGTGAGGGAGCGATTCTACTGGCTGTCTGCAAGAGAAGACATCGAAATGTGGTGCCAAAAATGCATTAGTAGACCATGCATTAGTACAACGTAGGAGCAGCGTTCGAAAGAATAGCAATAGATATTGCTGGACCATGTCCAGAAACGAACAGCGGAATCAAGTACATATTAGTTGTTATACTATGGACTACTATAGCAAATGGCCAGAAGAATTCGCCATCCCTAACCAGTAAGCGAAAACCGTAGTGGAACAGATGGATATGCAGATTCCTGGCACCGATGGTACTATATTCTGATCAAGGTAAAACTTTGAGTCCAGAGTATTCCAGGATATTTTCCAGCAGTTAGGTATTAAGAAGACCGGAACGACACCGCTGCATCCACAGTCAGACGGAATGGTGGAACGAATGAATCAAGCCTCGAAAGAACACCTTTCCAAGTAGTCTAAGAGCCCGCAGCAAATTTTGGGTGTGAGAGGTAATCAAAAAATAGCCAGATGAGTTGAAAGCTAGTGTAAGCAGTATGTTAAAAACAAAAGTCTTGCAGTTAATGGTCGCGGCTTTAGTGAGTTATAGCGTGTTGAAACTCACTTTTTTCCAAAATTGAAATAATTGATATAACCAGTTATTGCTAATTTCATTGCATAGTGCATTTCTATTTGATCACAGAAACGTTGGTCCAAGACGTTTTGAGTGTGGCAACGCTGTTGCCAGACAATTTTAAAATGACAAAAAAAACAGTTTTCTTAATATATGACATAACCAAGTATTCATACCTTCTAAAGGTAGATACGCAATGCCTCATGAATGATATGTAGGTCCAAGACAATTTCAAGGTGGACTAAGCTCTCCCAGACGTTTTCGAAATTCCAAAAAAAAACGATTTTCGAAACAACTGTCATAACCAAAATTGAAGTACACCATCACATAGCTAATACTCCCCTGATTACAAAATGGTAGGTCCAAGACCATTTCAAGGTGGATTACGCTCTCCCAGACTGTTTCGAAGTTATAAAAAAAAATAATTTTCGAAATAATTTGTATAACCAAAATTGAAGTATACCATTACATAGCTAATATTCCACTGATTACAAATCTATAGGTCCAAGACCATTTCAAGGTGGATTACGCTCACACAGACCGTTTTAAAATTATGAAAAAAAAAAATTGTTTTCGAAATAGGTACAATCAATCTTTATACATACTATCATTTTTCAAATAACGAGACTTTGTAACCAAACAAAATACACGCCAAAATATAATGCGTATCTGTAATTCAAAGATGATTCAGACGCGGTTTCTCAACAACAGACCAGCCTAAGACTTTTTTCTTTATGGTTTCTTTGAAGTCAAAAGTCAATGCCAGGGCGGGTTATAAATAAATTCCTGCTGCATTTATACGAAACGGGCATAGAAAATGTCTATAAAAGGGTACGTATTTGCCGGCAAACCCGTTTCGGCCATTTATCGGATGTGCTATTCCATACATAGCCCCAATCTGTATGCTTTATCAATCAATAAAAAATCTAAACTCTCTAATTCAAAATCTTTATTTTCTATCAAAATTACATTTTGCGTGAATTACGGACACCTTAAATAATACGAAAAGTCCGTAAAATAGAAAACTATTAATAATTGGGAAATACTCGTACCAATAATCTTATTCGGAAGGAAATACAACTCTATCAAAGCCAAGGCAGCGATGGGAGGATAAATAATAATTATAATAAGATTCATTAACTATAAATAACGTATTAGGATAAGACTCATCTTAAACGAAAAATATGTCTTTGATTTTTATCAATACAAACTCCCGTAACACTCGTAAACAAAATATAAATCAGGTTTTACTGTTCTTGCCGTTATGAGTTGATGAGATAACTAGTAAACAAGTAAAGTAAGTCCATAATCTATTCTGATAATTAGTTTCAATTTCGTTTTCGCGGTGTCATAATGAGGGCTTCAAGTTTAAGTGCAAAGTGCATTCTTGGCTATAGTGTGGTAACCCCAAACACATTGGTACAGTGAGGTGTTTTACAGAAAAAACATTAGAAAAGTGTCTTGAAATACTAAAAATTCGAAAAATCTGTGGGTTTAAAGGTAGTGTAGTTCTGCCAAAAGCTGTGGATCCGTCAGCCGGATATCATACTGGCTGCTATAGTGATTTCACAGCTGTACCGAAAGCTGTAAGAACATTTTATGAAACATGTAAGTAAATTTGAAAAGCTAATAATAAATATTTACATATGAGAAAAGATAAGCAAACTATGGTGTATCTCTTTAAAGTGTCGAAAAGAAATATTTGTGCAACACCCAATACTTTAAGACAGTGTTCTTCTTTGGACAGCGCCGAAGATGCTAGTAATGTAGATGCAATCTCACCAGCTACTGATGATGTTATAGTTAAATGCTTATTTTGTGATAAGGCGACAAAGAGATGTAAAGGAATAAAGGAAAAATTTCTCTACAAATTCAGCATGAAGAATCACCGCAATTTGATCGTGCTTTTATTCTACTTGGAAACTTCCATATTGAAATGGCTTTTTATAAAGCAATAGGGAAATTTTTTGATGGGTCTAGTGGTGACATTTTGCTAGTCAATTCCGGCGTACTTGCGCAAGGTTCACTGAATGCTTTCATATCAGTTTTAAATATGAAAATTAAAAATGCGTTTTTAAAAATCAAATTCAAATCTTTATTGAGAAGAACACAAGCGTTGTGGTTGATGGTTTCTTAACTTCTAACTTCGATGTTGGCCTCGAAGTTGTTTAGTGGCGTGGACATGATTTCAATGCACACTTATCTTTTGGTGGCGGCAGCGTGGGAAGATGTGCAGTTATCTTTATCTTTGCGTGAAATGTTTACGTCTGCTTGGTGGCGGCGTGGGCAGATGCACAGATATCTTTTTTTTTGCGTGAAATGTTTACGTCTGCGTGGTGGCAGATGCACAGATATCCTTATCTTATGTCCGGTCTTGGGTGGTCATTCCTTTGTTCTTCGACTGCGCTTCTATCGATTAAATACGATATCTTGTTGCGGGAAATGTTCTGTAGCAAGTATAACTCCTCCCTCTCTTGAATCGTCCATTTGGTGAATTTTAACTGATGGTAGATTCACAGCTATGTTGTTATGGCCTATGTTGTTAGGGCCATTATTTTTGAATTTTAAATACATGATTATTATTATTATTACAACTATGATAATTATAATTGTGGTTATACTATAAGTTACGTTTTTACTACTAAAATCTATGTTAGTTAGTTTTTTAATGTATTCGATTGATTCATATTTGATTATGTCAATGTCTTTGTTTTCTGTAGTAATCTCATAGTTTGTTATTGGGACTATTAAGTCTCCACGATATTCTTTTCTATTAAATATTTTATTTTTTATTTGGAGTTTACAATTTTTTAGTTTGATTAAATAGTTTCCTTTAATGATATAGTTTAGATCATTACAATTTTGAACAATGGGAATTTTTTTTTATATTTTTTATCACGATAAACTCTCCTTCTTCTTTGATCTCTGTTTGATTATAACTGATTCTATTACAATTTTTAATTGGCTTTTGGATTATTAAATCGTTAATACATTCATTGTCAATCAAAATTAACTTTTCAACTTCATCGTTTGGATAGTAAATTTTATTATTCTTTTCTAGAATAGTATTTGTAATTAGACTTAAAGTTTTATTATTTATGGGAAAATTCTGGATAAAATATTTGTTGTAACGTTCTTCAGTGAATTGAGGGATTGAGATAATTATCAGGATATTCTCTTTATAGACTGCCAATTTCATTTTTAAATGCTGAAGTTTTTCAAATGTTATTTCGTTTTCATGAATTTCTTCAAAAGTCAGAATGTTTTGTGTCAAAATTCCTGTTCTACTAGTTAGGATTATGTTTTCTATTTTTTCTAGTGCAAGCTTTACTTCATTAATTTGGTTGTAGAATTCTAACTCGATTCTGAGGTTACTTACGTCGCTTTTCTGATTTTTTAATTCGTTAATTGCTATTGTACCCTTGTTCATTGTATCTATTAATCTTTTAAACTGTTCATTAAATTGATCATTGATTTTAATTTGTTGGTTGTTATTTTCTACTATATTCCTACTATTTTCTTCATATGCTTTTAGTCTTTTTTCTATGTCCTCATAATCGTCTTCGTCCATAGTTCCATATAAAAATTTCATGCCAGTCCCTATTAAGTTAATTACTCCTCTTTTAACTATTTTGTGAGGTATTAAAGTTTTAATTTTGGTCTCTAATTTAGTTATTTCTCTGATCTGTCTATATTGTTTATTTGGGATTAATCTATATTGTTCTTTGAGTTTGATTATTGCTTCTTCGTATTTTGTTAGGTTTATAATATGAATTATTGTTTTATAATCCTCAATTAAATTAATTGATTCACTTTTTATAATTACGAACTCCTGTGTGATCTCATACAGTTGTATTTCTTGGTTATGAGCCAGTGTTAACTGCCATAGAACTAGTGTCGTTGCCAATTTTAATTATATCGTTTTTAAATCTTTTCTTATTCTTTCTAAACTGGTCCTTGTGTAATTTCTGTAGGTCTCTGTTTGGTTTGATTGTAATTTTATTTTTATCTATTTTAATCACTTTTACTCTTCTTTGCTTTGTTTTTAATTTATCGAAATATGTAGGATTGTAAATTTTGGTAAAATTTGGATTTATATCCGTATCCTTTCTATTTTTATTTATTCTGTTCAAAACTTTATTCTTTGTATTTTCGATTCTTTCAAATATTATTTTATTATCTATGCGTCCGAAATGAATGTCACTCGGTTTTTCTTTGGTGGTTAAATGGATCGTATTGTTGTAAACCTCTATGGTCCGCGTCACGTTATCGACTAAATTTGGCTTTTGCTTTTCAAATAACCTAATGTTCTCGTTCAGAGTGGAATGTAGGCGTTCTATATCTGAGTTGCCGGTGTGTCGATATGGCGTAGTAATGTGAGTCATAATCTCCTTTTCTTTAAGGTATAGTTTGACTGTGTAAGATAGAAAACATTTATCATTGTCGGTCGTTAAAACCTTTGGTTTACCTAGATAAGTAAATATCTTAGTCATAGCGGTAAGCACGTCAGCTTGATTCTTTGTTTCTAAACGTTCGAGTGCTATAAATTTTGAAAACTTGTCAATACACGTTAGGTAGCTACCATTTCTTGGTATGGGCCAAATGTCCATATGGTAGTGTTCGTGAGGTCCTGAAGGCGTAAGCGTTTTTTCATACGGTAGTTTTATCGGATTTCTTTCTATTTTTAGTTTACACATTTCACTATTGTTCAATACTTTGTTAATAGTCTCTCGTAAGTTAGGTGCGTAAAATTTTCTAATGATTTCAAGGTATGTTTTTTCAATACCAATGTGATTCAATTTTGTGTGAATTTTGTTAATTGTCTCCTCAGTTTCTGG
This sequence comes from Rhingia rostrata, assembly GCA_949824845.1. Lineage (NCBI taxonomy): Eukaryota > Metazoa > Arthropoda > Insecta > Diptera > Syrphidae > Rhingia > Rhingia rostrata. Next base: position 73,324,570 of record OX463757.1, on the reverse strand, counting down.
AGGATGTAAATTTATTAAGTTAGTTATGCTTCTATATAATTTCTGATTATTATGGTGTTGCTTCCAATAGTTTTGGAATTTAAGGAATAATTCGTCATTATCTGTATATGTTTCTAAAGGTAAATTGTCGTTATTTATGAATATTGCATTTGTGCAATTTATATCACACTCTGATATTATTAGATCAAAGTCTTTAATCGTAAAATTCTTTCTCGTAATTGTTATTAGTCTTTTACCTATGTATGGGAAGGATATTTCTTGAGAATCTTCATTGGTTGTTTTAATGATTATTTGACGTTTAAACATGTTAAGGGGTTTGTCTGTTATTGGAATTAAGTCTGTACTATCTGATTCAACACTGTGTTGTGTACTCACTAAATCTTCTTCTAAAGCGTTCATTTCAGGTAGAATCTTTACTCTTGATTGAGCATCGGCAACTTTATTTTCCTTGCCTCGCAAATACTCAATATCCAAATCATATTCTTCGAGCTTTATTTTCCATCGTTGTAGTTTAGAATTAGGCTCTTTAATTAAGATTATGTAGCCAAAGTAGCGGCCTGTGATCTGTTAAGATTTTGAAACGTCTACCGTATAAGTAATAACGAAATTGTTTGGTTGCCCAAAGGATTGCGAGAAGTTCTTTCTCTATGGTGCTGTAATTGGACTCATGTTTATTTAGTGTCCTGGATGCAAATGAAAGTTGTCCGTGAGATTGGGACAATACTGCGCCTATTGCAAAGTTGCTTGCATCGGTTGTTAATATGAATTCTTTGTTAAAATCTGGGTGTTTGTTAATAAACGTATCTGTCATAGCTACTTTTAATTTGTTGAACGCGTCAACGTATTGTTCGTTCTTTATATCTATTTTTGAATCTTTCTTTAGGTATAAAGTCATAGGTTTTATAATTTTAGCGTAGTCCTTGATGAATTTTCTATTATAACCAGTTAAACCAAGGAAGGATTGTATTTCTTTTACTGAGGTGGGAATCGGGAAATCTTTGATTGTTTGAATTTTAGACGGATTGGGTTTGATACCTTCTGGTGTAATTATATGTCCTAGCAATTCGGATTCCTTTTTTTAAAAATCACATTTATTCAACGAAACTTTGAGATTGACTACTCTAAGTCTCTGGAAGATTAGTTTCAAATGTTGAATGTGTTCTTGTAGTGATGTGGAAAAGATGATGATATCATCAAGGTAAACATAGCATATTTTGCCAATGTAGTCACCTAGGACTTCATTTATCATACGTTGAAATGTAGCAGGAGCATTTTTGAGACCGAATGGCATTCTGATCCATTCATAATGTCCTGAAAGTGTGGAGAAGGCGGTCTTCTCACGGTCTTCTGGATCGATTTCAATTTGATAGAAACCTTTTGTTAGATCCAAAGTAGAAAAATAATTGGCTCGACCCATCTTGTCGAGTATATCTTCGATTAGAGGAATTGGAAATTTATCCTCTTTGGTAACCTTGTTCAATTTGCGATAGTCAATTACTATACGCCACTCTTTATTTCCCATCTTGTCCGTTTTCTTGGGTACGACCCAAATCGGAGCATTATATGGTGAACTCGAGTGTTTGATTATCCCTTGATCCAAAAGTTCTTGGATCTGTTTATCGACTTCCCTTTTATGTACTTCGGGATAGCGGTATATCCGGGTGAAAATTGGGGAACTGTCTGAGACAGGAAATTTGTGTTTAACGTGTGATGTAAATGTTAGGTCGTCACCTTTATGGAAGAATACATCTTTTTTCCTCAATATTCATGTGTTCAGTATTCTTTTGTCCAAACTCGTCGAAGATAGTGTCATGTGGCGTTAAGCCGTTTAAGTAATGGATTTTCATAGCGTATTCTTGCTCGTCAGTTAGGTCAAAAAATATTGGAATTTTTATGTCATTAAGTGTTAATGTCTTTGTGGCATAATCTAATTTACTGTTATTAGGTAATAGAATATTATTACCGATTATTCCATTGTAATTTGGACTAAAATTCATTATTTGGAAAAGACAGTCTTCTTTTACATCATAGGCGAATTTTTCTTTGGGGAGTAACGCTTCTTCTGTCACTAAGACAGGGTTTCCTACTGTGTTAATTTTTAACGGTTGTTTTCTGGTTTGTATGTATTCTGGTGGAGTGTCTACTTTATTAATTATACAATTTGTCGCTCCAGTATCAATGAGCATACGTATTACTTTGCCGTTTTTTCTATTCTAAGATAGGGAAGTGCGGATTTATTTCCGAGGCTTGTGACCGAAAATTTTGATTATCGTGGGTTTCATTATTTATTTCTACATTTGTTTCAGTATTATTAATTGTTGTATCATTTATTTCGCTTTCATTATATCCCGCAGGATTGTTATAATTATTTCTGCTGTTGTAATTAACTTGTCTAACCGGTATTGGGTTTCGTCTGAATTGGCTACTGCCTGGATCGATGTCCATAGGCTGTGGTCTAGAGTTATTTTGATTATAGTTTCTATTTGGGTTGTAATTATTTTGGAAAGGGGCTCTGTTTTGGAAATGATTGAATGGTGGGCGGAAATTATTTGGTCTAAAATTGTTGTTAAAGTTGTTCCTAAATTGGCCAGATCCTTGGAATTGGGGTCTAAAATTATTTTGATGATTTTGTGGGACGAACATTTTTGGTTGAAAGTTCCTAGTAACTAAGTTTTTCCTTGGCTGTCTTTCTTCAAAATGATTTGAGTTAACAAATCCTTCTTCTGTGAGCTCGTGTAAGGGTTCCTGCAAACTCTTTGGTTTTAGGGCAAAAAGAATTGTACGCATGTGTACCGGCAATTTCTCTTTAAAAATATTTAAAGCAGTGATATTATTGTTGTCCACTTCATGGACTTTATTTTCTTGAACCGATTTTTGGTTCAAATCGCACAGAGTTTTTTGGATGTCGTTATAGAAATTTAAGACGTTACCTCCGAAACTTATCTGTCGTAGATCTTCGTACAACTGGAAGCTGTTTTTGAAGCCTCCAAAATTATTAATTAGCATCTGTTTGATTTCCGACCAATTTTGTAAATGAGAGTGAATCTCAACGCATCTTTTTGCCTTTCCAATAAATATGGATTTTAAGATGTTTATACACATCAGTTGGCTTTGATTATTATAGGTACTCGTTAAGAGTTGGTATTATTCCGTCTACATTTGTGAGGAATGTATATAGATCTTCAGTGCGACCATCAAACGTATTGAGTTTCTCAATATATTTAAGGGGATCGAGCGTTAAGCTCTTTTTGGCTGTATCTACTTGGGTAGAAGTCATTTTGGTTTTCTGATATTTTTCTATACCTAATACACTTTTATTAAACTTAAATTCAATTTCTTCAAAATTTTCCAATAAAATGTTTTCAATATTTGGGTTTTCACTTTTATTATCTAAAATATTGCTGCTCAAACTTAGCTTTAAATTATTACTTCCAATATAATTCGTATTCTCAATTTTACTTTCTGGTAATTTAATATTCAGGTTTTAGGTATACTTCTGTTTCGGATTTCTATTAGATGCAGGTCTTCTTCCTCTGTTGAACTAGATTCCTCCTCGTCAGTGTACTTGCTATCTGCATTAATTATCTTCTTCTGGAATCTCTTGAACATCTATTGAATTTTATTTGTTGGGGCTCTGAAGCTGCCCTTCTCTTCCTTCTTTAATTATTCGTTGGGGCTGTGAAGCTGCCCTTTTTTTTGTAAATTTATTTGTTTAGTTTTTGTTTTTTCTTCACTTAATCTAAGAGTTTGATTAATCTCTCTCTATGAGCTTCGTGGTATTTCCATATGCATTGGGGTGAAACACTAATTAATCGGTTTTTTAATTCACTGAACAGATTTATTGGATCTTTATTTTCGTTAAAGGTCCTTGTTCTTTTTTTTTTGTAAAAAGTCTTAGTCGTAAATTCAAAGATTCGTTTAGTCTTTTTAGCAGAAAAACTTATTTCTGAAATTTACTTCACTGTTTAATTTTTACTTATTCGCGGCACCGTGTTAGTCATAAACGCAAAAATTTGTTTACTCTTTTTCGCAGAAAAACTTATTTTGAAATTTATTTCACTGAAACGGAACGGTAGATTTTTAAAAGGATTACACAATTTATGCAATCCTACCTACTGCGCCAGTTTTAAATATGAAAATTAAAAATGCGTTTTTAAAAATCAAATTCAAATCTTTATTGAGAAGAACACAAGCGTTGTGGTTCATGGTTTCTTAACTTCTAACTTCGATGTTGGCCTCGAAGTTGTTTGGTGGCGTGGACATGATATTCAATGCACACTTATCTTTTGGTGGCGGCGGCGTGGGAAGATGTGCAGTTATCTTTATCTTTGCGTGAAATGTTTACGTCTGCTTGGTGGCGGCGTGGGCAGATGCACAGATATCTTTATCTTTGCGTGAAATGTTTACGTCTGCTTGATGGCAGATGCACAGATATCCTTATCTTATGTCCGGTCTTGGGTGGTCATTCCTTTGTTCTTCGACTGCGCTTCTATCGATTAAATACGATATCTTGTTGTGGGAAATGTTCTGTAGCAAGTATAACTTATCTGGTAAGTTTCTATTTCTTACCTTACTGCGATATGTATCTCATTTACAAAATATTTTCTCTTGGGGTAGGAACTCATTACAATAGATGCAAGCGGTTACATATTTTATTTAGTGCAGCTATACAAGTTCTTCATTTCAAAGCATTTATGGAAGCAGAAAATATATGTATGGACGATCTGAAAGCTGACATTGAGTTTTTTGAAAATAATACGACTCAAAGAGAGTTAGCAGTTAGTCTTCAAACTGTTATTTCGCTTTATGAGGCTTATATTGCAAAAACTTTAAGCGGTTGCCATGGTGCAACAGCAGAGTATTGGGTGAAATATGTAAATATGATCAATCTACGGAACGATTTCTCGAGGAGCATCCGAGTCGGAGACTTTAATTTCTACGTTTATTCTTTAAACGACATAGCTGCATACTTCTTTGCACTGAATCATCAAAATTATGCAAGATGGACTGTAAAATTCGTATATAACCTTAAAAGTATCGGAGATACTCACCCAGATCTTTTAAAATATGTAGAAAAGTGTGGTTACGGTGTTAAAAGAACCAATAAAATTTTTTCAATGGCAGCTGTTGACCTTACTTTAGAGCAAACCATTAATGCTGATGCTGCGAACCGGCTGACTGGAGTATCGTCATTTACTAACTCCATATCTGCAAGGCAATAATGGGCCAAAACGCACACTGATAGAACCGCAAATATTTCATCACTTTATACGTTACTGGGGATCTCAAAAAAAGACGATGTAACACGAGACTTAAAATCAGGACAAATAAAGCAGTTTAATGAAAATTAAAAAACTCTTACAAATGAAATTGCGAACTTCAGCAACCCGTTCACAGATACCGAAAATAAGAAAAATCTCATTAATATTTGCACCCGAAAATGTGTTTCAAAAGAAACAGAACAATTTTTGCTATCATTGAGCAAAAGTGGTGCAAATAAGAGAGACAAATTTATAAGTGATTGCGTAATGGATGAAAAAAATTTTGAGAGCACAATTTCAAGAGTTGAAATAAAAAATTTTGCGTATGAAAATAAAACAAAGTCGAAAAATAAGATTTCTCCGCTTAAAATGGAAAGAAATTTAATAGGACGTATCTTATACATTGCTTCTGAAAATCTAGTTGACATTAAAGACATTTTTAAATACCCATTAACTCCTATACCTCAGGCAATGGGCCATTTGGATGGATCAATGATAAAAACTGATAAATCCATGTTTCAAAAACATTTGACAAATGGCAGTGTAAGCTCCCCTCCAAAGGAAATTGATGCCATTATAGTTGATGGCTTCTTCCTTTTGCACACTCTAGGTGAGTTGCCTGCAACTTTTGAAAAAATTGCAATGCTTATTTTAAAAAAATCTGTCGAATGAATGCAAAATGTATTCACATTGTTTTCGATCGTTTGATATCACCATCAATAAAAGACATTGAGCGATATAGACGTAATTGCTCACAAAATATTGTTAAATATAGCGTTTTGAGTAGAAACCAAAAACGCCCTGTTGATTTTTTAAAAGCATTGAGGAATAGCTCATTTAAACGAAGATTTAATTCATTTCTAGTCTCCGAATGGCAACACATTGACTATTTTAAGCTAATTTTTGAAAGTAAAAAAGAAATATATGTAACTGACGATACTAAATGCTTTCTTTTTAAAACTGACGAAGAGAACGTTTTGAAAGAAGAATGCGAGAATTTATTCAGTACACAGGAAGAGGAAGATACTCGTATGCTACTGCATGTGTCATTTTTATCCAGTAAAAGTTCAGTTGTGATAAAGTCTTCAGATACAGACGTGCTAATAATAGCACTTTATCATCTTCCGTATCTAAAAAACGATCCAAAAATATGGATTGAAGTTGGGACAGTTGCTAAGAACACAATTAGATACATTAATATCAACGAATTGCATCAGGAACTGGGACCCACTTTTTCTGCTGCTTTGGTAGGATTTCACAGCTTTACGGGATGTGACTACAGTCCAGCTTTTTTTAAAAAAGGAAAAATTAAACCCTTCGGCATTGTGAAAAAAAGACTAGAGTTGCAGGAAGCACTTGGCAAGCTTGGAAATGAATTTATCGTCTCTGGAGAAGATATATCGCAACTTGAAAAGTTTTGCTGTGAAATTTATAAAACTAAAGCTCTTACTGTGGATAACGCAAGATACGAAATATTCTATAAGACCTGTAAGCCAACATCAGATAAAATTTTTAAAAATATTAAAAGTAAGTATTTCTCGAGAAAGAAATATTAAACTTGTTTATATATGTAGTTCTATTTCAATTTTGTATATTTTAGATTTTGAAGGCAGCCTTTTACCCCCAAATAAGACCGCACTCTTGGAACACATCAAAAGAAGCAACTTTATATCTTGTGTTTGGAAAAACGCCATAAAGAACGAAGTAATTCAGTTGACACCAGCTGAAAATGGTTGGATCCTCAGCGAGAATTCATTTGAAATTAAATGGTTTGATGGGAAGGAGGCACCGGATACACTACACGAAATAATAATAATGATGAATGCCTTGTTGAAAGTGAGGAAGAACAACTTTCTGATGCTTCTTCAAATGAAAGTGATAACTACTACTAATAGTCTATTATTGTACATAATATAAATATTTGAATAAATATTTGAACACACATAAGACAGGTCTGTTGTTGAGAAACCGCGTCTGAATCGTCTTTGAATTACAGATACGCATTATATTTTGGCGTGTATTTTGTTTGGTTACAAAGTCGCGTTATTTGAAAAATGATAGTATGTATAAAGATTGATTGTACCTATTTCGAAAACAATTTTTTTTCATAATTTTAAAACGGTCTGTGTGAGCGTAATCCACCTTGAAATGGTCTTGGACCTATAGATTTGTAATCAGGGGAATATAAGCTATGTAATGGTATACTTCAATTTTGGTTATACAAATTATTTCGAAAATTAATTTTTTTATAACTTCGAAACAGTCTGGGAGAGCGTAATCAACCTTGAAATGGTCTTGGACCTACCATTTTGTAATCAGGGGAGTATTAGCTATGTGATGGTGTACTTCAATTTTGGTTATGACAGTTATTTCGAAAATCGATTTTTTTGGAATTTCGAAAACGTCTGTTAGAGCGTAGTCCACCTTGAAATTGTCTTGGACCTACATATCATTCATGAGGCATTGCGTATCTACCTTTAGAAGGTATGAATACTTGGTTATGTCATATATTAAGAAAACTGTTTTTTTGGTCATTTTGAAATGGTCATTTTGAAATGGTCAGCGTTGCCACACTCAAAACGTCTTGGACCAACGTTTCTGTGATCAAATAGAAATGCACTATGCAATGAAATTAGCAATAACTGGTTATATCAATTATTTCAATTTTGGAAAAAAGTGAGTTTCAACACGCTATAACTCACTAAAGCCGCGACCATTAACTGCAAGACTTTTGTTTTTAACATACTGCTTACACTAGCTTTCAAATCATCTGGTTATTTTTTGGTTACCTCTCACACCCAAAATTTGCTGCGGGCTCTTGGTCTAAAGGTAGAAGACGACAATCAACGAAGCTGGGATCGTTGCATTCCCTTCTTCCTGATGGCGTACCAAAGCACGGTCCATAGAACGACTGGACACTCCCCATGTGAAGTCTTGTTTGGCCGAGCATTAGGGTTGCCTAGTTAAGTAATTTTCGGATCCCTAACGGTAGAACAAATCACTGAGGATGACTACATTGATGATCTACGCGAAAGACTCCGAGATATCCACGAAATTACCAGGACAAGAATAATACTGGGAAGCGAGCAACAGGAACTGTATTTCGGGAAGGAGATATGGTGTGGCTGTATAATCCCTAACGTAAACAAGGAATGTCACCGAAGCTACTGCTCTGAAATGGGAAGGCCCATACAAAAGTGTGAAGCGTATAAACGACGTCGTCTACCGAATACAGAAAGGACTTCGAGGAAAATAAAAGGTAGTGCATCTGGATCGGTTACATCGTTATGAAGGTGAAACTGAGGATACACTTGAACGGGACGAAAAAGTTTAGGAGGAGGGCAAAGCTATAATTTTAGATTGTAGTGTACCCTGTGTGAAAATCGAACAGAGTCATCTAGTGTCGATTGGAATGAATGAATGCCCATTGGAATGAATCTGTCAAAACCGCTTCTCGAGCCATCTAGTTAACGCGGGAATCTCCGAGAATATGCAACCTGTATGTGGAATATGGTATAAATAGAGATGAAGCGACAACCAAAGAGTTAGTCTCAATGGTGACCTGAACGTGATTTGAATTGCGACTGATTGAAATACCTAAGTGAATTTTAGGAAGTGATAATAGTACGCGAATTGAATCGTTGGTATTGAATTTCGAATAAGTGAATTAAAATGATTGAATTGTTAAACGAAAAACCGTTTTTTAAATAATAATAATTCTTGAAAAAGAGTGTGTTTAAATAAATTATTCTTAAACATAAAACAGAAATGTGTTTTACCATTCGAAGCCCAGCTTCATTCTACAAGGCGTTAAAATAAATGGAAATTAAATTTGCTCATCTTTGTCTGGAACGCGCTTTCAATTACCTTCAGTTGCAGGTGGGGTTGTTCGCTCCTATAACAAAAATGTATTTCTTAGAAACTGAATATGAAATGACTTTGTTTCGTTAACTTACTTTAGTCTCTTCAGAAGCTTCTGCATTTTGATGCTCCTTATTAACACCTTCTTCCTACTCTTTTACTACTTCTTGTTCACTGCTGCTCACTGCCAACACTATTCGTTGCCGCTGGCTCTGTTGTCTCTTTCACTTCTAAATCAGCCTTCTTCACCTTCGGACTAGAATTTTGCTTTCTGCAGTCGTTTACTAATTTTTTTACTTTCATTGCTGGTTCCTCATCCAACCAACTGGCAGCCGATGGGTCGGGAATCTGTTGTGGTCTATCTTAATCCGAGTCACGTGGTTTCTCTGCACCTGGATCTGGAATCTACATAAAGAAATGACAACCAGTTTACGATTATCGAAATTCCATTATTATCACGCTCGTCCCATTTGTCTGTTTTCTTGTTCTCTGGATAGTACATTTTAATTGGTCAATTAACGGTTGGGGTGAATTCGCTAAGCAACGAACCCTCATTAACTACTTTATGGTCTACACGAATTTGAAATGTTGTGTCAGGGTTCACAAGTAATTGACAAAAATGAGAAAATACCGAATTAATAAACGTGAAACACATTCATCAAATCTTGAGTCGTCTGTGTTACATTAAAGATTGGACAAAACCAACGTGAAAAGGGTTTGCGTCAACATCTTTATTAATTTGTAATAAATTCGCCAATATATTCATTGCCATTTACCAAGTAAATTGTCCGAGACTGCCATTCTATACAGCCGCCACATTTTTAAAACGCAAACTTGTGTCTATTCCTACAAATCCATTTTACAGCCACCGATGTTTACAGCCTGCGTTCCATTATCGCAACCAAGTGAAGTGCTCTAGATTATGGCCGAAGTCTCCACACTTACCCGCTTTCAACGGTCGACCGGGGGAGTAGCCAATATTCTGCACTACCTTTTTGGAGTGTACCGCAATGTTTGGCTTTGGGTATACCAATGTTGAAAATCTATTCCGCTTATAAAAGAGCATTAGAGGGGACGCGAAGACAGTCGTTGAAGATCTTTTAATCCACCCAGACAATGTAGACCGCGAAATGACAGAAGTGATTCCAGAAAGTAAATTAGAAATGTTTATTCCACTCGCCACAAGGGTGCAAAACATATCCACATTTCTGGAGTCTAGTGGAATGCATCAGCACTTAGCTTACCCCACATTGATCGACGAACTTGTTAGCAAGCTTCGAATGATAAAGCGATTGGAATGGGCCTGTGAAGCATTTCGACATTTGGTTAATCGAAATCGCAATGTCAAAACTGAGAACAGGCCGAAAATTAGGAATATGCTGTTTTAAATTTGATTGATTTAAAAGACTACTGAGGACCGATACCAATACCAGAACCACCAACAAGAAACAAAGGTGCAGCCAGCCTTCACCAGCCGCCGCCACTGTAAAGGAAAGTTACATTCCTTAGCCAACTGCCAAAGTTCTACAAACTTGGCAATCGCCTCAAAATGGAACTTCTACAAGAAGAATGGCCTATGCTTTTCCTGTTTAAAGTTTGGACACAACGTTAGTAACTATAGACAGCGGAAAGCTTGTGGAATTGATGACTGCTCACCACCCATCACTTCGTGTGCCCAAACAGTCGCAGATGCCATCGACATCCACTGATGGTAATTAGCCAGCACCCAGAACATTACTAAGTTGCAACACAAACGTGATCCAAGTAATATTCTTCCGTGTGCTACAAGTTAGGCTTTACAATGACAACCTCATGGTAAAGACATTCGTTCTCTTGGACGAAGGCTCATCCGTGACAATTATGGATTCGGATCTTAAAGCCCAACTTGGCTTACGTGGTCAAATGAAGTCCATTAATCTGCAGTGGTTCGGTAAGGGGACATCAACCCGGGAATGAAAAGCGAATGACCTTCAAATCAACGCCGACAAAGATAACGCCGAGATGTTCTCATTAAACGGAGTCCAAAATTTTCAGCGGGCTGAATTTGCCAATTCAAACTCTTCCCGCTTCTGATATTGAGCCATTCCTTCATCATTCGACTTTGATGTTACTTGCCGAATATAACAACGCTAAGCCAAAGGTGTAAATTGGACTAGAACACGGCCTTCTAGGAGCACTAATACGCGTCATTGGTTCCATGGAGAATCAGATAATTGTCACGGAAACGAAATTAGGATGGTCATCTATGTTAGATCGTCTGTAGAAACGGTAAGATACAGCAGTCCTGAAATCATCCTTCATAGCGAAAAAGTTGGGGAGGAGATGAAGCTGGACCAGATAGTGAGTGATTTCATCGAGTTAGATGGCTTTGGCAGTCAGAGGGCAATGAAGCAGTCAGTTTCAGCAGTTGAAAACAGGGCGTTGCAAACTCTTTCCCAAACAACAAGGAAAGTTGGAGTTCGTTATGAGACGGGATTACTGTGGTAAGATGACGTGTTCGCAGTTTCTAAAGTTGAAATGGCGAAACAAAGATTTCGAATCCTCGAATCTAAGAAAGCAAAGAATCCAGAGTTTGGTGCAGCTTACAAAGGATTCATAAGACATTATATTGAAAGTGGATATGCGAAGAAGCTGATAACTGCAGAGGCAGACGCAAGTAATTCAAAGACATAGTTTCTTCCTCACTTCGGTTTTCATAATCCGAATAGACCAGGAAAGATTCGTCTGGTTTTTGATGCCGCTGCTAAGGTGAGTGATACTTCATTCAATGATTTCTTACTTCAGGGCCCAGACGATCTAAAGCCACTGGTTGCTATCCTGTTCAACTTTCGGATACGGCTTGTCGCAGTCACGGGTGACATCAAAGAAATGTTTCTGCAAATCTTAATACGGCAAGAGGACCAGGACTCGCAGCGTTTCCTCTGAAGGGACCAAAGAAATCAGCCAATCGATGTGTACATCATGAAGTCCATGACGTTTCGTGCCAATTGTTCTCCATGTTCAGCAAACTTCGTCAAAAACCTCAACGCCATGAAGCTTCTAAATAAACACCCGAGAGCCGCTGAAGCCATAGTTGCCCACCACTACGTGGATGATTACGTGTACAGTTTTGGCAGTGAGGAGAAAGCAATAGAGGTAACGAAGAATGTAATCGCAATCCACAAAAGTGGGGGCTCTAGCTACGAAATTTCACATCCAATTCAAAAATGGTGTTAAGCTAGATTTCTGATATGGGCAACAATGGTGAGCAAAAGCAAAATGTTGACATGAACATCGAAGCGACTGTAGAAAAAGTTCTTGGCATGTGCTAGAATCCAACTGAAGACATCTTTACCTTCCATATAAATTTTGCCAAAGTTAGCAAAGACATTATCACTGGGGAAAGATGGCCAACGAAATGTGAATTCCTGAGTGTGACGATGTCTATATTTGGCCCACTCGGAATGATCCCCAACTTTGTCTCCCACCTCAAGTTGCTGCTCCGGACAATTTGGATTCAAGGATTGATCCATTACTAGCTGCAAGATTCCCAGGTGTTACAGTCCTTGCGTTACTTCAGCCAAGCGCACAAGTCTTCACATTTTCGTCCTATTGAGGATGATGGAAGGATTAATGTGTCGTTCGTATGCAACAAGACGAAGACTGCCCTAGGAAATTAATGTCCATCCCACGCCTGGAGCTGTCAGCAGTCGTCTTGGGTATTCGACTGTGCAATATAATATGCGAACATCACAAGTTGTCATTGGAGGATCGAATGTTTTGGAGCGACTACAAGACAGTTTTAAGTTGGCTCAAACCGGACCCTCGTCGTCACAAGCCGTTTTTCATTTTTAATTTCCCGAAAATATCTTGTACCTGCATTCAGAGTCAGAATTTAATGAAATAAAAGACAAATGTGAATTCCTGAGTGTGACGATGTCTATATTTGGCCCACTCGGAATGATCCCCAACTTTGTCTCCCACCTCAAGTTGCTGCTCCGGACAATTTGGATTCAAGGATTGATCCATTACTAGCTGCAAGATTCCCAGGTGTTACAGTCCTTGCGTTACTTCAGCCAAGCGCACAAGTCTTCACATTTTCGTCCTATTGAGGATGATGGAAGGATTAATGTGTCGTTCGTATGCAACAAGACGAAGACTGCCCTAGGAAATTAATGTCCATCCCACGCCTGGAGCTGTCAGCAGTCGTCTTGGGTATTCGACTGTGCAATATAATATGCGAACATCACAAGTTGTCATTGGAGGATCGAATGTTTTGGAGCGACTACAAGACAGTTTTAAGTTGGCTCAAACCGGACCCTCGTCGTCACAAGCCGTTTTTCATTTTTAATTTCCCGAAAATATCTTGTACCTGCATTCAGAGTCAGAATTTAATGAAATAAAAGACAAATGAATTAATACAAAATACAATGTTATGTGCGTATCTAATGGTTTGAGGTATAGAATAGATGATATAGAAAATATTTTTATAATATTTTAATATATAATTTAAAGCATTTACAATCGTATTTATAAAAAATTAAATGATTGCTTATCTAAAAAATCTTTAAGTATATTTTAAGTGTTAAATCGGTGTATATAATCGATTTTCATATTTAAGCAACGTTGCTGTGTACACAAATATGTTCTCCAATGAAGAATAGTCGATCGTTTATTTCTTCCTCTTCTGATAATCTTATCAATTTTAAGCTTAATTTTTCATTTTAATTTTTTCCTCAGTTTTGGGGAATTTGATCCCATTATCTATATTTTCTTTTAAGTATAAAAAAACAACAAAATTAGATACTAATTTGGTTGCACATGTATGTTTATTCATATTGCCTTTTTTTATTAATATACAGAGAACAAAAACGAAATATAAAGTATTATGAACTTACTACTATTTGGAATGTCCCATACTTGAGAAATTGTTTTATTCTGATATACAATGGAACGAAGCCAAAAAACAGTGCACGGGTGCATGTCTGGTTGATTTAGAGAAGGCTTTTGACACCGTATGGTTAGAGGGCCTCTATCTAAAACTGACCAGACTTGGCATAAGTAAACCACTGCTATATATGCTTCATGACATGCTGACTGGTAGAACGTTTGTTGTCAAAAGTGGCAATGTAACTTCTACCACAGAATTTTTCATTAAGAATGGTCTGCAACAGGGAGCGGTAAACTCGCCGATTCTCTTCAGCATTTACACCAGTGATATAGTCTTACTCAGGCAGTGTAGTCTTACTCAGGCAATTGCGTATGCGGACGATCTTATCGCGTACAGAACAGCCTCTACTGTCGAAGTGATTCGAACTCTTTTGCAGCGGGACTTCGACAAGATCCAGAGATATTGTGATGACTGGAAGTTGAAAATCAACTTTCAGAAATCAGAAACTATCCAGGTGATTTGCTACATGGCCCTCATTAGGCCGATGATTGCCTATGGGTGCCCGGTGTGGTTCAACGTTTCCCCATCTCAAATGGAAAAGATACGGGTGTTTGAGAGGCAGTGTCTGAGGAGCTGCCTTGGACTTCACAGAACACCAGTATCTGACTACAAAAAATACTATTTCAACCAGGTCCTATACAATGGGGCCAACATAAACAGAATAGACAATTTTCTGGTGAAACTCATTCGGTTTCACGCTGCAAGAGCGATGGCTTCGAACAATAGTCTCATCTTTGGGGCTTTATTCCGCCCGAAGCTTTCCTATATTTGGATAGTCGAGGGCTGATACAGGATAGATCGGCGGTTCCGCTAATCTACCACCTCTTCCGACGAACTGTGGACAGGCGGCTCCTATACGACCGTGACGTCGTCGCTCAGGGCGGAGGAGACCGCCTGCGGTTCAGCAGGAGTGTGTGTCCGATTGGGACCGTCGGAGTAGGTTACAACAGGAGAACATGTTGTGGTGGTTGAATGATAGATAAAAGATAGTTGACTTAAAATTGTTATTTTATGGCCGACTTACATAGTTTAAGTCTTAGGTTTAGGTGCAAAGCAGTCATGGTGGCACAAAAAAAAAAAATAAAAAAAACGCTCGCTGTGGCTGTTCTAGTTTTTAAGTTATTTTTAGGTAGTTTTAATTAATTGTAAGTAGTTTAAGTTAGTCGACAAGTAGTTTTAAATTAGCATGTAAGTTTAAATAAAATAAAAAAATAAGACAAGGAACCAAGTTTATCAATGTTTTCTTGGTAAAAATTTTGTTACTTTTATATTTATATCTTAGATAATAGGCCGAAAGGCATTAGAAGTCAGTTATCGAGTAATTTAGGGCGCCCGCATGGAGCAAGTAAGTTAGTTAAGTAGTTGATAAGTAGGCTAGTTTTTTCATGAATTTTTGTCTAGCATTTAAGTTAGTTTTAAAGAAAATAAAATAAAAATGAATTAAAAAAAAAAATTGTTTTATATGTTTTTTTTTTCATTTTCGTTAATAAGTATTAATTTCAATTTTCGTTAATAAGTAAAACCTAATGTTAATAAGTGTATAGAGATAAAAACGAAATAACCAACTATATTCTTATCACTGAAGAACGTTTTTTAAGATGTTAACTGAATCACACTGTGTACTTTTTTTTCTCAGGTCTCGTAGTTAGATATAAGTAACTTTTCTCTTTTATAACCTTAAACTCGGTCTTTTTTATATAAGTGAAGCTATTTCTAAGCAACGTTGCTTTTATGTTAAAAATCTATTAAAGATAATGATTTTGCACTTAAGTGATACTCAGAGGTATATTATAGTGAAACAACATCTAGAATGCTTTCACAAATTAGGCTTCCAAAATAAACATATTATAAACTAAATTTAAGCATATAATGAATAAATGATTAAATTATTTTTCGGATTTTTTTTTTAATTTTCTTAAATTATTTCTTTCGTCAAGAATTTGGATGACAGTAGTGTTGACGTCTCCCAATAATCGTTTTTTATGTTTGCGTGCAAAATTATTAAAGTTAAATCTGCCAAAGGTGATATACTAAAATATTCAAAATCAAATATTTGTAATAGGGCGTGTGGCCATCGCTTGGGTTTTTTAAACGAACACACTCGTTGATATTTAACACCTCTTTCTCCGAACGAGTTCATTAGCGCGCGAAAACAATCGTAGAAATACAGGTATATGACACTTTCTTACTTGGAAGTAGATTATATTCTAAGTGTTACTTTGGCATTCTGTCGACACAACCCGAGCCATCGCCACCCCCACTAGAGAAAATATCAAATTAATTTGTTTATTTAAATTGAGTTGTTTGTGTTACGTTAAAGATTGGACAAAGCCAACGTGAAAAGGGTTTGCGTCAATAGGTTACATTCTGTCCAATTCGTCGATGTTGTGTGTCCTTTCGTGTTGACAGCATAAACTTTGTCTTGCCCTCAATTACTGCTAAAGTGCTAAACCCATTTTTGCCACTTCCTTCTCTTTACTAGCAAACGTTGATCCGGGAAGACATCTTCGACGACGATTTCTATGTAATTGAATATCCTCAGGAGAAAGTGGAGACAGTAGGGGCTGTCTTTCAGAAAGTGTATAAGGTGAATGATAGCATTCGCCCGAACTGCGTCTTGGAAAACAATGCCCTGCTCCATCATTTCTATCTCCGAAATGGCATTACGCAATATCTCCGAAATGGCATTACGCAATGGCGAGCTGAGAACCGCGGTTTCACACGGTTTGCCGTGATGACGAAAATTTGGCAAACGCAATATTTGCCGAGTAAAGTGGGTCTAGTCCCCTGTTAATCTCGAAGGTGGAACTTCGACTTCGCATAAGTAAAACTAAATAAAAAAAAAATAAAAAAAATAACTAAATATATAAATAAATAAATAATTAAATAATTAAATAATTAAATAATTAAATAATTAAATAATTAAATAATTAAATAATTAAATAATTAAATAATTAAATAATTAAATAATTAAATAATTAAATAATTAAATAATTAAATAATTAAATAATTAAATAATTAAATAATTAAATAATTAAATAATTAAATAATTAAATAATTAAATAATTAAATAATTAAATAATTAAATAATTAAATAATTAAATAATTAAATAATTAAATAATTAAATAATTAAATAATTAAATAATTAAATAATTAAATAATTAAATAATTAAATAATTAAATAATTAAATAATTAAATAATTAAATAATTAAATAATTAAATAATTAAATAATTAAATAATTAAATAATTAAATAATTAAATAATTAAATAATTAAATAATTAAATAATTAAATAATTAAATAATTAAATAATTAAATAATTAAATAATTAAATAATTAAATAATTAAATAATTAAATAATTAAATAATTAAATAATTAAATAATTAAATAATTAAATAATTAAATAATTAAATAATTAAATAATTAAATAATTAAATAATTAAATAATTAAATAATTAAATAATTAAATAATTAAATAATTAAATAATTAAATAATTAAATAATTAAATAATTAAATAATTAAATAATTAAATAATTAAATAATTAAATAATTAAATAATTAAATAATTAAATAATTAAATAATTAAATAATTAAATAATTAAATAATTAAATAATTAAATAATTAAATAATTAAATAATTAAATAATTAAATAATTAAATAATTAAATAATTAAATAATTAAATAATTAAATAATTAAATAATTAAATAATTAAATAATTAAATAATTAAATAATTAAATAATTAAATAATTAAATAATTAAATAATTAAATAATTAAATAATTAAATAATTAAATAATTAAATAATTAAATAATTAAATAATTAAATAATTAAATAATTAAATAATTAAATAATTAAATAATTAAATAATTAAATAATTAAATAATTAAATAATTAAATAATTAAATAATTAAATAATTAAATAATTAAATAATTAAATAATTAAATAATTAAATAATTAAATAATTAAATAATTAAATAATTAAATAATTAAATAATTAAATAATTAAATAATTAAATAATTAAATAATTAAATAATTAAATAATTAAATAATTAAATAATTAAATAATTAAATAATTAAATAATTAAATAATTAAATAATTAAATAATTAAATAATTAAATAATTAAATAATTAAATAATTAAATAATTAAATAATTAAATAATTAAATAATTAAATAATTAAATAATTAAATAATTAAATAATTAAATAATTAAATAATTAAATAATTAAATAATTAAATAATTAAATAATTAAATAATTAAATAATTAAATAATTAAATAATTAAATAATTAAATAATTAAATAATTAAATAATTAAATAATTAAATAATTAAATAATTAAATAATTAAATAATTAAATAATTAAATAATTAAATAATTAAATAATTAAATAATTAAATAATTAAATAATTAAATAATTAAATAATTAAATAATTAAATAATTAAATAATTAAATAATTAAATAATTAAATAATTAAATAATTAAATAATTAAATAATTAAATAATTAAATAATTAAATAATTAAATAATTAAATAATTAAATAATTAAATAATTAAATAATTAAATAATTAAATAATTAAATAATTAAATAATTAAATAATTAAATAATTAAATAATTAAATAATTAAATAATTAAATAATTAAATAATTAAATAATTAAATAATTAAATAATTAAATAATTAAATAATTAAATAATTAAATAATTAAATAATTAAATAATTAAATAATTAAATAATTAAATAATTAAATAATTAAATAAATCCTAAATTCTTTTTTGGTATGTTGTTTCTGACCCTGAAGGAGCAGCGAGAATTCTCCACCGTCATCCTATACAAACGGACGAGTTTGGGCGGTATACCAACATTAGACATGGCTCTGCATTTTTTTTCTTTTCTTGGTTCTTGGGTTTTTTCCAAGATCTGCCGAAGTGTGAAGATTTGATCGGTTGTGGACTTTCCTGGCCTAAAACCACACTGATAAGGGTCGATCAGGTTGTTGGTAAACAGATTCAGGCGTTCACATATTACGGCAGATAGAATTTTGTTGAGGAGACTTATGCCTCTGTAGTTGGCGCAGTTTAAAGGGTCTCCTTTTTTGTGGATCGGGAAACGATGCTGAGGTTCTATTCTTCAGGCATACTTTCTTCCGACCAGATTCGGCTTATGAGTTGGTGGATGTTACTTACCAAGTCATCTCCGCCGGCTTTATAATGCTCGGCGGGAAGGCCGTCGTTTCCGGCAGCCTTATTAAGCTTCAGTTTAGATGTTGCTATCCTAACTTCACTCAGGTCGGGTGGTTCGCAGCTTTCGCTGTCGTTGCCAATATTGAATGGTTCGTTCTGCCTGACAGCGGAATGTTGTTCGTCATCGCCGTTTAACAGACTGCAGAAGTGGTTCTACCGAATCCTCAGCATCGACTGTGTCTCATCAACGATATTTCCTTGTATATCTCGACAGGATTCTGTTCGAGCCTTGTATCCTTGGCTTTGACGTTTTACACTTTGGTAAAACTTGCGAACATCTTTCCCGGGGTGGCACCTCTCTATATCTTCGATCGTGCGCTTTTCTTGCTCTTTTTTCTTCTTTCTTAATAGCCGGTGTTCTTCCCTTCTTCTCTGCATGTAGAGCTCAACGGCAGCTCTCGTCTTCGCCTGCAGCTTAGCATCAAATAAGAAACAGATGAATAAATAATTAAGGTAGAAACATTAAGGAAACTAGAAAATATTAATATGTAATTAATTAATAATTAATAACAATCAAACACTAAATACAAATACAAGTAAGCAAATAAGTGTGTAACCAAATAATAAATGTAACAAAGTCATGAAAAGTCATGGAATAAGTATCGATAAAAGAAAAAGAAAAGATATTTCGCATTTCTCAGAAAATCGTTTCTTATTAGTCTGTAAGACTGTTGACTCTTCATGTAAGCATTTTTAATGTTTTATTATGAGATATCTGCTGTTTTTTAATATGACACTTTACGCATCTTCCACAGACTGAACATCCATAAAAATGTATTGCTTGAAACACTACCTTGAAAATAGTAATTTGTTCTAGTTATTATAGTTATATTTTTGTTACGCGACTTATTTAGCTAAGTGAGTTTTAAATCTGTTCACAGAATTTCCCATATAATAGGACAGCTATTAAGATTAAGTTGGCTTAGTGGTAGAAAATAAGGCTATCTAGTTAAAAAGATAGCCTGCGTTTCACAAGCATTTATTTCAATTTTCTACACTTTAAAATATTCCGTTGCAATATTGAGTGCATGTTGTAAATTCGTTTCAACTACAAGCCCAATTTTATTTGAACTATAAATAGCAGTATCATCAGCATACATTGCTATTGTAGAATAAGGCCGGGCTTCGAATGAAACAACACTTTTATTCTTAACAATAATTTATTCAAAAACACTCTTATTTCTGAAATTATATAATTTACAAAACGGTTTCTCGTTTAACAATTCAATTACATGCATTTGAAATCTAGTACCAACGATTAAATTCGCGCACTATTATCGCCTTAGTCAACACTTAGTCAGCACTTTTGAAATCAAGTTCAGATCATAATTTACACTGGAATCTCAATTTATGATATTGCCCTCCTCCTAAACTTGTTCGTCCCGAACAAGTCTGTCCTGAGTTTCACCTTCATATGTAACCGATCCAGATGCACTACTTTTAATTTTCCTCGAAGTCCTTTCTGTATTCGGTAGACAACGTCGTTTATGCGCTTCACAATTTTGTAGGGGCCTTCCCATTTCGACAGTATCTTCGACGATATTCCTTGTTTAAGTTGGGGATTAAATGCCCACACAGAATCTCCTTCCTGAAACGCAGTTCCTGTTGCTCTGATATCGTACCTGGTTTTCAAACGATGGGATATCTCGGAGTCTTTCGCGTGGATCATCAATGTAGTCATCTTCAGTGGTCGGCTCTACCAATGGGTATCCGCACATTACTTTAATATGCAACCTTACTTCTCGGCCAAATAAGACTTCACATGGGGAGTGTCCAGTCGTATTATGGACCGCGTTTCGGTACGCCAAATTGTACTGATGTATGTTTCCTTGCGTCTTTCGTTTTGGTTCTTTACAGGCGGAGCAAGTTATGCATTTTCGGCACCACTTGTGGATGTATTCCCTTGCAGACAGCCAGTAGAATCGCTCACTCACTTTGTCTAAAGTCTTATTGATTCCCAAATGTCCTCCCGATACTCCACCATGTAGCTACCTTAGTACAACTTTGACCATGGACCGTTGAACGACAAGCTCCCGTTTTCTTCACAGGATACCATCCTGGACATGAAGAGAATCAAATTGTGCCCAGTATGCCTTCAGAGTTGGACTACGATCCGAAATTTCTTGACAATCTGGCTTCTCCATGTGTTCCTACAGGTAAGAATCGGTTCAATGTCAGGGTCTTCCATCTGCACTTCTCTGATCTTTTCGGTCGTCCAACCGTTGTTGGGCTCGGCTCTTATTCGCCGGGTGGTGATGAACTCCTTCTGTTCTTGCAGGGTGATTGCAGGGTGCCCTTACGAGTCTAAATATCAAAATCGTAGCTCTGCAGCCTCTCAATCCATCTAGCAACTTGACCCTCTGGATTTGAACTGAAACAACCACTTTAGAGCAGCATGGTCTGTACGAAGAAGGAATTTCCTGCCAGAGAGGTATTTATGGAAATGCTTCGTCGTCAGAAATAATAAGAGGTCCCTCCTGGTCACAAAATATTTCTTCCGTGTCTGGACAGAACCTTGCTGAAATAGGCCACCACTCTTTCCTATCCCTCGCGTACCTGGGATAAAACGGCTCCAACTAAAAAATTACATGCGTCGGCATCGACAATGAAGGTCATTTCACCGTCGGTATATGCTAGAATCGGCGCTTGACATAGCTGGTGTTTAAGACTTTGAAAAGCATTATTACACTCACTTGACGATTGAAATTGTTTTCCTTCTGCGGTGAGTTGATAAAAGCTCCTTAAAATGCCAGCAAACCGTCGGTGGTAAGTCAAAAGTCCTAGGAAGCGCCTAAATTGATGTTTGTCCTTGGAGACCGGCCAATTTTTCACAGCTTCAATTCGTTCGGGATCGGTCCTCACTCCACTAGTCGAGATGATGTGTCCCAGGAATCGTGCTTCGGATCTGAATAGTGCACACTTCTTTGGGTTAAGCTTTAAATGGGCACTCCGAAGTCTTAGGAATACCTCCCGCAAGTTCTTTGGTGTTCTTCAAATGCTTTTTGCACGACCATATTATCTAAGTACACCAGACAGATTTTTCAAGTTAATCCTAGCAAAACGCATTATATCAGTCGCTCAAAAGCTGCAGGAGCGATGCACAAACCATATGGCATCACGTTAAACTGCCTCAAGCCACTTCCTGGCCATCTTTCTTCCTAACCAGTACCACCGGTGATAATTACGGACTGTTGAAGTTTTCTATCAATCGGTCCCTTTCCTTCGTCGCAACCATTTCTGCAACTTCAGCCTGCTTGGCTTGTGGCCTGCTTGCGAGCTGACGAATTGGTCTAGCATTTCTAGTGTCGATTTGGTGTTGCGCCAAAAGTGTGCGGCCATATTTCTGATCTTCTGTGGCACATTATTATTACTATTATTATTATAATATTACGAACTTTATTTGCCGTTAAAAAAAAGGTTTTTACAAGTTATAATTATTTAATAGAATCTTATATGTCATAATTTATGTGTTAAAATAAAAAATTATGTAAAGTATGAATAAATAATCAGTGAAAGAAAATATGTTCAAATTCTTATGACCTGGCGAAAACCTCCCCCAATACTGCCCATATCTCCCTGTATTTTACGTCGTTGTACCAATTTCTTCTATGGTTGAGTAGATCACCATTCCATATGCTTTCTGGTGGTGTCCAGTTAGTTATAATTTTTGTCCATATTTGGTCCTGTATTCTAGAGATATGTCCCGCCCAATTCCCTTTAAGTGTTTTTACTCGTTCAACGACGTCAATTATACCGGTTCGTCGCCTTATTTCTGTGTTCCTCACTCTGTGAACAATTCTCAGATTGGGCAATTTTCTTTCCATCTTGGTTTGGCATATTCGTAATCTTTCGAGTAAATTTGAAGTCATAGTGATAGTTTGTAACCCATACGTCATTACTGGTAAAATAGCGGAGTCATATAAGTATTTTCGTGTATCATCTCTTAAATTTGATTCGAAGAGTTATTTCATACTCCAAAATTTTCTCCAACTATTGGTGATGCGTCTATTTACTTCTTTTTTCTCTTGGCTTAGGAATGACTTAACTTGACCCAGATAAATATAGTCTTTGACATATTCTATATTTTGGTTATCTCATATTATATTGGTCATTCTATGGTTGGTCATTATTTTCGTTTTTGATTGGTTTATGTGAAGTCCAAATTTCTTGCATTTGTCTGTCAATTCTATGAGCACATCCTGTATTTATCCGGAACTAGATGATATCA
Source organism: Rhingia rostrata (assembly GCA_949824845.1). NCBI lineage: Eukaryota > Metazoa > Arthropoda > Insecta > Diptera > Syrphidae > Rhingia > Rhingia rostrata. The sequence continues at coordinate 73,301,037 of OX463757.1, read as the reverse complement.
GAACTATGTCGTCAGCGAATCCTTAGTTGTTCAAATGTTTCCCACAAATATTTATTCCGTATCGATCGTCCCAGTTCAGCGCTTTGAATATTTCTTCCAATACAGCAGAGAATAATGGTGGTGACTTTGGATCTCCTTGTCTTACTCCTCTTTTTATACTTATTTCTCGTCCTATTCTTTCAGTTTTTATTTTTGCCGTGCTGTCTGTAAAAATATTTTTCAATGTTCTTATAAGGATGGTTCGTTGATTAGTCAGCGCTATCCATATTTTGTCATGTTCTACTGAGTCAAATGATTTACGGAAGTCTATTACAAGAGATACAATGGATTTTTGAATTCGTTGAATTGTTCGATCAGTTGATTCATTGTCTGTAGGTGGTCTGATGTTTAGAAACCTTCTCGTAACCCAGCTTGTTCCCTTGGCTGACTTCTGTTCAATGCGTCATCAATATTTTTGAACATTACTTTGGAAAATAGCTTGTAGATCATAGAAATGTTGCTTATCGGTCTGCAGTTGTTCATGTCATATTTGTTTCCTTTTTTGTGAACGAGTGTAATTATGCACTGTTTCCATTGTTTTGGAATTTGTTGTAAGGTGAGAACATTATTAAATAACTCTGGAAAGAGATTTTTCTCCATATTTGAGCATCTCTGCTGCAATGCCGTCATTACCTGTACATTTTTCTTTTTTTTAAATCGTCTATTGCATGTTCAATGTCTTTTTTCGTAAAAATTGTAGCCGTTTTTGAGCTGAAGTAGCTGTTGCCATCGATATATCGTCATTTACTTCTCTAGTCGATTTGAAGAGTTCTTCGAAAAAGGTTGTTGCAGCTTCATTTATTTCTCTCCTATAATTAGCTTCCTTATCTTTGTCTTTTACTGAAGTCATCCACTCTTTTCCGTCGTCAAGAAATGTTTTTGTCTTTTTAATCGATTTTGTGTTACTGAGTGTTTCTTTTATTATTGTTTCATTATATGTTTGAATATCATTTTTTATATCTTCTTTAATAGTTTTTCGAAGGTATTTTAGTTCATTTTTTACTTGGGCTGTTAAGTTTTCTTTGTTTCGTAGGTTCTCTATTACTGTTATGAGCGCTTTGGTGCCATCTGTTAATTTGGCGGGTCTCAAAGTAGTAATTGTCATGATTGAAATTTTCGCTGAGTCTTTTATTATATTTTCCAGCTTCACGTATGCATTTTGTAGATATTGGTTTACATCAGTCGCATTTATACTTTGTTTTATTTAATTTTTTAGTAAGTCATTGTATTTTTAAATATTTTCAGCAGGTATAAGTTACAGGATTCGAGTTTACTTCCTTCAAAAAATACTTTTTAGAACCTCCCACTGGTTCAAATAAAACACTCAATCACGTTATAAAATTATTTATTCCGTTCCTCTCGGGGGTACAAACTAGAATGACTCCTCATAATTTAATTCTATATTTCTTAACCTAAATATGCTGAGCTGCACTTCCCATGCAGATCCATTATATCTTCATTGCCTGGCTCGGGTGTCGAATAGGAATGCCCTCGTCCGGTGCAAGCGGATACGCGTGTGCTACAATCGCGGCGCATGTGCTTCGCTTGCATTTTTGTTGTGCCAGACTGATATCCGATCGTGATAACTGCCGCCCCTTCAAATATCTGCGTCCCGCAGATCACTCGACGAGCAGGTGAATGAACCTGGGTTTCCGCTGGGGTTATTGGCTTGTTGAGGAGGTCGTGGCAGGGGGCGTGGATTTGATGTTCGACGGAAGGAAAGGCGGAGTTCCGGGATGTTGACCTTCTGATAGATCTTCTTCCAGAATAGAAAGATAACGGTAGTGACTGCTATGATGATAAAAATCTCTGTAAGGATAGAAGAGTTAAGATTTCTATTTAAGTTGTTGATTTGCTCGATATTCCTTGTGCTAAGGTCATGCACGTATTCCAAGTTCGGTTTAACCTTGTTACTCGTTACGTTGGCCAGGACCGGAGGGAGTGCTTGTGGGTTGAAAACCATTCTGCTGTGGTATGTCTTCTCTTTAATGTGGACCGTGTCGTTATCTAACTGAATCAGGTAAGTACCTATTAAAGGAATAGAGGAATTTTTATTTAGCATTGTCCCGTTGAAGTTTGTCAGGAAAATCGTGTTTTCCCCAACCAGCTCGACTATTTCTTCGTTTGTCGTCGTGTAGTCACAAAGTGCATTGCCACCCTTAAGGATCGTGGTAAGGCAAGAATCTTCCGGTAGCTCCTGAAGGATGTCTTCATCGCATACAGATGTGTTACCTATGCTGAAACATCTCCCGTTTAGTCCGTATGTCTTGTCATGGCTAATAATGAGTCTTGAGAAGTCTAAGTCAATTTGTCTACCGTTCTTGATTGCTGCGCGAGCCGTGATTAAGTGATATAACTTTGGATCTGTTTTAGGTATGGACAGGACATACAGCATTAGTGTACCATTGCAGTATACTGAAGGTCGGCCATATTCAATAGCCTCTAAAACATTTTGGTAAGGTAAGGTTTCCAGTTCGTTTATGATGGTATTGATCTCTTCTGAGTCCAGAAGATTGCTATTTACAATGCCTTTTTTGGCCAATTGACAGGCCCTTACTATTTCGTTCACTCCCTCCTTTAAAATAAGTACCTTATTTAGTAAGTCGTGTCTAAGTTGGTCCGTAAGTCCTTTTTCTATAGCGTTGTTGTAACCCTCAATTATTTTGTTAATTTTCAATGTGACTTCTCTAGTCGTATCGAACAGTTTTTCGTTAATTAGGTATTGTCGGTTGTTATTCCCTACAATGTCCGCCTGTTTTTCTAAAAGATTGCCCCAGTCAGTCGCATCAGGAGATCCACCTACCCATTTCCAGGCAGCCCCTATCCAATTTATTGACCTAGCTTTCCTCATTCTTGAGTCCCGCAGTTCGTTTAGTCGGTCCTTGATTTGATCTAGATGATAACTTAAAATAGGCTGCATTTGTTTGTCTTTAACGTGTTTAAGCATCAGTCGTTCAGTATCTTGGATAAGTGCGTCATATTTTGTCAAGTCGATAACATGTACCAATTTAAAAACACCATTTGTCACCCAAGCATTTCCTTCTTTAATCGTCACAATTGGAGAATCATAGGCAAAAATATGTAGAGTCTGCATGGGAGTGAAAAGAACTACTAATCTGCAATACATATAATCAATAATTATTTAATATGAGGTTCACAATATTATCTTAATTTCTAAATTCCAATAAGTATGTACGTATGGCATTACTATATAGCCTTGATTGCTTGTTTTTTGTTCATTTTCATTTTAACATTTGGATTCGTTTTTTCATTACTCTCTTATTCCTATTTCCAATGTGAGATAGCTCTCCATTAAATTTTCGGGGTAGTCACTCCGGATCGGAAGATTCGTATTTGTCCGCTTTGGCTTGTAAGGTTAAAAAATATCAAACAGCCTACTAGGGTACGAGGATCAACACCACCGTAATTACTGTTACATAATTGTTTAAGTGAACCGGCCCCTTGTTTCTTGAGAGCTAACCTCCAATGTATTTCTTATTTAGCTAATTTCTTGTTCTCAGTCATGTAATTTTTGAAAAAATTTATATTATTTGGCGTGTACAGCACATTCTTTTTTTTTTTTTTTTTTTTTTTTTTTTGCGAAGAGAAGGGATAGAAAAAAAAACAAATTTTTGAGATGATTAAGATGATAAATATTTAATAAGGTGTCGTTACATCGGAGGACGGATTAATTGCCATTCGCGGGATTAATGTTTTTTAAGTGCGCTTTGTGTATTCTCTTCCCGCTTACCGTCATTACAGTAACTCGGTTATTTTTTGCTATAATTTCCTTCCTATACAATGGCTTGTTTTTGCTCTTTATACCTTTTACCGCGACGTATACCACATCACCCTGGCAGTACTCCCTTGGGACCACTCTTTTTAGATTCCTCCTCGAGTTCCTAGCTTCCATATTCCTCCTTATTAGACCTCTGAGGTCCTTATTCATTTTTGACCGAATATTCAAAAGATTTTGAAAGTTAACCCTCTGTGACTTGTTGAAAAATATGTCTGCAGGTTTTCTATTGATGACCGAGTGTACGGTGTTGTTGTACCGATCAACAGCCACGTAGACAAGTTCCTTGACCTTAAAGTCCGAGTGCTCCACTCTAAGGCACCGATATATTTCTAGGATGGTAGAGTGGACTCTCTCTATCTGGCCATTGACTTCGCTTCGATGGGATGGAGTAAGGTAAACTTTTATTCCTAAATTCCTGATCAGGTTTAGGACAATTGGGCTGGGGAAGCCCCTTTCATTATCCGTGACCAGAATCAGAGGAACCGTAAAATAATGTAAGATTTTTATTACCTTGGATCTTATATAAATTGCGGATCTGTCTTTTATGTGGAAAATTTTAGAAAATTTCGAGAACTTGTCAACTACGGTCAGAAATTTCTCATTCTGAATCTCCATTATATCCATGTGGATTATCTCACATGGGTACCTAGGAACGGGTGTGGGTTGGAATTCGGGATTTATTGGATACCTGTCATATTTGTTAGCATTACAGATTTCGCAAGAGGTCGCAAATTTTCTTATGCTGGCCATCATTTTTGGAAAATAGAATCGTTCGAGGATTTGTTCCCTATTTTCCCTGGGGGCGCGGTGAGCTCTTCTGTGTTCGTTCTCAATGATACAGAATTTGCGTTCCTCGCTGGCTACATCCTCCACGACTCTCTGCGTTACCCTAATCCTATATTTCCCGAAGCTTTCTAAGTACAGGTTTTGGAGTAAGCCAAGGTATTCCTCAGGAATCTTTATTCCATTGATTACGTTCGGATTAAGGTTTTCTACTAAAGACTCAGCAAGGTTATCCTTGTCTATGGTTCTCATGGAGATATAATGGCGGTGATAGCCAGGGTGTGGTTCTTCATGAGAACAGAGGTCAATGCCAATCCTAAAGATTATTTGATTCCTAAATACGTTAATCGGGGCCTCTACGTGAGGTATAAGGTCCGAGCTGTCTTGGTCAGCACTGTGCATAGTGCACGAATCTTCGTCGTCAGGCGATTCTTCACATAGCCCTTCCTCAGCAGTGCTTGTTTCCGCTCCGTCTGTCCTTACACTTCGTATGTCGTCAATACTTCCTGTATTTGTCTGTGATTGTCCTTCGTCCGCGTCAAGTGTATTTGATCCTGCTGCTATGCTTGCCGTATTTGTCCGAGAAGAGGAGGAACCTGAGCCTGAAAGGTGATTTACCTGTGTTGGGAGCCGCGAGAGAGCATCAGCCACAAAGTTTGATTTACCAGGTGTGTAAATCAACTCGTAGTTGTACTCCTCAATTCTCGACTTCCAACGCTTAAGTTTCGCATTGTAATTCCTGTTACTAAGCGTAAAGGTTAAGGGCTGGTGATCAGTATATATTTTGATCTTCTTGGCACCGTATAGGTAGTTCCTCAGATTATCGAGTGCCCAAACAATGGCACGAAGTTCCTTCTCATTCGTAGCATAACCTTCTTCCGTTTTATTCAAAGAACGGGAGATAAATGCAATTGGCTTGTCTTTACCATGTTCACCTTGGGACAGTACAGCACCAATGTCAGAAGCATCCGTTGTAAGGTTGAACGGCTTGCCGAAGTCAGGGAAGGCTAATACTTCTGCCGATGTAAGAAGTTGTTTCAAGGTATCAAAAGCTTTAATCCCTGCATTGTCGAGGCATATAGGAACATTTTTTGATTGGTTTGCTCTAACCTGCGAAAGCTCGCCACGAGTCATATTCGTTAGAGGTTTCGCTATTTTGGCGTAATCCCTAATGAATCTTCTGTAGTAGGACGTGAGTCCGAGGAAACTCTTCAGTTCCTTTAGATTACTCGGAGGAAGAATAGCTTCGATTGCTTTTACTTTATCCGGAGTGGGAAGAATGCCTTCCGAAGTCACTAAGTATCCAAGGAATTCTACACTTGTGTCTAGGAAGTGGGTCTTTTCTAGATTGATTTTTAGCCCTGCCTCATGGATTTTTGCGAAAACCGTCTCTATGTCTCTTAAATGGTCACCTTCCGTCCTGCTGTAGATGATAATGTCGTCTATGTAAACATAGCAAATCTTCCCGATCAGTTCCTTCAGGACATCGTCTATCATACGCTGGAAGATGGCCGGGGCGTTCTTGAGCCCAAACGGCAATCTGACGTATTCAAATTTGCCGTTCATAGTAGAAAAGGCAGTTTTAGGGATGTCTTTTTCCCTCATGGCTATTTGGTGGATGCCGGATGTGAGGTCCAAGGTGGTGAAGAATCTGGCGTCGCCAAGGCTTGCGAGAGTATTGTTAATGTCTGGAATAGGGTAAGTATCAGAGATAGTCACGGAATTTAGACGTTTATAGTCTATAACCATCCTGTACTGCTTTTCTCCGTTAGGCTTAGGTTTCTTCGGCACAACCCATATAGGTGAATTATACGGGCTGTTTGACGGTCGAATGATATTCTCCGTCAAGAGTTCGTTAACCTGCTTTTCAACCTCCTCCCGCATGCAAGCAGGGTACGGATAACTCTTCGTATAGATCGGTTCATCCGTGATTGTTTTTATTTCGGCTCTTACACTGGTTTTCACCTTACCATTATCTACCGGGCCGAACAAGTTACTGAACTTGTTACAAAGCGATTCGAGTTTGGCCTTCGAGGACTCTGAGACGTTTTTGTTCAGTATTACGAGGTTGTTCACGACATCCGAGGATTTATTCTTAAGGGGAATTCTTATGTCTGGTTTAATTATTAGTTCGTTTTTCTCTCGGTCAATGATGGCTTTCAGTTCTTTTAAGGTGTCGCCAACGATTATTCCATCAAATGACTCGAGGTTTGGGAGAATAAAAAAGGTTATATCTATATTGCAGCCTACGAAGGAGAAGAATTTGCCGCAGATTTTGTTTTTCACTAGGATTTTCCCAGCTGGACTGTTAATATAAAAAGGATTCTGAATAGGGTTGGATTTTGGTGCTAGATTTGATTTAATGAAGTTTTTGTTCGCACCTGTGTCTACGAGAAAGTCAAGGATTTTCCCGTCTCGTGTAGCGTACTCTATGTATGGTACGCTGGAAACGAGGCATCTGTCATCAAATTTTCCTCGTCCTGCGATACCGCCGAATTAGAGGTTCCTAGTTCTTCATTAGATTCCGGAACGTCTGTTACCATATGGTAAAGCCGCTGTTGTTTCCTAGGGTAATTGTCTGAACCGGCTTCCCGTTTAATTGGGATATTGGGCCGGTTCATATAATTCGCATTTCTGCTTTGAAACGAACGGTCAACCTCCATCTTGATGGCAGGCTTTGGCCCCGGTCTTGGCGGTGTATTCCAAGACGAATGTGACCGCTGGCCGTACCTGTTGTTCGTAGATCTGTTTGGATTTCCTGAGGGCAAAGGAAGCCTACTTTCGGATTTGAAATTGTAATGCACGGGAGAAGTTATAACGTTTGGTGCCTGTACGTGCACAGAGCTATTCCTAAAGTTAAGATTTTGCATGTCAAGGCAAGCAGAGTATGCCTCAGGGAGCGTTCTTGGTTTCTGAATTATGAGAAGCCTCGAAAGGTCCTCGTTCAATCCACGCACAAACACGTCCAACGCTCGATTACGATAAGTTTCCACCAGGGCATCTTTTGTCTCGGCGGAATATGTTTCAGATCGGATTTTATTTATAATAAGGGAAAACTGGTGATTGACAGTGGCATAGAAGTCGTCGACTCTGGAACCACCTTGTTTCAGCTGACTTAGCTGATGCTCGAGGGTTCTGAGATCCCTCTTATCCGCGTAATGCAGAGAGAGGACCCTCTTGATCTCCGTCCACTCACTGTCGAATACATTATATGATATCAGAGCGGAATCCGCTTTACCCCTAATTTTTTGCCTTATGTGCTGGAGGATCGCCGTATAAATGGGCTTGCCCCGAACAATTGAATAATCCTTGAGCACTGTTTCTATGCTGTGTACCCAGGATACATAGTGTACCGGGTTCCCATCGAAAACCTGAAGCTCCTTCACAGAGTCAGGAAGCTTTGAAATATCCCTCAACTCGGTCTCGTCGTTTGGGCTCGTAATTGTACTGGGGTTTCAGTTATTTGTTGGGCCGTTGGTCCCCCAAACCTACGCCTTCTATATTTTTAATTCTACCCTCCATGGAGGTCAGCTGCGTTAACAATGCTTGAATTGCCTGCCCGGAATCTCTCTGTTCAATGTGAGTGATTCGGTTCTCGAAACCTTTCAATTGCTCTAAGACGGAATTAACCGCCCCTGTTAACTGAGTTACCGAATTCCTGATCTCCTCCATATCTATTAAAAGTGGTACCGAAGGTTCGCTTTTATCTCTTTAAATAATATGTAATTCTTTTAATCGGAATATTGATTCCCTTCTCTTCTCAATTTATGAAATTTTTATTCCTCTGCACTTTTATCTTGTATATGACTAAAGAGGAATTTATATATTACGTATGTGATTCTAGGTGAGAACAATATATGTGTTTATTCGTGTGTGAAAATCGAATTAGGGGTTCCTCCCCTTTAATACAAGTTTAATAGGATTTGATTTAAATATAGATTGAACTACTTATGAATGTACTCTTACAGAATTAATAGCAGCCAATTCATCATCTTGGGTTTCTGTTGTCCTCTGGGGTCGTCTGCTTCCGTAATTCCAATCCTTGTGAGAACGCTTTTGTTCTGTTTTTCCGAACGTTAAGTCCGGTTTCCTCTTTTCGAGCGAGGGTTGATTTTTCGCCACTTGCACTAACACCTTGCTTTTTGTATTTGGAAAGAGTGTTTCCTTTTTTTTTCTTGACACTTCTCGTGATTTTATTGGAATATTTTCCCTCACTTGCACTGTTTTTTTTTATGTTCACGAGAGTTCACTTCTCTAGGCGAGGCGAGGGTTTACTTTTTCTTTTATGATTCTATTTGAATATTTCCCCTCTCACTTGCACTGTTTGTACTGTTCTTCCTGATTGTTCAGGATTCACTTTTCGACTTTCGCGATTTCCTTTTGTCAATTAATTTTTTTGTGATAGGTGGGAGGTCCCTGCTCGGGCGCCAGTTACAGGATTCGAGTTTACTTCCTTCAAAAAAATACTTTTTAGAACCTCCCACTGGTTCAAATAAAACACTCAATCACGTTATAAAATTATTTATTCCGTTCCTCTCGGGGGTACAAACTAGAATGACTCCTCATAATTTAATTCTATATTTCTTAACCTAAATATGCTGATCTGCACTTCCCATGCAGATTCATTATATCTTCATTGCCTGGCTCGGGTGTCGAATAGGAATGCCCTCGTCCGGTGCAAGCGGATACGCGTGTGCTACAATCGCGGCGCATGTGCTTCGCTTGCATTTTTGTTGTGCCAGACTGATATCCGATCGTGATAACTTATATAATTCTATTGACACTCAGTGATTGTTTATTTCTTCTTAATGTCTGGAGATCTCCTTTTATTTTTGCTTTTACTAGCCTATGGTCACAGTAAAATTTCAAATTATTCTAGAAAGATACGTCGGTTACAGTTTTTAGTTTATTTAGTTTATTTGTCAAGTCTATTCCATTCTTCGTTTTTCTATCCGGAGAAATCCAAGTCCATTTTCGTTTATATCTTTTCTTGAAGAATGAGTTTCCAAACCTTAGATTTGTCTCCTCTAACCACTTTATTAGTAGGTCTCATATTTTATTTCTTTGTACGTGTCCAAATGGTCCTTTTATTTCTTCATCCTTGTCGATTTGTTTTCCTAACTTGGCGTTGAAATTTCCTATAGTAAACATGATCTCAGTTTTTGTGTCATTATATACTTTGTCCAATAGGTTGCAGAAGTTCGAAATTTCTTCGTCTGTGGCTTTGTTGGTCGGATGACAGACTTGAATTATTGACATTTTTATTTTCAGAATTTTCAAGGACAAGCTGCATATCCTTTCATTAAAAAAATCTGATATTTATTATCTTGTCTTTCAGAGTTTTCTTGATAAGAAATCCAACTCCATGTAGACCTTTGGTTTCACCAATATAACAAAATATATCGTCCTTATATTCGATTATATTTTGTCATAAAATTCTTATTTTTTATATACCGACTATGTCCGAATTTATGTTTGATAAAGCTAATCTTAGTTCAGTCTGTTTTGCTTCTATAGCTAGTGTCCTTACGTTGTATGTGCATAATATGTCTAAAGTATTTTTTTTAATTTTTCCTTGTTTTTTGGGTAGTTTGGAGGGTGTTGGCCATTATACAACATGCAGCACATACATCACCCAATTCCTTAATGGGGTTTTCTGCACAAATTTGCTGCTCCTTATGCAGCTTGCATGAATTGAGAATCGATTACGTTATGTCCGTCCGTTTAGTTGGTAGCACTAGTCTAGCATTCTCCACTTCGGTTAGGCTTGACATTTCGTTAACTGGAACGCATTTACAATCACTTTTCTTTTAAGGACTCTAACCTCGAGTGGTTTGGTGTTTAAGACTCTTATTGGAACCATGCTGTTTATGGGTTCCACCAAAATTTTTCCAACGATATAGTTTGGGAAATTATCGTCTGCATCTGGTTCAACAAGTAGGAATCGGTGACTCCCAATATCACCCTCCAGCTTAACCCATATAACAGTTTCTGGTGACGGTGGTAACACTTGGTCCACCCCGACGACTGTTCTCAGAATAACTGCTTTTGGTAGACCGTATTCCATTGGCATCTCATCAGGTACATATTTCGAGCCATATTTCAATTATTGCACGACTCTTCATGAAGTCAACTCCAATAATGCATTCGTCGTAAATATCAGCCACCAGGCTGATGGGAGAAGGCGAGTCCCGCCAAGGATATCGTCAGACGTCAGCGGTCCTTAGGCAACAGCTGCTGGTGTTATGCAGCCAAGACTCACGGGCGATGTCTTTTCGGATAATGGAAGCAGTAGCACCAGCAATTGTAGCCGCAAGTTCTTTCCCGCCGATGGTCGCATCTAATGCCAGACTCCTGTTGTCTCTCTTTATTTGGGATACTTCGGTTGTGGGTCTTGGGGCGTCGATTCCAGAACCCAGCTTCTGCCCCGCTAAGTTGGTTCTTAAGCATTTCCCTACTTCTGGTACTGAGAGTTAATAACAGCAGGTCGATTGTGTTACATCCAGATGCTTCCCTCTGCTGTCCCCGACTATTGCAATGTGGACAATTGCTTTGATGGGTTCCTGCACTGACGCATTAGATGTCCAGTTTTGTTGCAGTTCCAGCAACGCATTCTTTGACAAGAGCATTCAATGGTGGCCAGTTCTCTGACTCGATGAGCTCCTTGGGATGCTTGATCAGCTGAATCTAATGACAGAGCATAAGCTGCGGCTTCGGCAAGTGTGCGTTTTAAAGCTATTCGTACTGCTAGTTGATGTTTTGAGTAAGCTATAGCACGAGTGAAAGCGTCCTTTGTCATCTGGTTGATGATCTCTTCACCAGTGTTAGGATATGGCAAATGAGCTAGGCGTTCAATATCTGCTTGCAGTTGTTGAAGAGTTTCGCCTCTCTTCTGGACTCTGCTGCACAGCTGCACTAGATACACTTCTTACATGTGATCATCACCTAACCGCATCTCAATTGCTTTTGCGATAGCGTTGTAGTTGCGTTGATTGTAAACGTAGATGGTTTGCAAAAGCTGCGCAGCTGGACCACGCAAAGCCAGTGTAAGTGCGATGGCTTTTTCCTCGTCCTCCCAGCAGTTGGTCATCGCAGCAGCTCCGAACTGTTTCTTATAAATTGTCCATTGCGTCTGACCGTCGAAGCTTCATTTCCTTCATTCGTGGACCACCTCCAGAAATTTCTCGAACCTTTTGTTTCTTTAGCTAGGTCTCGATAGTCTCGAAATTATTCTCTACTTTTCGACCTTCTGTTCGATTATTGCTACATCATTTTCTACCTTCCCAACTTTCTCTTCCACAGCGATAAGTGTAATTTCGACTTTTTCAAATCGATTATCAATAACCGGTAATTTTGACTCGAGGACATTATCAAACTTCTCCCTGTTCCCAGAATTATTGTTCCAATCTGTTGTTTTGTTCTCCAAATTGTTCCAGAAACTTCATCATTGATGACATGTCTAAGCCAGCACTAACTAGTTGCTCTTCAACATCAAAGGCAATCGAATTAGGATCTTCACCATTTTGCTTTATTGCGTCATGAAGACGAATAAATAAATCACGCTTTCCTCCTATTGGGGAAAGCTGCCGGAGACTCAGTTCAGTTTTCAGCTCTGCAACGGTGAGCTGATATTACGATTTGCGAACCATTATTATTTAATCACACCTATTTTTAACATTTTTAACACCAAATTACTGTTCACCATTCTCGAATTTTCCTTATTCACTATGTTCACTTCACTATGTTCACTTCTTGCTCTCTTTTCTTCTTTATGAAAAGGCGGGAATCTGCCTAAAGAGCTCAATGGCAGTTCTCGTCGTTACATGCAGCTTAGCTTGTAGGCATCGTTTTTGGCTGCGATCATCTCTCGGCATTCCTCATCTAACCAGGGGTTTCTTGCTGGTAGGCGCGAGAAACCAAGCACATCAGTTATGGCTGATCTAATTACTTGTTGGCATTGTTCACCATTCGATGCTGGTGGAATGGTGCTAATCGAGAGGTTAGGGGTAACGCTTTGGGCGAAGGTCTTGGCGGTCTCTAGCGACTGCGGTCTTTCGACATAAAATTTTTCTATTTTTTTCACAGTATTTCTGGATGGTTGTGGCGTAGTGGCTATCCGCACTCTTACCGTGGCTGTAACAAGGTAATGGCCGAGTCGATGTTAGCTTCGCGGAATGTTCGGACATCGAAAATACTGGATGCGTGTCTCTTGTCTATCGTAATGAGATCAATTTGGTTGACTGTTCGTTGTTCAAACGTGCTGAATGGGTGTCTCTTGTCCATCGCAATGTGATAATTTTGGTTGACCGTTTGTTGATCTGAATACCGCCATGTCCTTTATTGATGTCGAGGTGAGGAAACCGTGTGCTGTCTATTGGCATTTCTATGTTTTCCGACAATACTGGTAAAGATGTTGTCTCTTCCTATCTTTGCGTTCAAATTTCCTAGCACGATTTTAACAGCGTACTTCTTTAGTCGCTCATAGGTTTTGTCAAGGAGCTCGTAGAAGCAATCCTTAGCAATCCTCCGTTCTAGCGTGAGCGCATATAAGGCTTATGTTTACAAATTCGGCACAGCCCCCAACCTGGAGGGCCAGTTCCAATTTATTAGATACCCCCAATACACGGGACCATCAGTATCCACTACGGGATTGAGCGCTGGCGTTGGTCTTTCGGTTCATCCACGATCTATTTTCTTATTTTTTTTTCCGTGGGCTAGTATAAATCTTCATAGACACGATGAGCACATACTTAAAGTAATGTGAGATTTTAACCTACTAAAACCACCACCCTTTTTTTTTTACAACGAGTAATAAAAGTTTTGCAGGTAACTTTCCTTTGAGAGTTCCTGTTTTTTCCGCAATTTATTTGTATCGTCGAGAATTTGGAGCACCGCTGGGTTAATGTGTCCCAATATACGTTTTTTATGGTTACGTGCAAAATTTTTCGTTTCATCTTTGACCGCGGGAATACCCAGATCTCCGAGTAGATATTCATTCCTTATAAACCACGGCGCATTGACGAATGATCTTAAAATTTTTTTTCAAAAGTTTGTAGAATGTTAAGATTCGATTGGCGTATACAACTGCATAGTTGTATACCATATGTTCAGACCGGCTTTAGCACTAGCTTGTATAATAGCAGGTTGTTATCAAGGTTAAGCTTCGAATATTTTGGGAGTAACCAGTACAGTTCTCTGTATTTATTTTTAAGTTCTTTGCATTTTTTGTTTACCTGCGACTTCCATTTTAATTTTGCATCCAATGTCATTCCGAGATATTTCGCCTCATTTGCAGACGAACCTTATTGAGAAATACTGGAAAGTTGTTTGTCCATTTATACGAAAAATCTATATGAATCGATTTGTTCTCGTTAAGTGCAATCCACCCGGATTTTTCCCATTCATTAACCTCGTTAAGAGCGTTTTGTTATTTTGTTATTTGTTTCCTCTATTGTTGTGCCAACTGCTAGTATAGCTGTATCGTCAGCAAACGTGGCAACTATTGTATACTACTGTTTGTGTGATATCACGTGTAAATTGGAGGTACAAGAGTGGTCCAAAGACGCTTCCTGGGGTACTCCTGCCAATTTGTATTTGAACTCTAAGTATTCGTTTTCAAGTTTCACACTTACATGATCAAGATATAAGACAAGTATTTTATATAAAATTTTTCAGCCACCATCTCTGTTCAAGGAGCCTGACTAACCCTTGAAATTGCTAGACAACCTGTTGTACGCATATGTATGTCGAAGCAGGTTGTCTTGGTTCACCTGAATGAATTACCTCAGTGAATTTTGGAAAGTGACATCAGTGCGCGAATTTAATCTTTGGTATTGAATTTCAAACAAGTGTAATTGAATTGTTAAACGAGAATAAAATTTAAACCGTTTGGTAAATAATATAATTCTAGAAATAAGAGTGTGTTTAAATAAATTATTTATAAATATATAACAGCATTCGACATTGGTTTTAGGAGTGCGATAAAACATTTTCTGGATGAGAACTTTCTAGTAAACTTTGAACTGTGAAGAAACGGTTAAAGAACATAGGAGAACATAGTGAAGTGAACAAAGTGAAGTTGATATAGTGAATCATGAAAATTCGAGAATAGTGAAAAAAGTGTGATTAAACAATAATGGTTCGTAAATCATTAGATCAGCTCACCGTTGCGGAGCTGAAAGCTGAACTATGTCTCTTTCCGCTATAGCAGGAACGTGCAATTTATTTATTCGTCTCCCCCTTCCGGTTAGTGGTCAGAATATACCATGGGTAAGGCATACCTGTCTTAGAAGGCGACTAAAATCCACTCTTCATATACTGAGTGTAAAGCGTATACAACAACAATATCGCAATGAGTAAAACAAATAAATTTAAAACTTAAAGACGAAAAAGGCGTTCTTCGAACAATTCTGAACAATGTCGAACTGCTCTGCGAAGACCTTCGTGAAGAGTTCATTGAAAACACCCAATGAGCCAAAACCCTGTACAAACTGCCCCGTGCATTCCGAATATTATATGGATGAAGACAAACTCAGTCACGAAACTGACTGGAATCTAAAGAAAAGACCAGTCAAAAAAGAGAAGGCTCTACCATCTTCTGAAATTATAAGCCGAGACAAAGAGATTGTTAATAAAGCGAAACAGCTCAAACAACGGACCACACCGCCAATAATTGTGATCGGTACTTGATAAAATCGTTGACATTATCTGGCTATCAAGTAACTTCGCTCAGAAAAAATACATAAAAAGTCTGCGTAAAAGACCCGGAAAGTTACTGTCTATCATCTCGGAAGCTGAATACCGATAAAATTGAATGGTATTCATTTGAAAATAAATATGAAATGCCTTTACGCGTCGTAGCTAGATGGTTACATGAGTCGTGCTATAAGGATGACATTGTTAATGATCTGAAAAGCAGCAATATTAAGTTAAAGATGCCGTCAACATTTTCAAGCATTGCAACAAAAAGATGGCGAATAAAACGTTATAAAACGAGGTCTTCCTTTATTTATACTCACTTTCAATGAAGAAAGTTTGAATAAAATGTATGAAATAACAACAATACTTAATATCGTTGTAAAAATTCAACCCATGCGTTAGGATTCCAAAAAAGTTCCTCAGTGCAAGCGATGCAGTGTGTAAAATGTGCGGGAAATCATATGACAGTAGATTGTAAGTCAGATAAGAAACCTCCTCCTATCTGCATCAACTGTAAAGGAAATCATCCTGCGAGTTATCGCGGCTGCGAAGTAGCTAAGGAGTTACGAATAGACGGGCGAAATTTATGAGTATTAATTGAAATTGGATTTAAAAAAGCAAATGCCTAAAACTGTGATCAAAAATGCGTCAAAGCCAAAGCAAGCTATAATTGAAAAACCCAAATTTTCACAAACTACGTGACCATTAGAAATACTAATGCCCAAGCAATAGTATCCGATAAAAATAAAAAAAATATTTCACCTGACCCAGTTACAAACGTATTTTCGATTATTCTTTCACAACTTGACGAACAAAGTAAACCAAAGAAACTTATTATTGACAGGCGTAAATAGTATTCGCAACAAACGTACCCCACCTTCGACATGAATAGATTTCTTAAATTTCTTAAGTGGAATGCCAATGGCCTTTGGAATATAATTGGAGAACTTGAATTGTATTTGCAAGAAAAAGAATTCGACATCTGTTTAATATCGGAAACTCACGCAAAGAGTAATTGGAACCTAAAGTTAAAGGGTTACCTCGGCTATCATGGCCTACATCCATCGAATAAGACTATAGGTGGAGCCTCACTATATATAAAAGGATGTATCGAACATCTTAAATTATTGACTGATCTTAAATTAGAAATCGAATCAATGCAAGTTAGCTCTATACAAGTCAGAAGCAGACAATGCTTTCTGAAGATATCTTCTGTTAACTGCCCACCACAATGCAAGATTGAGAAAATTGACTGTTTGAAAATTGAAAATTTCCTACTGATTTCACTAAAATACCGGATCTAATTGATTTTTTCATTGTAAAAGCTTTGCCTTCTAAGCTAAGGAATGCTTTGATCATTTCTCTGATCATGCTCCGGTCATTATAATAACGAGCAAGTCACTCATTAGAAATGAAAACCCACCCAGGCTAACAAACGCGAAAACCAACTGGGAAGGATTCAAAAACGATATTGAAAATAATATTCTACTGGGTGTATCGCTTGGAACCCCATTGGAACTCGAAGTCGCCATTGACTCCTTAATCAATACGGTTCCAAAAACAGCATGGATTAATACTTCTCAATACCCACGGGAAATTAGAGAATTGGTTAGACAAAAAAGGAATGCTCGTAGGAGATGACATCAAACTCTTGCCCCGCAAAATAAAACTCATCTCAATCTGTTGAGTAACTTGCTATCGAATTGGATTAAAAACTTTAAAAACAACGCAGGAGAAACTTATCTGCAAAGCCTAACCGCTGGAAAAGAATCGAATTATTCGCTTTGGAAAGCAATTAAAATCATAAAACGGCCAAAAACGCTGTGCAACCATTTAGAGTAACTCAAAACGTTTGGGCAAAAAGCGATAAGGTAAAAGTAGACGTTTTTGCCGCATATCTTGAGGACACATTAAAACCATTTGATGGTCCAGAGAACATTAATTTATTCGAGACTACAACCGATAATAATGTTATAATTTCGGATTGTGGTGTACCGATTGGAATAAATGAATGGAATGAATCTGTCAAAACCACTTCTCGAACCATCTAGTAAATGCGGGAATCTCCGCGAATGTGTCATCTGTATGTGGAATGGTATAAATAGAGATGAAGCGACAACCAGAGAGTTAGTTTTTTTTTGGACCTGAACGTGAATTGAAAAGTGTTAACGGAGTGAATTAGGTACCTATAATGAATTTCGGAAAGTGATAACAGTGCGCGAATTTAACCGTTGGTATTGAATATCAAATAAGTGAATTGAAGTGATTGAATTGTTATACGAGAAACCGTTTTGAAAATATATAATATATTTCTAGAAATAAGAGCGTGCTTAAATCAATTACTGTTAAACATAAAAGAGAAAAGTATTTTATCATTCGAAGCCCGGCTTCATTCTACATGTGGGATAAAACCTTTTCTGTGTGAGAAGTTTCTAGAAAACTGTGAACTGTGGGGAAACGGTTAAAGCAACAAGCAAATGCAGGCCTCGACATGCCATCAATGATATGAATTCTCTAGAAGAAAAAAAAAACCTCTAGAAGAACAAAATAATTCTCTGGCACAACAACGAAAGCAGCAACGCCAAAAGCTCGAAGGGCCAACGCCAACAGTCCGAAGGTCAAACCAAGCAGTTCGAAGAACAACGCCATTAGCTTGAGAAACAAAGAAACAAACAAACGAGCAGGGTAAGAAGTTTGAGAATGTCCTCGAGTCAAAATTCACAGCGATTGATAATCTAGTTGAAAAAGTCGAGACTACATTGATGGCGGTAGAAGAGAAAGTAAGGAAGGTAGAAAATTTTGTGGCAGCAATCAAACAGAAAGTCGAAAAAGTAGAGGATAGTTTTGAAAAGACGGTTGAGAGAGAAGTCGAAGCATATGAGCAGAAACTTGAAGATCTAGCTAAAGAGAATATAGTTTTTAAGAAACAAAAGGTTCCCCGAAAATTTCTGGAGATTGTCCACGAATGAAGGAAATGAAGCCTCCCACTTTCGACGGTCAGACGCAATGGCCAATTTATAAGAAACATCTCGAAGCTGCTGCCATGACCAACTGCTGGGAGGACGAGGAAAAAGCCATCGCACTAACACCGGCTCTGCGTAGTCCAGCTGTGGTGCTTTTGCAAACCATCTCCGTTGACAATCAACGCAACTACAATGCTATCGGATGGGAGGTTTCACCGAATAACAATGTCCGAGTTCAAATGGAGCTACTGCTTCCATTATCTGCATAACACCAGCATTTATTGCCTGAGGACCGAAACTGGAGAAAGAGCTCGAATATATGGGGAAGTACGGCTGACGATATACTTGGCGGGACTCGCTTTCCCCCATGCATTCCTGGTGGCTGATATTTGTGACGAATGCATTATTGGAATGGACTTCAAGAAGGCTCATGAAATGATTTTGGATATTGGCATGCAGGTCTTGAGATATCAAAATGTGGAGATCCCAATGGAATACGGTCTACCAAAAGCCGTTTTTCTGAGAACAGTCGTCGGGAAGGACCAAGTGTTACCACCGTCATCAGAAACTGTTATATGGGCTACGTTGTAGGGTGATCCTGGGAGCCACCGATTCCTTCTTGTTGAACCAGATGCAGACGATAATTTCCAAAATTACATCGTTAGAAAAATGTTGGTGAAACCAAAGAACAACATTGTTCCAATAAGAGTCTTAAACACCAGACCACACTAGGTGAGAATCCAAAAAGGAAAAGTGATTTATAAATATGTTCACGCAATATCAAGCATAACCGAAGTGGAGACTGCTACACCAGTGCTACCAACTAAACGGACGGACATAACGAGATCGATTCTCAACTCATGCAAGTCGAATCAGGAGCAGCGAATTTGTGCGGAAAACCTAATTGAAGAATTTGCTGATGTATTTGCTGCAGAGGATGGGAAATATGGCCGCACACACTTGGTGCAACACAAAATCGACACTGTAGATGTACGTCCAGTTCGTTAGCCTGCAAGGCGGCTGCCATTAGCCAAGCAGGCTGAAGTTGCAGAAATGGTTGCGACGATAGAAAGGGACGGATTGATAGAAAACTCGAATAGTCCGTAGGTATCACCAGTGGTACTGGTTAAGAAGAAAGATGGCAGCAGCCGCTTCTGCGTTGACTATCGATGACTAAACGATGTCACCAAGAAGGGCGGTTATCCTCTACCTAGGATTGATGACGCACTAAATGCTCTAAAGGGATCTGAATGGTTTTCCACACAAGATCTGAAGAGTGGCTACAGGCAGGATGCACCCTAAGGATAGGAATGCCATTTGGTTTGTGCAACGCTCCTGCAACTTTTCAGCGACTGATTGAATGCGTTTTGCGAGGATTAACTTGGAAAATTTGTCTGGTGTACCTAGATGGTGTAGTTGTCGTGGAAAAAACATTTGAAGAACTACAAAAGAACTTGCGGGAGGTATTCCTAAGACTTCGGAGTGCCCATTCGAAGCTTAATCCAAAGAAGTCTGCTTTATTCCGATCTGAAGTGCGATTCCTGGGACACATCATCTCGACTAGTGGAGTGAGGACCGATCCCGAAAAGATTGAAGCTGTGAAAAATTGGCCGGTCCCCAAGGACAAAATTTTCCTAGTACTTGCGACTAACACCGCCGGTTTGTAAGGGGCTTTGCTGGCATTGCTAAGAGCTTACATCAACTCACGGAGAAAGGAAAGCAATTTAAATGGTCAAGTGAGTGTTATAATGCTTTTCAAAGACTTAAACACCAGCTATGTCAAGCGCCGATACTAGCATATCCCGACGGTGAAAAGACCTTAATTGTTGATGTATTTCAGAAAGGAGATTCGGTGTGGCTATATAATCCCCAACGTAAACATGGAATATAGTCGAAGATACTGCCGAAAGTGTAAGGCCCCTACAAAATTATTTTGCCGGGCATTAAGGTTGCCTAGTGAAGCAATGTTCGGATCCCCAACGGCAGAGCCGAAGTCATCTTGTGAAGCGCATAAACGACGTTGTCTACCGAATACGGAAACGACTTCGAGAAAAATTAAAAGTAGTGCATCTGGATCGGTTACCTAGTTATGAAGTTGAAACTGAGGATACACTTGTTCGGGACGAAGATGTTTATTAGGAGGCAATGTTATAAATTTAGACTGTAGTCTGCGAACATACCCTGATATGTAAAAATCATTCAGATCCATTTAATGTTACATTTACTGTTAATTAGTTGTACTGCATGCGCCCGGAATATTGGTATCTGCAAACCACTTCTCGAGCAATTAAGTAACTGCGGGAATCTCCACCAGCGAGTACGTTTAAATTGTGACCTGAACGTGATTGGAATAGTGTTACTGAGTGAATTACACCTAAGTGAATTTTGAAAGTGTTAATAGTGCGCGAATTTAATCTTTGGTTTTTTGCAAATAAATGAATTAAATTGATTGAATTGTTAACCGTTTTGTAAATAATAGAATTTCTAAAAATAAGAGTGTATTTACATAAATTAGTGTTAAACATAAAAGAGAAACACGTTGCTTGAAAAGTAGATTTCGTTAGGTCTGCTTTTACTCGTAGACTCTTGAGAGAAAAATTGCAGTGTGTTAAGCAGTATAAAAGCGGAATGTCAAATTTGAGTCAAGACAAGGCGCGAGACTCACAAAAGAAAGTTAACAAAAGACCTTCAAATAAAAATTCGTGACGTCAGGGACAACGTGTAAAAGGACTTTATAGTTGCACACATTTCAACGTCAAAACGTAGACTAACTGCCCAATTTAAAATTTTGAAACAAAAATAACGGCCAAATTCAAAATGAAATCATCCTCCAATTCATTTTCTTGTTTTTTCTTTTAATTTTCCAAATAAATAGATCGCATTCATCCTCACCTTGCTGCAGAAAATACATTTTAATGGCAGGCCATGATGAAATAATCCTGTCGACAGGATTTCTCAAGCTAAGCCATTGTGTAGAAAGGTTTCTTATCATTTGTGAAAATTACATTTTGAATAACTAGAAACAAATTTTAAGTGCTACAGCTAAACTACGAATATATTTTGATTACTGATGATTCAATATCGAAACTCATTTTTTTACAACCATATTTTGCTGCATTTTGAATCACATGAGCGTTGCAATTGGCTTTCGAAACAAATTAGTTTTTCTCCAGTAAATTTCGAACCGTAGTTGACGTTAGAATTATCAGCAGAAATTTTTTTTATCAAAAATGGCTCAATATGACTCGAAATCATCTGAATAAATATCAATTATTCTGCGTTTTTAACAAAAATTTCACAATGAATAATATATTTTTTTATTGTCTTCTCCTGAGATCATTGAAAACTAGTTTAATAGCCTTTGGGCCAAGAATATTTTCGGCCCAACTTAATAACTTCTTTTTTCCACACCGTATGAGGCTTGACAGTGGACATTCCTTAAAAATGTTGGGATTAAGTTCTTTTCCACATTAAGTGCTTAAAAAGTTGTGATGATGCTTAATTGTATACCATTGCCATTTCGGAGGCGCCAAATATTACCTCATCTTACTTACTTACTTGAGTGGCACTACAGTCCGGAATGAACCTGGGCCTCAACCAACATGCCTCTCCAATTAGCCCGGTCCTTAGCTATCTGCTTCCAGTTGCGCACTCCAAGTTGGTTGGTTATTCTGCTTTCATTCGTTGCGTTTCTAACAAATACTTCACAATGATGGGAAACAATTTAAAGTTTCTATTTGAAGCATCTGACGATATAGCATAATACATTTTTTTTATTGTCTTCTCCTGAGATCATTGAGAATTAGTTTAATAGCATTAGGGTCAAGAACATTTTCGGCCCAACTTAATGACCTCTTTCTTCCACACCGTATGAGGCTTGATAGTGGACTTTCTTTAAAAATGTTGGGATTAAGTTCTTTTCCGCATTCAGTGCTTATAAAGCTGTGCTAATGCTTAATTGGATTCCATTGCCATTTCGGCGGAGCCACATTTTACCTCATCTTACTTACTTACTTAAGTGGTACTACATTCCGGAATGAACCTCGTATAGTTCTTGGTTGAATCTTCGTCTCCATAGCCCGTCAAGGCAAACGGGACCTAAGATTTTTCAAAGAATTTCCCTGTCAAATCGACCAAGGATTTCTTCATCCGCTTTTGAGACGGTCCATTCTTCAGCGCCGTAGAGCAGGGTCTTATATAAGATCTCCTTAGTAGTTCGAGTGAAAGCCTTACTACTGAATTGCCTTCTTAGCCCGAAGAAACAACGGTTGGCAAGAGTAATTCTTCGTTTAATTTCTTACAAGATATTGTTGTCAGAGTTAATAGCGGAGCCGCGATAGATAAAGTCCCGTACTACCTCAAAGTTATATCTGTCAATGGTGACGTTCTGTTCAATTCGTCGATGTTGTCTGTCCTTTCGTGTTGACAGCATATACTTCGTCTTGCCCTCATTTACTGCTAAGCCCATTTTTGCCGCTTACTTCTCTGTACTAGCAAACGTGGCTATGCCTCTGGTGTTGGCTCGTGAGCTTTGCACAATCGTCTCAAGAATCAGATTGAATAAGTCACATGACAAGCGCATCGGCTTGCCTAAATTCTTGCGGTCGTTTCCGACCCTGATGGAGCAGCAAGAACTCTCCATCGTCATCCTACACAAACGGACGAGTTTGGGCGGTATACCAAAACTAGACATGACTCTGTATAATAGTTCGTCTCTATAAATGCTGTCGTACGCGCCTTTGAAATCGATGAATAGGTGGTGGGTATCGATTTGGACATCTTGGATTTTTGCCAGGATTTGCCGAAGGCTGAAGATTTGATCGGTCGTGGACTTTCCTGGCCTAGAACCACACTGATAAGGGCCGACCAGGTTGTTGGTAAATGGTTTCAGGCGTTCACATATTACGGTAGATAGAATTTTGTAGGCGATGTTGAGGAGACTTATGCCTCTGTAGTTGGAGCAAAGGAGTTCCTCTATCCTTTTTTGTGGATCGGGCAAACGATGCTGGGGTTCCATTCTTCAGGCATACTTTCTTCCGACCAGATTCGGCTTATAAGTTGGTGGATGTTACTTACCAAGTCATCTCCGGCGGCTTTATAAAGCTCGGCGGGAAGGCTGTCATTTCCGGCAGCCTTATTAGGCTTCAGTTAAGATATTGCTATCCTCGTTTAACTCAGGTCGGGTGGTTGGTAATTTTTGCTGTCGTCGAAAATATTGAATGGTTCGTTCTGCCTGACAGCAGAGTATTGTTCGTCATCGCCATTTAATAGTCTGCTGAAGTGGTTCTTCCATATCCTCAGCGATCCAGCCTTGTATCCTTGGCTTTTACGTTTTACACTTTGGTAAGCCTTGCGAACATCGTTTCTGGAGTGGCACTTCTCTATATCCACGATCGCGCGCTTTTCTGGCTCTTTTTTTCTTCTTTCTGAAAAGCCGGTGTTCTGACCTTCTTCTCTGCTATAGTGCTCAACGGCAGCTCTCGTCTTCACCCGCAGCTTAGCCTTCTAGGCCACGTTCTTGGCTGCGAGCATCTGTCGGCATTCCTCATTAAACCAGGGGTTTCTTGCTGGGGGGCGCGAGAAACCTATCACATCAGTTGCGGCTGATCTAATGGCTTGTTGGCATCGTTGCCATTGTTCTTCGACGTTCGATGTTGGTGGTATGGTGTTAATCGAGAGGTTTAGGGATACTCATTGCGCGAAGGTGCTTGCGGTCTCTTGCGATTGCAGTCTTGCGACATCAAATTTTTTCAGAGTATTTCTGGATTGTTGTAGCTTGGTGAGTATCCGCATTCTTACCTTGGCTGCAACAAGGTAGTGGTCCGAATCGATGTTAGCTCCTCGGAATGTTCGGACATCCATTTTGGAAGCGTGCCTCTTGTCTATCGCTAGTAATCAATTTGGTTGGCCGTTCGTTGATCTGGAGACCGCCATGTGCCCTAAAGGATATCGGGGTGAGGAAACCGTGTGCTGGCTATAGCGGCATTTCGTTCCGTAGCGAAGTCAATTAGCCTAAGTCCGTTACCAGACGTTTTGTCGTGTAGGCTATGTTTACCGACAATACTGCTAAAGATGTCTTTTCTTGCTACCTTTGTGTTAAAATCTCCCAGCACGATTTTAACATCGTACTCCGGTAGTCGCTCATAGGTTTTGTCAAGGAGCTCATAGAAGCAATCCTTAGCTATATCATCTTTTTCCTCCGTTGGGGCGTGAGCACATATAAGGCTTATATTGGCGAATTTGGCCTTGATGCGGATTGTTATAATGCGTTCGCTAATGTCTTGGAAACATAAGACTTCTTGCCTAAGTCTGGCACGAAATGCCACTATAGCCAGCACACGAATAGTCGCTGTTTCTGCTAACTGTAACACGGTCCGTAGTAGATGTCACAATTTTCATCCAATTTTTGGCCGGCCCATCCCGTCGTATTTCATTAATGGCAGTTATGTCTGCTTTGTAGCTGTTTAGGGCTTCCGCTAGTTGGTCGCTTGCACTTTCCTGTTTAATGTTCTCGCATTCCACGTACAGATACGAACTTCGTTGTCCCTTTTTCGTTTAGCCGTGTCGCCAACAGTAAAATCAGTTATTTCCGAGGCTATTGGTTGCCTCGAAATATAATTTTTTTTCTATGGTTGCGTAGTTAACCGAAATCACAACCCCCAACCTGGAGGGCCAGTTCCAATTTAATAGATACCACTAGGACACGGGGCCATCAGTATCCACTATAGAATTGAGCTCTGATTGACCTTTCGGTTCATCCGCCACCACATCTGTTCAAGGGGCCTGACTAACCCTTGAAATTCCTAGACAACCTGTTGTCCGAATATGTCAAAGCAGCTTCTCTAGGTTCGCCTGGGACAGCAGGCCGGGTATTCACTCCGTGCCATTCTGACCTGGCTGTTTATAGTGTTGCTGTTTTTCGTCGCATTATCAACACTCGCGCTTATCGTTTAGCAAGTCAAATCCGGTTGGATGAGACCAGTGCCCGATGGTTACTACTTGGAGGTAAAAAAAAGCACTTGATGTGTATTTTACCTCGTCCAAAGGACAAATCTGCGAATGTGATGATGTGAAAATGAGCACGTCATGGTAACATATCTTTAATTTATAAAAATATTTTAATTTTTGTTTAAAAAAATAAAAATATTTTCATTACTACCATACCAATACGTATGCTTTAATTTTCGATTGAAATATAACAGCTTATTTGTCCTTGGCCTTTTCATTTGAATGTGTGTTCCGACCACCACACCAATCACTCCTAGAATTCCTGACTTCGAATATTGTTTAGCTTCTGCCTCTATATTTGACTCATTTTTAAACACGATATTTTTGTTTGCTCTACAGACTTGTGCAATAAAACTCGATGCTATTTGTTGTGCCGTGCCAATGTAGTAATCATTTCCATTAACGTGTTGATAGCCTCCTTATGCTAAAAAATTTGTAGTAACATCTACTTTTAACGTAGCAGGAACTGCAGTTGATCTCAAAGGAGTAGCAAGTTAAAATCGTATGCAACTCAAAAATACATTCTTCGACGGCTGAAAATTTGAAACAAAACTAAAACAATAAAAAAAAATAGTTAACGGTGATAATGAATTTTTACAACCAATCAAGATTTACTTTTATCACTTATTTCCACGGGGAACATCGATCCTCATCGGCGTGCGTGTGGATGAATTTTTGTTGGTATATGAATTGGAGACAGCAGATTTATACGCAACACAAGAAACAATAAGCGGTGATGATATTTCGTTGCAGTAAAAATGACCCCCAAATTTGAAGTTCAACGAACGAAATGCTGGGGAAATGGTACAAGATCAGCTGAATAGATTTTTTCTTTTGGGCATGAACTAAATTTGGGAACATCCTCATGTCGGTTCAACAAAGCTCTCAACTAAGGCATTTTTTCTATGATTTTTATTCACCACTGTCGTGTACCATATACTACGTTGTTGTTGCCCTTTTCGTTGATTGGGTTTATCGCTTTATACAAACTAGATTCGACCGCGAAATACAATTTGAAATTGCAACGTTTTCGCCTAGAGTGTATGCATTTTTTGCCGGATTAAGGATCTAGATATCTGCCACAGGCAATTAAAAAGACAATTTAAAAACAAATTCGTTTGCGTTTGGTACAACGAGGGTACATTTGGTTGTTCCAGTGGATTTGGATGTTTGCAGCCCCCTACTAATAGGAAAAAACATAGATACGCTGATGCAGAGGAGTAACGCGTAATAACAGATGTGTGGCATTTTTTATATCTACTTCTATAAAAAATTCGACGATCCTAGCTGATCTTATTTAATATCGTGTGTCGTGTGTCGTGTGTCGTGTGTCGTGTGTCGTGTGTCGTGTGTCGTGTGTCGTGTGTCGTGTGTGGTAGAATTCTGTTCGCTTCAAATAATTTTAATCATGAGCAAGAGCAAGGTTTCAAATTGAATAGATACCTTTCAGACCATCGATCAAGAGCTAGTCGCCGATTATAAGGCATATGAAGGTTTAGAAAACTTAATAAGTCAGTTCATATGTATGAGGCGTGGTTCAAGAATCTGGAGGATTCATATAGTGAAGGCCGATCTCTTCATCAAAAGATTGTGGGAGCCCCTACTGAAGAAGCGAAAGTGACCTATATGGAAGCACTAACATTCCACAAATTAAAGGAATATTATAAATTTTATGTTTATAATGTTTGAAAGTTTGGTTCTAAAAAATTCGTCTCCTTCCAATGTGCAAAAATTGCATTACATTAGAGCTAATTTTACTGGTAAGGCTGTGAGTTTATTGCGAAACACATCCATCGATGGTAATTTTAATGCTGCTTGGGAAATACTTATCAAGCGCTACCAAAACGTAAGAATTTTAAAGTATAATCAATTCAAATAACTGTTTGATCAACCAAGAGTGTCCATCGAATCAGCTGAAGACATCCAAGGACATAAACTACCACTGGAGGTCTATGGGAAGCACATATATCGGCAAATGTTGATTATCCGAATTATAGCATCCTATATGATTTTGTTTTAATGAGATCCAGGACTTTAGAGGCAACGAACGAATCTTCATCAAGATATTCTCAACCCAAACAAAATCTGATCTTGCCACAATTCGTGCGCACAACTCAACAATTTTGAAGTGTACAATGTGTCACGGAAACCATTAAATTCGAAATTGCTCAAGTTCAATGCATTGAATATAAAGAAGTGACAATATATTATCAGGAGAGACAAATTATTTAACAACTGTTTCTTAAATGCGCGTAACACTCAGAATTGCACAAACAACTTTTCTTGTTTACAGTGCAATAAAAAACACAGTTCATTGCTGCATGAAATCGAGCCAGTAAACGTAATGCATGTTAATGAGTCTATTCGACTTGTGACAAACCAGCCATCTGTTCCAACCTCTTCTATTCCTCAACCCTCAAATTCAATAGGGACTGAAACACCAAGTACGTTCAACAGAACTGCTTCAGCACTCAATACACATATAGCCAAAAACAGTACAACTCAAACTGCTCTCCTGGCTACAGGTCTGGTCAAATTTTGGGAGCTAGTGGCAAGGAAAAGGATTCTTTCACAGAAGAAGAAAGATGTGAAATATGAGGTACAACTTCCATTCAAGGAGGTAATACGACCTGAACTTGGAGCTTCCTTCAATTAAGCTAGGTTTAGATATTTACAGCTGGCAAGAAAATTTAAATCCAACGCATTGTTTCACACGGAATACGATCGAGTATTAAAGAAATATCTGAAATATGGACATATGACGGAAGTAGATCCAACGTCACTTCCTCATAAATATTTGGTCCCACACCACGCAGTTATAAAGGACTCGAGCTCCACAACAAAGCTGCGAATAGTTTGGACGCACCATGTAAAGCATTCGTTGGTTTCAGAAAACATCATATCGCCTTTGTGGCAGACATAAACAAAATATATAGACAAACATGGGTTCCTATCCAGGATTCTGCCTATCAACTTATTTTGTGGAGAAGTAAAGCAGACGAAGTAGTGAAGGTGTACCGACTTAATACAGTCACCTTTGGCACCGCCGCTACACCATATTTAGCTGTTCGAACTCTACAACAACTGGCTGCAGATAAACGCGATGACTATCCGATGGCATCTAGAACGCTAGAAGAAACTTTTACGTGGATGATGTTACTCATGGAGCAGATTCAGAAGTATATCTAAGTGTGTCATTGTCGGTAAAATTCTTGTGCAAGACATTTGGAAGAAGCATCGAACATGGTACTGCGAACTTCCATCCACATTCATATCAAGCTGGCATACCTTAAAGATGGAGCTAAGAGCCCTTAATATAATTAAGATTCCACGCTGGATTTATTGCACCAACGACTCGCAAATATAATTCCATGGGGTTTGCGATGCATCCGATAAAGCGTATGCTGCCGCCGTTTATGTTCGAGCTGTTACAGGAAGCAGTTCATACATGAATCTTCTAGTTACTAAAACCAGAGTCTCACCTTTAAAAAATAAATCTCTGGCTCGCTTAGAATTATGTGGAGCACTACTTCTGGCACATTTACAGACTCACACTGTGGAAGCCATGAAGTTATGAAATGTGAATATGTTTTCTTGGTGCGATTCAAAAATCATACTCGAATGGATAAAATCAGCCCGTACCTTCGAACAACATTTGTTGCTAACAGATTATCAGAAATTCAGGAGTTGACGGATTCCAATACCTGGAACTACGTTCTTTGGAAGGAGAATCCAGCGGATCTGGCTATCAGAGGAACATCTCCAACCGAGCTCATCAACCATCACCAATGGTGGCACGGTCCACATTTTTTCAAACCTTTGATGAACAACAGCATCAAATAGCAGATATTCAATTTATGGAATAAGAAATGAAAGCCTCCGAGGTTTCTAACGTTTTGAATACGCTAATAATCCATGATGTTCACATGAGGACACTTCATGGCGGTCAATAACTAATGATGGCAACTCTAAGGTCAGAGTATTAGATCCCACAACTCAAATTAAATGTTAAAAATTGCATATATAAGTGTCTGCAGTATTACCGGTACAAAGCTGTACAGCTACAGCAACAAATGGGAAATTTACCCTCGTTAAGAATCAACCAGGCTCGTCTTTTCAAAACCGGAGGTGTAGATTATGCTGGACCTGTACAGTTAAGGCATGGAAGGGACGCTGCAGCAAAATAACGAAGGCATACATCGCAATTTTTATATGCTTCTGTACGAAGAGTGTTCACCTCGAGCTCGTAAGTGATCGTTACACATCCACATTTCCAGCAGCATGTAAACGCAAGGAGCGGCAAGAATCGTAAATCCCGAAACGCCACAACTATCGAAGCAGTGGACTGATGATGTCGCTTGTCAGTTGCAAGCAAATGGAACAAATTGACACTTCAATCCTCCAGCTGTTCCTGCTGAAGCAGGTGTGAAGTCGATAAAGCATCATTTAAAAAGAATTATCTGCCATAACACACTTACCTTCGAAGAGTTTGCAAGCGCAATCCCGGAAAAGAATCTAATCTAGAATTGATGGAGAAAATTCAGCAGGACTTTTGGAAAAAATGGAAGTCTGAATATCTCGTTCATTTGCAACAACGTCATAAGTGGCTGACATCAAATCTCCAAATTAAGGTGGGCCAGTTAGTAAAACTACCTGCTGTACATACGCCACCTACCCTTTGGCGACTTGGTACAATTGAAGCAACACATCCTGGAGCGGATGGGAAAGTTCGTCACCATTAGGACATCAACTAGTACTTTCCAAAGACTAATAGTAAAGCTTTGTCTTCTTCCAATGGCAAACGAATGTAATATTTACACACACACACATATGAATTTTAAAACCTTTATGCATAAACCTTCTTTTAAAATAACTTATTATAACTCAAACTTATCTCAACAAAATTCTATAACTCATTATTGCCACACGCCATTCACCACTTTACTCCGTTTCATGTACCCTGCTGGAATTCAGCGAGCATCATCAACTAACATCATCTCGCTACAAACATCTCTCAAAATGGAAGACCATCTGATGACCGTTTCATAACTTCAAATGTCATTTCCTGTGGCCCGGCAGGATGTTGCCGCTCAACAATAACCGCAGTTGATAACATCTTACGGAAACACAACTTTAACCAAAAAAACCTTTCAGTTGAATTCAAATGCACCAATTCACCTCCATTTCCCATAGAAGAGCAGTACATCAAAAGCTGCCAACAACAACCAAATCATCAATGCACCCACTGCATGAGCAGTGAGCGGTCAACGCAACGGCGAAAATCTATGCAAAAAAAAAGCCTTGCGTGTGCATAAATTGTTGTTGGAAGGTATATGAATTGGAGCCAGCAGATCTATACGCAACACAAGAAGCACTAAGCGGTGATGATATTTCGTTGCAGTAAAAATGACCCCCAAATTTGAAGTTCAACAAACGAGATGCTGGGGAAATGGTACAAGGTCAGCTGAAGAGATGTTTTATTTTGGGCATGAACTAAATTATGGGAACATTCTCATGTCGGTTAAACAAAGCTCACATATAATACAACTAAGGCATTTTTTCTTTGATTTTTATTCATCACTGTCGTGTACCATATACTACGTTGTTGTTGCCCTTTTCGTTGATTGGGTTTGTCGCCTTATACCAACTAGATTCGACCGCGAAATACTACAGTGTATACATTTTTTGCTAATGTCCTTGCGTCACATATTCCAAGTGCAACAGATTCCATTTTCTTTTTTATATAAAATGTATTCTTTAGAATTCAGAATTTTTCCATTTTCGACTTGCATCACCTACTTTTGTATTTGAATGAATGAATGAATATTTATTGATTTTTTTTTAGGTGACAGTTGTGTTAAGCGATACTAATTTGTGTCCTTTGTACCTTTATATATTTTGAGGTGTGCAGTGTACAACTGCAGTTAATATAATAAAAAAGGACAGTCGAATGTGCAATTCTATTCCTTTCCAAAAGACAATATCTTGCGGAAGCAGTAGATTCACTTCTGCAGAAGGAAGGACAACATAAATCCGATTGAATTTGCTTTGCACATTTAACATCGGAGGATATTGAAAGAAATTTAAAATGTGAAATGGGTAAATTGATGTTTTTGTTGCTTAATGTAAACAAAACGGTACACCGCCATTTATTACAGGACTTTGCAAAAATAATGGATTCCAGTTGAAGAAAGGAAATTTTCCAACAATCCATCCACAGACAACATCTATACCTTAATCACGTGACATCAGAATGCAATCCAAAGCAACAAAAGAAATGATTTCAACACTTTTAGAAGTCAAACCCGTTTCTAATGATAAACCAGAGGCTATCGCGGATGGGAGCCAGCCAATTTACTAAAACGATAACATTGAAATCATTCTAGACAGTGCCGGGCTTCGAATGATAAAATACTTTCTGTTTTATGTTTAACAATAATTTATTTAAACACACTCTTATTTCTAGAATTATATTATTTACAAAACGGTTTCTCCTGATATCTGATATCGTACCTGGCTTTCATACGATTCTTATTCTTGTCCTGGTAATTTCGTGGATATCTCGGAGCCTTTCGCCTAGATCATCAATGTAGTTATCTTCAGTGGTTGGCTCTACCGTTGGGTATCCGAACATTACTTCACTAGGCAACCTTAATGCTCGGAAAAATAAGACTTCACTGGACACTCGTACCAGTCATGCTATGGACCACGCTTCGGTACGCAATCAGGAACAAGAAAAAGCAAATATCCCAGTTTCATTGATTGTCATCTACTACATTGGCCTTCTTGCCAATCTGGCTTCTCCATGTGTTCCCTTCAGGTAAGAATTGGTTCAGTGTCAGGGTCTTCCATTTGCGCTTCTCTGATCTTTTCAGTCGTCCAACCGTTGTTGGGCCCGGTTCTTATTCGCAGGGTGGTAATGAGCCCCTTTTCTTCTTGGCGGGTTCAGTGTCTGCAGTTCATTCCGTATGGTTGACGAGACAGTGTGTCAGAGTTAGAATGCAGGGTGCCCTTACGATGCTGAATGTCAAAATCGTAGCTCTGCAGTCGCTCAATCCATCTAGCAACTTAACCCTCTGGATTCTTAAATTGAAGCAACCACTTTAGAGCAGCATGGTCTGTACGAAGAAGAATCTTCCTGTCATAGAGGTATTTATGGAAATGTGTCGTCATCAAAATTAACGCTAAGAGTTCCCTCCTGTTCAATAATAGTTTCTTTCATGTATGGACAGAACTTTGCTGAAGTAGGCAACCACTCATTTCTGTCCCTCGTGTACATGCGATAAAACGTCTCTAACTCCGAAATTACTTGCGTCGGCATCGAAAATGAAGGTCTTTTCGCCGTCGGGATATGTTGGTATCGGGGCTTGACATAGCTGGTGCTTAAGTCCTTGAAAAGCATTATTATACTCACTTGACCATTTAAATTGCTTTCCTTTCTCCGTAATCTGGTAAGCCAGATTCCTGTTCGCTATTCTCGAATATTCACTTCAACTATTCACTTCACTATGTTCGTTAACCGTTTCCTTACAGTTTACAGTTTTCTAGAAACTTCTCGTCCAGAAAATGTTTTATCCCACTTCTGACACCAATGTAGAATGAATGATAAAACACTTTTCTGTTTTATGTTTAACAATAATTAATTAAAACACACTCGTATTTCTAGAATTATATTATTTACGAATTCTCGTTTAACAATTCAATTACACTTATTTGAAATCAAACACCAACGATTAAATTCGGGCACTATTATCACTTTCCAAAATTCACTCAGTTAACACTATTCAAATCAGGTCACAATTAAAACTAACTCTCTGGTTGTCGCGTCATCTCTATTTATACCATTCCACATACAGATGGAATAATCTCGGAGACTTTCGCATTTACTAGATGGTTCGAGAAGTGGTTTTGACAGATACCTCTATTCCTGACAGATACCACTATTCGTTGCAGTGTTCATTTATTCATTCCAATCGACACTAAATGGATGTGTTCGATTTTCACACATCAGGGTAGGTTCGAACACTACAATCCTAAATTATAGCGTTCCACAATCCACATAAAAATAATAATGCAAGCTTTTAGTGAAGGCTTAAAGAAGAAGAAATGCCTCATTAAGGAGAAGGAAAAGATCAACGTACAATAAACACTTTCTCTCCAAAATACGAACGACTAAATATGGCGAAGCGATATCAAGAAATATTTACAGCAGGTAAAATATTAGGTTAAGTATGTAGGTAGAAGATATGTGAATCCAAATTTTTATAACCTCAGGTCAGGTCAATAAACTAAAGAATGACATAAAACGTCTTCAGTGGTCTGAAGCGGATATGGCGAAATCCATTACTCTTTATTCGACAAGCGCAAAAGCGTACAAACTATTAAGGCAAAAAAATATCCCCTTCATGGTGTACGAACATTGCAATATTGGGCACACAAAGTTTACATTTCATCTGGGATAATTGAACCGGTAATCAGGATTCTGGCGGCAGCAACGCAACTTGACGAGGCGTAGACAACTTGTGTTCTAAGGTTCGATGAAATGAAAGGTCGAAAAGCTTTCTGATACGCCAGGTCCTCAGATACCATATTAGCTCCCGCTAGTTATGTACAGGTGGCAATGTTAAGAGGTAAATATGATTTTTTATGTGAGATATTGAATTTCAAATAACAACGGCTATTATACACCATATTCTTGACAATGTCAAAGAATCTGGCTATAATGTAGTTGTAGTCAGTGACCTGGAAGGAGGAAATGGGGGATTCTATAAAAATCTTGAAGTAACCATGGGAAACCTTGGTAAACACTAATACAAAATTCGAATTTTATATCATTCAACAATTGTTTTAACATTCTAGGTTCATTCATAATGAGCATAAAATATTTGTGTTTTCTGAAGTGCCTCATTTAATAAAACTCATGCGAAAACAGTGAAGAAGGAAATATTTTAGCACTCCTTTCCTTAACTCTCGGAGAACTTTCAATAACACACATAATTACAACGGCTTATCTAAACATTGTTGGAGCTGAAAGGCAGAAAGTTTAGATGGCAACGAAGGTATTCTCACACACAATTTCATAGGCAATAAAAAGAGCTGCAAGTTTAGGTCACTTGAGCGATTACAATTGGGAAGAATGCTGAAATTATTTAAAACTGTAACATTTACCTTATAAAAGTTGTAACACTTAAATTATTACTATTTTTCAGACTAATGACTGGTTCGATGCTATGAACATATAACCACCATATCCATATTCCAGAAAGCGAACTCATGGGCACGGTTTAGCTTTGGATATCCGAAATAAAATTTTTAATGAAATGTCTGAGCTGATGCAGAGAAATGAGGGTCATTGAAAGGGAAAGTTTGTTACCTTTCCAAAAAGGTAGGAGGCATTGTCATTAAAGACTTGATAATATACTCATTAAATTTTTTCCAGGCATTATTCAATCAAATAATGCAGTAAAAATGCTGCTGGTCGAACTAAAACATCGCTTTGGTTTTGACTATATTTTAACACATCGTCTCAATCAAGACGTTTTAGAAACTTTCTTTGGCGTAATTCGCAGCAAAGGAGGCCTTCACGATCACTCTGACCGGCAGGTGTTTAAGTATATAGTATAGTCATATATACTCGGGTACATCGAAGGAGTGCTTTCTTTAAATGCTTCAAATGAACCTGCTCGGGGAAATCTTTAATAAAGTAACTGTGGAGAGTTTGCTTATCTCCAATAACTTTATGAAACTCTTCTGGAGTTTGGAATGCGAGGAGAGAGTGAAGACACTATTTTTGTAGGGCTCGTATGTATTTGCGAACTAGAAAATTAATTAAAGAAATAGTCGAGCACCAACACAATAGGAAAATAAAATTCAATAAAACAATACAATAAAAACAAACAGTCGTCTTTTATTTAACATTTTTGTATTCACAATTTTTATTAGTCGTTCTTTTAATAGCCACAGATGATAAATTATTGGCATTTGAAACGCTTTTAGCATAATTATACCCTATCCCAAAGGGAAATATTAGTTTTGACATTAAGTTTGTAACAAAATGAAATAATGATCGACTCAAAATCGCTAGCTGAGTCGATTTAGCCATGTCTGTCTGTCCGATGTGTGTCACCGATTTTTGGGCCTTAAATTTTGAGCTAGAGTTTTGAAACTTGGTATATTGAGTCTCTATGTGACGAAGCAGCACAAATGTAAAAATTGTTGAAATCCGCCTACTGCCACGCCTTCTTTTTAGAAAAACGTTGATGTTGGCCAAACCATTAGAGATTTTGAAAAATGTCTGAACAAGATGTCTTGATAATTCTAATGTCTATATTTCGTCTTTACAAAGTTTTTCGCCACACCCACTTTTTGGGTGCGTTTTTAAAAATGTTGTTGCAAGATAATTGGTTATGATATTATAAACATTTTTTTATACATCATTTTAACCCACGCCCGTTTTTGGAGGCATTTTCACACAAAAACCATTTCTATACTCTACTTCATAGCATAACCAGGTGAAAATCATTGTTTTTTGTCGAGCCATGAAGAATTTGATAAAATGTCTGAACAATATGGTATCACAATGACATTTTCTATACTTCATCGCCATAAAGCCGACATTTTGGGGATATTTATTTTAAGGATGGGATGGGATAAGGTACTAAACGATCCGCACGATTTTATATAATTGTTCAGGCAGAACTTGTCTTGACTTGTATTGAAGGCCTCTATGCCACACCTAGTCAAAAGCTTGCGACACGTCAAGAAATAAGACTGAGCAAATTTTCTTTTCTTGGAAAGCTTTCTCAATTACGTCTGTAATTCGATGTACCACCGATGGGCCACCGACGAATGTTTACTTATAAACCCAAATTGAAGGCCATGTAAAAGACATTTCTAAGCGGCAAAGGTGCAAGCGGCCGAGTATTATCCGTTCGAAAACTTTTGAAATTATTGGTAGAAATATTCCTGGTTTTAGAACGATAATCATTTCCGCGACTTTCCACTGTCTAATCTGATAGGTAGGTATGTACTCTAATCTGATTGCCGCATTTATAATAAAGAGATTGAGAAGTTCTCCCGCAATCAGTCCCGGAGCTTTTTTTAGACTTAAGTTTCTGAATTTCCCGGTGAAGCTCGGCAAAACTTGCATATCTTACTATGCTTTCTTTGTTCTTTTTCACAAACCCTTTATTCGCGTTTGTTCGAATAAAAAAATTGAATAAAACACTCAAATTTACATCATATATTCATATATTGTAATCGATAAATATGACTTTGTCATTTACGTTTCTTTGAATGTTGTCCGCGGCTCCGTTTCAAATGGTCCAATTTTGCGTTACTTTTTCGAGTATCTTGGCCTGTATTCCACGAATTACTCCTTTTATATTATCCTGTAAGCTTTCAATCGTATTCGGCTTGCCCACATAGACTAACGACTTTACATAACACCACAAGAAATTATCAAGGGGCGTTAATTCGCATGATCTTGTTCAACTCAGCCAACTGGGGCAAAAAAGTCGCATAACATGGGTCGATATCATTGCCCATTACGGTAACGTTTCTTCCACTATCGTATTTGAAGAAAAATGGACCGACGCACGATGTCACCAGCCCATAAGCCACACCAAACTGTCGTCTTTCGGAATGCATAGGTAATTCTCTTATAGCCGTTCATAACTGCAGATGCGACAGTTTTGCTTATTTTCGCATCCGTAGAGCCAGAAATGAGCCTCATCGCTGAACGACCATGACGCGCCATAATATGATCGTAACAAACGGTGCAAATGTTTCACAGAGCACGAATTTTGATAATAAATTTTCATAATTTGCTATTGTTGCTCATTTGTAAGTCTTTCCATGATTAAATTGCAGAGTATACTGAAAACTTTCCACTAGTAAGGATTACGTTTGGACGCCAATACTAACCAGTGCTGCCAACCCGCAAAACTTAACTCTTAAAAAATTACGCTTTATAATTGTTATTTGAATAATTCTTTACCTCCTAAGGGTTGCTGCTAACAATTGTTTGTTCGATTTTCATAAAAAAAATAAGTCTTTCTCTAAATAAATCCACTTAGAACTATTTTAAAAATTTAGTGAATTACCCTCGAACATTTTGTATCTATATTTGAAACCGTCATACAAAGAAAATAATTCAACAAAGATCTCTATATTATCGGAATTCCTTCTGGGAATAGATGTTACTTCAAGTGGCACTCCTGAAGAAAAGTTAAAATGGGTTTTTCGAATGTATGATGTGGATGTCAACGGTGTTATTCACATACAAGAAATGACTACAATTGTGCGGGTAAATAATAATTATCGCCTGTTTTAAAAGTAAATGAATATTTGGTACATTAACTAAATGTACGTTTTATAGAAATGAAGGTTATTTGCGTTGTTTTACTAAAATTATTTAATTTTTTAGAAATTCGAGTTCGTTAATTTAATGTACCTACATATAAAATAACGCGTATTGAAAAGTGTCATAAATCCTTTTCTAAGACAACCTTTGGTGCTCTTAAGTCCATATATAATAGAATGAAGCCGGGCTTCGAATGATAAACCACTTTTCTCTCTTATGTTTAACAGTAATTTACTTAAAAACACTCTTATATCTAGAATTATATTATTTACAAAACGGTTTCTCGTTTAACAATTCAATCACTTGAATTCACTTATTTGAATTTCAATACCAACGATTTAATTCGCGCACTATTATCACTTTCCAAAATTCACTAAAGGTAATTAACTCAGTTAACACTATTCAAAACACGTTTAGGTCACAATAAAAACTAACCCCCTCGTTGTCGCTTCATCTCTATTTATACCATTCCACATACAGATGGCATATTCGTGGAGATTCCAGCACTTACTAGATGGTTCGAGAAGTGGTTTTGACAGATTCATTCCAGTGGGCATTCATTCATTTCGATCGACACTATATAGCTCTGTTCGATTTTCAAACATCTGGGTACACTACAATCCGAAATTACAACAATACTTTAAGTTTGTGAAAAATATGCATTTTTACAATTTATAAAGGCACTTGTTTGAATAATTATTGGATTATACGGGTTCTTCGAAAATT
Organism: Rhingia rostrata; assembly: GCA_949824845.1. Lineage (NCBI taxonomy): Eukaryota > Metazoa > Arthropoda > Insecta > Diptera > Syrphidae > Rhingia > Rhingia rostrata. Next base: position 73,262,657 of record OX463757.1, on the reverse strand, counting down.
TTCAGGTCATAATTAATATTGCCTCTATAGAACATTGAGATGTTGTTCTAAGAAGAATAATTGGAAAGTTCATTTATGTTTTATAGATATTTTAAATGTTCTCTGTGCAGTAAGTTTTAACTATTTGTATATTATCACTTGTAAATCTCTGCAATATTTGCTTAGATAAATATAATTTGGATACACAAACTTGTTAATTGGAATAATGTCTTGTCATAATCAAAATTGCTAGGAAAGAAAACAAGTTTGATCTGTTTGTAAGGTGTACATTTTATAAAATTAAGTGGTATCGGTCAAATTAACACCTCCTTATGCAGCAACAATAATCCGGCGTTCTTCAGTTCTGTATAGTTCCTGTAGCTCATCCGCGTTATCATCCGTGGGATATGCACGGACTTGTACAGTGACTGCGGAACTAACTTTCAAGGAGCTGCACGAAGTATGAACCTCGAAACGACGCAACTGTCGAAGCAGTGGACTGATGATATCGCCTTACAACTGCAAGCAAATGGAACGAAATGGCACTTCAATCCCCCCGCTGCACCACATTTCGGTGGGCTTTGGGAAGCAGGTGTGAAGTCTATGAAGCATCATTTAAAGAGAATCATCGGACACTATACTCTGACATTTGAAGAGTACGCCACCGCCGTATTAGCGCAAGTACAGGCCTGCCTGAATTCGCGACCACTTTGTCCGGTAACCGAAGATCCTGACGATTTGTCTGTCCTGACACCAGGACACTTTTTAATCGGCGGTCCGTTAAACACAGCCCCCGAAAAGGATCTGATCGACATAAAATCAACTTACTTAGAAAGATGGCAGCTTATGCAGAAAATCCAGCAGGACTTCTGGAAGAAATGGAAGTCCGAATACCTAGTTCGGTTGCAACAACGTCCTAAATGGCTGACGTCAAATCTTCAAATCAAGGTAGGTCAATTGGTTATCCTACCAGATGAACAAACGCCACCTACGCTTTGGCGACTGGGTCGAATAGAGGCAACACATCCTGGAGCAGATGGAAAGGTTCGAGTTGTCACCATTAAAACATCAACTACTACATTAAAACGCCCAAAAGCTAAACTTTGCCTTCTTCCAATGGCAAACGAATACACACACACACAATAATGAAATTGAAATATCTATCTATATTTATATCTACCATTGAAATACCTAACTAAATATAATTAATAATAATATAAACCGTACAAAATGTAACATATTATTGCCACACGCCATTCACCACACCTTTTCTTCGTTTCATGTACCCACCTTTAATTTAACGAGCAATCACCAGCGAAAATCACCTCGCAACATATATCTCTAAAGAAAATACCCGTAGCTTCAGATGTCATTTCCGGTGGCCCGGCAGGATGTTGCAACGCAACAACGCAATAACACTCCATGCCATTTCAATGAGAACAATGCACATGCCTTTTCTACCAACCTAGCACAACGCATACCCAACAACAACAACCACAACATCTATGCACCTAAGCACACAACACACAAAACGGCATAAGTGCATATTGATCTACACGCAGTTCTATGAACATAGCATCGGTTAGTGCGTGCATTGTTGGTGGCATTAACATGGGAGGCAGCAGATCTACGCAACACAAGAAGGGACAAGCGGTGACGATTTTTGCGTTGCAGTTAAATAAACCCGCAAATGTAAGGTTCAACGACTGAGATGCTGGGGAAATGGTCCAAGGTCAGCTGAATTCAACTCCTGAATTTCTGCTACTCTGTTGGCGACGAATGTCGTTCGGATGTATTGCGCCGATTTAATCCACGCGAGAGTGATTTTTGAATCACACCATGCGAACATTTTCGCATTTTGCAGCTTCATCGTTTCCACAGTGTGCGTCTGCAATTGTGCCAGCAGTAGTGCCCCACATAACTCCAGACGTGCCAGAGACTTATTTTTTAAGGGCGATACTCTGGTTTTTGACACCAGCAGATTTGTGTATGAAGTAGTTCCAGTAACGGCTCGAACATATACGACGACAGCATACGCCTTTTCAGATGCATCGGAAAAGCCGTGTATTTCGATGATCGTTGAGGGACGTGCCATCAGATGTTTTACACGACGCGTCAAAAACAATACGCAGCCTTGTTGTGGAGCTCGAGTCCTTAATAACTGCGTGGTGGGGAACGAAATATTTATGAGGAAGTGACATGGAATCTACAGCATGCAGCATGAAGCTGCAGCTTAAAATTCTCATTGAAATTTGAGAATATCGTAAACGATACCTTGTGTTTGGACACATTTGTGTTGGTTTCTCCAACTCCAATTACGTTGACGTAGCTTCTTTCCTTCTTTAGATTCAACAATTGGGTGGCAGACTCAGAGATGAAAGACGCCTCGGATCCAGGATCAATAAGTGCTCGCAGCATCAAAGGTTGGCCAATTGTGGTGTACACCTTAACGAGCGCAGTAGCCAGAAGAACAGTTTGAGTTGCGCTGTTTTCGGCTATATACGTGTTGAGTGCTGAAGCATTTCTGGTTGAGGTACTTGTGTTGTCAGTCTCTACCAACTGTGAGGATTGAGCGCTGGAGGAGGTTGGATGCATAGATGATTGAGTCGACACACTAAGATTGGACTCATTCACATGCATTGCGTTAGCTGGCCCGATTTCGTGCAGTAACGAATGATGCCTTTTATTACACTGGGAACACGTGAAAGTGCTTGTGCAATTTTGAGTGGGATGTGCATTTGAGAGACAGTTGTAGCATAACTTGTTTCTTCTTACAATGTCTTGTCGCTTCTTCGTATTCAATGCCTTGAACTTGAAGCAATTTCGAATTGAGTGCGCTCCGTGACACATTGTACACTTCACAATTATGGAGTTGTGCGAACGAACTGTGGCAGGATCATATTTTTTCGTTTTAGGTTGAGAAAGTCTTGTTGAAGATTCTTTCATGACTTCCAAAGTCCTGGATCTCATTAGCAAGAAATCCTCTAGGATGTTGTAGGTGGGATAATCAATGTACGCAGATATATGTGCTTCCCATAGCCCACGAGTAACAAGCGGTAGTTTTTGTACCGTGTGATAAATGATTACATCTTCCCATGATTCGACAGAAACTCCTAGGTTTGTGAGAGAATGCTTGGCTTCGTTTGTTGTATCAAGCAACCCTTGGATATCTTCAGCTGATTCACCGGATACCCTTGGTTGATCAAACAGTAATTTAAATTGATTGTCCTTTAACAATCTTACATTTTGGTAACGCTTGACAAGTATTGCCCAAGCAGCATCAAAATTACCATCGATCGAGGTGTTTCGCAATAAACCAAGAGCCTTACCACTTAAATTCGATTTTAAATAATGCAGTTTCTGCACATTAGAAAGAGACGAATTTTTCTGAACCAAACTTTCAAAGAGACTTTTGAATTCAGGCCACATTTGAATTGAACCCGAAAAGGTGGGAATTGTAATCGGTGGCAATTTAAATTCAACCGAATTGATCTTGGATCCTGTTAGCGAACTGTTTAGAGCACTAGATGTTTGATGTTGACTATCTGTGCTCGACATATGTTCCTTTAAATCAGACGAATATTTATAATATAACTCCTTTAATTTATGGAATGTTAGTGCTTCCATGTAGACTACTTTTACTTCTTCACTAGGGGCTCCAACAATCTTTTGATGAAGAGAACGGGCTTCACTAAACGAATCCTCCAAATTCTTGAACCGTGCCTCATACATATGAACCGATTTATTTAATTTTTCTAATCCCTCAAATGCCTTCTGATCGCCGACTAGCTCTTGATAGATGGTTTGAATAGTATCTATCCAGTTTGAAACCTTGCCCTTGCTTGAGTTAATCCCACAACACACAACACACGATATTAAATTAGATCAGCGAGGATCGTTAAATTACTTTTATTAAAGCGTTATAAAAAATGCCACACACCTGTTGTTAAGCGTTGCTCCTCTGCTGTACCAGCTTATTTCTTCCTCGTCACACTCGCCACAGTTGGGGCTGCAAACATCCAATTCCGCAGGAACAATCGAACGTACCGATGGTTTGTCGGTTTTAAAGCACACGAACTCGTTTGTTAACTTTAAATAATCACGCACTAAAGAGTACTAATTTATAGTACGTACTATGTCTTTATTTATTGTTTTTCGCACTTAAACTGTCTAGATCCTTAATCCGGCTCGAAGGACCATTATGTGACGCAAGGACACTAGCAAAAATTTAAACTATAAGTGCATCAGGTGCATTGTTCTCATTGAAATGGCATGGAGTGTTATTGCGTTGTTGCGTTGCAACAGTTCCATTGGTAGACCATTTGAATAATATATGGCACATTTACATTATGACATTAGTTATGATGTTGTCTTAGATCTGACCAAGCATTCCGAGGGAGTTGGCCATATAACATCAAAATTACTATGTTATTTGATATTCCATATATCATCTCAGTGGGCTCAGTGGCGCGATGGTTAGTGCGATTAACTGCCGCGCAAAAGGTCTGGGTTCGATTCCCAGCCGTAGCAACACCTAAATGATTTTTCACTGGCCCTCCTCTAGTGATGATCTGACAAATCATCCGAGTAGTATCAATTGTCATGAAAAGGTTATCTCAACTTAGCCGTTCGGAGTCGAAATTAAACAGGAGGTCCCGCCATCGTGCAAAAAAGTACACACGCACACATGAATGGTTGTGAGAAAAAGCTGGGCCCTGGGTACTAACGAGCCTGTTGCGCCATAAATTATTTTTTTTTAACACATGCCAAGCAACCGGTGGAACTCTTTAACATTCAACAGAAAAGGTTGAGTGGATAAGAACTCTTAATACAATAGAGGAATTCATTGTAATTGGCGATTTTGCGGTTTACCATTCCAATTGGTTACCGATATATTATTATTACCACGGTGTAATACGCAATGCAAATATATAGTAGGAGCATTACTTTCTTACTTAAATGACGCCTAAGCCCGTATTGAACCTTCTCCTCAACCAAGAATTTCTTCATTCGCTTTTGTTAAGGTCCATTAAATGATACAATTCTTTGTTCAAATATATAACGCCATTGTCACAAAGTTTGTGATGCTAGAAACATGAAAATCATTATCATTGACCCTATTCGAAAGGGGAATATTAGTTATGATACATAGTTTGTAACATAGAGAAATAATGTAGCTATACCTTAAAGTATATGAATTGACTCAGAGTCGATAGCTGAGTCGATTTAGCCATGTCTGTCTGCCGTCCGTACGTCACCAGTTTTCGGGCTTTAAATTTTTAGGTAGAATGATGAAATTTATTACACGTACTCGTCGTTGCTCTCAGCTGAACAAGTGTAAACATTTTTAATCCATCTTTTTAGAAAAACGTATTTTTTTCGCCAAACCGATAAAAATTTTGAAAAAATTTGAACAATCCTAATAATCCTAACGTCTATATTTTGTTTACACAACGTTTTTTTCCACTCCCACTTTTTGTGGGCGTTTTTAGTGAAAGACGTTTTTCGGTAAAATTTTAAAATATTCGAAAAAAAAATTGACCCACCCCACTTTTTTGAGGCGTTTTTATACAAAGCCCATTTGAATACCCTACGCCATGCAATATGCAATATTGAGAAGGAAACAATCCACTGTGTGGATCGTTTCATACCCTTTAACATTTTAAAATTTGACCCAAAATGTTTTTTAATTAAAAAGCCTCAAAAAACTGGTAGTGGCAAAAAACTTTGTATGGACAAAATATAGATATTAAGATTGTCTAAATATCTCGTTCAAAAACTATTGCAAAATTCCTTACCATTTTGAAAAAAAGAACGTTTATATTAAAAGTGGGCGTGGCAATGGGCGGTTTTGAAAATTTGAACATTTGTTCAAACAGCACGTACAAGGATCACACGTCCAAATTTCATTATCCTAGCTCAAAATTTAAGGCCTAAAAGCCGATGACCTACAGACGGACGAAAGGACATTTTTGCCGCTTCCTCCTCTATGCTAGCACGTTGAGTCCTGCCAATGATGTCATTGGCTCAAGATTAAATAGAAAAAGCCACATGACAAGCGCATCGCCTTGCCTAAATCCTGTTTTGGTACCGAATGTGTCGGTGAGGTCATTTTCAACCCTAATGGAGCAGCTAGAATTCTTCATCGTCATCCTACACAAACGAACGAATTTGGGCGGTATACAAAAAATAGACATGACTCTGTATAGTTCGTCTCTATAAATGCTGTCGTACGCGGCTTTGAAATCGATGAATATGTGGTGGGTATCAATTGGGATTCTTGGGTTTTTGCCAGGATTTGCCTAAGTCTGAAGATTTGATCGGTTGTGGACTTTCCTGGCCTAGAACCACACTGATAAGGGCCAATCAGGTTGTTGGTAAACGGTTTCAGGCGTTTACATATTACGGCAGATAAAATTTTGTAGGCGATGTTGAGGAGACTTATGCCTCTGTGGTTGGCGCGGCTTAGAGGGTCTCCTTTTTTGTGGATCGGGCAAACGATGCTGAGGTTCCATTCTTCAGGCATACTTTCTTCCGACCAGATTCGGCTTATGAGTTGGTGGATGTTACTTACCAAGTCATCTCCGCCGGCTTTATAAAGCTCGACGAGAAGGCCGTCATTTCCGGCAGCCTTATTAGGCTTCAGTTAAGATATTGCTATCCTCACTACACTGAGGTCGGGTGGTTGGCAGCTTTCGCTGTCGTTGCCAATATTGAATGGTTCGTTCTGCCTGACAGCGGAATGTTGTTCGTCATCGCCGTTTAACAGTCTTCAGAAGTGGTTCTTCCATATCCTCAGCATCGACTGTGTCTCAACTATGATATTTCCTTATTCATCTCGACAGGATTCTGTTCGAGCCTTATATCCTTGGCTTTGACGTTTTACACTTTGGTAAAACTTGCGAACATCTTTCCTGGAGTGGCACCTCTCTATATCCTCGATCGCGCGCTTTTCTTGCTCTTTTTTCTTCTTTCCAAAAATTCGGTGTTCTTCCCTTCTTCTCTGCCTATAGAGCTCAACGGCAGCTCTCGTCTTCACCTGCAGCTAAGCCTTGTAGGCCTCGTTCTTGGCTGCGAGCATCTGTCGGCATTCCTCATCAAACCAGGGGTTTCTTGCTGGTGGGCGCGAGAAACCTAGCACATCAGTTGCGTCTGATCTAAAGGCTTGTTGGCATCGTTGCCATAGTTCTTCGACATTCGATGCTGGTGGTATGGTGTTAATCGAGAGGCTTAGGTGGTATGGTATGGTGTTCATCGAGAGGCTTAGGGATACGCGTTGCGCGAAGGTCTTGGCGGTCTCTTGCGATAGTGTTGCTGTTTTTCGTCCTCTTATCAACACTCGTTGATCATTTAGCAAGTCAAATCCGGTTGGATGAGACCAGTACCCGATGGTTACCACTTGGAGGTAAAAATAAGCACTTGATGTGTAGTCAGAGTTACAACACTGGGCATTGTCAAGTTAAAGCCAATCAGAGTCTACCCTCGTTCTACAACAGCCAACCATCATGGGGTACTCCTGCTAATATTTCTTTGAACTCCGAATATTCGTTTCCAAGTTTCACACAAAAGAGTCTTTGCTCAAGATACGACAAGAGGATTTTATATAATTTTTCAGGCAGAACTTGTCTTAGTTTATATTGAAGGCCTCTATGCAAAACCTTGTCAAAAAATACGGCTGAGCAATTTTTCTTTTCTTCAAAAGCTTTCTCAACTACATCAGTAATTCTATAAACTTGGAAGTAGTGAAATAGGTCTGTAAGATTTTATTTCATTAGCTGATTTTCCTGGTTTGAGAACCATAAAACACTTCCGCGACTCTCCACTATCTTGGTATGTATTCTAATGTAATTGTGCATTTACAATGTAGAGGAGTTTGGTTAATGCTTTCCGCGACAACATTTAAAAACATCACAGCAAAGAAATAAGTAGCAGAATCACGAAAGTCTACCACCGACGCACTAGTGTCTCGGCCGAGTCACCGCGGTTCATCCAGGCGAGAATAAGTTAGTTCGAGTTATGACTAGGTCACAGATCGAACATTCACAAGGCAGCGACCAATACACAAAATATGTATCCTGCTTACAGGTTCAAAAACAAGGGTTTCAGAGGGGGCCGGAATGTTCCAGATTGAAGAGATGATCAACGCATGAAATTCACACGTGCACATCAGAATGGCTAGACATCACATTCCAATGAAGGCAGGCGTGCGAAACATAATTTTTCCGTATTCACATATCACATATGCATACACAGCCACCGCAAGAAGCGTGCTAACCATCGTCATACGATACTCACATTGTGCATGCAGACCTACAGCAGCCAACCAAGGACGTGTATTTTAAGGAAATTTGTTGGTTTCTTTTTATTATTATTATTATTATAACTTTATTGTTCTATAAATAAATTATAAAACAATAATTATATGAAGCACTAGCTACCAGGGCTTTCGGCTTATGGTTTCTTTTTACTTTATGACAAATTAGGCAATGACGATTCCGAACAGTTGCGCTGGCGGACAATTGCGCTTCGCTAGTTGAATTGGTAACGGTGATGGCATCTGCTGCGGTAATAACGGAGGCAACAGTGAACACTTTATAGGCGGTGATGGTTTTGGTGGGATTTCTCTTTTTGGGGAGAGTGGTCAAAAACAAGCAGGGGTGGGTGTATCTTGCCCCGTTTAGGAGGTAGGGGCAATTTTAGAAAAAAAATACTTACAATGAAGAATTATCCCGTTTTTGAAAGCCAGAAACCAGTTCTTTAATCCTCAATTTAAATTTAATTATTTATGTCTATAGTTTTTGAAAAATTCGCTCAAAAACTCAAAATTATAGGTAACAAAAAAGTGCAAATAAAAAGTTTAGACCATTTTTTTTTTTAAATTGTGATATGAAGTGCTTAATTGGATTTTGGTGGTCAATGCTTATATCAATTCTGGATATAGTGCTATGGCTTCTAGTGGTTCAGAATATTGAAGGTTACTAAAACTATTTTTGTTTGGTTTTTTTTTTGGTATCCCACTTAGATGATTCATTTTCATCTTTGTAAGTAAAGTACAGCAAATTCCGCGCATTACATTTTACAACAACAATCCCAAATCCTACCGGGAGTCCAAGCACAGGGGTTGCATTTGACTGTTTATACGCCGAAATATTTTAATAATTTTCATTTTTCTCAAAAACTAGAAGACATAAAATCATCTAGTTTTCAGCTTTTGATTAAGAATTTATTAGCGCAACGAACTTTAGAAAAAAAATTATATAGTTTTACAGTTTTGGCCCCTCTACAAAAAACCGTTATCAATTTTGACGCCAAACTTATCGTACTCGTGCCCTTTTTTTCAACGTTTTTGTGGATTTCCACATTCAGTTGCAGGAGCAGTTTGTTGTTGTCGATTGTGTTGGAACTCGCATGTTGGAGTTTTTTGATGGTGTTAGGGTTATTGCTTTACGATTTATTTTTTGTTTTGATCATCTTTTGCATGTGGGGGGTTAGCCCTAGCAAGATGGACGCAAGCTACGATGCACATGCACTACGAAATTTATTGGTAATTGGAAAATTTAATTTAATTAGGAAATTTTACTTTTTCAAAATTAATTATAGTAACTTTTATTACTTCTGCTTATTTTTAGGAGTTTACTTTCAGCATCAAACTATGTATAGGAATATTGAAATCTAAATAATTTTCCTTTGATGGTTTTTTATTTCTTGAATATTTCATACTAGGTTGCGGAAAAAGCGTGTTTCCTGTTTGACAGTTCCAATTCGAATCTATTTGTATTTGGTTTGGTTTGTTTATTCGACAGATCTCAAAAGATATAAGTCAAGACTCGACGGGAAACAATCCGCTATGAAAAAAGTATCTAGTAGTATTTTTTTACATTTCGTGTCACAGAGTACCAATGCGAAGGCGAAGAGAAAAGTAATTTCAAATAGGATTTACTTTCGGAACGAAATACAGGGAAGGAAGGGGCCTCAGTTGCTGCTGATCTAATGGCTTGTTGGCATCGTTGTCATTGTTCTTCGACATTCGATGCACACGGATTGGTTACAATATTCTGCCAAGAGATCATGTAAGGATCTGATTGATCACTGATTCTACCCCTATTAGCGAAAGTTATTCCGTATAACTATTTGTAAACAACCAGCTTTTAGTTGAGCAGTATGTCTCTCTTCGGCTAAAATATATCGTAACACATATACTGGTCGACTCCACTCCAATTTTTCGAATCCATCACGATCAAGAAGATCTTAGCCTAACAATTTTCCTACACAAAAAATGCGGACGAAAAAAATACACGAACACTTTTAAACAATTAATTTGTAAACAACTTTGCATAATTGAGCGTGTTCCGATGTATGTTAATTTTCAACTAGCTGACGAGCGATTTGGACCTCTGGTGATAATTAAGCCAAACACATCGACTAGTAATTGTTCATCAAATTTAAAATTTTATTTAAATTGTGTTTACATATACATAATTATAACTTTAGGATATTAATTCTTCTTAATTCGTTTATATACGATGATTCGATTTAATTTTGTTTATAATTTTATGATAACCTAATATTTAAATATAAAGAAAACGCATATATTAACACGGATTGCGGTGTACATACCTAATTAAATATGTGAAAATATTTTTTGTTCATTGGTATGCATGGTTAATTGCATATGTATTTTCATTGCTCGCTCGTTCAAATAATTTAATTAAAATGTCTCTTGAGTTAAAAATATCTAGTTTTACTGTGCTTGGGGATCACATTGCAAAAGGCGAACGATTGATGGGTCACTTTTAGCTCCCTCTATAAATTCTTCTAAACTCAGTTTACCATCTTTGTTGCGATCCATTTGGCGGAAAATTTTATCAGTTCGTTTTTCTGGAGTGCTTTCATCCTCTGGCATCTTCATAACTGACCCGACCATTTTGTATATTGCCTGCAGATGTAGAAAATAGTTTGTGTTTAATGTGATAAATACATTTTTTTATTGAAATGTAAATTTAAGAAGTTATACTTCTATTAGTTAAAAAAAAAGCAAAACAAAAAATCCATTCCCCCAAAATACAAATTAAGCCATTCATAATAATATAAGGCGATGGTTCTCGACCTGTGTCCGAAATCTAGCTGGGATAGGAAGACGAAGTATTGCCGTTCAATCGCTCTACATGCCTTAGCAATCTTAAACGTCTAATACGGAGCTGTACAGGTCGTATAGTTTGTGATTGAATCTTCATCTCCATAGCCCTTCAACGCAAATGGGAACGACGATTTTTTTCTAAAAACTACTAAGGATTTCTTCATCCGCTTTTAATCTCTCCCTAATCTTTTTAGGGTTTGCAACACCATCTTGAAGGCTGCAAAAGGAGGAATAACAATGGACGGTAATGGTATATATGAAGGTACCAACCATACACATCGACTCCCAACGGGTATCGCAATGGGACTACGTTGACTTGAGTGTGATGAGGGAAGACGCATACCGCACACCTCATCAACCCACCAACCCAACTTTACATACTTACTTACTTAGGTAACAGCTACAGTCTGGAATATGCCTCTCAAATTATCGTGGTCCTTATCTAACTGCAACCAATTTAGCACTCGGTTTCTACATGCGAGCGTCAATTAAGGCGAGGTCTTCCTCTACTAAATTCGGCGCCTGGCTGGGAATCGAAGACTGCATGTTGGGGTATTGGTGTCCAATCGTTCTTCATGTCCTAGCCTTTTTAACCGTTCAATGCGTAGTTTTTGTCTATTACCATGTCGCTGTATAGCTCATAGAGTTCTTGGTGGAATTTAAGTCGACGTAGCCGATTTTAACGCAAATGAGACCGATGACAAAATCTATCCTATCTGCCGCAATGATTAAACGCCTCAAACCGTTTACAACCAACCTGATCGGAGTCCAAAATGATACCTACCACCTATTAATGGATTTGAAAGTAATAAGTTGCGAGTGATCTAATGGTTTTTTTCAACATTAGCAATAAGAGTGAATTTAGATCGTATGATGTTCGTGGAGATGTTAAAAGATAAGAGTTCTCCTATTTACACTTGATATCCCACAAACAAACGATACAATAGTTGCCACGTTTGCTGACGATACAGCTATACTAGCATTTTGCACAACAATAGAGGAAACAAAATAATATGAAAATACAAAACTCTCTCAACGAGGTTAATGTATGAACAAAATCCTGGCGGATTGCAATTCGATTCATGTAGATTTTTCGTATAAACGGACAAAAAATTTGCCTGTAATTCAAAGCTTGAAAGTTCAATGCACGGTATCGCAGTGAGAGCTTAAGTCGTTCCTTTGCTAAGAAAAACAAAGAGCTTAAGTTTGGGGTTTAGCTAAGCAAAGCATAACAAGTGATTGTGAACAATTTGTGGGTAATTAACTACTGTAAATGAATCGTAGATGTTAAATACAAAAATGCCTAGCAGAATATTTAAACTTTATATCGTTGCCTAGAAAAATTATTTTGTTTATAAATGAGAAAATTAGGCATATTGCCCTGGCAGGATTTAAGCCAGCAACATCGGAGGCTTAAGTTGTATCAACATTTAAGTGGAGTTTACCGCTAGTGTCGGCACTGTGAAACACCAAGTTGAGTTAAACCGTATATTAAACACCACGTGAGGATTAAGATCTCACTGTGAAACCTGGCACAAGTGGTGAATATTGGAAGAACCCTAGTCCACCATCAGTCCATTTTTGACGACCTATTTTATTTGCGGCGGCTGGAGGTTTGGAATCTTCAAACGATACCACTGGTCCAATGCCCACCAAAATCTTCCAGCAGCAAAGAAAATTGGAAACCTGATTAAAAGTACAGTAGATGAAAACAAAAGACAAAACGTTAATCTTCTACCGACTTAGTTTAAAGTTAGTGTCGAAAAGATTATTGTTGTCAATAAGGATTTTTTTTTAACTTTGATCGATGGATAGGTTTTTAATGAAATGTCTAAAAACAAAGTCGAACCAGTCGTGTCCGATTTGTAAGCGTACCAAAAAAAATTCTACAATGAGAAAGAATTATTGAATAATGGACACAATTACGTATATCGAATACCTTCGTTATAAAATCAGGTGCATGGAATTGATTTAACAACTAGCTAATTTACTTAAACAGTACACAGAATATATAGCCCAAAATATTGAAAGAAGCAGAAAACATAGGAGAAGGCAACAGTCGTTCAATACCTTATATCATTTCATCCTTAGAATCTGCCTAGAAACTGAAAGGGGATGATGAACAGTAGATTTGCAAATATTTTATGGGTGACAAAAAAAACGAAGTGTTTCTCTACCAATTGCTATAGGATAGGGACTCGATCTTAATTTGCGGCGGATCTTTATTTGCGGCGGCTGGAGGTTTGGAATCTTCAAACGATACCACTGGTCCAATGCCCACCAAAATCTTCCAGCAGCAAAGAAAATTGGAAACCTGATTAAAAGTACAGTAGATGAAAACAAAAGACAAAACGTTAATCTTCTACCGACTTAGTTTAAAGTAAGTGTCGAAAAGATTATTGTTGTCAATAAGGATTTTTTTTTAACTTTGATCGATGGATAGGTTTTTAATGAAATGTCTAAAAACAAAGTCGAACCAGTCGTGTCCGATTTGTAAGCGTACCAAAAAAAATTCTACAATGAGAAAGAATTATTGAATAATGGACACAATTACGTATATCGAATACCTTCGTTATAAAATCAGGTGCATGGAATTGATTTAACAACTAGCTAGTTTACTTAAACAGTACACAGAATATATAGCCCAAAATATTGAAAGAAGCAGAAAACATAGGAGAAGGCAACAGTCGTTCAATACCTTATATCATTTCATCCATAGAATCTGCCTAGAAACTGAAAGGGGATGATAAACAGTAGATTTGCAAATATTTTATGGGTGACAAAAAAAACGAAGTGTTTCTCTACCATATGCTATAGGATAGGGACTCGATCTTAATAATCCAAAACAAGAATTTTCGAATATGTATATATTTACCAATGGAAATACATCGAGAAGTTTTTTTTTCAGAAGAAGAAGTAACGTTTGGAATGAATGGAGTAAATATGGAAGTTATAAGATGATTTAAAGTTTTTTACTACAGAGAAAATATAAATGGTAACGCTGAAATTATTTAAGGGAAGATATCCCGGAAGAAACTTATTACCATTCTTCAGTATGCATACCAAGTTTTTTTTTTTTTGAGAAATAACGGAAAATCTTTATTATTCACATGGACACCGATTACTTTCAATTACGATATAAACATTCGTATTATCACATTTCCACGTTATTTATATCATTCTTAGCATCATTAATCGAAATAAATATTATTATATATTTTGGACAAATTGTTAAAAACGTCAAATTAACTCGCTGTGTAAGAGACAGTTGCGTACGACCCAGTCGTGCACCTATCACTCGCATTCTCATGTTTTTCTGTTTTAAATCACAACTTTTATGCCTCTAAAAAAAAACATTCAAAAAAGCCGCGACAGTTTTAACTGCAAATAATTAACAAAAAATCAATTGACAAAAAACGTCGTATTTAAACACAAGAATCTGAAAATCACTGCACACCAATTTGCTTAACACTCATGAAATTGGTAGCTGTGGGTTTGGCCTTTATTTAAAAAGTCAAAATGTATCAACTCATACAGGATGGATATTCCTTGTCAATCTGACCAGAAAGCTGATAAAACAAACACTAATTGTTTTATCAGCTTTCTTATCAAGAACCGCAATGATAAGTTTAATAAAGCAAATCTAGCTGGCAACACCAGCATCCGATAGGTACGGTTGGGGGGTAAAATAACCCATAATTTAAATAACGCCGTTTAGTCTCTATACAATACCCATATTAATAAAAATTGTTTTAACAGACAATAAGCAATTAATCTGAAGAAATTTAGAGACAAATGGGTAAAAGTAAATATAAGGTATTGTAAAATGAAGCCGAACTTCGAACGATAAAACATTTTTCTGTTTTATATTTAACAATCATTTATTAAAACACACTCTTATTTTTAGAATTATATTATTTACAAGACGGTTTCTCATTTAACAATTTAGTCACACTTATTTGAAATCAAATACCAACGACTAAATTCGCGCATTATTATCACTATCCAAAATTCACTTAGCTAATTCACTCACGCAACACTATTCAAATAACGTTCAGGCAACAATTTAAACTAACCCTCTGGTTGTCGCTTCATTTCTATTTATACCATTTCGTTCCGAACAAGTATATCCTCAGTTTCATTTTCATAACGATGTAACCGATCCTTTACTTTTCCTCGAAGTCCTTTCTGTATTTGGTAGACGACGTCGTTTATGCGCTTCACCATTTCTTAGGGGTCTTCCCATTTTGGCAGTGTTCCCTTTTAAAGAATTGTATTGCTTCCCAAATGTCCTCCCGATACTCCACCGTTTAGCTCCCGTAGTACATCTTTGACCATGGACCATGTAACGAAAAGCTGTGATACAATGGACTTTCCGTCGGAGGACTCCCATTTTCTTCTCAAGACACCATCCTGTACGTGAAGAGAATCCCATTGTGCCCAGTAGCAGTACGCCTTCAGAGTTGGACTACGAAACTTCTTGCCAATCTGGTTTCTCCATGTGTTCCCTTCAGGTAAGAATCGGTTCAATGTCAGGGTCTTCCATCTGCGCTTCTCTGATCTTTTCGGTCGTCCAAATTTTGTTGGGCTCGGCTCTTCTTCGCAGGGTGGTGATGAGCTCCTTTTCTTCTTGGCGGGTGCAGTGTTTGCAGTTCATGAGACAGTGCGTCAGCGTTAGATTGCAGGGTGCCCTTACGATGCTGCATGCCAAAATCGTAGCTCTGCAGCCGATCAATCCATCTAGCAACTTGACCCTCTGGATTTTTAAATTGAAGCAACCATTTTAGAGCAGCATGGTCTGTACGAAGTAGGAACATCCTGCCATAGAGGTATTTATGGAAATGCTTCGTCGCCAGAATTAACGTTAAGAGTTCGCTCCTGGTCACACAAAAGTTTCTTTCAGGTCTGGACAGAACCTTACTGAAGTAGACCACCACTCTTTCCTGTCCCTCGTGTACTTGCGATAAAATGGATCCAACTGCAAAATTACTTGCGTCGGCATAGACAACGAAGGTCTTTTTACCGTCGGGATATTCTAGTATCGGAGCTTTACATAGCTGGTGTTTAATTCCTTGAAGAGCATTATTACGCTCACTTGACCATTTAAATTGCTTTCCTTTCGCCGTGAGTTGATGTAAGCTCTTAGCAATGCCAGCAAAGTCCCTTACGAACCGCTGATGTTTGTCCTTGGGGAGCGGCCAATTTTTCACAGCTTCAATCGTTTCGGGATCGGTGCTCACTCCACTAATCTGTTGCTCTGTTGCACTCGGTACACTTAAACCATGTGGTCATCACCAAACCGCATCTCGATTGCTTTTACGATAGGGTTGTAGTTGCGTTGATGGTCAACGAAGATGGTTTGCAAAGGCTCCGCAGCTGGACCAAGCAAAACCAGTGTTAGTGCGATGGTTTTTCCTCATCCTACCAGCAGTGGGTCATGGCAGCAGCTTCGACCTGTTTCTTATGAATTGACCATTGCGTTTGACCGTCGAAAGTTGGAGGCCTTATTTCCCTTATTCGTGTACAATCTCCAGAAATTTCCCAAGCCTTTTGTTTCTTAACATGTTTAAAGTCTTTAGCTAGGTCTTCGACTTTCTTTTCGATTGTCTCGAAATTATCCCCTTCTTTCTATTCCATTGCTGCTACATGATTTTCTACCTTCCAACATTTCTCTTCTACAGCCATAAATGTAGTTTCGACTTTTTCAAATCGATTATCAATCACCGTGAACTTTGAATCGAGGATATTCTCAAACCTCTTACCCTGTTCATCGAGCTGGTGGAGTGGCCCCTGGCTTTGCTTTTCTAAGAGTTCTTTTTTTCCAGAGAATTATTTCGTTCTCCGAATTAAGCCTCCAGAAACGTCATCAATGATGACATGTCGAATCCTGCACTTACTTGTTGCTCTTCGACATTTGCTTAATTGCGTCATGAAGGCGAAAAAATAAATCGCTGTTCAGCTTACGGCTCCGCAACGGTGAGCTGATCTAATGATTTGCGGACCATTATTGTTTAATCACACCTTTTTTCACAATCACGTATAAAAAATTATTATTCACGATTCACCTTATCCACTATATCTTCTTCAACTGTCTTCACTTATATTTCTCGAATAATCCGAATTAATCGTTTCTTCACAGTTCACTGTTTTCTATAAAGTTCTATTTCAGAAAAGGTTTTATCCCACTTCTAACACCGCTGTAGAATGAAGTTGGGCTTCGAATGATAAAACATAAAACGATTTTCTGTTTTGGAAACACACTTAATGGAAACACACTCTTATTTCTAGAATTATATTATTTACAAAACAGTTATGATTTTATTCTCGCTGATCAATTCAATTACAATAATTTGAAATCAACGATTAAATGCACTTGTCACTTTCAAAAGTTTCTTGATTGTTCGAGAAGTGGTTTTGACAGATAGCAATATTCCAGTCGTTCATTCCAGTGGGCGCAGCCAATACCACTCTTGGACACTAAGTGGAACTTTTCGCACACTGCAATCTGAATTTATAATAATATCAACGAAATTCCTTTTGTTCTCATTCATATCTATTGGCCAAACATAGCATTCTTTTAATTTTAAGTCATTAATCTTTTTCATCTGTTTTTTTTTTTTTCATTTATAGAGTTGATGCCTCTTTTCTTTAAATTTATTTTCCTAAATGGTTCATTTTCATCTAGTTCTCCTTTCATGAATTTTCGCCCATCCTCGTCAACATCTCTCCATGACGACAATTCTTTAAAAGCACTTCTAAAGTAAAAGAACTCGTTTCTTTGAATTTCAGTAACTTTAAAAAACAGGTACTAGTCCAGAGAGTGGTGAAATTTTATCGTTGTCGTCCTCTTTTTTTAGTCTCAATTAATGCATGATCACTGTCAAATTCCATATACGTATGGCCAGGAACAATAAATTGGTGATCAATAATATTTAATGATGCTGATGTTTCCCTTTATCGCATGTACGGTAGACCACACTTAACACGAGCGTAACGTTCCTAAAAAATATCTTGTTAAACAAAATCGTGCCAAACGAAACAAGAAACCAGTTCACAAGATTAGTTACCTTCTTAAGTCGCTGACATATTCAAAATCTAAAATACCAACTTGTTAGATAGGCAGAACAGAAGACTATGACTGAGCAATCATCTATCATCGCGTTGGCACAGTTAATATGGAGAACCCCTTATTTCGCGCCCGCATAGGGCAAGTAAGTTAGTTAAGTAGTTGACAAGTAGGCTAGTTTTTTCATGAATTTTTGTGAATGTTAGGTACTTGGCTTACTAGGCCTCCCATATCCTTTAGCTTAAAATATTGCTTTGACTTGTAAGCTTCTTCTGCTTGGCGGTGGTGATTTGATTGTTGGTTTTAAGTCATTAAGCGATGCTCCTTTTGTAACCGTTATTTTTGCTTTTAATATGTCTTGCTTATGGCAAGTGCCTAGCTTAAATTTTTGTAAAATTCAAATTCAGCGTTCCAAATGTCTGGGTAAATTTTGACAGCGATACGGATTCACGATTCTCAGCATAAAGCCTGTAAAGCTCAGCTACAGATCAAATGCTGGACAAATATCTTTTTGGAGTGTCGCGCCACGAATAATGTAAAATTGAAAAGAGTTTATGAAATCAATAACATTATTTTCCTTGGCAGGTGCTAGTTTTCTTGGGTTAGGATGTTTCCAACGTGGGTCGCAATGGTCGAAAGCAACATGTCCTTCAATTGGTTTCTTCACTACGGTTTTAATGAACTGGTCGCTTTCACATGAGTTCGGTTCGATCTATGGTGGCGAACAGACGTGTGCTCTCGATCCCGAATAGAAAACTCTTTAAGAGAAGATCTAGTGAACAATTTTTAAATCGGCCTAGGCCGCATATCCCCCTCCATTTATTCTTTCACTTTCTGAGATATTGACTCTTAAAAGTGGCATATTGTGAAATATCCAAAAGTGATCCTCCAGCTCTAATGCTGGAAGATAAAAATACTGAACGACTGAACAAAGCACAAGCTTATGCAAATACAAACCCATCGGATGGCGCGCGTCATCACCCCATTAATAAAAAAAACACTCTTTCAATAGAGAAATTGCAGCACGAAAGCGCAGTCGACGCACCCACTGCTGCTAAAATACTAAATACACACCGCGAGAGCAAGCCAATTTGCAATAACAACACTACTAGTATGGACGTAAGCACCGCTCACTCCACATCGAATGAGTGGACAACTGTTATCGGAAATCTTAAACACGCCGCAAGCAGCTACCAATCTAATGTATGGAAACGAAGGAGAAATGTGCGGGACGATGAATCATCGCCTAAGCGAATTGCTTCGCAAAACCGATTCTCAGTTCTCGCTGATATGGATCCTCGAGAATCTGAGCCAAACACAAGTGAATCAATATTCCTTACCCCAGCAGTTCATCATCCCAACAGTCCGTCCGTTGAAATGTATAATCAGCCTGTCAATACACCTAAAAACATTAGTATATAACGTATCTTTCTGCCCACCAATATTCATATTTGATGCCAACTGCGAACTTATCAGTGAAGTTATTAGACTTGCTGCAGTTGAGTGTAAAATTACAAATTTATAAATTTGTAAATATGAGCTACCGGAAAACGAAGGTATTTGTAAATAACGCACAAATTCACTCGGTTATTATTGATAAATTACGCGGGACGGGTATAGGTGCATTTTCTTTTTCTCCTAAGGAAACGAAACGGGTTTCGGTAATGCTAAAGGGCCTTGATGGTGATACATCTGCTAAGGTTATAGAACAAGCTATCAAAGCTGTATCCCCTAGCACTAAAATTGGTAAAATTACGCCTTTTTCCACAGCTAAATCAAAAGATTAGAACTTGGTGAGTCCATTAAAGATTTAACTAGGATAAGATACTTACTAAACCAACGGGTGTACTGGGAAAAAAAATCAATAAAGCGGTAATTCGATGTTACAGGTGTCAAAGGTTCGGGCATTCCGGGCAATGTTGCGCCTACAATAGTAGATGCGTTCTGTGCGGCGGGGCTCATGATTCAGAAGCCTGTATCGCATCTTTTAAAACACAAACCAGGACACCCCTGCCTTAAAATGTGTTAATTGCAACGAAACGGGGCATGCTGCTAGTTACCAAGGCTGTCCAGCCTATATTAAATATAAAGAAAAACGGGATACATTTACCCAAAGGGCAAGACAGGTTGCGAACCAAAATAGGTCGGTAGTGCAAAGTGCTATTAGTACAGTTACTGATCAACGCATATTTTTCGCCGACAGCGTCAAGGGTAGCAACGATGCTGAAATGAATAATATGCTAAATTTGTCCAGAAAAAAAGCTATTCAGAAAGACACACAGACCCTTAAACAGCCTGGTGATCTTAACAGTTTTTTGAATGAGGCGAAAAATCTTTTCAAATTACCTTTTAAAGAGCTGATAACAAAAATCAGACAATTTTGGCCCACTTATCAACAGTTACAGTCTATAGAAGATAAAATGTTCGCATACCTTGAGTTTGTGGCCTCTATTGTAGTATAATGCAGACAACAAACTTAAAAATAATGTCGATAAATTGTAACTCTATAATTTCCCTCGAAAGAAGATTAGATTTGTTCAACACACTAAAAACCCACAAGCCTCAAATATGTCTCCTTTCGGAAACAAGGCTATCCGCGAAACATAAGCCCACTTTTGATGGCTTTAATTTCATCTCAAGTCACTCAGGTAGAGGAACAGCAGTTGTTTTAGACCAAATGTATAAGTACACTGAAGTTCCTTTTCAGAGCGACATCTTTTCAGTTTGCCTGGTAACTATTACAACACGTAGTAGTTCTGGGTCTCAAAAAAATATTTTAATAGGAAGCATTTACATCCCCTCAAATGCCGGTCGACGATTACCAAATGAGCTTGACAGACTTTATATTGTTATCAACTCATTTGATGCAGTTATTCTTGGAGGTGATTTCAATGCACGTCATTCAGAAAGGGGTGACACACTTCACAATCAAAATGGTAACCAAATGTACAATTGGTTTTATAACGGGCCTTATTTGGGTATAGACCTAATTGCTCCTAACAGTCCCACTTTTCCAAGATCATCCTCCGTTCTTGATTTCTTTCTTATATCCACATCCCTCACCAGCAATAACCTGAGTCCTTTAGTTTGCTCAACTTTTCCAACGATTTCGGATCATTTTGGTATAAAATTACATCTAAACCTATTCGATACTCTTCCAATTTTGGTGCCACCGACTACATATAGATGTTTTAAAAACACTGACTGGTTAGCTTTTAGGTACGAACTTCACCATCGTATTTCCTTTTTGAACATCCCGTCTGAAAGAAATATACAGAATGAGGAAGTCGATATTTTGATAACAAAAATCAATGATCAAATCAACGCCTGCGTTCAATCTCACTCCTCTGTCCGCGAAGTGAAAAATGAAAAATATCACAATATATCAGATACCACAAAAAAATTAATAAAGCTGCGACACCTGAATAGTATTCATCATGAATATCGTACACTTCATGCAAGGATACAGTGCCTAAGTAAAATCATTAAGGACAGGGTTCGGATTGATAACAACTATGCTTTTAAGGAAAGGTTAAATAAAATCAGACCCTCGCCTCAAGCGTTTAAGGAAATCGATAGGATTACAGGAAGAAAATTCTTCGGAACCAATATTGCGAAAGATATTTTGGTCCACAACGGAGTGAATTTAAAAGACATTGAAAGTAAACTGAATGCGTTTAAAAATTATTACACCAATGTGTACTCGGGAGTCCATCTCCAGGAAACACCTCCAGGTCAAACAGAAGAGCATGATATCAACTCGACAGTAGAATCATTTTGTAATACTGAGTTCAATTCAACGATTACTAATTTTTCGCCTTTAAATACCGCAATAAGCCCAAACAACGCTCAGGTTTTTACAAACCCAAATACGGTCAGCATGTTGAGATCAGCTCTGAACAACAAGAAATCCGCTGGTATAGATAATGTATCAAATTACATTCTTCGAAAATGTCCTTGCTCCCTCGATGTGGCGCTATCTGCTATTTTTAACCACTGTCTGAACAATGGCTATTTTCCCTCAACTTGGAAGAAAGGAAAAATACTTCCAATAGCTAAATCAAAGAGGGCAATAGACGTAAAAGACTTTCGTCCGATATCCATGCTTTCCAATATAGGAAAGCTATTTGAGCGGCACATAGCAGAAAAGTTAAATAACTTTTGCGAGGAGTCTTACATTATTCCAAATAACCAGTTCGGCTTTAAAAGGGGTCATTCTACAGAACATGCTTCATTGGTATTGCACAACAAAATTGTTCAAAACCTAAGAAACAGGAAATGTACCGTAGGTTTTGATATAGACCTGGAAAAAGCTTTTGACTCAGTTTGGCACAAGGGTTTGCTCTATAAGCTAATTAGGCTTAATTCCCCAAGGTTCTTAATATTCATAATTTTTAGCTTCCTTAGAGATAGAGTTAGCTCTGTCATCAAAGGCTCTGAGTACTCTAACTGTTTCCCAATCCTGTCAGGTGTGGCCCAAGGATCAATTCTAGGACCTCTCCTGTTTAGTATCTATATTCACGATTTTCCTTTCCAAAACACAATGCAAAATGATCCGAGTGCTATCCCTTACGCAGATGACTCTATGATATTAGCAAGTGACACAAGACCACAGGTTGCACTAAATAAGATTAAAGAGAACCTACCAACTCTTTTAAACTATTTTAAAACGTGGAAATTAAAAATCAACATCGATAAATGCGGCCTAACATGTTTCAGAAACGCAAGCGGGAAAGGTCATTATCTTGCAGTACGGGAAAGTAAGTCTGTGAAACTTCAAATAAATGGAAGTAATATTCCCCTTCGAGATGATGTCAAACATCTCGTTATAACCTTCCATAAAAGACTTTGCTTCAATAAACATGCCCGAGAAACGTTGAAAAAAGCAAAAATGGTTACAGCAATGCTTAAGCCAATGCTCAATTCCACACAAATGTCGCCAAACACTAAGATTTTAATGTATAAGACTTTGGTGAGACCTATATTAACTTATGGATTTTGCACCTGGTTCACAATCTCACCCACTGTAGCCGAAGAGCTTCAAATTTTTGAAAGGAAAATCTTAAGATTCTGTTGCGGGAAATTTAGGAGACCTGACAAAAAATGGTTTTCCAATAAAACACTGTATGAAGAAAACAAAATAAAACCTTTAATGATATACCAAACCGAACTTCTTTTGAAAAAACTCGAGCGTGTACGTGAACATCCAAACCCACTTGTTAGATCTTTAATGGCCTCAAATATCAACGATAGTGCAGAGGAACATTATTACCTTTCACCATTTAACCTTTTAAAGCCGAGATCTTTACCCATGCTTAGACCAAACGAAAATCGGAACCTTTCCGTCCTCTTTTACGAAAAAGCATCCCCCGACCAACTTGCGGCGATAACTTCTTCGTTTTTCGATAGCTTTTAGAATTTTTTTTTCTAACCACTACAGCTTTTACTCTGCTTTTGTCCATATTGTGTTATAATATGGTATTCTTTAAGCAGACTACAAGCTTAAGAGAATTAATATATGTATATACACATGAAATTGTTAACAATTTCTATACTATGTAAGGAAATATTGAATTATTTGTCTTAAATAGACTTAAAAAGTATCTAGTCATATTTTAGTTTTAAGTGCTCTTTGAAGCTACGCTGAAGTTACGCCGGGAGCAAGCGTACATAGAAAATTATTTACTTATTTATAATATTTTAAAACAGATTAAATTGTCAAAAATTCAATTTTTATATTCCTTTAGCCAGACATTATCTTAGTCATAGCTACCAGAAAAATTATGATTTACACAAAAATGTATTGATTTAAGAAATAAGCCTCAATAAATAAATTGTAAAAATTGTAAAAATTGGTCGCTTTCACATAAAGTATTTATAAAAGATTTTCGGCAAACCAAAATTCTCCGACCGTTTAATACCAAATGATAAATTTTAGCTATATCGATGTAATGCGTTCAATTACAAATTATTGACAGCAGCTGCCGCAAAAGAACACACAAAATAATTTCGCGTATCTGAAGAGAAACACCGAAATACAATACGAAATAGTGTTGACATAAAGTACTTACGTCTTCTTTTTAAAAATTTTAAAATGAATATTTGTTAATATTTGAAAAAATTGTTTTTTGTCAATTTTATCGAATTGTATTTCAACATAAGAGCTTGGGTTCTTTTAAGTTTGCTCTACTAAGAATAAACTCATTTAAGCGCTTCATTTAATATAAAAGAGTGTATCGAACATTCGGTTGATCTTAAATTAGAAATCGAAACAATACAGGCTAGCTCTATACAAGTCAGAAGCAGACAAGCCTTTCGTCAATGCGCCGTGGTTTATAAGGAATGAAGATCTACGCAGAGATCAAGATATTCCCGCGGTGAAGGATGAAACGAAAAATTTTGCACGTTAACAGGTTAACACAATGGTCCTCCAAATTATTACGAAACTAATTTATTCAAAAAACTAGACCCTTAGAAATTGTGGAAAAAGCAGGAACTCTCAAAGGCAATTTACCTAACAAACAAAAGGGTGGTCGTTTTAGTGGGTTAAGGTCTCACACTACTATGGGCACGCGCACATTTTCCAAGTTTCACACGGAAGAGTCTATAGTCAAGATAAGACAAGATGATTTTATATGATTTTTCAGGCAGACCTTGTCTTAGTTTGTATTGAAGGCATCTATTCCAAACCTTGTCAAAAGCTTGCGACACGTCAAGAAATACGGCTGAGAAAATTTTCTTTTCTTCGAAAGCTTTCTCAATTGGTGGTCAGGTAAAAGGCGTGTCTGATCAATAATGGGGTGTAAGCGACCGAGTAATATCCTTTCAAAAACTTTTGAAATTATTGGAAGTAGTGAAATAGGTCTGTAAGATTTTTTTTCATTCGGTGATTTTCCTGGTTTGATGACCATTATCACGCTCTCCTGTAATCAGGTCATAACCCGCATCTTTTTTAGGCTTTAATTTCTGTATTTCCCGTTTAAGCTCGGTAATACTTGCATATCTGACTATATTATTTATCGGTTATAGTTTCGAATAAATTAATGTTTTCTGCACCATGAAATGGCTTTTATGTTTCCCCAGAATGTAGGGCAAAAACGTCTGCCTATTAATAATCGTTTTTGGTCCAGACGCCTTGAGTTAGTCTAATTGGTGGCACGCCGTTTTTTTGCGTTTTATGACATAAATTGCTTTCCAAAGTGAATAATTCGATTCTATGCAGTGGTAAGACTTTGCAGATAAGTTTCTACTCTATTGTTTTTAAAGTTATTAATCGAAGTGGATAGCATGTTTCTCAACCGATTGAGATGTGTTTTATCTTGCGGAGCACGAGTTTGGTGCCATTATTTTCGAGCTTTTATTTCTTTTATTTCCGTGGGTACTTGATATTACTATGTATAACCTACTGCTTTGTGATGTTCAGGAGTATTATTCCAATCATGCTGTTTAATAAAGTTTTCAAGTTCCAACCAACAATTACCAACAAATCTGTGGCACACACGGAGACAGACATGGCTAGAACAACTCAACTAACAATTCCTAATCGATCCATATTCTTTAAGACATATCTTATCTATCTATATTACTTCTCAGTTATTAACGCAAGGTCGAAACTAATATACTAATATGTGATGGGGTATAAAATGTGTGCTGTCACTATTGGATTATATTGAATTATTTCATAACACCAAACAGCGGATGACATTACACTATAAATAAAACAATTAAGGAAGATGTAAGCATGTTGGAAAAAAGCAACAATCTATTAAGACCTGAGATAAAATCCAACAGTATTTAAACACCTTATACATTTCAGATAACCATTCGGAATTTTATCGTATCCTACTATCATTGATTGATTTATTTATAGGACAAATTGTTGATAACAAATTTGTACAAATATTTATCTCAGCTTCTTCAAACAGTAATAATATTATTTAAAATTGTAAGAACGCAAGATATAATAATTACGAAGTTAAGCATAAACATAATACTATAGCTCAATTTTTTAATAAATTCTAGACGTACTAATATTATATTAAGATCAACTTACTGTTACTATTTCCAGCATTTCTTGTCGAGAAATATATCCATTTCCATCAAGGTCATACATCGAAAACGCCCATTTTAATTTTTGTTCCAATTTGCCCCTTGAAGTTACACTTAGTGCACATAAAAATTCTCGGAAGTCAATAGTTCCATCTCCATTGGCATCAAAAGTTCGAAATACATGCTCTGCAAACTAAAAATATTAATTTATTAAAGATTAAACAACAAAATGTTTAGTTGAATTTATTTAATTGTGATAATGTGTAACTTGTAAAATAAACATATGACTATAATTGGCTGCGCGAAATGTTTACTTTCCTATCCCATCCCATCCTTAAAATAAACGTATCCAAGTTGTGGGCGTGGATTAATAGGATTTGTAGAAGAATTGGGTTCCGTGACATTGTTCCAAGCGTCAAAATGCCAAATAAAAAAAGGCATAACGACGATTTGGCTTGCGTGCGAGGTTGGATGTGTGCAAAGTGTTAATATGCATGCAACCACCCTGCTTGGGTTCACTGTCGGATAGTGCACTAAGAATGATAGGCGTTAGAGTGTGTAAAATGTCATTAAGCAAATATTGACATTAACTTATTTTGGCACAAACTCACTTTTATAAACGATTAAACGATTCGTCTTCCGATGCTGATCATTTATCCGTTTTTAAAAATCATCGCTCACGTTTAGTTTAGAAGTTATGATTAAATAAAAATTTCACTTTTTTGATTATAATTGTGTGTAGTTTGCCTTTTTTGCTGTTGCGGTATACGCTCGCGGAAGTGATTATGGTTCTCAAACCAGGAAAATCACCGAATGAAATAAATTCTTAAAGACCTATTTCAATACTTCCAATGCGTAGTTGACTGCTAAGCCAAGCGCTGCGGGTTCAAGCCCCAGCGTCGGCAGCATTTGTTTTCTACGAAAATTGCCAGCTTATCTGAGGCCACCCGTGCGATAATATGAGACAATATAAATCTATGTCTCCTCCTCTGTGCCACGTAGGTTTATGTTATATGTCTTTCCTTCTATTTATCTATCCGTCTTTCTCTGTTGTATAAATGTCTTGATCTGTCCCAGCCGATGGCCTCAGTCGCCAGTGCTGTTATGTGTCTGTAGTTCGTTGCATTCATGTGCGAAGTACTGTGATGTCAATGTCAATGTCAACTTCCAATAATTTAAAAAGTTTTTGAAAGGTTATTACTTGGTCGCTTACAACCCGCTATTGATCAGAAACGACTTTTATCTGACCATCAATTTGGGTTTAGAAGTAAACATTTGACTGTGGACCAAGTTCATCGAATTACTGATGTAATTGAGAAAGCTTTCGAAGAAAATAAAATTTGCTCAGCCGTATTTCTTGACGTGTCGAAAGCTTTTGACAAAGTTTGGCATAGAGGCCTTCAATACAAACTAAGACAAGTTCTGCCTGAAAAATCATATAAAATCCTCGTTTCGTATATTGAGCATAGACTCTTCCGTGTGAAACTTGGAAACGAATATTCGGAGTTCAAAGAAATATTGGCAGGAGTACCCCAAGGAAGCGTCCTTGGACCACTCGCGTACCTCCTATTTACACGAGATATCCCGCAAACAAACGATACAATTCGATGCAGTTGGCACAACAATAGAGGAAACAAATATGAAATTACAAAGCGCTCTTAACGAGGTTAATGAATGGACAAAATCCTGGCGGATTGCACTACACGAAAGCAATTCGATTCATGTAGATTTTTCGTATAAACGGACAAACAATTTGAAAGTATTTCTCAATAAGGTTCAAGTCCCTTTTGCAAATGAACCGAAATATCTCGGAATGACACTCGATGCAAAATTAAAATGGAAGTCGCATGTAAAAAATACATGCGAAGAACTCAAAAATAAATACAGAGAACTGTACTGGTTAATCGCAAAATAATCGAAGCTTAACCATGTTAACAAGCTGCTATTATATATATGGACATATGGTATACAACTATGGGGTTGTACCAGTGAAACGGATCTAAATATTTTGCGCCGTGGTATATAAGGAATGAAATCTGGGTATTCCCGCTGTTAAAGATGAAACAAAAAAATATGCACGCAAACATAAAAAAACGTTTATTAGGACACGTTACCACAACGGTCCTCCGAATTCTCGACGAAACAAATTCTTGACGAAACTAGATTTGGCCCGATAATAACAAACCGCGCTATAAATTGCGGAAAAAACAGGAACTCTCACATTAAAGTTACCTCCCAAACATTCATTACTCGTGATAAATTGCTAGATAAGTCGCATACTTAGTTGCAATACAATTACAAAAAGGGTAGTGGTTTTAGTGGGTTAAAGTCCCACACTACTTTGGGCATGTGCTTATCGTGTCTTTTGAGATTTCCACCAGCCCACGGAATAAAAATAAAATAAAAGGCAACAGTGATTGTGTTGATCACAAACATCCATCATGGTTGATCATGGCACATCATCCTTCGAAAAATTATAGAGGCGGATCCTCTCTTTACATCAAAGATTGTATTAAGCACTCCGAAAACATTCGAATAGAACTCGATTCTAAGCAAAACAATTTCAGTATCATATTTCGGATGCAATTCAACGAAATGCAGACAACGGTAAAAA
Organism: Rhingia rostrata; assembly: GCA_949824845.1. Classification (NCBI taxonomy): domain Eukaryota; kingdom Metazoa; phylum Arthropoda; class Insecta; order Diptera; family Syrphidae; genus Rhingia; species Rhingia rostrata. Next base: position 73,233,812 of record OX463757.1, on the reverse strand, counting down.
GCCTGTATTAAGCATGGGGTGAATTTTTTTTCGACGGGAATTAGCATTAGCCAACTGATAGACTATAAAATCCTTGACCTCGTCGACTTCTATATCGCAAAAGAACTATTTCAAAATCTGACGGAAATTGAAGAAAGCTAAGATGTATGCTCAGACCACTCAGCAGTCAATCTAAAAATGGATGGAAGTCTAGAAAAAAAAGGAAGGACAGCCTAGGTTAACAAGTAACAAACCCAACTGGGACATTTCACGAAAAACTGCTTGAAATAAAAGATTAAATTGGCAATCTAGTGGAAGCCATTCACAGCGCAGAGTGGAAAAACACTTTCTCCAGGAATACAGCAACACGCAACAATAAAGTCAAATACCAACCTGAAATCGAGGACCTAATACGAGAAAAGAGATGAGTTACAAAGGTACCGACGCCACAATGGAGCAGAATACCCCAATACCTGGCAGAAAATCAAATTATGAAGTTTAGAAGTTGTCATAAACTAACGCCTTATTTCTCTTTTAAACATGATAGAGAATTAGAAATGCGAGAGAGAAGAGTAATTAGGATCACGTGATCTTCAGCAGATCTACACAAATGGAGCATTTGTTTACTTTTTCCATCAAGTGCAGACCTGTTTTTTGTGTTTTGAGTTACTTTTGTAAATTGTGTTCTGTTTATTACCCGTTAGTTAAAACGAAATATTGTTTTTGCCATGGAATCAGTGAGCTCACCTTCTTTCAGTATTCAATTAACAAAAAACATTTTTTTCGATCTCTTATTTTGTGGTAGAAAATAGAAAAAGTGTAAAAAACATATGAGAAGGCTATAATCCACTGTGTAGATCGTTTTGTACTCTATCCCTTAAATATGGATTTTATGGCAAAGAAGTATTAACATTAAAATTGTAGCGACATATTGTTCAGACAGTCGTATCAAAAACAGCGTTTTTTTTCTGCATATTTACATTACCAAAACCAATTATTTTGCATAATTTTTTTTTCGAAATTTTTAAAATTTTACCGGAAAACTTTTTTTCTAAAAACGTCCTCAAAAAGTAGGTGTGGTGAAAAACGTTGTATAGACGTATATAAACATTAAGATTGTCTAGATATTTTTTAAAACTTTGAACGGTTTGACCTAAAATTGGGTTTTACTAAGAAGGGAGCGTGGCAGTGGGCGGATTTAAAAATTTTTACACTTGTTCTAACAGCACGTACAAGGATCACGTGTACCAAATTTCATTATCTTAGTTCAAAATTTAAGGCCCAAAAACCGGTTACCTACATACGGACGGACTGACAGACAGACATGGTTAATCGACTCAGCTAGCGATTCTGAGTCGATCCATCTACTTTCAGGTATACCTAGCTGAATTATTTCACTACGTTACAAACTATGTATCAAAACGAATACACCCCTATCGGATAGGGTATAAGAACGTGTTGTTTTCGCATTTAACTAAAGTCCTTAAACTTTTTGTTGTGTTGTCCGTAAGACTCCACAAAAGTTTTATATATCGTTGTGTAAAGTGTTTTGCCTATTTTCAGAATATGCAAGTTTTTTTTGCTCCGATATGCTTCCCTTAGTGTAGTCAAATTTTTTTGTTGGTGACGTCACTCTCGAACAAAATTGTTATGTTTTCTTATATATTTATTAAAATTGCTTCTTAGCCCGAACAACTTCCAAAGTCTTGTCTATTACAAGGCAAAACCTTTACAATATAAGGAAGAGTTCAAATTGCCAGGGATTAGATAGTTCTTAAAACAAGAAATGGAAAAAAAGGTTCATTGCGGTGGTACATTTGAAAACGACATTATGAAAACAAATAATGATACAAAACAAAATTTAACAGCGCTAGGATAAAGCTTGTCGAGTGGAGGCACGATTCTTAAAAAAACAATAGTGCTTGGCTTAATACGCCCAGTCTGTTCAATTGCACAAGTTCTTCAAGCTTGAAACGTGGTCGTCCAACAATTTCGTTCGAAAAGAGATCAGATAGAACAAAACGACAAAAAAACTGAAGAGTTAAGAAAATCCAAATCTCTTGCCGAGTTGGCATATGCGACTGAAATGAGTTTAAGAGCTTTTGGACAATCGCGGACTGCAAAACTAACTCGAGAAGAAACCACCATTCGAAGTAATGCTGAAAAGTGTAGAAAGGCGTGAAATGAGTCCATTGAACCCACTTCAATGACTGGAGAAGAAGCACTGGCTTTAATTGTTGAGGCAAACCTGTCTAGGTTTTAGTATGAAATCATTAGGTCAAAAGATACTAAAATATTCCCTTCTTAAGAAATTGTTCAGGAGTGTAAAAAAAATTGCTACCCAGAACCTGAAAAAATAAGTATTTCGGAGAATTCTGTAAGTATAGATTTGCAAAGCTTGCTTAACTTGACTGTTGAACGTTTACTTACTGTCCAAAAAGACGTGGTCGATTTACTAAGCCCCGAAGAACTAAGAAATGTATACTTATACTCAAAATGGGGCTTTGATGGAAGCTCTGGTCACAGTTCGTTTAAGCAAGCTTTCTATCTACTCGACGCAGATGATTCAGCTGTTTTCATCACATGTCTCGTCCCTCTCCGTTAAGATTCTGGTGCAAAAATAATCTGGCAGAATCCTCGTCCAAGCTCAACGATATATTGTAGACCTCTTAAAACTGAATTTATTAAATAAACATCCGCAGTATCCGTGACTGAAAAGCAAAGAGTAGATAGCCAAATTAAGGACCTCCAGCCAGGCATGGTAACAGTTAGTGCAGAAACTGTTTTCGTTCAACACAAATGGATGGATCCGTTTTTTTGAATGCCTTCTTCACCTTTCATTTAATTTGCATTTAATTGTTTTATATTTTTTAATATTATTGTGTTCTTCGGTGCGGTTTCTGACAAAGACACATGACAATCATCTAAGGACACCAGGAGTTCCAGTAAGGAAACAAGAAGTATATAAGAAAAATCGATCATCTGTTGTTGCTGGTTTGTCCCTAATAGGAGAAGGATTGTTTTATGTTTTTCTCTCCCTGTTGAATTTGCTGCAAATTTTGTGTATTGATCGTAACGTTGGGGTTCGGTTAAATTGGTGCAGAACATTGCGCGGCACATTTTGTTTTTATTTGTGATATTCCAATTCAAAGTTATTTCAAAAATGTCCATGAAATTTTAAAGCAATCTCGTGGCCATTTAAAAGGTGCTATCACAAAAGCGAATTGTTTTTCGTCGGAAATAGGAGATGAAGTTGAGTTAGAAATTCTTGAAGCGCGATTAGAACGGTTCAATGCCACGTGGAGAGGCTTTTGACGCAATCAAAATTATTTGTTTCAAAATAATGCTGATGAGGGGTACGGTGATCCCCAAATAGACTTCGATCCAACCGAAACTAAATACATCGTAAAAAAGGCGGCGTTTTTTAAAGCTATTCGTCAAAAGACGCACTCTCTTTTTCCCAAGCCAATAGAGTCTAGGTCTTCTTTTTTTCTTAAATCGAGTCCGAAAATTAAGTTTTCGAAATATGTTTTTGGGAAGCATGGACTGCAAAAGTAATTTATTGGGTTTGCAAAATTTACTATATTTTAAATTTTTTAGAAAAGAGGTGTGAATCTCTAGAGGCGAGCGAATGCAAAGGTCGTGTTTCTCGAAATATCACTCGTGTCTCTAACTGCAGAGTTAGGGCTCGCTGTTCTCATTGTAAAAATCACCATCATACGTTGGTTCACCTGGATCATCAAAATCAAACTTCTGTTCAAACAAATACTGGTGAATCAACGATTGAATGTAGTTCTTCGTCACTAAGTGCTACGGATACTGCTTTAATCGTGGGTAACCATATGAAAAATGGTGTTCGTCAATATGGTATTTTACCAACTATTGTCGTGGAGGTTCTGAATGTCGTAGGGGAAACTCATCGTTGTCGTTTAATGCTAGATATCGGATCACAAGTTTCATTTGTGACCTAATTATTAGTAAAACAAGTTGGCTTTTCACGTCGCCATTACCTCACAAATCCGTTGATACATTTCGGGCTTGAAAGTAACTTAGTTCACGAAAATCTGCATTGGCCTGATCCTGGATTAAACCAATCCGGTCCTATTGATATTTTACTAAGATAGAATAAAGCCTGGAGCATTCTTTGTGATGGTCATCGGTCTGATATGAAGGGACAAGTAATTACAAAGTCCTTTGATGCGTTATTACTAGTACCGATCAAAAATATCGTTTCATTACACGTGGGCCTCGACCTTGATGTGTTACTCAAATCGTTCTGGGAAATTGAGAAAATCGAATCAAATATATCCACTTTGAAAAGTAATGAACTTGTTGAAGAGCATTTTGCAAGCTCATTTTCCAGAGCTCCAGATACCATTTCGAGAAAGAGAAGTCAGCTTTGACAATATAATTTCTGGTGCATTATCTCGGTTTACGGCTATGGGAAAGCGTTTTGAACGATGTGAGTGCCTTCGCTATGATTATTTAAATTTTATAAAAAATTATGAATAGATAGGCCACGTGGAACGCATTTCAGACGATGAGATCGAACCAACCTCTGGCAAAGTGTTTTATTTGCCATATCACGCCGTCAGCACAAATAAAATTACGTGTATGGATGTAGCCTGAAGGATATGTTGCATGTTGGACCTCTGCTTCAGCGTAATTTGATAAACGTGTGCGTAATATTTCGGATGCACAAGTATGTTTTTGGTGCTGACATTGTGAAGATGCTCCGCCAAATATGGATGCATCAGAATCAACATAACTTTCAACGCATCTTGAGAAGATAAAGTACCTACCAGCCAGTTTCCCATTTTCGATAACGCACAGTAACATAAGGAACCTCACCTGCAATGTGAGCGCTAGATTACCAACAACAGTTTCATGTAGCTTCGTATTAGATACTGCATGACTGTTATGTGAATGATATCATGTCTGGTTCTGACTCTCTCTTCAATTTACAATTGAGTAAGTGGAGCTCGAATTATTAGAAAGTTTCGCGGAGTTGCTACTGTGACTCAGCCATTCCTCTGGACCTGGACAGCACAACTCAATGGAAGAAGGCCCTTGGATTGGTCTGGAACCCCTACAACGCCAACGAAAAGAACACATCTTTCGGAGGTTGCGAAATTATTTGATCACATTGGTTTCCCTGCTCCTTCTTCTATTTTATTTAAGATATTATTTCAAGAGCTCTGGCAAGACAAAATTAAATTAGGTTGGGAGCATTTATTGCCAAGAAACGAGGCAGAAAATCGAATTCGTACCATTAAGATTTACCCTGTTTCGAAAACCTTAGAATTCAGCGAATATGCACATTGAATTCTAAGTCTTTTTACCTAATATAATTTTGTGATGCCTCTGAAATAGCCTGCGGAGCCGTGGTTTATGCAAGAAGTAAAAGTGAAAACGTTGAAATAGAGATTCAACTTGTCGCTGCCAAGACTCGCTTGGAACCGGTAAAGCAACTCTCCAATTCCGGGCTCGAGTTTTGGGGAGCTCTTCTCTTAAGTCAATTTATAAAACTTTAATTGTTTATGCAGGCAAAAGATATCGACGTCTGTTTAATATCCGAAACTCACGCAAAGAGTAATTCTCACTTCACGATTAAAGATTATTTTGATTATCATGCTCTAAATCCATCAAACAAGGCTAGAGGCGGAGCTTCACTATATATAAAAGAGTGTATCGAACATTCGATTGATTTTAAATTAGAAGTCGAAACAATGCAAGTTTGCTCTATACAAGTTAAAAGCAGACATTCCTTTCTGAAGATATCTTCTATTTACTGCCCACCATGATGCGAAGTTGAGAAAATTGAGTTTGAAAACTGGCTTAATTCCCTTGGACAGCGTTTTGTCATCGGAGGGGACTTTGAAGCAAAACATAGATTATGGGGATCTAGATGCATATCACAGAAAGGTAGGATGCTTTACGATGTAGGAAGAAAGTACAATACCGAAATTTATTCTACTGGAAAACCAACTTACTGAACAACTGATGTTACAAAATTACCGGATTTGATCGATTTTTTCATCGTAAAATCTATGCCATCTAATGGAATCAAAGTTGAGGAATGCTTTGATCTGCTTTGACTATTCTCCGGTCATTCTAACAACGAGCTAGTCAATCCATAACTGGGAAGGCTTTGGTGTATTTCTTAGATCCTCATTAGAACTCAAAGTCACGGTTGACTCCCTTATCGATACCGTTCAAAAGCAGCATGGAACAGTATTCCTCAACCACGCAAAATAGAGAGCTATAGTTATATCGATTATCCATGGGAAATAAAAGATTTGGTTAGAGTAAAAAGAAAAGCTCGAAAAATATGTTATCAAACTCGTGCCCCGCAAGATAAAATTCGATTAAAAACTTTTAAAACCATGCAGTAGAAACTTATCTGCAAAGCCTAACCGCTGGAAAAGAATCGAATTATTAACTTTGGAAAGCAATTAAAGTCATAAAAGGGCCAAAAAACGCGGTGACACCAATCAGGGTAACTAAGGAAAAACAGACGTTTTTGCGGCACATCTTGAGGAAATATTTAAACCATTTGATGATACAGAAAACATTCATTTATTCGAGACTACAACCGAATAGTAATCTAGTTAGAAATGCAAGTATTGCCGAGCTTAAGCGGGATATACAAAAATGAAAGCCAAAAAAAGCTCTGGATATGACCTAAATACAGTAGAACTTCTGAAAATGTTGCCCCGAAAAGCATTAACTAAACTCCTCTACATTGTTAATTAACAATTAGATTAGAATGCATACCAAGACAGTGGAAAGTCGCGGAAGTGATTATGGTTCTCAAACCAGGCAAATCACCGAATGAAATAAAATCATGCAGAACTATTTCACTTCTTCCAATAATTTCAAAAGTTTTTGAAAGAATATTACTTGGTCGCTTACACGCCATTATTGATCAGAAACGCCTTTTACCTGACTATCAATTTGGGTTTAGAAGTAAACATTCGACTTTGGATTTGGATCAAGTTAATCGAATTATTGATATAATTGAGAAAGCTTTCGAAGAAAATAAAATTTGCTGTCTTTCTTGACGTGTCGCAAGCTTTTGACAAAGTTTGGCATAGAGGCCTTCAATACAAACTAAGACAAGTTCTGCTAGAAAAATTATATAAAATCCTCCTGTCGTATCTTGAGCATAAGGATTCGTCCTTGGACCACTCTTGTTCCTCCTATTTAAACGTGATATCCCACAAATAAACGATACAACAGTTTGCCACGTTTTCTGATGATACAGCTAGAGTTGCAGTTGGGACAACAATAGAGGAAACAAATAATTAATGGATAAAATCCTGACGGATTGCAATAAACGAGAGCAAATCGACTCATGTAGATTCTTAGTATAAACGGACAAACAATTTGCCAGTATTTCTCAAAATGTTAAGATCAATGGTCAATGTTCCGTGGTATATAAGGAATGAAGATCTACGTAGAGATCTAGGTATTCCCGCGGTTAAAGATGAAACGAAAAATTCTACACGCAAACATGAAAAACGTTTATTGGGACACATTAACACAACGATCCTCCAAATTCTTGACGAAACAAATTTATTACGGCATCTTCAAAGAACTAAGCCCTTGGATTTGGCCCGACAATAACAAACGCTATAAATTGCAGCAAAAGCAGGAACTCGCAAAGGAAAGTACCTGCCAAACATTCATTACTCGTGATGAAAAAATTGCTAGATAAGTCGCATACTTAGTTGCAATACAAATACAAAAAGGGTGGTGGTTTTAGTGCGTTAAAGACCCACACTACTTTGGGCACGTGCTCATCGTATCTTTTGAGATTTCCACCAGCCCACGGAAAAAAATGTATAAAACTAATTCAAAAGCGAATCGCTTTTGGCGATTCCCCAAAAATGGAATACATTTGTTGCAAATCGGACGTTAAAGATGTTGGATATCATACCCCGTTCCAGCTAAATTACATTCGCTTAGCAGAAAACCCTGCTGGGTATTAAACGATCTAAATTGATACAGATGAAGTTATTGTGCAAATGTCCCGATTGGATGAGTTTGGAATTTAGTCGTTGGCCGCAGATAAACCGCTTTGAAGAGTATAACATTCCATAGGAACGTAAAACCCAAGTTGTGTACATACCTCTTCGCATCGTATGGAACATTTCTTGGAAAACTTGTCGAAAAATATATCTCTTGGTCGAGAATTATTCGGATTGTCACTTTTCTTAATCGGTATGCACATAATTCATAAGGATATAAAAATAAATCGTTTATCTAGCTGCCCGACGTTTACCGAGATAAAGAAAGCAAAAGAGTTTTTTCTTCTATGGGCCTAAACTGAGTTCCGAGAAGAAATACGCGCACTTGAATCGATTCAGTCGGTTTCAACACGGTCAAAATTGAGCTCACTGACGCCATTCATAGATGATTTCCGATTACTGCGCGTTGGAGGAAGGATAGCTAATGCGGTCGACGTATCATACAGTATCAACATCCAATTATCCTACCCAAGCATCATCCTTATATCAAACTCATCATTTTGGATGTGCATGTGAAATTTTTACATGCTGGTTATTCACATCAATTTAGTTTGGTGTGTTAAGCGTTTTGGATAATTCGAAGTCGAAATTTGATAAGAAGAATTATAAACGACTGTGTTTCCGCCTTCGTCAAGCTACATCATCGCAAGTTGTGATTACGCCGGTCCCATTACCCTTCGACGTGGATAGTGGTAAGTGACCTAACAACGGAGGCATTTTTTGGCTGCTCATCGTAAATTCATTGCTAGAAGAGATAAATGCAGTGTTATTTACTCGGATAACGGAACCAATTTTCAAAGTGCTGTTGGGATACTCTTACCAATTGTTACGATCAAGTTAAGTAACCTCTACTTAAGCTGCTGAAAACATCAAATGGGAATTTATTCCACCCCATAGTCCTCATTTCGGTATACTCTGGAAATCACGGGTTGAAAGTGTCGAGCTACATCTCCGCCAAGTTATAGGAAATAACCTTCTGAACTTGAGGAAATTAGCACTTTACTAGCCCAAATAGAGACAATATTAAATTCTAGGCCATTATGTGCGATTTCCGACTCATATTTAAGTCCGATAACACCTTCTCATTTGATTATGTAAAGACTCTATACGGCGTTGCTGGAACCCTGCCTTAAAGTTAACTGTTTGGGCGATGGGAGTTCGTGCAGATCACGATGCAAGGATTATGGCACCCATGGCATCAGGACTACCTAACATCGCTTCAGCAGCGTCCGAAATAGAGACTTGTATCGAGGGAATTCTAAGTTGGTGACTAAGTAGTTGTGAAGAACCCGATTTGCCACCATCCAAATGGAAGCATTGAAGTTGTTCATTCGGATCATGATGGTCATGTACGAGTCGTTTCTATAAGACCCGAAGAACAACCGGATGGGGTTGGATCTTTTCCTCTAAGCACGTCTACAAAAAAATTGTCTTGCCAGACTATTAGTACGCGTTGATCTAATACACTTACGAGAAGGTGCCTCTATACACCCTACCCACCCTCCACCCACCCTACCTAACATCGTCTCGCTGGATGGGCCCTTTATTCGCATCTTCTTTTTCCTTAGACTATATTCATCATTCCCCTTCCCAACTTCCTCATACAACCCACTTAGTTAAACTTATGCCTCTTAATTGACAGATTTAACTTTTCTTTATTTCATTTACTCTAATTATATTAACGTTTTCATTTAATTCCGTTTTAAAATTTCAAACCAACATTGTACACTAGTCGGCATAAGTATTTTGACGAAATAAAAATCGTGCATTTTTGAGTTTAACTTCTAAATGGCTTGACAAGAATTCATGTTTATTTTTCCATTTTTATATACATATAACTAATACAAACTTAAAAATAGGCAAACAAATATTTTTTCATAGAAGTCAAAAAAGATATAAATTAATTTGTAATTTCGTGTGTTGGCATAAGTATTTTGACAAGTATATAACTCTAAGAAAAAACATTTTAAACTTAGCAAAAGTAAATAAATAAAGAAGAATTTAGTAAAATATATAACCTCCTTTGGCTTCAATAACTTTTTGAAGGCGTCTCGGTACTGAATCTACTAAATTTTGAAGAATCTCTGGAGATATCTCTTCCCAAAGGGGAAGAAACTGTTCTTTTGCGTTTCAAAAGAGACCAGACGTTTTCTATTATATTTAAATCTGGACTTTGAGGTGGCCAGTCCAAAGTGGCAACACCAACATCCTTCAAAAATTTAGTTATCATCCGGGCTTTGTGGCATGGGGCATTGTCCTGTTGCAGGATAAATGATTCACCAATAAGCCTACCTCCGGAAGGAAAGGCATTATCATTTAGGGTTCTTTAATATTGACCTTGGTTCATCAAGCCGGTGATAGGAACCAATTCACCCAGGCCATTATACGCAACACATCTCCAGAACATGACAGAGCCTCCACCATGGCTCACTTTTTGACAAACGGGGCGTCTTTTTTGCCTTTCTACCTTTGGCAATCTAACGTAAAATTTGTTTTTTGATGAGTTATACTCAAAGGAGCTTTCATCTGTCCATAGAACGCTTCTCCAGTACTCCTTTGGCTTGTGCAGATGTTCCTTTGCGAAAGACAGTCTTTTAAGCTTGTTTACCTTTGATATGTACGGCACGTCCTTAGCTTTAAATGTTTTAAAATCTTCTTCCATTAAACGTCGTCGGACAGTGCGCTCACTGATTGGATTCGTTGCCGTCAAATTCCATTGATTTGCAGCAGTTTGAGGCTTCAGGAATATATTTCTTTTAAATTCCCGTAGAAGGGTTCGGTCTTCAGTGGGCGTTGTTTTCCGCTTAGCACCTGATCTCATTAGGTTTGTGATGTTATTATGCTTTTTAAACTTATTGATTTGATAGTGTACAGTTTGACGCGACACATTAAACTCACTTGCTATGTCTTTTACTGCCGTTCCAGCGTTAAACTTCGCTATAGTGCGTACCAAAACAGTTGGCCAACGGTCGATTGCGCAGAGAGAGGATTTAAGAGAACAAAAATGACGCGAAAGAGATTTAATCACTAAGCGTTTTTGCCTGTAATTTACAATGCGTAACCCAACTTTACAGTGCTTAGAACTAAAATGCTGTTGAATATCTAAATAAACTTAATTTTTTTATTATGAGGTCGACTTTTATACATTTCTACCTAGAAGTCCGATTGTATTTGAAAGGGTTCCCAACCCTTTTTATGGTTTATGGTGTGACACTGCAATTTACTTTACTTTGCGTGCCAATATCAGTACCTACATGATCAATATGCACGACACAATTAATAATGATCAACGAAAGCATAATGAGCAAATAGGGTTTAAATCTAAAACCGTACACCTTCATACAGACACAGTCACACAATCAATTCATGTGCAATGTTTTGCTTAATCCATCCGACCGTGATCACATCATACTCCTACAAAGAACCGACAAGACAAAAAACGAAACAATATATTTTCCTCCAAGTAAAGTTGACATATAATGGTCTATATTTTTCCTCCGCTCCTAATTTCAGTATAAACGAAGGAAAATGAAGAAACCACCCTCAGTGAGATCAGCGACAGCGATCTTGAACACAAGGCAGGGTATACGTCGTTTTTTATTATAACTCCGCCCAATTTCGTCTCTTTATGCTTGTTTTTGCAATTTTAAGAGATTGTAAAACACATTTTAAGAGACCTGCGCAGTAGAATGGCCAACTGTTTTGGTACGCACTATACCATTGAAGATCTGACAACCAAACTCAACTCAGCCGTTTTACCCATGGTTTTTAATAAATTTTAATAAATTTTTTTTTTGTTATCAACGTTTAATGTAAATTAAAGTTAACTACACAAGTTTTTTGGTTATCACGTGCTCAAAACTGTTAAAATATTTACACAAAGTTTCCGTCAAAATACTTATGCCACGTAAAAATTCTTTGTCTGCATGCGTTCTTATCAGCAGAAAGAGAATACTGATCATAGTTGATACACAGTCGATGTTTAGGATATGGAAGAACCACTTCTGCAGACTGTTAAACGGCAATGACGAACAGCACTTCGATGTGGGACAGAACTAACCATCTAATATTGGCAACGAAAGCGTATACTGATAACCCTGAGTGAAGTTAGGATAACAATACCTAAACTCAAACTTAGTAACCGCCCGACCTGAGTGAAGTGAGGATTACAATACCTAAACTCAAACTTAGTAAGGCTGCCGGATATGACGGCCTTCCCGCCGCGCTTTATAAAGCCGGTGGAGATGACTTGGTAAGTAACATCCACCGACTTGTAAGCCAAAACTGGTCGGATGAAAGTATGAAGAATGGAACCTCAGCATCGTTTGCTCAATCCACCCAAATGAGACCACACAAATACAGGGGTATAAGCCTCCTCAACATCGCCTACAAGATCCGATTTGCCTTAATATGTGAACGCCTGAAGCCGTTTACCATCAACCTGATCGGCCCTTATCAGTGTGGTTTTAGGCCAGGCAAGTTTAAAACCGATCAAATTTTCACACTTCTGCAGATCCTGAAAAAAAACTCAAGAAGTCAAAATCGATACTGTAGCAGGCAAAATGTAAAAGATAAACAAGAAAAGAATGTAAGCCTGCACTGTAGTAGGCAAAATGTACAAAACAAACAAGATAAAGATAAAAATGTAAGTCTTCACAAACACACAGAAAACTATAAGCGAAAGAAGAAGCGAAAAAAATGTAAAGGACAACCGGTGGAAAGAGAGGCATAAGTGAGTCAGTTGATTTTGAGACGAGCTCCGAGTCGGACGCGAATTAACTTCGTTAATAAAAGTATTTTTGTATCAGTGAAGTGTTTGTTGATTTATTCCTACAAGTAAAGAATTGTCGATTTATAGGCCATCATTTACAATCTCAGAAGTGGGATACCCTCACACTGATAAAACCCCATATAACAAAATAAATATAAAATCAACCCCAGCTTGTGTGCGAAAGCAAAATATACGCGAGTGCATACCGAAGTGTTCGATCGTGTTCGTGCATAAAAAATATCGATCGTGTTCGTGCAAGAGAAAAAAAAAACAACAACAAATCTCATGGCAGATATAGAAAAATATAGAATGTACACTGCAGTACAACTGAAAGGGTGGTTGGCGAAATTAAAGCGGAAAACCACAGGCAACAAAAGTGAGCTGTTGCTGCGACTGTTGTCGGTGCCGGAGATGGAGCGGGGTGAATTCCGCAAACTACGCATCGGTGATACTGACGACCATGCAGCAGATGATGATGAGTCATCGGACGATTACGAGGACAGCGTAGCACACGACGAGGAATCGAATGTCGACGCTGAGAGCAACACACCTAACGGTGACGAGCGAAACGATGAGCGAGATGACGAGCAAGGCGACGAGCGACACGACGAACGGAACGATGAGAGGAATGATGAGCGGAAAGACGGCAGTGGAAAAGAAGGGGTAAAACATAAGATGAGTGCAAAGACGAGTGCTAAGATGATGAGTGAAGAGAATGAGTGGAGATTAATGAAGAGAGAGTTGGAAGTGATGAAGAAAGAAAATGAAATGAACAGACGTGAAATATTAGTGTTGAAAAAAGAAAATGAATTGTTGAAGAGAGAGGCACATGCAAATGAACTCACACACGGACGTGACAGAACCAGTAACAGTGGGGTAAAGGAAAATTTTACCGGCCTGAAGGATTTGTTGGCGGAATTCTCGGGGGAAGGAGATTTTTTCTTGCACTGGGAGACACAACTAGCGAATTTAAAAGCGGCATACCAACTCGACGAAAACAATATAAGGGTGCTGATTTCCTGCCGACTAAAGGGAAGAGCGTTAAAATGGTTTCACTCTAGGTCTGATGTGACGACGATTCCAATTCCAGAACTTCTTTCCGAAATGAAGCAAATGTTTGGAGATCGTACCAGTCGCTTGTCTCTGAAACGAGCGATCGACGCTAGGAAGTGGTCGCCCAACGAATCGTTCCAACAATACTTCCATGAAAAGACGATTTTGGCAAATTAAGTACTGATGGAAGAAGAGGAGTTGCTCGAGTGCTTAATTGAGGGAATTCCTGATCCCTATTTGTGTGCGCAGGCGAGGGTGCAGCGTTTCCGCAACAAACACCAGCTGTTGGACGCTTTTAACAAGGTGCAACTGCCGAAGTCATCAGTGCCGTCATCAAGAATAGCGGGAACATCAAAACAGGCTGCTGCAACGGGCGGACAACTAAGCAAAGTCATCAGGTGCTACAATTGCAACATACTAGGACACATGGCTTTTGAATGCAAAAAACCAAAGCGCGAACGGGGAGCATGCCATGTATGTGGAGAGATGGGACATTTTGCAGCCTCATGCGAGAAGAAGAAGCTGAACACGGTTTGCCACATTGATGAAGACACCAGTGATGATGAGTATGTAGTCAAACTATTTTATATATTTTTGGATAAACATTTTAATTACAAAACATTATTAGGATCTCTAATAGACACCGGTAGTCCTGTAAGCTTCATCCGCCAGAAATTTATTCCACCAATTTTAATAAAGAAAACAAGTAAATGTAATTTAGTTGGTATAAATAAAAGTCCTCTTTTTGTTCTTGGTAAAGTAGAGATCGCTTTATTTTTTGAAGAAAGAGAAATCCTTTTCGATTTATTAGTTGTACCAGACGATACAATGGGATATCCTGTAATATTAGGAAAAGATTTTTTGAAATTGGCTAATCTGAAAATGAAGTTTGTGTTTGACGACAAAAATATTGATGAAGAGTGTAAAAAAGAGTGTATAAACATGATGATGATAGAATTAGACGAACAAAAAGAACATACATTGAATAATGATGTAAGTTTTAGACAAAAAGAAGAATTTAATTTATTGTTTAACGAATGCTACATTGAACCCGAGCGTCCTGAAGTCCCAGAAGTATCGTGCGAGATGAGATTAATGTTAAATGACGAAAAGCCCTTCCACTGTTCCCCCCGTAGATTGTCCTATTTTGAGAAGGAACAGGTTCAGAACGTGTTAGATGGATTGTTGAGTGAAGGAGTTATCAGACCAAGTAGATCTGAATACTCCTCCCCTATTGTGTTAGTGAAGAAGAAGACAGGTGAAATTAGATAATGTATAGCCTATCGAACGTTGAATAAAATAACCTTAAAGGATAATTATCCAATCCCATTGATAGAAGATTTGTTAGACGGATTGGTTAACAAAACTGTTTTTACACTTTTAGACTTGAAGAGTGCTTTTCACCACATCCGAATGCATGAAGGGTCCATTAAATTTACTTCTTTTGTGACACCATTGGGGCAATTCGAATATCTTAAGATGCCTTTCGGACTTAAGAATGCTCCATCAGAATTTCAGCGATTTATAAATCAGGTTTTCGAGGATCTATTGAGGGAGGGAAAGATCAGAATATATATTGATGATTTGATGATAGCCACAGAGACTGTTGAGGAGCATCTGAGGATATTGAAAGAAGTTTTCGACAGACTTGTTAAGAACAAATTGGAGTTGAGGTTGGATAAATGTCAGTTCATGAGGTCACAGATTCGTTATTTAGGATACACAGTATCAAAGGAAGGAATAAGACCAGATGCGAAGGGTATTGAATCAGTAGGGAATTTCCCAGTGCCACGGAATGTAAAAGCAGTTCAAAGTTTTTTAGGGTTATGTTCTTATTTTAGGAGATTTGTTGAAGGATTCTCGCTTATAGCGCAGCCATTATACAGGTTGATAAGAAAGGATGCTACGTTCAAGTTTGGTGAGGAAGAACTGGCCTGTTTTGAAAAATTGAAGAAAAAACTATTAGAAGCACCATTACTAGCACTGTACGACCCTAGGGATGAGACTGAGCTCCACTGTGACGCAAGCGCTTCAGGTTTTGGTGCGATTCTCATGCAGAAAAATGTAGATGGAAAGTACCACCCCGTATTTTATTTTTCAAAGCGGACAACGGATCATGAATCTAGATACCACAGCTTTGAGCTGGAGACGCTGGCACGGGCTTCGTTTTAAAATAGTGACTGACTGTAATTCACTCACTCTAACCCTGAATAAACGAGAGATAAACCCTAGAATAGCACGATGGGCGCTGGAGCTCCAAAACTACGATTATACGAGAATGCAACACGTGGATGCTTTGAGTCGCACATCGAACATCTTAGTATTAGAAGAAAATACCCTAGAGCAGAACTTATCGATAAAACAGTATAAAGATGATGTCATAAATAGGATTAGAGAGCAACTTGAGGTGAAGGAGAGTAATTTATATGAAATGCGAAACGGATTAGTCTACAGAAAAGTAGGTCAGAGAATTCTATTTTTCGTTCCAAGGGAAATGGAAGGAAACGTCATCAGAATGCATCACGATGAAATGGGACACATGAGTCGAGACAAGGTAATAGGTGTGATGATGAAAACGTATTGGTTCCCGAATATGAAGAAGAAAGTGATGGAATATATTGCGAATTGTCTGAAATGCGTTGCTTTTTCGCCTAAGTTAGGCAAGCACGAAGGGTTTCTTCATAGTATTCCAAAGGGGGATACACCATTCGAGACCGTGCACATAGACCACATGGGACCAGTGTCAATGAAGAATTCGAAGAAGAAGTACGTCTTCCTCATAATAGATGCGTTCACAAAATATGTGAAATTGTTTGCCACAAGTTCTACCAATACTAGGGAGGTTATGAATTGTTTGCGGTCTTATTTCGTGTTTTATAGTCGTCCAAAAACGTTGATATCTGACCGGGGTAGTGCTTTTACATCGGCCGAGTTTGAGGAACTCATGAAAGAAAACAATGTTCGCACGTTAGAATTGCAACTGGCTCCCCTCAGGCTAATGGCCAGGTCGAGAGGGTGAACAGGAGTTTAGGCCCGATGATAGCTAAGATGACTAGCGCAGGTCTGTTTTATTCTCTTGATGGAGTGTTGCCAAAAATAGAGTTCGCATTGAACAATACTGTGCACAGTAGCACAGGAATGACTCCGAGTGAGCTATTGTTTGGGATCGGACAAAGAGGAGTGGTAATAGAGCTTAAATGAGTGTGTAGAGCAAAAGGTAGAAAGGAATTTAGGTCAGATGAGAGTTAAGGCAGCAGACATGATTGTAAGAAATCAAAACCGTAATAAGGAAATGAAAGATCGTAACAGGAGTAGCAGAGAATACAGGGTGGGCAATTATGTCATGACTAGGAACTATGAAAGTAGAGCAGGGGCCTGTAAGAAGATTATTCCCAAATTTAAAGGCCCATACAGGGTAGCGAAGATCCTACCGAACGATAGGTATTTACTGAAGGAAGTTGAGGGATTTCAGTTAGGACGAATCCCATACGAGGGAATATGGGAAGTGGCGAATATGAAGCCTTGGGCTTCTGATAATAGAGGCATTGGTCAAGGGAATCGGGACGATTGTTGACGGCCGAGTTGTAGCAGGCAAAATGTAAAAGATAAACAAGAAAAGAATGTAAGCCTGCACTGTAGTAGGCAAAATGTACAAAACAAACAAGATAAAGATAAAAATGTAAGTCTTCACAAACACACAGAAAACTATAAGCGAAAGAAGAAGAGAAAAAAATGTAAAGGACAACCGGTGGAAAGAGAGGCATAAGTGAGTCAGTTGATTTTGAGACGAGCTCCGAGTCGGACGCGAATTAACTTCGTTAATAAAAGTATTTTTGTATCAGTGAAGTGTTTGTTGATTTATTCCTATAAGTAAAGAATTATCGATTTATAGGCCATCATTTACAATACCCACCATCTATTCATCATACATCATCAATCAATCATTCAAAGGATTAAGGAAAGGCGATGCGCTGTCATGTGACTTCTTCAATTTGATTCTTGAGAGGATTGTGGAAAACTCCCAAGCCAACACCAAAGGCACAATTTTCCAAAAATCCAAAAAACTACTAGCATACGCCGACAGATATAACTTTGAGGTAGTACGAAACTCTTTTTATCTTGGCTCCGAAGTCAGTTTAGTAGTAAAGCCCTCACTCAAACTCCTAAGGAGATTCTATATAAGACCCTGATCATCCCAGTCCTGCTCTACGGCACTGAAGCATGGACTGTATCAAAAGCGAATGAAGAAATCCTTGGTCGATTCCAGAGAAAATTCTTTGAAAAATCTTCAGTCCCTTTTGCGTTGACGGGCTATGGAATCGCTATGGTCAAATAACTCAAGGCGTTTGAGATGGCTAGGACATATAAAACGAATGGACACCAATACCCCGGCTCGCAGAGTCTTCGATTCCCAGCCACACCTCGGACGCAGTAGAGGAAGACCTCGCCTTAAGCGGCGCGCAAAAGTACAAACCGACCTCAACCAACTTGGAGTGCGCAACTGGACGCAGTTAGCTAAGGACGAGGCTAATTGGAGAGGCATGTTGGTTGAGGCTCAGGTTCATTCCGGACTTTTGCGCCACTTAAGAAGAGAAGAAGAAGACAGGCATGGCTTAGCGTTACTGAGTCGATTCATATACTTTAATATTTATGTTAGAAAGTATGTACCGAAACAATGTAAAAAAAATGTGCTATACAGAATTTTTAGATTTAGCATAAGTTTCGACAAAGTGTGGCACAAAGGATTGATCCATAAATATTAAAAAAAAAAAACAATAAAACAAATTCTCTTATATTCTACATGGTGTATCTCGAGACAGTGTCCTAGGTTTCGTAATATATCTCCTATTTACTAGTGACTCTGAGTTAAACCAGAGTTAACTAACCCCGGAATAAATTTAATTAAGAGTTAACTCATTAAGCAGTTTTTCAGTGCAAGAATAAGTTTGACTTCGTGTGTGGTGATTTTACTTGGTAGCACTGGGGTCTGAATTTAAATTTATCGAACAAGTAGATAAATAGAAAAAAGATAAAAATAGATAAAATGTCCACACAAATGGAAATGAAAATAATTGTTTTTTTTGTATTTTATCATCTGTCAAAAACATCTGATCATTTAATCTCAGGGTTAACTGCCGAAACTTCCTGAGTTAATTCGAAGGTAACTCTGGATTCAAATTGACTGAAAAACTACTTTCTCGAGTTTAATCCCGCAACTAGGATAATCTTGCTATGAAAAACAGGCCTAAGTGTCCATTTCTGTTACTGGATGCGCCCACTGGAATAGTGGTCAAAACCACTTCCCGAACCGTAATGAAACTGCGGGAACCTCCGAGAATATGCCATTTCTTTCTGGATCAGTATGTGGAGTGGTATAAATAGAGATGAAGCGACAACCAGAAAGTACGTCTAAATTGTGACGTGATTTGAATAGTGTTGACTGAGTGAATTACCTATGTGAATTTTGGAAAGTGATAATGGGGCGCGAATTTAATTGTTGGTATTTGATTTAAAAATATGTAATTGAATTTTTAAACTACAATTAAGTCATAACCGTTTTGTAAATAATATACTTCTAGAAATAAGAGTGTGTTTAAACTAAATAATTGTTAAACATAAAACATAAAAGCGTTTCATCATTCGGAGACCGAATTCTTAATTTTGTTAGCTATCAAAATACCTATGTAGATGGCAGGCTTCTTTATTTGATTGCAAAAATGCGATCCATCAGTCGCCAACACCAAAAACCAGAATCAACGATCGACACTCGATAGGTAAATATCAATCCTTGATAGCTAATCCACAGTGAGAATAGCTTTATCTAACCAGCAATTTATATCGAAAATGGTTGATTTTAAATATCAAACAAAAAGCAAGAACCATTATTAGTACTATAACACATACCTTACTAGCGTCACCATAGGGAAAAAAGTTTCCATATATTTTTTTGAATTCTTCTACTGATAAATGTCCACTTGGGCAATCTTTCAAAAATCCCTTATACCACTCTTGAATTTCAGCATCTATTTAAGTAATAATATTGGTTATTATTTACAGGAGAGAAAAATATATATATTTCATTTGATTAAACTCACCGGTAAATTCTGTATTTTGTTTCAAATCTTCCAATACTTCAGGCTTAAGTTTACTGTTTTGCTTGCCCATTATTACTAATAGAATGCAGGACAAGTTTTATAGAGCTCTGAATATTTGAGGATTATAGTTCTAATCTTCGTGATATTGGTTACATGTGCTTTATCAAAAGTTCCATTCAGGCAATTGAAATATGAATAAGTCTGTTGACGTACTTTTGTGCTCCTGTGAAAAAAGTAAAAAAGGAAATTATCCTACAAAATATTAGTAAATGAGATTGCCGATCTGTGATACGTATTGGTCACACGTCCTGTCTTTTCTGAGCAAGCACTAAGTTTAATAAACGTCTTAAAAAATCTATTACAAACTAAAATATAAGCCCTCTACTCACACTCCCTTCAGTACAAAAAAAAAAAATAAATAAATAATCAAATAGAAATATTAAAATACATTAAAGCTTCTATGTGCGCGAAATTATCAAACAAAAAATATTCAGTAGTGAATATTCAGTGGAAGAAACTCGCAAATGAGAATGAAACACATAATGATAAGGCGTTAGTTCACTTTCAAGTGCAAATCCACTTATGGCCTTCATTCACTTCCACCACTAAAATGTGAACTAACGCGGTATGGTATTAGGAAAGAGAGAAAGTCACCCGGATATATATGATGGATGGAACATTTTCAATTACCCCAAATGGGTCTGTTTTAAGCTTGTTCTTAAAATACATTATGGGTATGCTGTATATATATGCACTAAAGTCAAGGAAATAACTTCACTCGAATGATGGATATTAATACTCTGCAAATTTGAAGCTATTTCTCCTTCAAAGTGGGAACGATTTTTATTTTATGAAGGAACGTTTCACTTTTGATTTTCTTTACGATTTCGTGTTTCTCACATCCATAAAGGCTCCTATGTACACACACGTACAACAGTAAGTACCTATGGGGGACATTCTGCCCCCCTGTAACCGCCCTGCCAGGGGTCACTGTAAGATTTGGAGTAGTTGCATGCAAACTTTTATGCAAATTTTAGATTGGATATATCCAACCTCGCTCCTACTCCAAATACAACAGTGAAGCATGAAATGTTTATATTATCATAACAAATGATTTTGCATCAACAGTTTTTTTTAATATTTTAAAATTGTACCGAAAAACGTTTTTTTTATTGAAAACGCCTCCAAAAGTGGGAAAGGCAAAAAAACTTTGTATAGAGAAAATATAGACATTGGGGCTACGCACATGAGATGAGTTTAACTCTGATATAAGACCGGTTTTATACCATACTCCAAGCCCACACGAGAATGATATGCCGGCAGAAAAAATTGTATACATGAACATGAACCCCTTTTCATTGTGTTAGTATTTCGATAGAAAATGACATTTGCCTTTAGTACTTTTTACAATTCGCAAGATCTAAGGTTTGTGTTTGTGTGCAACAGTATTGATGTTGTCTGTTCGGCGCACAAAACGCGTATGAGCGCCGAACGACATAAGCCAATTTTCAGACCTAAACTAGTGAAAAATTTGTTTGTGTTGGTTTTCAACCATGTTCTACCGCAAAAACTCGGTTGAAGAATATAAACCATTTTATCTCCGTTTACCTCATTCCCCTCGGCAACAAAACCGGTTTCATAGCAAAATATTCATCTCATGTGCGGAGGCCCATTAAGATTGTCTAATGTGTTGTTCAGACAGTTTTTCAATATTTCTAACGGTTTGGTAAAAAAATACGTTTTTCTAAAAAGGGAGCGTGGCAGTTAGCGGATTCAATAATTCAAAAATGTTTACACTAGTTCTGCTGGGAGCTACAACGAGCACATGTAGTGACTACACGTGTGTGACGTACGGACCTGCAAACATGGCTTAATCGACTCATAAATCGATTCTTTGTCAATCCATATATGTACTTTAAGGTATATCTACCTTAATTATTTCTCTATGTTACGAACTATGTATTAAAACTAACTGGGATAGGGTATAACAATATAAGACAGTGTGTGGCAATCTCCCTCGCCCCGTTCCATATCGCTCGCTGTTGACTGCACTTGTGTTGGCTCCGCATCATCAGGCGACAATTGGTTTGTGAGGGAATATTTGTTGGGTAACCAAAGCATGTTGTCATACGGGCATATCACCAGTGACAAATTGTTACTGGGGTCCAAACGCTACATTTTCACTTCGCGCCTCTACTTAGTTGGCGTCGGAGTTGAGTTTTTTATTTCTGATAATTGTAGGTATTGGATAAGAATTTTAGAGTAGATGTTAGCAATATTCGTAGCTTCAGGTCATATCTCTTTTTGGCTTACGAAAACATTTCAAAATATAGACCAGCTGTTTTGACACTCTGTGAAACCCAGGTGAGCGATAAGTTTGATATTTCACAACATGGTCTACCTAGATATACCAGATTATTTTCCCATTGCACTACATACTTAGTTATGTAGCAATGCAGCCAATGAGCAATCAAATTTAATTTGGCTAATATTCGTTTCCTTTAGGCAAACAATTATTAATGTTTATAGAGGCCCAAAACTTGGATAGTAAGTTTACTTTTAAGGGGTATGATGCACTATCTGACTCCATCTCAAGGAATTCAAATCCCTGTACATTTCAATGTAAACAATCATTCGTGACTTCGATATTCCATACAATAATCATCCGAAGAAGATTGTTAAGATCTTTGTTGTCAGATTGTACCCAGTCTACCTCAGTACTAGAGAACGTAGAACTTTATATGAGACCAAAACAGATTTTTACTCGTACAAGAGTATTAATTTCTTGACATACACAAATCAGCTGGTATAGATAGAGTCTCCCTCATAATTCTGTAGAGATGTTCTTCAACACTGGAAAAACCGAGTGGATGGAAAAATACACTTGTCCTTTTCTCTTCAGCTACCGATAATCTTGCACTTACGTTCCCACTTTCACCTTAGAAATATCATGAATTTCAAAAACTTTTCAATGGCCAACACGGTTTCCGTAGCAACAGGTCCACTGGTGGTTAAGACTAGAGCGTTGCACTTAATATTTAAAAGACATTTAACAGGGTTTGGCATTAAGCTCTTTTGTCGAAAATGCGTGCTTTTTGTATCGATGACACTATTCTTAAGTGATGACAGAACCCTTAGCTCTTCGTCAAAACATATATATATATATATATATATAACGAAATATAATAAGTTCATTAAATTCGGACCTCAACAGCATAATCAAATGGGGTAAATCTAATAGAGCGGAATTTCTGGAATTTCTTCCTCCACGTTTGGAAAATATATTTAAGTGAACAAAATGTTAGCAATAAAATAATTTTTTTTAGTTAGTGTTTTGTTGAAAACTTGTGTTTTAGGCCAAATTCCATTGAAAAAGCAAGCACCAAAATATACGAGCGATTGCTTGGTTGGGTTGTTGCAGTCTCTGTCTCCGAATGAATTTGCGTTGCGTAGAAAATTGCTCTCTGAACGGATATCATGATAGGGCAGATAGTGATTCATTCTTAAGTCAAACATCACTAATGTGGAATGCTTTGACAAACTTTTTGCTCTTCATTTCAATGAGCAGAAATTCAAAAATGACATATGGACAACATTTTAATATTCACACTTATTATGAATAAATCGATTTTTGACCAAAAATATAAAAAAAAACTAATATTACATGGATAATCACGGCTTTAGCTCCGAATTCCATTTGGAGCCCTAGTTTCGAAGATATGACCATTTAAAATTTTGGAGGTGAAAAAATCAATTTTTGACCAATATTTTCTAAAGATCTGATTTTTCACGTGTGATAACGGATTGAGCTAGGAACTCCATTTAGAGCCTTAGTTTCAAAGATATGGCCACTTAAAGTTTTGGGTGTGAAAAAATCGATGTTTGACCAAAAATATCAAAAGATCTGATTCTTCACGCCCGAAAAGCATTCCACGTGAGAAAAAATTCCTTTTTTTCTTTTCGCCTATCATAAATTTCGCATGAAATAAAATGCCATGCTCGAAAAAATTCCCTTACTTTCGAGTTGAATAGTGTAGGGCCACCAGTGAAAAGTGATTTTAAATGGAGGAAAGTAAAAATCCATCTTTATTTCTAGTAGCCCATTTACATTCATCTATTAGGTTTGGACAGACCAAAAACGCTATGTACGAAAAAAAGCTACTCTCAATAAAATCCATCAAAAAGGGACAGGAGGTGGTCCCAATGAAACACAGAAATTCTCCCCTACCGAGAAGGAAGCAGTTGAAGGGGTCTCTTTGTGGCAAGAATAGAGGTATCGAATTAAAATTGAGACTGTTCAAATTGAAGGAGTTATGCAGACAAACAAGCCGGATTTCCAAAACATTTAATGTCTATTTTACTAAAATTTCTAAAAAATTGAAACCAAATATCGAGCAATGTTTAAATTGCAATTGTTCAAGTTCTTTGAAAATAATTGTTGACAATATTCATTCAACCAGCATTGTTTTTGCTGCGATCACACCAATAGAAGTTTACAATGTTATTTTGTCTTTCGTGCACCAGTGATGGTGTATTTTAATGAAAAATATTACCTGGTATGTATGTCGTTGATGTTTTGACCTTATTCAACAGAAGTGTTGAAGTGGGATGTTTTCCTGACCATCTTAAATGTGCTCAGGTTAAACCAATTTTTAAAAAATTTAAGAGTGTATTGTCAACTATATGGAAGTTTAAATATCACCAAACTTAACATGGGTCTGTTTATTGATATGACTAAGGCTTTTGATTTAGTGAACCACGATCTTTTACTTACTCAGCTCTATAGTAAGTAGAGCTTACAAGCTTCCGCTGATTTTCGCGGAAGATATTTTAAATGGCTGCATTCATATTTAAAAACTAGAAAACAGAGGGTCAATGTCAACGGTATATTGAGTGAACCGAAACTTTTCAAAAATGGAGTCCCTCAAGGATTTGTACTTGGTTCCTATGGTTAAATGGTATTTCAACTGCATTAGCAGCCGATGAAGTCTTTACTTACGAGTTTGAAACTTCATTTTAATGCATCGTAAGGATAAAAAAAGATCTTGAAATTTGAAGAGTGTGGTTTTATTTTCATAGATTAATTATAAGCGAGAAAAAAACTGATTTCTTCCAAGTTATCTGGTAATAGCCTTTATGATTACAATGTATGGTTTCATGCTCATGACTGTAATGAGGTTTCTTTGATTTTAGCCTTAATTGGAAATATCACATTCGAATGATGAAAACTTATATGTTGTTGGTCACACCAAAAATGTTTCAATGTTTTTAATAAAGACTTTTTGCTCTCAAAACATTTTGACCACTATTTATTATGGTCTTGAACACTCCAAGTAACTTTACGGTATAACTAGCTGGGGAGGTTCGTATAATAACACTTTTAGGCCCTTATTAATAGCACAGAAACATTTGATAAGAATCATTTGAAATAGAAACCGGTTTGCTAAAAGTTGGTCATTTAAGGAATTGCGAATACTTTCCATAAGAAATTTATACGTTTTTAAAATATTAGGAGAGTTTTATAAACAAAGTGGCAATATTTTAAGCAGGAATTCCCAAATGTACAATCTTCGTGCTAATAATATGAGCATAGTTAATGTTCATTTTGCACATTACGGGTTGTTTTTTAAAACACAAAAACCTATTTATTACAATACAAATTTTGAATATATGATGCAAATTTGAGTGTTTTATTCGATTTAAAAAAAAACACGCTTAAAAGATCACCCGTTGAACTCTTTTTCCACATTTTCATACATTCACAGCTCCAAATACTTTAAGCAAATTGCCCTTTTATAATAGAATCACTTTATTAGTCTTTTTTCGTTAGAAAGGTTAAAGAATGGTAACTCACTTTAAACTATGATACCATTAATTCCTTTATTTAAATTATTTTCATCAGCCGACGTAAAGTAATGTTAGCTTGTTGTATACTATTCATGAATTCTAAAGTTTCGTAAACATTCAAAAATGTTATTAACGTTTTTTTGGAAGTTTTTTTTACACATTATTATTTTGTTTATTCAGGAAATACAATGGGATGGACCGAGCAAAAAGAGGATGAAAAACTATGACATCTACTACGGACCGTATGATAGTGAGCAGAAACAGCGACCATTCGGATGCGGACTTGTAGACATCTTTAGCAGTATTGTCGGAAAACATAGCAAACACGACAAATGGTCTGGTAACGGACTTAGGCTATTTGATTTCCCTACGGAACGACATTCCACTATAGCCAGCACACGGTTTTTTCACCTCGATATCCATAAGGGTCATGGCGGTCTCCAGATCATCAAATGTCGAAGAACAATGGCAACGATGCCAACAAGCCATTAGATCAGCTGCAACTGATGTGCTAGGTTTCTCGCGACCACCAGCAAGAAACCCCTGGTTTGATGGAGATGCCGACAGATGCTCGCAGCCCAGAACGAGGCCAACAAGGCTAAGCTGCAGGTGAAGACGAAAACTGCAGTTGATATGAGGATATGGAAGAACCACTTCTGCAGACTTTTAAACGGCCATGACGAACAGCATTCCGCTGTCAGGCAGAACGAACCTTTCAATATTCGCAACGACAGCGAAAATTGCTAACCACCCGACCTGAGTGAAGTGAGGATAGCAATATCTATACTAAAGCTTAATAAGGCTGCTGAAATGCCGGCCTTCACACCTTCCACCAACTCATCAGCCAAATCTGGTCGGACGAAAGTATGCCTGAAGAACGGAACCTCAGTATCGTTGCAAGATCCATAAAAAGAAGACCCTCTTAACTGCACCAACTACAGAGGCACAAGTCTCCTCAAAATCGCCTACAAGATCCTATCTGACGTAATATGTGAACGCCTGAAACCGTGTACCAACAACCTGATCGGACTTATCAGTGTGGTTTAAGGGCAGGAAAGTCTTCAACCTATCAAAATTTCACACTTCGGCAGATCCTGGAAAAAACCCAAGGAGTCCAAATCGGTACCCACCACCTATTCATCGATTTCAAAGCCGCATACGACAGCATTTATAGAGACGAACTATACAGACCCATGCGTAGTTTTGGTATACCGCCAAAACTCGTCCGTTTGTGAAGGATGAAGATGGAGAATTCTCGCTGCTCCATCAGGGTCGGAAACGACCTCACCGACAAATTCGATACCAAAAAAGGATTTAGGCAAGGCGATGCGCTGTCACTTTGATTCTTGAGAGGGTTGTGCAAAACTCACGAGCCAACACCAGAGGCACAATTTTCCAAAAATCGGTACAACTACTAGCATACGCCGACGATGTTGACATAATTGGTAGGACCCAACGTGATGTCATAGCCACGTTTGATAGGATAGAGAAGGAAGCGGAAAAAATGGGTTTAGCAGTAAATCAGTTCAAGACGAAGTATATGCTGTCAACATGAAAGCACACAACATCGACGAATTAGTAAGAACGTTACCATTGACAGCTATAGCTTTGAGGTATTACGGGACTTTGTCTATCTCGGCTCTGCAATTAACTCTGACAACAGCATCTCGTCAGAAATTAAACGAAGAATTACTCTTGCCAACCGCTGTTTCTTCGGGCTAAGAAGGCAATTCAAGGCAATATGTAAGACCCTGATCATCCCAGTCCTGCTCTACGGCGGACCGCCTCAAAAGCGGATGAAGAAATCCTTGGTCGATTTGAGAGGAACATTCTTCGGTCCCGTTTGCGTTGACGGGCTATGGAGGCGGAGATCCAACCAAGAACTATACGAGCTGTACAGCGACACGCCCCTGGTCAAAACTCCGCATTGGACGTAAGAGATGGCTAAGGCATGTAGAACGAATGGACTCCAATACTTTGGCTCGCAGAGTCTTCGATTCCCAGCCAGACGACGGTAGCAGTAGAGGAGAACCTCGCCTTAAGTGGCGCACACAAGTAGAAACCGACCTCAGCGAATTTGGAGTGCGCAACTGTAGGCAGTTAGCTAAGGACCGGGCTAATTGGAGAGGCATGTTAGTTGAGGACCAGGTTCATTCCGGACTGTAGCGCCATTTAAGAAGAAGAAGATTTTGTTTATAACTGATTGTCACCTCATATCAGAAATCAATTGAATCCTTTGAGTATTGATGTACCATTCGCCACTAGCTTTTAAGTTAAAGAATGAACACTAATAATTGATTTATTTTCTTTTTAACAATAAATTTATATAGTTTTCAATGATTATTTGATGAATAAATAAATAAACCTAAATCTTTTGGACTGAATCTTCCTCAGAAGTGGAAAGTAGACTATGAAGTTTCAGTTAAGCAATTGATGGATGTAATTGCAAACGACGAACAAAATGAAATCTGTGGTGAAATTGTGACAGATTTACCTTCAAAACGACTTAGAATCATCACTTAATTTTGTCCGGATGAAATTCACAATAACCTTTTGATATTTCGGGCAAACAAAAATATTTCGGGTGAAATGGGAGATGCATAATAAGTCTGCTTTTATTATGGAAGATTTTTTATGATTTTTGATTTTTTTTTTTTTCGAAGTTCTGTTTTGTTATTTCTTTTGTGAGTCTCGCGCTTTTACACCTGCGACTTTTTGTCTTGACTCAAATTTGACATTCCTCTTTTATTCTGCTTCACGCACTGCGACTTTTTCTTAAGAACCATGTGCAAAAGCAGACGTAGGTTTCGCTACTACCTAGCAACGAAATTATATGAAGCAACATAACGATAAAAAGAAAGAAGAGAAAAGCAAACGTCCAAAAGAGTCACGTAAAATTTTACCCACGTCTCATAGGGCCAAATATTTTCCCTATCAACTTTTCGAACTTTCTTTCTCTTTTGCTCTCACGTGAGTGGTGACTCAACAGTCAATGCGTAAAAGCAGACTAAGTGTGATTGGCGCAAATTTATAGCCAATCGATGTTTAAGGGTTTAACTCCACGCATCACATCATTTATGGCGCAGCAAAATTCGAGTGATGAGGTCAAATGTTGCGCCGCCGAAATGGCAATGTTATACCATGCAATTAAGCATCAGCACAGCTGTATTAGCACTGAATGTGGAATAAAACCCAATACCAAACTTTTTTAAAGAAAGTGCACTGGCAAGCCTCATTCGGTGTGGAAGAACGAAGTCATCAAGTTTGGCCGAAAATTTTTGAACTAGACCTCAGAGGAGAAGACAATAAAATACCAATTTATTTTTCTATATCGTCAGATTCTCTGAAGAAAATATAGCGGCCGTAGCTGAGAGTGTACACGAAGACCGTAGAGAGTCGATTCGGCGCCGTTCGCAGCAACTCGGACTGACGTATGGAACGACTTGGCGAATTTTACGTCAAGATCTTAAATTGAAAGCGTACAAAATACAGCTTGTGCAACAACTGAAGCCGCACGACCTTCCTAAGCGACATCGCTTCGCTCTATGGGCTCTTGAAAAGTTCCAAGAAGATCCGACGTTTTCGGGGCAAATTTTGTTTAGCGATGAGGCCCATTTCTGGCTCAATGGGTATGTAAACAAACAAAATTTGGGACGAAGAGCAACCTGAAGAGATTGAAGAACTGCCAATTCATCCAGAAAAAACAACGGTTTGGTGTGGTTTGTGGGCCGGTGGAATCATCGGTCCATATTTCTTTAAAAATTATGCCGATGCGAATGTAACCGTCAATGGCGACCGTTATCGTGCCATGATAACCGACTATTTGATGCCTGAAATTGAAGCTCGTGATCTCGGCGACATTTGGTTTCAGCAAGACGGCGCCACTTCCCACACATCGCATCAATCAATGGACTTATTGAGAGAACATTTCGGTGAGCACATAATTTCACGTTTTGGGCCGGTTGATTGGCCACCAAGATCGTGTGATATCACACCGTTAGACTTTTTCCTGTGGGGATATGTAAAGTCAAAAGCTTATGCCGACAAACCTGCTTCGATTCAGGCCTTGGAGGAAAACATCACGCGTGTCATTCGCCAGTTACCAGTCGAAATGCTCGAACGAGTGATCGAAAATTGGACTCAACGGATGGACCATCTGCGACGTAGCAACGGCCAACATTTGATTGACATAATCTTCAAAAAATAAATGCCAAAGAATGTTCTTTCAAATGATAATAAGCATTCTCCATTAAATTTGAATTTTCTGTGTTTTTTTCTTTAAAAAAGTAGGGAACCTCGAAATGGATCACCCTTTAGTAATATACAATTTAAATTTCATTTAATTTGGCTAAATATTTAGCGAGAAATTGACAGTTTTCTTAATATGGCCTATATGCAAAAATCCGTTAAATGGATTTTCTCGAAAAACTGGGTATGCAGTTTTATTGGAACTGATATGCTTACAGTATTTATGAAGTTTAACCAAAATCGTTAGAGCCGTTTTCGAAAAAATGAGGTTATATATGATTTTTATATGGCAGGTACCGGTAATAACATGCCAAAGCAAAAAAAAAAGGGCCTAGAATTATGGCCAAACAAACACTGGATACGAAGTTTGGAGAAAATCGGTCAAGTCGTTTGTGCTAGAGAGGCTTTTACGGAATGACGGACCGAAGAACCGACGGACGGAATTCCAAAAACCACTTTTTTGAGTTCCGTTATCATTGTAATGTTAGAATCAATCAAAATCTCGAGGTCAAAATTTTTCACGAAAACAATATCCTTCTCTTTATAAGAGAAAGTTAAAAACAGAATAATTGATTTCTATTCAGATGATTTCGAGTTATCTCATGCCATTTTTTGTAAAATTCTTCAAATTCTTTCTGAGCTCGGACTTTCAATTTCAATTTCAATATGTTACAGCATTTTCTGCTGATAATTCTTACCCCAACTATGGATCAAAGAATTCGGTTTATCAAAAACTACTGCAGAAAAATTCATTTGTTTTGAAAGCCAATTGCAACGCACATGTTATTCATAACGCAACAGAATATGGTTGTAAGAAACTGAGTTTCGAAATAGAAACAAAAAATATATTCTGAGTTTAGCTGCATCACTGTGAATATGTATGATGAATGTAATCTATTTATTTGCAAAACTTAAAACAAAAACAAGAAAATGAACTGGAGGAAGAATTAACCACACCCACAGTTAATGAACTTTTTTTTATAGTTTATGTGTAATATGTAATTCAATTTTAATATTAGAATAAAAAATGAACTTACTTCAACAAAGTTGCATAGCGTAATGACAGATCTAAGAAATAAGTTGGAATGTAGAATTAATGATAAATTTTTGGTGGCAAAGCTTATGCATGCTTTAAAAACTTCAGTCAACATATTCAAATAAAATTTACAAATTATGCCCTGAAAGTTTATAAACGAACGCTTGACTACATAGAAAAATCTTATAAGTTTAATGAAAATCCGATTAAATTTTTAAGGTGTTTGAATAAAATCAAAAAGAGATCGCATACTTAACAATATAATCAAAGTACAAGACGTTCTTAACTTGAGAAATATCGATTTTGATAAACTTTACAATTAAATTGATACGATATTAATCTCACCAAATTTAAGAGAAATGGAAAATGTAACCGTAAGTAATTTGGGGTTTCGTGTTTTACGAATTCAGAGGTATCTGGAATTTCTAAAATTGTTTAAAAGCTCTTAGAATTCCCGTTAACAAAGTATTTGTTAAACTAATTTTTTTCTGTGATGGAATCTATTTGGAGAGCAGGCAGAAACAGACTTGAGTTGAATTAGTTAAAGCTGAACTGTGTATACGAATTAATTTTTACATGAAATGCCAACAGTTTTTTTGAATATATTCAACATAAATTTGTAAGAAAAAGAATTTAAAAACATATGAGAAAGCTACCAGCCACACTGTTTGGATCGCTTTATACCCTATCCCATCCAATCCTTAATAATAATATCCCTAAAATGTGGGATTTATGGCAAAGAAGTATTAAAATTGAAATTGTCACAACATGTTGTTCATATCTTCGACAAAAAACAACGCTTTTTCTCCTGCATATGGTATGGCGTAGAGTATAGAAATATTTTTTATAGGAAAACGCCTCCAAAAAGTAGGCGTGGGTTTAAATGATTTATGCACGAAATATTTGATTTTGCATCGGGCTCAGCGGCGCAATGGTAAGTGCGATGAGCTAGCGCCTTGTTTGAAGGATATTTTAAGTAAATATGTGAAAATTCATTCATCAAATTAAAAAGTTACAAATACAATTTTTTGTTGTGCAATAACGCCATTACATAAACGTATTATAAAGAGTGTATAAAGTGGAAGTGTAACTCACTCCCACTTTATTTGATCTACAAACCAAATGAACATATCAATATTATCGAAGTACTTTCATCGAAAGTCTTTTTTTCAAATTCAGGTGAAAACGGTTATTTCTTGCTTAAAATTACCACTTAACTTTTTCAAATTTGAACAAAAACCACGTTAATCTAAAAAGGCTTGGCAACGGGCGAACTTTGAATTTTCTTTACACTATATAACATTATATACCAAGTTCCATTATAGTAGATTAAAATTTTCGGGTACACTAACAAACCGGTATGACCCAGACATTTTAAGGAATTTTTTAACCGAAACCGTACCCAAAGTGGATGAAAATACAGACTTAATATACGTAATAATATTGGCAACATTTTTTTTTTGAAACATTTACCAAAAACATTTTTGTTTTGTTAAGAAAAAGACGTATTCAAAATGTGGGGATGACTAATAATTATGTATGCATGAAATTTATTCAATATAAGGGGACGTAAGCAATTAAAAGAATATGAAATAGGATAATAAATATCTTTCAAGGAGCAGTGGAATTTTTCTATATGTTATTTTATATTATAAATGTATGAACCGTACTTTATAAACTGTTATTACAGAGAGGAGAGTTGAAATAACAGGGACGCTACAAAAGTTGAACGACAGGGATAGCAAACGACGCCATATTTCTTGCCGCTCTTCTGACATTTCTCCTCAGAAAGGTTTGCCATTTCATGATGGAAAGATATACGATCCAACAACGAGTCGAAATTTTGAAAATTTACAACCGAAATTCGGAGTCAGTGGCCTCAACGTTAAGAGCGCTAGAACTGAAGCCGCTTGCCCACGAGAAGCGTCGTACGTTCGTGAATTGGGCTGAGCAACAACTTGAAAATGATTCGGATTTTCCTCGAAAAATCATCTTCAGCGATGAGGCTCATTTCTGGCTGAATGGCTTCGTCAATTAACAAAATATGCGGTATTGGTCATTCAGCAATCCACACGTACTCCATGAGTCATCATTGCATCCCGAAAAAATTACGGTTTGGTGTGGTTTATAGGCCGGTGGCGTCATTGGGCCGTACTTCTTCCGTGATGATCAAGACCGGCAAGTTACTGTGAATGGGAATCGCTACCGTTCAATGATACTCGAATATTTTTGGCCCCAATAGGATGATATGGACTTGGAGGACATGTGGTTCCAACAGGACGGCGCCACAAGCCACATAGCGAAAGCCACAATCAATTTATTGGAAACCAAGTTTGGAGAACGTGTTATCTCACGAAATGGTCCAGTCGCTTGGCCGCCTCGTTCGTCCGATTTGACGCCGTTAGACTATTTCCTGTAGGGCTACGTCAAGTCTATGCTCTATGCCAACAAGCCAGCGACGATTGATGAACTTCGTACGAATAT
The DNA here is from genome assembly GCA_949824845.1 of Rhingia rostrata. Lineage (NCBI taxonomy): Eukaryota > Metazoa > Arthropoda > Insecta > Diptera > Syrphidae > Rhingia > Rhingia rostrata. The sequence goes on along the minus strand of OX463757.1, from coordinate 73,200,266 downwards.
CGAACGTGAAATTGCAGCAGTATTGGCCGACTTATGCTTGAAAACCGTCAAAAATTGGGTTCAGCGTCTGGACTTCTGCAAACGTGTCTGTGGTGGCCATGCAAAAACAAATGGAGTTCCATACATAATGGCATCGCTCTTATTGAAAAACCCTTTATTTAAAAGGCTGAAATATAGGAAAGAAATGTCTTCTTACTAAGGGGAAGGATTATATTCGAAATGCAGAAGGAATAAATGTCATGAATACATACAAAACAATTATGACTTGAAATGACATAACTTAAAAGGCGTTAAACATTGAAATAAATCAAATGTATGAAACAAAACATTAGACCAAATGAAAAAAAGGTATAAACTTCAATGTCTACTGAATTCTTCATACAAAATAGCCATTAGTGCAATTGCATTATGGCTGGCATTATTTCTAAAGAAATAAAGACAAACAAGGAACGCTTGCTAGAGGTGCTTTAAATCGTCGGACGAATCCAAGAAAAGCGATGGAATACCACTTTTAATCTTGTAACGAAATCAATTATCGATTCAATAAGAATAATAACAATTCGGTAAAAGTATCATATATGGCAAAAAGAATTAAATACTTTAATAAATAAATATTTTTTTCTCTAAAAAGAAAAAAATGCCATTTTAAGAATATATATTCTTTGTATACCTAGGGCATTTAATTTTAAGATGATTCTTACTTTTGTTTCACACCTTCTAATCGCAGGGGTAATCAATTTGGAAATTGTCTCCAGCATTCGACGCAACAACTCAACATTATCCAATGCTATGTTCTGGTTTAAATATTCTGTATCACTTGCAAATCGATCTAATGTATAATAGTATTTGTACCGACAAATAATTCACTTTAAGACACATTTTTGCACGATTTTAGATATATGCATTTTGTATTTAAATTAAATAAATAGGGTGTAAAAATTACCAAATTAATTTTAAGGAATGTGATCGTTTTGCAATTATGATAGACTTTGTAGCGTTTAATACTTATAGTCTATTGACATTTTTTTTAGATCCTACATACTATTTAGTCTATAACGTTTACATTTTAATATGATCAAATAAATTCTTAAAATATAATTTTATATAGATATTATATGCAACACATAATTTTTAATTGATTGCAATTATTTCTAATTTACAATTTTAGTTTTATTTTATTGAAAATATCATTAAATATATATATATATATATATATATATATACATACATATATATATATATATATATATATATATATATATATATATATATAATTGTATAAATAATTTTTTGCAAATGTGATTTTATGGACAACTTATTTAGTAGCCCTAATATAATAAAGTTTGTACTTGATTCAACACCGAAGATTATCATACAATGTTTCATTTTCTGTAGGTATATACAAAATAATTTGCCATTTTATTTGTTACGAAATAAATTAAAAGAACTTTAAATAATATTTAAAAAATGTGATGGCATAATAACGATAAATTAAATACGTACTTTAATTAATGTTTGCTAACGGGAGCAGTCAAAATATGAACATTTCTAAGAAAATATTTTAATTATACATACATTAGTATGAACAATCAATAACAAAGTAATATGTAATAGTACAGATTAGTAATACTAGGTTTTATAAAATAATAAGTTTATCGAAAATGTACTGCTACTATTACTGAATATTTTTGTATGATAGTCAATAATTGCTTCAACTAATTTGTCAAAAAAAATGGCAAAAACAATTCAATTTATTTGTTTACACATTTGTATTTAATTAAAAGAACAACAAACGATTATGGAAATTATAATTTGTTTAAGTGTTTTATTAAAAGAAAGTAACAAATACGCCTAAAGCTTTAATTCTTATATCAATTAAATAGTCTATATGTATTGTTCCAACATTCGGAAGACGAGGGTGTTTTAGGAGAAAGGTAGATACAGATCAACCCTAATTTGACAATAGCGTTCGTTGTAAAGTTAGGTTACTCATCTATTGTGTTTAGGACACGTGCCAATTGCGCTAAAATTATAACAAGTGAATCATTTTTGACATATATTTAATGCAGTGGGATAACAAAACATCGTGATTATTATAAAAAAAAAAATAATTTTTTAAAGATGTAATCTAATGCATAGTGTAAAATAAGTAAAAAATTGTATTTAAAACAAACAGTTACTGCAAATATAGTTACTTGATATTTTTCTTCTTTTATTTGAGAAATTTAAGTGGTTTACTTTTTGTCTTTATATCGTGTGTATACCATTGTAAATGGACAATGAGAAATATAATGGAATATTTGATCGAATACTTTCTCCACCAGAGCTTGTTGCTGGCATGTTGTAGTATCTATAAGACTTGCGGAATTGAAAATACAGAGCTTCCTGAAATTTCTTGATCGTATTTCAACCTTGCATTTTTTAATATTTTTAGCTCCACTATGTTTAAAATTATTTTCTAAAATATGTTTCATATAGTAATTATAATATAACTTTTATCTATCTACTGCGAAAGTTGAAATTTTATTTCTGTATCCATTCTATTTGTTTGCTTGCAAATCAACGCATTAGACTTTTCTGTGATGGTTTTTTGCTATGTTAGCCTATAAATTAACACTTATTTTTGTTAACAAATCCACACATAGTTTCCAAAGTTTTAACAACTAAGCCATTGCATCTACCTACTCAGAAAAAAATCAGAAGGCCGCTATGCGAATTGATTAATAGTATCCGATATCTTTCATAAAGGTTCTGAGGATGAAATTTGTGTAATGAATCTAATTTCTTTAAGTATTTACCAAAAACAGTTTTAAATGAAAATGTCCCCGAAAATTGTAGGTACTAAAAACTATACATGGGTGAAATACGTAAAATAGCATTGTCTAAATATCTTGGTCCGAAACTTTTTCAGAACTGCTTTCGGTTACACGAAAAATGACGCCTTTCTAAGAATTCATCCCTCCAGGGATGATCTCAGAATGTTTTACAATTTTTCGCTTTTGATTTTAAGAAAATCGCCTTCAAAAGTAAGCGTGGCAAACAAATTAAAAAAAAATTCATTTATTTTATAAATAATATTAAAATATGGTCGGAGCTTCCCGTTTTTTAATAAGACTTTGAGGAATGGAGTTTTTTTTTACGAATTTCTCAAAAACTTAATAAAAAAAAATTAAATGAAATACAGAAACGACATTTCAGAATATACGTTTGGCAGTACTTTGATGCTTCCGTAACATATCAAATTCAAAATGTCTGTATATATTTCGTTAAGCCTTTGTATATGTCTATAGCCTGAAATATGCTACCAAACCAATTTATTGCGATTGCTATCGAGAATTACTACCACAATGCAAAAAAACGACTACCCATACAACATGTAAACAATGGATACCTCGATATCCTCGGTTCAATGGAAAAGTCATTTGGCACAAAATAAGTAAAAATTATGTTTTTAATATAATAACTACAATTTTTCAAGTTTAAAATAAATAAAAAATAAATAAATTTATGGCGCAACAGGCTCGTAAGTACCCAGGGCCTCACTTTTTTCTCACAACCATTCATGTGTGCGTGTGTACTTTTTAGCACGATGGCGGGACCTCCTGTCCGAATCCGAACGGCTAAGTTGAGATGAGCTTTTCATCACAATTGATACTACTCGGACGATTTGTCAGATCATCACGAGAGTAGGGCCAATGAAAAATCATTAAGGTGTTGCTACGACTGGGAATCGAACCCAGACCTTCTGCGCGGCAGTTCATCGCACTAACCATCGCGCCACTGAGCCCTCTTGTCAAGTTTTATAGCTGGAAATAATTACCGAGCCGAAATTGTTCTTTTCACTGGAGTTCAGAAATTAAAAAAATCATTAAGTCCAGTCATATAATTTCTCTTCAGAGAAAAAAAAGCATTACTTCACTAAGTTCTGTTTTTCAATCCAACATAGTGGCGCAGTCACTTCTTATGATAATGTGTGTTCCTTTTCTCACTTACTCTTTTGTCAGCTTATAGTCACATAATCATCTAACGGAAAAAACTTTAAATATTTTGAAAAATCTTGTAATGTTTCTATTTTGCGTTTTAAAAATCGCTGCCAACAACATTTTCCAATATATCGTTACTTTGTGATACCTGTGGTGGACAAAAACGCAAACAACAAGTGGCAGCTTTATTACGTCTATTACAAAAAAAAGAGGTACATTGTTTTGAGTCCAAACATTCACAAATGGAGTGCGATTTTATGCATTCTGCAATCGAAAGCGCAATCGAAAGCGCAAAAAAGTGTTTTCAAATGTCTGAGTGGATTGAGATATTTAGGTCTGCATGTTGTACCCATACTAAAGGAAAAATTCGGAACAAAAAGCCATACGAAGTTCATCTTTTTAAATACAGTGATTTTTATGGTCTGCAGAAATTATCCTGGATAAAAATTAACAAACCGCACAAAGCTTAAAACTAATTCGTTAACATTTATAGGGGATACTGTTACAATCGATCAATGTTCAAACTATGAAAATCTAGCTTTTTGGGGGAGAGGTCGGAAAAGCTGATTTCCTTTGGTGCTTACACCCGCTTACGAGGTTAAGTTACCCATTGCAAAACAAAAACAAATGCATACAGTCAAACTTGCATATGAAAACTAAAGTGTTTTGTTAAAAAACGTTGCTTTGCTGATTTTTATTTTAAATAAATACAATAACAAACTGATTCTGTGTTCTCATTAAATACAATAATGTTTCGTAGTCCCATACAGATAGATTAACTCATTAAATACATTTCTCTTAAAATCGTGTAAATTAACAATGCTCATACAAGCTATGACATCAAGAGCGTATAAGTAAATAACAAGCAAAAAACTAAATCCAATTTTAAAGCCCAAAAATGTCTTAAAACAAATTATCTCCTTTGTCTATTTTGTTAGTTATTGACTTTTATTTTTGAACCGACGATATATTAGTTTTGACACATAGTCTGTAACAAAGAGAATTATTTAATCCGCCTAATGCCGCTCATATTTTTTTTTACAAACGTTGTTATTGGTCTAACCATAATGAACTTAAAAATTGTTGAATGTTGTAGAATCCGGAGAACGCAGAACGGTGTTAGCTTAAATACGTCCAGTTGTTGTTACTTTGATTGCACATTGATTGTGCTTATTTTAACTCTCAGTCGTAACTTTCTACAATACACTTATCGCCTAGACTATAGCTAAGCTATATAAGACATTGGCGAGATTTGGGATACCATCAAATCTAGCACTGGAGGAAATTTTATGAAATTTTTAGTTTCGAAACAGCTCATCTGAACATTTTTAAACATATACCGGAGTTCGACAAAGAGACGCACTGTCATGGGATTTCTTCAACATCGTGGGGAATAGAAAGAAGGGCAGTAGTAAAAACGGGGTACGCAGAAGATATCCGTCGTGTTGGTCTTGTATTTAACGAATGCAGGTATATGTTATTAACAAACAAAGTACTGTCGATGCACAACCTTGGTCAAAATGATATTCTGCGAAAAGCTAAACTATTTTGAGATAGTTAGAGATCATCTACCTCGGACATCAACATCAACTCCAGACCTTACGACGAAGACTGACCTAGGAAACCGATTCAATTTCGGTTAAGCGAAACAAATTGGATCGCAATTATTAATCGGAGCGGAGCGGAGCAACCAAAACCACAATAATGCAAAAATGATAAGTCGGCATAAAAAATCAAATAGCAAAAAAGGACTTAAAATTTTAAGGAAATTTAAAATTTAAGAAAATAAAAGATCAAACACAAATCAAATACTATCAGAGTAAGACGTAATACACAAAGTAGAGCTGAACACTGCAATGGAAACCCACATAACACAAATCAAAAAAGATTTGATTTTATTATAAAATGCAAAGTGACGATATTATATAGAATAAAATTGGTAAAGAACAAAACAGCAACAAAGAGCAATACTGAAGAGTCAAACATGATAAAACAAAAATTATTGAAGGGAATAAAAAATATAAATAAGTCAATTTAAATTGCATCTTTGAAGTGACTTACTTTGAAATGTAAGGATTTTATAAATATCATACACGCTCTTATAATTGAGCACAAGGTGGGGTTATAGTGTTTATAAAGGAATTCAATACAATAAAAGCTAGGTTTCAATCATGTTCCATTCAAAGAATATCTGTGGTATCACGTTACTTCTCTCCCACATATAGACTAATGAAAAATAAACTTGAAAGTCTTTTCCGCATATTTAAGAATAAATTAATCGTGGAAGGAGATTTGAATGCTAATAATGAATATTGGGTAATAGAGTTATAAATACTAGTATTGTATAAAACTATTAAAGAAGATATTACTCAACGGTAAAATGTCCATAACGCTTGATTAAGCGTTACGTTCTACATAAATGTAGAAGAAAGGTCTGATATTCAATTAGATCACTCCTCAATACTAGGCTGAATTTTAAAACGCAGTACTTCTGCATTACTGCTTAATCAAGCGTTCCAAAACGCAAACGAATTGCTATGATAAATGTTTACTCTTCTAAAACCCATTGTAAACGCATCAACTGCGCAAAGAAAAGCAAAAGGAGCATCGTGAATGATTACGATGCATAATATATGCCAAGTATTCAAGCAAAAGTTGGAAGAAAGTATCTAACTATTACCAACTATTCAAACAAAGAATGCACTAGCAAATAGCTAACATTTCATTGAAAAACAGAGAAGGTAACTGGGAACAAAAATTATTATTAAGAAATCGAAATAAGCTGCGAAGAATTTAGATTTATTCGACAGGTAACAACGAAAAACCATTTGAAAAGAAAAATATCTGCTCTACAATATTGTTGATATACCACTAGCTTTGCTAATGGATTGATATAAAAATTACAAAAGCAATAAATTAGTCAATAATTCTGGAGTTATAAACATCAGATCGATTTTAGGAATTAAATAAAAAATAAAGTACTCAACATTAGGAGTAATTAAGGTACCAAATGGCATGTTATTGGGTCCTGTGCGTTGCCACTTGTCTAATAGCGACTTGACTGAAAAACACTCTCAAATAGTGGAAGTTAAAAAAACGTTATTGGGCGAAATAGATAGCCTCCTATAGTTCGGACACTTTTCAAAATTCTCGACGGTTTGACCAAAAACACAGTTTTTCTGAAAAAGCAGCGAATTTTTTTTTTAATTGTAACACTTGTAACCACAACAAAGTGTACTTGTAATATATTTCAACATTCTAGCTCAAAATGTAAGACCTAAAAACTTTTGGCGTGTGGACGTACAGACGGATTGACATGACTAAATCGACTCAGCTAGCAATTCTAAATCGATTCATATACATTAAGGTATATCTACCGATATTACATGTAACAATTTATGTATCTAGGCATGGGCCTAGATGCTATAGTGCTTTGGAAAGCGCATGTAAAAAAAAAAAAGAGAAGATACTCATAGCTGTCGAACTACAGCTTTCAAATTCGTTTACATTCTTCCGACTCAATGTCTATTCGCATGCGATTATTGCCTTTTACAGAATAATTTATGTCCCTATAACTGGATCTTAGGTGTATGTATTTTTGTTAAAACCTGCATTTACATCTTTTTTTGTATTTTGTCATTAAATTATTTTTTGTTATTGTTTTCGTGAAAATTTTTGACCTCAAGATTCCGATTCATTCTAACATTACGATGATAGAGGAACCCAAAAAGGTTTTTTTGTTGAATTCCGTCTGTTTGTCTTTAACGGAATTTTCATTTTTGCCGAATAACAGGAAATCATTATAATTCACATGAAAACCAAATTTCGAATTAAAATTCTTATAATCATAGTTACTCATAATACTTTTCTTTGAAGTTTTAACATCAGAAACCAAAATGTTCGCATGTTTGACATTACGTCAACCTAACATTGAAAGAGAACATTGCGTACGACCCAGTCGTGCACCTATCACTTGTTTTTCTTTGGATTAAAAAAATAAATGTAATCATATAAGAATTTAAGCAAAAATCGATTCAGTCAAAAACATCGAAGGAAAAAAATATGAAGGTTTATATAAACATCTTCAAATAAATGGCTATTTAGTTCAAGGGTACTTTGAGTTTTGGGAATAAGTTATTTATTGTTAAAACACACTGAATTTTGAACCTAAAATTTCATGAAATTTAATATATAAACTTTTTGTGTAAAATTATCCAAAATCAGCGCACTGCCACGCCTATTTTAAAATCGTTGCATTTGGTCAAATTGTAAAGAATCTTGAAAAATTAACTGATATATATTTTAAGGGTATTTAATTGTCTTTGACTCACCCACATTTTTATGCAACGACCACTTCTTGGGAAGTTTAAAAAAAAACAATTTTCATGCCCTGCGCATACTTATATAGGTCTGAAAAAAAACACTTTTTCTGATCTTTAGTATAAGTGTAAAATAGAATTAAAATGATCTTTTTTGTAGGCGTATTATTACAAAAAAATGTATACCTTACCATAGAGGCAGTAATATGAACTTTAAGTCCAAAAAATCAATTGTTTTTTCTGTCTCATCAACACATTGGATACCAAAAAAGGATTTAGGCAAGGCGATGCGCTGTCGTCGTATGACTTATTCAATTTGATTCTTGAGAGGATTGTGCAAAACTCCAAAAATCGGTGTAGCTACCAGCATGCTCCGACGGTACTGACATCATTGGTCGGACTTAACGTGAGAGAAGGATGCGGCAAAAATAGGTTTAGGGTAAGACCCTTATTTACTGCTGTCAACACGAAACGACACACAACATCGACAAATTTGAGGTAGTACGTGACTTTGTCTACCTCGGGTCGGCTGTTAACAACAACATCGCGTCAGAAATTAAATGAAGAATTACTCTTGCCAACCGCTGTTTATTCGGACTAAGAAGACAAGTAGTAGAGCTCTCACTCGAACTACTGAGAAGATTCTATATAAGACCTTGATTATTCCAGTCCTGCTCTACGGCGCTGAAGCGTGCACAGTATCAAAAGCGGATGAAGAAATCCTTGGTCGATTGGACAGAAAAATTATTCAGAAAATCTTCAGTCCCGTTTGCGTTGACGGGCTATGGAGACGAAGATTCAACTGAGAACTATACGAGCTGTACAGCGACATCCCCCTGGACAAAAAACTCCGCATTGGTAGTTTATGAACGGTCATATAGAACGAATGAACACCAATACAGTCTTCGATTGACAGCCAGACGTCGGACGCAGTAGGGGAAGACCTCGCCTTAAGTGGGGCGCACAAGTATAAACCGACCTCAACCAACTTGGATTGCACAACTTTAGGCAGTTAGATAAGGGCCGTGCTGATTGGAGAGGCATGTTGGTTGAGAACCAGGTTTATTCCGGACTGTAGCGCCACTTAATTAAGTGTAAGTGAAAAACAAACTTTAAACCGGTTTTTTTTTTTTTGCATGTACAAAACAGTATGAATCATGCCAACTTGTGTGCTATGTTTATTTCAATTGTGAGAAGGGGCAGGGTATTTTCAAAAATTATCCACAAATAGGCTAATGCAAAACTTAAAATCGGTTCTGAAAGTTTTAATTTGCCTCTGAAATTTTGATTGCACTTTTTTTTTTTTTTTTTTTATAATTTACACGTACTCAAGGGATTATGAATACCCTTTTATATGTTACCATAGTACGAGCGTTAGAGAAGGGGAAGAAAGAGAGGATAGGAAAGATTTTGGATGTAGTGGAGACTTAAACTCCATGGGTGGTGTCCGAACTAGCTTCGGGGAGTCACTTTTTCTTGTGTTCGTTAAATTTGAAGAAATTCAAGATGGTGTGCATACTTTTAGGTATTACACCGACCTTTGATTTCTTTTAAGTAAAAGTGAAATGGATTTTGGTTGGGATTGAACGCGCAACCTTCCACTCAACAGACGAACACATTACCACTACACCGCGGCCACCCATGCAAAGATACTGCGGACTTGCTTTGTCCTTTTCCATACAAATTGATTAGTCGTACAAATCATTATAAAGAATGTTTACTAAATCGGATGATTAATATATTGTATATATAACCTCTTGATATCAAATACTTTTTCGTATTATTATATTATCATAAATAGCCAGAGGGCAATAACATGACATGACAGTCAAAGCAATCACATGTATGATAATGTGATTACTTTTCAATCTTACAATCTTACAATTGGCTTAAAAGCCCTACATATTATTGATCTTACTTTTCACCACAAATTTTAATGAAAAATGAGGACTTTCCTGTCTGTTACTGAAATGTTAGAAGGCATAATAATTAGAGTGCCACCAAACAATTGGTGAATACTTAAGTGAATACGAAAATGTTGGATGGCAATAATGTAAAGACTGTTTTAGGGAGAATAGTTTAAAGGATTTTTTTTGATGTTCAAAGGATATAATATCTGCTAAAACAACGATAAAATATTGTGGGAACAATAAATGTACAAATATTGTAATCGCAAAAGAACTTCCAAACCCATGATATTTCGTTTGGTCACACCGTCAGTATAAAATTTTAATTTCCAATATTGACATGCGATTTTTTCAATACTCCTCTTGAGAAGAATGTGCAAAACTCCCGATCGAACACCAGGGGTTCTACTTTGTATTAGGTTCGTTTACTCATTGGGAACCAGGGTCACCCCGAAATCAATAAGTAGGTGATACGGAAAATGAAAATGTTTTTTTTTTAGCTTAAATTATGTACTTCTAGTATTCATCTGAACATGAAGCTTATGAATTATGAGAAAACTATAGAATACAAATTGGAAATTGAGCTGCCAAATTTGTTAATTTATTTTGTTCTTAGAAATACTCATCAAAACTACGTTGAAATTAACCAGATGCTGTCTACGAGTTTATGAAAAGAAAAAAGGAAGCGGCAAAAATGTCTTTAGCAGAACACCTGTGAATGTATGAAGTGGCTGGCTCAATTTAATAACTTGCGCAACTTATTTGGAGGCAGTGATTAAAAAGCCAGACTACTTGAGAAGAATGTTTGTCAATGGTCGAAGAGTTGAATGACTATATTTCTCTAATTTAGTTAAAAAAAAAAAAGCTGGTTACAATCCGATGTGCGAATCGTTAATTACCATATCCCATTTCATCCTTAAATTAAACGCCCACAAAAAGTGAAGGTGGATTATATTGATATATAGACGAAATGCACCCTACATTGTTTTTATAGTATTTGCATCAAAATATTTTCGTTTTTTTTTTTTTTAACTTTTGCAAAAATCCTTGTTTTGAACAAAAAGTAGGTGTGGCTAAAAGCTTTATATGAATGAAATATAGACAATGACGTAGTCTTAAATATCTTGCTCAGACACTTTTTTTCGAAATTCTTTATGGCATAGAGGGGCGTAGGTTAAATTAATTTATGGACCAAATAACGTTCCCAATGAAGGAATAGAGAAATAAACTCCCGGGAATTTGTAATTAAGAATAAGAGAATAGTGAATTGAGAATAAACTCAGGAAAAGATTTCATTCAGAATTGGGATGAATATCTTGTTCCGTATGTATGTAAATGGTAATAAATAAATATTCCATTTCTATCCACTTTGTGGAAAAATGTTTGGACATATCTGGATGCCATGAAATTTGTTAATTCATTTGTTTCATTAACTATTAATTTTTTTTATGAATTGCATACTTTATTGTTGTAAAACTTGCACTGTAAAGAATTTTTAGAAGATATATTAAATGATAAGCCTAATACATTCCGAATAAAATAACGAATTTTCGTGATGTGTTAAATAATGAGGAAAGGTCAAAGTAACTATATATTGGAACTCGATACCAAAGGCGGCAGTATCTAAATATGTTATTTGTGTGAGCTTTTATTTAGTTTTCCTTGATTTTTAAAAAAATGTTTAAATTAAACAACAACACAAACATAAGTTTTCTTTTGAACAATCAACTGCATTCCTTTCTTGTGCTCATTTCTGTAATATTATTTAGTAAGGATATTGTAGTTCACTTATATTTTTTAGGTTGCAAGTTGAACGACGTTAAATGATTGGAGGTTCGAGCTGTGTACCGTTGTTCGTACAAGCTGTGATTTTTTAGTATTTTCTTTTTATAAAAATTAATATAATGATTCTTTTATAAAAATTAATATAATAAACATGCAATAAATTACTCTTTACATTTTATAAAATTTAAAACTACTTCAAATAGTGGTACACATTTAAGTTATATATATATAATATATGTTAGTTTGTTTTATCTGCCAACTGTACTTTACTGTTTATTATAGAAATTTTTGTAAACATAATAGTTCATTAAAAATGTTAAATTTGTATTTTTATATAACTATTTTTAATTAAAAAAAAATGGTACAAATATTTATTGCCTTTTTATAATACCTAGTCTTAATTGAAAATGTAGTTTTTATTTTTATAAATTGTAGCGCTTGAAAATGCACTTATATTGAGTATATTTCAACTATTTCAGGATAATTATGTATAGAAACCATTTGAGGAGTATGAATGAAAAAAAAAATAATACAAACTTATTTATGCTAATCTTCGTTTATAAAAAAAGACATAAATTTATTAAAGTTTACAAATGAAACAAAATATTGATTTTGACTTAAATGGTGTGCATCCCAAACATCCTTAGTCAATATTTCGGTTGGTACTTGTGCAAAAATATGCTAATATTATTATACTTAATAATTTAGTACAAAATGCGGTACTTTACAAAAGGTATTAAAAATATTTTATCGGTTATTTATTTTGTATTTTATGTACGCACAAACTTTGATATGATTATAAATTCAAAATATTTATTTAAAATTGTTTGTTTTACATAATTAAACTTTATGGTGCCAGCATTTTTGATAATTCTTCATCTTGCAAACACCCTTTCAAAAATTCGTCCTGAGTTAACTGACCATCATTATTTTCATCCATTTTAGCAAAAATGTTTTTTGCTCTCTCTTCAGCTGAATCTGCAGGACGGTTTGATGAGCAAGCTCCTAACATATCATAAATAGCCTGCAAATTAAATACAATTCATTAAAGAATAATTAAAGGAGATTGGAGTTTAATAAATTTAATTAATAAGCAGATGAGAGACGGGGAGATGTGTAGACTAAGTCATATGTGTACAGTCCATTCGGCTGTGGTTTTGTTGTAAGTTTCAAACAAAAAGTCTTATGCTTAATTATAAGTATTACTTTTAATAGATAGTTTGTAGAACTATCGATCGACTCAGAATCGCTAGCTGACATGGCTAAATCATGTCTGCCCCGTACAACGATTCACAAAGCGCATTGTGCCTCCTTACATGTTTCCTAATAATAGCCTTTTAGTTTCCTAAGAAAAAAAAAAACATTGCATGTGCCCATAGTGTGGGCCCACAGCCCGAATCTCGTTTTAAAATCATTCAAAACAGCCGCGAAAGTTTTCATTGCAAATAATTAACAAAAAATCAGTTGATTAAAAGCTCATATTTCAACACAAGTTTCTGAAACACCCTGTGCACCATTTTTTTTTAAACTTATAAAATGTTAGCTGTGGGATTTACTTTTATTAAAAGAAATAAAAAAATTCAATAAATGGAAATCCGTCCCAATGTGCGTAGTTTTTATTTTTTTCTTAATTGCTTCGTTACACCGATTTTTTCATGAGTGAGAACCCTCTCGACCCAAAATCTGAACAGGGCAAATGTTTATCTGAGGGCAGCAGGACGGATATTCTTTGCTAGTCAATCTGACCAGAATTTAATTTTATGCAACAGAAAATGTTATTCGCAACAAATTGATGATATTCAAATGTGGCATAATAACAAACGTTTTTTCGGAGAAATTGGATATTTAATTTTGTTTTAAATGTTTAAGTTAATTATCGTGCTTGTTTGAATCAATCACCCTTATTCCGACAGATAGCGTTTTTTGAAATCGGTATTACAGCTGGCAAGTCTGAAGGCGTTTTATGTCGTTTAACGCTACGTGGCGTTTAAGTAGTGTGGAACGTAAGTTCTTAAAACGTCATTGCAGTTATTCGCATTCTAACAGTCGTTTTAGTTGGATAAAACGACAGGTAAAACGCCAATAATTGTCGAATAGAAATTTGCAATCGACTAGGTGTCGAATTTTTGTTAAATTGTGAGTTTCGATTAATTTGTGTATTAATTTAAGGATTTTATTAATTGTTATTTGTTCAAGGGTGAAAATAACAACCCCAGAACAAATGAACCGTTTGGTTGAATTAATTGAACAAAATGTTTCGCTGACAAGAAATTTCAAAAGAGGTATTCCCCAGACCGATGATATCAAAAACGGGTGGGAGTCGGTAGCTGTGACACTAAATTATTTAGGACCACCCGTAAGAACTCAAAAAGAGTGGCATAAGGTATTTTTACTTCCAAATATTTTTTTTCTTAAATCCACTTACTTTGATTCTGGTAAATCCAAAGGATTCGATTTTGACCTGATTCTTCTTCTGATGTTTTTCATTTCTCTTTTTGCAATTTCATCTTCTTTTTCGTCTTCACTTTCCCATGATATAAACATTGCAATGCTATTCATTGTTTTTGTAATATTGTTTTGTATTTTGAATTTTAAATAGGTAAAATAAATGTTCATTTGAAATTTCAACTTGCAAAACATAAACGCCTATCTGTCATTTTTGTATCAGTTCTTGCTGTGGAACTCATGTGGAATGTAAAAAAATGAGAGAGGAGGCGTTCAGAGAATAGAATACCGACACTTAAACGAAACTAAAATGAATCGACTCAAAAAACGCCATTTGTCGTTTAATAAAAACGCCATCTGGAATAAGGGTGATTATTTTGTATTTTGAATTTTAAATAGGTAAAATAAATGTTCATTTGAAATTTCGAATTGCAAAACATAAACGCCTATCTGTCATTTTTGTATCAGTTGTTGCTGTGGAACTCATGTGGAATGTAAAAAAATGAGAGAGGAGGCGTTCAGAGAATAGAATACCGACACTTAAACGACACTAAAATGAATCGACTCAAAAAACGCCATTTGTCATTTAATAAAAACGCCATCTGGAATAAGGGTGAATATCCCCGAAATGTGAACTATATGGGGTTAGAATATAGAAAATTCGTTTATGTAGCGAAATTCCCCCAAAAGTGGGCTTGAGTCAAAATGATATATGTACAAAATGCATTTTAGATTAATTTTGAAGTATCAATTTTTGAATTTCACTAAGCTTTTGCCAAAATTCATTTTTTTTTAATAAAACAGCAACAAAAAGTGCCAACGACATATCTTTGCTTAAATTTGTTTTTTTAATTTCTTACTATTTAATCAGAAAAAAGTATATCTAAAAAGTGAGCGTGATATTAGGTGGATTTTAGAAATATGCATACTTGTTCTGCCTTGTCGGAAAAAGTCTATACTAAATTTCAATAATCTAAATCAAAACTTAAGGCCCAAAAATCGGTGACACACGGAAGGACGGGTGGACAGACAGGAATAAGTGACTAAATCCACTCAGATAGCGATTCAGAGTCGATCAATACACTTTCTAAGAATATTATATAATTACCTAAGTTACAAACTTAATGTTATAACTAATATACCCCTATGGGATAGGGTATAAACATATGAGAAGGACAAAATCCGCTGTGCAAATCGCTGAGTACCCTACCCCATTCCATCCTTTTATTAAAGATCCCTAATTTGTGGGCTTGGCTAAAAACCTTATAGGGATTAAATATCGAAAATGACATAGTCAAAGCATACTATTCAGACCGTTTATCAAAATCTTTTATGGTTCAACAAAAAACAACGATTTTTTTGCATATGACTGGGTATGTTTAGAATTGTAAAATGAAGCCGGGCTTCGAATGAAACGCTTTTCTGTTTTATGTTTAACTAGAATTTATTTAAACACACTCTTATTTCAAAATTAATTTATTTAAAAAACGGTAATGACTTTATTCTCGTTTAACAATTCAATCACACTTATTTGACATCAAATAGCAACGATATAATTCGTGCACTATTATCAATTTCCGAAATTCACTTAGCTTATTCACTCAGTGAACACTATTCAAATCACGCTTAGGTCACAATTTAGACTAACTCGCTGGTTTTCGCTTCATATCTATTTATACAACTTCTGATACTGATCAAGAAACAGGTGGCATATTCTCGGACGTTCTTGCAGTTTCTTGATTGTTCGAGAAGTGGTTTTGACAGATGCCACTATTACAGTCATTCATTCCAGTACAATACAAAATACAAATTTTTGGCGCAACAGGCTCGTTAGTACCCAGGGCCGCAACCATTCATGTGTGCATGTGTACTTCTAGCACGACTCCAAACGGCGAATTTGAGATAAGCTTTTCTTGACAATTGATACTACTCGTATAATTTATCAGATCATCACGAAAGAAAAACATTTAGGTGTTGCTAGGGCTGTGCATCGAACCCACACCTTCTGCGCGGCAGTTCATCGCACCAACCATCGCCCCTCTGAGCCCGTCAATCCAGTACTACTAATGGACACTAAATCGATGTGTTCGATTTACACACGCCAGTGTATGTTCGCACAATGTCAAAATCGTAGCTCTGCAGCTGCTCAATTCATCTAGCAACTTGACCCTTTGGATTCTTAAATTAAACCACTTTAAATCAGCATGGTCTGTATGAAGAAGGAACTTCCCGCCATAGAGGTATTTATGGAAATGCTTCGTCGCCAGAATTTACCCTAAGAGTTCCCTCCTGGCCAAACAATAGTTTCTTTCTGGTCTGGACAGAATCATGATGAAGTTGGCCACCACTCTTTCCTGTCCCCAACTGCAAAATTACTTGCGTCGGCATCGACAATCAAGGTCATTTAACCGACGGGATACCCTAGTATCGGCGCTTGACATAGCTGGTGATTAAGTCTTTGAAAAGCTGTATTACACTCACTTGACCATTTAAATCGTTTTCCTTTCTCCGTGAGTTGATGTAAGCTCTTGGCAATGCTAGCAAAGTCTCTTACAAATCGCCGGTAGTAAGTCGCAAGTCCTAGGAAACTCCTTAGCTCATGTTTGTCCTTGGGGACCGGCCAATTTTTCACAGCTTCAATCTTTTCGGGATCGGTCCTCACTCCACTAGTCGAGATAAAGTGTCCCAGGATATATGCACTCAGAATTTGTTTTGGTGTTCTTCTATTCCCACAACAATTACATTATCCAGGTACACCAAAAAGATGTTCCATGTTAATCCTCGCAAAACTCACTCCATCAGTCGTTCAAAAGTTGCAGTAGCGTTGCACAAACCAAATAACATTACGTTGAACTGCCTTAAGCCGTTTCCTGGGGTGAAGGCCACCTTCTCACTGTCCTTAGGGGGAATCAGTCTGAAAAACTTTAGAGTATCGAGGGTGTTATCAATCCTAGGTAGAGGATAACTTTCCTTCTTGGTGACATCGTTGAGCCGCCGATAGTCAACGCAGAACCGTGTGCTGTCATCTTTCTTCTTAACCAGTACAACTGGTGATACCCACGGACTATTGGAGTTTTCAGTCCGTCCATTTTCATCTTCGCAACCATCTCTACAACTTCAGCCTGATTGGCTAATTGCAGCCGCTTTGCAGGCTGACGAATCGGTCTAGCATCTCCAGTGTCGATTTGGCGTTGAACCAAGTGTGTGCGCCCACATTTTCCATCCTATGCACCAAATACATTAGCAGTGTCCTTTCGGTTATGCCTGATATAGCGTAAACCGGAACACATATAACATATCGTTAGCTGCTGGCGCTGATCTTCGAGCAGATTCCTTTAATTTTCGAACTGTTGGCGCTGTTCTTCTCGTAGCCATTTGAGCTGCAGTTCCAATTATTTGTTTTGGCTTTCGGACTGTTTGCGTTGTTCCTCGCGCTGTCTTTCTAGAAAACTCTTTTGTTTTTTTTGAGAATTCTTTACTTCTTTACTTGTTGCTCTTCGACATCAAATGCAATCGAATTAGGATCTACACCATTTTGCTTTATTGCGTCATGGAGACGAATAAATAAAATCGCTCTTTCCTTCTATAGGCGAAAGCTGCCGGAGATTTAGTTTCAGCTCCGCAACGGTGAGCTGATCTAATTATTTGCGAATCATTTTTGTTAAATCACACCTTTTCCGCAATCACATAATTTATCGTATACCAAATTATTGTTCAGTATTCTCCAACTTTCACGATTCACTATATCCAATGCACTATGTTCTTGATCTCAAAATTCTCGAAAAATCCGATTTCTTTACAGTTCACTGTTTTCTAGAAACTTCTAATCCAGAAAAAGTTTTATCCCTTTTCTGACACCAATGTTGTATGAAGCTGGGCTTCGAATGATAAAACGCTTTTCTGTTTTATGTTTAACAATTAATTAAACACACTGTTTTTTCTAGAATTATATTATTTACAAAAAGGTTATAACTTTGTTCTCGTTTAACAATTCAATTACACTTATTTGAAATCAATAGTTGTTGTCAATTTGAGCAAATTAATGTGTTCAATGTTCATGCATAAGGGTTTGTTCGCCCACTGCAATCTGAATTTATAACAGTATATTACAATTTTTATTGAAGAGAAGATTTGAACGGTTTCGAAATTTTCAGCGTTACCACTTGTACTACATGTAAAGTACCGTACTAAATATTTGCTTGATTCTTGAAATCCGTATTACATACCACATCGTTACTCTAAAGTACTACACTGTTTAAGCAACGTCTTTTACTATATTTTTTTTAATTCACAGCAAGCTTTTGATTTGTTTTTAATTTATACTCTTTCGTTTTTAATAAATATAATATAATAAATAAATATAATATGTAACTTGGCATCACTTTATAGTAAGTCCAATTCTTTATTGAATGCTTTAGTCTATGTACGACATGAAGTAGTGTCTGTTTTTGTGAATTCAAATTATATTTTAATGTAATGCATTTGCTCCATATCTTAGTGGCAACGCTTTTCGAATTGCATCAAAACAAGAAGAACAAATCAACACGTTAATCTATCTAATGTGTTTAAAAGTAAGTTTATAATCAACATGGTCGGCTTCACAAATCATTTTATCCGAAAAATCAACATTATATAATAGAGAGCAAAGTTTAACCGTAGGAAACAAATGGAGGGCGAGTTAATAGAAGTCTTCATAGCATACTTATATACTCTCTCAGAAAATTGCAATTACGTCAATATTTGGGAAGAAATGATTCGCGACAGAATTATCAGAAAAACGGGATTGACTCCCCAAAAAGCAATAACGACACTCGACAGCATCAAGTTGTGCGAAAACAGCAAACAAAATTGGCTACTACCTCAGTTCTTATACCAGGTGGGCGAAAAGAGATCATACTATTGGAAGATGCTCTTATTTTTGCAAATGTTCGCCAATGTCAAATCTGTTTTGGCATTTGATGGAGTACAGATCGACACCTCTAGCAAATGGCTTCTCCCTAGCATAGATGTTAATGGGCTTCGTTCACTTTTACTTATCGATGGGAATCAACTAAGTGGAATAGTTACAGGAGATCACTTTTAGAAAGCTTTTGAGAAAGGCAAAAAACGAAAGAATAAGTAATGTATTGACAATAAATGGCATGGTGTTTTAGAACGCCAGGACGTATTTTGGATCAGAGATAATGGGGCCGTATACATAAATTGGCTGACACGCAAAGGTTGTACTTTATCAAAACTAAGCGGGAGACTTTCGGTAAGAATTCGCACCGCTTAGTTCATGGAAGATGTAACAAGGTAGCGTACGTGCCAGGTGAAGTAAAAGTCACAAGTGAAGACACAGATTGTTTTTTGAAATATTTAACTGTTAACATTATTTATAGTTTTCACAGAAAAAATAATTAAATGTATTTACCAAATTTAAAATATTGATATGAAAACACTTCAATTTCAGTACCAAACCAAAACTAATGATAGTTATAGCAACTCTTACATTCTTTTTGCGCAAAGCAAATCAAACTCTTTTCATGTATGAAATAACTCTAAAAAAGAAATAATTTTTTATATAATTTTATGAAAAAAAAATTTGTGACGCTAACTGTAAGATATTATTTACATTATATAATACAAATCGTTACAGCTCTTGCGATCCCATAAAAAAATCAACTAATACGATTCGGCCTTTCGTGAGTTGATTGGAGGTTCAAGTTTATTTTTGTTATTTCGACTAAGTTTTGGCCTTCTCTCTGACTTAAATCCGTACCGATCTTCACACTGTTTCATCGACTTTACACTGTTTCAACTCAACTTCTCTCCGAGTCAATTTCTTTCAAAATGTGTAAGATTTGTGAGATATTATTTACACTAAATAACACAAATCGTTACAGCTCTTGCGATCCGATAAAGAAATCAACTAATACGATTCGACCAATTCGGCCTCTCTCAAGTTTATTATGTTTATTTATGTTTCATCGACTTGCCTCACTGTTTCAACTCAACTTCTCTACGAGTCGGTTGTAGCTTTCTTCAAAATGTCTAAGATTTGTGCTAATTAAACTTAGTGCTCTAAAAACATTATTCAATATAATATAATATATATATATAATATAATATAATATAACCGCGAAAAAAAGCCTTAAAAGCTCCATAAGAGAATCAGACACTTCATCTCCCGTCCTGAATAGCATCGTCAATCGCTCGCAGAAAACCGATCA
Organism: Rhingia rostrata; assembly: GCA_949824845.1. Taxonomy (NCBI): domain Eukaryota; kingdom Metazoa; phylum Arthropoda; class Insecta; order Diptera; family Syrphidae; genus Rhingia; species Rhingia rostrata. The sequence continues at coordinate 73,179,615 of OX463757.1, read as the reverse complement.
ACAGCCCTTTAATGCAGACAGAGCCATCGAACCTGTTCATGTTTTAACAACAAATGCATCGTCATCTTCTCAACTTAACCCCGATTTACAACAACAAACTATCATCTTTTCATTGTTCACTACCTGCTTATAAATTAATTCAATTATCAATATTTCGCAAAAAAAAAACAAACATTCCACCAAATCAATTCAAAGCCATCTGTTAGTAAAAAAAAATTTAGATTTAAAAACATTTAAACTCAGTGTACCATCTTCCAAAATGTCAGTTGTTATGAATTCGTCTGTATGGCCATGCTTTGTCAGAATAAAACATTTCGTCATGCGTAGAATTGTTTCTGTCTTCATCTGCTTCTTCATATACTTAAGACATACTTAAATCAAATTATAGTTAAAGTCATTATTGATATCGCTCTATATTGTTTGTTGTTGTGAGTTATATTCCACCAAGAAGCTCATTTGATCTTTATAATATGCATGTAAACAATTGTCAATAAGGATAATGAGCATATTATAATGCCTGGTGATTTCAATTTAACAAATATTAATTGGGTTTTTGATCCCGGTGAACTTCAACTTTTATCATTGAATGTTATTTGCCAGTTATGACTAAGTTCAAATTAATTGTTGCCAACATGATTTTAATTGCGTACTTGACCTTGTTTTTGTTGACAGAGAATCAACAATATCAATTAATAAATCATTGTATCCAATTTTTCCCAACTCTGTTCGTCATAAAGCTTTATGTGTTAATTTTTAATTCTACGAGTATTTTAAACCTATTAGTTGTAGTAAATTTAAGTTAAATTACTCAAAAGCAAATTTCGAAGGCACAGTGAGTTATATGTCGCGTATTCCCTGGTGGTTATATATTAATTCTATGAATTTGTCACAATCCTATAAGTTTTTCATTGATAATTTAAAAGAGGCAATTAACATGCACGTACCAAACGTCAAAATTGACAATGAACATTAATTGAAAGCCTCCGTGGTTTGATAAGTTTTTGTTCAAAAATTACATATTTTCAATTGAATCATATCTAAAAAAAAATAGTAAATGTTTTTGGTCATTCATCAAAAGTAAAAAAAAAAAAAAATCAACTGGTATAGCTAAAAGTATGCAATACTTGGGGTCATTTGAACTGTCAAAGTAATATCGTGTTTAAAGAACCCTTAGAAAAGTCTGTAAATTATAAATAGGAAAAAAAAGCTACATTGTTACAAATTTTTCACATAACGTGCCTCAAAACATTGCGTCTCTTCGCTATTAAAGAAATCCGGAGTAAGTCCTAGTAGCTAAGACTTTTAATCGTTAAGTTATATTTCCGCCAATAATTAACCCCACTTAATGAACAAAAGAACACTGCATTTGACCTCACCGGACCATTTCAACACCGAAAAAAGACCAAAAGATAGGTTAAAGCTATCAGGAAGCGAAATGGCCATGAAAAATATAACTGGTATCAGTATCGAACAGTTAAAGGGGATCCTGGATGAAAAGAATAGAGACCTAAAAAAAGATTTAGCGACAAAAGAAGACTTTCAACTACTCTGTTCTGAATTGTCAGAACTAAAAGTTAAGCAAAATGAGATTGCAGAAAAGGTTCAACATCTGGAAAATCGTAATAAGATTCTAGAAGAAAAAGTAGATAGACTCGAACAAAAGAGCACAGAAGCCAACATAATCGTGCATCTACCTGCAGAAGACAACACGGATCTAGCTGGAAAAGCAACATCCGTGTGTGAAGAATTGTTGGGCAATGTAAACACTGAAGTTGAGTCTGCACACAGAATTTTTACGCGAAACCAGAGCACTGCAACGATCGTAGTCAAAATGAAATCTCGCGGGTCTGCTATTGGTGTTCTTAAGAACGCGAGCAAGTTGAAAGGCACCCAAATTAGCGTTCGTAAAGACCTTCCAATTAATATCCGGATGCGCAGGGCTAAGTTGCTCCCTCTAATGAAATTTCTTCGAGACAAACACCCGGTCATGAACAAGAAGATAACCCTAAGGGACGACAAACTGTACGTGGCTGACTCTGTATTTACGTGGGACGAATCGGAAGGACTGAAATGTGGTCGCGAAAATGGTACAAATCAATTAAAACAATTATTTGGAGAAATTCCAGCATTTTTAACAAATCCAACAATCAGCTCACAGAACGTAAACAATAGACAAATCGAAATGTCAGCATCCCTTGGATCTGACATCAAAAAACAAAAAATCAATCAAGCTGCATACACAAGAAAAACAGCCGCTGTACGGATTTTAGAAGCGCCGCCCAGCATGCGTCTGAACGACAACTCTAATTGAGAATTAGCGGTCTACCACAATAAGATAATTAGAGATTTGAAAATTTTAAGTTACAATATAGCAGGGTTAAATAACAAGATTTTTTTTGTAGATTTTTTTAATTACATAAATGAATTTGATATCTTTGTATTATTTGAAACCCATATAATGGAATACGATGAAATTAGATATAAAAACATTTTCAAGAACCACGAGCTGAAATATATACCTGCGGTAAAAACAAATCGATTCGGAAGGGCCAGTGGAGGCGAAATTTTCGGATACCGGAAAAAGCATGAAGGAGTGGCAGTTAAATTTAAGAAGATAGAGGATGCATATGTATTGGAAATCATAAGCGATAAAATTAAAAGCTACTTAGTGCCAATATATTTAAATTGTAATAATTGGATTCATGATTTTAACAGACTAAACGATTTATTAAATAACCTGCGTTCAACCGATCTGATACTTATTGGAGATTTTAATGGGAGAATCGGTGTAGCGCAAAATAATTTTGTAGACGCGTATAATTCATTGTCGAATAACTCAACCCGGAAGTCTAAGGATGAAATCCGCGATGTCAAAGGTGATAAAATTCTCGAACTAGCAGATGCTTGGGACTGCAAAATTTTAAATGGGTGCTCTGAAGGCGACGCAAGTGGGGAATTCACCTTTATTCGTGGCACAGCAAATTCAGTTATTGATTATTGCTTTCTATCAGGATGCTGTTGTTCGCAACTAAGTAATTTCCAAGTAGCAACGAAAACGTTTTCCGACCATATGCCTTTAGAAGTTGTGCTCAAGGTTTACAGCGAGGCCACTCAAGAAGCAACAGCCCGTATTGCACTTCTGCCGAAGTTGCTTTGGAGACACAATTATAGGGACGCATACCAACACAACCTTAACATAGAACTGCGCAAATTGCACGAGTTGAATATTCATCCTAGAATCGACGACTTAACGGAGATGGTTAAAAAGGCTGCACCACCAAACACACCCACGAGCGAAAACGGCAAAATCAACCAAAAAAAGTGGTTTGATAGGGAATGTATGTTAGCGAGGAGCAGATCATTTTCATTTTTAAAATTGATAAGAATTTACAATAGTTCCACGTTCAAAGCTCTCTATACGGAAGCAAATAAGAAGTACAAACAACTTTGCTACACAAAAAAGATTGCATTCGATCTACAACAAATTGACTTGATTAACAGATCAAGATCATCAGCCGACTTTTGGAAAGCTGTTAAAACTATTAATGGTAAAACGAACCGCTTAGCACTAGGATTGGAAGCAGAGCAGTTAAGAGACCATTTTAAAACTCTTCTCAACTCAGTACAGATATCTCCATCCCCACAATATGCTGCACCCATGATAGTTGATGTTTTTTTGGATGAACCGTTTACGGTGGCTGAAGTGGATTTCGTTATTGGGAACTCCAAGGATAATAAAGCTCCAGGAAATGATCGCATTCCTTTTGAATTCTATAAGAATTCCACATTGGAATTCCGATCAGCTCTTACCATGGAATTCAACCGAATTTTCGAAACAGCTGATGTGGCATTGGCTTTCCAGAAAGCGATTATTTTTCCACTTCATAAAAAAGGAAACTACGACGACCCAGCAAACTATAGGGGGATTTCGTTTCTTAACACATCTGCCAAACTGTTTGCTAGTTTACTTTTTAGTAGAATTACCGACTGGGTGGAAAATAAGAAGATTCTCTTGGAGTTTCAAGCGGGTTTCAGGAGAAATTATTCAACGGTTGACCAAATATTTTCGCTGATCAACATAAGCGAAATTTATAAAAAGAAGAAAAAAAAGCTTTACGCGTTTTTTGTAGATTTTCGAGCTGCTTTTGATTCGATTCCGCGTGAAATGCTTTTATACAAGCTCTATAAATATAAAGTCTCATCCAAGGTAATAAACGTGATAAGAGCTATGTATAAAAATAATTCTGCTTATATTTGGGATGGCAGCCATTTGTCGGAAGAATTTGAGACAACAATGGGTGTCAAACAAGGATGCGTCCTAAGTACATTGCTATTTATTTTGTACATAAACGACATTACTGAGTACGTTAAAGGAGGAATCCAACTAAGTGGAACTCAAATTCCAGCACTAATGTTTGCAGACGACATCGTATTTCTTGCGGATACAGTAGATACCATGCAGTTAATGATAAATAGGCTAGATTCTTATTGCAGAACTTGGAATTTGACAGTTAACTTAGAGAAGTCAAAGATGATGATATTCAGAGATGGCGGGGGAAGATATGCTCAAAATGAAAAATGGATATTTCAAGGGGAGCAAATCGAAATCGTCAAACAGTATAAGTATCTTGGAGTTGTGATTACCCCCAACTTGAACATGAACATACACCTTAAGATTAAACTTGCAGAAGCTAAAAGGGCAATTTGTGCGGTTTGGGGAAAGTATATTAATAATAAAAATATCTCGCACATATCTAAACAAAAAATATTTCGGGCTACAGCAACTTCGATCCTCCTATATGCATCGCAAGTTTGGGGATACTGCTCATTTGAAGCCGTAGAAAAATTTTTACGGTTTTTTATCAGGAGAATTTTTAGATTACCGAGTAGCTGCCCCAACTACATGATATACTTGGAAACGGGATTGGCACCACTTTTTCTGGATACACTCAAATTCCATTTCGATTATATCATAAAAGTCATGGCAATGAATCCAGAACGCCTGCCCAGAATAGTGATTTCCTCAATGCTACGTTATAAAGGCAAATGTGTTCAAGAGTGGCAAGTTCTAGGATTGGAATGCGGTTATGACTTTTCAGTTAGACCAAACGAACAATCGAGTCTACTAAAACAAAAATTTAACTACTTATTGGAGAAAACGGGCCGACGAATCTACGATACTTTAGTAAACGAAGCACAGTCATCGCAATACAGAGCTTACTATAGTCGATTGGAGCATCATTTACAGTCTAGGACATATTTTTTGATCAGCAATTCCACTGATAAGATAAGCACAATCTTTAAAATAAGAGGAGAACTTCTTAATCTAAATTTTATACCGCACCGTGCCGAACTACCAATTTTATGCAACCTGTGCAACCTAAAGGAGCGTGAGGATGTTTTCCACTTCATCGCGAGATGTCCCGTACTAAAAGAATTTCGCTTCATTTTCTTTGGTGTACAGGTGCTTGATTTAGACGAAGCAATGAGTATCCTTAATGGCGAAAGAGGTTGGGACCTTCTGTACAACTATACCGTAAACGCAATGCGGTACAGAAATTGTATAATAGATGAAAGCTTTTAACTTCAGCACATTAAGAACTGTCTTTGTTTTTTCTAATTTATATGTGTAAAATCTAAAATTAAACAAAATAAAACAAATATCTAAGCAAATAATGTCATACTGGTAGACGGCTCAAAAGCCAAACCATAGAGACTAAGATTGTATGAAATATGAAATAAGAAAGAAATAAAAATAGTCGATTTAACTAACTAACTAACTAACTACTTGGGGTCTTCATACTCTGATCTTCCAACTATTTGTAATTTATTTGCTGATTATTTTCTATCAAATTATACTAGTTCAAATGAAGACCATCCACGAACTGCTGAATATTTTAATAATGATTGCATGGTTAACATAGGTCAATTAACCGTTAACATGTCAGAAGTCAGGGATGATCTTCTGAACTTGAACAGTGATAACAATCCTGGTCCGGATGGAGTACCTCCAATTGTTCTTAAAAAATGTGTAGCTGCTCTCTCGGAGCCCCTATTTTATATTTTTAATAGCTCTCTTGCGAGCGGTGAATTCCTTTCGGAGTGGAAAAAATCGTTTATTATTCCAATTCACAAAACCGGTCCTAAGCAGGAAATATCTAATTATCGTCCAATTTGCACACTATCGTTCATAAAAAAACTGTTTGAAAAAATTGTGTATGGAAAGTCGGCTTTTTTACTCAAGAAATATATTTCACCATTTCAACATGGAAATGGTGAAAATCTACAACCACCAATCTTGCAATTTTTTTTTCAAATTTTGTTCTTAATAAACTGGAAGAAGGTTTACAAGTCGATGTAATTTACACTGACTTTGCAAAGGCCTTCGATAGAGTCAGTCACTTAATTTCAGTCAATAAATCGAAAAGATTGGGATTTCATTCAAGTATGTTGAAAAGCCGTATTCAACTTGTAGCTATTGACGAAATACTTTCTAATTTCGTAATTGTATTATCAGGTGTTCTCCGATGGAGCCATATTGGTCAACTTCTTTTTCTTATTTTTATCAATGACATGCCCGAAATCTTTTCAAATTCTATTCAACTTCTGTTTGCAGATGATTTAAAGTTTTTCAGGTGCATAGATTCTACTGACGATTGTCTTCTCCTACAAGATGACCTTCTAGGGCTTTTAAGAATGGTGCTTAGTTAACCAATTTTTTTGAATGTCTTTAAGTGTCAACGTTTTTCGTTTTTCCGTAACGTATCACCGGTATTCTTTGAATACAAAATTCAGAACAATATCCTTGAAAGAGTATCAGAGAAAAAAAAACTCGGTGTTGTTTTTGACTCAAAATTAAACTTTATTAAACATATTGAGTTTATTGTAGCCAAAGCAAACTCTATGCTATTTTATTAAACGCAATTGTAATGAATTTAAGGATCCATATACTAAAAAATCACTATTTAGCGCTTATTTTAGGACAATTTTAGAATACTGCTGTGTGATATGGAACCCTACAATTTTCATTCAAATTGCAATATGAAAATTAGGGTGGAACATCGAAATTCCCTCCTACTCTACTAGATGTCAACTTCTGAATATCCAATGAAAGACGGAAAGCTTTTTCAATTATGTTTATAAGTGATATTTTACCACACCATATTAAATGCCCCTTTCTCTTATCCCTGATTGACCTCTATGCACCATCTCGGCAGCTAAAAGAGCGCTGTCTTCTCCGCGAAAATGATATGTACGCAATGAACCTTTAACACGCTGTGTTAAAGAAACTATTTTAGTATCTGAGTATATAGATTTTAACTTTCATACAAGTAAACTTACTTTAAGAAATTGCTTATTGTTGCACTTCTTAAAATAGTCAATTAAATTTGATTATACACACATGTACCTATAAATACTTACATACACCTATAATAAGTTACATATTTACGAAGGAGGTAACATAACAGCAGTGGTAGTAAAATTTGGCAGCATCGAGCATGTGGCTTATCTAGATACCGGCGCCAAAACTAGTGTTGCTTATTAAAAATGGAACATCACAACTTCCACGGAATGAAAGCTTAAATTAGACTGTCAGATGGTATTGTAATATACCGAGCTATCTTGACGACAACCACTGATATGGAAATACGCCGCCGACAAACCAAATTAAGCATTAGTGTGTTGTATAGTCATCCAAACAAAATATTCCAGTTGAATACATTGCAACCACACAACACTGGCCCACTGAAGTGACCCGTGACATAAATAGATATTCTCATCCGAACGGAATAGCCCAGTTGAACACATGGGAACCATGTGTGCACTGCAACAATAAGCCAAAAACGAGAAGGTCACAAGGGATTCAATACCTGATATTTCGTATTCTAGCTATGACTTGTATAAACAAACGAGTGCAAGAATGCTCAACACGGATAGAATTCCTTTGCTGACCACCCTTTGGGCACAATGTGAACACGAAGAACCGTAGTCATGGAGGAAGCATTCGGAACGACGAAGAGGCAGTCGAACAGGAGATGCACAAAGAATAACTTGTGTTTTATTTTGTTAAAAACTAACAAATAGTGGCAACGGTGGGATAGTAAAGGATAAAGCATCTAACTTAACTGCCGTATTAAACTCTGTGTCCGAATCCTAACAAGATACTACAGAAAATTTATAAAAAAATACATAAAAATAGAAAATCCATGAAACAAAACTCCTCCGCAACGATGTTCAATTTAAATGGGATGCATTTTGCGACGAATCCCTTAATCAACTGATAGAAGCCGTTACCAATCATTCCTGTAATACCCAAATTAAAAAAAAAAGTTCTACCTCACCACGGACGCTATAGGCGCAGTAATTTCGGAAAAAAAGATCATGGCAATAATGATCTTCATACAGCATTAAACAAAGCAGAAAAGAATTATTCCACTACTGAAAAAGAAGCTCTGACAGTGACCAATTTTCGACCATATGTCTACGGTCGACACTTTGAAGTTATTACCGATCGGAAGCAGCTTACATGGGTGTTTAACCTAAAATATCGCTCTTTAAGGTTGGTGCATTAAGCTGGAAGAGTACGACGTTACAGTAACCCATAAAATTGGACACCTGAATACGAACACAGATGCCCTATCACGTTTTAATACAGATGAAGTTCAAGGAGTGACCCCCAGTAAATAAACTTCCCCCAGAAAACGTTACGCATGAAAGTCTAGAGCCCATGAAAATCACAGACCCGGACAAAATCAAACAAATAACACACGAATTTCATGACACCGCATCAAGAGACAATATAATTGGAAAAACATGCACACGGATGTGAATGGTATGTGAGAACATTAAACAGGAGAGCTGCAAGCGAAGAATGAGCGGAAGCCCCAAGACATTAGCGAATGCCTTGTAACAATCCGTATAAAGGCCAAATTTGCCAACATAAGCCATACATATGCTTACGCCCCAACGAAGGCAAATGATATAGCTAAGGATTGCTTCTACGAGCTCCTTTACAAAACCGCTGGTTTGATGAGGAAAGCCGATATATGCTCGCAACCAAGAACGAGGCCTACAAGGCTAAGTTGCAGGTCAAGATGAGAGCTGCCAATGAGCTCTATAGGCAGAGAAAAAGGAAAGAACACCGGCTTTTCAAAAAAGAAGAAAAAATAGCAAGAAAAGCGCGCGATCGAGGATACAGAGAGGTGGCACTCCAGAAATGATGTTCGCAAGTTTTACCAAGGTGTAAAACGTCAAAGCCAACCCTCTAAACTGCAACAACTACAGAGGCATAAGTCTCCTCAACATTGGCTACAAGATCCTATCTGCCGTAATATATGATCCCCTGAAACCGCCTATTCATCGATTAAAAAGCCGCCGCATACGATAGCATTTATTTAGAGACAAACTATACAGAACCATGTCTAGTTTTGGTATACCGCCCAAACTCGTTCGTTTGTGTAGGAAGACGATGGAGAATTCTCGCTGCTCCATTAGGGTTGGAAATGACCTTAGCGACACATTGGTTACCAAAAAAGGATTTAGGCAAGGTCATGCGCTTGTCATGTGACTTTTTCTATTTCAATCTTGAGAGGAGTGTGCAAAATTCCCAAGCCGACACCAGATGCACAATTTTCCAAAAATCGATGCAACTAGTAGCATACCCCGACGATATTGACATCATTGGTGGTACTCAACGTACTAGTATAAAGACGGAAGCGGCAAAAATGGGTTTGGCACTAAATGAGGGCAAGACTAAGTATATGCTGTAAAAGCGAAAGAACACACGGCATCGACCAATCGGACAGAACGTTAACATTGACAGATATAACTTTGAGGTAGTACGGGACTTTGTCTATCTCGGCTCCGCTGTTTCTTCGGGCTAAGAAGGCATTTCAGTAGTAAAGCCTTCAAACGAACTACTAACGAGATCCTATATAAGACCCTGATCATCCCAGTCCTGCTCAGTCCTTAAATACATACAGTCATCCAAACTAAATATTCCATTTGAATACATGGGAACCACACAACACTGGCCCGCTCAAGTGACCCGTAACATAAATAGACATTGTCATCCGAACGGAATGGCCCAGTTGAACACGTGTTTACTAATTTATGAATAACCCATTCAGGATTCCTTACCATTACTGGTTGATAACCAAGGACAACAAAATAGTAATCGAATACGCAACGTATTCCTGGATTTCTCTAATGAAGAAGAAGACCGGGTATATAACAGAATGTTTGGTCCACCCTATAAGTAGTATATAAATACGAGCAGCAAAATGAAGAAGGCTCAAGGACAACTAAATGAAATTGTTGCGTAGGGTATTCAAAAGGTTTTTGTATAAGAACGCACACAAAAAGAGGGAGTGCCAAAAAACGTTTTGTAAACAAAATATAGACATTAGGATTATTAGGATTGGATTATAAAAATGTTTTCACTTGTTCTGCTGGAGCACCAACGAGTACGTGTATCAAATTTCATCAAAGGCCCAAAAACGGACGGACGGACGGGCAGACATGGCTAAATCGACTCAGTTATCGACTCTGAGTCGACCCACATACTTTTAGGTATAGCTAAATTAGTTCTCTATGTTACAAACTATGTATCAAAACTAATATATCCCTTCGGGATAGAGTATATTGATTTTCGTGTTTCTAGCATCACAAACGTTGTAACATTGGCGTTATTTATTTGAACAAAGAATTGTATCATTTAATGGACCTTAACAAAAGCGAATGAAGAAATTCTTGGTTGAGGAGCAGGTTCAATACGGGCTTAGGCGTCACTTAAGTAAGAAAGTAAGAATGCTCCTACTTTATATTTGCATTGTTTATTACACCGTGGTAACAACTGCACAGGTAACTAATTGGAATGGTAAACCGCAAAATCGCCAATAACAATGAATTCGTCTGTTGTGTTAACAGTTCTTATCCACTCAACCTTTTCTGTTGAATGTTAAAGAGTTCCACCGGTTGATTGGCATGTGTTGAGCGGATGATATATGGAATATCAAATAACCTGGCCCCCTTCGGGTTAGGGGTCAGAATATACCCGAGGTAAGGCATGCCCTTCGTAGAAGGCGACTAAACTGCACTCCCCGTATACCGAGTGTAAAGAGTATACAAAAACAAAAATTCAATGAGTAATACAAACAAATTTAATAAACCAGGTGGCAATTCAGTATCACTGGAAATCCACCCTCTTCGGAGGTCGGCTCTAGGGATTATGGGGAGAGCCAATTATTGCAATTATGTAACCCTTTCGGGAAAAGCTCAAGGGTAACGAAGTCACCTACAACACGATCTCAAAAAAATATGTGTGTCTCAAGGAGCTCGACAACGCCAGAAGTGTCAGCTCAAGAAAAGCTAGATTCAGTGAAAAATAAGAGCCTTAAAGACGAAAACGACGTTCTTTGAACAAGGCTTAACAATGTCGAACTGCTCTGCGAAGAACTTCGCAAAGAAATTCTCCATCTTAAGGAAGAAAATATGACTCTGAAGAGTACATTGAAAACATCTTATGCGCCAAAACCATGTACAAACTGCCCCGTGAATTGCGTATACCATACGGATGAAGAAGAACTCAGTCGCGAAACTGACTGGATTCTAAACAAAAGACCGGTGGAAAAAAGGAAAGCTGTCTCCTGAAATTATAAACCGATACAAAGAGATTGTTAAAAAAAAAGCGAAACAGCTGAAACAACGGCCCCACCGCCAATTAATGTGATCGGTATTGACGACTTCAACAAGTTACATACCTTGATAAAATCGTTAGCATTGTCGGACTACCAAGTAACTTCGCTCAGAAAAAATTCATGGAAAGTCTGCGTAAAAGACCCGGTAACCTACCGTCTGTTACCCCGAAAGCTAAATACCGAAACAAAAAATCTGAAAGGCCATTACGCGTTGTAGCTAGAGGTTTACATGCGTCGTGCTTAAAGGATGGCATTATTAACGATCTCAAAAGCAGGTATTATAAAGTTATAGATGCCGATAACATTGTCAAGCGAGAAAAACAGCAAAAAGATGGCGAAGAAAATGTTATAAAACGAGGACTTCCTTTATAAAGATACAGATAAAGAAGAAATTTTGAATAAAATTAATGAAATAAAAACAATACTTAATATTGTTGTTAAAAAGGACCCCAAATTAGTTCTCAGTGCAAGCGCTGCCAAGGATATAAGCATACGCAAACCTATTGTCAAAATGAACCGAGGTGTGTAAAATGTACCGGATATCACATGACAGTAGATTGTAGGTCAGATAAGAAAACTCCTCCTATCTGCATCAACTGTAAAGGCAATCATCCTACATGTTATCGCGGCTGCGAAGTAGCTAAGGAGTTGCAAAAAAGACGGGCAAAATTTAGAAGTATTAATTCACAGAAATTAAATTTAAAAAAGAAAATGACTAAAACTCCGATTAAAAATGTGTCGAAAAATATTCGATTATTCTTTCAAAACTTAAGTAAAACGAATAAACTTATTTTTGACAGGCTAGTTAAGCTCGAAAATAGTATTCGCAACAAACGGACCCCACCTTCGACAAGAATAGATTTCTTAAAAGTCTGACGTGGAATGCCAAAGATATCGACATCTGTTTAACATCCGACACTCATGTAAAGAGTAATTCGAAATAAAATATTAAAGGTTACCTCGGATATCTACATCCATCGAATAAGGCTAGAGGCTATAGCCGCACTATATATTAAAGAGTGTATCGAATATTCGATTCATCTGAAATTAGAAATCGAAACAATGCAAGTTAGCTCTATACAAGTCAGAAGCAGACAATCGCGATTTAAGATTGAGAAAATTGGAGGGGACTTTAATGCAAGACATACATTCTGGGGATCTAGATGCATATCACAGAAAGGTAGGACGATTTATGAAGTAGGTAGAAAGTACAAAACCGAATTTCATTCTGAGGGTAAACCACTTACTGGCACAATGATACCAGATTTGATCGATTTTTTCATAGTAAAAGGTGTGCCTTCCAATCGAATTAAAGTTGAGCAATGCTTTGATCTTTGCTCTGATCATTCTTCGGTCATTCTAACAACGAAGAAGTCAATCATTAGAAATAAAAACCCACCCAGACTAACAAACGGAAAATCCAACTGGGAAAGCTTCAAAAACGATATTGAAAACAATATTCGACTGGGTGTATCGCTTAGATCCCCATTGGAACTTGAAGTCGCAGTTGACTCTTTTATCGATACCGTTCAAAAAGCAGAGGGAATAATACTCCTCAACAACGCAAAATAGGAAGCTATAGTAACATCAAGTACCAATGGGAAATAAAAGAATTGGTTAGACAAAAAAGGAAAGCTCAAAAAAGATGGCACCAAACTCGTGCCCCGCACGATAAAACGGATCTCAATCGGTTGAGTAATATTCTATCAATAATTACAGGAGAACTTCTTAAAATGATGCCCCGAAAAGCATTAACTAAACTCCTCTGTATTGTAAATGCAGCAATTAGATTAGAATAAGTTCCAAGACAGTGGAAAGTCGCGGAAGTGATTATGGTTCTCAAACCAGGAAAACCACCGATCGATTTCACTTCTACCAATAATTTCAAAAGTTTTTGAAAGGTTATTACTTGGTCGCTTACACCCCATTATTGATCAGAAATGTTCCAAGACAGTGGAAAGTCGCGGAAGTGATTATGGTTCTCAAACCAGGAAAACCACCGATCGATTTCACTTCTACCAATAATTTCAAAAGTTTTTGAAAGGTTATTACTTGGTCGCTTACACCCCATTATTGATCAGAAATGCCTTTTACCTGACCATCAATTTTTGTTTAGAAGTAAACATTCGACTGTGGGCGAAGTTCATTGAATTACTGATGTAATTGAGAAAGCTTTCCGGTATTTCTTGACGTGTCGCAAGCTTTTGACAAAGTTTGGCATAGAGTCCTTCAATGCAAGCTCAGACAAGATCTGCCTAAACAAATTATATAAAATCCTCGTGTCGTATCTTGAGCATAGACTCTTCCGTGTTTAACTTGGAAACGTATATTCGGATTTCAAAGAAATTGGCAGGAGTACTTCAAGGAAACGTCCTTGGACCACTCTTGTACCTCCTATTTACACGTGATATCCCACAAACAAACCATACAATAGTTGCTCGTTTGCTGACGATACAGCTATACTAGCAGTTGGCACAACAATTGAGAAAACAAATATAAAATTACAAAACGCTCTTAACGAGGTTAATGAATGGGAAAAATCCTGGCGGATTGTACTTAACGAGAGCAAATCGATTCATGTAGATTTTCGTATAAACGGACAAACAATTTGCCAGTATTTCTCAATACGGTTCGTGTCCCTTTTTAAATGAAGCGAAATATCTCGGAATGACACTCAATGCAAAATTAAAATGGAAGTCGCATGTAAAAAAGAAATGCGAAGAACTTAAAAAATAAATACAGAGAACTGTCCTGGTTACTCGGAAAATATTCGAAGGTTAACCTCGATAACAAGCTGCTATTATACAAGCAAGTGCTAAAGCATTGGGGTTGTACCAGTGAAAAGAATCTAAAAATTTTACAAACTTTTATATAAGGAATGATGATCTACGCAGAGATCTGGGTATTCCAGCGGTTAAAGATGAAACGAAAAATTTTGCGCGCAAACATAAAAAACGTTTATTGGGACACTTTAACACAACGGTCCTCCAAATTTTTGACGAAACAAATTTATTGCGGCGTCTTCAAAGAACTAAGCCCTTAGATTTGGCCCGATAAGAACAAACTGCGTTATAAATTGGGGGAAAAGCAGGGACTCTCACGGGAAAGTTACCTTCCAAACATTAATTACTCGTGATAAAAAAATTGATAGGTAAGTCGCATACTTAGTTGCAACAAAAAAAAAATACAAAAAGGGTGGTGGTTTTAGTGGTCTTCAAGTCCCACACTTACTTTGGGCACGTGCTCATCGTGTCTTTCGAGATTTCCACCACCCACGGAAAAAAAATAACCTAGTAATTTTAATGCTATATGGGCCAACTCCCGCGGATCGCTTGGTCAGATCTACCACAACATCAAAAGTAATGTCATAATGTAAATTTGCTATACGTTATTCAAATGGGCTACCAATGGAACTATACAGAACTGAAGAACGCCGAATTATTGTTGCTGCATAAGGAGGTGTTCATTTGACCGATACCACTTAATTTTATAAAATATATACCTTACAAACACATCCAACTTGTTTTCTTTCCTTGCACAATGGCATCCAATTTTGATTAAGACAACATTGATTATACATATTTATAATGGAGATGCCAATGCAGTTTGTTGTCTGGATAGCGATGAACTTGTGTTCTCACAATTCAATAAGGACCAGAATGTGTAATACTCTTTAGAGATGTTCATGTTCATTTATAATATCACAGACGCCAGATACAATTTTGGTTTTTGGTCATCCTGTAAGATTTTGACCGGGGATCTGAATGCGAAAAGAGTTGACCTGCGAAATTCTTTAAGTTTGTATTCTAATGATGATTACACCACTATTGCTATATTATAAATTTTATGCTATTCCAATTAACAAGCAAATATTGCAGAGAATTACAAGTGATATTATACAAATAGTTAAAACTATTTGCACAGTATTATCCATCATGTGAGAACATTTAAAATATATATAAAACATAAATGACCTTTCCTATTTTTCTTCTTAGAACAACATCTCAATATTCTATAGAGGCAATAATAATTTATATAGATTAAACTGTAAAAATGCATATTTTTCACAAACATAAAGTATACATACTTAAGAGCACCAAAGGTTGTTTTAAAATAGGATTTATGGCACTTTTCAATACGTGTTATTTAATATGTAATATTATTTCTAAATTAAATAAAATTAATTTTAGTAAAAGAACTTTTATGAAATTTACATTTGGTTAATGTACCAAATATTCATTTACTTACAAAACAGTCGATAGTTATTATTTACCTGCACAATTTTAGTCATTTCTTGTATGTCAATAACACCGTTGCCATCCACATCATACATTCGAAAAGCCCATTTTAACTTTTCTTCAGGAGTGCCACTTGAAGTAACATCTATTGCCAGAAGGAATTCCTATAATATAGAGATATTTGTTAAATTGTTTTTATGCTTTTTGTGACGGTTTCAAATATAAATACAAAATTTTCGAGGGTACCTAATTCACTAATTTTTTAAAATAGTTCTAAGTGGATTTATTTAAAAAAAAAAGACTTAATTTTTTTGATTTTTTAAGAGTTAAGTTTTGCAGGTTGGCAGAAGTGGTTAGTATTGGCTTCCTAACGTCATCTGTACGTCATATGTCAAAGTCAAAGTGGAAAATTCTCAGTATACAAAACAAACTTACAAAAGAGCGACAATTGCAAATTATGAAAATTTATTATCAAAATTCGTGCTCTGCGAAAAATTTGCACCGTTTGTTATGACACCGATGAGGCTCATTTCTGGCTCAACGGATGCGTAAATAAGCAAAACTGTTTCATCTAGAGTAATTAACGGCTATACAAGAATTACCTATGCATCCCGAACAACGACAGTTTGGTGTGGCTTATGGGCAGGTGGCATAATCGGTCCATTTTTCTTTAAAGACGACAGCGAAAGAAACGTTACCGGTAACGGCGAACGATATCTAACCATGATACGCGACTTTTTTTTGACCCAGTTGGCTAAGTTGAACAAGATCAATCCCATGATCTTGTTCAACGCCTCTTGATTATTTCTAGTGGGGTTACGTAAAATCGGTATTCTATGTGGGCACGCCGAACGCGATTGAAGTCTTACAGGATAACAAGATCAATCCCATGATCTTGTTCAACGCCTCTTGATTATTTCTTGTGGGGTTACGTAAAATCGTTATTCTATGTGGGCACGCCGAACGCGATTGAAGTCTTACAGGATAACAAAAAACGAGTAATTTGAGGAATACATTTGAAACGGAGCCGCGGACAACATTCACATGAAGTTTTCTATAAAACGTAAATGGCAAAGGCCTATTTATCGATTACAATAAAAATATGAATGAATATATGATGCAAATTTGAGTGTTAAATTCAATTTTTTTATTCGAAAAAAAAAACGCGAATAAAGGGTGCAACGAACAAATGAAGTATAGTAAGATATGCAAGTTTTGCAGTGCTCAAACTGGAAATTCAGAAGCTTAAGTCTAAAAAAGCTCCGGGCTATGACCTGATTAAGGAAGACCTTTTCAATATGTTGCTGCGGAAAGCATTAATTAAGCGTCTCTTTATTAAAAAGTCGGAATACTTCTTCCAAAAATTTCAAAAGTTTTTGAAAGGCTAAAACTCGACCGCTTACACCCCATAATTGATCAGAAACGTCTTTTACATGACCATCAATTTGGGTTTATAAGTAAACATTCGTCGATGGCCCACGTACATCAAATTACAGACGTATTTGAGAAAGCTTTCGAAGAAAAGAAAATTTGCTCAGTCGTATTTCTTGACGTATCGCAAGCTCTTGACAAGGTGCGGCATAGAGGCCTTCAATACAAGTCAAGACAAGTTCTGCCTCGTGTCGTATCTTGAGCATAGACTCTTCGGTGTGAAACTTGGAAACGAATATTGAGAATCCAGAAAATTCAGAAGCGTCCTTTGACCACACTTGTACCTCCTTTTCAGTCGTGATATCCCACAAACAAACGATACAATAGTTGCCACGTTTGCTGACGATACAGCTGTACTGATCATCAAAGTCTGCTCTACGGCGCTGAAGCATGAACCGTATCAAAAGCGAATAAAGAAATCCTTTCTCGATTCGAGAGGAAAATTCTTCGAAAAAAACTCCGCGTTGGAAATTTAAGATGGATAAGGCATGTAGAACTAATGTAACCAATACTCCGGCTCGGAAAGTCTTCGATTCCCAGCCAGACGTCGGACGCAGTAGAGGAAGACCTCGCCTGAGGACCAGGGTTCATTCTTGACTGTAGCGCCACTTAAGTAAGTAAGTAATCAAAGATTTTGCATTGACAGTTATTGCTTGAATATTTTTAAATTTTACCGAACAACGTGTTTATCTGAAAACGCCCCCAAAAAGGAGATGTGGCAAACATTTTTATATAAACGAAATATAGATCTTTAGATTGTCTAAATAAGTTGTTTAAACACTTTTCGGAATTCCTTACGGTTTGGTCCAAAACTCCTTTTTTCTAAAAAGGCGGCGTGGCAGTGGGCAGATTTCAAAAATTGTTACTAGTCACTTCTGTTCACCTTCACTTCTATTCCGTCAATATTAAGCATTTTAAAGTGGTCAACAGAAAACTAATGAATGTACTGTTATTTATTTTCAAACGAAAAATAACAACTTGCTTTAAAATACATAAGGTTTTAAATTATTTAACAACCAACCAATGGCTTTAAAAAATAAACAAATTATACAAAGATCAGAAATATGTAAACTTCATTTTTAAAATTTATTAAGATTTATTTTAAACTGATTATAAAGCAATTTTTGTAGATATAGTTCGAAGTA
Source organism: Rhingia rostrata (assembly GCA_949824845.1). Lineage (NCBI taxonomy): Eukaryota > Metazoa > Arthropoda > Insecta > Diptera > Syrphidae > Rhingia > Rhingia rostrata. The sequence goes on along the minus strand of OX463757.1, from coordinate 73,161,102 downwards.
ACACAATGTTAAATTAATAATTTTCTTCTTTTAGAAACATTTGTATTATTTGAGCGACTTCAAAACTGGATTCAGGTGGAAATTAAAGCTGGTCGATACTATTTAATTTAATTAACTTGCATTACTATGCCATTTCTATGTGGTTTTTAACTTTTTCTTACAAGAGTCTTCGTATTTGTCTTTCAAATCTCCACCCAAGAGATAAGAGTTCTCCACTGAGTTCAACCTAGAGGCTCGAAAAGTTTTTCGCGCTCTGTGGTAAATTGAGTAGCCTGAGTATATATATCACATATATTTTGTCCAAGATATCACGGTTTCAATCGTCTGTTTTATTTGAATTTGTTCTAGCAATCGTTTATACATTTTTTGAATCCTCAATTTGAGCGTGCACTTTGTAGGAAGTGCAGCATTAAGTTAATTTCCGTACGATTTGGTCCTACGAACCGGATTGAAAGCATCTTGACAATCAGTGCTAAACAATTTAAAGGCATATTAAGTTTTATAGAATAGCACAACAGTGCGTGATAAATTCAGTAAAAGAAAAATCGTTATTTACCGGTGGTTCACGTATACAAGATGGTTGTGTATTTTAGAACGAATGTAGACTCTGATTGGCTTTAACTTGGCAATGCCCAGTGGTTGTAATTCTGACTTCACATCAAGTCCTTATTTTTAACTTCCAAGTGGTAACCATCGGGTACCGGTCTCATCCAACCAGATAAGCGCGAGTGTTGATAACACGAAGAAAAACAGCAAAACTATAAACAGCCAGGTCAGAATGGAACGGAATGAATACCCGGCCTGCTGTCCCAGGCGAACCTAGACAAGCTGCTTCTACATATTCGCGCAACAGGTTGTCTAGGAATTTCAAGGGTTAGTCAGGCCCCTTGAACAGAGATGGTGGCAGATGAACCGAAAGGCCAACGGCAGCGCTCAATCCCATAGTGGATACTGATGGCCCGTGTCCTAGGGGTATCTAATAAATTGGAACTGGCCCTCAATGTTCGGGGGTTGTGCTTTGGGGTGAAACACCCAACCATGGAAAAATTTAACTGTTACGAAGCAACCAATAGCCTGGGAAAGGACTGATTTTATTGTTGACGACCTAGCTAAACGAAAAAAGGACAACGACGTACGTATATGCACCTGGAATATGAGAACATTAAAAAGGAGCGGTGCAAGCGAACAACTATCGGAAGCCCTAAACTGCTACAAAGCAGACATTACTGCCATCCAGGAAATACGATGGGATGAGCCAGGCAAAAGTAGGATGAAAAGTAAGCAGAAACAGCGACTATTCGGATGCGGATTTCATTGAAGTGCCAGACTTAGACAAGAAGTCGGAAATCTCAAATTCGCCAACATAAGCTCACGCCGCGACGGAGAAAAAATATTGTATAGCTAAGGATTGCCTCTACGAACTCATTGACAAAACCTATGAGCGACTACCGAAGTACGTTTTTATAATCTTGCTGGGAGATTTTAACGCAAAGGCAGGAAGAGAAGACATGACCACAACCTTGTTGCAGCCAACGTAAGAATGCGGATATCTACCACGCCACAACAATCCAGAAATACTGTGGAAATACAACAGGCCATTAGATCAGCTGTAACTGACTTATTATGTTAATCGCGCCCGCCAGCAAGAAACCCCTGGTTTGATGTGGAATGTCGACAGATGCTCGCAGCCAAGAACAAGGGCAACAATGCTAAGCTGCAGGTGAAGACGAGAGCTGCCATTGAGCTCTGTAGACAAAGAAGAAGGAAAGAACACCGGCTTTACAGAAAGAAGAAAAAAGAGCAAGAAAAGTGCTCAATCGAGGATATAGGTGTCACTTCTGCATCGGTGTTCGCAGGTATTACTAAAGTCTAAAACATCAAAGCCAAGGCTACAAGGAACGATCAGGATATGAAAAAAACACTTGTGCAGACTGTTAAACAGCAATGGCGAACAACATTCGGCTGCCAGGCAGAACGAACCATTCAAGATTGGCAACGACAGTGGAAACTCCCAACCACATGGCCTGAGTGAGGTGAGCATCGCAGTATCTTAGTTCAAGCTTAATAAGGCTGTCGGAATTGACTGCCTTCCCAACGAGCTTTATAAAGCAAATTAATAATGCACGTGTTCGCACAGTTACGGAAGTGGTCGTCCGCAACAGCCTTCATAGTACATTTCCACCGAGCAAAAAAGCATGATTTCGCCGCACAATTTCTCATTCATGAAGAAGTTTAGTTTAGCTGAAAGTTAATTTACAGCCATCGCTTACGCAGAAAACTTCTTTTTGACACTTGGAATGTGTTTGTGTTGGTGGGACTACTCTAATGAAATGATTAAACAATGTCTCGTGAGAATGCGTTTCGTGAGCTAGAAAGAATAAAACGCCTCGCGCATTCTACCGAAATTTATATTAAAGTAATTTTACTTTAATATAAATTGCGTTCTTTCATATAATGTTTATACAGTAAGCTACAAAAAAAGTGCTGCACCTTTAAATTTTCCAACAATTTCGAATAAGTAAAAAAAAAACGATTTTTGTTCATTTAAAAAAGTATGAAATAACACGTTCTGCAGATATGCTTTAAAGGCGAATTGCTTTTGAAAAATTCTAAAATTAAAATTCTATGGACTGTTTTCGAGAAATCAATATATGTATTTAAAATTGACCGAAAAACTACAATTGAGCCGTTTTTATTAGGAAATCAACATTTCAAAAGAAACTAAATGTACGCTTTTTTTATTTAGATCGTCTCCTTTAAATTGAAGCAGCTGTGTAAATATTTTGTTCAAGTATTTTTTTAAAAATTTCCTACGGTTTGACGAAAAACAATGTTTTTCTGAGAAATGGGTGTGGCACCGGGCGCTTTTTGATTTTTTTGCACATTTGTTCAGCTTTTTCGAACAGAGTCTATATACTAAATTTTATCATTCTACCTCGGAATTCAAGGCCCAAAAATCGATGACACATAGACGAACGGACAGACATAGAGAGATGGCTCAATCGCCTAAGCTAGCGATTCCGAGTCGATCTATATATGTACTTAAAGTTATCGAAATCATTTCACTTGTTGTATGTATAAAAACTAATTTACCCATGGGATAGGGTTTCAAATTCAGATCTCTGCAATAAGTCATTAGAAAAATAAACGGACGGAATTGAAAAATAAATACTTTTTTGTGTGCCTGGTGGCTCTCGAGAAGGTAGATTTCAAACGTAGGTTTGGTATAAGTCAAACTTAAGATATTCCCCTCATTTGGTTCTGAAGAAGTCGAAACCGACAAACTGTTGAAGGACCTCATGATCGGAGAAAAAAACCTAACAAAGGAAAATGCTGAGAGTAATTCAGATTAACCTGAGGCACTCAAGGTGTGACTCCGATAATCTGATGGTGGTCCTAAGGGAGCGAAACTTGGACATCGGCATTATCAAGGAGCCGTGGGTGAGAGACTCGCCCAGAAAGGGACTCCAGGACAATCAATACAACCTGTTTTACAAACAGCGGGCCACTGGTAAGCCTAGAAGATGCATACTCGCTAAGAAACATATTAAAGCTTTTATATGTACCAATATTTGCCAAAAATACCTAACAGCAATCAAACTAGAAGGTGCGACCAAATTGACGTACTTGACCTCAACGTACATGACTCATGACAGACCAGCACCGCCAGAGGAGGTGCAGAAACTCATAGCCACAACGACCAAAGCGAATAATATGCTGATGGCCTGCAACGCCAACGCAAGGCAAACGGTGAGGGGAAGATTAGAAGACAATGAAAGAGCTGAGTCACTTTTTACTCTTTTGACTACCAATTTATCAATTTGCAACAAGGGCACGACCACAATCTTTATCTTTCCAAATACGGGAACATACTGGGGGTGGGAAGAAGAAGAATCTGGAGTCACTTTCCAACCACAGATTGATCCTCTATGACTTGCGTCTCGAGACCGAGAACAGTAAAACTTTGAGCAATCCCAAGAGAGTTGATGGGACCAAGTTTGGCCAAGTCCTTCGGACAAAACTCTAAGCCACATCTCGTCATCTCTTCTCTACTCTGGCTAATGGTTATGAACGAAATTCTAGTTAAATTAGACGATGAACGGGTTAAAGTTTTCGCTTATGTGTATGACGTTGTGATACCTGTGTCAGGAAATAATGGGGGCTGATATTTTTAGGTTAGCCCTTAGACTGCAAGTTGTGGCCTCGGCTTAGTCCCGAGCGTAATGGATTTGGTGCTTTTCACCACTAAAACCAAAATACCCGACTTCACCCTCCCCCGTCTTAATCGCCAACCAGTCACACTATCTTGCAGCACTTGGTATTTGGGTATCATGCTTGACCCAACAATTTAGCTGGAAACACAACATCGAACATAGAGCAAGAAGGGCGTCGGGTGCTTTCTATGCATGCAGTAAAACCTTTGGAAAAAGGTGGACACTGAGGTCGGCACCAAAGGATGCCCTTACTGTGCTATTGCATCTCTTGCCTCTCGACCTACACATTAAAGATACTGCTTTATGTAGCTCAGTAAGACTCAAGGAGTAAGGAAACTGGAATGCAAAGCCGTATGGCCACAGTAAAATCCTGCACTCGTTACAAAACGGCACAACACATTACACCTGTCAAGAAAGACTTCCACATAGATTCCGAAACGGTCGTCTACACCTGCGGATCTAGGTGAACTGTGGTGTCGGATTCCAGACGAACCTACTGGCTATTCGAGAGGCTTGGACTTTACTGGGGCGTGACACTACGCAAAAGCAAAATATTGATATTCTCATAGATAGCCAAGGGGCCATAAAGGCCGTTAACTCGACTACAATATCCTCCACTTTGGCGAACGCTTCAGGGTCTCATTTAACTGTGTTCAAAGGCATAGTGACATTGAAGGAAACGAGCGGGCAGACGAGCTGGTCAGCCAAGGCTGAGCTCTTCACGGCACGGCTAGGCTCTTCACCGCTAGGCGCGGTTAAGGGCAAATACACTCATACTTCCTGAAGTAGGCCGACTCCAAATTGAGAAGGTGAACAAATTGCGTCATATCGAGGACGGCCAAACTAGGGCTAAGCTAGGGATTCCATGCAATCCTCAATGCTGCAGTTGCGGTAACACAACTGACAGAGAAACCCTCTTCCATTTCATCTGCTAATGTCGGGTACTAGCAAGAGCCAGATTGCGTGCACTAAACCAAACATTCTTCGACATCCTTAACGAAAGGGGTAAAAGGATACAAGATCTTATCAGTTTCCTAAACCTCACAGGCTGGATAATGAGACCGCCTGTATCACATCCACAACAACAAACATAATAAAGATCATACGAGTCATCGTAACAAAACGGCACATAAGTGCTACTTGGGTTCATGCCGAACTGCCAAGTCCTACCTACCTTCCTACCCACGGTAATTCATAAAATTAATAATTTCCCATTCTGTATATTACTAAGAATTTAATAAATCTTTTTACTTAAATTTCTGTCTAAAAATTATGATTATAAAATATATTAGAAGTGTAATAACAGCATTTTTTCCAACAACCTAAGCGTAGAAACTTATATAGAATCCAATGTTTCTCACTAACAATTATAATAATGTTTAAACACAAAAAGACTATTAAGTGAAAGTAGATCTATTCATACATAATATTTAATAGAATTCCCTTCTGGATTCCCGAGGAACACGATTACATTGAAAAAACGAATACGCTTTGGATTCCCGAATATGAAGGATAGACAGCAAAGCTAGAATGAATCAACTTACGATTCTGATTTGATTCACATTTTTGCAATAAGCTTATCGTAATTATTTCCCTCAATCAAAAATTATTAATCAAGACTTATGTACCCGTATAGGACAGCATATAAAAGCATGGGTATCGCTGTACAAATAAAACAGTATTTTTTTAAATAATAAATATAATATAAACAAAAAAACGCTCATGGAAATACATATTATTGCGATATTTACTTTGAAGTCTATATAGCCATTTTTGTCCATGTCGAACGTTCGAAAAACATGGTCACAAAATTCCTCTGCATTTCCGGATGGGAAAAACATTTTATACATATCAACGAATTTAGCAGGAGTCAAGCGTCCATTTGGGCAGTCTTGCTGCAATAGGATATGTAATATGTAAATACAATTATTCGAACCAAAGGTAAAAAAAAACTGATTTGAAACCATACCTTAAAACCCTTATACCATTCTTTAATTGTTGATTCATCATAGCGAGTGTGTGATTTTAGAAACTCCATATCTTCCTTTGTTAATCGATCTTTACTGCTAAAGCACCCCATTCCTTAAATAGAGAAAATCAGACTTTGATGATTAGAATAAAATATTAGTTAAATATAATTATGACATTGTTATTTTATTTTATATATCAAAACTAGAAAACTCACAAGGCCTGATAGGAGTGGACACTCGAGTGTCATTAGAATGTAAATAATTATATACAAGCATTGCGGCTCTAAACACCTTCAGAAACCATTAAATACATACAGCTATGTTCATAGAGGTGGCTTAACATCAATATATCTACACCCATTGACTTTTGGGTTATCTACCCAATCTCGTAAAACAACATATGAAAAGGATACAATCCGCTTTCGAATTTTTATATATTAGGATATTCCCATTCCATCCTTTAATATCCTTTAATTAAACATCCCCAATAAGTGAGACTGGCTAAAAACGTTGTATGGATGGTACATGGTTCGACAAAAATCAACATTCTATTGCTTATGCTATGTTGTCTAAATATTTTACTCAGGCACATTTTATTAAATCTGTTATGGTTTGAGAAAAAAGACAATTATTTAAGAAGTTGGTGGTGCAGTGGGCGGCTTTTAAAAACAATGGCTGGATCGTTTCATCTTCCGATTCGGAATCGATGCATATACATTATACATTCTTTACCGTATGGTAGTTTTCATCCTACAATGAAAAAAGTAAACATTTTTTCGTTTGGCAGTACACGTCATATGGGAAGCTGTCCCATAAAATCATTTACGTGCCATATTTTTGCACCATACTAAATTGAAAAAAACGCCTCATCAAAAGCGTTTACCCGTCAGTGAAATCCAATTGCATTTGATTTTTATCTAACACGACTCACACAGCGCAAATCTGAGTGTGAACTGATTGGCTGTGACTTCTGTTATTCAACACACATTAAATTTTCAGAGTTACCAGTGTCTGTTTGGTTACTCATTCAGTTTTTTCCTTGGGTTTTTGTTGAGGATCTTTGAAAAAGTTCTTAATGGTAAGTGTTATCGTTTGGATCTTGTTCTGATCTTTTAATACGCTGAAAATACGTTAAATTTCAGTTACAACAGTACGGTAACCTGCTTTCAGATTTTTGCTAATTTGAAATGCTCACTACGGAAACCCTGTAAAAGCTTTTATTAGAATAGTACACATAAAACAGAAGAGTGCGAATTAGGGACAAACATCCCTACCTTCCCTATACTGCCAATTGCTTTTGGACAGAGTATTAACGCATCCCCTAAATTGATCAAATGCTAGAACAAAAAGTAGTGATAAGTGATTTGGAAAATAAAACAAATAAAACAATTTTTATTAAATAAATTTATTAATCTTGGAAAAAGATTGTTAAATTTTAATACGGCCCAAAAAGCTTTTCAGCGAGGACGTAATAATTAATTTCGTATAAGAACCACTGGACTTGAAGGGATAACCCCTACTGAACTTAAAAAATTTGCACCCGTCCATTGCAGAATATTTTTTATGTCATATTATGATCAACAGTTTCTCCCAATTGCTCGAATCCAACCCATTCACACAGGCACATTTTCAAAATAAAAAATTACTATTTTAAAGAAAACACAAAGATAAAATCTTTCAGTTGAATATGTTTCAGTTATGACGTTGCAGATCTTTCCGTCAATCAAAGTAAGAAGCATTTTATTCTTTACAATATTCTTGCAATAGTATGATCTCTCACAGTTTCATTCAATTGCAGCAAATACTTGCCTGCAATCAGATTTGCATGTGTGTACAGTAGACCAAATAGTTGGTTGCAATCAAAAATTTGCAGCAATAATGTTGTTTGTTATGTGAATACGTCAGTTTTGTTTGTTGTTTGCCATTTTCTCCAATATTTTAGTGAGGACGCGCAAAGTGGAATGAAGAGCTAATGCCAAAATTAATCGTTAAATATGAAACTTTTTCCAATTCTAAAGTTTCTTAGATGTGTCAAATTTTGTGGTTTTTACCAGGGCTAGTAAACCTTCAATAATTCTTTTCAAAGTCGTAAAAAATGGAAGTATTCCTAAGCATTCCGATTTTTCAGCTTATTAAAAAGTTGTTGATGAAATCCTAGCTGGGTTCTTAATGCTACTAAATCTCTTACCCAAAATTTTTCTTTTTCAGATTTTTTTTTGCTTGAATTTCTTTTTTAAGTTTCAATAAAATTTTTATTAACATAGCTCCTACTATTTTAGTTTTTTTTTGGCATGGCATTATTTCGTTTTTGTCGATTTTATTCACACGTTTGTTTCCAAACAAACTATTGACAAATGGAACTGTCAAATATTTTATAGGACATAGTCATGCAAACAATTTTATTGTGGTGGTGTACAATTTTTTCAAGCAAACAGTCGTGCAAACAATTTGCATAAGTCTAAAAAAAATGTCTGCAACTTTTTGCATGCAAATTTAGCTTAGGTGTGAAAAACCATGCAAACACTTGCCAAATTGTTGCTGTAATTATTTGCTCGTGTGTACGTAGCTTTACAGTTACGTCTGTTATTGCATGAACGAATTGAACTCGTATTGGTCGACAGAACCTTGCCGATGATGGACGAGGATTTTGCCTCAATATAATATTGCTATGTGATTCTGGATATTGCTATGTGTCACAACTGACACTAACTGGATCGGAAAAAGTAACGTTAAGAAAATACTAGCGTCTGATATATTTGGGACTGTAAATCGTTGTTTGCACCTGATACCTAAGATCTCATCACAACCCCATTTACAAATAAGGTTAATGTCAAATGTTTATATAACATTATCCATTTATTGAAATAAACGTCGAATTGTGTGGTCTATTTGGTTTTGAGCAATTTTTCAACATTTTTTTCTTTTGTAATAGCTGCATACGTTAGATACATAATATGGTTATTATGTTTCATTCAAGAATCTCTAATAAGATTGTATTGGATTTTGTTAACTTGTAAATTTAGCTTCAACAAATATTGCAAGAGTTTCATCTGCTGTATATAGATTAATTTCCTGGTCCTTTTTATTTAAAGCTTTTTGGTACTTTTAAGAGATGACCAGAGATTACCAAAATATCGTTTTTCTTAAAAGTGGGCGTAGTAGTGCACGGATTTTGAAAATTTTTACCGCATAGTGGTATACTAGTTTTGATACGTAGTTAAATAATTTATGTATTTGTAAATAAACATGGTAGTCTTCAGACTTGTTGTAATCACATTACTTTCAAACTTGCCGTATTTTGCATCTTCGTACATTATGCAAGGGTATAATTGATTCGAACTACTTCTTTATTGCAGCTGAAGTGAACATACGGATATCTACCACAGCACAACAAATGCAATATACTGTGAAAAAATTAATATCGAAAGACTGCAATCACAAGATATCGCCAAGTTCTTAGCAGAAAGCATCGAAACACAGTGGCTTTTACAACTTTTAGTTGCAATCGGTCAACACCGTCTTACTGAAGGAGTACAAGGATGAGAATAAGCCATAAAATCAGCCGCGAAAAAAAAAACCCTGGTTTGGTGAAAAATGATGACAGATGCTCCTAGGCCTACAATACAAAGCTACATTTGATGACAAGAGCCGCCATTAAGCTTTATATGCAAAGAAGAAGTGGAGAACATCGGCTTTTTAAAAACATGGGAAAAGAGAAAGAATAGATATGTAAGAACTACTTCTGCAAACAGTTAAACGGTGGTGAAGAAACATTTTTCGCAGAACAAATTATTTAATATTGCCGACTTTAGCGAAAACTACCAGCCACCCAACACAATCAGGTGAAAGTATTCCTGCGCAATCGTCCGTTTGCCCAAGCTGACGATACGGTACTCTGACTTAATCATTAAACAAGGAGGCGCGCAGGTGCCTTTTTCAACAAAATTCTTCAGAATATTGTGTAAAACTGCCGAGGCAAGACAAGAGACACAATCATCTATAATTCTGTGCATTCAACATGATTTCACAGCCACGTTAGCTAGTATAGCGAAGGATAGGGAAAATGGGTTTAACAGGGAATAAGAGTAAGACCAACTATATATGCTGTCAACACGAAATCATAAACAAGAGTTTTGATTAGAATTCAAAATTTATGTAGGCCTATAGTACTCGGGTACAATGTCAACTAGGGCGGGTCGATTTGTATGGAGGCAAAAAAATCGCTCAACTGACAAAAAAATATTTTACTAGGGATCAAAATAAAAAACTTTGCACGAGGAACCATACCTCCAAAACGAATTCAGATGCCCAGACCAAAGATGAAACTTTTTGGAAAATTGCCCGAAGTAGATTTGAAAAAATAACGCAGTAGATTCATTGTTTTGCAGTAGATTTTTATATTTTCCAAAAAAATAAATGAGATATAACATAAATACTTACACATAAATAATTCCGACCTTTTTTATGTAAATCATTGTTAAATACACACAAATTAACTAACATAGATGTATGGTCGGTTTGAAGGTAAGTCATTTAGTACAAAGTTGGTAAAAATTACCGAGTCATTATTGTAATTTTCACAGGAGTTACGAAATCATAAAAATCATTTAGTGCAGGTATGAATTTCTCATCAGAGGAAAATATCACTATTTCACTTAGTTCTGTTTTTCAATTTAACATTGTGGCATAGTGGTAACCCGCTCACTCTTTTGCCAGGTAATCAGCTAACGGAAAAACTTCATTTTGTTTGCGAAAGCTTGTAGTATTTCTATTTTGAGTGCACAAGATTGCAAGGATCAATGTTGATTAAGTCTTGAACTGAAACAACATTCACCAATAAGATTTGTGATACCTGTGGTGAACAAAACGACTAACAGAAAGTGGCAGATATATTGCTCTACGCAGTTGAAAACAAAAAATTGAGTTAATTTTTTAGAGTCTGGGCATTCACAAATGGAGTGCCAAAATAAAAAATAAAACCAAAAGTTCACTTTGTTAAATAAAAAAAATGTCCACGGTAACGATTATAAGGAACCGAATAAAATAAAGATAGGAACAACGTTAATTTTGCTGAAAATTTATTTGTTAACATTTATAAAGGATATCCTGCAAGATCGGTATGATAACAGGTTCTACATTAAAAGTAAAACTATTTGTGAGAGAGGTGGGTATAAGGGCCTTCCTGATCAAAAATTAAAGTGTTTTGATAAAAAACGTTTCTTTTATTATTTTTATTTGTTTAGGGCTTTTTTTTTTTTAAGTTTAATGTTGTCATTAAATACAATAATGTTGGAAATTCCATACAGGCAAATACATTTCTCTTAAAATCATGTAAATTAAATTTTTTTTAATAAATATAACATCAAGAGCATTTTTATCTGCATATAATTATAATTGGAATCTTAAAACCGAAAAAAATTCTTTCAATAAAATTATCTCCTTTTGTCTATTTTGTTAGTTAATGACTTTTACCTTTGAACATAATAATAATGACTTATTATGAATTTATTCATCTTGTAGCCTTTCTTACGTTCACAACAAAAAACAAAACGCAAATAAATGAAAACAAGATTTAAGTCAGCTGTTGCTTGTCACTATCCACCTGATATCAAAACTTAGCCGATAGCCGGAGCCGTATGCACAACAATATAATTATACCTACCCTACCCCATAGGGGTTTATTAATTTTGATACATAATTTGTAACACAGAGAAATATTTGTATATGAGTCGACTCAGAATCGCTAGCTGAGTCGATTTGTCTGTTTGTACGTCCGTTTGTCTGTTTGTCACCATTTTTTGAGCTATTATAGTGAAAAAGTGATTTTCAATAGCCGCCCACGGATTTCTAACTGTTTCGAACCAAATCGACATACTCAGTTTCTAAAAACATATATATTTAAATAGATGCTGAAATTTCCTACCAGTTATGTTAAAAACGGTGGATCTGGCTAACATCAAACCAGGAAAAATTGTACATTCTCGCTAGCTCACAAAGGCCGCTTGATTATAACGATTATATATGACAACGGAAAATCCAGATGAAAATTTCAAAATTCTGGTTGAATTTATGTTGACGACCCAACGGAACGGAACGACACGTGCAATTGCTAGCTAGCGCTTCCAAACGAGTTATATAGGACCCAAAAAATTTTTTTTGGAATTCCATCTGTCGGTTCGTCGATACGTCTGTCCAACCTAAACCACTTGACCGGTTTTCTTAGAACTTCGTATCCAGCGTTTTTTTGGTCATAATTCTAAGCCATTTTTTTTTGTTTGCTTTTAGCTATGTAATTACCGGTACCTGCCATATAAAAAATAATACCCTATCCCATCCCATCTTTGAAATTCATATCCCCGAAATGTAGGCTTCATGGTACGGATCGTTTAATACGCTTTCTTTCCTCATCTTTCCTCATAACTGGGCATTTCTACTGATCCATTAAAGTGACAAAGGCAATATCTTTAAAAAGACTTTTGTATGCGTTCAATCCGATTTATATGCACCTGATAAGCTGGTGATCAAATAATAACGGGTGATCCAAGTAGAGATACTTTTTTCAATAGCCTTTTTTGACAGATCACGTGTGAGTCGTGTCATGCTGTCATGTTATTTTTGTTTAGTATTGTTTGGCATTTCATAATGGAAAGACTTACGCGTGAACAACGATTACAAATTGTTCAACTTTATTATGAAAATTCACGTTCTGTGAGGAATGTGTTTCCCACACATCGCATCAATCAATGGACTTATTGAGAGAACATTTCGGTGAGCACATAATTTCACGTTTTGGGCCGGTCGATTGGCCACCAAGATCGTGTGATATCACACGGTTAGACTTTTCCCTGTGGGGATATGTAAAGTCAAAAGCTTATGCCGACAAACCCTCTTCGATTCAGGCCTTGGAGGAAAACATCACGCGTGTCATTCGCCAGTTACCAGTCGAAATGCTCGAACGAGTGATCGAAAATTGGACTCAACGGATGGACCATCTGCGACGTAACAACAGCCAACATTTGATAGACATAATCTTCAAAAAATAAATGCCAAAAAATGCTTTTTTAAATGATAATAAACATTCTCCATTAAATTTGAATTTTCTGTGTTTTTTTCTTTAAAAAAGTAGGGAACCTCGAAATGGATCACCCTTTAGAACAGTATTCCAAAACAGATCTTACTAAAGGACAATGTAAGGTTTTAAGAGTTTGTATCTCTGAAAAATCCTTGCTATTCCTTTTAATAAACCCAAGGAGGGAATTTGCTTTGGATATTGTACTGTCTTTTAATTTCGAATCAAACGTAACGCCTAAGTCTATAATTTCTTCAATTCAGTTACCAAGTGCCCAGCTACGAAGTGACCATAGACTATAGGCCACCTTATGTGAAAAAATGATGAAACCTTTCATTCCCTAAGTTCAGTTTCAAGTTATTACAATTACAACAATCCGTGATTGCGTCTATGTCAACCTGTAGCTTATGGCAATCAGCTGCAGAATTGACTCTACAAAAAAACTTCCAGTCATCTGCAAACCCCAGAAACTTACAGAAAGACACTCTTGAATCAATAACATTCACAAATAATGCAAACAACAAAGGTCCCAAGTGACTTCCCTGAGGAACACCAGACTTTGCGTCAAACTGCCATCCTAAAATTAATTTCCCCAAAAATGTAAAGCGTTGATATATATATATATTAATATATATTTAAATAATATATATTTATATATATATATATATATATTTATATATATTTATATATATATATATTTATATAATATGTTAAGACATTTTATCAAAATCTTGTATGGTTCGACAAAAAACCACGTTTTTTTCCTGCATATGCTACGCATGTGTATCAAAACGCATCCAAAAAGTGAGCGTGGGTTAAAATGATATATAGATGAAATGTTAATATTATCATAACCAATAATTTTGCATCAAAAGTTTTTTTTTAAATATTTTAAAGTTTGACCGAAAAACGTTTTTTTTACTGAAAACGCCCCCAAAAAGTTAATTCAGCTAACGATTCCGAGTATCGACATATACTTTGAGGTATATCTAGCGAAATTATTTCCCTATGTTACAAACTAAATGTCAAAACTTATATACCCCTATACGATAAACATATGAGAAGGCTACAGTCCGCTGTGCGCAACTTTTAATACTATACTCCATCCCATCCTTAAAATGAATATCCCCAAAATGTGGGCTTTGAGTCGATGAAATATAGAAAATGTCATTGTTACCACATATTGTTCAGACAGTTTATCAAAATCTTTTGTGGTTCGACAAACAACGTCTTTCGCATGGTTATGCTATGTGGAAGTGGATACAATTTTTTCAAAAATTTTTAAATTTTGACGAACAAAAGTGGCACAAAACTTTGTCTAGATATGTTGTTAAGTGGCCGGATTTCAAAATACTTGTTTTGCTGTGAACAACAACAATCACTTGTTCCAAATTTAATCATTCTAGCTTAAAATTTAAGGCCCAAAATGTGGTGACGTACGAAAGGGTAGACAGACGGACAGACTGACATGGTTAAATCGACTCAGCTACCGATTCTGAGTCGATCCACATATTTGAGGTATATCAATCTAAATGCAAAATACAAAAAGTAGAAATTGGTGAATTTTGGTTTGGTTAAGTACAATTTGTTTTATAGAAAGCATAAGCGCGTTAAGTAATTCCATACATGTGAATAATAATCAATTAAGCACAAACATTCCCGAAACGCATAACATATTTAGATTTCGGAAAATCAATCTAAGCGAGCTAAGATTAATATGTAAAAGTATGATTTCTTAAAATACATTGAATCTAAATATCAACATATTCCACGACGGTTTTGATATAATAGGTCCAATTATTTATATAATTTTTTTTATAATTTACAAAGAAGAGGAGGAAAGAGAGTGATAATAAAGTTTTTGGATGTATTAAAAATAGTTAACGAGTGTTTTTCCCATGGCGAGTTTCCTAAAACCTAAAACAATCTACAGTGGTCCCAATACCTTAAGCAGCAGGCACAAATGACTGAAAAATTTCGACCTATCAGGCCTATTAATATGATCAATCGGGCTTTCAACATAACCGCTCATATGAAACTTCGTTAAACTGCCTAAGAATGACTCTGAAGGAAGGAAAAGAGCATTTGAAACAGTTGATCGCGATAGACTTCTGAGAAAATTATCAAAATATGGTGTTAACGGGATGGAACTTAATTGGTTGAAGTCGTACTTATTTGATAGAACGCAAAAGACCTGTGTGAATAACTCCACTTCTAGGGCGAATAATATATAATTTGGAGTACCGCAAGGAACTATATTGGGCCCCTTACTATTCTGATTTACAATAACGACATCTAAAATGTTTTAAAAACGTCAAAAATAACTCTGTTTTTGTGAAGGAATTCCTCAAACTGTGTTCGTGGTTACAGTCAAATATACTGAAAATTAATGTGAACAAAACTAAATGAATGGTGGTAAACAGTGATGTACTGATTAATTTATCAATTGAGGGAAATGTCATTGAACAAGTGAACGAAACCAAATATTTAGGGGTATTATTGGCTTGTGTCACAAAAAATATTGTCTAAAACATTGGGTTCCTGAAAAGGATACGCAGAAATATAACTACAATATGTGCTATGTATGTGTTCATTATAATAACGCATTCATTGCGATGCGTTATTATAATTAATAATTGATTTTATACTTATTTAAACTGAATAATTTTTAATTTTGATTTATATAAACGATAAATGTTGTAATCAACACATTTTCCTATTTAGTACAATATTTGAAAAGTGTAAATAATATATTAACAAAACACATTTTTTTGTACAAAAATATATTGCAATGTGCTGCTGAATAATTGTATATAAGAAAGCCCAGATTGTATAATTTTTGCAGTGAACAATTCTTTTTGTTTGCCCGGCTCTTCTTTTTTGCAGTTTTTTTCTCTCGCTGCCGCTGGAAGTAGACAGGTGGCACACAACCACACGCACTGGATAACAATTTTCCACGTTTTGTCAAAATCCACATTTTGAACACAGTTCCACGATTTTTTAATCAAGTAATAAGATTAATTAGGATATAAATCGTCTACAACTGTTACAAAACAAAGCAATGAGAATCATCGTCAAATGAAATTTTTACACACCAATAACGTAGATGCTAGCGTGTCTAAAATGGTTAAACATCAAACAAAGGATCCTATTTAATACTCTATTGTTTGTGTTTAAAATGAAACAAAACATGGTGCCTAAATACTTGACGTCCAATTTAACTCGCATTGGTAACAATAAACCGTATTATTTAAGAACTAACTGTTATTTTAGGCTTTAGTTGTATAGAGACTCTAGAACCCGAGGGGGGAGTAATCAGTGTATTCAAGGAACTTTTCTGTACGTATTCATGTGTATTCAAACGTATTCGCATGTATTCTCACGTATTCATATGTATTCACGTGTATTCTTACGTATTCGCATGTATTTAAGTGTATTCACGTGTATTCACAATGTATTCAAGTGTAGTCACGTGTATTCACGTGTATTCTGATGTATTCTAGTTAATTTACGCGTATTCGCATGTATTCTCGTGTATTCACATGTATTCATTATGTAATCACACATTGAATACAGTATTCCGTGTATTTTTGTGTATTCTGTAGTCTAGGACCACGCAAAAATATTGATTACTTCCCCTTCGCTAGAACCCAAAATATGCTTAATTATCGTGACCTCAAATTATTTAATGAATTGCCTCCTGAAATAAAAAATGAACGATCTTAAGAAGATTTTTAAAAAAAAAACTACTCATATTCCATGTTTCATAAAATATTTCATTTGCATTGTATGCATACGTAAAGAAGCTTTATTTTCAATTATTTTATATTTTTTGTAACAAGTATACATATTTAAAAAATAAGAATATAACGGATGATTTCTTAAGCGTAGATTTTTTTTAAATCGAATAAAGCATTCAAATTTGCATCAAATATTCAAAATTGTAATCGTTATTGTAATCGTTAAATAGGCCTTTGCCATTTACGTTTTAAAGACAACTTCATGTAAATGTTGTGCGCGGCTTCTTTTCAAATTGTCCATTCGGAAGGTCTAATTTTGCGTAACTTTTCGAGCATTTCGGGAGATAATTTGATTTTACATCCCTTAATTTAAACCCAGGGTAAGTGACAATAACCGGGACTAAGCCTACATTTAGTGTTACTCTCATGAGGTGACCTGTTTATTCTACCTTGCGCATAGATGTCAAATTAAACTCAACTGAAGTGGCATACTAACTGTTATAATAGCGAGGATTTTTCTACTTTTCCCCCTTGTCATAGTTATTGGGCCTCCGCACATAAGATGAATACTGTTTTTTAGGCGAGGGGACTGATGTAAACGGAGAGAAATCAAACACAAAAACCTTTTTTCACCATTTCAGGTCTGAAAATTTGTTTATATCGTTCGGGCATCATACGCGTTTTGTGCGGCAGACAATATCAATGTTGTTGCATTTACTCTCACACAAACCTTAGAGCTTGCGAATTGCCAAAAGTACTCAAGGCAGATGTCAATTTCGATAGAAATACTAACAGAATGAAAAGGGGTTCATGTATACAATTTCTTCTGCCGGTATATTCGTCTTGTGTGCACTTGGAGTATGGTATGAGTGTTATGCCAGAGTTAAACTTATCTCATGTGCGGATTCCCATTGTCCACGGTGAAAACGTAGCCATCGGGGCTGACCTTGGGAACAAGCGATATTAACGTCAATGCAAAAGATATCTAATGAAGTATCGGTAGTTCTGCATATAGCCATGAAGGCTATAAACATACCCCCTACAAGAATTTATCTGTCGGTGTTTGTTAACAACCTGATCGGACATCATCAGTGTGGTTTTAGGACAGAAAAGCGCACAACTGATCAAATCTTTGCATTTGTGCAGAAAGTATGGGTTTTGATCATACCCAACAGTTATTCATCGATTTCAAAGCAGCAGACGATAAAATATTTTTAGTATACCGAACAAACTCGTCCCTCATGATGATGAACGATTTTATGTTTGCTGTGCCGTACAAATCACTAGTGGCAATTACTTACATATGCCAACAATATGTATATCATTGAATGGACTCAACGCGTGTCACAGGTTTTCTACTAAATATAGAGAATGGCGGAAATCAAAGAATATGAATATCACCATCGACAACTACAACTGAGAACTATTTAGTAAGGTACCAAAGTAATTAGAGACGTCGGATCTGCTTTTGACTCTGAAAACTAGTCAGAAATCAAATTTGTTTCTTCGAACTAAGAATGCAATTCAGTATTAACAAAACTCACTCTACGAAGATCATATATATGAATATAATCATCACAATCCAAGATGATATTGGATTTTAGCATTATTTTTCTTAAAAAAGTTTAATGTCATCGTTAAAATTCTACAAAAAAAAAACATAGGATTGTATTTCATTAAGCTTGTACTATTAACTTTTTTAAAGTCAACCCTCCTAAAAGTGTAGAAAATGGTATTTTCAAAATATTTTGTTTCCAAATTTTCGAAATTCCATACAATATGATTAAAAACGAATTTATATATTCTTTTTGTTAAACATTGACAGTCGTGCTATAAACATAAAATTTTCATTTTTCATGTTTATTTTCATGTTTCATGTTCTGAGGGATTACCACCCGCATACTTTATGCTAGAGCTTAAAATAACGCTCAACCTGTATTTTTCATTTCATCGACATCATTAAGGTCTTGTTCCGAGATATATTTCTATATACTCAGTGATTCGCTCTTAGCTTGAGATTTTTAATTTCAACTCATCACTCATTCGTTGATTTTCTTTTTACAAAAACTAAATGGAAATGATCAACCTAAAAAAAAAAAAAAATATCTTCAATATTTTAATTACAAACGTTACTGTCTTTATTTAACTTAATACATATCTTCCATATCATAACAGCCGAAACTCTGTACCTTTGTTTCAATAAGAAAATATATTTTTAATAATTCCAAAATATCACCATAATTTAAAAGCTTATTTTCTATCATTTCACAACATTACATACATAACTTCAAGAATTTTCTAATAAAGCGAGGATGACATGGTAGAACTTCTCCAAATTACAAGGCTAGAAAACACGAGTAATGAGTAATGAAAGTTCATTTGCACTAGCATTGAAAATTTCAATGATAATGAAAGTTATCTTCTTAAATACGAAAAATAAATTTTATTACAGACTATATTTATGTACTAAATGATATCTTCTAATAAATATTATATAATAACATTTTTTGGAATATAGTTAGATACTAAAATTGGCGGGGTCTGAAATTCCCTTTTCAAAATTCGAATCTATTCTTTGGAGTGTTTAAATTAAAATAATTGTCGTTGACTCTACAAAAATTCCACAAAATGGTTGTTTTTAATTTTTTAATTCTTCTTTTATTTCTATTATTGTTTATTTTCTTGAACAATTTGAATAAAGTCTAAAAACCTCTGTCCTTAAAAAGTCAAGTTTTAAGCCAAATAAACCAAATAATTTCTTAAAGCAGTTGTATGTAGTACATAAATTGAAAACAAATAGCATTATACGAAAATTCTGATGTCATATATATCGTAAAGTATATACAGTTTGTCAAACAATTGTTTGCACAACGAACAATTTCATGATATTATTAAAACTTGTATGATTTTAATTTTTTTTATTTACATATGCTTAAATGACAATTCTTATACATAACATAAAAAAAGAAAGAACAAAAAATAATAATGCAACGTTAAATAATATCAAAGCTTATAAAGCCATACAGATGACGCCTTGAGAAAGCAGAAACTTTTGCTCACCAGCTTCATAGTACGGGCGGACAGTATGAACGTGCACACATGAGAAACGATATCCAAATTATATGGCGGGCTGTGCCAGTACGACCCGCCATAGAGCAATTTTTTGTGTATGCAGTGCGTCATCTGTATGGCTTTAAAATCTTTCATAATACAAATCCAAAACCTTCTTCATATTTTGTGCTGTTAAGAGAATGAATAATGAACGGTAGTACATTTTTGAGGCATGGTTTTGGTTTAGACATTCCAATTGCATTTGGTTTCGCGATTCAGTAATGATTTAAAATTTCCAAGAAGTGGACATCACAGATTTTTTTTAAATTTCATGATGACTGGAAAACGAGTGGATAATAATGACATACAATTGGTCAATTTTAATTACCAAAAAGGAAAATCTGTGAAAGAACTTACGGAAATGTTCTCGATTAAAGTGAGGACAATTTACAACATTATCTCGAGGGCAGAGAAGGAAAATCGTTTGGAACAAGGGCCAGCCAAACTAAGTCGGAGAGATGAATCCAAAATTGTACGTGCAATAGATAACAACTCCCAAACTAGTGTCAGGCAGTTAATAACAACCATCAACAGCCATCACAAACGATTTGGGCAAAGAAGTCTCCCATTAAACAGTGCACACAATTTTAAAACGAAACGATTTGCGTCTAGAGAATAGCCCGAAAAAAGCCGTTACTCTCAGCAGTTAACGTGACGAAACGAAAGTGTACTGGGATGACGTCATTTTTTGTGATGAGAGTAAAATTATACTCTACTTACACGACGGTCCCAATAGAGTTTGGAATCTACAATTTGGCAAATTGTCCGTAATGGTGTGAGGTAGTATCTCAACCAAGGGTGTCGGTGAACTTCGAATTATCACGGACATAATGAACAAGGAAATGTATTTGGACATTTTGCGTAAGGAGCTAACGGAGATTTGAAAAAAAAAGTCGCCAAGTGGTCGCCGAAAACAAAAAAATGAGTTGTTGCGAATACTCAAAGAGGAGTGAATCCATGCCGACACGACTTCAAGCCGTAATTGATGTAGATGGTGTGCCAAGCACCAAGTACTAATAACAAAAAAAAAATAGTAGGTACCGTTTTTCCATTCATTTTTCATTCTCTCTCCACCTTGCATTCTGCAATTGCAAACAATTACTTGACAGTACATAATATGAAGAAGGTTTTGGTTTTGAATTATTTAACTTTGCGATATTATTTGTTGTTCCTTCTTTCTTAATGTTATGTATAAGTAAAGTAAATAAATAAAAAATAAAAATTGTAAATAAAAACAAATTGAAAACCATAAAGTTTTATTAATATAGCGAAATGAACATGAAATTTCTTGAAATTGTTCGTTGTGCAAACAATTGTTCGACAAACTTTATATGCATTAAATTAAAGCATACGGCTGGCTTTTTACTTTTTTTACTTCTTTACCGTCTTCATTGAAATGAAATATCTGGCATTTACGATCTCAAACCTAAGTTGTCCCTTTAGTTGTATGTGCGAAGTTTGTATTTTGCCAGAAAGAATAGTACTCCTGCTTAACGCCGAATCCGAACTGCAATTTTAGACGTTTCTTACGACAGTGTTACTCTAGGATGTTTGTCAGATTTTTTCAAGAAGTGGAACAGTGAAAAGGCGTTCTTACTTAGTGATACAACAAATTATTCACAAGGCCACTGCACTCACCTGGGGATTCAGTTACAAGTACTTTTTTTTGCGGGAATTCATGTTTTTAGCTCATATCTTTTATATAATTTATATATGTCAAATGGTTATTCATACCTTTTATCTTGGCACAGCGCAGGAATAATATATGTGTTTGCGAAATAACAAAATATGATAAAAATACTCCAAGTCTGCTATCAGTATTTTTTCCACATTTAGTTTTCATAAACAATATATTCGATGATCCGGGTATTTGATATCTAGGTACATATAAGCAAACCCCTGAACTGACATCAGTCACATACAGCGGCTGATACATTAACTCATACAGTACAAGTAAAATTTGTATTTCAATAAATATAAAACAAAAAAATTAACTAAACTCATTTTTTAGTTTGTGAAAATATTCAAATAGAAATGTGGTACCTATTGGTTTTCCAATGAATGTCAACAACCAGGAAAAGAAACAGACTATACACGACCAAATTTGAAAAATCGATATTTCATGAAAAAAGGAGTCCTACGATTACTTTTAAGAAACAATACCTACCCTTAATTTATTGTATTAAAAAAGGGCCCAAGTAATCATTTCGCAAATTGTAACTCTTAAAGTCTCCGAATGTTCCTGACTTTTCTTAATAAAATAAGGGAGCGTTTTGTTAGATTTTATTTTCTCTATCAACAAATATCTTTTCGATATTTTTATATAAATAAAGATATATAATCGTGTATGTACACATATATATATATATATATATATATATATATGTGTATCTTAACATATTTATATATTCCTATATATATATATATATATATATATATATATATATGTATGTATATAAAGAATATAATCATAAATATTTTACATACATTATATATACATATTTATAAACATGAATTCACATATTTAATAAATATGTAGATGTGTACCATTAATATAACACTGAATTAATAATTGTCCAACCGAGTATAAGATCAACACTCCAAAACAGGTACATATAACTTATTGAACAGACCTACGTGTAGACGAAATATGTATAATTATTGTTTGTTACTTCGTTTTCGAATGGAAATAGTAACGATGTAAAATATGCGTTAAAACTATAATTATATATTGCAATATTCACTTACTATTTACTACTTCAAACTAAGTTCTCAATTGGTTGATAACTAACACAATAATGATTTGTCTTGAGCTTTACGAATTATACCAAGGAGAAAGTCCAGGTGTCACACAACTTAAATACAGGGATGGCTTAATGGCAGGTCAACAGAACATGCGCAAGGCTCAAGGATGAACAGTAAGCAAAACCATCAATACTTTTTAGCACATTTTAGTTTTTTCAATAGCCACAATTTGTACATTACTTAGAAATGTAAAATGTATTACTTCGTATTTTTTGTTTGCTTTTTTATTATTTTATAATAATATTCAAGTGGATGAAAGAAGACATCAAGTTCAACAATTTCTCAAAACTGTTTGTTGAAGAATGTTTGCATCTAGGGAAATTGGGGGCATTAATCACTTACGACTAATTTACCAACATTTTGTTATTGGATGTTAGTTTATGCGTTATACATATAATGAAAAATACTGCATTAGCTATTTTTTTAAATTATAAATTTTATTTTATTTTGTTTTAAATAATTGTTATTACTTACCATTAATAATAATCCTTTTGTAGATTTTAGAGCTTGCTACGCCATGGTTATGTTGATTCTAGCATATCCTGTGATTTACTTAGAATTTAAGTTAACTTAATACTAACTATAACTATACCACAACTTAATTGACATTCGCTTTTTCTTATTATTATTTATTTGCAAAACCTATCTGATATTATTATTTATACATATAATGCTGCGTTGTCAATATATATATGCAGATAATGCAAAAACTTTACATGTAAATTTTGTATAATAATTAAATTGCCTGTAGGAAAATATAATCCATATTCAATAGACTATAGTAACAACATTTATATTGAATATTTATAAAATAATAGCAAAACGTCATTCCACTTAAAAGTAATTGGAAAAAAAATTAATACACACCATAACACATTCCAAAAACTATAGCACTATCAACATGATTTTGTATTAATAATTATTATTGTTATTAATTTGGGCACAGCACACGATAAAAAGCACACGATTATTTTTTTTTATTTGTCACAAACGTAAACACCGCAACTAATCGGCAGTGTTAAATATTATGACAAACTTTTAGATCACAAAAGTCAATACACTGAGCTACTGCATACTGTGCGGAAGAAGTTTCATGAGTATACTACACGAAGCGCTTAGCAACTCAGCGCTTAAGAAAAAAAATGTACCATAGCGATATTCTTTTAGAAAAATTGCAAAACAAAAATGAATCGAAGAACATATTATTTTATATTTGGAATGAACAATATATGCAATAAAATATGGCTTTATGCCATATGCTAATTTCGCTTGAATGGTGGTTTTATTCAATTATTTCTGCAGGATTTAACCTCATTTTCAATCATTTCATAACAGAATTGCAACCAAATTCCTTTCCTTAAGTATATTCACCCAACATCGTAATTTTACTACGTGCGAAAGATTGTAATTTTACGTTATTCCACGATCGACCCTAAAACTGTACCACTATCTTATATATACCTTTTGTTCTCTTTCTGTTTTAAATGCTTTATTTTTTCAGTTTAGCGAATAAGTATGATATGTGAAAGTGACTGATTAAATGTCAAAATAGCATTTTAAAAGGTTACAACGTTTTCCATCTCAACTTATACATCCAACTCATGTGAGAAAATTCGCATATTGTTGGAAAAGATTTCCCATATAAAATTTTACAGTTCGTTTATCACATCGCAATTTTATCACGCTTACAACGCTTACGATGCATTCCGCATGTAACTTCGCTTTCCGAAATTCGGCATTCCGCTGCAATGCTGTTTCAAACGAGGTCTAACCGACTTATGTGATATCAAAAGTTCCTTTTTTCTTATAAAACACGTTTTCATACCCTATTAAATTAGTCTTGACTCAGATCGACAAAGAATCACCAGCTGAGTCGATCTAGCCAAGTCTGTCTGTCCGTCCTTCACTGTGTCACCAATTTTTTGGCCTTAAATTTTGACAAGTCGTTCCACGGTCCATGGTCAAAGATGTACTACGGGTGCTACATAGTGGAGTATCGAGAGGACATTTGGGAAACAATAAAACTTTAGACAAATAAAGGGAGCGATTCAACTGGCTGTCTGCAAGAGAAGACATCGACAAGTGGTGCCAAAGATGCATAACATGCGCCGCCTTTAAAGGACCAAAACGAAAGATGCAAGAAAACATGCATCAGTACAACGTTGGGGCACCATTCAAAAGAATAGCAATTGATATTGCTGGCCCGTTTCTAGAAACGAACAGTGGAAACCGTTACATATTACTTGTTATGGACTACTTCAGCAAATGGCCAGAAGCATTCGCCATACCTAACCAGGAAGCGAAAACCGTAGTGTAACAGATTGTGGACAGCTAGATATGAAGATTCAGGGCATCCTTGGAACTACATTCTGGTCAAGGTAGAAATTTTGAGTCCGGAGTATTCCAGGATATTTGCCAGCGGTTAGGTAATAAGAATACCAGAACGACACCGCTGCATCCACAGTCAGACGGCATGGTGGAACGATTCAATAGAACCTTGAAAGAACACCTCTCCAAGGTAGTGGACGACAATCAACGAAACTGGGATAGTTGCCAGGTACGATATCAGAGCAACAGGAACTGTATTTTGGGAAGGAGATTTGGTGTGACGTTGGGGATTAACGTAAACAAGGAATATCGCCAAAGCTACTGCCGAAAGAAATGGGAGGACCCCTACCAAATTGTGAAGCGTATAAACAACGTCGTCTACCGAATACAGAACGGACTTCGAGGAAAATTAGAGGTAGTGTATCTGGACCGGTTACATCGTTACGAAGGTGAAACTGAGGATACACTTGTTCGGGGCGAATAAGTTTAGGAGGAGGGCAATGTTATAATTTCGGATTGTAGTGTACGAACCTACCCTGATGTGTGAAAATCAAACAGATCCATCTAGTGTCGATTGAAATGAATGAATGCCCACTGGAATAAACTGCGAGTATCTACTAGAATATGCCATCTGTACGTGGAATGGTATAGATAGAGATGAAGCGAAAACCAGAAAGTTAGTCAAAATTGTGACCTGGAAATAATTTGAATAGTGACTGAGTGAACTACCTAAGTGAATTTTGGAAAGTGATTACAGTGCGCGAATTAAATCGTTGGTATTTGATTTAATATAAGTGTAATTGAATTGTAATTGTAATTGAAGTGAGAAACCGAATTCGAATCTCGGCTTCATTCTACAGTATGTTTACCCATACCAAAAACAAATCGTTTTGTGAGACACAGAAAGAATTGGCTCAATCGACTTAGCCAGCGATTCTGAGTTGATCCATATAGTAAGATACTTTAAGGCGTATTTAATTAATTTATTGATCTACGTCACAAGAACGACGATCAAAACTAATTTACCCCCTTGAGATGTATGCCCCCATCCGACGTTGTTTTTCAAAATATAAATGATTTTGATAAATTGTCTGAGCCACATATTGTGAAAATGGCATCTTATAAAGGGTGATCCATTTCGAGGTTCCCTACTTTTTAAAAAAAAATACACAGACAATTCAAATCTAATGGAGAATGTTTATTATCATTTGAAAGAACATTCTTTGGCATTTATTTTTTGAAGATTATGTCTATCAAATGTTGGCCGTTGGTACGTCGCAGATGGTCCATCGGTTGAGTCCAATTTTCGATCACTCGTTCGAGCATTTCGACTGGTAACTGGCGAATGACACGCGTGATGTTTTCCTCCAAGGCCTGAATCGAAGCGGGTTTGTCGGCATAAGCTTTTGACTTTACATATCCCCACAGGGAAAAGTCTAACGGTGTGATATCACACGATCTTGGTGGCCAATCGACCGGCCCAAAACGTGAAATTATGTGCTCACCGAAATGTTCTCTCAATAAGTCCATTGATTGATGCGATGTGTGCGAGTGGCGCCGTCTTGCTGAAACCAAATGTCGCCGAGATCACGAGCTTCAATTTCAGGCATCAAATAGTCGGTTATCATGGCACGATAACGGTCGCCATTGACGGTTCGCACCGGCATAATTTTTAAAGAAATATGGACCGATGATTCCACCAGCCCACAAACCACACCAAACCGTTGTTTTTTCTGGATTAAGTGGCAGTTCTTCAATCTCTTCAGGTTGCTCTTCGTCCCAAATGCGGCAATTTTGTTTGTTTACATACCCATTGAGCCAGAAATGGGCCTAATCGCTAAACAAAATTTGCCTCGAAAATGTCAAATCTTCTTGGAACTTTTCAAGAGCCCATAGAGCGAAGCGATGTCGCTTGGGAAGGTCGAGCGGCGTCAGTTGTGGCAAAAGCCGTATTTTGTACGCTTTCAATTTAAGATATTGACGTAAAATGCGCCAAGTCGTTCCATACGTCAGTCCGAGTTGCTGCGAACGGCGCCGAATCGACTCTCTACGGTCTTCGTGTATACTCTCAGCTACGGCCGCTATATTTTCTTTACAGCGTGCTGGACGTGGTCTATTCGGTCGAATATAATCCAATAATCAATGCTGGGTCTCAAAATGGGTGATGGTGTTGCGAATAGTACGCTCAGTAGGCCGATTATGTTGACCATAAGTTGAGCGAAGTGCACGAAACACATTCCTCACAGAGCGTGAATTTTCATAATAAAGTTGAACAATTTGTAAACATTGTTCACGCGTAAGTCTTTCCATTATGAAATGCCAAACAATACTAAACAAAAATAACATGACAGCATGACACGACTCACACGTGATCTGTCAAAAAAGGCTATTGAAATAAGTATCTCTACTTGGATCACCCGTTATGTATCACCCCGATAAATTTGATAGCCATGACCACTTTTTGGATAGAATTGGATTGACTATACAACGATTCGCACAGATTTATGCCTTCTCAAATGTTTCCATTGCACATGCTAAACCTTAGTTTTTTTTTCAATTTTGTATTATAATAGTCCGTTAAATCAGTACATATCCAGCAAAGTAATTTAGCTTAGACTATTATTTTATATAATTTTTATTGACATTTTATATTGATACCTTGTTTATTTTGTTTTTGTTGCACAAACTTACGCTATGTAGCGGCTATGTTGGTGGTTATTTGGGCTATAGCAGTTCTTGCTTCTTTAATTGTATGCACACATGATGCAGAGGAAATCTCTTACATGTCTGATGAAAAGGAAGGGCGATATACCACCGATGATAGCAACAGATTTGCTGTGCTTTCAACGGACGATGACGATGGAGAGAAGGAGCTGCTACGCAAGCGAGTAAATTCAGTTGCGGAGAAAAGAGAAATCTAGAGCGAGAAAAGAAAGCCTGCGACGAAAAAAGACAACAACGAAAACAACAACAAACGGAAGTGACAAAAGCAAGTGGATAAACGGTGACAATACCAAAAGCCCAGGAACCACAACCGCAGCCACTGCTAAAGAAACAACAACAAGTACAAAACGGAGCACAGCAACATTAATCCAAGCAACAACAATACACAGCCAGCAAAGCAACAACAGCAACCCAAATCCAGAAACAACAGCCAGCAAATCATAAGCAACAACAACAACATCGGAAACACCAGCAGCAGCCACAGCCGCCAAAAAGATAAAGTGCCACCTATAAATACGTACAAGATGGACCTTAAGGAAACCATTAAATTGTGTAAGCCGGCCACATGCAAAAATTTCACAGTAAGAAGACTAAGTCAAGATATTTATGCTATCCACTGCTTAACAAAAAATTAGTAAGCAATTGCTTGTAAGCACACAACGGAGTTCTTCACATTTACTCCGAAGTTAGAAATATGCCGGAAGATTGTCTTAATATGCTCCGCCATGTGGCGACTGACGTGAAGGCCTGACGGGAGAAACGGAAACTACCGATCTTCCTGGTTCAGCTTTAGCCCCAATGCAAAATGGAAAAGTTGAGGAGTATCTCAGTCCTCAAATTTCGGGTTGAACGTTCGGTCACACCTCAGCCAACTGCGAAATGCAGTTACGCTGTGTTAAATGAAGAGAGAACCACAACATAGGAAAGTGTAGGTTAGAAAAGGAGCTGGTCGATGACTACTTAAATTTGCACTATGCAGAGGAAGCGGGCAACCCGCAAACTATGGGGCTGTACAAAGTTTTATCGAATTAAAATTATTAAAAAAGCGAAGCAAACGGCAGTTGCAAATCATCCAGCCGCAATTTAGATCGTTATGGGCGCGCTGAGAGACACTTAAAGAACACGGCTGCGAATGCTGATTCACTGATAAGGATCGAACATAGAGCGGCCTATGCACCGGAAGCACCTCAGCCTACTACTTTTACAACAGAGCTCGGAAAACTTTTCGAATTTCTGAGACTGAATGGAAAACTTTTATCTTTTGGCCGGAGATTTAAATGTCAAACATGAAGATTGGGGAAATCAATTACAAAATCCTCGAGGTAACCATCTTTACAATTGGATGGTTCACTACAATGTTGAATATAGGATCGACATCTCGCCACAGATAGACCATCGTTTCCAAGAAGTGGTGCCCTCCTGAATCTTTTATTGCGAGACACAAGACTAACAGTTACGGACAGAGTAGGTCAACACCCGCGAAACTTTTTACGGAGGATTGAGTACGACAGTGATCGCTGCGGACTCGTCACTGTAAAACCGTTTCCCAACGAGCTTGTGGCGTTAGAGGAGTATGTGCCTGTGCATTCTGACAACTACGGTAAGATGCACTGGCCTCGCTTCACCAGCCCCTTATCAAGAAACTATATTCGAGGGGCATTTCCAAACAAAAGAAACCTAACGAAATCGATGAACACTAAAAACAAATGGACGAAGCGATTCAACGAACAACGAACAGGAGGATACTGAAATGCAAAGAACATGACGTAACATCTACGTACAGAAACCCGGATTTCTGACAAGACTTAAACTCTTGTACAGACTACAGACAACGCCACTCGACCCGGAGATTGGTACGCTGAAGGCGTCGACCAAAAAAATCAACCAATTGATCAAGGAGAACTATCGGTTGTCCATTAATTTGATTTGGAATAACAGAATTCGGGCCGTAAATTCCAGCGACCCGAGTATGTTTCTACAAATTAATAAGATTTTTAGGAGCAAAGGTCATAATGACCTTCCGTGTATTAAGCTCCTACGAACAATTGACAATACAAACATACTTTTGACATAGAAGATCCTCAGGAGAAAGTGGAGGCAGTGGGGCATGTCTTTCGCCGAACCGCGTCCTGGAAAACAATGCACTGCACCATCATTTCTATCTCCGAAACGACATAACGCAACGGCGAACTGATAACAGTGGTTTCACCCGGTTTGTAGTTGTTAATATCAATTGTATAACCCCAGATCGTCTTCGATTCCATAAAGAAAATGAAGTCAGCAGGAGTCGATGTTATATCCAACATTGTACTGCGACACTTACCTCGCTTTTCAACAACGCCCTGAATAATGCAAATTATTCAATGTATTGGAAGACGGCGGTGGTTCATCCTCTCCCGAAAAAGGGAAAGGACAACTCCAATCCAGAAAATTTCCGGCCGATAAGTCTTCTTTCGAGTATCAGTAAGGCTTCTGAAACGATTCTCAATCGAGCTCTGTTCAAGTGGTCTGAGGACAATAATATTAAACCATTCAAGGCTGCACATGACTGTATTCATGCCGCCTCCAAACGCTTCTTTGATATATTATGGAAGAAAGCCAAAAAACAGTGTACCGGTGCATGTCTGGTTATCTATCTAAAGCTGACAGATTTTTCATAATTTTTCAGTTGAAAATCAACTTTCAGAAATCGGAAACTATTCTGTTTAGGACACCATTGTCTAAGGCTTCAAGGGATACGAGAAAGAACTGGTGGAAGCTTGTGATCTTTGGACCAAATGGACAGCCACAGGTGAGTAAAAGTGTAGTAAAGTACCTTGGCATCTGGCTGGATCAGTATCTATGTTTCAGAATACATGTAGATGCTACTGTGGCTAGAGCTAGGGGAACATTTGCCCTGACATGACGATTGTTATATAGCAGTCGTGTTGACAGCAGGGAGAAGGTGATTTCCTACATGTCCCTCATTAGGCCGATGATTGCCTATGGCTGCCAGGTGTGGTTCAACGTTGCCCCATCTCAAATGGAAAAGATACGGGTGTTTGAGAGGCAGTGTTTGAGAGGCAGTGTTTGAGGAGTTGCCTTGGACTTCACAGAACACCAGTATCTGACAACACAAAATGCTATTCCAACCAGTTCATATAACGGGGGCCAACGTAAACATAGTAGACAATTTTCTGGTGAAAGTCATTCGGCTTCACGCAGCAAGAGCGATAGCTTCGAACAATAGTCTTATCTTTGGAGCCTTCTTCCCCAATGATAAATATTTTGGGAGAGCGCGTTTAACCGGCTTTATTCCGCCCGATGTTTTCCTATGTTTAGATAGTCAAGAGCTGGTACTGAATAGATTCGCTATAGACAGTGGACTAATATATTGGATTATATTATGAACGGCTTACATAGTTTAAGATTTAAGATTTTGGTTAGCAGTCATAGTGGCAAAAAAAATTCCAAAAATACAAAACCAAGAAATTAGATATGTTTAAGTAGTTTTAATTAGTTTTAGTAATTCGATAAGTACTAATATACTTATATACTAATATACCCTTTCCCATAGGTGTATATTAGTGTATATTAGTTTTGATACACAGTTTGTGACATAGTGAAATAATTTAGCTAGGTATACCTGGAAGTATGTGGATCGACTCAGAATCGAAAGCTGAGTCGATTAAGCTATGTCTGTCTGTGCGTCCATATGTCACCAGTTTTTGGGCCTTCAATTTTGAGCTAAAATAATGAAATTTTTTAAATGTATTTGTTGTTGCTCCCAGCAGTACAGATTTAAAAAATTTTGAAAGCCGCCCACAGCCGCGCCCTCTTTTAAAAAAAAACGTAGTTTTACGCCAAACCGTTAGAGATCTTGAAAAAGTAACTGAACAACATATCTAGACAATCCTATTGTCTCTATTTTGTTCATACAAAGTTTTTTTGCCACGCCCACTTCTGAACAATATGTTCTGAAAATGACATTTTCTATATTTCATTGCCAAAAAGCCGACATTTTGAGGATATTTGTTTTAAGGGTGGGATGTAGCCCACTCATGTGTTTTTAATTGTTTCTTGGTTAATATTATATTAATTTTAGATTCACATATTACATGATAGTCTGAAAGGCATTGAAATTAAGTTGTTATCGTTTAATTTAGGGCGCCCGCATAGGGCCAGTCAGTTAGTTTAGTAGTTGATAAGTAGGCTAGTTTTTCAGGAATTTTTGTCAAGCATGTAAGTTACTTTTAAGATGAATTAAAATGAAAATGAATTAAAAAAATGTTAGTCAGTACACTACGAAGCCACTCACACGTTATTAACGGTTGAGTAACTTATCAGAAAAATCTATCGTACGACGTATACACTGACGCACATACAACAAGGGTTGTCATTCGATCTTCAACTGCGAAAGAGTGTAGATGGTGTCGACTTTACGCAGACATTAAACGTGTTTGATATTATAAATTAGCGTGATTTTTCAACTGGGCCGTGTCCGTGTCTGCAGTGGCGACCAACGGGCAAGCGAGCGGTTCAAGGTTCAAACCCCAACCGAACAAATAAATATTGAAAGTTTTTTTTCACAATTGTGAAATAAAAAATTTTATAGATTGGGAAAGCCGAAAAGAGGTATGCGGGGCTATCGCAAGATATCCCCGAGCGAAAAAAGAAAGCACGCGAAGAAAACAAACAACAACAAATGGCAGTGGCAAAAACAAGTGCTAAAGCGGCGACAATACTAAACAAAAATCATAACAAGTAAAAAGAGAAGTACAGCAACAGCAACCTTCGCAACAAAACATATGAGAAGGCTACAATCCACTCATTCATGTCTGATGAAGGGGAAGGGCGATACATCACCGATGATAGCAACAGGTTTGCGGTGCTGTCAGCTGACGATGACGATAATGAGGAGGAACTACTAAGCCAGCAGGTAAGTTCAGTTTCGGAGAAAATAGAAAAAAAACCTGACTTGAACCGCTAGTTCTAACGTTAAAAAAGAAGCAAGATGAGCGTCGCGAGCAAAAAAAGAAAGCCCGCGAAGAAAACAAATGGCAGTGCAAAAACGGCGACAATACCAAACAACAACAATAACAAGTAAAAAAAGAAGTACAGCAACAGCAACCTTCGCAACAAAACATATGAGAAGGCCACAATCCACTGTGTGGGTCGTTTTATACCTTATCCCATCCCATTATTAAAATTACTATCCCTTAAACGTGGGGTTTAATGCAAAGAAATTTTAAAATTGGAATTGTCGCAACATATTGTTCAGAAAGTTTATCAAAATTTCATATGGTTCGACAGAAAACAACGTTGTTCTCCTACATATGGTATGGCGTAGGGTATACAAATGTTTTTTTTTATGAAAACGCCTACAAAAAGGGTGCGTGGGTTAAAGTGATATATGGCAGCAATGTTTATATTACAAAAACCAATTATTTTGCATCATTTTTTTTCGAAATATTTAAGGTTTTACCGATAAAGGTTTTTTCACTGAAAACGCCCCCAAAAAGTGGGCGTGGCAAAAAAAATTGGTGGTGACGAAATATAGACATTAAGATTGTCTAGATACGTTGTAGAGATTTTTTCAAAACTTTGAACTTTTGTTTTTGTTCGCTATTGTTTTATCGCTATTTTAACAACCAATGTTCAAATGAAATAGCCAGCTGCATTCCTCCCATTCAACAATTCAGCCGCAATACTCGTTACGCAATGAATGCAAATCAGTTTACCCTCAAGCCTATCTTCGAACGTACGCTGAAATATAGAGATTCATACATAAACCGAACAACACGAATGTGGAATGCTCTACCAAACTCTGTTTTTCCTCTCCATTATAACTTACAGACATTTAAAACCAATGTGCATCGGTATCTCCTTTCTTCTTATCCCTAATTTCCTTAACGCCCGCACTGTGCTAAAACATATAAAGGGTATTCATAACCCCTTGAGTGCGCGCAAATTATAAAAAAAAAAAAAAAAACTGTTTGGCCTAAAACTACGTTTTCATAAAAAGAGGGCTTGGCAGAGGTTGGATTTCAAAAATGTTTACACTTGTTCTGCTGGGAGCAACATCAAACACGTGTACCTAATTTCATCATTTTAGCTAAAATTTGAAGGCCCAAAAACTGGTGACGTACGGACGGACGGACGGATAGACATGGCTAAATCGACTGAGCTATTTATTCTGAATCGATCCATATACTTTGAGGTATTAGTAGCTCAATTATTTCTCTACGTTACAAACTATGTATCAAAACATCCATCTAACAACTTGACCCTCTGGATTTTTAATTTGAAGCAACCACGTTAGAGCAGGATGGTGTGTACGAAGTAGGAACTTCCTGCTTGCGATAAAACGGCTCCAACTCCAAAACTACTTACGTTGGCATCGACAATAATGGTCTTTTCACCGTCGCGATGTGCTAGTATCGGCGCTTGACATAGATGGTGTTTAAGTCCTTGAAAAGCATTATTACACTCACTTGACCATTTAAATGGTTTTCCTTTTTCCGTGAGTTAATGTCAGCTCTTAGCAATGCCAGCAAAGTCCCTACAAACCGTTGATGTTTGTCCTTGGGGACCGGCCAATTTTTCACAGCTTCAGTCTTTTCGGGATCGGTCCTCACTCCACTAGTCGAGATGGTGTGTCCTAGAAATCGAACTTCGGATCTGAATAGTGCACACGTCTTTGGATTTAGCTTCAAATGAACACTCCGTCCCTTTCCATCCTCGTAATCATTTCTTCAGCAACTTCAGCCTGCTTGGCTAATGGCAGCCGTCTTGCAGGCTGACGAATTGGTCTAGTATCTCCAGTGTGGATTTGATGTTGCACCAAGTGTGTACGGCCATATTTACCATCCTCTGCAGCGAATACATCAGCAAATTCTTCAAACAGGTTTTCCGCACAATTTTGCTGCTCCTGATTCAGCTTGCATCAGTTGAGAATCGATCTCATTATGTTCGTCCATTTAGTTGGTAGCACTGGTGTAGCAGGCTCCACTTCGATTAGGCTTGGAATTGCGTTAACCGGAACACATTTACCAATCACTTTTCCTTTTTGGATTCTAACCTCGTGTGGTCTGGTGTTTAAAACTCTTATTGGAACCATGTTGTTCTTTGGTTCTACCAAAATTTTTCCAACGGTGTAGTTTTGGAAATTATCGACTGCATCGGGTTCAACAAGTAGGAATCGGCGCACAGTGGTTCCCCCCGTAGGCCAAAAGGTAAATTCTCAAGGTTATGTTTATTTATTATTTTGTATGAAAATGTTATCTCTAGTAACGGGACAAATAAATTCCAGTCATCTTTTTCCTCTAAATTGTTTTCATTATGGTAAGATCGATCATGCAAGTTGTGTGTTTTTTCAATATTAGCAAAGTTAAAATTTTCATTTTTTGAAATTTAAAATCACGTAAAATATATTGTTTTTTAATAACAACTTTTGAAATTTAAGTTATGGAACCGGGAGAACATGGTATGTAGATTATTTGTGTATATTTTTTTGTTTGAAATAACTCTCTTTTTTTTTGTGAAAACCGTTGCTCGATTGAGGTGTAATATGATTTTTGTGTTTTTTTGTTGACTTTAAAAAGTACATAACTTCTGTGCCCCTTGCTTGCCCCTAACAGAAGTTACATATATAGTTAGGCAAAATTATTACCTTTCAAGCCGTATGAGTCACTTTTTGCGAAAATATGCTAAAATGTAAAAAATCGAACATTGATTGGACAAAGAAATTTGTTTTTATTCACTTTTAGAATCCACCAAAATCTTTCAACGACTTGATATATTTAATATTTGGCGTAAGGTGAGGAAGGTTGGAGATGCTTCCAAGCATAAAGAAACTTTAGAGATGTTTTTAGAAGTCTATAACTTAGAACCTTGTGATGATTTAGTCAAAAAGATTAATGTTCTATGCAAGTCCTTTTTAAA
The DNA here is from genome assembly GCA_949824845.1 of Rhingia rostrata. Taxonomy (NCBI): domain Eukaryota; kingdom Metazoa; phylum Arthropoda; class Insecta; order Diptera; family Syrphidae; genus Rhingia; species Rhingia rostrata. Next base: position 73,125,218 of record OX463757.1, on the reverse strand, counting down.
AAGATGGAACAAATCTTCAAGAAACGAGAACTTTTTTTTGACAAAGAACGATGATTGGCTTAAGGCCACAGAAGACTTCCGCTATGAGAACAATGGTCCATGTACAAGTAGGTCGCAAGGTAGGCCAAAAAAAACATTTTTAGAATGCTCTTCTAGAACAAAAAGAAGACGTATTGCAAGCATTGCATCAATAGATCCAGATATAGCCTCAGCTTTAAGAAATTGCGAAGACACAGATATATTGCATAGAAAAACGCTTAACGTAAATGACGCTCTAAAAATATTGGTTGAGGCTAAGTTGTCTAAAAAACAATATGAAGTAATAAGGAGTGTGGTGAATGAATCTACATATGTAGATTTATTCCCGTGCTATGCAAAAGTTTTAAAAGCAAAACAATATTGCTATCCGGATCCGGAAACAGTAACAGTAAGTGATTCATTCGCCGAGGTTACTCTTCAAGGGCTTTTGAATCATACAGCAAAACGGATTGTCGAATCGCAAGGAGAGGCATTAAAAGATTTTCAAGGTGATTCCTGTAATTTAACGCTGATTGGAAAGTGGGGTTTTGATGGCAGCAGCGGACAATCAGAATACAAACAACGAATCAAGGCTGAATTTAGTGATAGTGACATGTTCATAACATCGTATGTCCCCCTTCAACTTTTTAAACAAGGAAATCCTGACGTACCCAAACAAATTGTATGGCAGAATCCTCGCCAGATACTGTAGACCTGTGCGTTTCCAACTTAAAAAGGAAACTGAAGAATTGAGCAGAAAAGAACAAAAATACATACAAGATCAAATCGAGAAATTGTCGAGTACTATTGTTACTGCTTTTGATCATAATATATTAGTAAAACATGACCTTAAACTAACAATGGTGGATGGAAAGGTGTGTAATGCCTTGACGCATACCTCATCACAGATCTGCTACATTTGTGGAGCCAAACCTTCTGCCATGAACGATATTGAAAGTTCCTTGCAAAAAAACATAAATATCGAAAGTTTGGATTTCGGTATATCACCATTACATGCGTGGATACGTTTTTTTGAATTTTTTATTCATTTAGCGTATAGGCTTGAATTCAAAAAATGGCGAACAGGCAAAATTGAAAAACCTCTTTACGAAAACCAGAAAAAACGTATTCAAAAAGAGTTCAGGGAAAAAACTGGTCTCATTATTGACAAGCCTAAGCAAGGTGGGGGGAACTCAAATTCCCTTTCCCTTTCTTCTGAGATAACTGGAGTAAAAAAATCATTAATAGAGAAATGCGCAGTTATATTAAAAACTTTGGCCTGTTGCTTTGCCATAAACGCCAATGCATTTGAAAAGTATGCATTAGAAACCGCCAAGGAAATTGTTAAGGAATATCCATGGTATCATATGCCAGCTTCTGTACATAAGGTGCTTATTCATGGGGGCAAATTGTCCAACACGCAATATTGCCCATAGGGCAGTTAACTGAAGAAGCTTCTGAAGCTAAAAATAAGGAAGTAAGAACTTTTAGAGAAAAAAATACGCGGAAAATTTCAAGAGTAGCCACCAACACTGATTTGATAAATAGACTGTTCCTTTCTTCGGACCCACTTCTATCAAACGCCCGTGTTCTTGAAAAAACTGAAAAATCAATTTTACCTAAAGACGTGTTAGACTTATTGCACTAACAACTTTAATAAAAATATTTAAAAAGTAAAAATAAAGACTTTATTTATATATATTCAGTGTTATTATTAATTTTGACCGCTATTCCCATATAAATGAAACCACTGTGCGGCGGCTCCCAGGATGACCCTCCAGCTTGACCCATATAACAGTTTCCAGTATCAACTGTAGCTGCAAGTTCCTTCCCGCCGATGGTCGCATCTACTAGTTGTGAGTCTAGGTTAGGCCACGGAGGCATCCTTGATGCTGGAGAGAAGGGTTCCGCACGCTCGCGATTGCTTGACTAAACTAGAAATACCCTACACACGATAGACTCGATCCCAGCATCTTACAGCGATACCGGTTCGTCGTGATTTTGAATCACGCCAGATGTTCATGGCAGAGTTTGTCCTTCCCATCCCTTTGCGTCACGTGACACATCCCTTGGCTATCTCCCTGGCCACGTTTAAGAGAGATAGCCCCTTACACTTCTCAGTCGCAACCAAAGTCCTGAAAAGTAAAAAAAACATAGTTAAACGTTCTGTCATGTCAATGTCGAATCAAACCCCAAAAGACCCACCGTCTACACTAAGAAAAGTAAACCATCATCTAATAAAAAAATACACCGCGAAATTTAATGCTATAATAGCTATCAAACATTATTTTTTAACAACAACTAAAACTATCAAAAAAAAGAAGAAGAATTTCTGTTCTTAAAACTAATAAAAATCAATTTCGAATTCAATAAAGAAGAAACCTTAGATCTATTACTCACGGTTGTCCTTTGTTTGTCCCCCGAAGTCCTGCCGGCAGCACTAACGGAAGGAGTATCAGGAAGATCCATAATGGTACTAATTCGCGCTCAAATAATTTTAAAATCAGAAACTATCTTACACTAATATTATTTTATATAGTCCTGAAGGGACAAAAAATAATTTAACTTAAATTACTTAAAACTAAATTTAAGCCGAAATTCACTTGAATTATTTTTCTTCTAATTGCTGGTTTTAATTTTGTCCACTTTTGTGTCAAATGCCTTTATGCGTATGACTTTGCACGTATATATATATATGCACGTCATATATGCATAATGGTGATGGACCACACATTTTTTTTATTTAAAAAAAAAAGTTAACGTGTTTTTCTTTTAATTTCACTGCCTTTGATGAATTCGCTGAATTTGTTCTAATGCTGAATATTTCTTGAAAGTGTTTCTTGTTCTAAATAGCGCACACTATATTCAGTACCGCTTTACGCCCGTTACCCAAGTCCTTACAATCCTTTTGTTGAAGGAAACCACCTAAAAAGCACATATCAGAGGCCTCGCAACTGCCACTAACACTGGTAATTCACTGGTAACTCACATAATAAGTGTTAATAAACACATATGAAGGGGTTAATTAACACTTTAAATGAAAAGACACCACTTAACGTACCTCTGCTACAACTAAAATCATGTATGCCTTATATAGGCCTTAAGGTAATTTCCTATGGAAAATTGCTCCGTCCGTTAATCACACGCGAAAACCTGAATTTATATTTTCCCCCGAAATTAAAAAAATAATTGGTTGAAAAATTTTAACTCACTTAAAGGTAGTGTGAAAATTATTTTTGTCATACTGTATTATATAAAAAATCGATCTCTCAATCGATCAGCTGGCTGTCTCCTATATGCCATAATATTGAGGGTCTGACAAAAGTCAGTGGTAAGCATTTTTTTATTTTAGCCTATGCTTGGGTACATATTAAATTAATGTTTTATATTATTGATTATATTATAGTTACTTTGACTGGGACTTTAATGCATGGATATGGATATTCGGATATGAGATGGGAGGATGTGCTGGGTTATATTTAATAGTGGATAAGGGAGATAGGGCTAGTTTGTTGTGAAAAACGTCTTTTATTTATATTAAAGTCGACTTTTTTTGTTTGATTGTTTTATTTTATTTTGTGAAAATAAATAAAGTTTTAGTGACGAAGGGCTGCTGTGAAATTCTATCAGACTTCTGCTGTCTTTCTTAGTTTGGGATACTTGGATTGTTTTCCCGGGGGCCCCGCAAAGTTGGTTCTTAAGCATTTCCTGACTGCGTGTACTGCGAGTTAATAACAGCAAGTCGATTGTTGTCACTGCCAGATGCTTCCCTCTGCTGTTCCCGACTGTTGCAATGTGGAAAATTGCTTTGATGGGTTCCTGCACTGACGCATTAGATGTCCAGTTTTGTTGCAGTTCCAGTAACGCATTCTTTGACAAGAGCATTCAATGGTGGCCAGTTCTCTGACTCGATGAGCTCCTTGGGATGCTTGATCAGCTGCCTCTAATGTCAGAGCATAAGCTGCGTCTTCGGCAAATGTTCGTTTTCCAGCCATTCATAATGCTAGTTAAAGTTTTGAGTCAGTGAAAGCTTCCTTTGCCATCTGGTTGATGATCTCTTCACCAGTGTTAGGATATGACAAATAAGCTAGGCGTTCAATATCTGCTTGTAGTTGTTGAAGAGTTTCGCCTCTCTTTTGGACTCTGCTACACAGCTGCACTCGATACACTTCTAACATGTGGTCATCACCAAACCGCATCTCGTTGCTTTCACGATAGCGTTGCAGTTGCGTTGATTTTCAATGGAGATGGTTTGCAAAAGCTCCGCAGTTGGACCACACAAAGCTAGTGTAAGTGCGATGGCTTTTTCCTCGCCCTCCCAGCAGTTGGTCGTGGCAGAAGCTTCGAACTGTTTCTTATAAATTGTCCATTGCGTCTGACCGTCAAAAGTTGGAGGCTTCATTTCGTTGATTCGTGAACAATATCCATAAATTTCCCGAACCTTTTGCTTTTTAACAATGTTAAGCTCTTTAGCTACGTCTTCGACTTTCTTTTCGATAGTCTGGAAACTATCCTCCACTTTTTCGACTTTCGGTTCGATTGTAGCTACATGCTTTCCTACCTTCCCAACTTTCTCTTCTACAGCGATAAATGTAGTTTCCACTTTTCCAAATCGATTATCAATCACCGTGAATTTTGACTCGAGGACATTCTCAAACTTCTTACCCTGTTCCTCGAAATGTTTCTCGAGCTGCTGGCGCTGATTTTCGAGCTGCTTGCTTTGACCTCCGGACTGTCGGATTGGATTGTATGAACCTACCCCGATGTGTGAAAATCGAACAGAGCCATCTAGTGTCGATAGGAATGAAAGAATGCCCACTGGAATGAATGCCCCTGGAATGAATTATGTCAAAACCACTTCTTGAACCATCTAGTATATGCGGGAATCTCCGAGACTATGCCATCAGTATGTGGAATGGTATAAATAGAGATGAAGCGACAACCAGAGAGTTTGTCAGTCAGTCATTCACATTCAATGCGAAAGGACGTGTTTTTTGAAAGAGCGGACAAAACGGGATAATAAAATAAAAAAATAAAAAAAAGGGACAAGCAAAACATCAACCGCCAACTACCTGGAAGATGGGACGCAAAGAGAAAGAGAAGGAAGATCTTAAAGTAGCCTATGATGCATTCGTAGCAAACTACAACGCCGGAGTTGCCTCTTTTGGAGCCGACTATGGTACGAGGATGCACGGCATGATGGCACTTTTCTTCAAGAATGTAGAGGAACTGCCAGAAACAATAATGGTCCCGATACCAGATGAAGATTTCGAGGAACTGGAGATGGAAGAAGAAAAAGAAGCCATATCAGAGATTGAGGACGAGTACGAAACCTCATCAGAAGAGGAGGATAAGAACTTCTCTGACGAGGACTTCCCACCAATTCAGGCTAAAAAGCGGAGAAAATCCGATTCACCACCACCAACTCTAACCCAAGCACCTACACCGAAAATCTCCAGCCAACAAAAAGCGACACTCATGACGACTGCAACTCCACAGCTATCCACATCTAAGGCAGGACAGCAACAGAATCAACAATGCAGTAAAACAACAATAATGCCTCCAATCGTCTGTTTGCGGCTCAACGTAGCGGAACTCAGTCGTTTTGCTAAGCCTTTGGGAATACAATACAGGGTGAACAACACAAGCCCAACCAAATCCGTCATCACCTCTACAAACAAGGAGGATCACCAAAAAGTATGCAACTACCTAGCAAAAAAAAAAACGGAATTCAACACATACACATCGAGGGAGGACAAGAAAACCCTCCTTGTGTTAAAGGGGGTTCATCACTCCTACCAGGTAGAAGAAGTAAAGGAGGAATTAAAAAAGGAAGGTATACGGGTCATAAACGTGAGCCCTTATAAGAGCATTCCAGGCAAACCCTTTAACAACTTCGTGGTAGAGGTTGTAAAGGATAGCGACATGCCTGCAATTTATTCCAAGAACCTTTTATTAAATCAAAAGGTTTCCTGGGAAAAATTCAGGTCAAATGGAATTACCCAGTGCCGAAATTGCCAGAAATTCGGACATGTGGCCAGCAATTGCGGTATGCAATACCGTTGTGTTAAATGCAAGGACGAACATGTACCTGGAAGCTGCCCAAGGGCAACAAAGGACAATACAGTTTATTGCATCAACTGCAAAGCCACTGGACATCCTGCTAACTACAAGGGATGCCCAAAACACAAAGAGCGGATTAGCGAAAAAAATAAGCAAGCCGAAAAAAAGAAAACACAACGTGAATTTGCAGTATCCTCAGCTGCAAAGAAGATCTCATCGGGCCTGAGCTTTGCTCAAGCAGCGGCTCTATCCAACGTAACGAAAAAGCCAGACGGACAGGACACACTAAAGACTACAGAGAAACCAGTCAACAAACCAACGAAGCCTTCACCTAGACCACAACCCAGAACATCACCCACCAACACAAACTCTGGTATTTTTTAAGATACCGAAAGGTTGTTTGGGACTGACCTTTTGACCCTTCTCCAGAAGGCGAGGAGTGTTGTTCCATCAAACTATAAGTGTTTTCTCTCCGATAAAGAGAAAACACTTATAATCGCAAAACTAATCTGTGAACTATGTTCTCAATAAATAGGTTAAGCGTATTTACCTACAACGTAAATTCTATTTACTCAGTTGTCAGGAGAAGTGCGTTTAGCTTGTTTATTAAGAAACATAGACCGGATATTCTTTTCTTACAGGAAACTAAGCTGAATAAGAGAAACCAATGTGAACCGGTGGGTTACAAAGTACTACGCGAAGACGGAGGTCCAGGAAAGAGAGGAACAGGAGTTGCACTAAGGACGTCCTTCAACTATGAACAAATTGAAATCTCTGGACTACGGACGATGGAAGCCACAGCAGTACGGATCATGGTGTCAGAGCTGGAAACTCTACTCGTTGTGTCTCTGTATAATCGTTGTGGTGGTACGAAATGTAACATTCAAAACGACCTTACAAAGATAAACGAAGTATGTAGTCTCCATACCTACTGTCTGATTGGAGGTGACTTCAATGCCAAGCACCCACTTTGGCAAGATGACAACACTTCGCCTCAAGGAGAATACATAGCGGATTGGCCTAATGAAAACAACCACCAACACTCGTTGGTCGTTGTCTCACAGCCACAGATGAACTTCCCACAAACGCCCTCCTTGTTGGATTTCTTCCTGGTCTCTTCGAATCTGGTCAACATATTACCGCTCCAGCTTCCGGACTAAGGAACCGATCTTAACAATGAGGACATCGATGCCAACATCCAGCATCTAGAAGTGGTTGTAAATGCAGCAATCGATCGTCAGAGAAAGCCAATCACCAGCAAGGACAAATACGGATACCTCCCCCAACACATCCAGGCTATCTACGCTCACAGGCAGTGGCTCCGAAAACGCCTGCAAAGGATCTTCCACCGGACTTGGAACAGGGAAAATGATGAGTACCGCGCTGTCAAATCACAGCTCGATTGTACTATCACCATGTTCAAAAGGGCAGTACGACACCACAGGGAAGAAGATTTCAGAAGAAGACTTGAGGACATCAAACCATCGCCGGACGCCTTCAAGAAGATAAACAGGCTAGTTGGAAAGGTAAACAGCATCCCGGAAAGCATCAGTTTCGGACCACAAACACTCACTACACCACAGGAGAAAGCTGATGCCTTTGCCAGTCATTTCGAAGGAAGCTTTAAGGACCACCCACCAGAGCACCTACCAGACTTCATCACAGAAGTTGACACGCAGGTATTTGAAACCACAAACAACTGCGACCATTTCACAGCATTCAATCTGACTAGTCCTTCCGACGACCCTTCCGATGGTGACATGTTCACATCAGTTGCGGAAGTCTCCAACATCATACATAACGGCAACTCAAAAAAATCGTTTGGTAATGATAGGATTTCTAACTTTTTACTAAAAAAGTTACCAAATCTGGCATTACTATTCTTAACGATTATCTTCAATAACTGTCTTAACAACAGCTACTTTCCATCTTGTTGGAAAATAGCAAAAGTTGTTCCAGTTCCGAAGAAAATGAGTCGCTCATGTGTTGAAGGATATAGGCCCATTGCTTTTCTGTGTTGCGTTAGCAAGGTTTTGGAATCAATACTGCTAAGGAAGCTGAACCTTGTGAGCCAGGAAAGAGGACTTATACCTAACAACCAATATGGTTTTCGGTCGATGCACTCAACTATCCACCCCCTGCTACGGATCCACAATGATGTCACCCGAGGGCTAAACAAAAAAGAAACAACAGTGGCATGCCTCCTCGACATCGAAAAGGCCTTCGACAGCGTTTGGATCAAAGGATTGATCTACAAGCTTATTCAGTTTGGTTTCCCGCAATATCTAGTAAGAATAATTAATAGTTTTTTAACAAATAGATCCTTTTTTGTACAGGTAAACGATTCAAAATCTGGGACGAAAATGATAAACGCTGGAGTACCACAGGGATCGAAGTTGGGACCATCCCTTTTCAATCTATTCACTGCAGATCAACCAACAAACGCAGTAGGCTGTAATACGCTACTTTATGCTGAAGACTCCATTACCTATTGTAGTTCTCTTTCCCCGGAAATAGCAACAAGAAGAGTGGAGGAACATATAAAGAAACTCTGGGATTACTATCTGAAGTGGGGACTGAAAATCAACAGCAACAAGACGGAGCTCATCTGTTTCAGAACTCCAATGACTGTTCTTGGAGGAAGAAGAAAATCAACTTTAGTACGAAGAAGCAGGAACATCAAGATCACCCTCCCGGATGGCTCAACAGTTTCTTCATCTCCAAAGACGAAATATCTGGGAATAAACTTCAACGAGAAGTTTAAATTTAATGACCACGCCAGGAACATTCTCAAAAGAGCCAGCTTTGCACTTCATTTGGTGCACCCTCTATTAAGGATGAGAAGTGGACTTAGCCAAAGGACAAAGTTGCTTATTTATAAGCAGCTGATAAGGCCTGTCATTACTTACGCCTTTCCCATTTGGTTCACCATTTCGCCCACTGTCATGGAAAGGATTGGAGTATTCGAGAGGAAGATTTCACGCTCTTGCACCGGACTACATCGAAACCCTACAACACTAAAATATATCAGGACGAAGAGGCTCTACGATGAAGCGAGATGCCTGCCCATCGAACAATTCATGATGATGCTGCTCGTCAAATATTGGAGAATCTCAGCGACCACCCCAATCAGGATATTCAAGAGCTTCTACAACAGCCTTTGGAGCCCAGTCACCGATACCTTTATGTAAGATCAATCAACGCCCCAGAATTTGAAGCAATAATACATAACGAAGATCAACCATTCTATGAAAAAAACACCAGCGGACACTATAGAGGATAGCCCTCTATAAAAATATCTGTTTTTACCCTTAATACCGTCAATTTTATCTTTTAAATTATTATCATGTATTAGATTAAGTAAACACTAATATTGTAATAAACAATGTATCCCTAGCCATAAGATATACGTCGGGCCCCTATTGTTGAGCTGACAAATTAATTTTAGATATAAGTTTAGTTCTAAGACAATTTGTAAATAGTATGACTGAATAAACAAAAATCCTTAATCTAAAAAAAATCTAAGCCAGAGAGTTTGTCTAAATTGTGACCTGAACGTGATTTGAATAGTGACTGAGTATATTACCTAAGTAATTTTTGGAAAGTAATTGTTGTGCGGAAATTTAATCGTTGGTATTTGATTTCAAATAAGTGTGTTATATAAGTGTTGAATTATTAAACGAGAAACCGTTTTGTAAATAATACAATTCTAGAAATAAGGGTGTGTTTAAATGAATTATAGTTAAACATAAGAGATAAAAGTGTGTTATCATTCGAAGCCTGGTTTAATTGTACAATACGAATAACGAGTTTCATGCGAGTAACGAAACATGCGAAGGGAACGAAACTTAGGCCGTGTGTCAATTGCGTTAAAATTGTAGCTAGTGGATACATTTTGACATTGTGGTGAATGCATTTGGTATACCTACGGAGTGGTGAAAGAGATGGAAAGCACACTCGTGGATTAATCGTCATTAACAATGTTCACATGTGGAGGGAAAATAGTACATCATACAGATTATATTATAAAACGCAGAGAAGATATATTTTTTTACAATAAAATGAAATGGTGGTTTTAAAATAAACTATAAATTTGATTTTAAGAATGGATGATTTAAAAATGTTATGATTTCATTCGATTCGCTGTATTTTATTTACGAAATATGCGAAATTTGAACAAAGTAGTAGAGTAGATATCCTTAATCATGAACACAAACCATACAACAATATTTATGTTAATGATAATATTAAATAAATAAGGGTTTCTTATGATCTCTTTGAAACCTATTCCATGTTATTTAAAACAAAAAAATATAAAGAAAGGATTTTTGTTTTAATTCCTTTGGGATATTATTGAAAATACCAGTAAAATAAAATCGCATTTCATCCAAAGGACACAACAAAAAGCCATATTTTACCCCTGCATAAAAGTCGAAAATAAGCCAAGAGGATAAATGGTTACTTGCATTTTAACGCAATTTTTTTTCCATGGACTGGTGAAAATCTCAATAGACACGATGAGCACGTGCACAAAGAAGTGTACGATTTTAACCCACCACCCCTTTTGTAGTAGTATCACAACCAAGTGTGAGACTTATCATCAATGATTGGCAGGTAACTTTCCTTTGAGAGTTACTGCTTTTACCGAAATTTATAGTGCGGTTTGTTATTAATGGGCCAACTCTAAGGGCTTAGTTTTTTGAAGACGAGGTAATAAATTTGTTTCGTAAAGAATTTGGAGGTCTGTTGTGTTAACATGTCCCAATCCTTCGTTTCATCTTTAACCGCGGGAATACATAGATCTCTGCTTATATGTTTATTCCTTACATACGACGGCGCATTGACGAATTTTCTTAACATTTTGTGTTCAAAAGTTTGTAGAACGTTTAGATTCGTTTCACTGGTACAGTCCCATAGTTGTATACCATCTGCCCAGACCGGCTTTAGGACTTGCTTTTATAACAGCAGCTTGTTATCAAGGTTAAGCTTCGAATATTTTCCGAGTAATCAGTACAGTTCTCTGTATTGATTTTTAAGTTATTCGCATTTTTTTTTTAATGCGACTTTCATTTCACTTTCACTTAATTTTGCATTGAGTGTCATTCCGAAATATTTCGCTTCATTTGCAAAAGGGACTCGACCCATATTAAGAAATACTGGCAAATTGTTTGTCCGTTTATACGAAAAATCTACATTAATCCACCAGAATTTGTACATTCATTAATCTCGTTAAGAGCGTTTTGTAATTTCATATTTGTTTCCTCTATTGTTGTTCCAACTGCTAGTATAGCTGTATCGTCAGCAAACGTGGCAACTATTGTATTGTTTGTTTGTGGGATATCACGTGTAAATAGGAGGTACAAGAGTGGTCCAAGGACGCTTCCTTGGGGTACTTCTGCCAATATTTCTTTGAAATCCGAATATTCGTTTCCAAGTTTCACACAGAAGAGTCTATGCTCAAGATACGACACGAGGATTTTATATAACTTTTCAGGCAGAACTCGTCTTAGTTTGTATTGAAGGCCTCTATGACAAACCTTGTCAGAAGCTTGCGACACATCAAGAAATACGGCTGAGAAAATTTTATTTTCTCCGAAAGCTTTCTCAATTACATCAGTAATTCGATGAACTTGGTCCACAGACGGAAAAATGCGTTTCTGATCAATAATGGGGTGTAGCGACCGAGTAAAATCCTTTCAAAAACTTTTGAAATTATTGGAAGAAGTTACATAGGTCTGTATGATTTTATTTCATTCTGTGATTTGCCTGGTTTGAGAACCATAATCACTTCCGCGACCTTCCATTTTCTTGGTATGTATTCTAATCTGATTGCAGCATTTACAATCTAGAGGAGCCCAGTTAATGCTTTCCGAGGCAACATTTTTAGAAGTTCTCCTATAATCAAATCGTAACCCGGAGCTTTCCTAGGCTTTTGTTTCTGTATTTATCGTTTAAGCTCGGCAATACTTGCATATCTAACTATATTATTATCTGTTGTAGTCTCGAATAAATTAATGTTTTCTGAACCATAAAATGGTTTGTATGTTTTCTTAAGATGTGCGGCGAATACGTATGGTTTTCCTTATCGCTTTTGCTCAAACCTATTGAGTTACTCTAGTTAGTGGCACATGTTTTTTTTTGCCGTTTTATGACATTAACTGCTTTCCAAAATAAATAATTCGATTCTTTTCCATCGGTTAGGCTTTGCAGATAAGTTTCATGGTTTTTAAAGTCTTTTTAACGAATTTGGTAGCAAGTTGCTCAACCGATTGAGATGTGTTTTATCCTTCGGGGCACGAGTTAGTGTCATCATAAAATAAATATTACAATTACTACAAATCATTATTATTATTATGCGTTTCTGACTATATTCTTTTTAATAAATAGTCGTGAACATTTTAGCAAAACAAATTAAAATCGGGAAGCATGACTCATTTTATTGTCTTTACATGACGACTTTTAATGTGTAACTATATCAATTTGAAGTTTTATGTTGCAAGTTTGATTACACGCCTGAATACTTGATATATTTTCATTCAGGACCACCGGGAACGTAGTCTTCAGATAAACTTTGCATTATTGATTTTGTCAAATCTGGACCAAGCCAAAGTGTAGACAAAAGCAGAGTCTCAAATAATCCTAAAACGATGCCGGCACATACATCCAAGATATGATGACGATACATTAATAAACGCGACATAGCAACACATACAGCCCAAGCTACGAGTGCTGGCCACAATAACATTGGCAACGGATATAAAAGTGTAAAAAACCCAATTATAAAAAATGCTCTTGATGCATGCCCAGACGGAAAGCTAAATTTATCGGGACCGATTGTTAAACTATCCTCAATTAAAGCAGGTCTTCGTCGTCTTGTTGCGGCCTTTATAAGTGCGACAATAACAATGTCAATTAGTAACCCAAAAAGCATATTTATCTGCATCTCATAAAGTATGGGATTATTAGCAATCCAGCAAAACGCTAGCCAGCCGGCCAGCCATGCTATTCCGTGGCAAGACAGTTCAAGAAACTTGCAGTGACTTTTCAAAGATCGAAATACTAAAATATTCAGGAGGAAGCTGACAAAATGCTTTGTTATTCGAACGTCGTGTTCCAGTATTTTTTTTAATAAAGCGTTCATCTGCCTTTTTTCAGTGGCCATTACATCTACCTGTAATTATATACGTGGTATTAAACCATTTATTTATTTAATTATATGTTTACCAAAATCTATTTTTGACAAATAAAGTGATTACCTCAATAACACATAGATAATCAAAAAATCAAGAACAGACGAATGTCATCACAAAGTTTCCACGGGATGCCGGTCCGATTAAAATCTCTTTTTCCATGAAATAAATATTTTTATTGATGAAAAAATATTTACTGTATTCTGAAAGTTGGATGTGTGTAATTTATGATTAAAATAGCGCCTGTTCACACAAGAGTAAAAGCACTGATAAATAGTTAATGGAATGGAAAGAAAAACTCACAATTTAGATTTATTCGGTAACTATCTTTGTTCACAAGGCTGGAATATTGGGTGTTCACACGTAATAATGATTACTCTGCAAATTTTCATTTCTCTCTGCTCTTCCCTTATTTAAAAACGACGAAAACTGAATACTCGTACGATATCGAGTGTCTACGACAAAGATGAACGTGGGAACTGGGATTTCCATCATAGCAATGAGTACATTTTTTAGTGCAGATGGAAGCTTATATAATGTAATGTTACCTTTCTCTCCGCGAGCTCAAACATAATTGGAATAAATTATCCGGAACGATGGAATAGGACCACAAAAGAAAATGTCAAAGTTACTCACTGAATAAATCTAAATTGTGGAGTTTTTTTTTTTATTCCCCTCCGATAAAAATCACTGATTTTACTCTTGCGTGAACAGGCACTTTAACGTTCTATTTTGTGGTCCTATTCCATCGTTTCAATTCCATCATGTGTTGTGTTCTTATCCAAGAGGATTTATCAATTTAATAATCGACTACGAGTATTTGTACTCTGTAGTCGATTAATACATGTTGCATAATTTAACACTAAAGTTTTTAAAGATAGTTTAGTCTCAAGTCAAAGGTTATGAATAGATAATTTGCTACTAAAATTCTATGAAAAAATATGATCTTTCAAGAAATTAAGGGAATTTATAGATAAATGCTCATAAGCTAAATATATCAATATACCTTGTAGCGTATCAATTGTTTTAAGTATAAATTCTTTGTTGTTCATAATACCCTTAAACCCAAAAACATTATTCATAAAGCTTATACTACGACGAATATAGACTGCGTGTGACTTAGCGAATTCTAATGAACAAGGGTGTAATTGAATAAAGGTATTTTAAGTATTGAATTATTCTTTTCTAATTTATTACTAATTTATTGTGTAATTTATTACTAATTTATTGTGTAGACACTGATTGGATTTAACCTGGCAATGCCCAATTGTTGCAACGCTGACTACACATCAAGTGCGTATTTTTAACCTCCGAGTGCTAACCATCGGGTACTGGTCTTATCCAACCGGATTTGACTTGCTAAACGATAAGCGCGAGTATTGATAATACGACGAAAAACAGCAACACTATAAACAGCCAGGTCAGAATGACACGGAGTGAATACCCGGCCTGCTGGTCCAGGCGAACCTAGACAGGCTGCTTCGACATATTCGGACTACAGGTTGTCTAAGAATTTCAAGGGTAAGTCAGGCCCCTTGAACAGAGATGGTGGCGTATGAAACGAAAGGCCAACGGCAGCTCCCAATCCCGTAGTGGATACTGATGGCCCCGTGTCCTAGGGGTATCTAATAAATTGTAACTGGCCCTCCAGGTTGGGGGTTGTGCTTTGGGTTAACTACCTAACCAACGAAGCAACCTATAGCCTCGGAAAGGACTGTTTTATTCTTGACTACCCTGATAAACGACAAAAAGGATAACGACGTTCCCAAATGCACCTGGAATATGAGAACATTAAACAGGAGAGGTGCAATCATACAACTGGCGGAAGCCCTAAACTAGTACAAAGCAGACATTACATTGTTATAAGTGCCAGACTTAGAAGAAGTCTTATGTTTCCAAGACATTCGCGAACGCATTGTAACAATCCGCATCAAGGCCTAATTCGCCAATATAAGCCTTATATGCGCTCACGCCCAACGGAGGCAAAAGATGATATAACTGAGGATTGCTTCTATGAGCTCATTGAACAAACCTATGAGCGCCTACCGAAGTACGATGTTAAAACCGTGCTGTGTGATTTGAACGCGAAGGTAGGAAGAGAAGACATCTTTAGCAGTATTGTAGGAAAACATGGCCTACACGACAACACGTCTGGTAACGGACTTAGGCTAACTGACTTCGCTACGGAACGGAATGCAACTATACCCACCACACGGTTTCCTCACCTCGATAAAAATTACATCGCTGTATCCAGATCAACGAACGGTTAACCAAATTGATCATATTGCTATAGACAAGACACTCATCCAGTATTTTGGATGTCCGAACATTCCGAGGAGCTGACATCGACTCGGACCACTACCATGTGGCAGCCAAGGTAAGAATGCAGATATCCACCACGCCACAACAATCCAGAAATACTGTGAAAATGTTTTATATCCAAAGACTGCAATCACAAGAGACCGCGTATCGAGGATATATAGAGGCGCCACTCCAGGAACGAGGTTCGCAAGTCTTACCAAAGTGTAAAACGTCAAAGCTAAGGATACAAGGCTTGAATAGAATCCTGTCAAGATGAACAAGGAAATGAGATACAGTCGATGCTGAAGATATGGAAGAACCACTTCTGCAGACTGTTAAACGGCGATGACGAACAACTTTCAGCAGTCAGGCAGAACGAACCATTCAATATTGGCAACGACATCGAAAACTGCCAAAACCCGACCTGAGTGAGGTGAGGATAGCAAAAAAACGAAAACGAGCTCACCAACACATTCGATACCAAAGAAGGATTTTATTAATAAGAGGATTGTGCCTAACTCACGAGCCAACACTAGAGGCACAATTTTCCAAAAAATCGGTACAACTACTATTTTGTAGTTGTGTGGCTCTTAACACATTATTTGTAAATTAATAAGACATTTAAGGCATACAGTTCCATTAATGTATTCTAAAGGTAGTTTTATTTATTTGTTATCTCAATTTTTGTAAGCTATTGTGTACATATATTGCCGTTTTTGTCGAATTTGCGGTTGTTTTCCATTTATTATTTCCAGCTAGCATTTTTAATACTCACAAACAACTTAAATTTTCTTTTACAACAGAATAAAGGAACAACATAAATAGCAACGGATAACAGGGAAATTTGTACTGATTGTTGTAGATTTGGTTGTAAACGTCCATAAGCTATTACACTGGCATTTATTTTTTATTAATAAGAAATCATAATTCTGCCTGCAAGGAAGAGCTCTTATGTTCAGATACACTAACACATACAAATACCATGAAAGTTGAATTTGATACTTGCAAATCTAGTCCCCATGTGAATTAGAGGATTATTAGTATTTCTAATGGGACAAAACGATCTTATTTTGATATGGATCAGTTTTTGTTTTCCAATGAGAAAAAATATTGGACCAATCTTTTTTATTGGTCCTACCGACTGAAACCATTTATGGTTTTATGAGATAAGGTAAGCGTATTCAAAAGTTTGATAATGGTGTTTAAGTGTAATTTAATATTATAAGTTTCAATGTTTAAAATTTTTTTGATATTGAAAACAAGTTTTTTCTTACAATAATTAAAATAATTGTAACTCTCTTTTATTAATTTTGGTTTCAATTTATTATGTAAAATTTAATTTTTTTTGCGAATAAAAAAAAATATCTACTAAAAGTATTTATTTTAAAGTTGGTAAAAGGTTTTTACGAATTGCAACTTATGTTATATGTGGAATACATAAGATTATACCTAAAAAAAAGCTTGGCTGAAATTATCAAGGGAGATAGGAAAAGACGTTGCGGAGCTAAAAAATAATGAGAAATTTGCGTACAACATACGTTGTAAAGAAAAAAAGTTGACGATAAAAAAAAAACAGGGATATCGGCATAGACTGTATAGCAGCCGCATCTGTACTACTATGAGGAATTAAAATTTTTGGATTCGGTCATTGTTAACAAAAGAAAAAAAAAATTACATGAGCTCATACCGATTGTATCATGCGATTCTGCAGAGTATTTTTTAAACTACTTTTACCAACATGCAGTTCAACTACATCGTATTTTTTATTATAATCTCTACTTACGCGGCTAATAGCCTCATGCATAACGTAGTTCTGTTTATGATTAAGTATATGTAATATAATTGTTGATTATTTACATAGGAATTGCGTGAAATTAAATTAAAATGTGTCTTTTTGTCAAGAAAAATCTTATTTTAAAAGTGTGTCAGCATGAAAGATTCGTTTTAATAAATTGTTTATTGAATTATTAAGATGTTCTACTAATTTTCTACCTGATTGTAATGATTCTGTGAAAAAAGCAATAGCATTCGTATATATCATCACAATTGTATTTTCTCAAAGCGAAATAACATTTCAATAGTTTGTATTTTCTAAAATGTTATAGTGTGTCCTGTTTAAATATATAATTTATTGCAACACATTGAGTCATTGCATGGTTATGTATTCCTAGAAAGGAAAAGTGAAAACTTGTAATGATGGAATGATGAATAAAAGATAAGTTGTTCATTGAGATTTTGTTTTTTTATTTTCAATGTATTATTTTATTAAACTTTCCTTTCTTTTATTTTGATTTTCTATAATTTCCTTATTACATGATCAATGATTCCTGGGGATATATCGAGCTTGTGTGCCCAACTTTGAAGTGCTCGGACACAAGGAAGAGGAAATTTTTTCTTTCGCAGCAATTTGTAAGCCTTAGCACTTGTTGAGTACAATGTGATAGACTGCGCTATATCCGCTTCCGACCACCGACAGCGTTTCAAACCCTTTTTTAATTTATTTACTTGACCTGAAATTAGTTTATATAGATGTATTTAATACATATACATTTTGAGTATTTTACCTTTTGTGAATATTTTTTGCAATTTATTCTCCATATTAATACGTTCAAACTCGGATTTGTTTAACATTTTTTTGAGTGAACGTATTTGGAGTTGGTAATCTTTGCATTCTTTCATCATAGTAAAATTCTCTAGCTTTAAGCTTCCACTAAAAATGATTAAAGTTGTTATTGTAGGTACTTATAATAATAATCATCAACTTACATCTCTTGTTTTAAAAGATCAATTTGATGCTGCAACTGATTTGTAGTTTCGTCTACAACATCTACGACGTTGTTGTTCATCTCTATTTGATCTGCATCATCAGGTTTGGCTGGCTCAAGAACAATTGGGGGAACTAAGGTTTCTTTCAATAAGCTTGCGATCATATTCTGCTTTGTTTTATGTATCATTCTCTTATCTCTGGATGAAGGTACCATCGTGGACTGTGGTTCAACGGTTGGACAAGTTCCCGGCTTCAACTTGTATCCGAACATACCCATTTCAAATTGTAGATTCCTCTCGAAATCTTCTGCAGTGAAATGTGCAGAGCAAATTCGCGACGTATCAGGATTAAAGTTGTCTTTCCTCCGACAAACATGTATCCATTGCTTCTGAATACCGCCATCCTTAGGAAAGCGATAAAAGCGGATATTTAACTTGCCTTTATTATTATTTGCACTGCAATTGAACACTGCACACCTCATATTGATTCTTAAAATCTTTTATACTCAAAATTCAATGAAAAAATAATTTCCGTATAACCAATTCAAAATTAACGCGCGGAAATGATATATCAATGCCTTCTTTCAGAAGGAAATAATATTCGCTTGTCTCCTGTGACGTAAGCAAAATAGCAGAAACGTAAACATAAATGGCGGACATGCGCAATGCGTAATCTGTAATACATCATTCTTGATTATATAGGGAGAGAGTGACATAAGGGTCATTAAACCAATGATTATAAATCTGCATTAACCGAAGAGTGTTTGTTCACTAGATTTTTCCCTACGGTTAACTAACTGTAGCTGTGCGATAAAACGTTCCATTTTCCAGTTTACTTTCAAACTTTTTCTATGGACTATTTTTGTTATTGTTTGTGTTGTCTTGTTGTGTTTATTTTTGTAGGAACTAGTGATTGGGTTGATATCGGCAGGCTCGACGTAAATCGAAAATGACAAACCAAAGCAACAGAAATGAAAAATTCAGAAAACAAGAACTGCCGATATTTTTAAAACATTGATTTTATTATTCTAAAGTAGTGTTATTAATTTAGATTTCAGTGTGCGAACATACCCTTATGTGTGAAAATTAAATGTATCCATTTAGTGTCCAAGGGCTACCGGATGCGCCCACTGGAATGAATGACTGGAATAGTGGTATCTATCAAAAACACTTCTCGAACAATCAAGAAACTGCGGCAACGAGCGAGAATATGCCATCTCTTTCTAGATGGTATAGTGGTATATATTGTAACCTGAACGTGATTTAAATAGTGTTGACCGTGTGAATTATCTAATTGAATTTTGGAAAGTAATAATAGTGAGCGAATTTAATCGTTGGTATTTGATTTCAAATAAGTGTAATTGAATTGTAAAACGAGAGCAAATTCATAACCATTGCGTAAATAGCATAATTCTGGAAATAATAGTGTGTTTAAATAAACTATTGTTTAACATAATAAGTCAGTAAGTAAGATAATACAGAAAAACGTTTTATCATTTTAAGCACTGCTTCATTCTACATTGGTGACAGAAGTGTATAAAACCTTTTATGGATTAGAAGTTTCTAGAAAACAGTGAACTGTGAAGAAACCGCTAATTCAGATTATTCGAGAATTTCTAGAGAAGACGGATAAATAACATAGCGAAGTGAATAAAGTGAATCGTGAAAATTCGAGAATAGCGAACAATGATTTGGTATACGGTAAGGTGCGTAATTGTGAAAAGGGTGTGATCAAAAATATAAAATGGTTCGCAAATCATTAAATCAGCTCACTGTTGCGGAAGTGTAAGCTGAATTGTGTTCCGGCATTTTTCCCCAATTGAGGAAAGAGCGATTTCTTTATTCGTCTTCATAACTCAATAAAGCAAAGTAGTGATGAAACTAATTCGTTTGTCTTTGCTGTCGAAAAGCTATGCTAAATTCAGAGAATAAAAGAATTCTCTAGAGAAACAAAAAAAAATCTCTAGAATAACAAATTAATTCTCTAGAAGAACAAAAATAATCTCTGAAATAACAAAAGAATTCTCTAGAACAACAAAGCAAGAAGCAACGCCAACAGCTCGAAGGTCTACCTGCAAAACAGCGCCAATAATCCGAAGGTCAAAGCAAGCAGCTCGAAGAACAGCGCTAGCGGCTCGAGAAAATTCTGGAAAACGAGCACTTGCCAAAGCTGCAGCTTATGCACTAACATTAGAAATTAATGATCGAGCATCCCAAGGAATTCATTGAGTCAGAAAGTTAGCCACCATTGAATAATCTTGTGAGAGAATGGACATTTAAGCGAATAACAATTCCCAGGGACAATAGATGCGACCATCTGCGGGAAAGCACTTGCGGCTACAATTGATACTGTAGCTACTGCTTCCATTATCCAAAAAGCCATCATCCGTGAGTTTTGGCTGCATAACACCAGCAGCTATTGCCAAATTCGCACAGATATAAACCTCAAATATTTCTATTGCATATGCTAAACCTAAGTTTTACTTACGATTTTGTCCGTTAAATAAATACATGTCCAAAATTATATAAAATAATAGTCTAGGCTAATTTTCATTAACGTTTTATATTTATAAATACCTTGCTTAGTTTGTTTATGTTGCACAAGCTAAATTTTTCATTGAGGTTGTTTAGGTTATGTAGCGGCTATGTTGGTCATTTGTGCTATAGCAGTTCTTGCTTCTTTGCTTGTATGCACAGGTAGACAATTTAGAGCTGTCAAAATAGCTAAAAAAATGCCTCGTATCGATTCGGTATTTTTTCACTGACTACCCATTACAAAATATTCGTTACTTTCGTATGTTCGATACAAATCATATAATTTACGTTACGTCAGGTACGTCAGCAGTCGATCTTCAACCGCAAAAGAGTGTAGACATCGTCGACTTTCGCAGTGATTTTAAACGTGTTTGATATTAGAAATTAGCAAGCGATTTTCAAACCCCAACCGAACAAAAATATATTGGAAGCTTTTTTCATAATCGTGAAATAACTAATTTTATAGATTAGAAAAACCGGTATATGGCCGAGAAGAATATCGCAAGATATCCCAGCAGTTACGGGGACAAATCCAATCACAAAGAGGAGAAAAAAAAGATCTGTACGCCGAATCTAGTGAAGCGGCGAACAAACGAAGCTTCATCCACGCTGCATTCTGAAGCGAAAGGGACAACGAAGTTGCCAACGACGTCAGCAGTGGCAGCAAAGCTACAACAACAATTGGCCTCACCTTCAGATGATGCAGAGGAAATCTCTTATATGTCCGATGAAGGGGAAGGGCGATATACCACCGATGATAGACTATGACGATGGAGAGGAGGAGATGCTTAGCCAACTGCGAAATGCAGTCAAGCTGTGTTAAGTGTGGAGAGAAACACAACATTGGAGAGTGTAGGTTAGGAAAGAAGCGGGTCGATGACATGACCCTGCTTAATTGTGCACTATGCGGAGGCGGCGGGCACCCCGCAAACTATCAGGACTGTCCAAAGTTTTAGCAAATTAAAATTAATAAAAAAGCGAAGCAAACGGCAGTGGCGAATCAGCCAGCCGTACGCCCTCCTTCAATGTCTGTTGACCCTCACATTTCATACGCTGAAATTACGTCCGGAAAAGAAATAACGGAACAGCATCCACCGAAGGAAGCCAGAAGGGCCGCTCTGCTTCAGGCTCCAACAGTTGATGCGGATTTGTTGACTACGCTGCGGGCCATTCAAGGTCAGCTAGCCGGTCTTCAAGGGTAGACTATATCTACTCCTTGTTGCCGAGCTTTACGCAACTTAGATCTAGAAAACTGTGGACGTAGCAATTGTCAACAATGCAACAGTCGGGGACAGCAGAGGGAAGTATTTGGCAGTGACAACAATCGACTTGCTGTGATCAACTCTCAGCACCAGCAGTCAAGGAAATGCTTAAGAACCAACTTTGCGGGGCAGAAGTTAGGTTCTGCAATCGACGCCCCCAGGACCACAATCCAAGTATCCCAAACTAAGAGAGACAAAAGGAGTCTGATAGTTGATGTGACCGTCGGCGGGAAAGAACCTGCAGCTACAATTGATACTGGAGCTACTGTTTCCATTATCCGAAATGACATCGTTCGTGAGTCGTGGCTGCATATTGCCTGAGGACCGCAACTGAAGAAGTAGTTCGAGTATATGGGGAAGTACGGTTGACGATATACTTGGCGGGACTCGATCCAGGGTTGTGAATGATTTTCCACTGGATCTGAAGAGCGGCTACATTAAGGTACAGATTCACCCTAAGGACAGGGAGAAGACGGTCATCACCACAGGAAATGGCTTGTGGAAGTTCAACGTGATGCCATTTGGCTTAGGCAATGCTCCTGCAATTTTTGAGCTACTGATGGAATGCGTTTTGCGAAGATTAGCTTGGAAAATCTGCCTGGTGTACTTAGATGATGTAATTGTCGGGGGAAAAGTAATTGAAGACCACCAAAAGAACTTTCGGTAGGTATTTCTAAGAATTCGGAGTGCCCATTGAAGCTAAGTCCAAAGAAGTGTGCCCTATTCAGATCCGAAGTTCGATTCCTGTCACACATCATCTCGACTAGTGGAATGAGAACCGATCCCGAAAAGATTGAAGCTGTGAAAAATTGGCCTGTCTCCAAGGACTATCGACTAATTACCGGCGGTTTGTAAGGGACTTTGGTGGCATTGCTTACATCAACTCACGGCGAAAGAAAAGCAATTTAAATGGTCAAGTGATTGTAGTAGTGCTTTTCAAGGACTTAAACGCCATCTATGTCAAGTGCCGATAATATCATATCCCGTCGGTGAAAAAACTTTCACTGTCGATGCCGACGCAAGTAATTTTAAAGTTGTAGCCGTGAAAGAAACAACTGTGTGACCAGCAAGGAACTCTTCTCCTTCTTCGTACAGACAATGTACAGTTGCTAGATGAATTGAGCGTCTGCAGAGCTACGATTTTGACATTCAGCATCGTAAGGGGACCCTGCACTTTAACGGAATGCGGATTGAACTGCTAATACTGCACCCGCCAAGAATAAAAGGAGCTCATCACCACCCGGCGAATGGTTGGACGACTGAAAAGATCAGAGAGGAGCAGATGGAAGTCCCTGACATTGAACATGGAGAAACCAGATTGGGAAGAAATTTCGGATCGTAGTCCAACTCTGAAGGCGTACTGGGCACAATGTGATTCTCTTCATGTCCAGGATGGTGTTTTGGGACGAAAATGGGAGTCCTCCGACGGAAAGTCCTTTGTATCACAGCTTGTAGTTGCAAGGTCCATGGTCAAAGATGTATTACGGCTAGCTACATGGTGGAGTATCGGGAGGTCATTTGGGAATCAATAAGACTTTAGACAAAGTGAGGGAGCGATTCTACTGGCTGTCTGCAAGAGAAGACATCAACAAGTGGTGCCGACATGCGCCGCCTGTCCAAGACCAAAATGAAAGACGCAAGGAACTATGCATTAGTACAACATTGGGGCACCATTCGAAAGAATAGCATTTAATATTGCTGGCCAGTTTCCAGAAACAAGTAGCGGAAACCGTTACATATTATTTGTTATGGACTCTTTCAGGAAATGGCCTGAATCATTCGCCATACCTAACCAGGAAGCAAAAACCGTAGTAGAACAGATCATGGACAACTGGATATGCAGATTCGGGGCATTTCGGAGATTTGTTGTGGCTGTATAATCCCCAACGTAAGCAAGAAATATCGCCGAAGCTACTGCCGAAATGGGAAGGCCCCTAGAAAATTGTGAACATCGTTATGAAGGTGAAACTGAGTATACACTTGTCCGTGACGAACTAGTTAAGGAGGAGGGCCATGTTTCAATTTCGGATTTTAGTTTACGAAACTACACTGATGTGAGAAAATCGAACAGATCCATTTAGTGTCGATTAAAATGAATGAATACCCACTGGAATGAATGACTGGAATAGTGATATCTGTCAAAACCACTTCTCGAATCATCTAATAATGCGAGAATCTCCGAGAACATGCCATATGTATTTGGAATGATATTAATAGAGATGAAGCGACAACGAGAGATTAGTTTTATTTGTGCCCTGAACGTGATTTGAAAAGTGTTCACTGAGTGAAATATCTATAGTAAACTTTGGAAAGTAATATTAGTGCGCGAATTCAATCGTTAGTATTTGATTTCAAATAAGTGTAATTGAATTGTTTAACGAGAAACCGTTTTGTAAATAATTTAATTTTAGAAAAAAGAGGGTGTTTAATTAAATTATTGTTAAAAATAAAAGAGAAAAGTGTTTTATCATTCGAAGCCCGGCTTCATTCTACAATATATATTATATTGTTAAATGTGGCAACGTAAATTCGAGTAAAGTACTTGAAATTAAAAACGGTTTACAGAGAGAGTTTAAACAGTGGCGGTGAACTCTACGATATTGTTTAACATGTTTGTAAGTGATCTTGTTGGTTCTCTCAGACACGCTATCGTGTACGTAGATAATCTAGTGACGTACAGATCAGGTCCGAAAAACGAGGTTATCAATATACTTTTGCAAAGTGACTTCGATCACATTAGGGGATATTGCGATGATTGGAAATTGAAGATCAATTTAAAAAAAACGAAAGATTCTGTTTATGACCCATGGCATCGATACTATAAAAAAGTGAAAAAGTGTTGAACGGCATGGAGAGTCATTGACTGTGAGAAGTGAAGTCAAATACCTTGGCATCTGTCTTGACGAATTTCTGTATTTTAACAAAAATGTAGACCCTTGTCTGGCCAGAGCTAGGGGGGCTTATGCATTGAAAAGTTGATTGTTTCAAAGCAGTCAACTTGATTCAAAGGTGAAAGCTATTTGCTGCATGGCCCTCATAAGATCATCGCTTACGGTTGTCCCGTGTGTTTCAGTGTAGCACCAGCCTACATGGAAGGGATACGGTTTTTGAGAGGCGTTGTCTGCGATCCTGCTTTAGATTGTACCGAACGGTACATGTACCGTTTAGAGTACGAAACTATCGAAACGAGGTTCTACACAACGGGGCGCAGTTGAGCAGAATTGAGAATTTCCTAATTAAGATGATTCGAAGGCACGAAGGGAGATGGCTAGCTAAAACAGCCTGATCTTCGGGGATTTTTACCCCAATATCATGTACATGTAGCGTATGCACATGTCGGGCTTTCATTTATATAGACTCATTAAGGTTAGTTCAATAGAGGACCGGTATCCGGTTGCCACCGCTAACATGATCTGCGTGACAAGCTGCTTATCCGCGATGGGTACGTCGACATTGCTCCGCTTTAGCACGGCGGTATCAGATCGTGGTATGACCGATGCTGAAAAGTAGCGCACTCAATTCTGGTGGCTAAATGAGGAAAGTATTACTGCACATCCTCAGCACTTTGCGGACTTTTAGTCCACTCCTTAGATTTAAGAATTAAATTTAGGTACAAAGTCTGGCGGACAATATGGTTTGACACATGATGGCCGGAACCCAAAGACTCAATGAAGCTTTTATATGAAACAAAAAAAAATCATTATTCAAAGTTTTAATTTTTTCTTTGAAAAAATTTGTTTTATAACAGGATATGTACTATTATAGAAAAAAACGAAAAACGACGAATAGCCAGAAATTTCCAGAACCTTTTAGTTCATAAAAGAATTTTAAGCTCTTTATAAAGATCATTAACTTTCTACTCAAACCCTTCGACTACTTTCTCAACCCTCTTTTCAAACCAATCCTTTATTTCTTCGACTTTCTGTTCGATTGCTGATATATAATTTTCTACCTTCCCAACTTCTATTTCTACCGCTATAAGCTTTGACTCGAGACCATTCTCAAACTTCTTACCCTGCTCCTCGAATTGACATTGCTCCTCGCATTGTTGTTCGAGCTGTGGTTCCAATTTATGGTTATGGCTTTCGGACTGCTGGCGCTGTTCCTCGCGTAGCCCTTCGAGCTGTTGGCGTTGCTCCTCGCGTTGTCTTTCTAGAGAACTATTTTGTTCTTCTGGAGAATTATTTTATTCTTCTAATATTTTCTTCTCCGAATTTAGCCTCCAGAAAATAAACCATTGATGACATGCCTGCACTTCGGCATCAAAGACAATCGAATTAGGATCTTCACCACGTTGCTTTATTGCGTTATGAAGACGAACAAATAAATCGCTCTTTCCTCCTATTGTTGAAAGCTGACTCAGTTTAGCTTTCAGCTCCGCAACGGTGAGCTGATCCAATGATTTGCAAATTATTAGCGTATAATCACCTTATTTTTACAAGCACACACTTAATTGTATACCAAATTACTATTCACTATTCTCGAATTTTTACTATTCACTATGTTCACTTCACTTTGTTCACATCACTATGTACACTTCACAATGTTATCACATTGTTCAGATTGTAGTGTGCGAACATACGCTGATATGTGATAATCAAACAGATCCATTTAGTGTCCATTTGCGGTACTGGATGCGCCCACTGGAATGATTGACTAGAATAGTGCTATCTGTCAAAACCATTTCACGAAAAATCAAGGAACTGTGGAAACTTCCGAGAATAGGTCATCTCTTTGCAGATTCCATATGTAGAGCGGTATAAATGGAGCAGGAATGAGAGATATAAGATTATGCATTTAGGTGTTCAATTTTTGCTCGTTCTGCGCAGCTACGTCACAGGTGACATATTATTTGAAAGCTCGTTGTAATTGTTGATTATTTACATAGGAATTGCGTGAAATTAAATTAAAATGTGTCTTTTTGTCAAGAAAAATCTTATTTTAAAAGTGTGTCAGCATGAAAGATCCATTTTAATACATTGTTTATTGAATTATTAAGATGTTCTACTAATTTTCTACCTGATTTTAATGATTCTGTGAAAAAAGCAATAGCATTCGTATATATCATCACAATTGTATTTTCTCAAAGCGAAATAACATTTCAATGATCAATGATTCCTGGGGATATATCGAGCTTGTGTGCCCAACTTTGAAGTGTTCGGACACAAGGAAGAGGAAAATTTTTCTTTCGCAGCAATTTGTAAGCCTTAGCACTTGTTGAGTACAATGTGATAGACTGCGCTATATCCGCTTCCGACCACCGACAGCGTTTCAAACCCTTTTTTAATTTATTTACTTGACCTGAAATTAGTTTATATAGATGTATTTAATACATATACATTTTGAGTATTTTACCTTTTGTGAATATTTTTTGCAATTTATTCCCCATATTAATACGTTCAAACTCGGATTTGTTTAACATTTTTTTGAGTGAACTTATTTGGAGTTGGTAATCTTTGCATTTTTTCATCATAGTAAAATTCTCTAACTTTAAGCTTCCACTAAAAATGATTAAAGTTGTTATTGTAGGTACTTATAAAAATAATCATCAACATACATCTCTTGTTTTAAAAGATCAATTTGATGCTGCAACTGATTTGTAGTTTCGTCTACAACATCTACAACGTTGTTGTTCATCTCTATTTGATCTGCATCATCAGGTTTGGCTGGCTCAGGAACAATTGGGGGAACTGGGGTTTCTTTCAATAAGCTTGCGATCATATTCTGCTTTGTTTTATGTATCATTCTCTTATCCCTGGATGAAGGTACCATCGTGGACTGTGGTTCAACGGTTGGACAAGTTCCCGGCTTCAACTTGCATCCGTTTCTTTCGCATAATCCTTTAATTATATATTAATAATATGTAAGCAAGGACTTATGTACAGGAACATACCCATTTCAAATTGTAGATTCCTCTCGAAATCTTCTGCAGTGAAATGTGCAGAGCAAATTCGCGACGTTTCAGGATTAAAGTTGTCTTTCCTCCGACAAAAATGTATCCATTGCTTCTGAATACCGCCATCCTTAGGAAAGCGATAAAAGCGGATATTTAACTTGCCTTTATTATTATTTGCACTGCAATTGAACACTGCACACCTCATATTGATTTTTAAAATCTTCTATACTCAAAATTCAATGAAAAAATAATTTCCGTATAACCAATTCAAAATTAACGCGCGGAAATGATATATCAATGCCTACTTTCAGAAGGAAATAATATTCGCTTGTCTCCTGTGACGTAAGCAAGATAGCAGAAACGTAAACATAAATGGCGGACATGCGCAATGCGTAATCTGTAATACATCATTCTTGTAAATGGAGGTGAAGCGACAACCAGCCAGTTAGTCTAAATTGTGACCTGAACGTGATTTGAATAGGGTTGGCTTTGTGAATTATATAAGTTTTTTTTGTTTTTTTTTTTCGTGGGCTGGTGAAAATCTCAAAAGACAGGATGAGCACGTGCCCAAAGTTGTGTGGGACTTTAACTAAGTATGAAAGTTGTCTAGCAATTTTTTTGTCACAAGAAATAAATGTTTGGCAGGAACTTTCCTGTGGGAGTTCCTGCGTTTTCTGCAATTTATGGCGCGGTTTGTTATTATCGGGCCAAATCCAAAGGCTTAGTTCTTTGAAGACGAAGCAATAAATTTGTTTCATCAAGAATTTGGAGAACCGTTGTGTTAACGTGTCCAAATAAACGTTTTATATGTTTGCGGGCACAATTTTTCGTTTCATCTTTAACCACGGGAAAACCCAGATCACTGCGTAGATCTTCATTTCTTATGTACCACGCGCATTGAGGAATGATCTTAACATTTTGTTTTCAAAAAATTGTAAAATATTTAGGTTTGTTTCACTGGTACAACCCCATAGTTTTATACCATATGTCCAGATCGGCCTTAGCACTTGTTTGTATAATAGGACCTCGTTATCAAGGTATTTATTTTTAAGTTCTTCGCATTTCTTTTTTACATGCAACTTCCATTTTAATTTTGCATCGAGTGTCATTCCGAGATATTTTGCTTCAAGTGTGCTAAAAAAGTGACTCGAACCGTGTTGCGAAATACTGGCAAATTGTTGGTCTGTTTGTACGAAAAATCTACATGAATCGATTTGATCGCGGTAAGTGCAATCCGCCAGGATTTTGCTCAGTCATTAACCTCGTTAAGAGCGTGTTTTAATATCATATTTGTTTACTCTATTGTTGTGCCAACTGCTAGTATAGCTGTCTCGTCAGCAAACGTGGGAACTATTGTATCGTTTGTTTGTGGGATAACACGATTAAATAGGAGGAACAAGAGTGGTCCAAGGACGCTTCCTTGGGGTCCTCCTGCCGATGTTTCTTTGAACTCTGAATATTGCAGGCATCTATGCCAAATGTTGTCAAAAGCTTGCGACACGTCAAGAAATATGGCTGAGCTAATTTTCTTTTCTTCGAAAGCTTTCTCAATTACATTAGTAATTCGAAGAACTTGGTCCACAGCCAAATACTTACTTCTAAACCCAAACATGGGGTGTAAGCGACAGAGTAATATACTTTCAAAAACTTTTGAAATTATTTGAAGAAGTGAAGTAGGTCTGTAAGATTTTATTAATTTCGGTGATTTTCCTGGTTTGAGAACCATAATCACTACCGCGACTTTCCACTGTCTTGGTATGTATTCTAATCTAATTGCTGCATTACCAATGTTGAAGAGTTTAGTTAATGCTTTTCGGGGCAACATTTTAAGAAGTTCTCCTGTAACTAGGTCATAACCCGGAGCTTTTTTAGGCTTTAATTTCTGTATTTCCCGTTTAAGCTCGGCAATACTTGCACATCTAACAAAATTACTATCTGTTACAGACTCGAAAAAAATAATGTTTTCTGGACCATCAAATAGTTTAAATATTTCCTCAAGATGTGCGGCAAAAACGTCTGCTTTTCCTTATCGCTTTTTGTCCTAACGTCTTGAATTAGCCTAAATGGTGGCATAACGTTTTTTGGCCGTTTTATAACTTTAAATTGCTTTCCAAAGTGAATAATTCGAATCTTTTCCAGTGGATTGGGATGTGCTTTGTCTTGCGGGGCACGAGGTTGGTGTCATCTTTTTCGAGCTTTTCGTTTTTATCTTACCAAACTTTTGTTTTCCATGGGTACTTGATATTACTAAAGCTTTCTATTTTGCGTTGTTTAGGAGTCTTATTCTATGCTGTTTTTTGAACAGTATCGATGATGGAGTCAACTGCTACTTCGAGTTCTAATAGGGATCTAAGCGATACACCCAGTCTGGGTTGGCTTCCATTTCTAATGATTGACTCGCTCGTTGTTAGAATAACCGGAGAATGATCAGGGCAAAGATCAAAGCATTCCTCAACTTTTATTCGTTGGTTTGCCCGTAGAATAAAATTCGGTATTGCACTTTCTACCAACATCGTAAAGCATCCTACCTACCATGACAAAACGCTGTCCAAGGGAATTATGCAAGATTTCAAAGTCAATTTCCTCAACCTTGCATCGTGGTGGGCAATAAATAGATTATAACTTCAGAAAGGATTGTCTGCTTTTCTTTCATATAGAGCAAACTTGCATTATTTCGACTTCTAGTTTAAAATCAATCGAATGCTCGATTCACTCTTTTATATATAGTGGCGCTATACCTACAGCCTTATTTGATGGATGTAGAGCATGATTATCATAATTACCTCTAATATTTAATTCAGAATTACTGTTTGCGTGAGTTTCGGATATTAAACAGACGTTGGTCCTGCATGACCAGTTCAAATTCTTTAAGTTTCTGCCAAAGACTTCGCATTCCACATAAGAATTTTAAGAAATCTATTCATGTTGAATGTAGATTAAGTCTGTTGTAAACGCGGTCAGGTGTAATATTTTAATCTTATGTTAATCTTATCTTATGTTATAACATGTTATGACAGTGATAATAGAGGAAACAAATATGAAATTACGAAACGATCTTAACGAGGTTAATGACTGAACAAAATCCTGGCGGATTGAATTGAACGAGAGCAAAACGATTCATGTAAATTTTTCGTATAAACGGGCAAACAATTTTCCTGTGTTTCTCAATACGGTTCGAGTCCTTTTTGCAAATGAAGCGAAATATCTCGGAATGGCGCTTGATGCAAAATTAAAATGGAAGTCGCATGTAAAAAAGAAATGCGAAGAACTTAGTAATAAATACAAAGAACTGTATTGGTTACTCGGAAAATATTAAAAGCTTATCCTTGATAGCGAGCTACTATTATACAAGTAAGTGCGAAAGCCGGTCTGGACATATGGTATTTAATTATGGGGTTGTACCAGCAAAATAAATCTTAACATTGTACAGACTTTTGAAAACAAAATGTTAAGATCATTCGTCAATGCGCCGTGGTATATAAGGAATGAAGAGCTACGCAGAGAGCTGGGTATTCCCGCGTTTAAAGATGAAACGGAAAATTTTGCACACAAACATAAAAAAAAAACGTTTATTGGGACACGTTAACACAACGGCCCTCAAAGTTCTTGACGGAACATATTAATTGTGGCGTCTTCAAAGAACTAAGCCCTTATATTTAGCCGAATAATAACAAACCGCGCTATAAATTGCGGAAAAGGCAGGAGCTCTCATGGAAAGTTACCTTCCAAAAATTCATTACACGTTATAAAAAAAAAATAGTTAGATAAGTCGCATGTAGGGACTCATCAAAGCATAGCAATTGTCCACATCGTTCCATAGTCAGGGACAGCAGAAGGAAGCATCTGGCAATGACAAAAATCGACCTGCTGTTATGATATGGAATTCTTTCATCGACCCCCAGGACCACAATCCAAGTATCCCAAACAAATGTTGGTGGAACCAAAGAACAACATGGTTCCATTAAGAGTCTTATACAACAGACACCAGAATCGAGGTGACGATAAAAAAGGAAAAGTGATTGGTATATGTATTTCGGTTAACGCAATATCCAGCCTAACCGAAGGGGAGACTGCTAATCCAGTGCTACCAACTAAACGAACGGACATCACTAGATCCATTCTCAACTCATGCAAGCTATATCAGGAGAAGCAAATTTGTGCGGAAAACCTGATAGAAGGATTTGCTGATGTATTTGCTGCAGAGGATGGAAAACATGGTCGCACTCACTTGGTGCAACACCAAATCGGCAGATGTTAGACCAATTCGTCAGCCTGCAAGACGGCTGCCATTAGCCAAGCAGGCTGAATTTGCAGAAATGGTTGCGACGATGGAAAGGGATGGGCTGATAGAAAACTCCAGTAGTCTGTAGGTATCACCAGTGGTACTGGTAAAGAAGAAAGATGGCAGCTCCCGGTTCTGCGTTACCTATCGGCAGCTCAATGATGTCACCAAGAAGTACAGATATCCTCTACCTAGAATTGATAACACACTAGATACTCTAAAGGGATCTGAATGGCTTTCCACACTGGATCTGAAGAGCGTCTACTCTCAGGTGTAGGATAGGGAGAAGCCGGCCTTCACCGCAGGAAATGGGTTGTGGCAGTTCAACGTGATGCCATTTGGTTTGTGCAACACTCTTTCTACTTTTGAGCGACAGATGGAATTCTTTTTGCAAAGATTAACGTGGAAAATAAATCTGGTGTACCTAGATGATGTAATTGTCGTGGAAAAATCATTTAAAGAACACCAAAAGAACTTGCGGGAGGTATTCCTAAGAATTCGGAGTGCCCATTTGAAGCTTAATCCAAAAAATGTGCACTATTCGGATCCGAAGTTTGACTAATGGGACACATCATCTCGACCAGTGGAGTGAGGACCGATCCCGAAAAAATATCCGATATTTTTTACATTTTGGGAAATATTGTAGAATGAAGCCGGCCTTCGAATGATAAAAAACTTTTCTCTTTTATGTTTAACAGGAATTTATTTCAACAAACTCTTATTTCTAGATTTATATTATTTACAAAACGGTTTCTCGTTTAACAATTCATTCTTTTTAAATCACTTTGATATTCAATACCAACGATTAAATTCGTGCACTATTATCACTTTCCAAAATTCACCATAGGTAATTCACTCAGTTAACACTATGCATATCACGTTCAGATTCACAATAAAAACTAACTCTCTGGTTGTCGCTTCATCTCTATTTATACCATTCCATATACAGATGGCATATTCTCGGATATTCCCGAATTTACTAGATGGTTCGAGAAGTGGTATTGACATAATCATCATAGTGGGCATTTATTCATTCCAGTGGGCATTCATTCATTCCAATCGACACTAGATGGATTTGTTCGATTTTCACACATCAGGGTACACTACAATCCGAAGTTATAACATTGCCCTCCTCCTAAATTTGTTCGTCCCGAACAAGTGTATCCTGAGTCCTACACAACGATGTAACCGATGCAGATGCACTACCTTTAATTTTCCTCGAAGTCCTTTCTGTATTCGGTAGATGACGTCGTTTACACGCTTCACATTTCGGCAGTAGCTTCGGTGATATTCCTTGTTTACGTTGGGGATTATACAGCAACAGCATATCTCCTTCCAGAAATACAGTTCCTGTTGCTCTGATATCGTACCTGGCTTACATACGATCGCTTGCAAGTCATATTCTTGTCCTGGTAAGTTCGTGGATATCTCGGATTCTTTTGCGTAGATCATAAATCTAGGCATCTTCAGTGCTCGGCCAAATAAGACTTCACATGAGGAGTGTCCAGTCGTGCTATGGACCGTGCTTCGGCACGCCATTAGGAAAAGGCGTTGATTGATTGTCGTCTACTACCTTGGAGAGGTGTTCTTTCAAGGTTTCATGGAATAGGTCCACCATTCCGTCCAACTGTAGATGCAGGGGTGTCGTTCTGTTCTACTTAATACCTAACCACTGGCAAATATCCTGGAATACTCTGGACTCAAAGTTTCTACCTTGATCAGAATGTATCTCCAACGGTTCTACGAATCTGCATATCCAGTTGTCCACGATCTATTCCTCTACGGTTTTCGCTTCCTGGTTAGGTATGGCGAATGCTTCTGGCCATTTCCTGAAGAAGTCTATAACAACTAATATGTAACGGTTTCCGCTGCTCGTTTCTGGAAACAGGAAAGCAATATCTACTGCTATTCTTTCGAACGGGTGCCCAACGTTGTACTGATGAAGGGTTGCGTCTTTCGTTTTGGTCCCTTACAGACGGCGCATGTAATGCATTTTCGGCACTTCTTGTCGATGTCTTCTCTTGCAGACAGTCAGTAGAATCGCTCCCTCAATTTATCTCAAGTCTTATTGATTCCAAAATGACCTTCCGATACTCCACCATGTAGCTAGCCGTAATAAATCTTTGACCATGGACCTTGCAACTACAAGCTGTGATACAAAGGACTTTCCGTCGGAAGACTCTCATTTTCGTCCCAAAACACTATCCTGGACATGAAGAGAATCACACTGTGCCCAGTACGCCTGCAGAGTTGGACTACGATCCAAAATTTCTTCCCAATCTGGTTTCTCCATGTTCAATGTCAGGGTCTTCTATCTGCGCCTCTATG
The DNA here is from genome assembly GCA_949824845.1 of Rhingia rostrata. Taxonomy (NCBI): domain Eukaryota; kingdom Metazoa; phylum Arthropoda; class Insecta; order Diptera; family Syrphidae; genus Rhingia; species Rhingia rostrata. The sequence goes on along the minus strand of OX463757.1, from coordinate 73,090,577 downwards.
ATCTTTTCAGTCGTCCAACCGTTCGCCGGTTGGTGATGAGCTCCTTTTTTGAGTGCAGTGTTTGCATATCATTGGGCATGGTCGACGATACAGTGCGTCAGCGTGCAGGGTGCCGTTACGATGCTGAATGTCAAAATCGTAGCTCTGCATCCGCTTAATCCATATAGCTACTTGACCCTCTGGATTCTTAAATTGAAGCAACCACTTTAAAGCAGCATGGTCTGTATGAAGATGGAACTTCCTGCCATAGAGGTATTTATGGAAATGCTTAGAGTTCCCTTCTGGTCACACAATAGTTTCCTTGAGGCCTGGACAGAACCTTGCTTAAGTAGGCCACCACTCTTTCCTGTTCCTCGAGTACTTGCGATAAAACGGCTCCAACTCCAAAATTACTTAGGTCGGCATCGACCATGTAGGTCTTTTCAGCGTCGAGATATGCTAGTATCGGCGCTTGATATAGCTATTGTTTAAGTCCTTGAAAAGCATTATTACACTCACTTGACTTTCCTTTCTCTGTGAGTTGATGTAAGAACTTAGCAATGCCTGAAAAGTCCCTAACAAGTCGCAAGTCCTAGGAAGCTTCTTAGTTGATGTTTGTTCTTCGGGGCCGGCCAATTTTTCACAGCTTCAATCTTTTCGGGATCGGTTCACACTCCACTAGTCTAGATGATTCTTTGGATAAAGCTTCAAATGGGCATTCCTGAGTCTAAGGAATACCTCCCGCAACTTCCAATGTGGAAAACCATTCAGATCCCTTGAGAGTATCGAGTGTGTCATCAATCCTAGGTAGAGGATAACTATCATTCTTGGTGACATCGTTGAGCCTCCAATACAAATATTTCCCATCCACTGCAGCATATTCTTCAATTAGGTTTTCCGTCCAAACTCGATGCTCCTGATTTTGCTTGCATGAGTTGAGAATCGATCTCGTTATGTCCGTCCGTGTGGTCTGATGCTAATTGGAACCTTGTTGTTCTTTGGTTCCACCAACATTTTTCCAAAGATGTAGTTTTGGAAATTATTGTCTGCATCTTGTTCAACAAGTAGGAATCGGTGGCTCCCAGGATCACCCTCCAGCTTAACCCATATAACAGTTTCTGATGACGGTGGTAACACTTGGTCCTTCCCGACGACTGTTCTTAGAATAACTGCTTTTGGTAGACCGTATTCCATTGGGATCTCCACATTCCGATATCTCAAGACCTGCATGCCAATATCCAAAATTGTTTTATGAGTCTTCATGAAGTCAACTCCAAGTATATTGTCAGCCATACTTCCCCATATACTCGAGCTCTTTCTCCAGTTGCGGTCCTCAGGCAATAGCTGCTGGTGTTATGCAGCCACGACTTACGGACGATGGCTTTTCGGATAATGGAAGCAGTAGCTCCAGTATCAACTGTAGCTGCAAGTTCTTTCCCGCCGATGGTCGCATTTACTATCAGACTCCTGTCGTCTCTCTTAGTTGATACTTCGCTTGTGGTACTGGGGGCGTCGGTCCTTAAGCATTTTCCCGACTGCTGGTACTGGGAATTCATAACTGCAGTTCGATTGTTTTCATTGCCAGGTGCTTCCCTCTGCTGTCCCGCTTCCCGCTTTGATGGGTTCCTGGGCTGATGTATTAGATATCCAGTTTTTTTGCAGTTCCAGCAACGCATTTGAGCTCGGGAATTGTTATTCGTTGAAACCTCCATTATTTCACAAGAGCATTCAGTGGTGGCAAATGGTGGTCAGAGAATAAGCTGCTGCTTCGGCAAGTGTGCGTTTTACAGCCATTCGTACTGCTAGTTGAAGCTTTGAGTCAGCTATCAGCCATCTAGTTAATGATCTCTTCACCAGTATTAGGATATGAAAAATGTGCTAGGCGTTTAATATTTGCGTGCAGTTGTTGAAGAGTTTCGCCTCTCATCTAGACCCTGCTGCACAGCTGTACTTGATACACTTCTAACATGTGGTCAGCACCAAACCGCTTCTCGATTGCTTTCACGATAGCGTTGTAGTTGCATTAATTGTCAGCGGAGATGGTTTGCAAAAGCTCCGCAGCTGGCCCACACAAAGCCAGTGTAAGTGTGATGGCTTTTTCCGCGTCCTCCCAGCAGTTGTTGAGGGCAGCAGCTTCGAACTGGTTGTTATAAATAGACCATTGCGTCTGACCGTCGAAAGTTGGAGGCTTCATTTCTTTCATTCGTGGACAATCTCCAGAAAGTTCCCGAACCTTTTGTTTCTTAACAACTGTAAGCTCTTTAGCTAGATCTTCAACTTTCTGCTCAAATGCTTCAATTACTTTCTTAAACTTATTTTCAAAGCCATCCATTACTTTTACGACATTCTGTTATACTGTTACCACATAATTTTGTGCCTTCAAAACTTTCTCCTTTATCGCCATAAATGTAGTCTCGACTTTTTCAATTCGATTATCAATCACCGTAAACTTTGACTCGAGGACATTCTCAAACTTCTTTCCCTGTTCCTCGAAATGTTTCTCGAGCTGCTTGCTTCGACCTTCGAGCTATCGGCGTTGCTCCTCGCCTTGTTGTTCTAACTGAAGTTCCATTTTATTGTTTTGGCTTTCTTGTTTAATCACAAGCACAGACTTAATCGCAAGTCAAATTACTGTTCGTTATTCTCGAATTTTCACTTCAAGTGTTTACTTCACTCTGTTTACCTCACTATGGTCTCTTGTTCTTTAACTGTTTCTTCATAAATCATAGTTTTCTAGAAACTTGTCATCCAGAGAAGGTTTTATCCAACTTCTGACACCAATGTGTTATGGAACCGGGCTTCGAATAAAAATAAACTTTTCTGTTTTATGTTTAACAGTAATTTATTTAAACACACTCTTATTTCTAGAATTATGTTATTTACAAAACGGTTTCTCGTTTAACAATTCAATTACACTTATATAAAATCAAATACCAACGATTAAATTCGCGCACTATAATCACTTTTCAAAATTCACTTAGGTAATACACTCAGACACTATTTTAATAACGTACACTTTTCAATTCACGTTCAGGTCACATTTTAGACTAACCTTCTGGTTGTCGCTTCACCTCTATTTATACCATTCCACATACAGATGGCGTACTCTCGGAGATTACCGAATTCACTAGATGGTTCGAGAAGTGGGCATTCATTCTTTCCAATCGACACTAAATGGATCTGTTCGATTTTCACACATCAGGGTAGAATCGTACACTACAATCCGAAATTATAGCAGTATCCTATAGAAGAATTAAGTTATACATTTTTATCAACATCATAAGATCCGTTTTCGTGTTTTAAGAAAACACCCTGTAGGACCATAAAAATCAACTATTTTTCTGTCTCTGACAACCTCAACACCAACGAATTGTCAATAATGTAATGCTATGTTGCTAAGTGCGTTGGGCTACTAAACAAAAGCTTCTTGGTTCAAACCCCGAAAGTAATCAACACCTAATGTTTTTGACTGCCCTACCTGTTGTGAAAGTCTGACAAACATCCAAGAGTAAGATTGTCATGAGGTGCTTCTCAAACATGCCGTTCGGAATTGCCGTTGGAGATCCTTTCACGTATGCCAAAAATATAGCTTCGCACACACAAATGACTGGAGAAGCTAGAATTTAGGCCGTGCATCTATTTTTATTTTATTTATATGGTGTTTAATTTTTATACCGAATTCTTCGAAACTTGAACATTTGTCAAATGTTGGCCGGAATATGATCATAATTCCTTATACTTCGAATACTAGGCAAATAAAGCATTACACTTTAAATTTTAAACAAGTCATTCTTACACTTTCACATTGGTAAGTGCGATTTACATTTAAGCACAATCACCCCACATACAATCAATTTTACTCAGGGCTTAGACTATTCGCACTTTCATATTTTAAAAGCATTTACCTATTGAAATAAGAAAAAAAGAAATCTTTCCCACCTCAATAGTCATCGATTGCCTAGATCAGTCAGTATCCAAAAAGTCAAAACAAGCAAAAGAATATCGAGATCTCCCTGGTCCCCGCTCCCGCAACCAAAATCCCATCATCGATCATTCTCCTTAATAACTACATACTTTAAAGCAAAACAGCTAACGCTTTTTTTTTCCGTGGGCTGATGGAAATCTCGAAAGACACGATGAGCACGTGCCCAAAGTAATGTGAGACTTGAACCCACTAAGGGGATACCCAGGTCACTGCTTAGATCTTCATTGCTTATATACCACGGCGCATTGACTATTGATCTTAACATTTTGTTTTCAAAAGTTTGTGGAATGCTTAGATTCGTTTCACTGGTACAACCCCATAGCTGTATACCATATGTCAAGACCGGCTTTATCACTTGCTTGTATAAAAGCAGCTTGTTTTCAAGGTTAAGCTTCGAATATTTTCCGAGTAACCAGTACAGTTCTCTTTATTTATTTTTAATTTCTTCGCATTTCTTTTTTACATGGATAGTGGGATCCACCTCACTCTGTTAGAAGAATCGATCTGAAAGCGATTCTGTTTGGAATAATGAAAAGGCAGCCATACCTCTGAAATTTCGAGAAGGTAAGTGGAATCAACCGATTGCCCTAAAGACAATGTTGGGGTGGTGTCTCAGCGGTGGCGGAGTTAGTGACCGGGAATCTTACGGGAAGTTTCAGATTTGCGAGTGCGACAAGGACTTGCACGAAATGGTGAAACAACATTTTGCTCTGGAAAACAGTGGTGGAACTCAGATACGGATATCATCTGCCGATGACTTGAGAGCAAAGGGCATTCTTGTACCCACAACGTAGCGAGTCGATGGTGCATTTGAGTGTGGTCTTCTGTGGCGACATGACAAATTTTCTATGCCAAACAGTTATCCCATGGCACTCAAGCGTTTACATTGTTTGGAGAGGAAGATGAGTGCTAATCCTCTGGTCTTTTCCAATGTCCATCAGCAGGTACAGAAAGGGTACACCAACAAATACAGTAAAAGAGGAGGTGGAAACAGCTTCTAAGAGGACATGGTATTTCCCAACATTCATCGTGACTAATCCAAATAAGCCCGATAAGGTTCGGTTGGTTTGGGATGCAGCGGCTGCAGCACATGGTGTTTCGTTGAACAAGATGTTGCTTAAGGGTCCGGACCAAACAGGCAGCACTCATTGGTTCATGGCTGGCTAAGGCGATTGAAAAAGGGCATGGATTTGCAATCGATAGGAAGTTCTTTTGGACAGACACGAAGACCGTGTTGCATTGGCTACGGTCGGATGCTAAAAAGTACAAATCATTCGCTATGTTTCGTATCGGGGAGATACAGGAGAAGACTAAAGTGGATGACTGGCGTTGGGTACCCACAAACTTGAACGTCGCAGATGAGGCTACGAAATGTTCAAAGGAACCTTCTTTTAACAAGGACAGCAGGTGGTTTGCGGCACCTAGTTTTTTACACGAGTCGGAGAGCAGTTGGCCCAATGAGGTTAAACGGATGCAAGCAAAAGTCTTGAGAGTAAAATACGTGTTTGCGATGAAGGAGGGCGTAAGCCGAATGGACAAAGGCATCCTGGCATTGGTGGTGGATTTTGAACGATTTTCTACATGGGAGTGACTCCGAAGAGTAGTTGCTTGGATCGTCCAATATTTTCACTATCTTCAAAAAAGGGCAAAGACGAAGGCGATGGAACGTGACCCGCTCTAATTGGGAGCGACAGACGAACTAGATGACAATTCGTTAAGCGGTCTTATTCGGTCAGAGGAGTTGGGAAAAGCGGAGGTAATCCTATGGAAGATTTCGCAGTGGGCAGATTATGCAGATGAATTTTCAATATTAAAAAATAGTAAACTGTGTCAAAAGTCCAGTCCAATTATGAAACTCGACCCATGTATTGACAAAGATGGAGTTCTGCGCTTCGAAAGACGAGTCGACTATGCCGATTGTGTTATTAAAGAGACCAGGCGATCAGTGCTGCAGTCCAGTAAAAACAGGGTGAGTTTTGCGATGAAAACGAATACAACGAAGTCCGCCAAAAAAATTCATTCCTGCACTCGGAAAATTAGTAGAACCGTAAGAGCACAATGTGGACGGTGCTGTATCAGGGATGCAGTACCTAGGATTCCTCAGATGGCACAACTACCTCGTGCCCGACCTGGAGCATTTTGAAGACCTTTTACGTTTTTTGGCGTCGACTATTTTGGCCCGGTGATGGTCACACATGGCAGGAATCAAGTTAAGCGGTGGAGAGTGTTGTTCACCTGCCTGATTAGCCGATCGATTCACCTTGAGGTGGCATTTTCGTTATCGACCGACTCCCGCATATTAAGTATCCAGCGTTACATTGCAAGAAGAGTAACACCGTCCGGATTTATTTATTTATTCGGATTATGGGATCAATTTTGTGGGTGCTGGGAGAGAATTATAGTAGTAGTTTCAGCGGATTAAAAAAGTGATGCTAGCTCGGAAATTCACAAATCCGGATACAAAGTAGTTCTTCAATGTTGCTGATGGAAGTGGAGCATTAAACCAACCGAATTGCTGAAACTGCCCGTGAATATATCGTATCAGTTGTCTCCTTTATTTTATCAATTTTCGTTCTCTTTCTAAACTATTCTTGTTGTGTTCAAAATCTATTTGTAACTGCCTTTTTGTGACAGACTAGTTTGCACACTAAGTTTTTAGTCTTCTTTTTCTTAAGTTAGGAATACTTCAAAAAGTGTTGTTCTTGTTGCTATAAGCAACAAATTGGATAGCAAGTTACCCAACCGGCTGAGATGTGTTTTATCTGGCGGAACACGAGTTTGGTGGCATGTTTTTCGTTTTTTTCTTTTTTAACTAATCCTTTATTTCCCATGGGTAATCGAAATTACTATAACTTACTGCTTTGCGATGTTGAGTAGTATTATTCCATGCTGCATTTTGAACGGTATTGCTTAAAGAGTCAACCGTGACTTCAAGTTCCAATGGGGATCCAAGCAATGCACCCAGTCGAATATTATTTTCAATATCACTTTTGGAGCCTTCCCAGTTGGTTTTCCCGTTTGTTAGTCTGTGTGGGTTGTCATTTCCAACGATTGACTCGCTCGTTGTTAGAATGACCAGAGAAAAGATCAAAGCATTCTTCAACCTTGATTCGATTGGACGGCACACCTTTTACTATGAAAAAATCGATCAAATCGGAAATTCGGTATTGTATTTTTTACCTACATCATAAAGCATCCTACCTTTCTGTGATATGCATCTAGTTTCCTAGAATGCATGTTAATTAATCAAGTTTTTAAAGTCAATTTTCCCAATCTTACATCGTGGTGTGCAGTAAAGAGAAGATATCTTCAGAAAGGATTGTCTGCTTCTGACTTGTATCGAATGTTCGATACACGCTTTTATATATAGTGAGGCTCCACCTCTAGCCGTATTCGATTGATGTAGATCATGATAGCCGCGAGTTTCGAGTTTCGGATATTATAGATGTCGATATCTTTGGCATTCCACGTCAGACTTTTAAGAAATCTATTCATGTCGAAGGTGGAGTACGTTTGTTGCGAATACTATTTTCGAGCTTAACTAGCCTGTCTAAAGTAAGTTTATTCGTTTTACTTTGTTTCTCAAGTTTTGAAAGAATAATGGAAAATACGTTTGTAACTGTGTCAGGTGAGAATTTGTTTGATATTTATCGGATACTGTATGTTGGACATATGTTTGTACATTTGATTTTGGATGTTCAGGTTTCAAACGGATTTCTGATGGCAACGTAGTTTGTGATGTCGGTACATAAATTATAGCTTGCTTTGGCTTCGACACATTTTTAATCGGAGTTTTACTCATTTTCTTTTTTTAATTCAATATCTGTGAATTAATACTCCTAAATTTCACCAGTCTTCTTTTCAACTCCTTAGTTAATTCACAGCCGCGATAATTTGCAGGATGATTGCCTTAACAGTTGATGCAGATACGAGGAGTTTGCTTATCTGACCAAAAATTTATTGTCATATGATTTCCGGCACATTTTCCACACCTTCTTGGCAGAGCCTGCACTGATGAACTAATTTGGAATCGTTACGCATCTGCTCAATTTTTACAACAATATCAAGTATTGTTTTTATTTCATAAATTTTCTTTAAAATTTCTTCTTTATCGAAAGTGAGTATAAATAAAGGACTGCTCTGCTCTGACTCGGAGGACGTCGTTTTCGTCCTTAAGGCTCTTATTTTTCACTGAATCTCGATTTTCGTGGGCTGGCATTTGGTGTTGTCGAGCTCCTTGGGACACATATATTTTTGAGAGATCTTGATGTAGGTGAATTTGTTACCCTTGAGCTCTTCCCGAAAGGGTTACATAATTGCAATAATTGGCTCTCCCCAGAATCCGTAGAGCCGACCTACAAATGGGTTGGATTTTCCAGTGATACTGAATTGCCACCTGGGGTATTAAAGTAGTTTGTTTTACTCAATGCATTTTAGTCGCAATATTTGACAGGCATGCCTTACCTCGGCTATATTCTGACCCCTAGCCCAAAGGGATAACACTTTATCAGCTGATGATGTTATAATTCTTCTTGTTTATCCCAAAAATAAGCAAAGCAACAAACCAACAACATCAACAGCTGATCTTGTTTACATTTATAATTATTCTGTTCTACCTTCCTGTGTCGTTGAGAGACAAAATCTACCACACATATGTGAGGTGCATTTCTGATTTTTCTCCCTCATTTTTGTGATACGAACTTTGTGATCCGAAGTGAAAAAGTACGTTCCTTCATCTGGGTATTATTGTCTATGCTGTAAGTGTAGGTATATAAAGTTTTATCAAAATCGGTGGAGCCGTTTTCGAGAAAATTGAGGTTTTGCATAACTTTTATATGGCAGGTACAGGTAATAACATGGCTTAAAGCAAACAAAAAAAAAAATTGCCTAGAATTATGATCAAAAAAACTTTTGAAAAAAAAGTTTGAAGAAAATCGGTCAAGACGTTTAGGCTGGAGAGACCTGTACGGACAGCCGGACCGACGAACCGATGGACGGAATTCGAAAAACCACCTTTTCGGGTTCCGGTATAATCGTAATGTTAGAATCAATCAAAATCTCGAGGTCGAAAATGTTCATGGAAACAATATCCTTCTCTTTGTAAGAGAAAGTTAAAAAATTGACGATAGACATAACATAATCGCAGAATGTACAAATTTAATAGTGAATGCAATACCCAAATGTCAAATTCACATTCATGGTGTTGTCGACCTAACTCGTAAGCAAAATGTTTCGTACAATCAGCCTGCAAGGAAGAGCTCTCGTGTACAGATACATTAAAACATATAAATACCATGAAAGTTGATTTTATCACAGCGTCTCCACAGGCAATATCCGAGGCAATAAATTACCATTGCCTTTGGCTTTGGCTTAAAATTTCCTAGTGCAGTCGCTCAAGCAATGGCAATGGGCATTATTGCCCGCCAGATGGAAGGCAATGATTGATTTCCATCGCAAAGGCAATGAATTTGACGTTTCGAAGTTTTCAAAATGGCGAAAACTAAAAAGAAGAACACGAGTGAAAAGTTTGAGCGGAAAATTATTATTCACTAAAAAAAAATTTACGTTTTTTTTGTTCTTCTTTTTCTATATTTTAAAAGCCTTTAATAATTTAATTGCTCTGATGGTACTGGTACGTCACCGTTTGATGTTGCGTGACATATTTACATTTCGCATTTGGATATTGCAGGCAATGAAACCTAAATTTTTAATTGCCATTGCCATTGCCTGATATATTGCCTGTGGAGACGCTGTGTAATACTAGTAAATCTAATTCCCAAGTCTCGTGAACAGGTGCACTAACCCCGGGGCAGAGACTCGCAAGTGTTATGGCGTTTTCCATTGATAAAACTGGATTTTGATTCGAAAATTGATCTTTTTTTCGCCAATGGAACATGATTTCAGATTGATTTTTTTCTGTTTTTGTATTATTGCAATTTCGTGACTGAGGAGTTAATGTCGGTGTATCTGTCAAGTTTCCAGTAACACAGGTTGTTTGTTTTTGATTTAATTTATATATCACATCGTACTTCTACAGTTTTAATGGTTAATAATAGTTTTTTCACAACCGAAATAATCTTAATTCAAAACGAAAATCCCTCTAGTCAAACTGGTAGCTACCATTTGTATTAGTGTTAGTGCAATGATGGGTAAATCTGTGTATCTGCCTAAAAATCCAGATCTGCAAAATTGATCTGAGATAACAACACAAATTTTTTTTTTGCCCAACGGAACACAACAACTGTCAGAATCATTTTTTTGACAGATCTAGATAAAAAATAGTGATTTTCTTACCAATGTAAAACGCCATTAACTACAACTTTCATGGTATTTACATATATGGGTTAGTGGATCAGTACACGAGAGCAGAGCAGAGCTCACGTGTTACACATTCACTGCATATAAAAATACCATGAAAATTAAATTTAATACTTGCAGATCTAAACCCCAGGTAACTTATATAAATATCATGAAAGTTAAATGTAGTACTTGCAAATCTAAACCCGGGGAGAAATCTGCTAAAGACATTGTGACTGCTATCTGGAATCTGGAATGTTCAATACCATAAACTTATCACTGACGTTGACTTGTTTTGCTTTTCTATTATGTTCAGTGTTGTGAATATATTATCGTAAAACGAAGTGTTTGAATTTGCATGATATTGTTACGGGGACGGATTAAATATGGAAAACCCGCTCTTTGCGAAACATAGTGATTTGTCCTAAATATATGGCATGGAATCAATCGACTTGGATTCGGAATTGGATAGTGTTAGTGCAGTAGAAAATATAAGGTGTTCAAAAGGTTCAGGCGGATTAAAACCGCAGAATAATTTAATACTAAGCGGTCGTCAGGTTTAGTTTTCTTTATACACAAGTTATGTTTATATTCTTAATGTATTCTTTGCAGCCAGGCAAAACTAGGATGGTGGTATCCTCCGATAAAGAAAGGTGTACTGCTGATTCGTTGCAAATGGGAACTATAACAGGGAATTCCTTTAATGTAGTTACTTCGGATCAGTTGTCACACTTTAAACAAATGATATGTGTTGAAAATAATAGTTATCCCTCAGGAAACCTTGAGGTTATAGATGATAATGACAGTCTTAAGAATGCGATAGACTTGCAAGCTGAGCCACTGTGCTCAGAAAGTAATGACCAGTCTTTTGTGTGCCTTGAAGTATTACCAATTCGGTGTAAGACGACGAACGCATATTTACATCGCCATAAATTAGGATCTGGTGGTCGTGGGAGGTGTATTAATTATAAAGAGCAGTGGTTCACACCAAGCGAATTTGAACACTTCTGTGGCAGAGGCTCAAGTAAAGATTGGAAGCGATCTATAAAGTATGAAGGTAGAAGTCTTCAATCTCTAATAGATGACGGAGTTTTGATGCCACATGCAACAAATTGCAGTTGTTATATATGCTGCGATGATGCATCAGGTAATTATTATTGATTGAATTTACACAATTAGAAGAACTTGGGTTTTTTGTTTTCATAAATAGTGTTCTAGGTAAATGTAAGGTAATTACTAAATTATGGGTTGTGGGTTTATAAGCTCCTTTACGTTATCAATTAATTCATGTAAAATAAACTTTCTTGGCTCTAGTAGTTTGTTGGCGTGCAATGACGTCAAGCAAGTATGAACTCTGTACCTAATTTTGACGCTTCTCAGGTTTACCACCGACATCGGCCAAAAATAGTATAAATAGTCTGTATCCACATACCTGGTACTTCTGCCGCAGCTTATAAACCGACCTGCCTATCATCGGCAGGTACCATTATTGTAAACGTCCTTCCTCCAGTTGCGTCCTTTAGAATTAGAAATATTGCTCTCTATTGGGTTTTTAAGTAGTGTATTCCGTCTCATTCTCTGTTGAAGACACAGCAGCCTTCTTTTAGCTATCGAGAAGCCTTCTGGATGTAAGTGCTGTTCCATCACGGCGTCATTATGTTCACTGTACTCGTGCTACTGACATTGAGCTACAGATTACCATAGTGCTATAATTCAGGAATGCGCCTGTGTCCCAACCCACACTGTGCACCCTTTAAGTAGTATCGCCGGGACTTACGTTTGGTATTACGTTGCGGAGATGGTTAGCCATTTCCGCACTTTGTTCCAAAGCGGACGCCGAAGGGTTTTTAATATTTTTCACCCGTCTTAATTCCATCAGGATTACCTCATCGAGGGCGTGTATTCACAACTTTTGTTGTTGTTTTTTTCCTTTTTTTTTAGTTTCGGGGATCTGAGCTTCCGATGAGGGTTCGTCGAGACTTAACGTCTCTCTGTAATGTGACTGCTAGTGCTCCAAGTGCACTTGATGATTTGTATTGAGGTTTGTAGCTAAAATACGAGTAGTCCGAAAAGTGGATTATGATTATTTTCTGAATGGGTCGGTTGGCTAGTGTTTGTCAAAGGATCACACCACACTACTCTACTCCTGCACTCACGAAGTGAAACCACATGCCACACTGGTGACATTCGGCAATGTTATCGTAGGAATAAGAGGCATTGTAACTGACAATTTTTTGCTATGTTAAAGTCTTTGTTCATTTTTTTGGATTTTTTTAGACAAAACCAATTGTAGGTTACTCATAAATAAACTTGTAAGAAAATCGCTGCAAATAAGCAACTTTATCAATTTGTTAAGACATGAATTGTAATAATTAAATTTAAAATAATTTTATAAACACCGTTGGCTTCATTGCTCAGCCATTTATCTCTGTTCAGGTCGAAACCTGGTTCTGGACGTTTTGTAAAACTGTGTCCAGCTCGCTCAAGTTGTTAATATTTTTCTCTCTTTATTTATTTACCTACCTAGCTTAACTGTAACTGTAAATATTTACATTTGCGAATACCATAATATTAAAATTAAATAAATAAAACATTTTTTTGAATTCATTTTTCAAATTCAATATATGTACATAGTTTAGAATTAATCCATAATCCGTTAAATATATTTCGGTACAAACAGAATTTAAAATTTCAATATATGTATAGTTCTTTAAGACATAATTTAAGACATAATTGTAAGTATGTCTGCGATTTAAGAATACATTTATGTATGTATATAAAATTATCATATTTATTTACTTGAATTAATTAAATTTTTTATATTTATTTAATTAAGTTCTTTAAAAACAAAACAACTGTCGAGTAGCTTTTTTGTGTTATTATTAGCTTAAAATTCTAACAGTGTAAGCATTAATGTATGCTTACACTGTAGAATTTTAAGCTAATAATAACAAAAAAAAAATGAAATAAATACTAAATTATAAGATAAGAAAATACATCATGAATAACCACAATGCAATGACCATTTCGTCTCATGTATCTAATCCTATTAAGGAACACTTGGTTGAATGTGACAGCAATTTGTCCAGGTTTCATTTCATTTGCCTTAAAAAAAATTTCTTTAACGGTTTTTGACAATTCCCATTACATAATTAGGCTGCTAACAGTCACCGACTTACATAGTTCGTAGTCTCCTGTGTAATATTTATTTTGTGCTTTTCGCCAACCGGGATATTTCTTTATACCAAACTTTTCCTACTTATTTTCGTTATCATTTGCCACTTGTTTTTGATAAAAATGTGTGTGTGCTACCTAACGTACTGAAATGAACAATGGGCTGGGTGAATCCCGTTTCAGGGATTCGTTAACGCTTGACGTAAATTCACCTTTTTCACACGGTATAATCACTTAACTGATCGGATGTGTTTTAAATTACCAGCGCGAAATAAAAACAAAAACAGAAACAGAAAATTGTGTCAAATTAATTTCTTATTAATTCTTATTCTTATTAAGTATAATTTGAAATAAATTCGTGCTGAATGACTGATTGCTTTAAATGTAAAAATACGATTTGCTATGAGTCAGGAATAAGGTGCAAGATGTCTGTGGCAAAACTTTTCACTCATCAGCAAAATGCAGGGGTTTACAGTAGTGGTATGCTAAGCACTCACGCAATGATACGGTTTACAACGTCGATTCGGTATTAAAAGATATGCAGTAAAGTTTTGAAAAAAAAAAACGGAAGTCATCTCAAAGAATACAAAAATGTATTTGAAAAAAATGAGATTGAAATTAAAAGCTTGTTAGCTGCTATCGAAGCACGGTACATGGAAAGACTGAAAACAATGAAAACTTCTCAAGAGGCATGCAAGAGCAGTGTGAAGAAAATGAGAGACTCTAGTGACAGTTTCAAATCACAAAATGAGCAGTTGCACAACGAAGTCAAAAAAAAAATGGTTAGCAATAATGGTGTCGTCAAAAGTGTGAAAGAGATAGAGAACAAAATCGCAACGGAATTGAAAAATAAAGAAAGCAGTATGTTAACATATGCTGCACAACTTAAGAAGAATACAACAACAAATGCACATGTTATATTGAATCCAAAACAAAAACAAGAAAGTGAAGTAACAAAGAACGAGGTATAAGAAAAAAAATCAAACCATCGTCTCTTAACTTTGCCGTGAAAGGGATATATAACAGGTAGAATGGAGGATACTTATGACGGGCATTAGCGAAAATCTAGTGTGTGTTTGTGTAAACATTGGAGGTATGTGCAATCTTAATCAATTAGAAGTCATTACTCATGAAGAAGATTTTGACTGTATGTGCGTAATTGAATCGCATTTAACTAAAGAAATAAAAAAACAATGAAATTAAATTAATAAATTACAAAATAAAGAGATGTAGCAGCATATCCAACCACACTGGTGGAGTACTTTTTTACATTAAACCGGAATGGCAAATAACCATTTTGAATGAATTGCCTATCGGTAAAATGTTCTGGTGGTTGGCAATAAAAGTTGATCTTAAAAACATAAGTCTGGTCCTTATTGGTGTTTATAGATCCCCGCATAGACAAACTTTTCCAGAGCGCGTCTTCTGTGATTTCTTTAAATCTCAAGTAGAAGAGTTATCTTGCACTTATGATAAAATTACTATAATGGGTGACTTTAATATTGACTGGTTTTAAAACAGCACTTATAAACGTCAAATTGAGCAAATAATATTGGACAATTCATTTCAACAAAATGTAGAAGAACCAACCAGAATAACGAGCACTTCTTCAAATTTAATTGACTATGTCGTAACTTGCAATGTCTCAGTAAACGTTAGAGTTAATTCAAATTTAAAACTTAGCGATTATGATGCGATGAGTTAAAGGTATCGCATTCAATGAACAATTATTTATAAACGAACTAATAAGCAGTCAAATCACTACCTGCATGACAGTACCAACGATTTAGCGGAATGCCTTACTTCTTCTTTGAAAGCGGCCATAAACAAAATGGTGAAAGCCAAAACGATAAAAAGAGGGAAAGGGATTGTTGTGTTTGGTGCAATAGAAACTTAAAAATACTAAAGCGGTGAATACACATGACACTGGTGTGCACACCGGTGTGATGACAGAAAATATCCATTCCGCCACACACGCAACACCAATCCGCACACATTAGTTGTTCATTTGTCATCAACGAGACGAGACACGATGAGTAGTGATAGTGACACTGTACTTTGCGCCCTAATAATCGCAAGGAAGCAATTTTTCTTTTTACGACATCAATCGTAGCTTGTTTTTCGTTTTCCTGATATTTTTTTAACTGCGTTTGTTTTTTGTCTCTGTCTTTATAGTCTTTATCTTTTATTTGCCAAAGCTCAGGCAGATCCCTGTAGAGATCTATAAACGATCGCCAAAATTCGCAATCCCGTATTGCCATTTTTAATCTTTAACGCGAACACGTTTGGAATACAACTGGATAAATTCTTGCAATGTGCGCACACATCCCCACACACACAACACATTTTGCCACACCGACACCAAAAATCAAAACATTTTGATTTTGTGCACACCGTGTGTGACACCGAAAATCGGTGTGCACACAGCCCGACACACAGAACACATTCAAGCACACTGACACAAGTGTGGCACACCGGTGTCATGTGTATTCATCGCTTGAAAATCGATCTCTACCAGAGGGCAACATGGACAAACACTAGAACCGCATGGAATGAATATAAAATATGTAGAAACAAATATGTCAAAGAGCTATCTTTAGCAAAGAAATAATTTTAGGTGGACTATGCGGGGGGGTCGAAAATCAATGTGGAGAACAATAAAGTCACTTGTTCTTAACGAAGAAAAGGTGATTATATGCAGAGTTGAATTTGATGGAATATTACTTACAAATAGCCAAACAACTCGATAGTAACAACTGAAAAAAAAAAACGCACAAATCCATCGCAATTTCGGCCAGTTAATTTGTTGATGACTAAAAGTAAAATAATTGAGAAACTGGTATACAAACAATTAATAAATTACTTAGATTCTAATAGACTACTATCAGATTATCAGTCGGCATTCAGACGTCAACATAGCTGCGAATCACTGCTCAACCTGGTGATCACTCAATTTAAAACAGAGTTGCACGACAAAAAAGTTATAGTGGTTGTATTCCTTGACCTACAGAGGGCTTTTGAGACAGTATCAAGGCAAATACTAATACAAAAATTAAAAGCTAATGGAATAGAAGGCGTGGAGCTGCTATGGTTTTCAAACTAAATTTCAAGAAGGAAGTAACGAGTCAGGATAAGTGACTACCTATCTGACATATTAACAGTGAACCTAGGAGTACCACAAGGGGAACACTGCTATTCATTATATATATAAATGATATAGAAAGAATTCTTCGGCACTCAACCATTAGGATGTTTGCAGACAATGTACTTATTTACATTACTGATACATCTGCTGAAGAATGCATTAATAAACTAAATATGTACTTGGACAAGGTGGCGGAGTATTTAAAATTTAATAAATTACAACTCAATATAAATAAAACAAAATGCATGATTATCAATGGCACATCTAGTCTAAATATTATCATTAACAATACAGAAATTGAAAAGGTAAATGAAATTAAATACTTGGGTGCAATAATTGATAGCCAATTAAATTTTTACAAACACTTAGATTACATACATGATCTAAGTGTTTGTCAAATTTTAATTGGCTATCAATTATTGCACCCAAGTATTTAATTTCATTTACTTTCTCAACTTCTGTATTGCAAAAAAACTGAATTTTTAAGAGAATTAGGAAAAAATTGTCTGTGAATAGTACCATTAAAATAGATAATGTTATGATTAAGCCACATTTTGAATATTGCTGGACCATTCTGTTTTTCGGTAATTCAGAAATTCAAATACGCCTTCAAAGACTTCAAAAAAGAGTAATGAGATGTGTGTGACTGTGTAATATGATAACATCTATTCATTCAATGTTAAATATTTTAAAATGGTCAACAACACTAATGAATGTGATATTATTTATTTTCAAAATGAAACATAGCTTACTTTCAAATTACTTAAGTGGTCATTTTGCATATGTATCAGATGTTCAACCATACAGTTTAACAAATGGAAACGACTTTCGAATTCGCTACTTCTCAACTAATAGATCTCAAAGGTGTTAATTTATAAAGGTCTTTAATTATTCAATAGTCTACCAACGACTTTAATTTCATACATAAAATTAAATTATACATAACATTTAATTTAAATTTATTTTAAACTGGTTACACCGTTAATTTGTTAATATAGTTTTAAGTAGCACAATGCTAAGTAAAGAACCTATCTTTCTATCTAACCCAAAAAATAAAAAAACAAAAATTCAATAGGACTTCCCTTTAATAACAGCAAATACAAAGAAATCCCAAATGCATATTAATATCTATAAAATCTTATGAAAAGCCCGCATCGTCCCCCAGTACCTTCCTACTAAAAAACAACGATCGATAATATACGCAAGGATACGAACAAATTTTCCAATTGCACGACGCCAACTTTCTTATTTGTTTGAAATTTAAAAAAGCCCGGAAATGTTCCTCAAAGTAAGCAACCTAGCAAACTGTTGTTAAATTATTTTAAAATGTCATAATAAACTTGTTTGATTAACGTGTGTGACTAGCATTGATAAATTCAATAAAAAGGAAGGAGGCAAACTGTTGGCAGCACTCGAGATTTTTTTCTTGTGGCTGTGTTACACGGGAAAAAGAAAAGGCTATTTTTGCAGCTGAGTACTACGATCTCTTTCTTTTCAATTGATTGGTATCGAGCCAGCAACGTATTTATATTGAATTGTATTGGTAGAGAGTATCTTAAATCATTTAGAACCCACTCGCGTGGGTAACGCAAACTAAGAGCAACCTGTCTAATACTTTTTATTTTTGACCTTCGTTATACCCCGAATTCGCTAGATATTGGTTTCATAAGCCAAGGTCATCAAATACATACCAAATCCTAAAGCGCTGCAGCAATTGTCAACTTGACGGCCACACAAACAAGCGTAAATTGGTGATTCTAAATGCGAATCTTGTGATCTCAAATCTCTTTCAAATAACTTATCCACCACTTAACCAAGTCCATCTGAAATAACCAGCGTGCACTTCACATATTTTTAATATGTCCTATATCAAAAGTAAGCAATTGTTTTCTTCATAATTACAATTAATTTATATTAAAATCCGATTTAGAATGAAAGTACTAATGTCAAACTTCTATTCGACTTCGCTGATCGGTCGTCGAATAAGCCCAGCTTCTTGGAGAGCTCGGTTGCTTCAACGTCCATGTGGCAGAGTCGAGACTCTGATCATCGTAACAATTAGAACCGCAATCTTTTACAACGTTTTCCAAAATCAAACTATCATCAACTACCACTGGGTACTGGTCTCATCCAACCGAATTTGACTTGCTAAATGAAAAGCTTGTGTTGATAGCACCTTGACAACCTGCGTCGACATATTCGGAAATTAGGTTGTCTTAGAATTTCAAGGGTAAGTCACGCCACTTGAACAGAGATGGTTGCCCCGAGTCCAAGGGGTGTCTAATAAATTGGAACTGGCCCTCCAGGTTGGGGGTTGTACTTTGGGTTAACTACCAACCCATGGAAAAAAGTACTTGTTACGACAAGGCAACCAATAGCCTCTAAAAGCACTGATTTTATTGTTGACGACCCTGCTAAACGAAAAAATGACAACGACATTCGTATCTGCTAATGGAATGTGAGAAGCCCTAAACTGCTGCAATGCAGACATTACTGCCATCCAGGAAATACGATGGGATGGGCCGGGCAAAAAGATGATGAAAAACTAAGACATCTACTAGGGATCGTGTTATAGTGAGCAGAAACAGCGACAATTTATATGCGGATTTATTATAAGTGGCAAACTAAGGCAAGAAGTCTTCAAGACGAAGTTTTCAAGACGTAAGTGAACGCATTGTAACAATCCGCATCAAGATCAAATTCCGATGATATAGCTAAGGATTGCTTCTACGAGCTCCTTGACAAATCCTATGAGTGACGGTAACTGGTAACTTAGATGGTAACTGGTAACTTAGACTAATTAGTAGCTATCTATATACTATAGCCAGCACACGGTTTTCTCACCTCGGTATCCATAAGGGGACATAGCGGTCTCCAGATCAACGAAAGGTCAACCAAATTGATCACATTGAGACAGACAAGAGCCACGCATTCAGTATTTTGGATGTCCGAACATTCCGAGGAGCGAACATCGATTCGGGCCACTTCCTTTTTGCATCCAAGCTAAGAATGCGGATATTCACCACGCCACAACAGAAAGATTGCGATCGTAAGATAAACCTCTTTACTTCTCGATAAACGAAGATCAATGGAAACGATGACAGCAGGCCATTAGATCAGCCGCAACTGATATGCTAGGCTGCCTTTGAGCTCTATAGGCAAAGAAGAAGGAAAGAACACCGGAAAGAAGAAAAAAGAGCCAGAAAAGCGGGCGATCGAGGATATATAGAGGAGACTCTTCAGGAACGACGATCGCAAGTTTTACCAAAGTGTAAAACGTCAAAGCCAAGTAAACAAGGCTCAAACAGAATCCTGTCGAGACAAACAAGGAAATATGGTAGTTGAGACACAGTCGATGCTAAGGGTATGGAAGAACCACTTCCTCAGTATGTTAAACGGCAATGAAGAACAACATTCCGCTGTCAGGCAGTACGAATCATTCACTATTGGCAACGATAGCGAAGACTTCAACCACGCGACCTGAATGAAGTGAGTTTGGTAATATCTAAACTTTAGCTTAATAAGGCTACCGGGAATGACGTTCTTCCCGGTAAGCTTTATAAAGCCTTGGTAATGACTTGGTAAGTAAAATCCACCAACTCAAGCCAAATCTGGTCTGATGAAAGTATGGTATAAAAAATGTATCGGTTGCCCGATCCAAAAAAAGGAGACCCTCTGAATAGAGACATAAGTCTCCGCAACATCGCCTACAAGATCCTTTCTGTGAACGCCTAAGCCAACACCAATAACCTGATCGGCCCTTATCATTGTTTTTAGGCCAGGAAAGTCCACAACCTATCAAATTTCGTCACCTCGGCGAATCCTGAAAGATACTACCCAATATTCATCGATTTCAAAGCCGCATACATTAGCATTTACAGAAACAAACTACACAGAGCCATTTCTCGTTTTGGATCGGATGAAGAAATCCTTGTTCCTTTTGAGAGGAAAATTCTTCAAAAAATATTCGGTCCCGTTTGCGTTGACGGTCTATGGAGACGAAGATTCAACCAAGAACTATACGAGCTGAACATCGACACGCCCCTGGTCAAACAAATTTTTCATTGGGCGTTGACACCAGAGTTTTCGATTCCCAGCCAGATGTCGGACGCAGTAGAGAAAGGCCTCGCTTTAAGTGACGCGCTCAAGTAGAAACCAACCTCAACCAACGGCTTTTTTCTGTGTTTATTTTGTTCACATCTCCTTGTATCTGTCACTATTGGGTAGTTTACAACACCCTCCACATTATTTTTATTAATATTTTTTTTTATTTTTCTCATCATGTTGTTCAGTGCCTATAGGGGTTTCGATAGTTGAAGTGGGATCATGATGTTTGATGCTCTTTTGGATATCAGAAGTTTCTGCAAGAATTTTAGAGGTCAGCTGATTGAAATTCTTAGCAAAAACATCCTCAATTAATTTTTTTTAAAATTTTTTCCCCCTCCGATAAGTTTCGATAAGTTTTGCAAAGAGGGGTTTAAAATAATTTTCCACAGAGCAGCAATTACATGGCCATGATAGATTTTTCGCTTTCGCTGGGCACTTTGTAATGCCTATCTGAAGCTTTGTTCACAATTTGCGGAATTGTTTTCGGCAAATACCACCACAATTCACTATTTAACCAACATTTTCAAGACTGTATACTGAACATGCCATTTTCAGTTAATTGTATTTTAACTTTTTGTAATTAAAATTAAAAAAAGAATTTCACTTCAATACATTTTTTGCTGTGTTGTTGACACTTTGGAAGTTGCAACTGAACTTTCTTGATAATCTTTACGATCATTTCCCTATAAATAAAACTTATAACGGGTGATTTTTTAGCTGGTTTGGTTTTGGCAACAGTGGTTTTGACGGCTGACGTGTGTTTAGTACCTTGTGTCACTGTCAAACAGCTTCAGTTTGGTTTGCAATTTAACCATGGATCGTCTTACAAATGAACAAAGCTTGCAAATTATTGAATTTTACTATCAAAATTCGTGCTCGGTACGAAATGTTCATCGCGCGCTGCTTCCATTTTATGATCGGCATTCTCGACCTTCTGAGCAGTCTATTCGGAAGATTGTGACCAAATTTCGCACCAAATTTACTTTGTTGGACATTAAACCACCAACACGTTTACGTACTGTGCGTAGTGAAGAAAATATTGCGGCCGTATCAGCTAGTGTGACAGAAGACCGCGAAATGTCGATTCGGCGCCGTTCCCAACAGTTAGGCCTTTGTTACAGCACTACGTGGAAAATTTTGCGGAAGGATTTGGGCGTAAAGCCTTTTAAGATACAGCTGGTGCAAGAACTAAAGCCAGCCGACCTACCACAACGCCGAATTTTTGGTGAATGGGCTCTTGGAAAGCTGGCCGAGGATCCGCCACTGTTTGGTGCGGTTTATTGGCCGGCGGCATTATTGGGCCATATTTCTTCAAAGATGATGCGAATCGCAGCGTTACTGTCAATGGTGAACGCTACCGAGCGATGATAACAAACTTTTTTTTGCCCGAAATGGAAGTTCTTGACTTGCATGATATGTGGTTTCAACAAGACGGTGCCACATGCCACACAGCACGCGAAACAATGGCGCAATTGCGAGGCGAGTTTGGTGAACAGTTAATTTCACGTTTCGGGCCGGTCAATTGGCCGCCTACATCGTGCGATTTGACACCATTAGATTATTTTTTGTGGGGTATGTCAAGGCTAATGTCTATAGGGACAAGCCCGCTTCGGTTGACGCACTGGAAGCCAACATCCATGCATTCATTCGTGAGATACCGGCCGATATGTGTGAAAGAGTATGCCAAAATTGGACTCAGCGGATGGGCTACCTGAGACGCAGCCGCGGTCAACATTTGCATGAAATTATCTTTAAACATTAAATTGCAAGGTTCAAACTATCGATTCAAATAAATATTTCATTCATTTTTTCGAATTTTTTGTGTTTTTTTTTTTTTTAAAAGTTCTAAACCTCTTAAAAAATCACCCGTTACTTATAGAACTTATTCCAAGATCATATTACGCAATAATTACCAAAAGCAATAAAAATCCCAAACTTAATAGAATTTCACATGGTAACAATACCGTAAATTCTCTCCGATATTTTCACCTTGACCTATAAAGAAATCGTCTTCTATCATGGATATGACAATAATTTGTTTTCAGCGACAGATCGAAACATGATACGGAACTTCATTAGCATCAACTCACGAAGGCGGTTTATTAATATGCTTAGAATTATTGGAAAATTTAGCTTCTATTTTCACCGCAAAGCTACCTGGTAGATTTGTAACATGTTGTGACATTCAGATAGTTCTTAGCGCAGCTAAAAACCTAACCAATGCAACAGGAATTAAAAATAAAATAAGAGATCACGTAAAAAACACGTTGTTATCTTTGGCAATGAGCACGTTGGTTTATCAGAGCTATCCAGTTTTGTGAGTCGAGGGAGTTCCCAAACTGACCAAAAGTAACCTATCACGTGAGATTAAGAACTGACTTAGAAAACAACAGCTTAAAGACTGGCAGATAAATTACCAAGGCTTGTACAAATCCATCAACGAAGAAAAAATCAAAGCATCCTGTCCAATCAACACCTCCATACAGATGAATACAATTATCGTCAGACTTCGACTTGGACATACAGCGCCATCGTGTACTCTTTACCATAGTCATAAAACACTGGGTAGGGTCGTACTCAACATTCTCTTTCATTCATGAAGAACGATTATTCCGGAATGGGAAGGAAATGTTGTTTATAGTATGTTAATAATCATAATTGTTCTATATTGGTCCAAACTGAAAAATTCGTTTAGAAACCATTTGAACCAGAAATGATTATTTGCAATTGTTACAAATGGTTATAATAACAAAGATATCTATTGAATTTCATTCAATTTTACCAAACAGTTTGCGAGAAATTGAACATTTGTCTCAAAGTACGTTACATAGATTTTCTCGAGAAAAAACTGGGTTTGCATGTGTTAAGTTTAATCAAAATCGTTTGAGCCATTTTCGAGAAAATTTACGTTATGTGTAAGTTTTATATGGCAGATACCGTTAACAAGTTGGCTTATATTAAAATAAATGGTCTAGAATAATGACCAAACAAATCGTGGATACGAAGTTTGAGAAAATCAGTCAGTCAGTCAGTTTTGGCTGTAGAGACCATTACGCACAGACGGACGGAATTTCAAAAGACGTGTTTTTAAGTTCCGCTATCATCGTTATGTTAGAATCAATGAAAAGGTCGAGGTCGAATTTTTTAATTAAAACAAAATGTATCTTTCTATTGTTGTTTTTGAAACTTAAAAGTCAGAAGTCTTCAGCAGCTAGTGCTCATATTCATATTCAAATCTAAATTTTTAATTCGATATGCAACTAAATCAAGATTAAGATTGTAAAAATCGAACCTGAAGCTGGCAGAAGAAATTAAACAAAATGCGAATCGAAAAATATGGTTCATGTGTGTCGTATGACCGAAAAGTTCTTTGCCGATCATGACCCCCAAGGTTTACTCGTCGCAATGTCAGTGAACTGGTGGATCCTTTTAACATCCAATGCTCAGGTCGAATTAGTTAGGTTTCGGCCTCGAATCGCAAACTTTAAAAGTGTGGGAACTGCAAGAGACCGGGTTACCTATATTAAGAATGTGATGGCGGACAAAGAGAACAATTTCGCTACAAATGCGGTTGCGAAATAACCACTACTCCACGTTGAAAAAATTGCTCGGGTGCTTTCTCCATGAATTGGTGGATAATTTCCTATCCTTCCACTTTTCCAAAAAAAAAAAAAAATTGTTAGTATACGGGTAGGAATTATACTTATGTGAGATTTTACCTCTACTCATCCTTCAATGACCATCGTCTATGGTCCATTTACCTTCTTTAACCCCAAAATATTTATCCCTTCATCCACAATCAATCCTCTCATTCAAACAATATTCAGATGATTAGTGTGACGAACTGCCGCGCGTATGTCTGGGTTCAATTTCCAGCCGTAGCTAAACTTAAATGATTTTTCACTGGGCCTACTCTTTTGATGATCAGACAAATAATCCGAGTAGTTCCAATTGCCAAGATTAGCTGGATTCGGCATTAAACAGGAGGTCCCGCCATAAAGCAAGAAATACATACACACACATGAATGGTTGTTGGGCCAACAATTTTTATTTGTGTTGTATTTCAATAAAAATCCTTTAATTCTTTGCGATTCATTTCCGTTAACTTATGTTTTCATTCAACTCCTACTAATGTTTTAATTAAGTTGTATATATTTATATGAAATACATTTTATGGAAATGGACTATGAAATATCACAAATGTGCATCATTTTGCTTGATGCTGACATTGACTCTATTTAGCACGTTTTCATAATGCCAAATAATTTTGATTGCCGGCTGCATATTTCGTTTCAAATATTCCGCTTTAGGTGTTTAAAAGTATGTGTTCTTAACATACACTTTGTCTTTTAGATATGCGCATAAAAAAAGTGGGGTGCAATTAAATCTGGAGATAGTGCACGAAATCAAACGTTGGTATTGTCGTTGTCCGTTGTCTAGGAGCAACTTGAAGCAACATCTTAAGATCCAACTTTAATGTTGTTCAGGACATGTCAAATAGGACCGAACGATGACGAGTTGTCTTATTCGCAACACTTTGCCAAGCTCTTCCAGAACGGTCGGCCACTGAACCCCGTTCCTCAAAACGGACGACCATTCTCCTTATAATGTAAGCTAAACTTGAATCAATTCGCAGCAATTGATCGTTGATATATATATATATATCTTTCAATTGTCAGGAACTAGTTTAACTGTTGGCTTCTGTCCAGTCTTCTCATACGATTTGTAGTACAAAAAACGTGTCCAAACGAACATTTAAACACCTCACAAACGCCTGCCGCTTATAATCGTAATTTTGAGCTTTTTCCAGTTGAGATGTAATCCAAACTACCGCGCCTTCCTGGATGTGGAACAGTATAGTTTCAGATATCCCTTTATTAAAGTGTCCATTTCGAGCAGTACATATGAAATTTGTCAAACTTGTGATGCAACTTAGTCTTTAATTTGTGAGCCGCTGGCATACAAATATCATCAAAATCAAAAAACATGGCGGGCTTTGCCAGTTCGACCCGCCATAGAAAAATGTTTCTTATATGCAGTGCGTCATCTGTATGACTTTATAATCTTTGCTAGTAAGCGTTCATGCTGCATTGCAGATAAGTCACTTGATTAGTAATTGTTAAACACTAATAACGTTCACTGGAAATAAGTGCAACTGAAAGTGACAATAGGCAGAAGGTCAGAATATAGAGCATTTTTTTCAATATAATGCGAGCAGTAAAATCAAAGTACAGTGTTTGTGATAAATAGCATTTACTAAATTAAATAAAGGCAATGATTGAATTTAAATTATTGAAGATTTTGATCATTTCCATTTAGTTTTTATAAAAAGTACAAGTATAACAACAAATGAGTGATAAATTAAAAAAAAAAAAAAAAAACTCAAGCAAAGATCAAAAAACTGAGTGTATAGAAAAATATTTTGGAGCCAGACCTAAATGTCGATGCCAGATAAAATAAAAATAAAATAAAAAAAATAAAATGAAAATAAAGGTTGCGAGCTGTTTTCGAGTTCTAGTTACGTGGTCATTAACTTCCTTGTGATATTAGTTAGAAATTCCTGTTAGATAAGTTTATAAACCAACCAGTCAGGCCAAACCGTACTTAACTCTCTTCAGAGTGTGTTTGTGATACCCTAGGTTTTCAGCTTTATATTCCTCAGATTTCGTTGATTTCGCTGTTGCTTAATCTTAATTATCTCTCCACGTTTGTTCCTTGTACCTTTTAACTACATTATTCGAAGACCATCGTTTAGTCTAAACAACGTAGCGAAAGAAGATTATCATTTCCAAAAATGATTGTTTATTACAGTTTGGTTTTCCGCTGGTGAACATTAGATGTTTTCCTGAAGTATTTCATTTTTATATTATTTTCGCTCTCTTGGTGTTTTATATCCTGGAATTGCAAAAGGTGAACCCACACGCGAGTTATTTAGACAACAGTGTTCATGCAAAGCCATAATATGACGGGACTACAGAAATCATGGAGGAGATGAAACGGTCGGGCGAGCATCAGTTAAGTACACGAAAATTATTTTTTTGTGAATATGATACTTTTTGCAGTGTTTTGTTTTCTTTTAGGTATCCTACTGTCAGATAATGTTACATTATTTTTTCCATTGCGTATCTCTAACTGGTACATGCAATTGCTTTTTATTTTGACGCTGGACTTGGCCATTAGTTTGGCATTCAACCCAGCAGCGAAACTATTCTGCGCAAAGTTATGGTGAAACATCTCCTGCCCTACACGGTAAGTTACCTCATCTGTTCTTTAAGTATTTGTATTTTTTGATTTCTCAAAATATATTATTAAGTTCCGTGTAATGTGTGTGTTAAGTAGTGTGGTTTTATCTTCGCTCGGTGATGCTACCATATCCGGGTACGTCATGGTTAATCATTTGATAACCAATGATAATATATTGTGGCCTAGTGATTTATCTGAATGTGATCGTATTGGATATGTCATGCCCAACAGCTATCATTACTCGTATCATATTTCGATAAATAATTTTTTTATGTAAGTAGTTTAGCTGATAGTTCAACTTTAATCGGAAAATGCTTTTAAGTGTATTGATTTCGATGCAAAGCAAACAAATGTTGCAACATATGTTTTGTATGAAGTTTTTTCCAAGAATTTTTAAATGGATTCACTCTCTCTGCAGGCAAATTTTCATATCTTGTTTTGAAAGTTATAATTGTTAAAATGTAAATATATAGCCAAAGTGTTTGTAAATGACTACTTCAAACATCATCGCATTCTGCAATCTACCTACTTTCAGTATCTGAAAACCAAAAATTTCTTTGATAGATAGACTTAGCCATTTTATTGATTCTTTCAGCTGCTCTTTACCCCATATTGCACAATATCGCTGCTTCTTATACATTCTGGTGAAATTATTTCTCGTCAGAAAAAACAAATCTTGGAATCGCCAAAGAAACGAGTTCAGATCAAGAAGGAACTATTTCCATTCAGATTTAACTATTTTCCAAAATAATTTTTGCTTTGAGAAAGTGTTCACCCCTATCGAGGTATCCGTTCGAAACAATCTCCGAAATGAAAGTCAATTCAAATCGGGACTCAATTTGCTTTAGATGTATCCGTTGCCGAACAACATAAAGAAAGCATATAATCGCGTTCGATTGATTCCGCAGCAATTCTTCGTTGGACAACTTCGAAGAAAATTGAAGGCATAGCTGCCAAAAAGTCGACTTAACGCACGCATATCGCTGATGTGCGATCACGTGCGTTACATTTCGTCAGAAGATATACCAGAAATGCTAATCAGATAGCTCGGTAGAAAATTCTCTGATTTCGACAAATTTGGTGAACATTTTCTTTCGGACGGGTACTCCTATAGGGTAATTGTTTTCTTTAGAGATCATATAAAATACTCAGGCTAAATCTACTAAAATCCCTAAATAAATTGTTTTCGTATTTCTTCTATGGGTTTCGAGATCATCTGCTCCGGTTAACATGCCATGGACATAAAAACTCGAGCCTTTAATCCCTACGAAAAGCTGGACTGGAATCAATTTCGAAATTCTACGAATAGCCGAAAATGATGCTGAAAAAGTATGTCATTGTAATAAGTTCTGGAGTAAGAGCATATTTGTGACAACGAAATCGCTGCAAAAGAATCTTAAATGGATTGTCGAATCATTAGTATTTTGTTAAGATATAGTTGTGAGAATCAATAACGTGTGAACTCTTAAATTTCTAGCATCTCTTTATTAATGGTTTCTGATTGAAGAAAATGTTTCGCATTTTAGTTGTGCCTCTGTCTATAATGCTTTCCTAGCATTTAACTGCTCCGACATTTTTCTATATATCTGTCAAACGAATCTTCTTCGATTCGTCTACACCAGAATTTTTTTTTAAATTTTCCTCTCGATCAAAGAAAGCTTCCACCATAAGGAGAATATCAATTTGCGAGGGCTTATCAAATTCTTCATCAGCTAACGACCTCAGTGCACCTGCCGTGCATGTAAACTTTTGAAAAATAAGAAAGAAAGATGTGGTGGAAAAACTTTAGAAGCAGCGATAGATTCTTTGCAAAATATCAGTAAAGAAGACATTTTGTAAACTCCTCATATCTAGCAGGTCAACAAAATATTCGAAAGAAGCCAAATATATTTCTCAAAATATTTTTTACAAGTCTCATTCCACATATGTGTTCCTTAAGGATAGGTTGAATTTGAATTTGCCACATATTAGCTCAGTTAACCGTTGGCCCCAATAAAATTTCTTCAGACGGGGTTGAAAAATAGCGCTTCTGAGTAAAATTAGACACTCAAATGGTGCTGTCAATGGATGAAATAGCTTTTAAAAGAGAGCTCCGATACAACAAGCATATCGATTTGATTGGCGGATTTGAAACAAACTGACATACGCGAAGCAATGCAATTGCAAAGTAAGCTTGTGTGTTTTTGCTCCGCTTCATATTTTCAAATTGGAGCACAATTTTGAATTATTTTGTTTCAGAGAAGGGATTGAATTCAAAAACACTCACAGAGATTGTTGAAGATAATATTTCTGTTGTCAGCAGTTTTGATATATTTGTTAGAATCCCTTCATGCGATCAAGGCTCTTCTAACAGAAAATGCTTCAATGAACTTGGTTCTACCGTAGTGACCCCGTATTTTGAGTATGAAGAACAAAATA
Organism: Rhingia rostrata; assembly: GCA_949824845.1. Lineage (NCBI taxonomy): Eukaryota > Metazoa > Arthropoda > Insecta > Diptera > Syrphidae > Rhingia > Rhingia rostrata. The sequence continues at coordinate 73,061,229 of OX463757.1, read as the reverse complement.
ATACAAATTCAAAAATGTATGATTTCCATCACTTAATGAAGTCTCTTCGAAAAAACTGGCTGGAGTGTGATATAGAAACTCCTGATTGAAGAGCTAGTTTCAGTGTTGTCAGAAAATGCAAGAACCATAATGTGCCCAAAATTGATTAGACAGCACATTTCTCCAAATTCTTTTGAGAAAATGCGTGTCAATTTTGCTACTCAAATATTCAGCAAAACAGTCCAAGCTGCAATAAGAACAATTTGCGATACTGTTGGGTTTAAAAAGAATGCAATGGAAGTTGCTCTATCAACTGCTGATTTCATACAAAAGCGAGATACAATTTTTGATTGTATAAACAGTGGAGCTCTGCATTCCTTTAATTTTTACCGTTCTGCTTTGCAACTCAACAGTCAATCCTACACTTGTATTGTATTATTTTAAAATACATAGAAAACGTAAAGTTGTTCCTTTTGACAAAGCGATTTAACCAAGATAAGCTGGAAAATACCTTTGCAGTTTTAAGGCAGAAAGGCGGAAATAACACTAATCCACCTGTCGCTGAGCTTAACAGTACGCTTGCAAAAATAATGACGTGAAATATAGTTCAGTCAAGTAACAATAGCAATTGTGAATAAGTAGAGACAGATTCCCCAATACAAATAACCCCAGTTGATTTAACAAAAGATGTGTCTTGTATTTCACTAAATTAAAATTATGAGACAGGATCGGAATTATGTGATTTGAGTGTAATTGAATCCTTTGATTATTTTTTGAATGATTTCGAAAATGCTGTCAACATAAACTTGGAGTTACCATCGATTAAATATTTTGTGGGTTATGTTGCAATACCTCACGATTACAAAAGTATTGGAAGGCCGGTAACATCCGTGCTTTCATAGAGTGTTATTGCAGACATATCGCAAGAATTCAACCTGCGAACGAGTTCATCTTCAATGTGGTCAGATATTTTGATTATGGGTAGCTCACACCTCAATAGCAAAAATATATAAATGGTTTGGCTTAAAACTACGTTTTTCTGAAAAGACGGCGTGGCAGTGGGCGGATTTAAAAATTTTTTAAACTTGTTCTGCTGGCAGCAACAACAAACATGTGCACCACATTACATCATTCTAGCTCAAAATTTAAGGCCCAAAAACTGGTGACGTACGGACGGGCGGATGGACACACGGCTTAATCGACTCAGCTATCGATTCTGAGTCGAACCATACACATTGAGGTATACCTAGCTAAATTATTTCATATACCCCTATGGGATAGGGTATACAAATTGGGTCGCCCAACACAGCGGTCTTTTTTTTTTAATTGATTTTTTTATTTTACATCTTAAAACTAACTTACATGCTAGACAAAAATTCATGAAAAACTAGCCTACTTATCAACTACATAACTAACTTACCTATGCGGGCGCCCTTAATTAAACGCTAACAACTTAATTATACTGCCTTTAGGCCTATTATCCAATTGATAATTTAAAATAAGTACATATCTTTATTTTTTTTTGCCAAGAAAAGTTTTTTTTTTAAAAAAAACTTGGTATCTTTATGAACTACTTATAAACTAATTAAAACTACTTAAAAACTAATTAAAACTACGTTAAAATAACTTAAAAACTAGAACACCAACTAAGCTACGTAAGACGGCCATACAATTTGTAAGTCAACTATCTGTATCTATATTAGCCACCACCAAAGGTTCTCCTGTTGCAACCTACTCCGTTGGTCCCAATCGGACATACTCCTCAACCGCAGGCGCTCTCCTCCGCCCTGGGCGACGACGTCTAGGTCGTATAGAAGCCGCCTAGCCACAGTTCGTCGGAAGACGTGGTAGATTAGCGGAACCGCCGATCTATCCTGTATCAGCCCTCGACTATCCAAATATAGGAAAGCTTCGGGCGGAATAAAGTCGCTTTAACGCGCACTCTCAAAATATTCATCATTTGGGTATGAGGCCCTAAAGATAAGGCTATTGTTCGAAGCCATCGCTCTTGCAGCGTGAAACCGAATGCGTTTCACCAGAAAATTGTCTATTCTGTTTATGTTGGCCCCGTTGTATAGGACCTGGTTGGAATAATATTTTCTGTAGTCAGATACTTGTGTTCTGTTAAGTCCAAGACAGCAAGACAACATTGCCTCTCAAACACCCGTATCTTTTCCAATTGAGATGTGGCAACGATGAACCACACCGGGCACCCATAGGCAATCGGCCTAGTGAGGGCCACGTAGCAAATCACCTTCACCCTGCTGTCAAGACGACTGCTATAAAACAATCGCCTTGTCAGGGCAAATGCTCCCCTAGCTCTCGCCAGAGCAGCATCTACATGTCTTCCGAAATATAGATACTCATCTAACCAAGGTACTTTACAACACTTTTACTCGCAAGTGGCTGTCCGTTTGGTCCAACGATCACCATCTTTCGCCAGTTCTTTCTCGTATCTCTAGAGGCCCTAGCCAAAGGTGGCCTAAACAGTGATCACAATATCACAATATCTCTGGATCTTGTCGAAGTCCCTCTGCAAAAGAGTTCGAATGACTTCGACAGTAGGGGCTGTTCTGTACGCAATAAGATCGTCTGCATACGCAATTGCCGAGGAAAGACTACCTATCATATCACTGGTGTAAATGCTGAAGAGAATCGGCGAGTTTACCGCTTCCTGTTGCAGGCCATTCTTAATGAAAAATTCGGTGGTAGAAGTTACATTGCCACTTTTGACAACAAACGTTCTACCAGTCGGCCTGTCATGAAGCATATATAGCAGTGGCTTATTATGCCAAGTCGGGTCAGCTTTAGATAGAGGCACTCTAACCATACGGTGTCGAAAGCCTTCTCTAAATCAACCAGACATGCACCCGTGCACTGCTTTTTGGATTTGTTCCAGAGACGAGTTTGAAGGCAGCATGAATACAGCCATGTTCTGCCTTGAAACCAAACTGGTTCTCTAGTATAATATTCTTGTCCTCAGACAACTTGGGCTCGATTGAGAATCTTTTCGAAAACCTTGCTGATGCTCGGAAGGAGACTTATCGATCGGAAATTCGCTGGATTGGAGTTGTCCTTTCCCTTTTTCGGGAGAGGATTAACCACCGCCGTCTTCCAACGCACTGGATAATATGCATTATTCAGCTCGTTGTTTAACAGCGTGGCAGATATGTCAACAGCTTCAGGGGGTAAGTGTCGCAGTACAATGCTGGATATACCATCGACTCCCGCTGACTTCTTTTTCTTTATGGAATCGAAGAAGATCTGGAGTTCCACCTTCGACATTAACTTCGCTCGGCGAAGTCTAGTCTTGTCTGGTCCCCTGGGGACTATGTGGCGACAATGACGTTTGCTAAGTTTTCGTCATTAAACCGAGTGCAACCACGGTTCTCAGATCGCCATTGCGTTATATCATTTTGGATCAATTCCTGTTGTCAAAAGTATGTTTTTATTGTCAGCTGTTCGTTGGAACTTAATAAATGGAAGGTTGTTATGACCTTTCCTCCTAATGATCTTATTAATTTGTGGGGAGTCGGACGCTCTGTCCTCTCCACCATTACGCTGAATGAATTTGGGCTGAAAAAATACTAACAAACGTAAGATGGACCAATCTGAACACTGGGGTATCAATATCAGTACCCCACATAGAAAAATTTTCTTGTATGAGATGTGCACTCTTTGTAGTTCTATACTCTTTGCCTTTACTCAGTGCGGGCCACCATACGTTTCATCCATAAGGTCATCTTTGGTTGAAGTCCCCAGTTCTTTCGAAATGTTTTGTTGTAAGCATAGAAGCAGCTAACCCCTTCCTTACTCTATGTTTGATGTTGTGTTTTCGGTCAAGCATGATACCCATATACCTAGCACTGGAAGATAATGTAAGTGGTTGGCCATTTAGACGTGGGAAGGGTCAAATATTTTGGTTTTAGTGGTTATTAGCACCAATTCCGTTTTGCCCGGGTTTACACCGAGGCCATAACTTGCAGCCCAGGTTCTGACCTTGTCCAGAGCAGCCCCACGCTTTCACTTATCACGGAGGGAAATTTTTATGACACTAGCATTTCTTCTTTTTGTTCTATTAAGTTCTTTTTGGTACTTGTACAGACAAGTTCAGCATGTATAATAACTCTTCCAGGTAAATGCACAGGCTTTATAGAAGATTAATTCGTATAAGGCTCATAAAAAGTTTCCGGGGACAGATGAAAAGAGGTTTTGGTAGAGCTTCGTCGGAGTAATAGGAGTAATATAGAAGCATAATATGTATAGAGCTTATTATTCAAGGCTTATATCTGTGAAAACTAATTTTGCTTTGTAATAAACTACCACGCAAAAGGTTTTGGTTCAATACCAACATGTTCTTTTTTTTCATATAGGAAACTATTCAGACACCCATTTCTTAGTATTATCGCATCTAATGAATCATTTCCCATTTTTGGGTAAATTATATTGGTTGCTGACAGCACGTTTCTTCATCTTTCAATCAATGGCTACTCTTACATGTTGCAGAGAACACCCTAGTGCAAAGAGACCCGAGCTCGAATCCTAGTAAGAACTTAATTTATTTGTTTAAATATAGTATATCATATAATAAATAACACTGTTCACATAAAAATTGTTGAAAATAATCATTAATATAAACAATTGAATAAGCAAATATGGTGGGTACAACAATATTTAAAATAAATGCACCAATTGAATTTTTGTTTTCGTTATTTGTGGTTTCGGTAAGCCTTTGCTAAGGAAATCTTATAGAGTAGCGTAGAGCGCGCCAAAAGACTTTATACAGGTAATATTGCTGGAGGGCAAATAGCTTTGATAGTGCTTTATCGAAGCGAAATCGTTAGTTGGGACTTGGCACTTCGTGAGAAAGAGAGAGAATGGTTGTGTTCTGGTTTTAGTTTTGCCAAGTTAACTTTGCCGATGCACTGTTCGCAGTGGTAAATTGACCATTTTGGTCACGTGACATTAGATGGGAAATTACTGACGAAAACAGTTGAAAATTTGCACATGCGTGAAACAGCTGATTTTTCTTCGACTTGTCATAAAGTGTTTTTTAATTCAGTAAAATTACCCGACACTATAAGTTTATTTAAGCACTTCCCAGCTAACAATTATTCCTCTATAAGATAATCAAATTTAATTTCCACAAGCAATTATTTCTCTAGGCCTATTTACTGTTTGTGCGCGGAGGAGCTAACAACTCCCGAAAACCTTTCAGTTAATTGATCGGTATTCATATTTTCTATAAACTATGCGGTGCACGAAGTATTCACTGATTTTTTTATTTAAAGTTTCACTGGACGTAATGATCTTTAGCGAGGGCGTTGCTCCGAAGTTATCATCGCGAATGAGCTCTTTTACTAAATGCCGAAGGTCTATGTCACTTAATTCGCTGACGTTGAAGTTGTGAGCTTTTGCATTGACTCGTTGATTATTTGACCCCAGTGAGGCAATTACCGTGTACCATCCATCCAAGAGTAGCTATTGGTTCATGTAACCCCACCCCCTCATCTCGAAACAAAAAAAGAATCAGTATTGTAGCTCTGAACATCCGGTCGATGTATTGAGTGTACCGCAACGGTTCCTGATTTCGATAGATGTGCTGTTGATAACCTTTGGTCATTATGAAGTAGCTGGTTGTTTTTCAAGTACATTTATTTTTCCCGCAAATGTACTCCGACTTACACCTATTGTTTATGTGACGCTTTACAATCAGCTATAGAAGAACAGTCAATGCCAAAAATTAAGCAATTGTACTCTAGTTTAGTTTGATGAAATTCGATTTTTTAAAGTGGGCATTCACCCCCTATTCTTGCAGTATCTGCTTCGATGGTTCTTTTCTTCAGCTGCCGTCGAGGGTCGAGGGTTTGACAAGGACTCTGTTGGCAGATTCGGCCATTTTGTATCTCCACATACTGAAATGTGTTCTTGCATCAGCATGTAATTATTAATTTAGTCTACTAATCCAGAGGCATCAACGGTAGCATAGATTCTGTTTTTGTTTGGCTGCCTTAGGTCACGCACAAAACCACAGAGCGGCAAAACGGCAAAAAATTAAACATGAAATTGTACGGTTGTGGGCACGCACTCGCTGAGCGGCAAGTAATGTAACGTGTCGCTCAGTGAGTGACCTTAGCTTTTGGAGGAGGCGTAGTGTAAACAGTGTAAAGCAATGTATTGATTTCTATTTCCGGTCTTCCATACAACATCTTCAGGGTTTCCATCACGCGCCGTATACAATTTGGTTGTATTATTAGAATCCTCTCAGCCTCTAATGTATTGCCTTTAAAAGCTTTGTGTAACCACATAAGGCTAAATTGTTGCGAAAGATAAGTCAACTGAAAACTAACCGAGGGTGTAGGTACGTCCTGTTTCAACGTACTGAATTTGATCAGCACGTGGCAGAAATATTTTAATATTTTGAAATACCAGTTTCCATAGTAGATTGCATGCGAATCCACGAGGTATCCCATCAATCCGTTGGATAAGGTTGGCTTTGGAGGCTGTTACATTTTCTTTCCCCTCCGCGTCCTCCGAATTCATGACTTGACTAAAATTTTGGTATTTTTTGTTTAAGTATTCTGTCTATTCTTTGCTCTTTTCCCATGATCATATGGGACCTTTTCCTAAGGAAAACCTGGGGAAGACGATTGCAGATCCGGACAGACGAAAAGCTGGACACATCCTAGGAAGTGCAGCTAATGCACACCACACAATCTGGGGCAGATCTTAAATTAACGAACGAGGTGAGTTACTTTTTGATTATCTTTTTAGTACAAATCTCTTGCTATGCAACAATGGTAATGAACCAACATTCATCACCAGCAACAGACAAGAAGTACTTGACATTATGCTTGCCCCAAATTACATCCAACACATGATCAAAGACTGGATGACTGCCTAAAATGAAAATGACTGCCTAAAATAAACTGTGTAAAGACTAGATTCTCCTGCTAAACCTTACCCTCATAGAAGCACCCAGGAACTTGTTGATAAGCTAACATCCGCTTTTAACCAATCATTATCATCCTCTTGTCCACTAAGGAAATATAGAGGGAAACAAAAACCTCCAAGGTGGTCTGAAAATCTAGGAATGCTTAGTCAGAAATGTAGAAAACTTTTCAAAAAATCTAAAAGCATGAACGAATCTTATAACTGGATCTCCTACAAAGAGAACCTTTCAATATACAGATAGGAACTGAGGAAGTCCAAGCGCAAATCATGGAGACTGTTTTGTGATAAAATAGAACAGTCCAACTGTTCCAAGCTATCTCAAAAAAAACAGATGGCACTTAGACGATTTTAAGCATAGAGTCCAACTGTTCCCAGGTAGCTCACAGGAAGCTTTCCAAGACGACATCAATAGAACCAATCTATTGACCGGCAATTTATAAGATCTTATCACAAAAGATAAAATACATTGGGCAATACACAGCCTTAAATCCTTTAAATTCGCGGGACCTGTTCTGAAGACATGTCAGTAGAATGACCCCGCAAGGGTGAGTCATGTCCCCTCTTCTCTGGAACTGAGTGGTTAAGGAGCTTCTACTCATTCTGGAAGCAGAGGGATGTTCCGTGATTGCCTAATGGACGTTGCTTTCGCTGCCTCAGGGAAGCACCTGAATATACCCAAGAAGTTTCTCCAAAACGAATTACATAAACTTTTCAGTTTATGTTGTCAGTTTTTGACTGGGTGTCAACCCCCACAAGACTGAACCGGACCTGTTCACTACGAAATATAAAATTCCTCACTTTGACCCCGTCACTAAACGGAATCGAACTTGTCTTCTCAGTCAAAGCTAAATATCTGGGACTTATTTTGGGCATGAAGCTAAACATAACAGAAAGAGTAAGAAAGCGACACCTGAAAGAAAAACATAGGCTTGACTCTATATCTCGGTTATAAGACATCTTTATGGAGTAGTACTATGGTGGTATAGCTTTAAACAGTATATAGCTAAACTAGCCAAGGTGCAAAGAAATGAGTGAATGTGTATCGATGATGCACTCGGTAAAACACTTTCAGTAGCACTAGACATTACTTTTCACCTACTATTACCATCTTCTTAAACAGCTAAGCGGCCATCAAATCCGTAAATCAGTCTCAACAACTTTTAAAGACAAAAGATTGCCGTTCATCTCTGCAGGAGATGTCAAAGCATTTTAACATTCACATATTCTGGGTGCCTGGGCATAGTGACATTCCAAGAAAATGTAAGGCTGATGAACTCGCCAGACATGGGATTAAATTACCAGTTGTACCCGACAAGGGTGCACTAGGATTTCAGTACGACAAAAAATAATGTTAAAGAATAATCAAGAAATGATTTCAATCTTAAACAAGTTCTAAGAAGAACTAAAAACTGAATAGAATGAAAACTTTAAAAAGGAACTAGATGCAGCCCAGGCTGCTATGAGGGAAGACATAAAGATAGAAATAAACAGAAAATATCATGAAGTAAGTCAAAATGTAAATAATATGAACAAGGAAATAAAGGGAAAAAACAGATGGACTAGAAGATGAATTAAGAAACTTAAAAGATATAATAGGATAACAAAACGAAATATACGAAAAAAGAGATCGAGAGATCGAGAGATCAAACAAACAATAACAATAGATGGGCGGGGGAAAGAGGATGAAATACTATGTCTATGACATCTACTACGAACCGTGTTATAGTGAGCAGAATAAGCACCTATTCGGATGCGGATTTGTTGTAAGCGCCAGACTAAGGCAATAAGTCTTATGTTTCTTAGTTTATTTCGGAAAACATAGCCTACGCGACAACACGTCTGGTAAAGAACTAAGGCTTCGCTACGGAACGAAATGCCACTATAGCCAGCACACGGTTTCCTCACCTCAATATCCATAAGGGGACATGGCGGTCTCCAGATCAACGAACGGTCAACCAAATTGATCGAATTGCGATAAAAAAGAGGCACGCATCCAGTATTTTGGATGTCCGAACATACCGAGGAGCTAACATCGACTCGACACTACCTTGAGAATGCGGTAATAATGCGGATATCCACCACGCCACAACAATCCATAAATACAGTAAACAAATTAAATGTCGAAAGACTGCAATCGCAAGAGACCGCCAAAACCTTTGCGCAACCCGTATCCCTTAACCACTCGATTAAAACCATTCCACCAACATCGAATGTCGAACAACAACGGCAACGATGCCAACAAGCCATTAGATCAGCCGCAACTGATGTACTAAGTTTCTCGCGCCCACCAGCGAGAACCATTCAATGTTTGCAACGACAGCGAAAACTGCCAACCACCCGAGTAAACTCAAGCTTAATAAGTTAAATCTGGTCGGAAGAAAGTATTCCTGAAGAATATAATATCAGCATCATTTGCCCGATCCACAAAAAGGGGACCATCTAAAATGCGCCAACTACAGAGGCACAAGACTCCTCCAAATCGCCTACAAGATCCTATCTGCCGTATTATGTGAACGCCTGAAACCGTTTATCAGTGTGTTTTTAGCCCAGGAAATTCCACAACCGATCAAATTTTCACACTTCGGCAGATCCTGGAAAGAACCCACGAAGTCCAAATCGATACCTATACCTAATCTTCGATTTCAAAGCCGCATACGAAAGCATTTAGACGAACTATACAGAGCCATGTCTAGTTTCGGTATACCGCCCAATATCGTCATAGGATGATGTTGGAGAATTCTCGCTGCGCCATCAGGGTCGGAAACGACCTCACCGACACATTCGATACCAAAAATGGATTTAGGCAAGGCGATGCGCTGTCATGTGACTTCTTCAATTATTTTATTCTTGAGAGGATTGTGCAAAACTCACGAGACAACACCAGAGGCACCGTTTGCGTTGACGGGCTATGAAGACGATTCAACCAAGAACAATACGAGCTGTACATCGACATGCCCCTGGTCAAAAAATTCCGCATTGGACGTTTGGTGTTTATTTGTTCTAGGACATGTAGAACGAATGGACACCAATACTCCGGCTCGCAGAATCTTTGATTCCCAGTCAGATTTCGCAGCAGAGGTAAACCTCGACTTACGTGGCGCGCACAAGTAGAAACCTGGTTGAGGCCCAGGCTCATTCCGGACTGTAGCGCCGCTTAAGTAAATAAGTAGAAATAAACTTCACAAATAGAATTAGGAAACCTAGCAGTAAAGAACATTTGACAGACCTATTCTGGTTGGATTAGTATCAAAACTCAAAAAATTGAAATCATGCAACAAAAACGAAAATTGAAAGGCACCAATCTTATATATCAAGTGATTTAACGAGAACAGAACGTGAATGAACAATGCTATTATTAGTCTTGCAGGAAATGGAGCTTCGAAAATACGCAAGAACAAATTTTTTGCAGACGGAAAAGAAATAAATGTAACAAACACAAACACAACATAAATTTATTTTAGCTGCCTTTACTTTTTGGAATTTTTTTTAATAATCGATTCTCTGCGTGCTGATTTATATGTTTTTAAAAATTGCCGCTCACATTTAATTTAAATGGTATTTAACAAATAAAATGTTCATAGTTTGACATCTCCTTATTGTTTTTCTCTGCTGTATGCAGCATTGCCATGTTGAAAAAAACATACCAAATAACAATAATGTAACAAAAAGAATTGTTGAAAAAGGCGTCTGCCTGACGACTTTGCATACTCTGAGCGGAGCAACGAAGTTGCGTGAGGGTGGACTGTTCATTAAAAGAGATATAAAATCCTTTGATTTTAATTTTTTTTATATTTTTTCCGTTTTTTTCCCATTTTGGGAAATATGTAGTATATATTTTTGTTGTCTGGCAATGACGCATTGTAATGTTTTTCTTCTTATTTATCATTTATCACTCATGTGTGGACTATCGAAAGTTGGTTGATTTCAATAGGGATTTTCGGAATTTTTATTGTTTATAACTTTTAAAATATTTGTGAGCGACGATTTGAAATAATTGTTAAATTTTTAGCATAATTAAATTAGTGGATTAAAAACAAGCGAAAAAAGGAATTGGCAGCTAAAGTAAATTTGTTCCAAGTCCAAAAGAAAACCAAAAAATGGTAAACAGAGATAAGCGGAAAAGATCGAATAGTAGATGTATAAGAATATGAAAATCCCCACAAAAAAAAAAAAACAGTTTCGAAACGGCTATGAAAAATGAAAACGAATCAAATTGAACTTGACAAAAGATATATAGGAAATGAAATAACAAACTATATTGTTAAGAGATGTCAGTTATAATGAAGATACAGATAAATTTAAATAAATAGGGGAAAACAACGAGAAACCACCTCTCGAGTTATTATATTTAAAATATATAAACAACAATCCATGACTTATGGACATTGGAATTTGAAGAATTTAATACGCAACTGGACCAGGGCGAATCTGGGAACAGGAGAAATTGAAGACGTAGTGGGTGACTATGGTCTAGGCAATAAAAATGATAGAGGACAAAAATTAGTTGAATTTTGTCAATGAATTTTTTTTCCGTGGCCTGTGGAAACTTCATAGACACGATGACGACTGGACCCAAAGTAATGTGAGACTTCAACCCACTAAAACCACCAGCCTTTTAGTATTTGTATTGAAACTTAGTATGCGACATATCGATCAATTTTTTTTTTATCACGAGTAATTAATGTTTGGCAGGTAACTATCCTGTGAGAGTTCCTGCTTTGTTCACAGTTTATAGCGCTGTTTGTTATTATTGGGCCAAATGGAAGGGCCAAGTTCTTTGAAGACGCCGCATTAAATTTGTCTTGTCATATTGGAACCGTTGTGTTAACGTTAACGTGTCCCAATAAACGTTTTTTTGTTTGCGTGCAAAATTTTTCGTTTCAACTTAAACCGCGGGAATACCCAGATCTCTGCGTAGATCTTCATTCCTTATATACCACGGCTCGTTGACGAATGATCTTAACATTTTGTTTTCAAAAGTTTGTAGAATGTTTAGATTCGTTTCACTGGTACAACTTCATAGTTGTATACCATATGTCTAGACTGGCTTTAGCACTTGCTTTAAAATAGCAGCTGGTTATCAAGGTTAAACTTCGAATATTTTTCGAGTAATTATTAAATTGTTAAATAAAATAAAATAAAATTATTAAAAATTACATCGAGTGTCATTCCGAGATATTTCGCTTCATTTGCAAAAGGGACTCGAACCGTATTGAAAAAAAATTGTTTGTCCGTTTATACGGAAAATCTACCAATCCGCCAGGATTTTGTTAATTCATTAACCTCGTAAGAGCGTTTTGTAATTTCATATTTGTCTCTCTATTGTTGTGCCAGCTGCTAGTATAGCTGTATCGTCAGCAAACGCGGCAACTATTGTATCGTTGGTTGTGGGATATCACGTGTAAATAGAAGGTACTCCTGCTAATATTTCTTTGTCCGAATATTCTTTTCCAAGTTTCACACGGAAGACTATGCGCAAGATACGACACGAGGATTTAATAAAGTTTTTCAGGCAGAACTTGTCTTAATTGTATTGAAGGCCTCTATAAACCTTGTCAAAAGCTTGCGACACGTCAAGAAATACGGCTGAGCAAATTTTTTTTTCTTCGAAAGCTTTCTCAATTACATCAATAATTCGATGAACTTGGTCAACAATCGAATGTTTACTTCTAAACCCAAATTGATGGTCAGGTAACAGGCGTTTCTGATCGATAATAGTGTGTAAGCGACCGAGTAATATCCTTTCTAAAACGTGTGAATTTATTGGGAGCAGTGAAATAGGTACTTAAGATTTTTTTTCATTCGGTGATTTTCCTGGTTTGAGAACCATAACTGCTTCCGCGACTTTACACTGTCTTGGTATGTACTCTAATCTTATTGCTGCATTTACAAAACATCAACCCGAAATTGACAGTTTTTAAACAAATTCTATTAGAGGCTGGGAAAAGCTAACTTGACAAGAGACATCAACGTCGAAGACAGGTGTGGATCACGAATGAAATACTAGCGCTAATGGAAGAAAGGAGGAAGAATAACGAAAACAGATACATTGAGATAAAAAGAGTCATAAGAAATAAGATGAGAGATGCAAAGAATAGACACTCGCAAGAGGAATGTGAGGAATTAGAGATGCATGATAGAAACCATGATAGCTTTGACTAACACAAGAAACTAAAAGAGATCTCAGGCATTGTAAGAAAAAAGCAATTAGGTTTACTAAAAGACATGGAAAATTAAATCTTAGTGGAAAGAATACATCGAGGAGCTTTTTATATGTGAAAGATAATGAATTGAACAAAAAGAACATTTTCGCGGATCTAAGGTACCGGAAATAAAGAAAGGTTTAGTCATGAAAGTTCTAAAAGAGTCAACAAATAAAAAGAAAGCAACAGACCCATATGAAATACTGAATGAACTTCTGAAGCTTATCGATGAAAAAAATATCCCGACGCTAGCTAATTTGTACAACGCAATTTATAAGTATGACAAGGTCCCAAGAGACTGGTTACAAACATTACCGAAGAAAAGTAAAGCCGTACAGTGTAGCGAGTACAGAATAATTAGCCTAACGATCCATGCAACAAAGATCTTCCTAAAAATAGTACACAAGAGAATATATAATAAACTCGAAAATGACATTGGATTTAGAAATGGCTTTGGTACCCGAGAGGCATTGTACGCTTTAAACATACTAGTTCAACGAAGTTTGGAGATTAAAATGGACGTTTGTGTGTGCTTCGTATACTACGAAAAAGCCTTTGAGAGAGTACAGCACAACAAAGTGATGAAGATTCATGAAAGTAAAGGTGTAGATATGAATGACAGCAGAGTGATCAGAAACCTATATTGGGGACAAAAAGCAAAAATAGGAATGGAAGAAGAAGAAGAATCTGATGACATAGAGATCCGTAGAGAATTTAGACAAGAACGCATTCTATCACCATTACTTTTCAATATGTACTACGAATTTCCGATATTCAAACGACTTCTATAGGAGCTGCATGGGCGAAGATCTTCATCTGGGGGCATATTATTTTCAAAATCTGAGTGATTTGACAAAAAAGAAAGTAAAAAACGTTCTCAGCTTTATCAAAAACTCAGAATGGTTTCCCACGGATAGTAAGGAGAACGGACAAGATCCACGTGGCATCACAATTGACTAAAATTGTCTAAGTGTGCTGGCGAACGCTGGCAGCCACTCTAACCTGACCTAACCTTGCTCCAGCTCCTCTGTTTCTTGCGTCCTTTCTTCCTCGACTTTCTGCAGTTCTATTTGGAGCCTCTTAGTTGAGAACTATAACTATTCGTAGCGGTGTTCGGAGCGCTCCTAAATGATTTTTCACTGTAGCTCTCCTCTTGTGATGATCTGACAAATCAGTCGAGAAGTATCATTTGTCAAGAAAAGCTAATTTCAACTAAATCGTTCGGAGTTGGCAAAAACGCACACATGAATGGCAAAGCTCGGCCTTAATTTGGGCAGCGAGGGGTAACTATAAGTATTGGAAGCAGAGGTTACAATTGCGCCAGCGACATTACTTGAGCGAAAAGCTCAAGCTTTTTGTCATAATTCAAGGCCATATTTTTGTTTGCTTTTAGCCATGTTATTACCGGTACCTGCCATATCAAAATTATACATAACCTCACTATCCTCGAAAACGGGTTGAACGATTTTGATTAAACTTAATATACCCCAAAAGCATATTAGTTCCAACAAATCTGCATACCCAGCTTTTTTTTCAAGAAAATCCATATAGCGGATTTTTGCATATAGGCCATATAAAGAAAATTGTCAATTTCTCGCAAACTATACGGCCAAATTGAATGGAATTTAATTTATAAACTAATATTACTGATTTCAAGAATTCCACTTATTTGGTTTCGGCACAACTACACCACCACCCTTTTCGTATTTCTATTGCAACTTAGTATCCAACTTAGTATCTAGCAATTTTTTTATCACGACTAATGAATGTTTGGCAGATAACTTTCCTTTGAGATATCCTGCTTTTTCCGCAATTTATAGCGCGGTTTGTTATTATCGTGCCAAATCTGAGGGCTTACTTCTTTGAAGACCCCGCAGTAAATTTGTTTCGTCAAGAATTTGGAGGACCGTTGTGTTAATGTGTCCCAATCAACGTTTTTTTTTTTGTTTGAGTGCAAAATTTTTCGTTTCATCTTTAACCGCGGGAATAACCAGATCTCTGCGTAGATCTTCATTGCTTATATACCACAGCGCATTGACGAATTATCTTAACATTTTGTTTTCAAAATTTGTAAAATATTTAGACTCGTTTCATTGGTACAATTCCATAGTTGTATACCATATGTCCAGACCGACTTTAGCACTTGCTTGTATAATAGCAGCATGTTATTATTTTAATTTCTTCGCATTTCTTTTTACATGCTTCCGCCTCATTCGAGATATTTCGCCTCATTTGCAAAAGGGACTCGAACCGTATTGAGAAATACTGGCAAATTGTTTGTCCTTTATACGAAAAATCTACATGAATCGATTTACTCTTGTCCATTTATTAACCTCGTTAAGAGCGTTTTGTAATTTCATATTTGTTTCCTCTTTTGTTGTGCCAACTGCTAGTATAGCTGTATCGTCAGCAAACGTGACAACTATTGGCTGCTTTGGCTTTATGATAAGTTAAGGCGAAATTTTAGGTTTTTGCATAATTAAATTGAAATTTGATTAGTAAATTTCATCCGTCTTTTTTGCATCTCTTTAGTTATTTAGTTTTCTTGTCTGACCTGCAATCTACCGTCAGATGATTTCCGGCAATGAGAAACTCATCTTAAATCCTTATGCATGGGTTCAATTTTTACAACAATATTATTGTTATTGGTATTGTTTTTATTTCAAACATTTTTTTCAAGGCAGAGTGCGTTTTATTAAATTTACTTCACCCTATTTTTGCTGTTTGTTTCGCTTGACAATGTTAACGGCATCTATAATATATTGTCTGTTTTTCAGATCGCTAACTATGCCATCCTTGAAGCACTACGCATGTAAACCTCTGGCCACAACGCGTAAAGGCCTTTCAGATTTATTCTCAAATGAATACCATTCTATTTTATCGGAATTTAGTTTGCTATATAATAGACGGTAACTTTCTGAATCTTTTACACAGACTTTCCATGTATTTTCTTAAGTGAAGTTACTTGGTAGCCTGATAATGGTAACGATTTTATCAAGGTATGCAACTTGTTATAGTCGTCTATACCGATAACATTAATTGGCCATGGGGCCGTTGTTTTAGCTGTTTCGCTTTATTAGTATTCTCTTTATCGTTGTTAATTAGTTCAGGTAATTTCTTTGGAATCCAGTCGATTTCGTGACTTCTTTGTCGGTATGGTATTCTGAAATAACCGGGCAGGTTCATTTCTAACTTGGTTATGGTTCATTACTTAATTTAAATGAACTCTTTCGGGGCATGGGTTAACCCATTACCTGCCATTGTACTCAATTTATTGAGTACAGTATTTTCGAAAATTTCAATTTGATTTTTTTTTCCAAAAAGAGGCTTTGATTTAAATTTTTTCGAAATTATATCAAGCGTAGACTGTGTTTTGACACTTGGAATAAACTTGTGGAGGTTAAAAGTCATTTTTAAAGTTTTTTGGATAACTGTTGTATCCATTGTTTTTTGTTTCAAGCAATTTTATGTGTTTCCTGAACTAAAAGATTTGTTAAAGCTTACACTTTTGACTTACATGTGAGTAATCTTTTGGTTTGAACCAACTTTCAAACGAACTTCACAAAAAAACATATTTTGTGCATGGTAAGTGGAATCCAAAGTTGGTGTACTCAATTGAGTACACTGGCCAAAACTATGCTAAATAATTTTTTTTTCGGATTATTAGAAAAATTTAATTTTTAACAATTAACTGCACCATCTTTTATGGTAGGCGCTATACAAACCTCTGCATGACTGTTGATGATATCCCAGATGATGGAAATGAAATAGACGTAGTAGTGATTCCCCCGGATGTTGATATCCAAACCGACGAAGAGGATATATGTGAAGATGAGTTGTTTGATTCCCATTCTTTGATTCCCTGTTGACATTCCTGGAGCGGTTTACTTTGAAATCAAGGATGGCTTTGAAAGCGAAGACGATATTATATTTGCTCATATAAGGGAAACATTTTTAGACAGATGTGAGCCATGAAATAACGCTCCAAAATAGTCAAATCATGTGGTTTATACTACTGAAATGAATGAAACATTTTTTTATTTGGACAATTTGGGCAAAGTTAAATAACAGTTGGAATTAAAAGACGAAATTCAAATTTTTGAACATTTTTGCGATGATGATGTGACGAATTTAATTGTAGAGCAAAGCCAAATATACGCACTCGACAAAAGTGCCACACATTCCAATTTACGAAAGAAGAACAGTTTGTTGGTATAATGCTTTTTCCTGGATACCAAACGTTGGCTCAAAAATGATTGTATTGGTGCCTAGACGAAGATGCTAGATGCCCATTGGTAGCTAACGCCATGTACCGAAATCGCTTCAAAGAAATCAAGCGCTTCCTTCACCTGGCCAACAATTCTTCTCTTGATAGATCTGATAAAATGGCTAAGGTTCGACTTTTGATGAAAGTCATTTGTAATAATAATCAAAAATGGACTTTTGTCATGATAAACTATCAATTGATGAGGCGATGGTTATCCGTGGAAAGGCTGTTCGTTTTGGATACAAGGAGCGGATGCTTTGCAGTAGTGATGGATATTGCTATAATTTCGATGTATATTGTGGTGCCAAAAAGTCAGTGTAACGAATAAGTGCTTACCTCTTGGATCACGTAAGCTACTCGATTTTTTTGATGTAGTAAGAACGCCAAGTGATAATTATTGCACCAGCCATGACCTCATGACAGCCTTACGTAAATAGGATTTCGCGCAACAGGTACGGTTTAGTACAATAGAACAAAAAAATGTCCACTCAAATCCTTGAAGACGATAGTGAAGGCCAACCGTGGTTACTTCCATTCGATAAAAATAGTAACATCTTGTTCGCGCGTTAGAAGGATAACGCCGTTGTTACCATTGCAACTAATTATGACACCTTGGAACCACTGGGTAAAGTCAAAAGATGGTCAACAACCCAAAAAGAAAAAGTAGTCATTGGTCAGCCAAAACCATTGGTTGCTTACAACAAGGGCATGGTTGAGGTCGACCTTCATGACCAATTCTTAAACAATTACCGAATAAAAATAAGGTAAGAAATGGTGGTGGCCATTGTTTATACATATGATCAACTCAATGGTGTTGAATGCTTAACGACTCCATTGTTTAAAAACCAATGCAAATCGCAATCTGCTTTCCTTTGTACGGGCCATAGCCAGGACTTATTTACGTACAGGGCCTACAGTAAAAGTGCAAAATAAACCAAATGTTCCGAAATCTTTGGTTCACAGTGAAGGGGGGCATTTCCCCCATAAAAATACAAAACCAGTTACGATACAGAATATGTCACAGCAGAGTTCGATGGATATGCGAGAAATGCCAAATTACTCTTTGCATCGAAAAAGAATGCTTTAAAATATTTCATAGTTAAGATAACAATTTGCACACATCTGGCCAGTGTACTCGTTTGAGTACACCCCTCTATAACCCAAAGTTGAAAAAAAAGGTTAAACTTTGTGTTTTTTGTCTTATATACCACGAAATAAATAGTATTTAAAAAGTTTTTTAACTGTCTTAATTTAAAAGGGGGTTGGTATCTAATGGGTTAAGGTGGAGAATTTCTTTCCGAAGCTCTTCGCAGAGCAGTTCGACTTTGTTAAGCCGAGTTCGACGTCGTTTTCGTCCTCAAGGCTTTTAATTTTCACTGGGTCTTGTTTTTAGTGAGCCGAGACTTCTGGCGTTGTCGAGCTCCTGGAGGCACATTAAATTTTCTGAGGTCCAGACTTAGGTGACCTCGTTACCCTTGAACTCTTTTCAAAAGGGTTACAAAATTGCAGTAATTGTCTCTCCCTAGAATCCGTAGAGCCGATCTCCGAAGAGGGTGGATTTTCCAACTAGAAACTAGATTGCCACCTAGGGTATTACATCTTTTCGTTTTATTCATTGCATTTTTTTTTGTACACACTTTAAACTCGGTATACGGGAGTGGATTTTAGTCGCCTTCTACGACAGTCATGCCTTACCTCGGGTATATTCTAACCCCTAACCAGAAGGGGTTAAATATCATTATTATTTTCAAAATAAATATTGTTATGTATTTTGGCCAAATTATTAAAAACGTCAAATTAACTCGTTGTGAAAGAGAAAGTTGCGTACGACCCAGTCGTGCACCCACCACTCGTTTCCAAATGCACGTGGATCGAATGTTGTTGGTGATTGCGATTTGGATGAAGTTGTCGAGGTTATGGTAGGGGCCAGGTATCAGCACATGACATCATCTTTGGCTGCACTTTGCGCAAAAACCGAAGCAGAAATTTGGGCAAGCGCAGCTGTATATGAAGCTAAAAATGGCTATTTTGATTCGTTGTATGAATTGGATTTTCTTACAGCAGAAGCAGACACCGCTTCTGAAGAACTACATAAACATTTACTGGTTGGATGAGACCAGTATGCGATGGTTATCACATGGAAGTAAAAATAAGCACAATTAATGTGTAGTCAGAGTTCAACAACTGGGCATTTCCAGGTGAAAGCCAATTGGAGTATACCCTCGTTTTAATTTTTTTTTCTTAATCATTAATTGACCGCTTTTGAGAAAAATATCCAAAAATAAAAAAATAACCTCTATTCCAGCAAATTGGTTTCTCTTTTTTCATGACCGTCTTTATGTCGCATATTGGTTCTTACGCAGAAGTGTCATTAATGTCACCTTACCTGTCTAACCTACAACTCACAGATGTACTAATATTGAAACCTTTCTGTTCTGAAGCCGATGGTGAAAATTGGACATTGGACCCACTTTTTTGTGTCTCCTTATTGAAACATTCAAAATTGAAATTATTTGAGTTATTCCCTCTACGCATACTCAGCTATGACTAGCTTCGGATTTAGAACCTAACGAAACCACTATACATTAAAACTGAGATACAAGTTAAAATGTTGTTTCCTAAAACACGAATCTTGTTTTAATACACATCATAGGGGTATATTATTTTTGTAATTAAGATTGTAACATAGAGAACAAATAAATAAATGATGTATACCTAAAAGTATATGGATCGAATCAGAATCGCCAGCTGAGTCGATCTAGCCATATCTGTCTGTCCGTCCGTCCGTCTGTGTGGCACCAATTTTTAGGCCTTTTTGGGCCTTTTTGGGCTAGAGTGTTGAAATTTGTTATATAAACTCTCTGTCCGATGAAGTGTACACATTTTTGAAATACGCCCACAGCTACTTTTTAGAAAAACATTATTTTTGGCCACATGTTAGGGTATTTTGAAAAAGTGTCTTTAACACATAATTTACATAAAATATAGAAAATTCCATTGTCACCGCATCTTGTTCAGATAGTTTTTCTAAATCATTTATGTTTCGATAAAAAACAATGTGTTAGTATCGAAAGTTTTTTGAAATTTTCTTAATATTTTACCGAAAATAGTTTTTCCTTAAATAAAAAAAAACCTTGGCGTGACAAAAAACTTTATATGGACGAAAAATATATATTGATATTGTCTTAATATGCTACTCAGACATTTTTTCAAAATTCCAGCTGTTATGTCAAAAAAACGTTTTACAGAATAGGAGGCATAGCAGTGGGCGGATTTAATTTTTTTTACGCTCGTTCTGCTTCGTCAGCTAGATCGACTCAGCTAGCAATTCTAAGTCTATCCTTGTACATATATATATACATATTACCCACATCGAAATTAATTTTATATGTTACAAACTTAATGTCAAAACTAATTTAAACCTATGGGATAGGTATAAAATTGAGAAATAAACTGAATAAAAAATGAATCTCTTAATACAAACAAATTTTTATTACAGGTTTCAGGATGAGGATTACGCCTGAAATAGAATCATGCAAAGAAAATAAAAAAAAATCTTAAAAGGCTAAGTCAAACAAAATGTAAAATAAAATAATCGAGTATAAATAATATTCTATTATTATTTCATGACGCTTGCAATTTGAAGAAATCAATACAAACGACTCTGAAACAAAAACATAACATTAAATAGCTGAGAGGATCCTCGGAAACCAGCTATGCCATCATAATGTCTCTTCCACCATTATCAACGTGTTTAACAAAATAAGGACCTGGACTTGTCTGAAGCTGTTGTGTAGATTCCCAAAGGACTCGGAAACTTTTGAACACAGTTTTATTCGGTTCATTAACTTAGTAATCGGCCTTATGTTTAAGATGATTATGTAACATGATAAGCAATATAATGCAAACGAATAATAAAAAAATATATAAAAACTGTCTCATTCAATGTATAAGCACTATTTCACATAATAAGCTTATATAAGTGAATGCCTTTATTATACTAGACATTGTTAAAAATACATCCAAACACTTTTCTTTCCATTTTGTTGCGTGTATCGTTTACATGTTTATAACAAAATGCTTCCATGATAGGCTTATGCACATACGAGATGTTGCCTCTTCCCACTCCTACATGACCATCGTCACGCTAGATTTTCCCATACTGGTGCCTTTTTCTTTAACATCAAAACATTGCTCCCTTCCCTCAATCAAACATTTTATTCATGATTTGTTTCAATTATAATCTTTTAATCATTGTGATTCCTTCCGTTAACTTAAACTTTTATAATTTTATTGAATTGGTTTTGATTTTTATCGTCTTTTATCTTTACTTTAACATTCCAACAAACAAACATAAATATTCTTCTAGCGTGGGTTATTGTTGCATTTATTTTTTTATAAATCGCGATGCTTTCCTTTCACCGAAATATGAAAAGGAATAAAGATGAAACCTTTATTGACTCTGTAACTGATGCAACGGGTGATCTAAGTAGAGATACTTTTTTCAATGGCCTTTTTTGACAGATCACGTGTGAGTCGTGTCATGCTGTCATGTTATTTTTGTTTAGTATTGTTTGGCATTTCATAATGGAAAGACTTACGCGTGAACAACGTTTACAAATTCTTCAACTTTATTATGAAAATTCACGTTCTGTGAGGAATGTGTTTCGTGCACTTCGCTCAACTTATGGTCAACATAATCGGCCTACTGAGCGTACTATTCGCAACACCATCACCCATTTTGAGACCCAGCATTCATTATTGGATAATATTCGACCGAATAGACCACGTCCAGCACGCTGTGAAGAAAATATAGCGGCCGTAGCTGAGAGTGTACACGAAGACCGTAGAGAGTCGATTCGGCGCCGTTCGCAGCAACTCGGACTGACGTATGGAATGACTTGGCGCATTTTACGTCAAGATCTTAAATTGAAAGCGTACAAAATACAGCTTGTGCAACAACTGAAGCCGCTCGACCTTCCCAAGCGACATCGCTTCGCTCTATGGGCTCTTGAAAAGTTCCAAGAAGATCCGACGTTTTCGAGGCAAATTTTGTTTAGCGATGAGGCCCATTTCTGGCTCAATGGGTATGAAAACAAACAAAATTGCCGCATTTGGGACGAAGAGCCACCTGAAGAGATTGAAGAACTGCCACTTCATCCAGAAAATACAACGGTTTGGTGTGGTTTGTGGGCCGGTGGAATCATCGGTCCATATTTCTTTAAAAAAGTAGGGAACCTCGAAATGGATCACCCTATATTTGCTCACGGTGATTGTTTGCAATCACTCAAATGTCCACATTTAAAATTTAATTATTTAATATCACTATGAGCGAGGGTTATATATTTACGTATAAAATATATAATTAAAGTTCATTATTAGATTTACATAATTTTGTACAATCATTTTTACTCTCCGTTAACTTGATTTGATTCAGACCTAAAATAGTTTGAAGTTAAATAACACAAGGATATTTCTTTTTTTTAATTCATTTTTCTTTTTCAGTGTCATTGATAGAGAGCTATAATCAGTAACAATAGTAAACGCAATCCCTTGCAAACAAATTCGAAACTGCCGCATGCCGGAAATTATTGCTTAACAGGTTCAAAACTATGAAATTTAGCTACTTGTGTATGCTCTTAGAATAAAAGACGGGGTGCAATATGTTGTCTTTCTGTCTTTGAAGATGAAATGCACCACACCCTAGAGAACTTGTATCACAATTCAATTCTGTTTCTTTCCTTGGAGTATCAATAAGTTGGATGCCATGCTCCGTTACCTTAAATCCCAAATGCTCAATCGCAACGACATTTTGACAAATAAAATTCCAAACCGTTTTGTGCTATCACGGATTATAAAAGCATACAAATGACGCATTGAGAACGAAAAACATAAATTTTTGCTCACCAGCTCATGGTACGGGGGCGGTGTATACGTCCACACATGAGAAACGAGATCCAAACATATGGCGGGCTGTGCCAGTACGACCCGCCATAGAACAATTTTTCTTGTATGCTATGTGCTATGTGCTATGCATCGCAAGATCTTAGATCTCAAGGTGCTCAGGAATATTTCTACTGGTAATTAATATATCATCAAGGTACAACACTATGTCTCCCCTATCTATAAATTCACGTACAAATATTATAAACCTTTGAAATACACTTGGCGTATTCTTGAGGCCAAAAGACATTTTTAGAAATTCCCAATGACCATTCGGAGTTACAAAAGACGTGCGATGAGTCTGTTGACACCTTCTCTTGATAAAGCTCAATTTTATTTAACAGTGCATAATTTTCCTTGCCTCCAAGTATTCAATACAATCCTATATCAATGGTAATGGATGAGGGTCTCTGACAGTATGCTTATTTGAAACTCGATAATATATGCACATTCGGGTTTCACCTAATATTTTCTTTACCAAGACTATTGGTGAAGCGTACGGAGAACTACTTGGCTGAATAATTCGCTTTTCCAAAAGATATTTTATTATCTCATTCACTGTGCACTTTTCTGCATAAGACAATCCACGCTGTGCAAAACAATCCTGAGTGTCTGAGTTAAGTCTAATTTGCATCTCAAAGTCTATTGGTGAAACCATGGCCTTATATAAATTTATTTAAATTTATCTAAATGTTCACTTGCATCCAATTCAATCTCAAATAGATTGTCACTTAAAAGGTTATTAACTTTACTAGCATCTTCTATAACGTAACTTGTATTAAATTTTTTTCATTAAGTTCTTCCACCATATCAACATAATAATCATCAAATCTATTTTCCGAAGATAAATTTTCAAAAATATCTTTTAGCGCACCCTTCAATATACTATTTTTAAAACTATCTGAAGATTCGGTTTCCTTTTATGATTTTAAAATAAACATTTATTTGAAGAAGTTTATCTTTTACATAACTGCTCTGAAGTAATATTACTGTTTTTAAAATTTATCTGAATGTTAACTTTAAAGACTCAAGAACATCTCGACCGATGAGCAAAGATATAGTGGTTTTCACCACCTGATACTGCAGTTGGGGCAATCTGTTTCAGCGAATCCCAATCATCAACACGTACCGCCCGCAACAAAAATTTGCAGTACATACTTTGCATTAGACAACGATAAGATAATTACATCGGTCGTCGCATCCCAACGACGTCCTTATAGTCGGCAATCCATTTGGTTACATTACACGAATCGTCGCCACTGAAAACAGGGACAACATTTGTATGTCAGAGAAGTCCACTACTAGGGGTGCCTAAAATGCTTACATCTGCTCCAGTTCTCTCTTCAGTTCGGTGATTTTTCTTTGCCGCTCGAATCTGGCCAGTTTTTTTTCTTCTTCAGCGTCAAGATCATCAGCAGACCTACCACCAGAAGTGGCTTCTACAGAAGGAGATTTCTCTTCATTTGACGGAATATAAGTCGCTCCATTTAGCTAAACAGAAGGTCACAACACATCTCTTTAGGACCCTGGAAAGATGTTCCAGCTAAAGTTTAGCTGAAGTTTTACTAAACACCACGGCATCATCAGAAGTTTTTTTTTCGGATAATACCTCATCAACAGCTTGGTTATCAGAATTCTCATCGGACACCCCAACGAGTGCACCATCAGAAGTTTTATCAGAAGTATTCAAGACACGTTCGTATAGTTGCCCAAGTTGGGCCATGGAAGCTGAATGTGGCACATCCACTCCATCATTCTAAAGCGCCTCAATAAGTTGCGTTTTTGTTAACTTGTTCATTCCAAAATTAGTCAAACGAGAGAAAAACAATTAACGAATACACAATTTCACAAAATTTGTTATTTCGAAATTGAGTTACCCCACAACTTTTATTCTTCAATTAGATATTTTATTTCTTATAATTATTAAAATTATTAAAAATGGCGTCTTGTCTGCGTTATGTTTTGAATGACTCCAATACGGTTCAAAAGTGAGACAAATACACTTTTCGTCTCATTTCAATACTTCTGCTCCTAACTTTCGCAGAGTAGGTGTATCCCATAAAGGTATATACGTTTTGATACATAGTTTGTAACATAGATAAATACTTTATCTATATATACCTTAAAGTATATGGATCGACTCAGAATCAATAGCTGAGTCGATTTAGACATGTCTGTATGTCCGTCCGTACATCACCAGTTTTTGGACCTTAAATTTTGAGATAAAATGATGTAATTTGGTACACGTGTTCGTTGTTGCTCCTAGCATTACAAGTGTACACATTTTTGGGTGCGTTTTCAGCAAAAAAAACGTTTTTCGGTAACATTTTAAACATTGTAGTGAACGACACCACTGTGCTAGTATACCCCAGTATAAGAGATAAGAGTATGGAGTTAGTTGATCAGGTCAAACTGTCGCGTGCGGTCACGTAAAGGGACCTTATGTTAAGCTAGAATATGTGCTTGGATTAATAGACAGTTGTCATTGTCATACTGTAAAACTCTGGTGTTTCAATTGTGTGCTGCAATCAATCAACGAAGTGACTTACATATTGGTGACCCCGAGTAGTAACACTTGAGGCCTAAGACCTAATAAAGGCAACATTAAAAATAAATCAAAAGTGTAATCTTCGTCCAACACAGCCAAACGCTGCGGGTTCAAACCCCAGCTTCGGCAGCATTTGTTTTCTACTAAAATTGCCAGCTTATCTGAGGCCACCTGTGCGATAATATGAGACAATATAAATCTATGTCTCTTCCTCTGTGCCACTAAGGTTTATGTTATATGTCTTTCCTTCTATGTGTCTATCTGTCTCTCTCTGTTGTATTAATGTCTTCATCTGTCCCAGCCGATGGCCTCAGTCGCCAGTGCTGTTATGTGTCTGTAGTTCGATGCATTCATGTGCGAATTACCGTAATGTCAATGTCAATAAATTAAGAGCTAACGACTTAAACAAAAAAAAATCGTAAGTCCCGCTCAAAAGAAAAAAATTCATAATACACGTTTCGGAGTACAGTAGTAGACACGAGTACATAAGCGCAGCTTTCCGCTCATATCATCTACATTGCGGAAAACCATTGGATAGGGAACTAGTAGCTTTTTAACAGTCGACAAAGGCACTACCTCGAAGGTCGCAATTTCGTAGTCTACACTGACCATAAACCACTAACTACGGCTTTGAAGACAAAGGCTACCTGAAGTCCAAGACAAGCAAATCAGTTAGATTACATATCACAATATACTAGCGACATAAGATATATTCGACGGTGGCCAGAAGCATTTCCATTTAAAGATATTCTTATACCACCCACAACCAAATGGGTTGGTAGAGAGATTCCACCGCGTGCTTAAAGCGTCCCTTAAGTGTCGGGAAAATACGGTTCACTGCGGAAATTGTATATGGGGAACCACTGCGATTGCCTTTCAACTTGTGTTCGAATAACACATCAGATAGCTTCAGTGTCGAGAATTTACCTGCATTTGTTGCCAAGCTTAGGGAAAATATGAACTCCATTCGCCCTAAGAAAACTCGAATGATAAGTAGTCCCGTCCATGTTCCGAAATCTCTTCAAGTCTGTCCTAACAAGGACCGTTCAGGGTAGTGAGGAAAATTAGGAAATAATTTATTGTGGAAGTAAAGGGAAGAAATGTTTCCGTCTTGTTGGATCGTTTAAAGCCGGAGCTCGTTATGGAGTCCATTGGCCAAGCCGTAATCAATCAGAAACGCGTATATAAACATATACATATACATATTCTAAATTTTGTCCCCCATTTTATAATGAATGGATTTTCAACCCTTTGCGCGCTGCGCCTCCAGCTGGAAGGGGGGTGATGTAGTGAACGACACCACTGTGCTTTTCTAGCCAGTATAAGAGAATGTAAATACCAATAAGGTCGCAAAGGGACCTAATGTTAAGCTAGAATAAGTGCTTGGATTAAAATTCAGTTGTCATTGTCATACTGTAAAGCTCTAGTGTTTCATTTGTGTGCTCCAACTAATCAACGAAGTGACTTACAGCATTTCGAAAAACATTTTGATGCAAAATCATTGGTTATGGTAATATAAACATTTCTTCCATATATCATTTTAACCCACACTAATTTTTTGATGGTGGAAAAGATTCCTTCAAAGAAAAACCGTATGTAAAATGGAGTACAGGCAATCCAGGAAGGCAGCCCCCTGCAGGGGCTTGTAAAATGTAATGCACTTGATTTGCTGTACTTTACTTACAAAGATAAACATTAATCTTCTAAGTGAGATACCAGTAAACAAAAGTCATACAAAAATAGTTTTAGCAATCTTTAATTTTCTCAATAGCTAGAAAACCTAAAACTATTCGGTTTGTTCGATTCAAAATTGATATAAGCATTGACCACAAAAAGCCATTTGAGCACTTCATTTCACAATTTTGAAAAAAAACGGTATAAACTTTTTTTTTGTCATTTGGTTTCTGGCTTTCAAAAATGAAGTATTAATTCAAAGTGTTGCCGTTGTGTTTGTAATATTTTTTTGCTTTTGAAATTTTTTTTTTTTCTAAATTGGCGCTACCTATAAAACGGGGCGAGATAGATCCCCCTCCCATAGTAAAATATGCTTGTTTTTGACCCATCTAATAAAAAACGTTATCAATTTTTGGTGTCAAACTTATCGTAGTCTCCCCGAACTTCGCACCTAACTCAAATCCTACAATATGCCCAAACAGGGGTTACATGGGGCAGCATGCCTCGCCAAACATGTCTCACTTGCGCTGTAATTCGTAAGCAAGCATCTATCTATCCCATAGGGGTAGATTAGTTTTGATACATAGTTTGTAACATAGAGAAATAATTTAGCTAGATATACTTCAATGTTTATGGATTGAATCAGAATCGCTAGCTGAGTCGATTAAGCCATGTCTGTCTGTCCGTCCGTCCGTCTGTAGGTCATTGGTTTCTCAGCCTTAAACTTTGAGCTAGAATAATCAAATTTGGTACATGTGATCCTTGTTCGTGCTGTACGAAAACGTGTAAAAAATTTAAAAATCCGACAACTGCCACGCCCACATTTTAGAAAAACGTTGTTTTTTGCCAAACAGAAGGGAATTTTAAAAAGTGTCTGAACAACATATGTAGTCAATCTGAATATCTATAAATTGTTCACATAGCCACGCCCACTTTTTGAGAGCGTTTTCAGTAAAAAAAAACCTTTTTCGGTCAAATCGAAAAATATGTATTCGAAAAAAACGTTTGACGGATAATCATTGGGTTTGATAAAACAAATATTTCATCCATACGTCATTCAAAGCCACGCCCACTTTTTGGAGGCCTTTTCTTACAAAATCTATTTGTATACTCTACGCCATACCCTATTTGGTGATCTCATACCTAATGTCCTTTTCTTGAGTGAGTTGGGTTACCTGTGACATAGAACTTCATTTTCGCTTTCATATCATCAGCAGAGCCAGCTCCCCACTTGGGTTTATAAAAAGCTGGTCTTAGGAATTCACAAAATCTGTCTTTTTTACATTGGTTAGACCTATCCTTGAATATGCTAGCCAAGTATGGTCGCCTTAGTACAATACTCATTCCCTCCGTTGTGGCCAACGCAGATTCATCAGTTTTAATCTACGCGGTTCCCCCTGAGAAGACAGTTTTTTTTTTACCCCCTACGAGGATCATTTGGAATTACAAAATATTCAATCACTTCAAAAACGCCGTGAAAAAGCAAAACATTATATTTGCACATATATAATTGCCCCTCCAACTCCAAAAATCTTAAATCTGTTCCCCTCTTCCGAATCATCAGCGGCTACAACGTGCTAATGACTGGAATACTGCTCATGGCTAATGAGCATTACTATACGAAACTTCCTTACGTCCACCTCATCTACCACTACTCCTTAACCCCTTTTCTAATAAATAAATTAAGTTAGGTTAATGTTAATTAAATTTTAAGTTCGGCTTGTACTAAACTTAAATAAAAATAAATAAATTCATTTGATTTTTTACTAATGTTGGACATTATTTGCGTTGATAATATTACTCGGAAATAAAAAAATAACATTTCACTAATATACAATATTAAACAACATTAAAGCAAAGTAAACATGCATATGCAGGCTGTTTTACCTCTCTTCAGGGAAATCAAATTTCTGCGATGGCTTAGATCCTTACCGAGTTTTTTTTTAAGAGTATGTTAGCATTATTCATTTTAAGCACTCCAGTTGGTGTGGTTAAAAAATCGTCGCTACGCCAAGAATAACCAACTTCCAAATAGGCAGTAACTCCCTCACCGCCAGAAATGTCTTGATGGAGTTCATATTTTAAAAATTTAATAAATGGAAATAGAATTTAAAGCTTTGAATTCAAAGTGTTTAAAAAAAGTCAAATCGCCTAAAACATATGGGAAATTAGTTTAAGCTTAATAAATAAACGGTGCGATATCACATTTAAAAATATGTTATTTTCTTTTTGGTAACTAATATTATATTTATTTCGTTTTTCGTTTTTATTGTTTTTGTTTAGGATCTGGACCTATTAGACTGTTTACACCCTACAAGAGAAGAAAACGTAATTATACGGATGAAGAATGTGACGACACAAAAAAACGGCATTCTGATGTATCTACAAAATTCGATGACATTTGTGCTCCATTAAGCAACTTTTCCACTAATGCAGGTCCTGGAAGTACTTCTTTAAATAATGAACACTCTTCCCAACACAATTTAATTGGTAATATTTGAATATTTTCTATATATTTTGGTTTTATTTAAAATAACGATTGGTTCTCTTAACATTCATGTACAAAATTAACCTATCTTGGTTTTAGTATTTGTTGGTATTTTGTAAAACGAGGTGAAGTAAGATCATACTTACTTACTTACTTACTTAAGTGGCACTGCAGTCCGGAATGAAGCTGGGCCTCAACCAACATGTCTCTCCAATTAGCCCGGTCTGTAGCTAACTACCTCCAAGTTGGTTGAGGTCAGTTTCTACTTGTGCGCGCCACTTAAGGCGAGGTCTTCCTCTACTGCGCCCGGGGTCTGGCTGGGAATCGAAGACTCTGCGAGCCGGAGTATTGGTGTCCATTCGTTCTACATGTCCTAGCCTTCTTAAACGTCGACATGTCGATGTACAGCTCGTATATTTCGTGGTTGAATCTTCGTCTCCATAGCCTGTCAACGCAAACGGGACTGAAGATTTTTCGAAGAATTTTCCTCTCAAATCGTCCAAGGATTTCTTCATCCGCTTTTGAGATTGTCCATGCTTCAGCGCCGTAGAGCAGGACTGGGATGATCAGGGTTGTATATAAGATCTCCTTAGTAGTTCGAGTGAGGACTTTACTACTGAATTGCCTTCTTAGCCCGAAGAAACAGCGGTTGGCAAGAGTAATTCTTCGTTTAATTTCTGACGAGATATTGTTGTCAGAGTTCATAGCGGATCCGAGATAGATTAAGTCCCGTACTACCTCAAAGTTATATCTATCAATGGTGACGTTCTGTCTAATTCGTAGATGTTGTGTGTCCTTTCGTGTTGACAACATATACTTCGTTTTGCCCTCATTTACTGCTAAACCCATTTTGTGCCGCTTCCTTCTCTTTACTAGCAAACGTGGCTATGACATCACGTTGGGTCCTACCAATGATTTCAATTTCGACGGCGTATGCTAGTAATTGTACAAATTTTTGGAAAATTCTGCCTCTGGTGTTGGCTTGTGAGTTTTGCACAATCCACTCAAGAATCAGATTGAAGAAGTCACCTGACAGCGCATCGCCTTGCCTAAATCCTTTTTTGGTATCGAATGTGGCGGTGAGGTCGTTTCCGACCCTGATGAAGCAGCGAGAATTCTCAATCGGTGGCGGTATACCAAAACTAGCCATGGCTCTGTATAGTCCGTCTCTATAAATGCTGTCGTATGCGGCTTTAAAATCGATGAATAAGTCGTGGGTATCAAGGATCTGCCGAAGTGTGAAGATTTGATCGGTTGTGGACTTTCTTGGCCTTAAACCACACTGATAAGGGCCGATCAGGTTGTTGGTAAACGGTTTCAGGCGTTCTTGTAGGCGATATTGAGCAGACTTATTCCTCTGTAGTTGGCGCAGTTTAGAGGGTCTCCTTTTTTGTGGATCGGACAAACGATTCTTAGGTTCCATTTTTCAGGCATACTTTCTTCCGACCAGAAGATTTTATTTAATAAGTCATCTCCGCTGGCTTTATAAAGCTCGGTAAGTAGGCCATCATTTCCGGCAGCCTTGTTAAGCTTTAGTTTAAATATTTCTATCCTCACTCCACTCAGGTCGGGTGGTTGGCAGCTTTTGCTGTCGTTGCCAATATTGAATGGTTCGTTCTGCCTGACAGCGGAATGTTGTTCGTCATCGCCGTTTAACAGTCTGACTGTGTCTCAACTACGATATTTCGAGCCTTGCATCCTTGGCTTCGACGTTTTAAACTTTAGAAAAACTTGCGAGCATCGTTCCTGGAGTGGCACCTCTCTATATCCTTGATCGCGAGCTTTTCTTGCCAACAAGCTGATCTAATGGCTTGTTGGCATCGTTGTCATTGTTGTTCGACATTCGATGTTGGTGGAATGGTGTTAATCGAGAGTTTTAGGGCTACGGGATGCGCGAAGTTCTTGGCGGTCTCTTGCGATTGCAGTCTTTCGACATTTAATTTTTACAGTATTTATCGCTTGATGTGGCGTATTGGTTATCCGCATTCTTACCTTGGCCGCAACAAGGTAGTGGTCCGATGTTAGCTCCTCGGAATGTTCGGACATCCAAAATACTGGATGCGTGCCTCTGGTCTATCGCTATGTGATCAATTTGGTTGAACGTTCGTTGATCTGGAGACCGCCATGTCCCCTTATGGATAGCGAGGTGAGGAAACCGTGTGCTGGCTAGACGTGTTGTCGTAAAGGCTAAGTTTTCCGACAATACTGCTAAAGAGGACTTCTCTTCCTACCTTTGCGTTTAAATCTACCAGCACGATTTTAACAACGTTCTTCGGTAGTCGCTCATAGCTTTTGTCAAGGAGCTCATTGAAGCAGTCCTTAGCTATATTATCTTTTTCCTCCGCTGGGGCGTGAGCGCATATAAGGCTTATGTTGGAGAATTTGGCCTTGATGCGGATTGTTACAATGCGTTTGCTAATGTCTTGGAAACATAAGACTTCTTGCCTAAGTCTGGTACTTATAACAAATCCACATCCGAATAGTCGCTGTTTCTGCTCACTATAACACGGTCCGTAGTAGATGTCACTGTTTTTCATCCTCTTTTTGCCCGGCCCATCCCATCGTATTTCCTGGATGGCAGTAAGGTCTGCCTTGTAGCAGTTTTGGGCTTCCACTCGTTGTTCTCACTCTGCTTTTTAATGTTCTCACATTCCAGGTGCAGATACGAACGTCGTTGTCATTTTTTCGTTTACCCGTGGCGTCAACAATAAAGTCAGTCCTTTCCGAGGCTATTGGCTGCAATTTATTTATTAGATAAAATTTTGAGCTAGAGTTTTGAAATTTGGTATATATACCTACTCTCTATCCAACAAAGCACAATTAGTGTTAGTATTTTTGAAATCCGCCCACGCCCCTTTTTAAAAAAAAAATAGTTTTTGGCCAAACCGTTAAAATTTTTGAAAAATTGTCTGCACGACATATCTAAACAATTCTAATGTATATATTTCGCCTTTACAAAGTTTTTGACACGCCCACTTTTTTAAGGGCGTTTTCAGTAAAAATCGTTTTCGGTAAAATTTAAAAATATCCGAAAAAAATGAAAACTCATTGGCTACGAAAAAATAAACATTTCGTCCATATATCGATTTAACGCCCACTCTTTGGAAGCGTTTTCATACAAAAACCATTTGTATACCCCACGCCATACCATGTGCAGGAGAAAAACGTCGTTTTTTGTCGAATCTTAAAAGACAATTTAGAATCTTAAAGAGAAAGACATTATTTTCGTAAACATTTTTGACCTCGAGATGTTGATTGATTCTAACATTACGATGAAAGCGGGACCCAAAAAAGTGTTTATTTTTTTTGATTTCCGTACGTCGGTTCGTCGTTCCGTCTGTCCGTACAGGTCTCTCCAGCCTTAACGACTTGACCGATTTTCTTCAAACTTCGTATACAGCGTTTTTTTGTGTTCTTTTTATTACCGGTACCATATATGCCATATAAAAATCAAACATAACCTCAATTTTATGGAAAATGGCTCTAACGATTTTGATATATATTGTATTTAGGCCATATAAAAAAAATTGTTAATTTCTCGCAAACTGTTTTGCCAAATTGAATGGAATTTAATTTGTATACTACTATCCTTATTTTCATGCGTTCCACATAAGTGGTTTTGGCCCAATTACCTCTCGACGGAATTTTCAGTTTTGTCCAATAACGGAAAATCATTATAATTCACAAGGATACCGATTACTTTCGTATCCGGAATAAACGTTCGTGTAATCACATTTCGACATTATTTATATCATTTTAAGCACAGTTAATCAAAATAAATATTATTGTGTGTTAATAATTTGGCCATTATTAAAAACGTCAAATTCACTCGCTGTGAAAGATAAAGTGGCGTACGACCCAGTCGTGAACCCATCACTCGTTTTTTTAATATTTATGAAGTTTTCGTTTTCGACTGTTAAAATACCAACAGTGGGTAATCGCCATTAATTTGAATTAATTCCACTTTCTGTAGTGGTATAGACTATCAAGCGACTTCGTCGCTATTTTAGGAATATATCAATTACTGTAAGGCCGGCACGTATGGTGAGTTTATTAGAAAACAGACCTTTTCTGGTCGAAACCGAAAACTTAAAAAAATACAAAAATCAACAAACAATTTTTCTCTCCAATTATTTACAAAGATGTTCATAGACGCATTATACGGAGTGTGTAAAGTTATGCAGCTTTTATAGTGTTTTATTCATAAAACTCACAACGTTGAATAGATGCTGCATAATCTAAACCTGCCTGATGGTTGAATAGTGCCTGTAAATGGTGATCCATTTCGAGGTTCCCAACTTTTTTAAAGAAAAAAAAAACACAGAAAATGCCAAAGAATGTTCTTTCAAATGATAATAAACATTCTCCATTAAATTTGAATTTTCTGTGTTTTTTTTTTTTTGAAAGTTGGGAACCTCGAAATGGATCACCCTTTATAAAGGCTAAAACACAAACACGCTTTTGTATGTTGCGTTTGTCGCACCTAGTTCCAACATATTAAATCAGTGTTACCTATCAATGTCTTCTTGTTTAGCATTGAGCTTTAACGTCAATTAAAATTTTAACGCAACGTTGATGTTGAGCGCCGTATTTGGAAAAAGTGAATTGTCAGAAAATTTGCTGTTGTTTGCTGGGTTATTCTCTGATAGGGTCTTGAGTACGGCGTTTTAGCAATGATCTTAAGAATTTACCCCATTTTTGTAGCAGAAGTTAACTGAGCCAGTAAATATGTCAAAGCTTGCTTAAGCAGTTGGTCGTAATGTCGGCAAAGTGAAGATGAGAAGCGTGATTGATTTTAGCCGTAAGGGTGTTTTAAGTTTTTTATCTACGCGTGTCACAAAGGGCTGAACTTCAGGGACACCAATGACACAACAAACATAAAACTTATGAGAACGCTACATTCCTGTCTCCCATCCCATTCTAAAAACTTTTAGCGTAATCGGGAACTATTTTTCCCTGAGATTTCTTCCCATTCAGCAATCAATTTACATCGCATCGAATTACCGAAAACCCCATTTATTGGGATGATAAATAGAAAATGAGACTGTCACAATATATTCAAAAAATCTTCAAAATGATCTATAGACGAAATGTTCTTATCAACTTTACCAATGAACATGCATTGAAACCGAATTTCACCGAAAACAGTTTTGTGGCTAAAACATTCTATAGAAGAAACATTGGTATTAAGACTGTCTATATATCTTGCGTATCTTTTTCAAAATATTAACCCGTTGACCAAAAAGTAAGATTTGCAAAAAAGTGGGCTTAGCAACAAAGTTACACTTGCTCTGTAAGAATGGACTAGGATCTCACATTAAAAAAAAAATTAATTTATGGCGCAACAGGCTCGTTAGTACCCAGGGCCTAGCTTTTTTCTCACAACCATTCATGTGCACCGTGGCGGGACCTCCTGTTTTATGCCGAATCCGAACGGCTAAGTTGAGATAAGCTTTTCATGACAATTGATACTACTCGGATGATTTGTCAGATCATCACGAGAGGAGGGCCAGTGAAAATCATTAGGTATTGCTACGGCTGGGAATCGAACCCAGACCTTCTGCACGGCAGTTCATCGCACTAACCATCGCGCCACTTAGCCCGTCAAATTGTATTATCCTGTCTTAAAATGTAAGACCTAAAACTCGATGACATTCAGACAGACGGATGGTCAGACAGACCTGTCTTAATCGACTCAGCTAGCGATTCTAAGTCGAGCCATGTACTTAAGGTATATTTAGTCAAATTACTTCTTTATATTTTCTATGTATCAAACCTCTAGGGTATCAAAACGTGAATTAGGACACGTAAACACCCCAGTCCTTCGAATTCTCAACGAAAAAAATTCATGGCGGCGTCTTTCTAGAATTTAAACCTTGCGTTAAGCCCGATAGTTACAACACTCGCATACTTAATTTTAATACATATTTAAGCCCTAGCTATCCGTCGGAGCAGACAATTCACCGATTTTTTTACGATTCGGAGGAGTTTAGCTTCGAGATATTCTTCGGAAAGCTGTTAGGCATATTTCTCCGACATTTTGCAACGCATCCCGGCGAATTGCGTTGAAGTGCGTTCAGGTGCATTTTTCATGCATTTTTTGACAGCTACGTGCAATTCTTTTTCCGATTTCCTCCGACACAAATTCTTAGCGGAATTTATTTACGAATTGTAGTGAAGTGATTTTTCTCCGATGACACATACCTCAAATGCAATTTAAACCTCCGACGAAGTATGCGTTGCGGAAAATTGTCCGCTCCGACGGATACCTCGGGCAGATTGTTATATATTCACATCCATTTAGTGACTATTAGTGGTATTGGGTGCGCCCCACTGGAATGAATGACTTGAATAGTGGTATCTGTCAAAACAACTTCTCGAACACATCGAGTTCTTCAGGGCAACGTCAGTGTCAAACTGTCAGATGACAAACGTTCGCACAGAATACTGTTTCTCATTGAAATTGCATTTATATTTCCGTTCCACAGTAAACAACTTATATTTTTATGTTTTTAATGCAATAACCCTATAAAACAGCACTCCCGCCATAGAATTGTTTTCCTCCAAGTGATTTTGACGTTTTAATGAAAGAGACAACGCACGTGTGATGGAGAAGTCAGAGTATTCTTATTGCTTTCCTCCAAAAAGAGACAACGCACTTGTGTTAAAATGTGAGATTGTGAAAAAGGTGTGATTAAAAAAACAATGGTTCGCAATTCATTAGATCAGCTTATCTTTGTGGAGCTGAAAGCTGAACTGAGACTTTTCTGGATTAGAAGTTTCTAGAAAACTGTGAACTGTGAAGAAACGTTTAAATCGGATTATTAGAAAATTTTGAGATCAAGAACATAGTGAAGTAGATATAGTGAATCGTAAATTTTCGAGAGTAGTGAACAATAGTTTGGTATACAATAAAGTGTGTGATTGTTAAAAAGGTGTGATTAAAAAAACAATGGTTCGCAATTCATTAGATCAGCTTATCTTTATGGAGCTGAAAACTGAACTGAGTCTCCGGAAGCTTTCTCCACAGGTTGGTGTGAAAATAAAGCACGCTCCTCTCAAGTTTTCCCTGCGATTTATTTATTCGTCTTCATGACACAATAAAGAAAAATGGTGAAGATCCCAATTCAATTACTTTTGATGTTGAAGATCACCAAGTTAGTGCAGTTATCGACATTTCGTCAATGATTAAGTTTCTGGAGGCTAAATTCGGAGAACAAAATAATTCTCTAGGACAACAACGCGAGGAGTAACGCCAACAGTCCGAAGGTTAAATCAAGCAGCGGGAAGAACAGCTCCAGCAGTTCGAGAAACAATTCGAAGAACAGGGTAAGAGGTTTGAGAATGTTCTCATGTCAAAGTTCACGGTGATTGATAATCGATTTGAAAAAGTCGAAACTACATTTAGAAGAGAAAGTTGGGAAGGTTGAAAATCGTGTAGCAGCAATGGAACAGAAAGTAGAAGATAATTTCGAGGCTATTGAAAAGAAAATTGAAGACCTGGCTTAAAGGGCTTAAAATTGTTAAGAAACAAAAAGGCTCGGGAAGTTTCTGGCGATTGTCCACGTATGAAGGAAATGAAGCCTCCAATTTTCGATGGTCAGACGCAATGGTCAATTTATAAGAAACAGTTCGAAGATGCTGCCACGACCAACTAATGGGAAGACGAGGAAAAAGCCATCGCACTTACAATGGCTTTGCGGGGTGCAGCTGCGGAGCTTTTGCAAACCATCTCCGTTGACAACTAACGCAACTATGCAGCAGAGTCCAGAAGAGACGGGAAACTCTTCAACAACTGCAAGCAGATGTTGAACGCCTAAACAATTTTTCAAATCTGTAAGACCGGTTATACCATCAGTGGCTATTTAGCATACACCCTAAAGGTGTCACACGTAGCTTTACATTGTGTATTGTGGCCAATGCACTTATGATGTAAATTTGATGGCACATTAATTTTGACATTTAAGTAAAATTTCATATCCAAGGAACGCTCTCTTTCATTGAGACAGTGGTTGGCGACGGACGTGAGATAGAATTTAAAAATAATTTTTTTTTTTTTTCAAAATACGAAATTCTTAACACTTTAGAAGTGGGATCTTTAGTTAAAATACAGCCCATCAACCACGTAATCGAAATTTTAAGTAATGTTGAGGAGAGGCAGACTTGGCACGTGCAGCTGCGCAATATGTTGCAAGACGAGAACAACATCGACTCTGCACGAGATAATTCTGCCGTTCAGGAGGATGATCTTGCTGCCGCTTTGATTGATGATTAAGCAAATTGCCAACTTCCAATTTGAAAAAAAAAAAATTATGATTCTGTGTCAAGAGCTAAAGGTTCTTGAAGACACCACCACATCATTGCAGCGTTTATCCAACGCGGATATCGAATCTGTAGTTCCAAATTTTTCGGGAAATGATGCATACTCAGTTGAAAAGTGGCTCTTCGACTCCGATAACGCCGCCAATGTGAGCCCTTGTCCGGAACAATTTATGTTCATGTGAATTCGTCGTTTGTTAACAGGAACAGCAGCAGCCTTTTTGCGAACATCGTGCACTTCAAAATTTTCAGAATTGAGAAATTGGCATAAATTTACTTAAGCACAAACTCACTTTTTTCATTTTCTTTTGGCTTAAACGATTCATCTTAGCGTGCTCATTTATCCGTTTTTAAAAATCGTCGCTCACGATACCCAGAGTATCGTAAACAAAAAAACTGTTGGACTTAGGGGCCTGCCTGACGACTTAACATACGCTGACAAGACAAACAAAGTTGAGTGAGTGTAGAAAGGGATTTAAAATCCTTTTTATTTTTATATTTTGGAAAATAATTAGTATTTATTTTTTTATCAATGCTGCAGTGGAATGTTCTTCTTCTTATTTATCATTCAACTATATGTGAAATGTCAAAAAATTCTTGATATCTATAGGGATTTTTCGAATTTTGATAGTTTGAAAACTTTTAAACTAATTGCCAAATTATCAGCATAAAATAGTGAGTGGAATAAAAAAAAGTGAAAAAGTGAGTTTGTGCTAAATTAAATTTGTTCCGAGAAATTCTTTCCCGAAACAGTTCAAAAGACGAGTAACAATAAATGACGTGTATCAACAACTCCAGAAACGACATCGCCGCGTAGGTAAAAGCATCATTAGTTACGTGCTGTCAATGAAGGATATCGCAGCACAAGCGGACATGGATGACCGCACTGCTTACGCAGCGATTTTATATACAGCGAACAACTTATCAACTCCAGGAGCTATTCGGATAAACGAGAAAAAGAAAACCAGGACAGTGCAGTTAACACAACTAGCCAAAGTGTCAACTCCAGTGTCTACAAGATGTTTCAACTGTTCTGAGTATGAACACATATCCACAGAGTGTCCAAAGGCGATGTTGTGGGAAAGACCACATAATCAAAAATTATAAGCAACCATCAAACCAGGTGAACGTGGTAAAGGCCGAGGCAGCAGAATCAGATGTTGGCGATAAGCAGGAAGTTGAATCATATAAAAATGTAATTGTTTTTAACTTTCTCTTACAAAGAGAAAGATATTGTTGTTAAAATTTTCGACATCGAGATTTTGATTGATTCTAACATTACGATAATAGTGGAACCCAAAAAAGTTATTTTTGGAATTATTATTTTTATTGAATTCAATATAATTGGTTTTGGCCCAATTATACCTAAACGGAATTTTCAGTTTTAACCAATAACGGAAAATCATTATTATTCACATGGACACCGATTCTTTTCAATTACGGAATAAACGTTTTAAGCATCATTAATCAAAATAAATATAACTATGTATTTTGGCCAAATTATTAATCGCCTAATCTTATATCAAGGCAAAATCAGGCAACAATCGAAAAACAAAAAAATAAACAAATACCTCGGCCAACAGGAATACGATCGGGTCTTGTAGATCCAAAACCAAACGTATGCCCAAGCTACAGTACCCGATAAATATATTTCACCAGACCCCGTTTCCAAAGTTTTTTCGATAATTCTTTCAAAACCTGAGGAACAAAGCGAATCGAATAAACTTATTGTCGACAGGCTAGTAAAGCTTGAAAATAGTATTCGCAAAAGGCTTAATCTACCTTCAACATGAATAGATTTCTTAAAGTTCTTACTTGGAATGCCAATGGCCTTTGGTTGAAACTTGGAGAACTTGAATTGTTTATGCAGGAAAAAGATATCGACGTCTGTTTAATATCCGAAACTCACGCAAAGAGTAATTCTCACTTAAAGATTAAAGGTTATTTTGATTACCATGCTCTACATCCATCAAACAAGGCTAGAGGTGGAAAATCACTATATATAAAAGAGTGTATCGAACATTCGATTGATTTTAAATTAGATGTCGAAACAATGCAAGTTTGTTTATACAAGACAAAAGCAGACAATCATTTCTGAATTCTAATTACTGCCCACCACGATGCAAGGTTGAGAAAATTGACTTTGAAAACATGCTTAATTCCCTTGGACAGCGTGTTGTCATCGGAGGGGATTTTGGTGCAAAACATACATTCTGGTTATCTAGATGCATATAACAGAAAGGTAGGATGCCTTACGATGTAGGCAGAAAGTACAATACCGAATTTTATTCTACGGGAAAACCAACTTACTCGCCAACTGATGTTACAAAAATACCGGAGTTGATCAATTTTTTCATCGTAAAAGGTATGCCGTCCAATCGAATCAGAGTTGAGGAATGCTTTGATCTTTGCTCTGATCATTCTCCGGTCAATCTTACAACAAACGAGTCACTCGTTAGAAATGAAAACCCAGACAAAAAAGAAAAGCTCGTAAAAGATGGCACCAAACTCGTGCCCCGAAAGATAAACGAGCTTAAACGGGAAATACGGAAATTAAAGCCGAAAAAAGCTCCGGGTTACGACCTAATTACAGTAGAACTTTTTAAAATGTTTCCCCGAAAAGCATTAATTAAATTCCATAATTTTGTAAATGCTGCAATTAGATTAGAATACATACCAGGAAAGGATATTGCTCGGTCGCTTACACCCCATTATTGATCAGAAACTCCTTTTATCTGATCAGTATGAGTTAAAAAGTAAACATTCGACTGTGGACCATGTTCATCGAATTACTGATTTAATTGGGAAAGCTTTCGAAGAAAAGAAAATTTGATCAGCCGTATTTCTTGACGTGTCGCAAACTTTTGACAAGGTTTGTCATAGAGCCCTTCAATACAAATTTAGACAAGTTCTGCCTGAAAAATTATATAAAATCCTCGTGTCGTATCATGAGCATAGACTGTTCCGCGTGAAACTTGGAAACAAATATTCGGAGTTCAAAGAAATATTAGCAGGAGTATCCAAGTAAGCGTCCTAGGAGATCTCCTGTACCTCTTATTTACACGTTATATCCCACAAACAAACGATACAATAGTTGCCACGTTTACTGACGATACAGCTATACTAGCGGTTGGCACAATAATAGAGGAAACAAATATGAAATTACAAAATGCTCTTAACGAGGTTAATGAATGGAAAAAATCCTGGTGAATTGCACTTAACGATTTTTTGTATAAACGGACAATCAATTTGCCAGTATTTCTCAATACGGTTCGAGTCTCTTTTGCAAATGAAGCGAAATATCTCGAAATTAAATTAAAATGGAAGTCGCATGTTAAAAAGAAATGCGAAGAACTTAAAAATAAATACAGAAAACTGTACTGGTTACTCGAAAAATATTCGAAGCTTAACCTTGATAACAAGCTGCTATTATACAAGCAAGCGCTAAAGCCGGTCTGGACATATGGTATACAACTATGGAGTTGTACCAGTGAAACGAATCTAAACATTCTACAAACGTTTGAAAGCAAAATGTTAAGATCATTCGTCAATGCGCCGTGGTATATAAGGAATGAAGATCTACGCAGAGATCTGGGTATTCCTGCGGTTAAAGATGAAACGAAAAATTTTGCACGCAAACATAAAACCGTTTATTGCGACATGTTAACACAACTGTCCTCCAAATTCTTGACGAAACAAATTTATTGCGGCGTCTTCAAAGAACTAAGCCCTTAGCCCTTGGCCCATTGTTTTCTGATCGTCAAAATAGTGGATTGTCCAGCGAACCATTGCCTTCTGAGTGTTAAGTTAGAGGTGATCAGGTTTATAGTCGAAATTGTGAATTTTCTAATGAACCATTACTTAATGAAACGTCTTCTATTACTAGCGGTTTGACCAATTGTTCTAGTGAGGTTCTGCTAAGGGTGATAGTCCGCATAACGAAAGTATGGATATATTCGCAAATGACATTGGAGATTATGGCAAAGGCTTTGATAGTTGGTATATAAATCAATCATTATTAAAAACTAAGTTAACAGAGGTTCGTAGGATAATATATGATGATTCTATAAACTTTTTTATTGATGATAATGAGAGCTTAATTAAAACAAATATCAAACTTTCATCTGAATAATGTGTTTATTATGAGGATACACTTGTTTGGAACGAAAAAGTTTAGGAGGACGGCAATGTTATAAATTCTTTGTTCATCTCGACAGGGTTCTGTTCGAGCCTTGTATCCTTGGCTCTTTATATCGTCGATCGCGTGCTTTTCTTTCTCCTTTTTCTTCTTTCCGAAAATTTGGTGTTATTCCTTCTTCTCTGCCTATAGAGCTCAACGGCAGCTCTCGTCTTCACATCGTAGCACATCAGTTACGGCTGATCTTATTGCTTGTTGGCTCGTTGCCATGTTCTTCGACATTCGATACTGGTGGTATGGTGTTAATTGAGTAATTAAGGGATACGCGTTGCGCGAAGTTCTTGGCGGTCTCTTTCGATTGCAGTATTTCGACATTAATTTTTTTCACAGTATTTCTGGATTGTTAGGGCGTGGTGGATATCCGCATTCTTACCTTTACAAGGTCCGTGTCGATGTAAGCTCCTCGGAATGTTCGGACATCCAAAATACTGGATGCGTGCCTCTTGTCTATCGCAATATGATCAATATGTCAAATTTCCAATCGTATTTCCTGGATGGCAGTAATATCTGCTTTGTAGCAGTTAAGGGCTTCCGCTAGTTGTTCGCTGCACCTCTCCCGTTTAATGTTCTCACTTCGTTGTCCTTTTTTCATTTAGCAGGGTCGTCAACAATCAGTCCTTTCCGAGGCTATTGGTTGCTTTGTAACCGTTAGTTTTTTCGATGGTTGGGTAGTTAACCTAAAGCACAACCCCCAACCTGGAGGGCCAGTTCCAATTTATTTAATACCCCTAGGATACGTAGCCATCAGTACCCACTACGGGATTGAGAGCTACCGTTGGCCTTTCGGTTCAACCGCCATCTCTGTTTAAGGGGCCTGACTAACCCTTGAAATTCCTAGACAACCTGTTGTCCGAATTTGTCGAAGCAGCTTGTCCAAGTTCGCTTGGGACAGCAGGCCGGGTATTTATTCCGTGTCAAATCCCAGGTCGTTTCGAAAGGAAAGCTCTTCGAAAAATCTTCCGTTTCGCTTGCGTTGATGGGCTATGGAGGTGAAGATTAAACCAAGAACTATACGAGTTTTACAGCCACAATCCCCTGGTCAAATAAAATCCTTATTGGACTATTAAGATGGCTATGGCTATGACCAATAATTCGGCTCGCAGAGTCTACGACTCCCAAGCAGACGTCGGACGTCTGCTTAAGTAAAAATGACTGAGTAAATTCTAGAAATAAGAGTGTGTTTAGATAAATTATTGTGAAATTTTAAATGAAAAAGAAAAAAATAATGCGAAGCCGGTCTCCATTCTACACTATGAGAATGCCACAATATGCTATACGAATCGGTTAATACCGTATCCCATCACTTCCTCAAAATTGGTAGCCTGGCCAACAACTTTATGGTGATGTGACGATGCATAATAAATGACGTCGCAATACATTCTTCAGTTAGTAAAAAACAACCTAATATGTAATAGAAAACATACTATGTGGATTATTTTTGTACCCTATCCCATAGGGGTTTATCAGTTTTGAGACATAGTTTGTAACATAGTGAAATAATTTAGCTAGGCCTTAAATTTTGAGCTAAAATAATGAAATTTGGTACATGTGGTTCTTGTATGTGCTGTTCGAACAAGTGTAAACATTTTTGAAATCCGCCGACTACCACGCCCCCTTTATAGAAAAAGCTAATTTTAGGCGAAACCTTGAAGAATTTTGAAAAAGTGTCTGAACAAGATATCTAGACAATCCTTTTGCCTATTCAAAGTTTTTTTTAGTAAAAAGCGTTTTTCATTTCTTGCATACCACGCCCAGTTTACGTTTTCATACAAAAAGCATTTGTATACCCTACGCCTTACCTTATGCAGGAGAAAAACGTTGTTTTTTTGTCGAACCATACAAGTTTTTGATGAACTGTCTGAACAATATGTTTCTACAATTTCAATTTTAATATTTCATTGCCATAAAACCCACATTTAAGGGATATTCATTTAAAGGATGGGATGTGTTACTGTATAAAACGATCCACACATTGCATTGTAGACTTCTTATATGTTTATATACTATCCCATAGGGGTGTATTAGTTATGATACATAGTTTGTAAGATAGAGAAATAATTAAGCTAGATATATTCCTTGAAGTATATTTATCGATTAGACATGTCTGTCCGTCCGTCCGTGAGTCCGTACTTCACCAGTTTTTGAGCCTTAAACTTTGAGCTGGAATG
Source organism: Rhingia rostrata (assembly GCA_949824845.1). Classification (NCBI taxonomy): domain Eukaryota; kingdom Metazoa; phylum Arthropoda; class Insecta; order Diptera; family Syrphidae; genus Rhingia; species Rhingia rostrata. Next base: position 73,016,488 of record OX463757.1, on the reverse strand, counting down.
ATGACATTTGGTACATGTGTTCGTTGTTGCTCTCAGCAGAACAGGTGTAAAAAAAATTTAAAATCCGCCTACTTTTTTGCAAACCATATAAGATTTAGGGATATTTTTATTAGGGATGGGATAGGGTATTAAACGATCCGCACAGCGGATTCTAGCCTTCTTATATGTTCATACCCTATCCCATGGGGGTAAATTAGTTTTGACACATAGATTGTATCATAGAGAAATAGTTTTGGTAGATATTCCTCAAAGTAAAGGGTGATCCATTTCGAGGTTCCCTACTTTTTTAAAGAAAAAAACACAGAAAATTCAAATTTAATGGAGAATGTTTATTATCATTTGAAAGAATATTCTTTGGCATTTATTTTTTGAAGATTATGTCTATCAAATGTTGGCCGTTGCTACGTCGCAGATGGTCCATCCGTTGAGTCCAATTTTCGATCACTCGCCAGTTTTTTTGGTCACAATTCCATGCAAACGAAAAAAATGGCCTAGAATTATGACCAAACAAACGCTGGATACGAAGTTTGAATAAAATCGGTCGAGTCGCTTAGGCACGAGAGGCTTTTACGGACAGACGTACCGACGAACCGACGGACGGAATTCCAAATACCACTTCTTTGAGTTCCGCTATCATCGTAATGTTAGAATCAATCAAAACCTCGAGGTCAAACATTTTTACGACAACAAATCTTTCTCTTTATAAGAGAAAGTTAAAAATAAAATAAAAAAATAGTTCGTATACGCCACAGTGAGACACTATTCAAAGATGGACATTCACGTGACAACAACGTGTGTTGGAGAGTTGACGATTTTCCGGTAGAGTTAAAAAAATAGAGTTAAGCATCAAGAAAATAAAAATAAAGAAATGTGTTTTATTTAAACTTTACCACGAACACATTATTTGCAAGTATTTAATTCATTACTTTTTAAATGGTGCTAATTTTATGAGTGTATGTGCAACTTTCAAGTGGGGATGGGCTCTAATTGCGCGCATGAAATTACAGTCATGAAATAATCTGGCATGTTATACTCCGGCTTACGAAAAACCGTTTGCGAAGAGGAAATGTTCGACAAATAAAAGAAATTTGACTATAGATATAATATAATCGCAAAATGCACAAGTGTAAAAGAGAAAGCAATACACAAATGTCGAATTCACATTTATATGAGTTAGTGTACAGATATACTAACACATATAAATAACATGCAATTTGAATTTAATTCTTACAAATCTAAGCCCCGGATGAGCAGGATTATGTGAATATGCCACTCTGACGCTTTGGGAATATTAAATTTAAGGATGGAATGGAATATGGTCCATATGAATTACCAGAAAGTTATTAATTATTAATTTCCTTACGTTAATTTATTTGATAACTGTACGTCTCATTTTTCAGGTGTCCATTTCAACCAGGAAATGCTTAAAAACCTAGAAACAGTGTACTTAACTATGGCTAAAGCAACAATTGAATTTAAGCGAATAATAGTAGAAATGCAGAATTCTTATAGCAAGACATTAGAACACTTCGCTAAGGAGAGAAATGTTATGCAATCAAATTCCAAAGTACAATCAGATCAAAATGTAACAGGATCCTTGTTAAGCAATGAGTTACTATCGACCAAAAAGGTAAAAAATATTTATTTATTATTTTAATTATGACCATCTATTTTTTCAGTGTGCAAATTGCAATCGGGAGGCCTTGGCAGAATGCTCATTGTGCAGAAAGACGCCCTATTGTTCAACGTTCTGTCAAAGGAAGGATTGGAACTCCCACCAGGTTGAATGTGGAGCAAACCCTATTGATAATTCTGAACAAATTATGCTGTTGGTCGAAGATCAAACATAATCCGGTTTTTGTAGATAGACCAATAAACTACTTTACATTGTTTTTGTCATTATATCAGACAAAAAGATATCTTTACATTTATTGTTTTTCGTTTTCCGTTTTTAAGCCAACTATTAGATACTCACTACCCAGTAATTAGTTTTTGGTAATCATATTCACAACACACAACTGTGAGTCAAAAATGGATATCTTTTTTTAACCAACATGCCTCTTCAATTAACCCGGTCCTAGTTAACTGCTTACAGTTGCTCACTTCAAGTTAGTTGATGTCAGTTTCTACTTGTGCGTGCCACTTAAGACACTCTACTTCCTCGACGTCTGGCTGTTAATTTAAGGCTGCGAGCCGGAGTATTTGTATCCGTTCGATCCACATTTCCTAGCCATCTCAAATGTCCAATGTATATTTTTTTGACCAGGCTATGGCTGTGGTGGCAACACGCTGAGACCGACCGATTATGTGAATTTCGTCGTCATATTAGCCAACATAAAAGGATTGTGCATACATGTTTGATGAAATGCAGAGTTTCAAAACATCAAATGAGACACTTGCACAAGAACTCGTACAGTTAAAACACTCAAACAAATCACTTAAAAGAATAATGTAATTAGTGGAGATGCATTAAAAAAAAAAATAATATTGGCTCTCCCAACAACAATGTGTTATGACATTAGTAAACCTGTCACCAATTATAATCAAACACCCCGCAGTAGTTATACAAATTCTGTTAGTAAACGAAAAAATCTTTTCACACAACGGAAGAAGAAAGTTTTTTAGGGTAGCCTGGTCCCTCACGAACAAATAAAATTGATAACATCAACATTACACAAATAAAAAAATATTATCATCCCTACCCTAAAATTTATTGGACATTGGACATCACAGTACTTCGCACATGAATGCAACGAACTACAGACACGTAACAGCACTGGCGACTGAGGCCATCGGCTGGGACAGATCAAGACATTAATACAACAGAGAGAGACAGATAGATACAAAGAAGGAAAGACATATAACATACACCTACGTGCCACAGAGGAGGAGACATAGATTAATATTGTCTCATATTATCGCACAGGTGGCCTCAGATAAGCTGGCGATTTTCGTAGAAAACAAATGCTGCCGAAGCTGGGGCTTGAACCCGCAACGTTTGGCTTAGCAGTCAACTACGCATTCCTCTGAGCCATGGCCACCTGCGAAAAAATTTATTAAAACTCATTCTATCATATCTTTAAAACTAATATTACGGAAAAGTGTGTGTAATGTCAATGTGTTCAATGTCAATTTGTCACAGATAGCTTATCAACATATCTTAAAAAATGTTTTTCTGAAAGTGAGCAGGAACAAAGATCGTGTTAACTAAATTTCATGCGCATATGGGATAGGGTGTACAAATTACAGGCAGTATTGTTTCGCCCCAAATAAAGCCTTCACAAAACAATACATCAAAGGTAACAGAAGATATAAAATGCAAAACACTAGTCCGTAACAATGGAACTGCTAATTACAATGATAAGTAATGACCCTAAAAGGTGTAGAATATTTTGGCAAAATTCATATAAAACTAAACGACGGCCAAGTAAATTGTGCCGGGCTCAAAATCCTTAAAGAGTAATTTTTTTCGTGATCCCGAAATCAACAACTTTAACATGGAACAAAAAACAGCAGTGGGGGACATCCCAGCAGTAACAGGACCGTCAATGACTAAAAGCAGGAAGTGTCCCAAACTTTTAAAAACGAAGAACGAACACAACTTTAACCAAGCTGCCTGCTCGTCTTTTCATCGGATGATGCAGAAGAAGTATTATACATGTGTGAGCAAAAGGAAGACCGGTACACGAGCGACGAGAGCAACAGGTTTGCGTTGCTTACGGACGCTTACGATGACAATGAGGAGGAGGAGCTTAACAGGATTATTGCTAGACAAATCGAAAAAATTAAGTGAAATCAACAAACGAACAGAACCAACAGACACATAAAACACACACACAGATACACACACACGTACACAAACTAGACGACAGACAGAGCAGAGACGACCGGCATCTTGAGTAGATCACTTTCATAATTACTCATTATTTCTTTTTATAATTACTTCAAAATACTAATAAACAATAACTTAAGAAATAGCTAACAAAATTCAGAAGTGGGATGACAATCTGGCCAAAAAGAAATTATAAGAAATTACCTACCTAGGTACCATTTTGAGAAGTGCGCAATAAATCCCAGACAAGACCAACATCTGTCAACAGAAGTGTGACGGTGTAAGACGTTAAAATTTGAAAAGTGAAAAGAGACGCTAATATAAAATTACAATCATGGGATTGCAAAAATATTTTCCTGATTTTGCTGAGGAATTGTCGAAAGTTAATGACGCAGTCTTGTCGAAAATACACAATGCGCTTTTCTTTAAAATAAGCAGTGGTTCACGTGAGTACATCGTAAACAAAATAATGAAGTTTTCAGGCTGGAACGAGTTGGAACGAGACAGTTCAAGTTTATGCATGAACATTTTGAAAGAATTCTGAGATAACGAGCTGCAGCAAGTAGGAAAACTATTCCAAATAAATGACGGTGACAACGAGCAGATTACAACTAAGTTGGCAACAACAATAAGCACCATGTCGAAGCCAGACGAATTCAAGTCAGCTGTAGCGCATAAGAACATTCAGTGAGTTCTAAACATTCTATTCGCAAGGAAATGTTGAAGCTGGAACTGAAGAAGAAACTTCTGGAGCTGGAGTTGAGCGATGACGATTCGGATGAGAATGCTAGTGAGGTTGCAGATGTCTTAAGACAAAAACAAGAAACAACATCTGAATGGGTTGCACGGAGTTCATCCAAGTCACCAGATGTTCCTGATATACAAACAACGATGTCACATCTACTCGCTCGACAATCAGTGAGTTCGGAGTTAACACGATTTGGTGGCAAAACGTTCGAGTGGCTGACGTTCATAAGGGATTTTAGGCAATCTACTTCGTTGTGCGGATTCTCACCTCAAGAAAACATTGGAAGAATACGAAAAGCACTCTTCGGCCCAGCTTTTGAATCAGTACGTATAATGTTGATGACCAGTGAAGACCCCGAAGAAATTCTTGAGTTGTTGGAAGATAATTTTGGTCGACCTGAGATGTTAAGTAAGTGTTTCCGAGATGAGGCTTTGAATTTGCCAATAGTGGACGACTGGTCAGATTTTATTAAGTATACAAATGCTTTTCGAGGTATATATTCCAGTATTTTGTGTGCAAAACTCGACGTTAACAATTGTTCTGGATTATTGCCCATTTTTATTGATAAATTACCACCGTTTATTGCATTGCAGTGGGGAAGTCATATCGTTTCACATCAAATAACTAGACCGACTCTGCAGAATTTTAGCGAATGGATAAAAACAATGAACACAACAGTGATGCAGCTGAGTTACTCATCGAATGTTAACATTTTCGGTCGTAGCAATCAATGCCAGGAAAAGGAAAGTGTCAGTTCAACAGTTGCAGTCAGCAAAGGAAACCATAAGTGCACTCACGGACGATACGGTAAGCCTTTGGGGATGAACAAAAGTCCACCACCAGCAGACGAAAGGGAATTCCAACCACGGAAGACTGGACCAGTTCAAAACCAAAGACTTCCAGAACGAAACAGGGATGGACAACCTTTATGCTTCAAATGTCGAAACTATGGACATGTCGCCAAGTACTGTCGAAACATTGCTCTAGTTGCTCAACAGAATGTAAGGTCTTCTTTGTGGGTTCCTGCTAATAATTACAAGAACAGGGTCGTTATCGATGGCAAAGTTGTAAGAATCTTATTCGAGAAGGTGTAGTAGAAGACGTCGTCAACATTAAAAAGATTTCATGTTCGTTGGTAGGTTTAAACCAAACTAAAGTAACGTGTGATTCAGCGTTCGACGCTCAGATTCAGATCGACGGACAGGAGTACGAATTGCAATTTGTTATTGTTCCAAAATCAGCAATAACTGATGACGTGATCCTGGGTCAAGACTTTTTGAATACAGTTCGTTGCAGTTTTAATGGTGAATGTGTTGTCTTCGAGAGTAGTGAACAGTCTAACGAGGTATCTGAAGCAGGGTTGATGCGGATTGAAGTAGGGCCAAGTGAAGTAGAGATGAAGATCAATCCCAATTTTGGACCAGACCTAATAAATAAAGTGCAAAAGTTACTACGCGACGAATATTTTGCTGATGATTGCAACGAGTTCATAGACTTACCACACAAGATGAAGATTCATTTAAGAGACGACATACCAATATCATCAACACCAAGGCGACTAGCATACACTGAAAGAGACGAGTTGGCAAAAGTCATCGACGATCTACAGCAGAAAGGAATTATACGCCCTAGTGAATCTGAATACACAAGTCCAGTAGTTATCGTTCGAAAGAAGACTGGAGAGATCAGAGTTTGCGTCGACTATAGAGGGCTGAACGCCAAAACAGTTCGAGATCATTTTCACTTGCCGCTCATTGATGATCTTATTGCGAATCTTCATGGCTGCAAAGTTTTTACTTGTTTGGATCTGCGTAATGGATTCCACCACGTTGAGGTTGAAGAGGAGTCCACAAAATACACTTCGTTTGTCATTCCAGATGGACAGTACGAGTATGTCAAAATGCCCTTTGGTTCGACAAATAGTCCTGCTGTTTTTCAACGTAACATCCATCATGTTTTCAATGACCTTTGCAGATCCAGAAAAGTTCAAATATACATAGATGACCTACTTATAGCGACAAAAACTGTTGAGGAGAACATAGATATTCTAAGGGAGATACTAAAGCGAATGAAAACGTACAGACTACAACTTCGGCTGGACAAATGTAGTTTTTTATTTGATACCATAGAATATTTGGGATTCATTATCAAGGATGGGACTATCAGTATTAACAACGCGAAAACAAGAGCCATTGATGACTTTCCGGTTCCGACAAATAAAAAACAACTTCAATCGTTTTTAGGACTATGCAGTTATTTTAGAAGATTCATTCAACGTTTTGCAATAGTCACTGCGCCACTATCTGACTTATTGCGAGGAGATGTTTCATTTGAAATGGGAGCTTCACAACTTAATGCGTTTAACTTATTAAAGAGGTTATTAGTCGAAAAACCAGTTCTTCAAATTTATGATCCAGATAAGCATATAGAAATTCACACTGATGCCAGTTCACGAGGATACGGTGCAGTGTTGTTACAGCTTCAGGAGGATAAGAAGTTTCATCCAATTTACTACTTCAGTGCTAAGACGACGGATGTAGAAAGCAGGTATTTGAGCTTCGAATTGGAAATGCTAGCGGTTATCAAGGCACTTGAAAGATTCCGAGTGTATATATGGGGTAAACCATTTACAATTGTAACAGACTGCAATGCTTTAAAACAGACCATGCAGAAAAAGCAAATCAACGCTCGTGTTTGTCACTGGGTTCTGAAATTGGAAGAGTTCAATTATAAAATCGAACATAGCGGATGCCCTCAGCAGATGCTATTCCCATGAAGAACCTGTTGCGCAATCATTTGGATGCAATATAATAGTGAATGTCGATGATTGGCTCTTCTTCGCACAACAGCAAGATCCGAAACTACAACATATATGCGGAGTACTAAAGAAGAATGCTAAGGAGTGCAGTGCCGACGACAAGCGCGTTCGAAAGGATTTCCTTCTTCAGGACAGGAGGCTTTTTAGAAAACACGATGAGCAGTTGAAGTGGGTAGTTCCGGAAAAGGTTAGGAGTCGAGTGCTAAAGTATAGCCACGACGATATCGGACACCCAGGTATTGACAAAACTTTCGACAAGATCAAACATTTATTTGGTTCAAAAGAATGCGGAAATATGTGAAGGGCTATATTAACTCCTGCCCTCAATGCCAATACCATGCGTGCCCAGCTGGAAGAAAACCAGGTATGCTGAATCCAATCAACAAAATAGGAATTCCATTTCATACCATTCATATGGATCACTTAGGACCATTTATAAAGTCAAAGAAATCTAACTCGTACGTGATCGTAGCCGTGGATGGCTTTACAAAATTTGTTTTACTGAAAGCGGTACGAAACACCACAGCGGAAGCAACTACAAAGTTTCTTGCAGAGATCGTTAACATGTGTTATGCATAACGTCCCACACTGGGACTTTGTTTATCGTAATTCAATACTCCTCAAGTGTGATGATACGATTTGTTTATCTTTCGAATGAAGATCATAAATAATAATCTTATGATGCCCATTAGTATGTCATGATATGTTTCAATACTCCTCAAGTGTGATGATACGATTTGTTTATCTTTCGAATGAAGATCATAAATAATAATCTTATGATGCCCATTAGTATGTCATGATATGTTTATGCATTCCACTCCACCATTCGATATCAATAATTTTACAAGCGCTGCATTTAACTTATCTTGAATATGTATGTATGTATGTATGTATGTATCACAGCATCGATACATATTTATAAGTTTCCTTATGATAAAATTGAATTGAATAGTTAGTCTTAAGTCAACTCTCGTCGAATAAAGAAATAATAATAAAAGCTCAAAGTCTTGACTTTTTTATTCAATACTTTTTCTACGCATAACAATTGGTGGCAGCGGTGAAATACCAAATATTATAATATAAAATTTCGAGACGTAATCTAAACCCTCTGAGTGCGTTAAAAGAATTCGAAATAATTATAATATAAAAAAAAAATAAAGTCGAGATAAACCCTTAAATCTTTGGGAATATCAGTAATTCGATTAATTATAATATAAAAAAAAATAAAGTCGAGATAAACCCTAAAATCTTTGGGAATATCAGTAATTCGATTAATTAAATAAAAAAAATAAAGTCGAGATAAACCCTAAAATCTTTGGGAATATCAGTAATTCGATTAATTAAATAATAAAAAAAATACAGTTTAAAACAAAGGTGATTGTTATTTTTTCCTGTGAAAGAGGAAAATAACAAATATAAAACACTGGTGTCCTACGTTAATAATATTATACCTATCTTGTTCTCCGGTTCATATAAAAAATATATAAAAGTGAGGATAAAGAAAACTGAACTCTTGTGTATAAAGTTATTCTGTTCTCAAAAAAAAATATTATAAAATAAAAGTGATAAAATTAAATAACATTAGACATTTTGATAATTCAAAAAAAAAAAGAGGTGCAAACAGCTAACGAAATCCAACGACCAGCACAGAAGGAAAAAAGAAGGCTCAACAATTCAACAATTATGAAAATTTTAATGTAATTTAAATTATGCCTAAACACGAAATTAATATTAATTTACAAATATACATGTAAACATATCTGTTAAATCAGAACACGTCATAATTAATTAATTTTGTATAAAATATTAATAAAACTAAAATGGCAAGTGCAGAAAGTGTATATGAATTTAATAAAGAATTTTTGTGCAGGAAATTTACCTGTGTTGCAAAAGAAAGTGGAGGCACATTTCTCCTAACGCTTGGACAAATAATAGATAATGTAAAAATAAGTCAAAAAGACATTGAGGAGGAATATTTAATATTTTACGAAAATAAAGTTTTTAGTAGAAATTTATTTTTAAAAATTATAGAGGAAGAGGGAAAATTTGCTGAGGATGAAGCGTCATCTACTGTGGTAGATGCTATAAAAAAATAAAGGACTGTCAGATTAGTACGGGGGCAGTGCCTAAACGAAATATATCAGAAGACAATTTCCGAAGCCCTATCCCAGAAAATTATAATTCTACCTCAAAAGGTATTAATTCAATACCTGCTAGAATGAGCTTAGACTTACTTAGCAAGCTTATTACACCATTTGGTAGTGATCCTAACAAGATCCATCACTTTCTTAGTAATGTTGATAGTGCAATGGCGTTGGCTAATGCAGAACAACAACATTACTTATTCCCGTTAATAAAAAGTAAGATAACAGGAAATGCGGAAACTCTCCTTATGAATAAAAAAATAAATAACTGGCTAGAATTAAAAATGGAATTAAACAGAATGTTTAAAGAAGTATACTCTCCTATGCAATTGCATATGGAGATGACGCGGCTTCAACAAGGCAAAACGGAAACTGCCTTGCAATATATCCAAAAAGTTGAAACTTTGCAAAGGCGCAGAATTCAGGATATATACCAGAATAACGAAAGCGATAAGTTATTTGACGGACAACGATTCATGATAGAGAAAGATATTCTCAACGCTTTTATCAACGGACTTAAAGAGGAAATTGGCACTTTCGTGAATAGCCAAAGATCATCAAGCTTAGCCGAAGCATCTTCTTTAGCTATTCAGGAAGAAACAAGGTTATCAGGGAAAAGAGCTTACCAGAGTTTTAGTAACAGAGATTATTCATCAAAAAATCTTATAAAAATTAATCATAATGTGATTAAATGTTTTAATTGTAATAAATTAGGACATATAAGTAGAAATTGTAGAGCTCCCAGAAGACAATCTCTTAATCAAACGAACACTGAAAATAGAGGTAGTCAAGATAATAATAGTAAGAAGAAGTCTCTCTATGATAATACTAACAATAAAAACGGCGAAAGTATCAGAAAAAATGACACTAGTAAACGTGTAAATTTTCGGAAAAAGGAACAATAAACGAGGGTATTGTTTCTAATTTTAATGAAAGCCCTCATATTATCCTTAGGTATGATAACAAAAACTATAACTTTTTAGTGGATACAGGAGCTTTCATAAGCTTAATTAAAACAAAATGTATATACGAAGAAGAAGTTAATTTCCAAGAAACGACAAACTTTGTAGGAATTGGTAGATCCAATAGATTTAGTATAGGTAGTGCAAACATTACTTTAGAATATGACGACGAAAACCTTGACACGTTTTTAATTGATATTTCTTTCCACGTTGTAACGGACGATGTTATAGGTCATTACGACGGGATACTAGGTATCGATTTCTTAAAAGAATCTGAGTTCTGTATTAATTTGAAGCGTGAAATCATGTATAATGATCATATAATAATCAAATTATTATCAAACGAGGAAACAAATAGATTGGAAGTTTCAAACTGTGAAGGACAACGGATTGAAGGGAAATCAACTTCAAGCGCACCATCACAGTCAATGAAGTCTAGCTATTTAGTTAATACAAACGAAAATAAACAATGCACGAAGAAATCATTAAATGCAAACGTAAATAAATTAGAAATTTCATACTGCAAAGACCAACGGATTGAAGAAAAATCATCTTCAAAAGCGCCTTTACTGTCAATGTATTCTAATTACTTTGGGAAAGAAAACGAAACTATTAAAAGAAATAACGATAGGAATGGAAAAGAAAATGATAAAAGATTTAATCTATTGTGGAGTAAGCTAAGAATTGATCATATAAAAAACGACTTAGAATTGAAAGGACTAAATAAATTGGTAAAAGAAAATGCCAATATTTTTTGCTTAGAAGATGAAAAATTAACAGAAACGTCTGTTATTGAACATCACATACGAACGATTAATGAAATTCCTATAAACGCTAAAACATATCGTTACCCCAAGGTACATAATGATGAGGTAAATAAACAACTAGAAAAACTACTTAACGATGGAATAATACGTCACAGTCAATCTCCTTGGTGCAGTCCTTTATGGATTGTTCCTAAAAAATCGGACGTTAACGGAAACCCTCAATGGAGGATGGTGATAGATTTTAGGAAATTGAACGATATTACTATTTCTGATTCCTACCCGATTCCGAATATTACTGAAATTTTGGATCAACTTGGAGGTGCGAAGTATTTCACAACCTTAGATCTAAAATCGGGATTTCATCAGATACCTTTAAGTAAGGAAAGTATTGAATAGACAGCTTTCTCAACACCTTATGGCCACTTTGAATACACTCGAATGCCATTTGGACTAAAAAATGCTCCTTCTTGTTTCCAAAGAATGATGAACACTGTTCTGGCAGATCTCTTAGGTAAACAAAGCATAGACGATATCGTTGTTTACGGTAGTAGTCTAGAGGAACATAACGAAAGACTTAAGAACGTATTCCATAGATTGAAACAAGCCAATCTTAAGGTCCAAATAGACAAATCTGAATTTCTTAAGGAAGAAGTTCAATATTTATGATACTTTATTACGAACAAGGGTTTACTCCCTAATAAAGAAATGGTTAAAGCAATCGACAATTTACAGAAACCAACAAATTCCAAAGAAATAAAGAGTTTTATAGGAATGATAGGATATTATCGAAAATTTATAAGGAATTTCAGTATCATAGCATCACCTCTATACAAGTTATTGAAAAAGAACGTTGAGTTCATTTGGAAAGAAGAACATACTAAAAGTTTTAGTGAACTTAAAAGGCTACTTAAGGAGTTTACTTTGTTACAATATCCTAATTTCGAAAAACAGTTTATTATTACAACTGATGCGAGTAATTTGGGACTTGGTGCTGTCTTGTCACAAGAACACTCTGGAAAAGATTTGCCTATCCACTTTATAAGTAGGACTTTAAATAAAGCTGAGGTTAATTATTGTACTACAGAAAAAGAATGCCTTGCAATCGTATGGGCCATACAACAGTTTAGACCTTACCTTTACGGACAAACGTTTATTATTAAAACTGACCATCGACCATTAACTTGGTTATTTAATGTCAAAGATCCCGGATCAAGATTAATAAGATGGAGACTTAAACTGGAAGAATACGATTATAAAATCACCTATAAAAAAGGTGTAGATAATGTGGTAGCTGATGAGCTAAGTAGGAATATGGTTTTCCCAATATTTAAGGATCAAGAATCAGATGATCAAAGTAGTATAACATCTAAATTAAATAAAGAACAAAGAAAAACAGCAAAAGAAATCTTTGGAGAAGACTTTTTAACAGATGAGGAATCCGAAGAAGACGAAAATGTGTTAAGACAAATCTACGAAGAAAAATGTGTATTGGAAGAACCATGCACTAGTAGAGCTGTTAAGGAAAAATTGAATAAAAATATATTCATTGAAAAGGAAATATCTGATAATCCAGTAGAAGAAGAGGTTAATGTTAATAATCAGGTAGTTGAAGAAAATGTTAATGAAGAAAATATAAACGAAAGTTCCTTAGAAAACATTCAAATTAAAAATAATAAAGAGGAACAGTTAAAAATAATAAAAGAATATCATGACGGCCTAATCGGAGGTCATGGCGGACAAAAAGCAACAATCAGTAGAATTAAAGAAAGATTTTACTGGCAAAATCTAAACAAAGATGTCATAGAATATATTCAAAAATGTAACCAATGTCAGAGACAAAAAATTAATAGGCATCCTTGTAGAAACCCAATGAAGATAGTAACTTCAGCTGATCACAGTTTTGAAAAGGTAGCAATGGATTTAACAGGTCCATACATTGAAAATAATAAAACTATCTTTTCGTTAACGATTCAAGACGATTTAAGTAAATTTATTAAATATGTACCTATTGAAGACAAAAAAAGTGAAACTGTAGCTAGAGCATTTACAGATGAATGGGTACTAAATTTTGGAATACCAGAATATATTCTCACTGACAATGGTGGTGAATTTGTTAATGAATTAATGAAGGAATTATGTAAGATGTTTGACATAAAGCATTTACGTACTAGTAATGCATATCCGCAATCGAATGGATCAGCGGAAAGATCTCATACTAGACTAGGTGAATATTTGAGGTTAGTTAATAAAGGGAAAACAAAACCTGAATATGCAAAATTATTTAGGTATGCCGCATTCTGTCATAATACTGCAATTCATAATAGTACAGGATTTTCTCCATATGAAATGATATTTGGAAGAAAAGCTAACATACCAAGTGAATTTAGTAATTTATGTTTTAAAACCACAACTGATTATACTCAAGAATTACAGCTTAAATTAATACGGATGGAAACAAGAGCTAAAAGAATTATGTTAGAAAAGAAAACTAAATCAAAAGAAAGATATGACAGAGGAATAAATTCTAATGTAAAAGAATTTAAAAAAAATGATTTAATTCTTGTTGAAAACGATAAAAGAGACAAGTCCAGCGAAAAGTATGTAGGTCCATATAAAGTTATAAAAGTTTTAGAAAACTCAGTTATAATAAGACGAAATAATAAATCAATGAAATATAATAAAGGAAAAATAAAACACTATAAGAATTGACAAGTTTTATTTACAGATTTTTATTGGCTTTGAACAAAAAATATGGGAGAATTTTCCATCAAACGGAATATATTACAAAAACATCGGAAAACTGAAGCAACAAACAGGAAAGGTATCAGTAGTAACTAATATCGACCTTCGTCAGATAACAGACCAAATAGATATAATTAATAATTTTGTGGCAAGTGTAAATGATGAATGCTTAATAGAAATTCCCGAATGTGTGGAATTCGTTAAGAAAGCTAAAATACAAATAATGTCATTAAGGAAAAACTTAAGAGTTATTTACCACTTATTAGGAGTTGACAAAAGATACAAAAGAGGTTTATTAAATATTGTTGGATCAGGATTTAAATTTTTGTTCGGAACTTTAGATAGTGAAGATGCTGAGCAATATGAAGAAGCAATAAGAATTACTAAAGAAAATAGCGAATATTTGCATAAAAGTCAACAGGAAGAAATTAAAATTTTAGATGGTTTAAATAAACAAAATTTGGTTCTAAAGGGTGCATATTACGAAGTAGGAAATCTTACAAACACTCTGACCAATACATTAGAACAAGTTTCAAATAACATTAATAAAGACAAGAAAAAATTTATTTTAAAAGATTATTTTATTGAGTTGAAAATCAGAATATATTTCTTAATTAACCATACCGAATTACTTATAGATCAGATAACTGAAGCTATTCTATTCCTTCAAGACAGGGTTATACATCCAATTATTATTGAACCTAAATACTTAATAGAATTACTGAAAAATAGTGACAAAGAAAATCAAATGTTATTCACTCCCACATTGGAATCTTATAATAGGATAATGAAAGAAGTAAAACTAATCTCATACGTAAAATCAGAAAGATTAGTGGTAGTTATATCGATTCCTTTGTTAGAAAATTCAAGCTCGGAAGTTTTTGAAATGATTAATGTGCCATATTATGAAACAAAACGAAACTTATATGTTATTGAACAAAAAGTTAAGTATTTAGTAATTAAAGAAAATAAAGAAGAATATTTTTTGAGCAATAATCTCCTTGATAATTGCAAGATGATTGATAAATATTTTATATGTAAACAATTAGAATTTAAGAATAGTATTTTGAATAACGATTGTGAATTAACAATCTTTATGAACAGAATAAATAGTGATTGTAAACTAAAACAAATAATAAATCATGTAGAAATTTTTCATAAGATTTCTGAAAATAAATATTTATTCGCCTTAAGCGACGAAACGAGATATAAATGTAACTGTTCTGAAAATCAAAATATTGAAGAAGGATTAATAAATAACATTGGAATCTTAAATCTGAAAGCAAACTGTACTTTTGAAACTTTGGAAACTAGAATTGAAACTCTTGAACAAGAATTAATTATAGAAAACAAAGATGTTTATCGACCCGCACCAGTGGACTGTTGTTTTAATGCCAAATTGAACGAATTGAACAATCTAGATACAGAAAATGTAAATTTGCCTAAAATACAGCTTAAAAGTTTAACTGAATTACAAGATTTAACGATTGAAATTAGAAATCAAGAAAGCTATGTAACAAGAAAATTTAAAGAAATACCACCTCATGTTCAAGGCACGTTGTTCGGTATCAGTGGAACTATTCTTTTAATATGTATAATTTATTTTTCTTTAAAATTCATTAAAGGAAATTGTATAACTATTTTCCGTAACTGTTTCAATAAAAGAACTAAACAACCTGTTATCGAAAGAGAAAAGATAGTACATTACTTTGATATCAATAAAAGTAAAACGGTATTAAGAAAACCAAATTCAAATGTATTTAAATTAAGTGATTTTGAGGTTAAAGAAAATTAATTTGTTAAATAAAGATATAATTTTCATTTTTAAGAAGGGAGGTGTTATGCATAACGTCCCACACTGGGACTTTGTTTATCGTAATTCAATACTCCTCAAGTGTGATGATACGATTTGTTTATCTTTCGAATGAAGATCATAAATAATAATCTTATGATGCCCATTAGTATGTCATGATATGTTTATGCATTCCACTCCACCATTCGATATCAATAATTTTACAAGCGCTGCATTTAACTTATCTTGAATATGTATGTATGTATGTATGTATGTATCACAGCATCGATACACATTTATAAGTTTCCTTATGATAAAATTGAATTGAATAGTTAGTCTTAAGTCAACTCTCGTCGAATAAAGAAATAATAATAAAAGCTCAAAGTCTTGACTTTTTTATTCAATACATTTTCTACGCATAACAATTGGTGGCAGCGGTGAAATACCAAATATTATAATATAAAATTTCGAGACGTAATCTAAACCCTCTGAGTGCGTTAAAAGAATTCGAAATAATTATAATATAAAAAAAAAATAAAGTCGAGATAAACCCTAAAATCTTTGGGAATATCAGTAATTCGATTAATTATAATATAAAAAAAATAAAGTCGAGATAAACCCTAAAATCTTTGGGAATATCAGTAATTCGATTAATTAAATAAAAAAAAATAAAGTCGAGATAAACCCTAAAATCTTTGGGAATATCAGTAATTCGATTAATTAAATAATAAAAAAAAATACAGTTTAAAACAAAGGTGATTGTTATTTTTTCCTGTGAAAGAGGAAAATAACAAATATAAAACACTGGTGTCCTACGTTAATAATATTATACCTATCTTGTTCTCCGGTTCATATAAAAAATATATAAAAGTGAGGATAAAGAAAACTGAACTCTTGTGTATAAATTTATTCTGTTCTCAAAGAAAAATATTATAAAATAAAAGTGATAAAATTAAATAACATTAGACATTTTGATAATTCAAAAAAAAAGAGGTGCAAACAGCTAACGAAATCCAACGACCAGCACAGAAGGAAAAAAGAAGGCTCAACAATTCAACAATTATGAAAATTTTAATGTAAGTTAAATAATGCCTACAGACGAAATTAATATTAATTTACAAATATACATGTAAACATATCTGTTAAATCAGAACACGTCATAATTAATTAATTTTGTATAAAATATTAATAAAACTAAAATGGCAAGTGCAGAAAGTGTATATGAATTTAATAAAGAATTTTTGTGCAGGAAATTTACCTGTGTTGCAAAAGAAAGTGGAGGCACATTTCTCCTAACGCTTGGACAAATAATAGATAATGTAAAAATAAGTCAAAAAGACATTGAGGAGGAATATTTAATATTTTACGAAAATAAAGTTTTTAGTAGAAATTTATTTTTAAAAATTATAGAGGAAGAGGGAAAATTTGCTGAGGATGAAGCGTCATCTACTGTGGTAGATGCTATAAAAAAAATAAAGGACTGTCAGATTAGTACGGGGGCAGTGCCTAAACGAAATATATCAGAAGACAATTTCCGAAGCCCTATCCCAGAAAATTATAATTCTACCTCAAACGGTATTAATTCAATACCTGCTAGAATGAGCTTAGGCTTACTTAGCAAGCTTATTACACCATTTGGTAGCGATCCTAACAAGATCCATCACTTTCTTAGTAATGTTGATAGTGCAATGGCGTTGGCTAATGCAGAACAACAACATTACTTATTCCCGTTAATAAAAAGTAAGATAACAGGAAATGCGGAAACTCTCCTTATGAATAAAAAAATAAATAACTGGCTAGAATTAAAAATGGAATTAAACAGAATGTTTAAAGAAGTATACTCTCCTATGCAATTGCATATGGAGATGACGCGGCTTCAACAAGGCAAAACGGAAACTGCCTTGCAATATATCCAAAAAGTTGAAACTTTGCAAAGGCGCAGAATTCAGGATATACCTGAATAACGAAAGCGATAAGTTATTTGACGGACAACGATTCATGATAGAGAAAGATATTCTCAACGCTTTTATCAACGGACTTAAAGAGGAAATTGGCACTTTCGTGAATAGCCAAAGACCATCAAGCTTAGCCGAAGCATCTTCTTTAGCTATTCAGGAAGAAACAAGGTTATCAGGGAAAAGAGCTTACCAGAGTTTTAGTAACAGAGATTATACATCAAGAAATCTTATAAAAATTAATCATAATGTGATTAAATGTTTTAATTGTAATAAATTAGGACATATAAGTAGAAATTGTAGAGCTCCCAGAAGACAATCTCTTAATCAAACGAACACTAAAAAAAGAGGTAGTCAAGATAATAATAGTAAGAAGAAGTCTCTCTATGATAATACTAACAATAAAAACGGCGAAAGTATCAGAAAAAATGACACTAGTAAACGTGTAAATTTTCGGAAAAAGGAACAATAAACGAGGGTATTGTTTCTAATTTAAATGAAAGCCCTCATATTATCCTTAGGTATGATAACAAAAACTATAACTTTTTAGTGGATACAGGAGCTTTCATAAGCTTAATTAAAACAAAATGTATATACGAAGAAGAAGTTAATTTCCAAGAAACGACAAACTTTGTAGGAATTGGTAGATCCAATAGATTTAGTATAGGTAGTGCAAACATTACTTTAGAATATGACGACGAAAACCTTGATACGTTTTTAATTGATATTTCTTTCCACGTTGTAACGGACGATGTTATAGGTCATTACGACGGGATACTAGGTATCGATTTCTTAAAAGAATCTGAGTTCTGTATTAATTTGAAGCGTGAAATCATGTATAATGATCATATAATAATCAAATTATTATCAAACGAGGAAACAAATAGATTGGAAGTTTCAAACTGTGAAGGACAACGGATTGAAGGGAAATCAACTTCAAGCGCACCATCACAGTCAATGAAGTCTAGCTATTTAGTTAATACAAACGAAAATAAACAATGCACGAAGAAATCATTAAATGCAAACGTAAATAAATTAGAAATTTCATACTGCAAAGACCAACGGATTGAAGAAAAATCATCTTCAAAAGCGCCTTTACTGTCAATGTATTCTAATTACTTTGGGAAAGAAAACGAAACTATTAAAAGAAATAACGATAGGAATGGAAAAGAAAATGATAAAAGATTTAATCTATTGTGGAGTAAGCTAAGAATTGATCATATAAAAAACGACTTAGAATTGAAAGGACTAAATAAATTGGTAAAAGAAAATGCCAATATTTTTTGCTTAGAAGATGAAAAATTAACAGAAACGTCTGTTATTGAACATCAAATACGAACGATTAATGAAATTCCTATAAACGCTAAAACATATCGTTACCCCAAGGTACATAATGATGAGGTAAATAAACAACTAGAAAAACTACTTAACGATGGAATAATACGTCACAGTCAATCTCCTTGGTGCAGTCCTTTATGGATTGTTCCTAAAAAATCTAAATCGGGATTTCATCAGATACCTTTAAGTAAGGAAAGTATTGAAAAGACAGCTTTCTCAACACCTTATGGCCACTTTGAATACACTCGAATGCCATTTGGACTAAAAAATGCTCCTTCTTGTTTCCAAAGAATGATGAACACTGTTCTGGCAGATCTCTTAGGTAAACAAAGCATAGACGATATCGTTGTTTACGGTAGTAGTCTAGAGGAACATAACGAAAGACTTAAGAACGTATTCCATAGATTGAAACAAGCCAATCTTAAGGTCCAAATAGACAAATCTGAATTTCTTAAGGAAGAAGTTCAATATTTATGATACTTTATTACGAACAAGGGTTTACTACCTAATAAAGAAATGGTTAAAGCAATCGACAATTTACAGAAACCAACAAATTCCAAAGAAATAAAGAGTTTTATAGGAATGATAGGATATTATCGAAAATTTATAAGGAATTTCAGTATCATAGCATCACCTCTATACAAGTTATTGAAAAAGAACGTTGAGTTCATTTGGAAAGAAGAACATACTAAAAGTTTTAGTGAACTCAAAAGGCTACTTAAGGAGTTTACTTTGTTACAATATCCTAATTTCGAAAAACAGTTTATTATTACAACTGATGCGAGTAATTTGGGACTTGGTGCTGTCTTGTCACAAGAACACTCTGGAAAAGATTTGCCTATCCACTTTATAAGTAGGACTTTAAATAAAGCTGAGGTTAATTATTGTACTACAGAAAAAGAATGCCTTGCAATCGTATGGGCCATACAACAGTTTAGACCTTACCTTTACGGACAAACGTTTATTATTAAAACTGACCATCGACCATTAACTTGGTTATTTAATGTCAAAGATCCCGGATCAAGATTAATAAGATGGAGACTTAAACTGGAAGAATACGATTATAAAATCACCTATAAAAAAGGTGTAGATAATGTGGTAGCTGATGAGCTAAGTAGGAATATGGTTTTCCCAATATTTAAGGATCAAGAATCAGATGATCAAAGTAGTATAACATCTAAATTAAATAAAGAACAAAGAAAAACAGCAAAAGAAATCTTTGGAGAAGACTTTTTAACAGATGAGGAATCCGAAGAAGACGAAAATGTGTTAAGACAAATCTACGAAGAAAAATGTGTATTGGAAGAACCATGCACTAGTAGAGCTGTTAAGGAAAAATTGAATAAAAATATATTCATTGAAAAGGAAATATCTGATAATCCAGTAGAAGAAGAGGTTAATGTTAATAATCAGGTAGTTGAAGAAAATGTTAATGAAGAAAATATAAACGAAAGTTCCTTAGAAAACATTCAAATTAAAAATAATAAAGAGGAACAGTTAAAAATAATAAAAGAATATCATGACGGCCTAATCGGAGGTCATGGCGGACAAAAAGCAACAATCAGTAGAATTAAAGAAAGATTTTACTGGCAAAATCTAAACAAAGATGTCATAGAATATATTCAAAAATGTAACCAATGTCAGAGACAAAAAATTAATAGGCATCCTTGTAGAAACCCAATGAAGATAGTAACTTCAGCTGATCACAGTTTTGAAAAGGTAGCAATGGATTTAACAGGTCCATACATTGAAAATAATAAAACTATCTTTTCGTTAACGATTCAAGACGATTTAAGTAAATTTATTAAATATGTACCTATTGAAGACAAAAAAAAGTGAAACTGTAGCTAGAGCATTTACAGATGAATGGGTACTAAATTTTGGAATACCAGAATATATTCTCACTGACAATGGTGGTGAATTTGTTAATGAATTAATGAAGGAATTATGTAAGATGTTTGACATAAAGCATTTACGTACTAGTAATGCATATCCGCAATCGAATGGATCAGCGGAAAGATCTCATGCTAGACTAGGTGAATATTTGAGGTTAGTTAATAAAGGGAAAACAAAACCTGAATATGCAAAATTATTTAGGTATGCTGCATTCTGTCATAATACTGCAATTCATAATAGTACAGGATTTTCTCCATATGAAATGATATTTGGAAGAAAAGCTAACATACCAAGTGAATTTAGTAATTTATGTTTTAAAACCACAACTGATTATACTCAAGAATTACAGCTTAAATTAATACGGATGGAAACAGAAGCTAAAAGAATTATGTTAGAAAAGAAAACTAAATCAAAAGAAAGATATGACAAAGGAATAAATTCTAATGTAAAAGAATTTAAGAAAAATGATTTAATTCTTGTTGAAAACGATAAAAGAGACAAGTCCAGCGAAAAGTATGTAGGTCCATATAAAATTATAAAAGTTTTAGAAAACTCAGTTATAATAAGACGAAATAATAAATCAATGAAATATAATAAAGGAAAAATAAAACACTATAAGAAAGTTTTATTTACAGATTTTTATTGGCTTTGAACAGCATTTTTGTTAAAATATGGGAGAATTTTCCATCAAACGGAATATATTACAAAAACATCGGAAAGCTGAAGCAACAAACAGGAAAGGTATCAGTAGTAACTAATATCGACCTTCGTCAGATAACAGACCAAATAGATATAATTAATAATTTTGTGGCAAGTGTAAATGATGAATGCTTAATAGAAATTCCCGAATGTGTGGAATTCGTTAAGAAAGCTAAAATACAAATAATGTCATTAAGGAAAAACTTAAGAGTTATTTACCACTTATTAGGAGTTGACAAAAGATACAAAAGAGGTTTATTAAATATTGTTGGATCAGGATTTAAATTTTTGTTCGGAACTTTAGATAGTGAAGATGCTGAGCAATATGAAGAAGCAATAAGAATTACTAAAGAAAATAGCGAATATGTGCATAAAAGTCAACAGGAAGAAATTAAAATTTTAGATGGTTTAAATAAACAAAATTTGGTTCTAAAGGGTGCATATTACGAAGTAGGAAATCTTACAAACACTCTGACCAATACATTAGAACAAGTTTCAAATAACATTAATAAAGACAAGAAAAAATTTATTTTAAAAGATTATTTTATTGAGTTGAAAATCAGAATATATTTCTTAATTAACCATACCGAATTACTTATATATCAGATAACTGAAGCTATTCTATTCCTTCAAGACAGGGTTATACATCCAATTATTATTGAACCTAAATACTTAATAGAATTACTGAAAAATAGTGACAAAGAAAATCAAATGTTATTCACTCCCACATTGGAATCTTATAATAGGATAATGAAAGAAGTAAAACTAATCTCATTCGTAAAATCAGAAAGATTAGTGGTAGTTATATCGATTCCTTTGTTAGAAAATTCAAGCTCGGAAGTTTTTGAAATGATTAATGTGCCATATTATGAAACAAAACGAAACTTATATGTTATTGAACAAAAAGTTAAGTATTTAGTAATTAAAGAAAATAAAGAAGAATATTTTTTGAGCAATAATCTCCTTGATAATTGCAAGATGATTGATAAATATTTTATATGTAAACAATTAGAATTTAAGAATAGTATTTTGAATAACGATTGTGAATTAACAATCTTTATGAACAGAATAAATAGTGATTGTAAACTAAAACAAATATTAAATCATGTAGAAATTTTTCATAAGATTTCTGAAAATAAATATTTATTCGCCTTAAGCGACGAATCGAGATATAAATGTAACTGTTCTGAAAATCAAAATATTGAAGAAGGATTAATAAATAACATTGGAATCTTAAATCTGAAAGCAAACTGTACTTTTGAAACTTTGGAAACTAGAATTGAAACTCTTGAACAAGAATTAATTATAGAAAACAAAGATGTTTATCGACCCGCACCAGTGGACTGTTGTTTTAATGCCAAATTGAACGAATTGAACAATCTAGATACAGAAAATGTAAATTTGCCTAAAATACAGCTTAAAAGTTTAACTGAATTACAAGATTTAACGATTGAAATTAGAAATCAAGAAAGCTATGTAACAAGAAAATTTAAAGAAATACCACCTCATGTTCAAGGCACGTTGTTCGGTATCAGTGGAACTATTCTTTTAATATGTATAATTTATTTTTCTTTAAAATTCATTAAAGGAAATTGTATAACTATTTTCCGTAACTGTTTCAATAAAAGAACTAAACAACCTGTTATCGAAAGAGAAAAGATAGTACATTACTTTGATATCAATAAAAGTAAAACGGTATTAAGAAAACCAAATTCAAATGTATTTAAATTAAGTGATTTTGAGGTTAAAGAAAATTAATTTGTTAAATAAAAATATAATTTTCATTTTTAAGAAGGGAGGTGTTATGCATAACGTCCCACACTGGGACTTTGTTTATCGTAATTCAATACTCCTCAAGTGTGATGATACGATTTGTTTATCTTTCGAATGAAGATCATAAATAATAATCTTATGATTCCCATTAGTATGTCATGATATGTTTCAATACTCCTCAAGTGTGATGATACGATTTGTTTATCTTTCGAATGAAGATCATAAATAATAATCTTATGATGCCCATTAGTATGTCATGATATGTTTATGCATTCCACTCCACCATTCGATATCAATAATTTTACAAGCGCTGCATTTAACTTATCTTGAATATGTATGTATGTGTGTATGTATGTATCACAGCATCGATACACATTTATAAGTTTCCATATGAAAAAATTGAATTGAATAGTTAGTCTTAAGTCAACTCTCGTCGAATAAAGAAATAATAATAAAAGCTCAAAGTCTTGACTTTTTTATTCAATACTTTTTCTACGCATAACACATGTTTGGACCACCAGCTCGAATAATAACAGATAGAGGAACATCTTACACTGGTAAACTTTTCGAAAATTTCTGTAAGTCGAAGAATATAGTGCACATCAAAAATGCAACTGGAACTCCACGCGCAAATGGACAGGTTGAAAGGATCAACAGGATGTTAGCACCGTCATTTGCAATGATGTCGACTGATCCAGAGGGTAAAGATTGGGATCTGAATTTAGGACGAGTCCAAAACCAGCGTTCGACAGCATTAGAGAATATAAGCAGAGATCAAGAGAACCAGCGACGTCGGTACAATGTGAAGAGATTCATCAAAAAATATTATATTGGTGATTTGGTACTTCTGAAACGTGAAGTTCCTTCTATGGGTCAATCTAGAAAGTTGGAAGCTAAATACCGTGGTCCGTATATAGTGACAAAAGGACTACCTTACGACCGTTATATAGTAGCAGACGTTCCAGGACATCGTGTTTCCCAGAAACCGTTCGAAGGGGTTATGGCGGTCGATAAGATGAAGAATTACAACGCAATGAACCCTGAAGAGTCAACCCTATCTGAAGACGACGAGAGTGAAACCGAATTTCTAGGATTCGATGAAGAAGACAATCAGCGAGAGATAGATGCTAATAGGCGCATACAGTTGTTAGAGGGCTTACAACAGTCAGGAGAGGCCGAATGAAATCAACAAACGAACAGAACCAACAGACACATAAAACACACACACAGATACACACACACGTACACAAACTAGACGATAGACAGAGTAGAGACGACCGGCATCTTGAGTAGATCACTTTCATAATTACTCATTATTTCTTTTTATAATTACTTCAAAATACTAATAAACAATAACTTAAGAAATAGCTAACATAAGTTTCAATTGAAACAACTTATTAGAACTCTCAAACAAAAAACAACAAGAGCGTTACGAGAAAGAAAAAAGTCTGTGATGAAAATTTGCTACAAATGCAGCAGAGTTGTGGCCAAAAGTTATAAACCTTCGGCAAATCACAAAGCCCAGCAACATCAGCCAACAATACAACATTAACAAAAGTACCAAAAATCCATCAGCAACTGCTTACACAGCAAACTAGTGGATTAATTTGACGTTTTTAACAATTTGGCCCAAAAACACAATAATATTTATTTCGATTAATGATGCTACGAAATGATGCTACGAACGTTTATTCCGTAATTGAAAGTAATCGGTGCTCCCGTGAATACTAATGATTTTCCGTTATTGGCCATAACTGAAATTTGCGTTTTTTGATAATTGGGCCAAAACCAATTATGTGGAACTCATGAAAACAGTAATATTTGTATACAAATTAAATTTCATTCAATTTGGCAAAATAGTTTGCGAGAAATTGGCAATTTCCTTTATATGGCCCAAATGCAAAAATTCGTTATATGGATTTTCTCGAAAAGAACTGAGTATGCAGTTTTGTTGAAACTAACATGCTTTTTCAAAGAAACAATATCTTTCTCTTTATAAGAAGAAGAACAAGAAGCAGGGCCAATCCTTTTCAGGTAAGTGAAGGAATTCCGGCCGCAAATCCACTTACTATCAAGATTGAGCTTTAGCGAATATCGTGCTCGTGTTGCCTTATCAGCTTAGTTTAGCTTGAATGATACAAAGCCCCATTGACCAACCGGACTGCCTACCAATATTTCGGCAATCAGCTTTTTTTCTACGAGACTACGAGCTTGGACGGTATACCAAAACTAGACATGGCTCTGTATAGATCGTATCTATAAAATGTTGAGGAGATAAATGCCTCTGTTGTTGGCGCAGTTTAGTGGGTCTCCTTTTTTGTTGATCAGGCAAACGAGTAGACGTTTGTATCCGTGTGTAGTACGCGTGTTTTGAACTCGCTGTTTACTTTTCCTTTCTTTTTCCTTGTGTTTTGCATTTTACTCACATTGTTAAGAGTTATACATCACAAATTTATTAAAATAGGTAATTGTTTTTTGTTGTTAATAAATTTCTTTGTTTATTTTTTGACTCCTCCCCCTATTATATTGAAATTCCAATTTGTCGCCAAACTTTTCAATGTCGTGTTAGCGTAACTAATAAGACATTTTTCCCAAGAGATATTGTGATGACTGGAAGCTGAAAACTAACTTTCAGAAATCAGAAACTATCCAGTTTAGGTCGACAGGATAGATTGGCGGTTTCGCTAATCTACCACATCTCCCGACGAACTGTGGATGGGCGGCATCTATACGACCGAGACTTCGTCGCTCAGGGCGGAGGAGAGCTCCTGCGGATATCTTAGTTAAAGATAGTTGACTAAAAATTGTAATTTTATGGCCGACTTACATAGTTTTAGTCTTAAGGTTTAGGTAAGAAAAAGTCATGGTGGTACAAAAAGAAATATAAATATAAATATATATAAAGATATATATCAAAAAAAAAAAAAAAAAAACGCTTGCTGTGGCTGTTCTAGTTTTTAAGTTATTTTTGTGTAGCTTTAATTAGTTTTGAAAAGTTTAAGTTCGTTGATAAGTACTTTTAATTAGCATGTAAGTAAATAAAAAAAGACAAGGAACCAAGTTTTTTAAAGTTTTCTTGGTAAACATTGTGTTACTTTTAGATTTATATATTAGATAATAGCCCGAAAGGCATTAGAATTAAGTTATAGTGTAATTTAGGGCTCCCGCATAGGGCAGGTAAGTTAGTTAAGTAGTTGATTAGTAGGCTAGTTTTTTCATGAATTTTTGTCTAGCATGTAAGTTAGTTTTAAGAAGATTTGAAATAAAAATGAATATATATAAAAAGACATTTTTCCAGAAACTTAGGTCATAGGTTTGAACCCTAGAAAATCATTTTTCTCTCATTTGTTTGTTCATACTTTTTTATTGTTCCATTACAAAATATTTAATTAATTATTTAAAAATAAAATAATTAATTCGACGCTCATAAATGCATTGAAACAAAGATCCCGTCTACTGCTCTTTTCGGCTGTTATGGTCCTTGTTATAAAATGTTTCATGCGAAATGCGTTGGATCCACTAACGCATTTACGGATAAGATAAATGCAACAGAAGGCACTTTTTGGTATTGCATTGCTTGCCGTAAAATATATTTGTCCAGTCTCGCCTTTAAAATTTCGACTTTCAAATCTGACATTGCTAAGCTCTCAAATGGCTTTAAAGACTTGTTTGAGACATTTAATCATACAGTATCCACTGTGTCTTCCTTCTTAGACCCATGTATATCAAGTGATGCCTTCTAAAGAGTCATTATCAAGCTCTTTAGATAATAGTAAAAAGATAAGTGACTCTGTAAACACGTCCATTTCATCTATCTCTCGTAAAATATCCAACGATGAAGCTGTCACAGGAAAACAAAAACTACTACTAAGATACTTGTCCTTGCTCTTCTCTTTGAAAAGGTATCCAACAATAACGCATGGCCTTCTGACACAATTGTAAATGAATTTAAGCCTCGTAAAATGAACCGCAATGAAAACAGTCTTTCTTCAAAAAACTACATAGACTGTCCCTCTACTACCAAAATGTAAGAGTGTTGCGCACGAAAACGAAAGACATTTTTCTTAAATTACAAGCACTCTCTCATGACATTATTTCCTTAACTGAAACATGGCTAAACGCGAGTATAATTGACTCGGAACTCTTTAATCACGAGTTGTCAGTATATAGGAATGATCGTCATGAAAATGACTTAAAAGCTCTTGGTGGAGGTGTTCTTACTGCAGTCCGCAGTCATCTTACATCAGAGAAATAGAATTTACATTCCCTCTTAACATTGAATTAATCTGTGTTAAGATAACTCTTGAAAAAAAAATCTTTATGTTGTAAATGCACACATCCCTTCATATGGTCTTTCCACTCTGTATTCTGAGTTATCTAAGGCGTTAGAATACATCTTTGACTTATCTTGTTGTGACAGTACTATTTTGTTGCTTGGCGATTTTAACTTGCCACACATAGACTGTGTACCTTCCGAGGGAGAACCTCATTTTATACCATCTGAAGTCACTGCACAACATGAGCTACTATTACGTGACAACATTCTATCGTTTGACTTACAGAAAATTTTGAAGAAGCTGTTCAAAATTTGTATCTACTAATAAAAGATTGCATGGCTAGAACTATTCCAGTCAAGCAATCTAAAAATGCTCAAATCCAGCAATCTTGGTACACGAAAGAGCTTAAATCTCTTCGAAAAAGATGGGCCTGGAATAATTTTGTAGAAAGCTAGAATCATTTCGACTATGATAAGTACCTAAATTTGTTTAATGAATTCTCTGCGAAGTCTAGTAGTTTATATAATGACTATACAGTCAATATCGAGAACGCTCTTAAAAATGACCCTATATGCTTTTGGGGACCTGTCAATTCGAAAAGAAAAACGGATGGATATCCTTCCAATTTCTCTTATAATAATTCAAAAACATCGAGTTCTCTTATATCATCAAACCTATTCGCAGAGAATTTCAGTGAATCATTTATTGTTACCCCTCAAGCCTTAGATGAACATTATATCAATTATCAATGCCTGTCCTCAAGTAAGTTTCAGCAATGTCTCATTTGACGATGACACACTTCTTAAATATATCTCTTCACTAAATAATGATTATTCTGCGGGGCCCGATGGAATCTTACCAATAGACGTAAAGCAATGCAAAGTTGCTCTTTTGCAATACCTTATGTATATGTTTGAAAGCTCTCTTGTCAAATGAGTATTCCCAACTCAATGGAAAAATGCATTCATAATACCTGTTTTTTTAAAAAAAGGAGAGCGAGGAGACATCTCTAATTATAGACCAATCTCAAAACTTTCTTGCATTCCTAAGTTATTCGAACATATCATTTGTGACATATTGGTCTTTCTTTGTCCAATTAACATCATATATTCATATGTGAAGAACAAAATGTTTTTGTAAAACAACGATGAACTGTCACACATCTCTTGACTTTTATGCACCATTGTTCCAATAGTTTGGAAAATAAAAAATAAGTTGATTGTATATACACTTACTTCTCAAAGGCATTTGACCAGTTATCACATAACATCATACTTTTTAAACTTAAGGCATATGGATTTCCTCCAGGATTCATAATTTGGGTTAACTGATATCTCTCATATCAAATTTCGTCTAAATTAAAATTTAGAGATTCCAAATCCAAACATTTCGTTGCTCAATCTGGAGTAAAGAAGCCATTTAGGATCAATTTTATTTATACTTGCAATTAACGATGTAAAAGCTTGTATTCGATATAGCACAATATTGATATATGCTGATGACATGTAAATTTTCAAATGTGTACGAGATTTAAACGATTCGCTTTTACTACAAAACGATATAAGTACTTTTACCATTTGGTGTCTTAAAAACGGTTTGAACTTCAACTAAGTG
This sequence comes from Rhingia rostrata, assembly GCA_949824845.1. Taxonomy (NCBI): domain Eukaryota; kingdom Metazoa; phylum Arthropoda; class Insecta; order Diptera; family Syrphidae; genus Rhingia; species Rhingia rostrata. Next base: position 72,987,131 of record OX463757.1, on the reverse strand, counting down.
CCAGCACATGACATTTTCACGAAAACGTGTTCCATTCAATTTTGTTGTCCGGACACACACTCTGTCATGTGAACGGTTTTAAAGATCTGGGTGTTAATTTTAATCCTATAACGGAGTTTAATAAACACATTAAAATTATCGTCAATAAATCCAACTCTATATTGGGATTTATAAAAAGGTGGTCAAATAAGTTTAATGACCCTTATGTCACTCTCTCCTTATATAATTGTCTAGTTCGCCCCCACTTGGAGTATGCCTCACTTGGACGCCATTCTATGAAGTTCATTTAAATAGAATTGAAGCAGTCCAATGTAAATTCATTAGATTTGCTTTGAGAGGACTTCAATGGGATAAACTACAAATTTTGCCTCCGTATGGGTGTAGAATTAAACTACTACAGCTGTTGCCTCTGTCTCAACGTAGACTTAACAGGGACATGGTTTTCTTTCACTAATTATTATCGGGACAAGTTGATGGCCCTGATATTTTAAGTGCTATTGGTTTTAATACCCGGGGAGGTTCCTACAATCTACGTAGATTAAATATATTACATATAACTAATCATAAACAGAACTACGGTATGCATGAGGCTATTAGCCACATGAGTAGAGTAAAATTTACGATGTAGTTGAACTGCATGTTAGTAAAAGTAGTTTAAAAAATACTCTGCCTAATCGCACGATAGAATCAGTATAAGTGTATGTATTTTTTTTTTGTTTTTTTAAAAGTTTAAATAGCTTAAATGTAATTTCTTCGTTTATTGATTTTGTTAGTGATGTTAAACCTAATAACGTCTATGTTCTGTTATCTCCCAATCACAAATGCACTAAATGATGAGTCTGTGGAAGCACATTTTATGCTGTGGCAAATCTCTGCTCGTAGATTCTGCTTGTATTAAGCGCCCTTTAACACAGATCTGATAGTGTGTTATAAACGATGCTGACATTCGTTACTTCAGGCACACTTTCATCTGACCAGATTTGGCTTGTGAGTTTGTGGATGTTACTTACCAAGTCATCTCCACCGGCTTGTTAAGCTTGAGTTTAGATATTGCTATACTTACTTCACTTAGGTCGGATAGCTGGTATTTCGCATTCATCGCGGCTTGTTGACATCGATGCCATTTTTCTTTTTTGGATGGCTGGTGTTGTGGTGTTAATTGAGAACACGCGTTCTGCGATGGACTTGGCTAATTTTTTGTAGCAGCTTATGGCTTTCGCTGGTTGATCGCCTGAACCTCTCCTGCATGGTCGTTAAAAATAAAATCAGTCCTTCCCGAGGTTCTTACCTTAGTAGCTTTGTTATGATGTTTTTTTTTCACGTAAGTGGATTGTCATGGTGACAATAAGAGACAGTTTTAGCTCATTTCATTTTATTTCTTTTAATATTATATTTCAGTTTTTGCATTATATTAATTTTTATATATATTTTTCACTTTGCATTAAAAATTTTTAACTTTCTCTTACAAAGAGAAAGATATTGTTTTCGTAACCTCGAGATTTTCATTGATTCATTACGATGATAGCGGAATTAAAAAAAGTGGTTTTTGGAATTCCGTCCGTCCGCTCGTCGGTCCTTCTGTCTGTACAAGTCTCTCCAGCCTAAACGACTTGACCGATTTTCTTCAAACTTCGTATCCAGCGTTTTTGGGTCACCTTTCTAAACAATTTTTTTTTTGTTTGCTTTTAGCCATGTTATTACTGGTACCTGCCTTAAAAAATTATACATAACCTCAATTCGCTCAAAAACGGCTCTTACGATTTTGATTGAACTTCTCACATGCTATAAGCATTTTAGTTCCAACAAAACTGTATACCCAGTTTTTTCGAGAAAATCCATATAACGAATTTTTGCATTTAAGCCATATAAAGAAAATTGTCAATTTCTCGCAAATTATTTTGCCAAATTGAATGAAATTTAAATTGTATACCACTATTACTGTTCTCATTAGTTCCACATTTGTTTGGCCCAAATATCCCCAAATGTCATTTTCAGTTTTGGCCAATAACGGAAAATCATTTTTATTCACATGAACACCGATTACTTTCAATTACGGAATAAACGTTCGTGTAATCACATTTCTTTTTTAACATCATTAATCGAAATAAATATTATTGTGTGTTTTGACCAAATTATTAAAAACGTCAAGTTCGGAGAGTTACTCACGCAAAACGCAAAGACATGTCAATGATAAACTGCCACAAATAGAGGAAATATGGAAAAAAAAATTCGAAGCCAACCACGAAAACTATTAGATCCGTAGTGAAGCACTACACACCATATATGCAGAGGGATACATTCCAAAAGGTCGAGGAAATGTATAAAGACGCCACATAGATATTAACACGCAATATAGATATTAAGATTTTGTTCAATAAATTTTTATTTTAATTCATCTTAAAACTAACATAAAAGCTAAACAAAAATTCATGAAAAACTAGCCTACCTATCGACTACTTCGATAACGAAACTTAATTAAAATTAACCAATAACAACTTGATTTTAATTCCTTTTGGCCTAATATCTATATTATAAAATAAAATATATTTCTTTTTCTTTTTTATAAACCAAGAATAGCTTTATTTAAAAACTTGTTAACGTGTTTTTATTTTTATTTTATTTAAAACTTACATACTAATTAGTACTACTTCCGACCTAATTAAAACTACTTAAAAACTAATTAAAACTACCTAAAAATAGTGCCACCATGACCGTTTACCACCTAAACCTTAAAACTTAAAACTATGTAAGTCGGGCCAAAAATTACAATTGTAAGTCAGCTATCTTTAACTAATTTAACCACCACAACAGGTTCTCCTGTTGTAACCTTCTCCGACGGCCCTAATTAGACACACTCCTGCTGAACCGCAGGCGCTATATTCCGCCCTATCCACAGTTCGTCTGTAGATGTGGTAGATTAGCGGAACCGCTGATCTATCCTATGTCAGCCCTTGACTATCAAAATATAGGAAAGCTTCGGGTGCAATAAAGTCGCGCGCACTTTCAAAATATTCATCTATGGGGTAGAAGGCCCTAAAGATGAGACCATTGTTCGAAGCCATCGCTCTTGCAGCGTGAACCGAATGAGTTTCGCCAGAAAATTGTCTATTCTGTTTATGTTGGCCCCGTTGTAAAGGACCAGGTTGGAATAATATTTTCTGTAGTCAGATACTGGTGTTCTGTTAAGTCCAAGACAGCTTCTTAAACACTGCCTCTCAAACACCCGTATCTTTTCCAAATGAGATGGGGCAACGATGAACCATACCGAGCACCCATAGGCAATCATCGGCCTAATGAGTGCCACGTAGCAAATCACCTTCACCCTGCTATCAAGAAGACTGCTATAGAACAATCGCCTTGTCAGTGCAAATGCTCCCCTAGCTCTCGCCAGAAGAGCATCTACATGTCTTCCGAAATATAGATACTCATCTTACCAGATGCCAAGGTACTTTACAACACTTTTACTCGCAAGTGGCTGTCCGTTTGGTCCAACGATTACCATCTTTCGCCAGTTCTTTCTCGTATCACTAGATAACGACGTCCTAAACAGGATAGTTTCTGATTTCAGCAAGTCGATTTTCAACTTCCAGTCATCACAATATCTCTGAATCTTGTCAAAGTCCCGCTGCAAAAGAGTTCGAATGAATTCGACAGTAGGGGCTGTTCTGTACGCGATATGATCATTCGCACACGCAATTGTCTGAGTAAGATTACCTATCATATCACTGGTGTAAATGCTGAAGAGAATCGGCGAGCTTACCGCTCCGTTTTGCAGACCATTTTTAATGAAAAATTCGGCGGCAGAAGTTACATTGCCACTTTTGACAACAAACGTTCTATTAGTCAGCATGTCATGAAGCATATATAGTAGTGGTTAACTTACGCTAAGTCGGGTCAGCTTTCGATAGAGACACTCTAACCATACGGTGTCAAAAGCCTTCTCTAAATCAACCAGACATGCACCCGTGCACTGTTTTTTGGCTTTGTTTTATTGTGTAACAGAGACGAGTTTGGTGGAAGCATGAATACAGTCATGTCCTGCCTTGGAACCAACCTGGTTCTCTAGTATAATATTATTGTCCTCAGACACTTGAACATGGCCCGATTGAGAATCTCTTCGAATACTTTGCTAATACTCGGAAGGAGACTTATCAACCGGATATTTGCCGGATTGGAGACGACGGTGGTTCATCCCCTCTTGAAAAATGGAAAGGTTTTTCAAGAGAGGATGAACCACCGCCGTCTTCCACTGCTCTGGATAATATTATACATTACTCAGACCGTTATTGAACGGCGTGGTGTAAATGTCCACAGCTTCAGGGGTTAGGTGTCACAGTACAATGTACAATATACCAACGACTCCCACTGACTTAATTTTATACCCTATCCCATAGGGGTATATTAGTTTTGATACATAGTTTTAACAGAGAAATAATTTGGCTAGATATACCTCAAAGTATATGGATCGACTCGGAATCGCAAGCCCATACATCATTTAAACCCACGCACACTTTTTGGAGGCGTTTTTCTACAAAACCCTACGCCATACCATACGCAGGAGAAAAAGGTTGTTTTTCGTCGATACATACAAAATTTTGATAATCATTCATTTTTAATATTTCTTTGACATGAGGCCCACATTTTAAAGATATTCAGCCCTAGGGAGGTATCCGTCGAATTTGTATGACTCGGAGGATTTTATCTTCGAGGTATTCTTCCGAAAAGCTTTTCGGAATATTTCTTCAACGTTTTGTAACGAATCCCGGCGAATTGTGTTAAAGTGCGTTCGAGTGCATTTTTCGTGCAATTTTCTCTCCGATTTCCTCCGACACAAATTGTTCGCAGAAATTATTTACGAATTGTAGTGAAGTGACTTTTTTCCGATGACACATATCTCGAATGAAATTTTAACCGATTTTCCGATGAAGTACGCGTTGCGGAAAATTGTCCGCTCCGACGGATACCTCTCTAGGGCATGATGATGTAGTGTATAAAACGATCCACACAGTGGACAGACACACATGGCTTAATCGACTCAGCTATCGATTCTGAGTCGATAGATATATTTTAAGCTATATCTAGTTAAATTATTTCACTATGTTACAAGCTATGTATCAAAACTAATATACCCCAAATGAAAAATATCAGATCCGTTCTAATAAAACAAATCTTAGCTGATAAATAAATCAAAATGAGTTTTAACTAAGGGGGTTGTATGAGGAGGTTGGGAAAGGGAAGGATGAGTACAGTTTAAGGAAAAGGAAGATGTCAATAAAGGGGCCATCCAGTGAGACGATGGTCATGGTAGGGTGGGTAGTGTCACCTTCTTGCAAGTGTATAGTACCCTTCGGGTTAGGGGTTAGAATATACCCGAGGTAAGGCATGCCTGTCGTAGAAGGCGACTAATATCCACTCCCGTTTAATGTATGTATAAAAATCAAAAAGAAATGCAATGAATAAAACGAACCGATGTAATACCCTAGGTGGCAATCTAGTTTCACTGGAAGATCCACCCTCTTCGGAGGTCGGCTCTACGGATTCTGGGGAAAGCCAATTATTGCAATTTTGTAACCCTTTCGGAAAAAGTTCAAGGGTAACGAGGTCACCTACATCTGGACTTCAAAAAATTTATATGCGCCTCCAGGAGCTCGACAACGCCAATGTGTCGGCTCACTATAAAAGAGACTCAGAGAAAATAAAAAGCCTTAAGGACGAAAACGACGTTCTTCGAACTAGGCTAAACAAAGTCGAACTGCTCTGCAAAGAGCTTTGGAAAGAAAATCTTCACCTTAAGGACGAATACATGACCCTAAAGAGTTCATTAAAATTAAGTAATGAACCAAAACCGAGTGCAAACCTCCCGGTTATATCAGAATACCATACCGACGAAGAAGAACTCAGTCAGGAAACCGACTGGATTCTAAACAAAAGCCCGGTGGAAAAAAGGAAAGCTGTATCCTGAAATTATAAACCGAGACAAAGAGATTGTTAAAAAAAGCGAAACAGCTGAAACAACGGCCCCACCGCCAATTAATGTGATCGGCATAGACAACTATAACAAGTTGCATACCTTGATGAAATTGTTACCATTATCAGGATACCAAGTAACTTCATTAAACAAAATGAGACCCGAGAAGTGCTACGAGGTTGAAATGAAACTGCATCGAAGTTCTCAAATAACAGTAGTCCTTCCTTATCAAACTATTGACCTTTTTGTTTTCCGTTATGATGCTTTCACTTCATGTGACTGTTCATAAATGTCTAAATGAAATGACATATCGCATACACCACTATGAAATGTCCCATCTCATACGAGCAAAAAAAATTTATTGCTTCACAGTTTCACACCCATCAAAAGTAACAGACACAATGACACAAAACACATATTTCGTTTTTCGTCTCCACTCCAGGATCCACAACCACAATCCACACGACCACATCACTAAACCAAAAAAAAAATCACAACAGAGCGCTCTCTTATGCTTACGGTCTCGCATGTTGTTGTTGTTGTTCCGTGTTCTTCTACTGTTCGCACATCGCACACTTGTTCTGCCCGCCGCGAGTTTAGTTTTAAAAGGAAAATACAAATTGACTTGTTTCCTTCCGAGAGTCCAAAATCAGACTGACTTTATTTCCAATCTTTATCTTAAAGCTAGCTTACAAAAATGATGATCGTTGGTCAGCGGCAAACGATCATTGTTTTTCTTTTGATATTATGTTTTGCTGACACTTTTATATTATCGTCATTCCAAACAGTGGAAGATAACAATTATGATGATCGTTGGTCAATGGCAAACGATCATTGTTTTTCTTTTGATAAAATGATTCGTTGATACTTTTATATTATCTTGAATATAAACAATGGAACATCCGTTGAAGATGGTTCATTGTTTGTTATATCTATTTTTGGGGGGTCTTGGACTTCGTTAGATATAACTTGCCCTCCCTTTAGATTCGAGTCCCTTCGAACTCTTATAAATTTAATGTAAAATATCTTTATAGAGATATGTAATAATATTAAAATAATTAGACCATATAATATGTTGAATTTATAATGTATGTTACTATTTTTCTCAAAACTTTCTGTTATTTCATTTAAGTTATAAAGATTTAAAGGACTTATCATCTCTGTTAAATTTTCTGATAAGTTTTTTGAATTTGGTATATTATATTTTGTTTTATAACGTTTAATGTACAAATTATCAATTACAATTTCGCATTTTTCGAATCTAACTAAATAGTTTCCAATTAGTGGATATGAAAAATTATTACATTTATTAATCAAGTTGGTATTTATGTTTATAAGTAACATATTACCGGTATCGATTTCTTTCATAATTTTGTCTTTTAATTTTTTTTTGGTACAATTATTATAATTGTTTTTCAAGATATTTGATATACATTTATTTGTTTTTTTCATTTTTGATATTACATTTTCTTTTTCAACTTCAAATGTTTCGTTGTTTAAGTTTATAACTTTTGTTAAATTTATATTTATTTGCATAAAATTTTTATTTGGTATAGGGAGAACAGTATAAGCTTTTATTTTTTCATTAAAAAAATTAATACAGCAAATAGAATTACATTACTTTTTATTGTACCTAAATTACACTTTATATATCTTAATTTTTCACCATCTATATTAAAGAAATCAATTTCTTTATTTGTCAGGAAGAATTTATTCATTACATTATATTTTGACATGAGAATATTATCTTGAATTTTGTCTATTTGAGTCTTTACATGGTTTATTACAATAAGAAAATGATTGTATCTCGTCATTTTACTGTTTTCATCAATTGTGTTTTTATATGTTTTATTAAACCATTCGTTATGTGAGTTAATAATTAATCTTATGTTTGACAAGTAGTTGTTGAACTCGTTATTTATTTTTATCTGTTTGTTCATATTTGAAATAAGATTATGTTGATTTATGTCAATCATCTTGAAATGATTGTCGATGTTTTCTTTATCTTCGTCATCTAAATTTCCAAACAACCAATTGATTATTCTTCCGCCTACATTTACCAAAGCTCTTCTCTTTCTTGTATGAATAGTTATTGTTGATAAGGAATGTTCTAATTCATCAATTTTATCGTTAAGATTTTTACTACCTAAGCCATGAATTATTTATAAAGCGGTGAAAGTTATTTGATACGCTTAATTTAATATTTTGTATCGTTTTATTTAGATCGTTAAGTTCAATAACCTGAATTAACTTTGAGTAATTTTGTATAACATTTATTGTTTCGCTTGCAAGGATTGCATATCCGGCTTCTGTTTCAATTCTATTTATTTCGACGGATCCCATTGTGGTTGAGAAAAAGGCAGTTATGATAACAATTAGTATTGTGATCATCTGAAATTTATTTGAAAATTATTTCAAATTATTTTATGTGGTCGTTTAATTTGGACTAAATCTACTTTTTTAGTTCGATTAGGATTGAATTTTAAAAATCTCTTAACCGTCTTATGTCTTACTGCTTTCGGGTTTTTAATGTATAAATCATTTGGATAATAGTTGGGTATCGGTTCTCTTTTTGAGTTAATTCTATTAATTGCTTTAATTTTGTTTTCTTGCATTGTCTTTGATATTTTATTGAAGTCTAAGTCTAAACGGTTTATAAAATCAATCGGTTTTATATTTGTTGTGGAGTGAATTGTATTATTATAAAACCCTATTGCTTGTATTACTAATTCTTCAGTATCAATAGTTTCGTGCTGTCCTTTTATTTTTCGGATATGTTCTAAGAGCGTTGAGTGGAGTCGTTCAATATCTGAACTTCCGGTATGGGAATTTGGTGTAGTAAAATGTGTTCTGATATTTCTTTCTCTACAGTATAAATGTATTAGACTGTTATAAAACTCGTTATCGAATATTAATAAGTCTGGTTTCCCTAATAGTGCAATGCTTTCTTCTATTTTGACTTTTATGGTATACATATTTTTGTCATTAATTTTATGTACGCTTCCTATTTTTGAAAATCTATCTACACTTGTTAGGAAATAAGTTTTTTGTACTTGGAAAATATCTAAATGTACAATCATATTTGGTTTATCAGGTGTTTCTGTATGATTAAAATATTTATTAAAAGGTTTTCTGTCATACTTGCTTTCATTGCAAAGCTGACAGCTATTAATGTATTTATTAATGAATCTAATAATATTGGGAAAGAAATATTTATTTTTAATTTCTGCAAAATTTTCTTTTATTCCTCTATGGTTTGTATCAATATGAATCTTTTCAATTATCTCAATAACATCTTCTTCGTTTTTAAGATCGATTGCCAAATGACTACATTTAACAAATCTTAAGTTCTTGTCATTACTAAACAATTGAATTAATTTTTGTTGAAGTATATTATATTTAGAGTCTTCAAGATGAGAATAGATTCCAATTGTTCCTTTACGAAGGATTCTTCTAAAAATGTCATTTAAGTAGTGATCATTTGATAGATCATTGTCATCTATATACGTTATTTTATATTTTTTGAATAAAGTTTCTTCTTCAATGCTTTTAGAGTGTACGATTCTAATTTGGTTTCTATATTTGTTAACTATACCCTCAGTTATTATAAAATGATCATCTAAATTCTCTTCTTCGCTATGAACAGAATCTATATCCATACTACTTCCTGAAGCTTCAAAAATTGATTTTATATCAAAGAATTCTTTTTCGTCTTTTTTATTATCTTTTTCCTCTATCCTACTGAGAAAATCTGCCACTTTATTTTGTTTACCCTTTATATAGTCAACGTCGAATTCGTATTCACCTAAACTAATTTTCCAACGGATAATGCGTGAATTAGGTTCTTTTAATGAATAGAGCCATTTTAAAGGTTGGTGATCGGTTTGCACCAAGAATTTCCTTCCATATAAATATGGCCTGAAGTATTTAATATGTACCCCAAACAATGGCTAGGAGCTCTTTTTCCAAAGTATGTATTATAATTTTTATCATGACCGTTAAGCGATCAACTCGCAAAGCAAACTGGTTTTCCGCCTTGCTGAAGAACTGCTCCAAAAGCAACATTGCTTGCATCGGTTGTAGGGATGAATTTTTTATTAAAATCGGGGTACGCCAAAATTGGGAAAGTAGTAATAAGTCTTTTCATTTTTTGAAATGCTTCTATGTAATCTGGATCCTTAAGGTTTATTTTAGAATCCTTTTTCAAGTACTTTATTATTGGGCGCGCAATAAGAGAGTAGTTCCTTATGAATTTTCTGTAAAATCCTGTTAATCCAAGAAAGGATTTAATTTCTTTTACAGTTTCGGGTAAACATAGACTGTTTATGGTTATTGTTTTATAAGGGTTAGGCTTTATTCCTTCTGGGTTAATAATGTGACCTAAGAACTCAGTTTTTTTGACAAAAACTTACATTTGTTTAATTGTACCTTTAAATTATGTTCATTAAGTCTCGCGAATATCTTATTCAGATTTTCGTAATGTTCTTTCAATGACGTTGAAAAAACTATAATGCCATCCATATAAATGGCACATATCTTATTGATATAATCTCTAAGAGCACAATTCATCATACGTTGGAATGTCGCAGGTGCATTCTTGAGTCCGAATGGCATTCGAATGTACTCGAAGTGGCCCATTGGTGTAGAAAATGCCGTTTTTTCGATATCGCATATTGGCTAAATCCAAAGTAGTAAAATACTGAGACCTACCGAGTTTATCAAATAAAGATTCCATATTTGGAACAGGATATTTGTCATCTATAGTAATTTGATTTAAACTCCTTTAGTCTATTACTATTCTCCATTTTTTCTCATTTGAATTGTCTAGTTTCTTATCAACAATCCATAAAGGTGAATTATACGGTGATTTACTCGGCCTTATAATTCCCTGGGCCAACATTTCTTTTATCTGTCGCTCAATTATCTTCTCGTGGATTTGGGTATAGCGATATATTTTTGAATAAATCGGTTTATTACAATGCGTTATTATTTTGTGTTTAACGATGTTGGTAGCTGTCAAAGATTGGCCTTCATCATAAAACGTTTTTCTATTTAGAAACGAATATACACTGAACGTTATATTGTTAATTGTTACAAACAGATATACACTGAACGTTATATTATTGATTGTTAGAAACGGATATACACTGAACGTTATATTATTAATTGTTACAAACAGATATACTCTGCACTTTATTATTAGGGAGTTTCTTCTTCAACAAAGAAATCCCATCCTCGTCACCAGTTTAGTTTTAAAAGGAAAATACAAATTGACTTGTTTCCTTCCGAGAGTCCAAAATCAGACTGACTTTATTTCCAATCTTTATCTTAAAGCTAGCTTACAAAAATGATGATCGTTGGTCAGCGGCAAACGATCATTGTTTTTCTTTTGATATTATGTTTTGCTGACACTTTTATATTATCTTCATTCCAAACAGTGGAAGATAACAATTATGATGATCGTTGGTCAACGGCAAACGATCATTGTTTTTCTTTTGATAAAATGATTCGTTGATACTTTTATATTATCTTGAATCCAAACATTGGAGCATCCGTTGAAGATGGTTCATTGTTTGTTATATCTATTTCTGGGGGGTCTTGGACTTCGTTAGATATAACTCGCGCTTACCACCGTCCTTTCAAACATAATTTTCTGATGTGTATACTTGGGTGATCCTGCAGAGTGCTTACGCTCTTGCTTGTTGTTTGCCTGTCATCCACAACGTTAGCCTTCCCCTACCTACTTGACTTTTCTAGTCGTTACATGTGTGTTTGAATTTACCCCGACGAGCCCAATCCAGTAAGGTACCGTCTATTATCTCGGAAGCTAAATAACGAGAAAATGGAATGGTATTCATTTGAGAACAAATCTAAAAGGCCTTTTTGCATTAATTGTAAAGGCGATCATCCCGCAAGTTACCGCGGGTGCGAAATAACTGAAGAGTTGCAAAAAAGACGGATGAAATTTACTAATAAAATTTCATATAGATTAAATTCAATTAAGAAAAAGCCTAAAAATTCGCCTAAAATGATCTCAAAGCCAAAGCAGGCAACAATCGAAAAACAAAAAAATAAACAAATACCTCGGCCAACAGAAATACGTTCGGATCTTGTACATCCAAAACCAAATGTACAAACTTATGCCCAAGCTACAGTATCCGATAGAAATATTTCACCAGACCCCGTTTCCACCGTTTTTTCGATTAGTCTTTCAAAACCTGAGGAACAAAATGAAACGAATGAACTCATTTTCGACAGGCTAGTAAAGATTGAAAAAAGTATTCGCAACAGACGTAATCTACCTTCAACATGAAAAGATTTCTTAAAATCCTTGCGTGGAATTCCAATGGCCTTTGGCAGAAACTTGGAGAACTTGAATTGTTTATGCAGGAAAAAGATATCGACGTCTTTTTAATATAATATACGAAACTCATGCAAAGAGTAATTCCCGATTAAAGATTAAAGGTTATTTTGATTATCATGCATTAAAATCTAAATCCATCAAACAAGGCTAGAGGTAGAGCAGAACTATATATAAAAGAGTGTATCGAACATTCGATTGATTTTAAATTAGAAGTCGAAACAATGCAAGTTTGCTCTATACAAGTCAAAAGCAGACAATCCTTACTGAAGACATCTTCTATTAACTGCCCACCACGATGCAAGGTTGAGAAAACTTTGAAAACTTGCTTGATTCCCTTGGATAGCGTTTTGTCATCGGAGGGGTTTTTAATGCAAAACATACATTCTGGGGATCTAGATGCAGATCACAGAAAGGTAGGACGCTATACGATGCAGCATGGAATAATATTCCTCAACAACGCAAAATAGAAAGCCATAGTAATACCAAGTACCTATGGGAAATAAGAGATTTGGTTAGACAAAAAAGAAAAGCTCGAAAAAGATGGCACCAAACTCGTGCCCCCAAGATAAGACTCTCTCAATCGGTTGAGTAACATGCTATCAAATTCGATTAAAAACTTTAAAAACCATGCAGTATAAACTTATCTGCAAAGCCTAACCACTGGAAAAGAATCGAGTTATTCACTTTAGAAAGCAATTAAAGTCATGAAACGGCCGAAAACGCTATGCCACCAATTAGGGTAACTCAATATGTTTGGACGAAAAGCGATAAGGAAAAAGCATACATTTTTGCAGCACATCTTGAGGAAACGCTTAAATCATTTGATGGTCCAGAAAACATTAATTAATTTGAGACTACAACCGATAGTAATCTAGTTAGTTATGCAAGTATTGCCGAGCTTAAGCGGGAAATACAGAAATTAAAGCCTAAAAAAGCTCCGGGTTATGACCTAATTACAGGAGAACTTCTTAAAATGATGCTTCGAAAAGCATTAACTAAACTTCAGTACATTGTAAATGGAGCAATTAGATTAGAGTACATACCAAGACAGTGGAAAATCGAGGAAGTGATTATGGTTCTCAAAATAGGAAAATCAACGAATGTAATAAAATCTTACAGACCTATTTCAATTCTTCCAATAATTTCAAAAGTTTTTGAAAGGATATTACTCGATCGCATACACCCCATTATTTATTTTACCTGACCTTTCACCAATAAATTTGGGTTTAGAAGTAAACATTCGAATGTATACCAAGTTTATCGAATTACTTATGTAATTGAGAAGGCTTTTGAAGAAAAGAAAATTTGCTCAGCCGTATTTCTTGAGGTGTCGCAAGCTTTTGACATGGTTTGGCAAAGAGGCCTTCAATACAAACTTAGACAAGTTCTGTCTGAAAAATTATATAAAATCCAAGTGTCGTATCTTGAGCATAGACTGTTCCGTCGATATTTGGAAATGCCGGTGGAGGGCAATTTGTTAAAAACGAAAACAATCAAGGCCTGAAGCATCCAATGTCAGAAACCAAACTTCACCATTTCCTTCAGCTGATTTTATTCCGAGATTAGCTCATCTTAAAGGTATAAGCTAGATCGCTGGGACATAAAATATGAAGGCATCGACAACATTTCCGATTTTCTCTTCAAAATCGATCGTCTGCAAACTACCTCGTATTATACAAACGAGCAAATCACGGCGATCTTTCACACTTTGCTCTTTGGTAGAGCCAATTCATGGTTTGAGGAATTCCTGCGCAAAAACCTAAATGCGAAGTTTGCAGATGTGAAAACAGCGATAAAGAAAGAATTTGGTCGGATGGAAAATGACTTCGATGTCTATATGCGATTGCTTACACGTAAGCAAGGTTTTAAGGAACCCTTCGATGATTTTTATGGGTCAATCATAAATTTTAATGACCAACTAAATGAACCATTCGACGCTGAGAGCCAATTCCAGAGACAAATTAGGAGAAGTGCCCTTGGCAGCCGATATCCACAGTCTTGAGCCACTTTGAAATAAGGCCTGAGATGCGGAGCGATTTCTGGCTAAGCGATCTACGTCCCAAAGAGTTGTACACCAGCTCCGAATTGGAGAAGAACAAGAATTTGTCCAGCCGGACGTGTATGAGATTGCTGCACTCGCTTACAGAAATCGCGCTACTCAGGCATTTATTTGCTGGGATGGTCGTACTTATTATTTCTGTCTGTTTTCTTTATGATGTATTAAAAAAGATTGTGAGTACGCCGCAGTGCGAAAAACATCAGGAAAACTTCGACAGAAACTAACGATTTGTCGTGGAAAGTCGTTCCGTAATGAACCATTGCAGTCCATCACACTGGAATTGAATCCAAAACCACCAGACAAGACCTTACTTCTCAAATTAGTCAAACGACCATTTTGAAAAGAGAAGCTCCAGAAAGACCTGACTTTCCCCCAATCAACCATTTTCAATTTAAATCTCTTCACGACCGCAAATTAAACTATTATAGATATCTAGACAATCCTAATTCCTATATCCCATGAACACTTTTCTGTAAAAAAAACATTTTTCGGTAAACTTTAAAACATTTCGAAAAAAAAATTGTTGATGCAAAAAAATAGGTTTCGGTAATATAAACATTTCTTCCATATATCATTTTTACCCACGCACACATTTTGGAGGCGTTTTCATACCAAAACCATTTGTATAGCTTAGCCATACCATATGCAGGAGAAAAACGATTTTTTCAGTTGAACCTAACAAGATTTTAATTAATTATCTGAAAAATGTGTTGCGACAATTTCAATTTTAATATTTCTTTGCCATAAAACCCACATTTTAGGGATATTAATCTAAAGTATGAGATGGGATTGTAGCTTGCTAATATGTTTTTCAGACAGTTTATCAAAATCTTTTATAGTTCAATAAAAAAAATCTTTTTTCAGTTGGTTTTGTTATGAGGTAGCGTATACCAATGGGTTTGGTATGAGAACGCCTCCAAAATGTGGGCGTGTTTAAAATGATAAATAAAAGAAATGTTTACGTTACCATAACCAATGATCTTGCATCAACGTTTTTTTCGAAATGTTTAAAAGTTGGCGTGGCAAAAAGTTTGTAGAGACATTATATAGACATAAGGATTTTCTAGACACTTTTTCAAAATCTCTAACGGTTTGGCCTAAAACTTGGGTTTTCTAAAAAGGGAGCGTGGCAGTGGGCAGATTTTGAAAATTTTTACACATGTTCTGCTGGGAGCACAACAACAATCACGTGTATTAAATTTAATCACTCTAGCTCAAAATTTAAGGCAAAAAACTGGTGACTTACGGACGGACGGACGGACAGACATGGCTTAATCGACTCAGCTATCGATTCTGAGTCGATACATATAATTTAAGCTATATCCAGCTAAATTATTTCTCTATGTTACGCACTACGTATCAAAACTATTGTAGCCCTATGGGATAGGGTATAAACATATTATTATTATTATTTATTATTAGAAGGTTTTATTATAGCCTTAAATACTAATTCTGTATTAAAATAAAAAATAAAAGTTAAAAATTACAATTAAATTCAAATTTAAAATCTTGTCTTTACATACATAAATTAGATAGGTATTACAATAACGATTTACATTTTTTTTCTCTATGATGTTCCGTTAATAATTGTCTTTTATATTTGATATTTTCTAGTCGTTGTTTCGGTTGGCATTAGCCTCCCCATTGTGGTCCATAGCTTCCTATTTTTTGAGTAGGCAATATTGGAGGCGATATTGGATCTCCTTGTCTTACTCCTTTATTGACTTGAAATTCTCGTGCCGTTTTGTCAGTTATATTCGTTCTGTATTTTTGGAATAATAGGAAGAGAAGAAAAGGTAGGAAGAGAAGACGTCTTTAGCAGTACTGTCGGAGATCATAGCCTACACGACAACACGTCTGGTAACGGACTTAGGCCAATTGTCATCGCTACGGAACGAAATGTCCTATAGCCAGCACACGGTTTTCTCACCCCGATATCCATAAGGATACATGTCGGTCTCCAGATCAACGAACGGTCAACCAAATTGATCAGATTGCGATAGACAAGATGCACGCATCCAGTATTTTGTCCGAACGTTCCGGGGAGCAAACATCGACTCGGACCACTGGCACTGGGTAGGAACGCGGATATCCAACATGCCATAAAAATCCAGAAATACTGTGAAAAAATTGAATGTGCAAAGATTGCAATCGCAAGACCTTCGTGCAAAGCGTATCCCTTAACCTCTCAATTAACACCATACCACCAGCATCGAATGTCGAAGAACAATCGCAAAGATGCCAACAAGCCATTAGATCGGCCGGAACTGATGTGCTAGGTTTCTCGTGCCCACCAGCAAGAAATCCCTGATTTGATGAGGAATGCCGACAGATGCTCGCAGCCAAGAACGATTATAAGGCTAAGCTGCAGGTGAAGACGAGAGCTGCCGTTGAGCTCTATAGGCAGAAAAGGAGGGAAGAACACCGGCTTTTTAGAAAGAAGAAAAAAGAGCAAGAAAAGCGCGCAATCGAGGATATAGAGAGGTGCCACTCCAAGAAAGATGTTCGCAAGTTTTACCAAAGTGTAAAACTTCAAAGCCAAGGATACAAGGCTCGAACAGAATCCTGTCGAGAAAACTGCCAACCATCCAACCTGAGTGAATTAAGGTGTAGGGGATCCCGAAAAAAAATGTTTTTTTAAATAATTTAAAATATACAGATACACCCTGTACACATTTAAAAACTCCCAGATCTCCACTATACGGAATTCCGACATTGACAGCTACAGTTTTCTCGCCTGTAGATTTTGACGAAAGCTGTGCATATTCGCCGTGAACTGCTTCATATGCCTTTCTATCGCCACTAAACTTTCTTTTAATCGGAAGTCTTGTCGAGCATAGAACCCACTGTATGAGTCAAATACATACATTTAGTGCGAGTTGTACATACTGTACACTGGATTTTATACCAAATTACTAAGGTTAGTTTCTGTCAGAATACGTTTTTTCCAGAATAAATCGTAATTGTTTTAATCCAGTTTAGTGGCTTGCATTACAATCCCAGATTCTTCGAATATTTAAATTTGGATCTGACCATCTTCAGTGGCTCGACTTATTTCCACATTGTCTAGAAGAGATACGCAAATCCCGACTTATACCCTAGTGCAATCGATAGGAGTTTCACCATTGCCGCCTTAATCATTGGTGTTCTAACCACACGCTTTAATTGCGTGTGCATATATTTTTATATATACACATTTGTACATATATGTGACAAAACAAAAAGTTCTTTTCAGAGCTCCCAAATTCCTAGTTCTACATGGTAGACTAGATGAAGCTTCACCCATCCGTAAATTCATATTTACTAGTGTTGTAGGTAAGATTGTGTTGCGTAAATAAATATTACTCTCAGTGTATCACTATATATACTACCTTACAGAAAAAATATCTGTGTAACAAGTTGCTGGTGATATACGCAGTAAAAGTACTGCAAGTGCAGCTCCAACAGTACATACAATATTATCAATATACCTACGTGTACATAGCAGCATCATTCCAAGCGCTCTCGTGGGCTTGAGCTCTAACTGGAAGAAACTGTGGCAGCGGTCAGCTTACGCACTTGCAGAATACTTGTATGTCAAGGCCAAGGCTAATCAACATCAGACAGCAAGCGCTCAGTCGACAGAAGAGGTGACAGCGGTCACCAACACTCAAGCTCGCGATCGCGAGTTTCCACCGATCGTGTCAAACCTACCCCCTTTCCCATCCTTATACACCATCAAATAGTGTTTGTTTTTATTTTTGCTTTGCTGGTGCAAATTTGATTTTTATTTTTATATTAAAATTGTAATAATTTTCAAAACATTTTACAAAACAAAATAGAGATATCTATTGTAGTTAATAAGTGCTGAATTACAAAAAAAAGGTTCTTAATGATAAGCTGGCATATGATTAGCCAAAAGTGAGTTCAAGTGCGACGTAAGTGATCTTTACTTTTCTCCTTACTAGAAGCAATCACCCAACACCACCTTCTATGCATGCTGTGCGCACAACATTCATCAGAGCGTCGTCAATCAATTTAATTCGGTGAGTCCAGTAAACATATAAAACAGTGATATTGATTTTTGTATGCATTGAACAATCTATTGGTTTTTTTATTTATCTACTACCTTTAATTTACTACTATTATTATACTACTAATTATGCTACTATGAAAAACTAAATCGAATTAATGAACTACATACAATTATTTTGATAACCTAACCTAAAGCATAAATATGAACTTTATATAGCATAACAGTCACAAACATTCATTCAGTATGATCCTTTTAAATAAATATTCTAAGTTTAATTTTGATTACATGATCTCGGCTTCAGATTTATTTCATTTTGTGTCATCAAATTAATATGAATTCCGAATAGAATTAAATAGTGCAATTGGGGTGTGAAATGGTGTTTGAGAAATGCATCGGCGAAATAGATAGCGAATCATGGTAATTGATTCGACTTTTAGTTAGGGGTTATCGTAAGAATGATTAGCGTCACGATAGCCATGGATGGTCGTTATATCCTTATGGATATATGTGACTGTGGGAGGGTTACGCTTGGGAAACCACCTCCACCTTAAGGTTTCCTCAATAAGTTCGAGTTCCAATCAAACTTATTCACTTCATAGTGGTTCCATCATCGGTTTTATCTTATTTTTATTTTTTTTTGGTCTATGCTTCATGCATTTTAGAATTTTTGTTGGCATGTAAAATTAACGATCGTCCGACAGTAAGTGTAAGAACCCACGCCTCCGTCGAGTTCAAGCCGCGCGTATGCAAGCATGCCTACTCACACTTTACTGCAAGGACAACCCACCCTATGACTCATCATCCTTTAGCTGAAGTCCTGTATTCATTGAGGGTGACGGGATTGATGATCCTCACACATCCATAGGGTGGGAACAACTTTCGTCATAAAGGATAGAAATATCTAATCAAGCTTAATAGGGCTGCCGGAAATGACCGTCTTCCCGCTGAGCTTTACAAAGCCGGCGGAGATAACTTGGTAAGTAACATCCACCAACTTATAGGACAAAACTGGTCGGAAGAAAGCATGCCTGAGGAATGGAACCTCAGCATCGTTTGCCAGATCCACAAAAAATGAGACCCTCTAAACTAAACATCGCCTACAAGATCTGTTAGTAACTGTCAGTCTTGTATCTCGCAGTGAAAGATATAGGAAAGCACCGCTCCTCGGAAACGATGGCCTATCTGTGGCGAGAATGCGATCCTATATTCAACATTGTAATGGACCCAATTGTAAAGATGGTTACCCCGAGGATTTTGTAATTGATTTCCCCAATCTTCGTATTTGGCATTTAAGTCTCCGGCCAAAAGATAAAAGTTCTCGGGTGCCTGTCAGGCTTCCTTAGGTATATGCTATACCGTTGTTCCCTTTCCTGATGCCATTTGGGCGTAGGAAATTTGGTGATTGACGGACATTGAGGGAGGGCGAACCGCTGGCTGATTCGCCAGTACCGTTTGCTTCGCTTTTTTATTTATTTTTTTTTGCTGCAACTTTGGACAGCCCCGATAGATTCTTCTTCTGACACCAATGTAGAATGAAGCCGGCTTCAAAGCATAAAACACATTTCTGTTTTATGTTTAACAGTTACTTATTTAAACACACTCTTTTTTCTAGAATTATATTATTAACAAAACGGTTTCTCGTTTAACAATTCAATTACACTTATTTGAGATCAAAAAGCAACGATTAAGTTCTCGCATCCACAAAGCGACACTAAATGGATCTGTTCGATTTTCACACATCAGGGTAGGTTCGTACACTACAATCCGAAATTATAACACTATCATCAGTATTTCGGCAACGGGCATATATAAAGCCCTATACGCAACACAAAGGCCATGAAGGTCTATACATTATATTCTAAAGGTGCGATATATCTTGGTACACGTATTTCATGGAAATGGTGCAATTCTTGAGCTGGTCAGCTACCCAGGTCTGTCGGAACATCTTTGCTATATCGGCGGTAAAGACGTATTTGTGCTGGCGAAACCGTAGACAAACCCTGATTAGATCGCGCTGTATAGGTGGATCGATAAGTAATTTAGAATTAAGCGAATTTCCAAAAGATTCATTGACAGAACCGTCGAAGACATCTCGCAGTTTTGTTGAAGAACTATCGGGCTTAAAAACCGCATGATGTGGTAAATAATAACATTTACCTGAAGCTGTGTTCAAGTGTTCTGAAGTTATTAGTGTCATGTGGCCCAAGGAATATTACTCCTGTATAAACTTAAAGTCGGCCTGATGTAACTCTGGATTCGAAAAAATGCGACGTTCCATTGACAGTAACGAAATCGCAGATGAAAGAGAATTCCCAAATATAGGAGATGGGTCGTTGAATGTTAGTTGAACAACATATTTTCCATCTGCCGAGCAGGTAAAGGTTTATTTAAATGAATTTCAGCTGGATCATTAATGGCCGTTAGATCCCTTAGAGGGGACACATCTTCTAACTCCCAAAATCTGGGTTCGAAAAAAAGAACAGATTGTTTGCGATGACCAAGCTCAATCGAATGTTTATTAACGATCTGTTGGGAGGAGTTGTTCGATGACGAATTTGATTGTTCCGGAGAAGAAGAAAGTAAGTCAACAGATGCTGATGTTTATGCACCATCAGGTTCCGGCGGATGAACTAACGAATGGTGTCGAGATTTACACACCCGACAGCGAAATTAGGACCGGCTTTTATTGGAGGAATGCCCGATTCGTAAACAATTAAAGCAAAGCGATTCGCTCTTCACGAAGTTTCTACGCGTTCTACGTTCTCACACTTAGGGTATTAAATTTTACGAATCGATTCCGCGAAATGGGCTTTGATTTGTCCATGAGATTTACCACGAGACGAAATTGAATGGTTAAGTGATTGACACGGTTCAAGAGCATCAAATCTTGCTTAAAGAATGATAAAAGTTCAACAATGCGGCAATCATCGCGAGCACCCACTTTCTCTGCCCAAGCTTGTTTCGTATCACTATCAAATTTGTTGAGAAAGATATGTATAGAAGTCCACGAATAACGTCATCCGCACCAACTGTTATCTTTCTCAAAATATGTACATTAGTCGTGTTACCCGTATGAAGCCATCAAAATGTTTGTATGTAAGACTGCACAAATATATTACTACGATCGTATTTATTTTCTAAGCGTTTCAACGCTTCAATATAATTCGCATCTGATATGCGCATATTTTGCACCAAATTTGCAGGACCATCACGCAAAAATTAAATAAAATACCGAAACTTTTGTGTGGATGTAAGATGGGGATTGCTGTCAACAATATTTATACTACTCCGAAAAGAATGGTATATTTATTTTGGGAAGTTCACTGCGGAGGAATTTACACAGTCAAAGTTTAATTTCTCCAAAAACGACGATTGTTGTGTTGCCAACCTTTCAACCATTGAAATTGATAAACTGAATTTGCGAAAAAATATCGACTTTCATACTCACTTAACTCTTCTTCAAGGGTTCTATTTCAACCCCCTCCACTTCCTCTAAAAGTTGATTATGCAGCGAAGAAAAATCTAATATTCGCAATCGACCTTCAATCGTTTGTTCCGATGTATTTCCTTTAGCATTTCCACGCTTCACTTTAAGCGAATTCATTTCTCACGAGCACGAATTAAACAAGAGATTGGAATATCAAGCAATGAATGCCTAATATGAATTGTTTTACAATGCACAGGCACAATATTCAGACCACAGCACTATTCGAATTATATTTAAACACTTTCATGTTGTGAATTGTTCTTTTTTAGAATAATTTTCAAGTTCGTCGTATAAAATGGAAAAGTCATTTATTGAAATTAATCAATATTATATCCGTCTCGAAGGACCAGTTAGTGATTTGGATTTGGTTCAAATATCAGTTGAAAAATAATTTTTTAGAAGAAGTGAAATAGGTCTGTAAGAATTTATTTCATTCGGTGATTTTCCTGGTTTGAGAACCATAATATCTTCCGCGACCTTCCACTGTCTTGATATGTATTCTATTTTAATTGCTGAATTTACAATGTACAGGAGTGTAGTTAATGCTTTTCGAGGCAACATGTTAAGAAGTTCACCTGTAATTAGGTCCTAAACCGGAGCTTTTTTAGGCTTTAATTTCTGTACATCCCGTTTAAGCTCGACAATACTTGCATATCTAACTAGATTACTATCGGCTGTAGTCTCGAATAAATTAATGTTTTCTGGACCATCAAATGACTTAAATGTTTACTCAAGATGTGCTGCAAAAATGTCTGCTTTTTCCTTATCGCTTTTTGCCCAAACATCTTGAGTGTTTTTGGCCGTTTTATGACTTTAATTGCTTCCCAAAGAAAACAATGAGATTCTTTTCCAGCGGTTAGGCTTTTCAGATAAGTTTCTACCGCATGGTTTTAAAAGTTTTTTTTATCGAAATTGATAGCATGTTACTCAACCGATTGAGATGTGCTTTATCGTGCGGGGCACGAGTTTAGTACAATCTTTTTCGAGCTTTTCTTTTTTGTCTAACCAAATTTTTTATTTTCCATGGGTACTTGACATTACTATAGCTCTCTTTTGCGTTATTGAGGAGTATTATTCTATGCTACTTTTTGAATGGTATTGATAAAGGAGTCAACCGCGACTTCGAGTTCTAATGGGGATCTAAGCGATGCACCCAGTCGAATATTATTTTCAATATTGTTTTTGAAGCCTTCCCAGTTGGTTTTTCCGTTCGTTAGTCTGGGTAGGTTTTCATTTCAAACGATAGACTCGCTCGTTGTTAGAATGACCGGAAAATGATCAGAGCAAAGATCAAAGTATTCTTCAACTTTGATTCGATTGGACGGCATACCTCTTTCGATGAAAAAATCGATCAAATCCGGTACTTTTGTTACATCAGTTGGCCAGTAAGCTGGTTTGTCCGTATATTGTACTTTCTACCAACATCGTAAAGCATCCTACCTTTCTGCGATATGCATCTAGATGTACAGAATGTTTGTTTTGCATTAAAGTCCTCTCTGATGACAAAACGCTGTCCAAGGGAATTAAGCAAGTTTTCAAAGTCAATTTTCTCAGCCTTGCATCGTGATTGCCAGTAAATACAAGATATCTTCAGAAGGATTGTCTGCTTTTGACTTATCGAATCGAATTAAGATCAATCTTATATATAGTTATGGAATTATGGATATTAACAGACGTCGATATCTTTTTCCTGCATAAACAATTTAAGTTCTCCAAGTTTCTGCCAAAAGCCATTGGCAATCCACGTAATCATTTTAAGAAATCTTTTCATGTTAAAGGTAGATTACGTCTGTTGCGAATACTATTTTCAAGCTTTTCTAGCCTGTCGAAAATAAGAGTATTCGTTTCGCTTTGTTCCTCATGTTTTGAAAGAATAATCGAAAAAAAACGTTGCAAACGGGATCTACGGGATGGTCGCCTTTACAATTAATGCAAATAGCAGGAGTTTTCTTATCTGGCCCGCAATCTACCGTCAGATGATTTCCGGCACATTTTACTCACAGCGGCTCTTCCTGAAAATAGGTTTGCGTATGATAATATCCTTGGCAGCGCTTGCACAAAGGAACTAATTTTGAATCCTTACGCATGGGTTCGATTTTTACAACAATATTAAGTATTGTTTTTATTTCATACATTTTTTCAAACATTTTGTTTTATCGAAAGTGAGTATAAAAAATGCAGAGCGCGTTTTATTAAATTTTCTTCGCCCACTTTTTGCTATTTGTTTCGCTTGACAATGTTAACGGCATCTATAAATATATATAGTCTGTTCTTCAGATCGCTAGCTATGTCATCCTTTAGGCACGACACATTTAACCCTCTGGCTACAATGCGTAAAGGCCTTTCAGATTTATTATCAAATGAATACCGTTCAATCGGTATTTAGCTTCCGAGATAATAGACAGTAACTTTCTGGATCTTTTACGCAGACTTTCCATGTATCTGATAATGGTAACGATTTCATCAAGGTATGCAACTTGTTATAGTCATCTATGCCGATCATATTAATTGGCGGTGGGGGCCGTTGTTTTAGCTGTTTCGCTTTATTAGTATTCTCTTTATCGTGGTTTACTAGTCCAGGTGAGGATAAAGCTTTCATTTTTATCACCTGTCTTTTCTTTAGAATCGAGGCGGTTTTGTAACTGAGTTCTTCTTCGTCGGTATGGTATTCTGATATAACCGGCAGTTTGCACTCGGTTTTGGCTCATTAATTAATTTTAATGAACCCTTTAGGGTCATGTTTTCATCCTTAAGGTGGAGAATTTCTTTCCGAAGTTCTTCTCAGAGCAGTTCGACTTGGTTTATTCTAGTTCGAAGAACGTCGTTTTCGTCCTCAAGGCTTTTTATTTTCTCTGAGTCTCGTTTTTCATGCGCCGACACTTCTGGCGTTGTCGAGCTCCTGGAGACGCATATAATTTTTTGAGGCCCAGATGTAGGTGACCTCGTTATCCTTGAACTTTTTCCGAAAAGGTTACAAAATTGCAATAATTGGCTCTCCCCAGAAAAAGAATAAGAAAAAATTGTAAAGTGAAACCAACTTCGAATTTCTATAATTCTATATATAATATTTATTGTTACACCTTAACACTTTTCGATTTACCAATTTGGATGTAATATCTGCTGTGGTCAGAAACTAAGTGAACGAGAAATGCACAATCAACCCACAAGCTGGTACAATAAAAATTAATGAGTATACTTGAAGTATGAGAATACTTTTTATGGAATGAGTTTAAATACCTGAAAAGACCGCAGTTAAACCGTTAAAAACACAAGATGGAAAATCCGTCGGAAGTGGTTGATATCTTAGCGGAACACCATTTGAGTGTACTTAGGCCGTGTTACAGAACTAAAGTAGCTACTGTGATCTGTCGTCTCACAAATGTTCCAGATCAGAGCACAGTGGACGTACACAAAGAACAAAAAAAAAAAAAAACTCTAAAGTGCAAATAAACTGCAAATTCGCAAAGTGAAATTCAAACATACCAAATACACACAATTTTACATTTAAATACAAAAAACACAAATACATATACAAACATCCAAATTGAGAAACTGATTAGTTCAGTCCGCCATATTGTGTGAAAACAATCCTGAGGCACGACACATTGATTAAAACCCACAAACATAGTGGAAATAAAATTGCCCAGAAGTGTTTACTAAAGACGCATAAATTCGAGTTCCTCGAATTAAAATACATTTTTAAAAAGAGAACATCGAAGGCTTAGTACACTTCTGGGGAGCAGTACCCCCAATACCCGGATTGCCCGAGTGCGCTAAAGCGCGGATTGGCATGCAGCGAGCTTGGGTAAACCCAATCACCCACCACCCAATAATAATTTTTTTTTCTTTTTTTAAATTTAAATTCAATGTTTATTAAATAGTGGCAATTAAAATAATAGAAAATCTAACGAAGAAAAGGTAAAAAATATAATTTCGTACTTGAAAAAGGTAAAGGACTACACATAAGATATATATATATATACAAATTAATTAATTTGAAATTTTCGCGAGTGAAAATCGCTATGGGTACAAGGTGCAGCAGCTGATGCAGTGGCCATTGGATCGACGTTGCAGAACTACAAAGGTACCAATAAAATAAACCGGTGAGTCTTTAAAGAAAGGACTTTATTAATTTTTATATATATAACAAATGTACAAATAAGAAGTGTCCTCAAATCCAATTGCCTATATAGATGTTATACACATACATATAGATGACGTGTCTTATTGCTTGATGCAAAAGCATATATCGTTTTTACCGTCTCTTCGTCAATTTTTATGTTTTTTTTTGTCAAGTTAAATTTATCAAGTTAAAATTTTCGTACATTTTTTTTTGTCAATATACTTGTTTTTAAATTAAAGTCAAATAATTTAAATCAAAAAGCTTTATATGAAAGATTTGGAGTCAATTGTATGCTACAGTACATTTTAATAAAATTGTTAATGAGATTATAAACTCAAACGATAAAAATATGTGTTCGAACTAAGCGGGAGCAGGAAAGGATGAGGATGGTAGGATAGGGAAGGGCGATAATGGCGGCAAAAACTTAGGAAGTGAAGGAAGGCAACATACGGGGTTATTGAGGCGAGTAAAATAACCATGGTAGGGAGGGTAGGAAAATTTCTCGCAAGCGTCATCACACCTAGACGTAGAAGACTGGCATGGAAATTTTTTTGTTGCGATTTTAAAAGGGTCAAGTCCCACACCCACCGACGAGCTATAGACTGAACTTGCATGCCAGCACCGACCCAACGACAAGATAAATCGACGCTACAAAAATGGCGCCCAACGTGTTAGGCCTGCCAAACCGGCAGGATTCTTTGTAATAGTAATTATTACATTTTGATCGATATAGAGCCACATCAACTTTGTTTTTTTATTAGGTTTTTTACATATATTTTTTTTTTCTTATAAAACTTGGTATCGGTACCCAATAAAAGTCCCGATGACTGGGGTATAACCCTGGGATCGCGTTGCGCTATCCCAAATAAAAAAAAGGATAACACGAAGTATGATTCATGGTGTTAGTGTATCACATTACGGCATCGCTGTCCAGACTAGAAGTGTTATATTTTTCGATGATTTTATAAAGTGATGAGAAGAGACACTGGAGATTTGCTTAATAAGTCTTCATGCTGATCCTTCCATCACTAGAAAATTTTATTTTGGAGTTCGGTGCAAACGACTCGTTTGTTTTTTGCTGTCCTGAAATAGCATAAGGAGTTTATTTAATGGTCTCAAATTTTGTTAGATTCAGTTTTTTACGTGTTTTTCGTTGTTTAGTATATTTTATATTTCTTATTCATTTTTTTCGGCTCATAGAACTACGACTTCTTTCGCTTCCAAAATTGTCGTCCTTCCTCCAAAAAGAAAAAAAAAGTCCTCATTCTTTGCTCAGTTATGAAAGAATAGGTTTTTATTAGTTTTCATTTATTTTGATATTTTTAATAATTTTAAATAATTTAGTTATTTTATTTTATATAGAAAATGTTTTAATTTAGACAATCTTAAAGTTTTTATTTTTTTTTTTAATATTGAATGTCTGTTGATTGTTACCGATCCTTTTATTTATTTACTTTACCACCAATTTCTACGTTTGTTTTAACTTTCGACGTCAGTGCTTAATATTGTTTAACTGTTTTTCTGTAACCCTTAAATCTGTTTTTTTTTGCTGTTCTGTCTTGATTATGAACAACACCCAAAGTCGACGCATTACACGATCGTCTGCAAAGACAAACCAAATTTTAGAGTCTGACTTCGAAAATTTTCATAAGTCTTTGAACCGACTAAGCTTTGACGGTTCATTAAACACAACAGAGAACTCACTTACCATGGCTGAAGAAAAGCAACCTGTTGTTATTGGTGGCGATGAAAATGTGGGTGGACCTTATGTTAACAACACAAATGTGAATGAGTTGGCTGATAGAATTGAGCGTTCAATGACTGCCAACCAAATCCAATTCTTCTCCCAAATGGAAATATTTATGAACCATGTCATAAATAAAATGGAAACGCTTAATAGTTACCAGCAAGAACATCTTCCTAGCGGTAATGGATACAGACATCCACCGTTTGCGAGTGGGGTTGAGTTTCCTGAGCAATCGAATGGTTTTTCCGGTACGTCCAATTGCAACTCGGTTCGACATTCTCCATCTTAAACCGCAACTGTCTCTAGTGCCAGCGCATCTGAAAAATGCCGATTGGACAGATGGAATATAAAATTCGATTGTTCGGAAGGCATCGCCGATTTCCTATTTGAAGTTGATCGACTTCAAGCGTCGTCTTCGTACAGCGATGAACAAATCACAGCAAACTTTCATACATTGCTGGCCGGTAAAGCAAATATATTGTATTGGGGTTTTCTACGAAAGAACCCAACAGCGAAGCTTGGAGACATTATAGTCGCTATAAAGAAGGAATTCGGGCGAAAAGAAAACGATGTCGAAGTATATATGCGTCTACTCACTCGTAAACAGGGATTTAAGGAATCCTTTGACGATTTTTATGATGCTGTAATCGGTTTGAACGATCGGCCGTTTGACCACAGAAAGCTCATAGAAGTCGTCCGCAACAACGCTAAGGACAAAGTAGGAGAGATTTTGCTGGCTGCTGAGATTAAGACCCTTGATCAGCTCAGAAATAAAGGTCGTGAAGCTGAACGCTTCTTAATGAGGCGAGCAACTTCCCAAAGAGTTCACGAGATCCATTTGGAAGAAGAAAAAGATCCTGCTGAGGAGGTGTCAACATTTAGCCGATTCTTTAATCGGGTTGGAGCTACTGCTCTGGTATGCTGGAACTGCGATAAGCAAGGTCACACTTACAATCAGTGCACCTCAAGAGAACGCACAAAACACCAGGGAAACAGTTCGGGGAACGACAGGAAAGCTGGGGAGAGTCGTTCTCAAAAGAACTTCCCCGAGCAGCAAATAAATTAGAAGAAGAGAAACGTATACAAATTTTAAAAAGACCAACCGGTAATGAATCAGAGAGTCACCCAATCAATACTTACTCTCTACTAATGGGAAATAGCAGTTTGAGTAGGCATATCCAAGAATGTCGAGAAAGATTTAGAAAGCGGAAACACTTCCAGAAGATCATTATCGAAACCATCATATCGGCAAAAACTGATGGTAGGATGTATGCCAGTTTGCTTTTAAAAGACGAGCAAATTCTTGGCCTTTTAGACAGCGGAGCATCCATTTCAGTGCTGGGGGATTCGTGTTTTGAGTTCATAGAAAGGAATGGTATAGTAATGACACCGTATGCAAATTTCGTGAAGACTGCCGACGGGGCTTCTCACGATATCGTAGGGTATTGCGAAATCCCAACAACCTTCAACGGTATCACGAAAACCATTACTTTCTATATAATTCCTAACCTAGCACAGAAAATATATCTCGGTATGAACTTCTGGAACGAGTTCAATTTGATTCCGCAAATAAGCCAAATCGACATGAGTTCAATACCAAGTGTAGTTAACAAAGAGACTACAGATGAACCGTGTTTTATGCTACTCATCCCAGAACAGCAATTTAGGTTAGAAACTGTTAAAAAGCTTTTCCCAAATTTTGGCGATCTTGGTTTGGGTCACACACATCTTGAGACTCACAGCATTGATGTTGGTGATTCGGTGCCTATAAAATCCAGGCATTATCCCTTGTCCCCGGTGCTGCAGGAAGAGGTCTACAAAGAACTCGATCGAATGTTAGAACTGAGAGTTATTGAGGAGAGCAACTCACCTTGGTGTTCACCTATAGTGCTAGTCAGAAAGCCCGGTAAGGTACGCCTTTGCTTGGATAGCAGAAAGTTGAACAGCGTGACGAAAAAAGACGCATATCCCCTGCCACATATTGACGGTCTTCTAAGCCGCCTACAAGACACATACTTTATCACGGGGCTTGATCCTAAAGACGCATTTTGGAAAATCCCACTTGATGAAGAGTCTAAACAGAAAACGGCATTTGCAGTACCTGGACGGCCATTGTATCAATTTGCAGTTATGCCGTTCGGGTAATGCAACGCCGCACAAAGGATGTATCGTCTTATGGACCGTGTCATTCCAGCACGGCTCAGGGAGCATGTTTTTATATACTTAGATGATCTGTTAATATGTTCGTCGGATTTCGACACTCATATCCAAGTATTGGCGGAAGTGGCTTCCTGTCTACGTAGAGCAAATTTTACCATCAACCTCAGTAAAAGTAAGTTCTGCATGCGTGAAATCAAGTATCTTGGCTACATTTTCGGTCAGGGTACGTTGAAGACAAATCCTGAAATGATTGAAGCAATGTTGAACTTCCCAATTCCGAAAACACCGAGACAAGTGCGGAGATTTATGGGTCTGACCGGTTGGTATAGACGGTTTATAAAAAAATTATTCGGATCTGGCAGCGCCTTTAACTGATTGTCTGAAAAAGCGAATTTAAGGCAAGCACTTACCTCGGCTCCAGTGCTGTCTCAGCCTGACTTTAAGAAAAGTTTCACGATACAGTGTGACGCTTCTTCTGAAGGGGTGGGTGGAGTGCTTTTCCAACTCGATACGGATGGCAATGAAAAACCCATAGCATTTATGTCAAAGAAGTTAAACAAGGCGCAGAAAAATTACACGGTGACAGAGCTCGAATGTCTTGCTGCCGTGTTGAGCATCCAAAAATTCCGTGCCTACATTGAGGGTTCAGCATTTTACGTCATCACTGACCACACAAGTCTTAAATGGCTTATGTCGTTAAAAGATTTGAGTGGTAGACTTGCGAGGTGGAGTCTGGAACTTCAATGTTTCGACTTCACCATTGAACATCGTAAGGGTACCCTTAATGTAGTGCCAGATGCATTATCAAGAGGTGATATGGAAGAGATCTCTATTACGGCCATAGGAGAAGATGTAGACATTACTTCGCCTGAGTTTGATTCTGCCGAGTACAAAACACTTAGAGAGGAAATCGTCAAAAATCAATCGTCGCTTCCGGATCTAGTTGTATCCGACAAATTCATATACAAAAGAGTTAGATTCAGAAGTGATGTACCTAGTAACGAAGATACTCTTTGGCGATTGTGGTTACCAAGCACTTTGACTCACACCGCCATCGAAATAGCACACAACACGAAACTTTCTTGTCATAGTGGCTTCTCAAAAACTTATGAACGAGTTCGCGAGAAATACTATTGGCCGAAAATGGCCAATGAAATAAGAGTTTTTGTGAGCAAGTGTGAGGTGTGTAAAACCATAAAAGCGCCAAACAAGATTCTTCGTCCTCCAATTACGAAGCAGATTGTCTCAGTGCGACCCATGCAACGGTACACCCGAATTCATACACTCTGACAATGGAAAACAATTTATTTCAAGTGAATTTTGCAGATTTTTAAAAAACTATGCGGTGCAACACATTCGTACAGCATTGTACTCACCACAGGCTAACATTTCGGAGAGAGTCAATCGCAGCATTCTTAACAAATTGCGAGTATTTGTATCGAATGAACAAGAGCAATGGGATTTGCACTTATCAAGCATAGCGTGCGCTTTACGTGCCAACCATACTATGCTCTATTTGGGCAAAATATGATCACACATGGTTCTTCGTATAAAATACCTCGCAGTTTAAGAGCACTGCAGGATACCGAAATGGTAGTAACATCTCGCGAAGCCAATGTAGCACTTGCACGACATCGGTTATCAGAAAATCTTCTAAGCACATACAAGATCGATGCGTGCATACAATACTCGGTCGAGGCCAACGTCATTCAAGTTGGGACAGGAAGTTTTTCATAGAAACTTTGCTCCAAGTAACTTCGTCCGCGGTCAAAACGCCGAGCTGTTCCCGAAATTTGTAAGGTCCCGTGTCCATCGCAACGCAACGAAAATGTAAACAAACCACAGAGTATCACACTAAACCAAATAATTGACTAGTTACTTATCTGAAAATGTTGCCCGGCTGTGAAGTAGGTTCGGCACCCACGTTTTAAGGCGATTTTAAAACCATAGCATATCGAAACACGAGTGGGTTCAATTTGCAATTTTGTTTGACAGATGAAAAGTGTAAACAAAACGCAAAGCCCTATGTTACAGAACTAAAGTAGCTACTGTGATCTGTCGTGTCATGTTCGAGACTCTATCAGTTTCGAATTTGTACTTGTCATTTGTTGTTATGAAATCATATTCCAGAAAGCCAAGCTTTCCATTACCAAAAAAACGGAATGAAATTGCCGAAAGATTAACGGCCAAAAAAGTTCTGTACTTTTAACCAGATCAGAGCACAGTGGACGTACACAAAGAACAAAAAAAAACTCTAAAGTGCAAATAAACTGCAAATTCGCAAAGTGAAATTCAAACATACAAAATACACACAATTTTACATTTAAATACAAAAAACACAAATACATATACAAACATCCAAATTGAGAAACTGATTAGTTCAGTCCGCCATATTGTGTGAAAACAATCCTGAGGATTACAACCCACAAACATAGTGGAAATAAAATTGCCCAGAAGTGTTTACTGAAGACGCATAAATTCGAGTTCCTCGAATTAAAATACATTTTTAAAAAGAGAACATCGAAGGTTTAGTACACTTCTGGGGAGCAGTACCCCCAATACCCGGATTGCCCGAGTGCGCTAAAGCGCGGATTGGCACGCAGCGAGCTTGGGTATTATAATTAATAATAATTTTTTTTTGTAATAATTTTTTTTTCTTTTTTAAATTCAAATTGAATGTTTATTAAATAGTGGCAATTAAAATAATAGAAAATCTAACGAAGAAAAGGTAAAAAAATAATTTCGTACTTGAAAAAGGTAAAGGACTACACATAACATATATATATATATATACAAATTAATTAATTTGAAATTTTCGCGAGTGAAAATCGCTATAGGTACAAGGTGCAGCAGCGGATGCAGTGGCCATTGGATCGACGTTGCAGAACTACAAAGGTACCAATAAAATAAACCGGTGAGTCTATAAAGAAATCACTTTATTAATTTGTATATATATAACAAGTGTACAAATAAGAAGTGTCCTTAAATCCAATTGCCTATATAGATGTTATACACATACATATAGATGACGTGTCTTATTGCTTGATGCAAAAGCATATATCGTTTTTACCGTCTCTTCGTCAATTTTTATGTTTTTTTTTGTCAAGTTAAATTTATCAAGTTAAAATTTTTGACATTTTTTTGTCAATATACTTGTTTTTAAATTAAAGTCAAATAATTTAAATCAAATAGTTTTGCTACAATACATTTTAATAAAATTGTTAATGAGATTATAAACTCAAACGATAAAAATATGTGTTTGAACTAAGCGGGAGCAGGAAAGGATGAGGATGGTAGGATAGGGAAGGGCGATAATGGCGGCAAAAAATTAGGAAGTGAAGGAAGGCAACATACGGGGTTATTGAGGCGAGTAAAATAACCATGGTAGGGAGGGTAGGAAAATTTCTCGCAAGCGTCATCACACCTAGACGTAGAAGACTGGCATGGAAATTTTTTTGTTGCGATTTAAAAAGGGTCAAGTCCCACACCCACCGACGAGCTATAGAGGGAACTTGCATGCCAGCACCGACCCAACGACAAGATAAATCATCGCTACAACAGCCGTTCTCATCAAGTGCAGTTACAGGTGAAATGCATTTCATTGAAAGAAGCGACGAAGGTGAAATTTCTATTGTCACACTCAATGAAGTGAGAAGCATATGTCAACATAAATTGACAAACAATAGAGCATCAGGATACGATCTAATAACTGCTCAGTTTTAAAATTATTGCCACTAATAGCTTTTCATAAACTTACCTTTGTTTTAAATGCATGTTTAAAGCACCAAATCGCATCGCTGAAATTTAAATTGCTGAAGTCATTTTTAACACCTAAAGTAGGAAAATCTCCAACAGAAGTTTCTTCTTACACACAATATTGATATGCCCAATTCTGGCAAAAGTTTTTGAAAAAATTATTCTGAAAAGACAAAATTATAGATGAAAGAAGACTTATTCCGAATCACCAGTTTGGATTCAGGAGTAAACATTCCGCGATTGACCAAGTGCATTTTAATACCGATGTTATTGGAAAAGTACTGGAACGGTGGATAACAATGCTTTCATGGCTACATTTGCAGATGATACAAGTAATAATGGTGCCTGAAAGTAACGTTCTGAAAGCAACGGAAAAACTGCAGAATGCAGTCAATAACGTCCAAGATTGGACGGATCAATGGCGTATCTAACTCAACAATACTAATATAAACTTCACTAATAAGAAGATTAACAATAATCCTCAATAAAGTGATAAAACTCTTTTCTGTTTAACAATAATTTATTGAAAGACACTCTTATTTCTAAAATTGCACTATTAACAAAACGGTTATGACTTTATTCTCGTTTAATAATTCAATTACACCTATTTGACATCGAATACAAACAATTAAATTCTTGCACTATTATTACTTTCCAAAATTATGTAATTCACTCAGTCAACACTATTTAAAATACGTTTAGGTCACAAGTAAGACTAACTCGTTATTTTCACTTCATCTCTCTACCACTCCACATACTGATTTAGAAAGAGATGGCATATTATCGGAGGTTCCCCCAGTTTCTTGATTGTTCGAGATACCACTATTACTGTCATTGATTCCAGTGGGGGCATCCAGTACAACGAATGGAAACTAAATCGATGTGTTCGATTTTCACACATCTTAATTTATAACTTTACCCTCCTCCTAAACTTGTTCGTCCCGAACAAGTAAATCTTCAGTTTCACCTTCATAACGATGAAATCAATCCAGATGCATTACCTTTAATTTGCAATGTAGCACTTTCTTTATACGGTAGACAACGTCGTTTATGCACTTCACAATTTTGTAAGGACTTTCCCGTTTCGCCAGTAGCTTCGGCGATATTCCTTGCTTACGTAGGGGATATAAAGCCACAATGAATCTCTTCCTGAAATACAGTTACTGTTGCTGTAATATCTTACCTGCTTTCCATATAATGGCTTGCCAGTTTTATTCTTGTCCTGGTCCTTTCGTGCATATCTCGGATTTTCGCGTAGATCATCAATGAGATCATCTTCAGTTGCTGGCACTGGACTCAAAGTATCTACCTAGATCAGGTTCTAACGGTACCATCAATCTGCATACCCAGTTTTCCACGTTCTGTTCCACTACGATTTTCCCTTCCTAGTTAGGTATGGCGAATGCTTCTGGCCATTTGCTAAGTAGTCCATAACGACTTATATGTAATGGTTTCCGCTATTTCAGCGGAAAAAAATGTTATAAATTTTCGACCGATACCACTTGATGATGTCGTCTCCTGAAGGCAGCCAGTAGAATCACACCCTCACTTTGTCTAATGTCTTATTGATTCCAAAATGTCTCCATCTGTTCTTTTCAGGTAAGAATCGGTTCAATTTCAGGGTCTTATATTTGCATTTCTCTGATCTTTGCAGTCGTCCAACCGTTGTTGAGCTCGGCTCATATTCGCCGGGTGGTGATGAGCTCCTTTTCTTCTTTCGGGTGCAGTGCTTGTAGATCATTCCGCATGGTGAGTTCATCAGCGTTAGAGTGCAGGTTGCCCGTACAATGCAACTTGACCCTCTGGATTCCTAAATTGAAGCAATCACTTTAGAGCAGCATGGTCTTTACGAAGAAGGAACTTCCTGCCATAGAGGTATTTATGGAAATGCTTCATTGCCAGAATTATCGCTAAGAGTTCCCACCTGGTCACACAAGAGTTTCTTCCGTCTTCTCCTTGTCCTTCGGGTGTATCTGCACCTGCCAGTAGCCGCACTATAGATCCAGTGTTGAAAACCATTCGGACTCCTTTAGAGTATCGGTGTGTCATCAATCCTAGGTTGAGAATAACTGTCCTTCTTGTTGACATCGTTGAGCCACCGATAGTCAACGCAGAACCGGTTGCTGTCATCTTTTTTTCTTAACCAGTGCCACTAGTGATACGCACGGACTATTGGAGTTTCATATCAGTCCGTCCCTTTCCATCGTCGCAACCATTTCTGAAACTTCAACCTGCTTGGCTGATGGCCACCGCCTTGCAGGCTGACGAATTGGTCTGGCATCCCCAGTGTCGATTTGCTGTTGCACTAAGTGCTGCCATACTTCCCATCCTCTGCAGCGAAAACATCAGCAAATTCTTTAATTAGATTTTTCACGTGTTAGGAATCGATCTCTTCTTTATGTCCGTCCGCTTAGTTGGTAGCAATGGTTTAGCAGTCTCTTCTTCGGTTATGCTTGATACCTCGTTTACCGGTTATGCCAGGTTATTTCAAGCTGCCCAATTGGGACTTGAAACACTCCACCCATGAATCTTTAACACATCTACTGGAAACCTACTTCCCAGGATGTGATTCATACTCCGGTAGGACTCCAGACATAAGCGTCAATAATGGAAACCCCATGACAGCAACATTGGAGGATATGTTTAGTGTAGAAAGAAGCAATTGGGCAATTGTTTTTCTTGACGTTGAATGAGCCTTCAATAATGTGAAAACAAATGGACCAACCTCCAATACACATTATTGAAAGTATGTTTAGCCACAGAAATATAAACGCGAACCTGGGAGTTACACATCTCAAAGTAGTAGCATCAAGAGGCACACCACAAGGAGGCGTTATCTCACATCTGTTGTGGAACATAGTCATCAATGAGATACTCATCAAGCTACAGCGTAATGGGAAACTCCTTCCCACTATCAGTGAGCTACTCGAGCACACATTGAAAACTCTTAACGACGCAACAACTCGTTCTCTTTACTAATAAGAGAAAGATACCAATATTCGACCTACCGGTTATCGAAGGGATTCGTCTGGACGTCTGGGTATCATTCTTGATAGAAGACTCAACTGGGGCATTAAAAAGGCCACAGTCGCTTTCTATAAATGTAACCGAATATTCGGAGAAAAAAACTGGAGGCTTCTTAGGTGGCAACCCACAAATAAAGTCTGCAAAATATGACTAATGTACAAAGGAAAGCATGTGTGGTGCTTCTAACGCAATGAGAACCACACCAACAGCGGTACTGGAAACCGTCCTTAACTTGCTACATTTACGTGCAAGAATCTGCAGCCAAAAGTGCTCTAAGAATCAGCCAGTTAAACTGCTGGAAAAAGAACTCAGGAGGACATGCTCAAATTCTACACAGATTCTGGGCTCAACTGTATCCTCTGACTAAATGCTAAAAAAAACCATATCCATCTACACGGATGGTACAAAAATGGATGTAGTCGTTGGAGCTGGAGTGTTATTAGAGACACTTAAGCTAAACCGCACTTTTCGTCTCCCTAAGCACAGCAATGTCTTTCAGGCCGAGATATTGGCAGTAGCAGAGGCAGCCAAAGCGACCTCAATGCTGGCGATACCACCAGATGATATCACCATCTTTAGTGACAGTCAGTCTGCAATTCAAGCCATCTCTGCTGTCGAAGTAAAATCTAAACTTGTAAAGCCTTGTCGTGAAGAGCTAAACGTTCTTGGCGTCCAATATAATTGTAAGCTCTGCTGGGTCCCCGGCGAGAAAAGGATCTGCCTACAGCATTGACCAGGCAGACCAGTCTTTCAAACCACCACTTTGTGATCTGAAATCTCGTGTGTAACAGAAAACACTAAATATTGCCAAAAGCAGTTGGTGCTCCCTCCCCACCTGTGAAACTTCCAAAAGGATGAACTCATAAGCAACTTTGAGGAAAAAGGAAACCTATCTTCAATCTAGTAGGGATTCTAACTGGACTTAACTTACTAAATCGCTCTCTCTAATCTTTTCAGGTTTGCAACAACATCTGGAAGGCTGGAAAGGGACTAACAACAATGGACAGTAACGGGATAACAAAGGAACCAACCACATACGTGGACCCCCAACGGGCATCACGATGACGCACACTTTTCTTTTCGTCGGATCCGGAATTGACCGCGGTGACCATTGATGACCGCACGTTTCGATTGAGGCATCTAAGCTTATCCTCATTACAGGAGCTGTTCTCTGTATGTCATTACGAAAGTCAAAATTTTCCAAAAACGAATATTATCTACTACTTGATAAATGGATAAATACAATTTTAATTTTTGGAATACCGCCCAAACTTGTCCATCTGTAACAAAATGATGATCCTAAATATTCGCTATTTTATTTAGTTTTAGAATACCAAAAAAAAGTATTCAGACGTTGTCATGGGACTTTTTAATACCCTACCCCATAGGAGTATATGTGTTAACATGAGTTTACTTGAAAAATATTTTCAAAAGGCATATCGTAGAGTATAATGTGTTAATTCAGAATCTCTATCTGAGTCGATTTATCAACTTTTGCCAGTCTGTCTACATTCCGTCATTTTTGAACTTAAATGTTGAGCTAGTATGATGCAATTGCATGTTTCTTAACTAATAAAAAAACAATCGGTCGTGCGAAACGTTGAATAATATACTTAACATATCTTTCATTCTTAAATTAAACATTACAAAAATGTGGGTTTGGATAATCTTAATGGGGTTGGTATAAAAATTATATTTTTAGAATATATCGTCGCCTTAATTTTACAAAAACGTATGTCATTATTTGATAATTTTAGTTTGTTTGTGATTTTTGTGATCTTTTTACCACGTTTTAATTTTTTTGAGTTTCATGAATACTTTTTTAAAGTGCTTACTTCTATTCAACTTAATGTAATTACGTTCTTGTGTCACTAGGGCGACGATATTGCTCTGTCAGTTTATTATTCGGCGTAAGATATACAACTCGTATTTTGTAGAAAAAGGATGGTTCCTCAGTGATACGCACGGACTATTGGAGTTTCATATCAGTCCGTCCCTTTCCATCGTCGCAACCATTTCTGAAACTTCAACCTGCTTGGCTGATGGCCACCGCCTTGCAGGCTGACGAATTGGTCTGGCATCCCCAGTGTCGATTTGCTGTTGCACTAAGTGCTGCCATACTTCCCATCCTCTGCAGCGAAAACATCAGCAAATTCTTTAATTAGATTTTTCACGTGTTAGGAATCGATCTCTTCTTTAAGTCCGTCCGCTTAGTTGGTAGCAATGGTTTAGCAGTCTCTTCTTCGGTTATGCTTGATACCTCGTTTACCGGTTATGCCAGGTTATTTCAAGCTGCCCAATTGGGACTTGAAACACTCCACCCATGAATCTTTAACACATCTACTGGAAACCTACTTCCCAGGATGTGATTCATACTCCGGTAGGACTCCAGACATAAGCGTCAATAATGGAAACCCCATGACAGCAACATTGGAGGATATGTTTAGTGTAGAAAGAAGCAATTGGGCAATTGTTTTTCTTGACGTTGAATGAGCCTTCAATAATGTGAAAACAAATGGACCAACCTCCAATACACATTATTGAAAGTATGCTCAGCCACAGAAATATAAACGCGAACCTGGGAGTTACACATCTCAAAGTAGTAGCATCAAGAGGCACACCACAAGGAGGCGTTATCTCACATCTGTTGTGGAACATAGTCATCAATGAGATACTCATCAAGCTACAGCGTAATGGGAAACTCCTTCCCACTATCAGTGAGCTACTCGAGCACACATTGAAAACTCTTAACGACACAACAACTCGTTCTTTTTACTAATAAGAGAAAGATACCAATATTCGACCTACCGGTTATCGAAGGGATTACCCTCAAACTATCCGATAGGGCAAAATATCTGGGTATCATTCTTGATAGAAGACTCAACTGGGGCATTAAAAAGGCCACAGTCGCTTTCTATAAATGTAACCGAATATTCGGAGAAAAAAACTGGAGGCTTCTTAGGTGGCAACCCACAAATAAAGTCTGCAAAATATGACTAATGTACAAAGGAAAGCATGTGTGGTGCTTCTAACGCAATGAGAACCACACCAACAGCGGTACTGGAAACCGTCCTTAACTTGCTACATTTACGTGCAAGAATCTGCAGCCAAAAGTGCTCTAAGAATCAGCCAGTTAAACTGCTGGAAAAAGAACTCAGGAGGACATGCTCAAATTCTACACAGATTCTGGGCTCAACTGTATCCTCTGACTAAATGCTAAAAAAAACCATATCCATCTACACGGATGGTACAAAAATGGATGTAGTCGTTGGAGCTGGAGTGTTATTAGAGACACTTAAGCTAAACCGCACTTTTCGTCTCCCTAAGCACAGCAATGTCTTCCAGGCCGAGATATTGGCAGTAGCAGAGGCAGCCAAAGCGACCTCAATGCTGGCGATACCACCAGATGATATCACCATATTTAGTGACAGTCAGTCTGCAATTCAAGCCATCTCTGCTGTCGAAGTAAAATCTAAACTTGTAAAGCCTTGTCGTGAAGAGCTAAACGTTCTTGGCGTCCAATATAATTGTAAGCTCTGCTGGGTCCCCGGCGAGAAAAGGATCTGCCTACAGCATTGACCAGGCAGACCAGTCTTTCAAACCACCACTTTGTGATCTGAAATCTCGTGTGTAACAGAAAACACTAAATATTGCCAAAAGCAGTTGGTGCTCCCTCCCCACCTGTGAAACTTCCAAAAGGATGAACTCATAAGCAACTTTGAGGAAAAAGGAAACCTATCTTCAATCTAGTAGGGATTCTAACTGGACTTAACTTACTAAATCGCTCTCTCTAATCTTTTCAGGTTTGCAACAACATCTGGAAGGCTGGAATGGGACTAACAACAATGGACAGTAACGGGATAACAAAGGAACCAACCACATACGTGGACCCCCAACGGGCATCACGATGACGCACACTTTTCTTTTCGTCGGATCCGGAATTGACCGCGGTGACCATTGATGACCGCACGTTTCGATTGAGGCATCTAAGCTTATCCTCATTACAGGAGCTGTTCTCTGTATGTCATTACGAAAGTCAAAATTTTCCAAAAACGAATATTATCTACTACTTGATAAATGGATAAATACAATTTTAATTTTTTTTTATTGTTCGACTTGCAGAAGTTACTTCTAACTATAACTTGCGCTTTATATTTTCACATGTCAAATACATTTTATTTAAATTCCTCAGCACAAACAAACAAATTAAATGACAAATATATTAGTAAATTAAATATTTTAATCCAAGTTTCTGACTTCAAATCTTTTAAATGTATAGTTTATGAAGACCCAATCCTTTGCAATCTCACTCCCTTGTGGCATCGGTGCAGACGCTGTAACGAAACAAAAATACATTGTTCAAAAATTACTTCCAGAAATATTTAAGCATGTTATTTTTATTAACAATTATTATTTATATTAAATATTTTTGATTGCATATCATAGAAACAAGTTTTCACTAGCGGATGCGGCGATCGTTGTATCGGCACGCAGTGTGAGGTATTTGCCTTAAATAAACAGCTCATAAATATTTTTTCCACGCAATCAATTTATATTTGTCTGAAAAAACTGCACGTTGTATGTTAAAAATTCGGCGACTGTAACGCGTAGAAGGTTCTGCAATATTCGAGGACTTTGCCACTTAAAGAATGCGCCAAACATACTTTTCATTTGAAATTGGGTTGAAAAGTTTGAAGAGACCTACGCTGTCCTGATTTAACCCTATTGACTTTTTCTGTGGAGTTATCTTAAATCTAAAGTTTAAGCTACAAAATTGATTTTCCTGACGCATGTGAAAGGAAATGTTCATTGCGAAATGCCAGGCATCAGAAATTGTTTTTATTCGACTAGATGAGTGGCGGGAACAAGAGGGTTTACATTCGGACGATATTATTTTTAAGTAATATATTCCGAATGTGTGAACTTTAATAATAATGACTAATTTTTTTTTTTTCAAGAGATGGTTTACTTATTTTTCATCGATTCACTAAATATAAATATCAGCGCTGGGTGTTATCGACGTCACAGTGTACATAAAACCATGTCTGGGAATTGACTATTCTGCAGAACGAAGTTTAACTATATGCAGCTCATTTTTCCCTTACATAAAGGGACATAGTGGTCTCCTAATCAACAAAAATTCATCAAATTGATCAAATTGCGATATACAAGAGGCACTATTTCAGTACTTTACATGTCCAAACATACCGGGTAGCTATCATCGAGTCGGGTCATTTCATTGTTGTTAACAAGCTCAACAACGTTAAAGCTGTTTGTCCATTCCACAAGACAAATGTAATCAGTGTTCCACAATTGATAGAATTTAAACTAAGTCATCTACAGTTTTGGAATACCGCCCAAACTTGTCCATCTGTAACAAAATGATGATCCTAAATATTCGCTATTTTATTTAGTTTTAGAATACCAAAAAAAAGTATTCAGACGTTGTCATGGGACTTTTTAATACCCTACCCCATAGGAGTATATGTGTTAACATGAGTTTACTTGAAAAATATTTTCAAAAGGCATATCGTAGAGTATTATGTGTTAATTCAGAATCTCTATCTGAGTCGATTTATCAATTTTTGCCAGTCTGTCTACATTCCGTCATTTTTGAACTTAAATGTTGAGCTAGTATGATGCAATTGCATGTTTCTTAACTAATAAAAAAACAATCGGTCGTGCGAAACGTTGAATAATATACTTAACATATCTTTCATTCTTAAATTAAACATTACAAAAATGTGGGTTTGGATAATCTTAATGGGGTTGGTATAAAAATTATATTTTTAGAATATATCGTCGCCTTAATTTTACAAAAACGTATGTCATTATTTGATAATTTTAGTTTGTTTGTGATTTTTGTGATCTTTTTACCACGTTTTAATTTTTTTGAGTTTCATGAATACTTTTTTAAAGTGCTTACTTCTATTCAACTTAATGTAATTACGTTCTTGTGTCACTAGGGCGACGATATTGCTCTGTCAGTTTATTATTCGGCGTAAGATATACAACTCGTATTTTGTAGAAAAAGGATGGTTCCTTTTTGTATGTATCAACGAAATGCA
This sequence comes from Rhingia rostrata, assembly GCA_949824845.1. Taxonomy (NCBI): domain Eukaryota; kingdom Metazoa; phylum Arthropoda; class Insecta; order Diptera; family Syrphidae; genus Rhingia; species Rhingia rostrata. Next base: position 72,944,357 of record OX463757.1, on the reverse strand, counting down.
TCGTACATTTGGAAGTTTTTGTATCAAAACTATTCGTATATTTTTCAAACCTTTCTCTTTAATAGAAAATAAAAATAAAACAGATGGCCCGACAGACATGGCTATATCAAAAAAATGCAATCGATTTTCACTTTTTATACCTGTTTGAAACTTGGCACCCGGAAACAGTTACTACCTGTGAGCAGGTACATATTTCCTCACAACGAAGTCATAAAGGGTAAACAAGAAACGACGTTAGAATTTCTCAAGATCAAACAATGAAAAACTCGAAAGGCGTATCAAAGTATGCGCCACCATATTCATATATTTAGACAATGTGATTGTATATATTTCATCTAAAATAAGTTTTCATCCACGCTGGGGTTGAGTTATATCGATTATAGTGCGATTTTACAACTTCACAGATTGTGTGAAATCCAGACCATGAAAAGATTTTGTAAGTTTGTTTGGATCTGATCAGATCAGATGTTCGGTTAGCGAACAATAATAGATAATGTTCAACGTTCATTCTCATATTTTAATTAATGGTTTTATTTTACATAATATATTATAAATACGCATGCAATTATCCTTAGCAAAAAGAGAAACACTTAATAATGAAGTTAAACCAAGACGTAACGTAAACATAATTTATATACATATTTCTTATACCTAAATATTAGCTTCTAAGATATTCAAATCAGTTATAAGCATGAACAGTATTGTCAAACGAAATTACCGAAACATTTACTTTTCTTTTATGAAAAACATCAGCTAGTTTGGTCAGTCATTGTACACTATACTCTGTCCTAGAATAAATGTCAGTACAGGGAAGATAGGACATTTGCCTCTTTGTCTAGTTGCAGTAGCATGTATAAATGTGTCCCTCTTTAAAGCTCTCGTAGGGTTGCCATGGTGTATATTATGAATCACCACAAAGAGTTTAAAAAAAAAAACATTTTTTTCCGAAAACAGAAATAAGAACTAAAAAAAATATGTATTATCACTTATTCATGATAAATATAGTAAACAAAAATATAATTCATAATAAATATAGTAAAGTATAATGTTAAAACATAAAATTTCATTAATTTAAAGTAAAAATAACTTCGTTCATTTATAATATAAAAATCTATTAGTCTGATGAAAAGTTAGTGCTGCTACTATCGTCATTTATATTTATTACCAATCTTTCGACTGCTTCCTCCGCGAAAACGTCCATATCCCACATCGTTGGCTCAACAACCTGTTCAACGTGTTGCACACATCGGTGCCATTTCTCACTGTCAACTCTTACAAGTGCTGTTGTTAATAATAATTTCATTTCTGTCATTTTAAATGACTTGTTTTGGCTTGCAAAACAAATACTTTCACTTGAGCCCAAACCAATTCTATTGGATTTAGATCCAGTGACATCCCTAGTTCTTAAAAAATAAACACAATAACACAACAAAGCCAATAAAAAGAAAACCCACAGAATGAGTTTGACAGATAAAAATGGTGGGAAATGGAACGATTTATCGCACATCCATGGTTAGGTAACGCTTCGGTAACCGCAGATTCTTAATCGTAGGTTAAATCAAAACTGCGGTAACCTAAACGTCAATTTAACCAGCAGTGAATAAACCGGGCCATAGTCCAACAATAATATGATCACTTATTGTACTGCATTGTTGCAATGCATTAAAATAGCGCGCGAATAAAATTTCCTTTTAATATACAAAGTCGAAAAAAATGGTTTGACTACATTTTAGCGGTTTCTCGAACAGAGGAGAAAAAATCGCAAATGATAACACCACGTCACCACCACACAAATTATTACTCACAAATTCATTTTTGTGCTCTCAAAAGCTTCAAATCCCAAAAGTTCTGTAACAATAACACTGAAAAATCAGTATCGATGTGCTAACATTTGAGAATGGTAACACTGCTTTGATGAGCGCACACCACACGCGTCACGCACACAGCCAGTACTCAGCTCTCAGCAGTCAGCAGTATAATGGCGAATCGCGAATGGTGAGTGATTGTATGATCAGTCTGCCCAATGCTATCGGGCAAACAAGTCATAGGATGGGTGCGGTTAAATCTGGTTTGTAATTACAACAACAATTGTACACAAAGTTCAGTGGCTTCGTTTGTGTTTCAGTGGTAATATATCATTGAGTCCACTTACAGGCACCATTGTTAGAAAAAAAGCTTTCCCATAAGACCTGTACTGACATTTTTTCTTGGACAGACTATAGTTGAAGATCGAATAGTACAACGATAAATTTATAACGTTGAAGATCTTGACTTGCATTTTTTTAGTATTGTTGTCGATTCTCGTAGAAAACCAGTTCCCCGAACATTTGGCGACCGTCACAGGACTCTCTAAGTTCTCACAAAGTAAAATTAGTAGTTAATCGTAAACTCGGGTCATTTAATCAAATCGGTTTCGTCGCGTTGTGATTAAATTCTTACATTGCCAGTTAAATTATATTCGGGAAAGAACTGCCATAATTAATTGGATTTGGTATGATACATAAAGTAGTAGCGATCATAGCAGTGCAGTGGAGTAGCGGACTTAGCGGACTATTGGTCGTGTAGCAGTTGTAGCGGAGTAGCTGTAGTAGCTGAGCAGTGGTTGTAGCGGACGAAACGGACATAAAGCAGATCAGAGCGTGGCACATTAACCAGACGGCATATACGTAAATTAGCGTTAAGAACCGCAAGTAAAAATCAAATTAGTTTATTGCTGTTGTTGTGTAAAGTTAGAAGCTGTTTGCTGTCGAATTCTATTGGCAATTGTTAGTAGCATGCATTTTAAGAGGAAATATCCGGAGTACGCACACTTCATCGGAATTTTCAATAAATTAGTTCGTTTGCACGAGTGTGCTTTGTCGACTATTTGTGATTTAGAAGTCACTGAGAAAAATTATTCAAAAGCGCTTTTGAAACTTAAAGAACGTATTTATAATAAGAATCTGATGTTCCAAAAGCACATTACAAATTTATTTGAGTTACCAAAGGTATCGAAGCCGTGTGCTATTCAAACAAGCTAATTAATAGATCGCACAAGTGCACATTTAAGTGCAATGTTGTCGTAAGGAAATTATGAGCAGGTGGCACAAGAAATTCTTATTCGTTTGGCGACTGATAAATTGGATCGAGAATCTCAGGAAGAGTGGAACGAAGCTGTTGAGCCGTGTACTTCGGGCGACCGACGGCTATCGTTCTCTCTTGTATCGTAACACGCAGATTGCGTATTTTGTAAAGATCCCAATCATGCACTTGACAACTCTCCAGCATTTCTAAACCTCTCTTCTACGGAACGACGAATCAATCAAGCAAATATTTTGGGTCTCTGTATTAAATGTTTGTGCAAAGGTTACACACTTAGGAACTGTACTCGTGGAAATTGCGAAGTGTGCGCTCGTCCTCACCATATGAAACCCCATCGTTTCAAAGTTTCCCCTGAGGTCCAGCTACCATTACTAGGTAAAGAAGATCAGGCGGAAAAGTTATGGGGTGAAGCAGCACGAAAGATATGTATTTTTGGCAACTGCCATTTTTAACGTGCCTGATAAAACTGGTACTCTGCAGCCTATTCGTGCCCTGCTTGATTCAGCTTTTATATTGTGTAATGGCCAGATTAAATTAGGACTTTATTACCAATTGTTACAAAAAACTCCCTTTGGATGGATTTTGGCAGGCAGTTACCGTAGTGATATAGATCACAAATCACAATGTTATGTGCTTTCGACCGATGGTGAAGTGAAGATGATGACTCTGACGATCTACGCAATATAGTAGTGCTTTTGGAAGATGGAAAATATACCACATCTTGATCCAGCTTTTGAAATAAGCAATGAAGACAACGCGTCGGGTAGCGGCTTGTAACTTTTTAGCGAAATTGCCATTTAAAGACATCTTAGATCTGTTAGTCTTTTCTTTCCAAATTGCTTATAAAAGGTTTTTGAGTTTAGAAAGGAAATTGTGGAAAGATCAATCGCTTAAAGAGCAATATACGAAATTTCTCAGGGAATATGAAACTCTCTGTCAAATGAATGTTGTGTATCCACATGATATAGCCAACCACATCAATGTGTGATGCGTCCAGATTCTTCCACAACAAAACTAAAAGTGGTGTTTGACTGTAGCCTCAAAACTTCGACAAACTACTCCCTTAACGATGTGTTAATGGTGGGCCCTACGGTGCAAGATGATAGTCTTACGTTTTCGGTTTCACAAATATGCCGTCACAGCGGACATCTCAAAGATGTAAAGGCAAGTTTATGTAACTCCAGAAGATTCGTACCACCATTGCATTGTGTGGCGCCCCAATCCCAATGATGCACTTTGCACATATCTTCTGAAAACTCCAACGTATGGTACAGGGTCTGCACCATATCTGGCAACTCGTTGTCTGCAGCAACTCTCTTTTGAAAATGAGAAAACCTGACCGAAACTGCAGAGGTCATTCAAACGAATTTTTATATAGACGATCTCATAACAGGTGCTGACTCAGCTAGTGAGATTCAAGATAAACCACTTCGCATAAATGATTCTGATGACATCAAGACTTTGGGCTTGTTGTGGCATCCACGTATGGATACATTTGGTTTCATCCCTCCACAATTTATCCAAAGCGGGTAAGTAACTAAAAAAACAGTTTTGTCCGATATTTCACGCCTGTTTGACCCGTTAGGACTCATAAGCCCAGTAGTGTTACGAGCAAAGATTTTCATGCAGGAGTTATGTAAAGAAAATATGAACTGGGACGAATTTTTATCCATGGAAATGCTTTCTAGATGGCTTGGGTTTTCGGAAGATCGGTCTGCGCTTAAGGGTGTCAGAATATCCAGATATGTTGTTGCGAAAAATATAGAGCTTCATGGATTCGTTGACGCATCCATGAAAGCTTTCGGTGCGTGCATCTATGCGCGTTCCATGGATGTAAGAGGGAATGTGTCTGTCCATTTGGTATCGGCAAAATCTAGTGTAGCGAGAATTGCAACATGATCGCTACGACGTTTGGAATTGTGTGGTGCACTACTACTTTCAAAATTAATGGAACGGGTAAAAAATAACATTAAGATTGAACCTCGGACAATAAATTTATGGACTGATGCGGAAGTTGTATTTGATTGGCTGTCAGTGCCTGCATCCACTTGGAAAACATTTGTTGCCAATCGAGTGGCAAAAATACAGGAATAGCTGACCGAAGCTTAAGCAGCAGATTATGGGAAGCCTCCTTGCGTCGACTTTTGCGGACCAATACAAACGACCCATAAGATCCGAGGAAGGGAGTCGTACAAATCGTATATATATATACGAACACCTCTACTGTGACAACTGCACAAATTTCGTCGGTGCTAGAAATCTAATGGCAGCATTTTGAAGGGTCTTCATCGAGCAACAGACGCAGCAGATAAGAGCATCTTGGTGCTCTTCGCAGATGGTGCAGTTTCATCATATCCGCATCCGATCTCAGTATTTTGGAGGGCTTTGGGAGTCCGCGGTCAAATCAGCAAAGGGGCTTTTGGAAGGAACACTCAACTCTAGACTGCTTACCTTCCGAACTGCCTGTTCGGAGATTAAAGCCAATTTAAACTCAAGGCCAAAAATTTATAATGAAGTTAAACTAGCCCCTAAACATAATTTTTATACATATTTCTTATACCTAAATATTTGCTTCTAAGATATTCAAATCAGTAATAAGCATGAACAGTGCATTTTTTTAATGACCTACGGGAATATAGGGAATAACTATTCCCCCAAAAGATAATATTTACATTGTAATTATAATGTTTTTTTTGTTAATGCTGGTATTAAGAGTGTTTACTCTGGAATTTGAAGGATTCGGTGTCCAAAAAAAATCGAAAAATACTTTAAGAACTGTTTGGACTAACATAACTTATTTGAGCTAAGACTACTGTGTACTAACAAATAGTTTGCGAGAAACTGACATTTCCCCTTATATTGCCTTAATCTAAACATTTTTTATAAGGATTTTCTCGAAAAAAAAACCTGAGAATGCAGTTTTGTTGACACTAATATACTAATACTATGTCTTAAGTTTAATCAAAATCGTTAGTGCCGTTTTCGACAAAATTTACGTTTTGTGTACTTTATAAACATATGCTTTCAGTCGAATTCGGGATTATCAGCTGGCCTGGATTTTTCCGCCACCCAATCTTATGCCAAGAGTTTTAGCACACTTGAACAAATCTCTGGGAAGATGCCTGGTTGGGGCACCAGAATAGGATGAGGTCTTCTGGATGTCCGACCTCAAAGCTCGGGCACTGGAGCCGCCACTACCAATTCAGAACCGGCGGAGGGTCATTCACCTACTCAAGTAGAGAATTTAACCCTCAAACTATAGATATGTGCGGAACCAAATAACAATTGGGAGATCTCGTACAGGTTCTTGTTTAGCAAGATACTTAGCTCACCTTTTTTGAAAGAGAGATATGCTCCTAGTACAATTCCTGTTCATAAGTCAGCTATTTCGACTTGCTGTGGTCCGAATTTTAGAACTATTTAGAAGCCTTGAGATGCCACCAGTATGGGTTGTAGAACGAGGGAACACCCTGGTTGGCTTTAACTTGGCAATGCCCAGTAGTTGTTACTCTGACTACGCATTAAGTGCGGTCTCATCCAACCGGATTTGATTTGCTAAACGATAAAACGATAAGCGCGAGTGTTCATAACACGACGAAACAAAATATACTTCAGTACTTACATGTTTTTCGAATTTATTAAATTTTACAATAAACAGCCAAATCTGCAATGAAAGACCAGCGAGTTTCGTTTCGAAGGTTTTTTATGAACCAGTGATAACTACCTACATTACCGACAAGTGAACGGTTCCTTTTTGAATTCCGTTACGGACTCTACGATGAAAACAAGAAAATTTTCAGCGAACAAGTTGAAAATCTAGATAGCTTATTTATTACTATTAATGGACCAATAAAGGCAGCATCTAGGACAGTTATTGGAAGATAGGTTCGAATAATCTTGCGAGATTCCTGGGTGGAAGCAACTCCGGTAAGTTTTAGAACAGCGGTTGCATCATTGGGTTGTCTGGAGAAGCAATATTATTGCACACAGGTTAATTTAAAGTTCACCTATTCTTTCGAAAATTGTAAGCCTATATAATTAAACGTGTTGTTTGTTCAGAGACTGCAACTGGGATTTCCATCATGGTGGAAAGTAAATTTCCTCGTGCAGTTAGAAGCGTGTAATGTAACGTTACCTTACGATCCGAGAGCTCAAATATCAATGGAGTAAATTTGACTTATTCGGAAAGATGGAATCGATGAAAATCAGTGATTTTACTCGATTCTATCAGGCACAATACCGCAGCTGGTAAGTTTTGACATCTAAAAATCTGAAAGGATTTGGTAAGGAGGTAAGACGGTGTGTGTTTTTCGGCCAATAATATCGGTTTTATTTTAGTGTAAAACGGTAATATATAAATAATGGTTTGAATTTACGTTTTGCCTACAAGCTAATCCCCACCACGGAACAACCAGATACACACTTGTTTGCAGCTCTGGTAGTTTATGTGTCAAAACGACACGTAAGAAATCAAATGATAAAGGGGAAGACGTACTAAAGTTTCCTATCTCTTTCATACTTGATCTCTGGTGTGGAGGAAGCGTAATTGCACATGCTTGTGACTGAGCATGCATGCATGCGTGGTGTATTAACGCTATAGATCTAATGAGCGTTATTTATAGAAATTCCGGTGTAGTGTCTCATCAAGTAATCAACCAGCCTAAGGTTTAAATTTTTTCGTCGGAGAAACCAGAAAACTGAATTAAAAGATGGTATGTTACAACTGTCGTGATCGCGATCATTTGTCGAAAAATTGCACAAAACCGCAAAGAGAAGTACATTGTCAAAAGTGCGGATCTACTATACATCACAAAGAAAATTATGTATGCGGTGGCGCTTAGGTACAATCCATAGCACAAAACGATGTGCGGTGTAATGGTGTTAGTTTTCGGTGTATCATTCAAGTGGGGATGGGTTCAAACTGCACGCCTGAAATCACAGTCATAAAATTACCTGTCATGTCATACTCCGGTAAACTACAAACCGTTTGCGAATCCGAAAATACTTGTTTGAAAAATAAAACAATGCTTGAATATTATAACATGAAAGTCAAAAAAGAAACTAATATTATCCGATTAGGTAGAAAAAGAGATTGATAATCCCACTGAAAAGGGATACCTTGCGCATGTTGCTATATAATCGAATATAACATGACAACAAAAGAGAAAAACATAGGAGAAGGCTACAATCCGCTGTGCATATCGTTTAATACCCAATACCATCCAATCCTTAAAATAAAATGTCGGCTTCATGGCGATGAAATAAAAATAATGTCATTGCCACAACATATTGTTCATATATTTTATCAAAATCTTGTATGGTTCGACAAAAACAACGTTTGTAATGTATACAAACGGTTTTTGTATGAAATAGCCTCAAAAAAGTGGGCGTGGGTTAAAATCAATTATAGAAGAAATGTTTACATTAACATAACTAATGATTATGCATCAAACGTTTTCGAAATGTTTTAAATTTGACCGAGAAACGTTTTTTTTACTAAAAACGCCCTCAAAAAGTGAGCGTTGCAAAAAACTTTGTAGATACCAAATATAGACATTACGATGGTCTAGATATGTTGTTTGGACACTTTTTCAAAATTTCTTACAATTTCGCATAAAATAATTTTTTTCTAGGAAGGGCGTGGCGGTGGGCGGATTTAAAAAAAAAACACTTTTTCTGCTTCGACGGATAATGAGTCTACAAACCAAATTTAAAAACATTAGCTCAAAATTTAATAGGCGACACACAGATGGACGGACGGACGGACAGAAATACATAGCTAGATCGACTCAGCTAGCGATTCTGAGTCAAACCACACAATTTAAGGTATATCTAGCGAAATTATTTCTCTATATTACAAACTTACTGTCAAAACTAATATACCCCCATGGGTAAGGGTATAAAAACTAATTACTTTCGAATAGATAGAAAAAAGGGTATCATAATTCCACTGAAATTGGTTGAAATTTTAAACAAATTCAAAGAAAAGCCATCGTAGAAAAAGGGTACGGCAAATAAAATAAATTTGACGATAGACATAATATAATCGCAAAATGAACATTGGAAAAGAGAAAGCGAAGCCCAAATGCCAATTTCACATTCATGGAGTTGTCGACCTAGGCCGCTCCCTGACTTGTCAGTACGGTATCCGTAATCGGTATTTCTAACCTTACCGAGAGGATACTGATACCGCCCTTGTCTGCTCACTTGTCGGTATTTAAACTTTAACTTTGCAGAATCTTCGGGAGCGACAGTTCGAAAACATCTGACAAACTATTTTATTCTACCAAGAGCATCCGAGGCAGTATAATAATTGCATTAAATTAAACAATAATAAACAAATTATTCGCACACTATGTTTTGTTTGATCTTTTTTTTTAGAATTCATTCTATGCCTTTTCAGTAAGAAAGTCATATTTATAGTTGTACAACAGCTCGTCTTTTTCAATTTCAATAACTTAATTTACATGAATATTACTCTCTGCAGACAACATTTTTGACAACACACGCGGTACATACCGATTGTTTGCTTATCGTTCGTACCGCGGCTCAGTATATCGCCCCGTTCCTGCACATACCGAGCGAATCAGGAGGAACTAACTGAAATACATGTAATACATAAGACGGGCTCAACGGCGCGATTTTATAGTAATGCACAAAATAATTTTATATATTATTTAGTTTGTTGTGGTTGCCATTTTCATAAGAATACGGCAATATGTTTTTCGTCTGAGAACTTCCGAAGAAATTCAACGCGTAGCTGTCAAAAATTGTTGACTTAACGCATTAAGCCGTCGCGCGATTATGTGCAATGCATTTTGTCGGAAGATCTACTCGAAATGCAAATCCGAATGAATAACAAGTTGATGTCAGGAATTAACTACCTTCAATGGACAATTAATTCGAAGGTTATAAATACTTTTTTTTTGGCATAACAGGCTCGTTAGTACCCAGGGCCGAGCTTTCTCGTAACCATTCATGTGTGCGCGTGTACTTTTAGGCCGACTCCGATCGGCGAAGTTTATATAATCTATTCTTGACAGTTGATACTACTCGGATGATTTGTCAAATAATCACGAGAAGAGGGCAAGCGAAAAATCATTTGGCAAAAATTTACTTTAGCTGCCATTCACTTTTTGCACTTTTTTTTGTTTAAATCGATTCTTCCTCGCGTGTATTATTCGTTTTTAAAAATGATCGCTCCCTTTTAGTTTAAAAGTGATTGATAAAATAAAATTGCACTTTTTTGGTTATCATTTCATACAAATTGTGTGTAGTTTGAAACTTCTTTTTTCTCTGCAGCATTGCCATGTTGAAAAAAAAAAACTTAATAAAAATATTTTAACAGAAACAGTTTAAAAAAAATATTAGAGTATTTTGGATTTGAAGTACCGAAACATGAATTTAAAGAAATTTTGCATTTACTCAAACTCGCACTCAAACCAAATCCTACAGTGAGCCCAAGCAGGTTCCGAAACATGAATATAAAGAAAAATTAATAATTGTTAACAATTTGTTTTTAAATTTTTTTGGGAAATATGTTGTCTTAGTTTCTTATCTGGCAATGCTACATTTTAATGTTTTTCGTCTCATTTGTCACTCAGCTATGTGTGTACTGTCAAAAGTTGGTTGGTTTCCATAGGGATTTTCGGAATTTTTATTGTTGAATAACTTTTTAAATAACTGAGAGCGACGATTAAAAAAAAATTGCTAAATTTTTAGTTTATTTTAATGAGTGGAATAAAGAAAAAAACAAAAAATGAAAGGCAGCTAAAGTAAATTTGTTCCAATCATTTTTGGTGTTGCTACGGCTGGGTATCGAACCCAGACATTCTATGCGGCAGTTCATCCTCATCGCACTAACAATTGCGCCACTGAGCCCGTCAATACGTCAATGCAAAGGTTAACTCAGAGAAATATTTTCCTATTTTCATAACGAGACATCGGAGGAAACAAGGGTGAAATTATTCTTAGACAGCGACGCGAAGTGTCATTCAGAGCACAGGTCAGTCTGGGAAATTGGAGATAAAATACAGAGGACCGTTTGTCATAACTCGACTACATATCGATAACAAATATGTAGATAAGGATGTTCATGAAGCGCAATCAAAACAGAGTTGATACAACACCATCGCTTTAAGCTGAAACGCTTGCCTGGATTATACCACGAATTTAACGATGATTAAGACGCTTCATGGGCTCACTACATTTTCATACTGTCAACATTATTTTTTGTATCTGACAATGTCTTCGACGTGTTAATGTGCGTTTGTCTCTTTATTCTTTTTTTGTATATATCATTTAACAAGCGAGTTCAGTTTTCGTTGTCAAACCGTTCGGCATTGTCTATTGTTGTGTAAATTCAATTTATTTTGACTTAATAAGTATTTTAAAAGATCCAACGGATTGCAGTCTCAAACTAATGGATTATCTTGACAATAGTAAAATGTACAAAGGGAATTAATAAAAAATTCATCCAAGACCAAAGCAAAACAAAATATGAGCTACTTACGAATTTCCAAAGAAACATCTGGGAAATCATCAAAGTTTGATGTGTCGTCAATAGATCGGACCTCCACAGGTATAGCTGCCGGACGCTCTCGTATATGTTCCCAATCGACCCCTCTAAAGAACGGAACAGATTTCAAATCATCAATACCCCTTTGAATTCCAAGCCTTCGATCAGATTCACAGCAAAATTTAATAACAGTTTCCTTAGCTTCTTCTGAAATTGGAATTTCTGGTGGAAATATTAAGGTTTCCCTCCAGTTCATAACTTTTCTATATGTGTCCTGGGGATTGTCCGAACAAAATGGGGGATATCCCATTAGCATTTCATACATAATCACTCCCAAGCTCCACCAATCGCAAGCTGGTCCATACCCAGTTTGCAAAAATACTTCGGGGGCTATATAATCTGGAGTACCCACCGTACTATATGCTAATGCCCGCCGATTTCGTTTCCAAGATTCTGCACGTCGTTTTGAATCCATTGGACTGCAATATAATTGGTTTTAATGTTTTTTTATTTAAGTGGTTTTGCAGGCTACCTTGCGCATGTTCCTATAAAATCGGATGGTTTTGCTTGAGATAAATCTCGATAAAAATCTGTACGATGTGATTTCTTTAAGCCAGTACATAGTCCAAAATCTGAAAGCTAAAATAAATATATCATTTTAATTCATGAGTTTAATGTTAACTGCGTTTGTAAAAAAAATATGATTCTAGCGTTCACATTGAAATAAACATCATCCCCTCTTTACCATATGACTTATAAGCTTACCGATATTTAACTTTTCCTTTGTAAAAAAATTCCAATCAATAAGCGGGGATTTTCAAGAATTCACTTTTTCGTACTAACATAGTGATATTTAATATTTATGAACGCATTACAGAAATACGTTTCCTTGATTTTCATTTCATCCTTTAAAACCAAACTTCACTCAACATTATTAATAAAAAATATATTTTATTTCAATGTTCTCTCTCTCTCTCTCTCTCTCAAACAAACAAATCATGACGAAACATCGCAACAACAAAAATGTATTATATGTTTAAATTATATGTAAAGTCAATGGGAAAACTTACTTACTTACTTAAGTGGCGGTCCTAAGCTTACTGTTTTTAATCGGTTTCTACTTATCTGGCGCGCATAAGGTGATACTCTGCGATACATGTCCTAGCCATTTTAAACGTTTTGGAGTTTTCTTGGAAAGAGGTATGTTGCTGTACAGCCCGTTAGTTCGTGATTGAATCTTAGGCTTTACAGCTTGTTAACCCAAACAAGCCCGAATGATTTTTTCATCTTCCTGCACAGACGGTTGCTTTTAGGCGGTATATCGAACTGCTGCCGTATTAATTTGGACTTCTTGGGTTTTTTTTCCAGAATCTGCCCTATCGTGGAGATTTGTTCAGTTAAATTAACAACTTAAAATTATATAAAACTATTCGATACATAGATGGTATGATCTTGTAGAACGGATGAAACGAAAGGCCAGCGCTCAATCCCGTAGTGGATATTGACGGTATCTAATAAATTTGAACTGGCCGTCCAGTTTGGGGATTGTGCTCTAGGTTAACTACCCAACCTTAAAAAAAAAACCTTTTGTTACGAAGCAACCAATAGCCTCGGAAAGGACAGATCTTATTGTTAACGACCCTCCTAAATGAAAAAGGACAACGATGTTCGCATCTGAAACAAGAGAGGTGCAGGGAAATAAACTACTACAAAGCTGTTTCTGCTCTCTATAACACAGTCCGTAGTAGATGTCAAAGTTTTTCATCCAGGAAAAATAATTTCTAGGTTGTGCAATGGGAAAAATTAAATTAAGAACCAACAAAAAAGCGTGGCAAACGGTGGTGGCGAATCAGGCAGCCGTTCGCCCTTCCTCAATGGTTGATCAAGAAGAACTACCGGTTTGTTATAACAGAAATCTTTCCGTAAATTTCAGCGACCCGAGTATGTTTTCACAAATTAGCAGGAAAGGTCATAACGATCTTCCGTGTATTAAACTACAACAAACAACTGACAATACTAACATACTTTTGACCGCAGGAATCGATCCGGGGAAAGCCGTCTTCTACGACGATTTCTATGTTATTGAAGATCATCAAGAGAAAGTGGAGGCAGTGGGGGCTGTATTTCGGGAAGTGATCCATCACTTCTACCTATGAAACGAGATAACGCAAAGGCGATCTGAGAGCCTACTACCAATCGATTCCAAAAACTTGGCAAACACCATAGTCGCCGAGCGAAGTGGGTCTAGTCCCCTGCTAATCTCAAAGGTGGAACCCCAGATCATCTTCAATTCCATAAGGAAAAATAAGTCAGCCGGAGCCTATGGTATATCTAACATTATACTGCGACACTTACCACATGAAGCTGCGGACATTTACGCCACGCTGTTCAACAACGCGCTGAATAATGCATATTATCCAGTGCGGTGGTTCATCCTCTCCCAAAAAAGGGAAAGGACAACCCCAATCCGGCAAATTTCCGTTCGATATGTGTCCTTCTTATACCAGAAAACCAGTTTGGTTTCAAGGCAGGAAATGACTATACATGCCACCTCCAAACTCGTCTCTTATATAAAATGGAACAAAGCCAAAAAAAAAACAGTGCACGGGTGCATGTCTGGTTGATTTAGAGAAGGCCTTCGACACCGTATGGTAAGAGGGCATCCATCTAAAGCTGACCAGAGTTGAAACCCACTTTGGGGCCTTCTACTATAACGATGAATATTTTAAAAGTGCGGGTTTAAACAGTTTTATTTCCCCTGAAGCTTTTCTATGTTTGGATAGTCGAGGGCCAATACTGTGGCAGGTGGCTCCTATACGACCGAGACGTCGTCGCTCAAGGCGAAGGAGAGCAGCTGCGGTTCGGCAGGAGTGTGTCCGATTGAAGCCGTCTCAGTAGATGGCAGCAGGAGAACCTGTTGAGGTGGTTAAATAATTAGTTAAATTTAGTTGACTTGAATAAATAAATAAAGTAAATTATATAATAAAAAAAATTGAGTGTGAGTTCACACGCGGTAGAAGTGAAGCTGTATTCTATTTAATTTATCTGTCTCACTTTCTCTCTGTTTACCACCTCAATAGCGTCTCATCTCATTCGAAGATGAGTTGAACTGACATATTGACTATAAAAATAATAAATTAATGGCGCAAAAGGTCGTTAGTACCCAGGGCCTAGCTTTTTTCTCACAACCATTCATGTGTGCGTGTGTACTTCTTAGCACGATAACGGGACCTCCTGTTTTATGCCGAATCCGAACGGCTAAGTTGAGATAATCTTTTCATGAAAATTGATACTACTCGGAAGATTTGTCAGATCATCACGAGAGGAGGGCCAGTGAAAAATCATTTAGGTGTTGCTACGGCTTTTGCACGGCAGTTCATCGCACTAACTATCGCGCCACTGAGCTCGTCTGACATATTGACTAGTTACTTGAAAATTCTCAAGGTTTGGGTTTATGTGAGAGTTATGTGCAACTATATTAATGTTCGAATTACAAGTTTTGATTAGTTTTGAAACTTGTCTAACTTACTTGTCCTATGCGGGCGCTCTAAATTAAACGATAACTTAATACTTATGCCTTTCGGCCTTTAATCAAGTTGAAGTATTTAAATAATATGTATATATGTTTTTTTACTAAGAAAGAATTAAGATAAAACTTGTTGTACTATGTGTTCATCAACGTCCTTTCTCCAACCAATATGCCAACACGAAACCATCCCGTGAGCATCGGTTGTGGTAAGTACTTGGGCGAGTGGCCAAATCACATCGTCCCAAAATTCTTTCTTGGAAATAATATTAATATACATATTTATTAAATACGACACGGCTAAACGAAAAAAGGACAACGACGTTCGTATTTGCACCTGGAATGTGAGAACATTAGACAGGAGAGGTGCAAGCGAACAACTAGCGGAAGCCCTAAACTGCTACGAAGCAGACATTACTGCTATCCAGGATATACGATGGGATGGGATGGGCAGGGCAAGAAGAGGATGAAAAATTGTGACATCTATTACGGACCGTGGTATAGTGAGCAGAAACAGCGGCTATTCGGATGCGGATTCGTTATTAGTGCCAGACTTAGGCAAGAAGTCTTATGTTTCCAAGACATTAGCGAACGCAGTGTAACAATCCGCATCAAAGCCGAATTCGCCAACATAAGCCTTATATGCGCTCACGCCCCAACGGAGGGAAAATATGATATAGCTAAGGATTGCTCCTATGAGCTCCATGACAAAACCTATGATCGTCTACCGAAGTACGATGAAAAAATCGTGCTGGGAGATTTAAACAAAAAGGTAGGAAGAGAAGACGTCTTTAGCAGTATTCTCGGAGATCATAGCCTACACGACAACACGTCTGGTAACGGACTTAGGCTAATTGTCTTCGCTACGGAACGAAATGTCCTATAGCCAGCACATGGTTTCCTCACCCCTATATCCATATACATGGCGGTCTCCAGATCAACGAACGGTCAACCAAATTGATCACATTGCGATAGACAAGATGCACGCATCCAGTATTTTGTCCGAACATTCCGGGGAGCTAACATCGACTCGGACCTCTGGCACTAGGTAAGAACGCGGATATCCAACATGCCACAACAATCCAGAAATAACGTGAAAAAAATTAATGTTGTAAGAGACCTCTCGATTAACACCATACCACCAGCATCCAATGTTGGAGAACAATGGCAACGATGCCAAAAAGCCATTAGATCAGCCGCAACTGATGTGCTAGGTTTCTCGCGCCCACCAGCAGGAACCCCCTAATTTGTTGAGGAATGCCGACAGATGCTCGCAGATAAGAACGAGGCCTACAAGGCTAAGCTCAGAGAAGAAGGGAAGAACACCGGCTTTTCAGAAAGAAGAAAAAAGAACAAGAAAAGCGCGCGATCGAGGATATAGAGAGGTGCCACTCCAGGAACGATGTTCGCAAGTTTTACCAAAGTGTAAAACGTCAAAGCCAACGATACAAGGCTCGAACAGAATCCTGTCGGGACGAACAAGGAAATATCGTAGTTGAGACACAGTCGATGCTGAGTATATGGAAGAACCACATCTTCAGACTGTTAAACGGTGATGACGAACAATATTCCGCTGTCAGGCAGAACGAACCATTCAATATTGGCAACGACAGCGAAAACTGCCAACCACCCAATTTGAGTGAAGTGAGGAGAGCAATATCTAAACTGAAGCTTAATAAGGCTATCGGAAATGACGGCCTTCCCGCCGAGCTTTATAAAGCCGGTGGAGATGACTTGGTGAGTAACATCCACCAACCCATAAGCCAAATCTGGTCGGAAGAAAGTATGCCTGACGGATGGAACCTCAGCATCGATTGCCCGATCGACTAAAAAGGAGACCCTCTTAACTGCTCCAACTACAGAGGCACAAGTCTCATCAACATCGCCTACAAGATCCTATCTGCCATTTACCAACAACCTGATCTGCCCTTATCAGTGTGGTTTAAGGACAGGAAAGTATACAACCGATCAAATTTTCACACTTCGGCAGATCCTGGAAAAAACCCAAGAAGTCCAAATCGATAAGTCGTCAGTGTATATACTGACTTTTCCAAAGCTCTTGACCAGTTGCCCCATAACAAAATAATTTTTGAACTTAAGGCATATGGATTCCCTCCAGTTTTCATAAATTGGGTTCAATCATATCTGTCATTGAGAGAGTTGAAGGCCAGGTAGATTTGAGAGGTTTAAAATCCAACCCTTTTGTGTCCCAACCTGGAGTACCCCAAGGTTGTCAATAAATCCAACTCTATAGGACCAAACCCACCAAGCAACCAAAACCGAAACTTTGTTATATTTTTCATTTTTCTGTTCAGTTTCTACATTTCATTCCCACTGAAAATGGTACAGAAACAGAAACAAAATTACGAAAATATAGGAAAAGTGACGTCTACAAACTTCGACAAACAGAATTTACAACGATGAAAAAAAAAACACTAAATGAAAAAGTAGAATTTCGGTACGGAAAAACTATAAAAGCATTTTATATGAAAAAAAAGCTTTGAAGAAATTAAAATAAATTAGGTTTGTGTGGTTAATTGATATCTTTTATTTAAGAAGTAATTTTATCTGAAAACCCCAGCGAAGTGGAAGAAGTTAACAGTTTAAAAAAATAAGGAAAAACAAAGTTTCGATTTCGGTTGTTTGGTGGGTTAAGCCCTTATATAGGGCTAAATTTATAAATTTCGCTATATAATTGTCTATTAAGTTCATTCAAATAGAATTGAGGTTTTCTTAGACCAATTATTATCAGGACTCATAGATGCTCCTGATCTATTAACTGCTATTGGTTTTAATACCCTGCAAAGTTCCCATATCCTTATAGAATTAAAATTTTACATATACCTAATCATATATACAGCTATGATATGCACGAAGCTATTGCATGAGTAGACTTTTCAATAAAAATAAAGATGAACTGCATGTTAGTAAAAGTAGTTTGAAAAACACTCTTCTAATTTATATGCTAGACCCATTATAAGAATATGTTTAATTATCTTTTGTTTAATAATATATATAGTCTAGTTGTGATTTCATCTTTTATTGAGTTTCGGTAGTAATATTAAACTCAATAACTTCGATGTTATTTTATGTCCCACTAACAAATGCACAAAATGATGAGCCCCTGAATGCATATTATATTCTTATTATTATTATATGATAGTCATTTATCTCTGAATTGATGAGGAATGCCGATAGAAGCTCACAGCCAAGAACGAGGCCTACAAGTCTAAGCTGCAGGTGAAGACGAGAGCTGCAACGTAGCTCTATAGGCAAAGAAAAAGGTATTAACACACCGGGTTTTCAGACAAAATAGCAAGATAAGTGCGCGAAATATTTTCGCAAGTTTTACAAAAGTGTAAAACGTCAAAGCCAAGCATACAATGCTCGAACATAATACTATCGAGACGAACAATGAAATATCGTAGTAGAGAAACAGTCGATGCTGGATATATGGAAGAAGCACATCTGCAGACTGTTAAACGTTGATGACGAATACCATTCCGCTGCCAGGCAGAATGAACCATTCAATATTGGCAACGACAGCGAAAACTGGCAACCACGCAACCTAAGTGAAGTGAGGACAGCAATTTCTATACTCAAGCTGAGCTTTATAAAGCCGGCGGAGATGTCTTGTTATGTAACATCCACCAACTCATAAGCCAAATCTGGAGGGATGATAGTATTCCTGATGAACGGAACCTCAGCAACGTTTGCCCGATCCCTAAAAAGGAGACCCTCTGAAATGCGCCAACTGCACAGCCATAAGCCTCCTCTACATCGCCTACAAAATCATATATACCGTAATATGTGAACGCCTGAAACCTTTTACCAACAGATCTTGGAAAAAACCCAAGAAGTACAAATCGATACCCACCACCTTTCATCGATTTCAAAGTCGCATACGAAAGCATTTATAGAGAAGAACAATACATTGCCATGCCAGAATTCTCGCTGCTCCATCATGGTCGGAAATGACTCAAGGTGATGTCATAGCCACGGTTGCTAGAACATCACTATTGACAGATATAATTTTGAGGTAGTACGGGACTTTGTCGACATCGGCACCGCTATCAACTCTGACAACCACATCTCGTCAGGTGTTGTTGCTGTTGCTAAGAAGGCGATTCAGTAGTAAACCGCACAAGTAGAAACCGACCGCAACCAACTTGGAGTACACAACTGGGGGCAGTTAGCTAAGGACAAGACTACTTGGAGGGCATGTTGGTTGAGACCCATGTTCATTATGGGCTGTAGCGCCACTAAAGTAAGTAAGTTTACTTGTACGATTCTAAGCAATTGTTACACTTTGTTTTTTTTTTAAATAAGAATAATTCAGAATCGATAATTTTACATAAACATTTTATAAGACGTGAGTAGTAACAGAGTTTATGATACTAATGCTAAAGACTGAATCAACAAATACCAAACCTAGGATATTATTATTATCATTACACACTAGGACGGGTCGATTTGTATGGAGGCAAAAAAATCGGTCAAGTGACAAGGAAAATCGTATTCTAGAATAGAAGTTAGCAATTTTTAAAAGTAATCATATTTTCAAAAGTAATCAACTCAAAAAAATTTAAAAAGTGGGGAAGTCACAAAAAAACTAAAATTATCAACTATTGACATACGTTTTTGTGTCACTAAGACGACGACTCTTATCGTTTAGTAAGTCAAATCCGGTTGGGTGAGACCAGTGGTTACCACTTGGATGTAAACATGTACTCAATTGATATGTAGTCAGAGTTACAACCACTGGGCATTGCCAAGTTAAAGCCAATCAGAGTCTACCCTCGTTCTAAAACATTCAACCGTACAAGTAACAATCTATTGTAAATTAACAAATTATCTATTTTGAATTATCTAAACAAATTAAGGCTAAAATTACATAATGAATAAAGATGAATTAAAACACACAAAATCGATGTTAACTTAAAGTCGATTTGTATGGAGGCAAAAAAATCGGTCAAGTGACAAGGAAAATCGTATTTTAGGGGTCAAAAGAAGAAACTTTGCCCGAGGAACTATACCTCTAAAACGAATTTTGATGTCCCGACTTGTGACACGTAGGGTCAAATTCCAGTGGCACACCCCCTGGAAATCCCTTAGGGGGTTCCCAATACAAACATTTCAAAAAATCACCATTTTTTTCACTTTATATGAAAATAAATCAGCGAAATAGCTATTTTTTTCTTTTTAAAGTAACATACCCCCTGCTCACGAAAATTGAATTTTCCACCTATTCGAAGTATTTATACGACATGGCCCATGCAATTGTAAATTGTACATTCTCGCTGGCTCACCAAGGCCGCTAGATTATTACGATTATATGTGACAACGGAAAATCTATATGAAAATCTAAGAACTCTGGTTGACTTTATAATTAAATGTTATGTGCCAATGTACTTCAATATCAAGTATTACAGCTCTGTCGTTTCACAATCTCTAGAACCTAGTTTACGAGCATTAAGAAAATATCTTGTTATCAATGATTTTTGATGATAGCAAAGAAAAGCGCGACTGTGCTATCCAGAAAAGTTTACGCTATCGAACCGATGTTGACGACCCAACGGAACTTGGACTTCATAAAAAACCTGATATAAACTTTAATTGTACAAGTTTATGATCAATTTGTATGATATGAATAACGTATTTGAACCACCCGAAGCATTCCGTACGATACATTCAGGTACACAATAAAACAAAATTAAAACGTTGGAAAATGACTTTTATTTAAAATCGTGGAACAAAAAGTGAACATCTCCTAACGAATTCGCAATTGGAAATTAAAGTAACAAAAAAATTACATTGCGATACTAATTTCTTGAATTATTGA
Source organism: Rhingia rostrata (assembly GCA_949824845.1). Lineage (NCBI taxonomy): Eukaryota > Metazoa > Arthropoda > Insecta > Diptera > Syrphidae > Rhingia > Rhingia rostrata. Next base: position 72,923,390 of record OX463757.1, on the reverse strand, counting down.
CAATGGCAGGGTGCCATTAATTATAGCAAATTACCTGATTTGGGAATAAAAACACAAAGGTTTTAGGTCATTGCAAATCTTTAGAAGTGATGGAATCAAAGTTAGCAGGATCAAAATCTTTACCAAAGATTAGTTCCAGAACGAAATGAAAGTCGTAAGCCAAATAGAACGGGAAATGGCAATTCCTTGACCAGCCATCGAGTTTAATGTGGGCATTGTTTATCGGACAGTCACATAGTAAAAAGTTGTGCAGAATTTGAGAATTTAACGGTTGGTAGGAGGTTTCAAGAATAAAAAAAATTATCCGCTGCACTATGGGGTATTTGCTTCGAAAAACCGCTCATAAATCAATTTCTCAAAATGTAGAGTTGAAAATAATATTTTTGTCAAACTGTTGAACGATAAGCATGGAATAATTTGCGGATGTTTTTATTAATTCTTATTCACACACTTCGCCATAATATCAGTTGAAAGTCACCTGCGTTTTTGATCAGTGAATTTGGATGAAAAACCAAACAGCTAAATGATTAAATTTTTATTTTTCTTAATATTGTTTACATTTTGTTTTCTATGAATGATTTTGCTGCAGGTATATACTTTATAATAAAGTTATTTTTATGGATATTAAGGCTATAATTATATAGAATTAATTTTAAATAAATGCAAATGTGCATTTTTTTTAGTTTTTTTTATATTATGGACCTTTTGTAATATTATTGGGTAACATTTTACATCAGCTAAACATGGAAGATGTCAGAAAGCTAAATCAAAAAAAAAATTGCTGCCCCCATTCTGTTCACCTAGATTTTATGTGTCTATATGAGTGAACATGGAAGATGTCAGAAAGCTAAATCAAAAAAAAAATGCTGCCCCCATTCTGTCCACCTAGATTTTATGTGTCTATATGAGTGTCTAGTTTATTGAAAAATCAAAAAATGTTAATCATAATTTTTTTGCTTGAATTTTCGTCTTTTTTGTGCGTTCTAACTAAACTAAAACTAACTAAATGTTATATGATGTTATGAATGAATGCAAGTAACATAATTATGAAACAAAACTAGATCACCTCAAAAGCTTTTTGCTTTATAAACAGTCTTGCACGCAAGAAACGCTAAAAGATTTTAAACCTAAAACATGAAATTTAGTTAAACTTTATTTTTATAGGTACAACGGTAAATCTATTATATTATATTAACGTATGAATTTAAGTTTAGATGGTTGAGGTCCCAACATACAAGTACTGATTTTTTATTCAAAATTGAGCTGGGTTTCAGGGAGTTTTTGAGGTACTAACTCTGGCTGAACGTAGCTGGCCGTTTTAACTTTTCACAGAGCTTAGTGCTCAAAGCAATAGCAGAAGAACGCAGAGCTTGCGTGACAGTAATAATATGGAAATCATCGATTCTCTTGGCAGCGCAAACATGAATAAAAAAACATTGTCCAATAGTTTCCAACGTAAAAAATTATCCACTCTGAAAAATTATGTTAGATTATCCACTCTGCACTAGAGACAAAAAACTTTTTCCTTTCTACAGTATTCCCAAAAAAACAAAAAATCTTTGCTAACCAATACTAGAGTCATAAACTGTAACAGAAACTTTGGCTGAAGTAAACTTGCAGGACTTATTAAAGCATAAAAATGAATACAAACAATCCATCTCTACTTGAGATGGAAATATCCTTCAAACACTTGATTTCCGAGATTCCTGGTTTATCATCTTAACACAATATTGACAAGACTACAACATCCAATTATAAATAATGTATTGATGAACCAGTTCATTAAATAATTTAAAGTAAATACCATACATTTCATTTCATACACATTTTGTACATTAGTAACTGGTTTTCCCAATTGCTTTATACCCTTATTAGACTTAAATAAGCATTACAAACGTTTTAGCCAAAAGCAATTGATTGGGACACTACATAGTGCGTTGCTTCGAATACGGACAAACAGTTGCTCGAATAGTGGACCTAATTTGTAAACCTAATTTTTGAAAACAAATGTTGATGACCGATGAGACCCATTTCACACTCCCTGGTGACGTTAGAAACCATTTAAGGAACAGGAAATCCATACGAGATCCACTAAATATCATTGTATGACCAAAAAATGACGCGAAAACCATCTTTGTGCGATATAAATCCAATTCTAGGATTTACAAGAGGATGGCCAAAAGAGTTTAATGACCCTTAGGGCTCTGATTCATTGTATAAGTCTCGCCTGTCTTCATTAGCTACTTCACAAGTCATTCAAACAGAATCGAAGTAATTCGACATAAGTTCATACGATTTGGGCAAACGTTTAGAGCGGATGTTGTTTATAATCAGTGAATGAATAGGATGAATAAATGAAGAGTTTCTGGTATCGGATCCCTTTGCCGCTTTGCTCGGACAAAAATTTGGACAGTTCACGAAAACATATCGACGATTTCATCGATCCCCAAACCGAAATCGATTTTTATGTCAGCGTTGAAACCACAATTAATGTACTAAAATTAGTAAACCTAATAGTATTGTTTGGTCATTTAAACATTTGTCCCTGCTCGTCTCTTTGAAACGGTATGCGATAGTAACTCACGTACTGCAGTATTGGAATCCTATTACCAGCAATATTTATAATTTGGAATCATTTTGTAAAAAGCCACATGTACATCCCTAAATTATTTTAGGCTCTTAAAGTGACCTTAAGCGCTCAATGGGATTTTTCAATTCGAAGTAATATCTAGAGGTTTCAAATCCAATCCTTTTGTTTGTTAATAAAGTCATTAACATTATCGTCAATAATAATTTATCTTTAGCTTTAAGGTAGTCAAAAGAATTTAATGGCCTTATTTCACTTTTTCGCTAGCCTTCATTTGGAGTATCCCGCACAAGTTTAGACAACCTTCAACGTAGTTCATAAAATTGACAGGACTTACATGGGATGATCTATATAATTTGCCCCGCAAAGGTGTCGAACCATTAAAGATTTAGATAAACTTTCTGAACAAGATGTGCTGACAATCACTTTTCTATATTTTATCCCTGTTCAGTTTTGATCCCCGCTCAGTTTTTGGGTACATTATTTAAAGGCTGGGATGGAATAGGGTATTCAACGATTCACACAGCGGATTTTAACCTTCTCATACGGTTTTATGTTCCTTTGCATATAAAAACCTTTAACAGCGTTAACGTTAACACGTGCCGCATTGATCTTAAAGTTTAATGTGGCAATGTAATTGCAAGAGCACTTAATTTTCTCCCGCAAATTTTTTTGGTAAACAATTCAAACTGAAGATTTTAATCAAGCCTAACATTATGTTGATCTAGAAAGAACAAACTCGTCCGGCAATTCTGTAGCACACATCTGGATACTAAACGGCTTGACGGATTTACTTCATTCCGGACTTACTAAAATAATACAGAGGAGCTTCGAGAAATCATCGCTAGACTCCAAGCATTTCAGCGACCTAGAAGACACGAATTTTCAGCTCACAGACTCACTGTCCATTAAACAACGACACGAACAACAAAGAACCAACAATGGAACGAACTACCTGAAATCAATAAACAATATACAACAATTCAAGTGCTTAGTCCATAAGCATCTGCAACCATATTCTCGGGGCACTCTTGCGTAATCGGTTCGCCTCACCAGAGAAAAGTTTATTTTTATATATATAAAAACCAAATGTCGTTCGTTGGTAACCGAATCATTTGAGAACGGCTGCCTTTTTTTTTTTAAATGTTCGCTATAACCCAACTTAGGTTTTTACGGAATCAAAAACTGACGGCGCCCACTTTTTTGATTTTTCTAAAATCAGAGAACGGCTGGACCGATTTGGTTAATTTTTTTTAAGTGTTCGTCATAACCCAACATAAGTTTTTACGGAAAGAAAACATTACTACGCCCACTTTTTTGATATATCTAATATCAATGACCGATTTGTCTATTTTTTTAAATGTTTGTTAAAAAGTCCACGATGAGTTATTCTATTTGCGTTAATTATTAGTCAACGATCATTCCAAGATCTGCGCACTATAAATGGTGAATTGTATAGTACGTATAGAGAAGCGTGCCAACGTTGCGAATGTAAGAAAGTGACACACTCCTAGGGATAACTCAGATGCGTCTTACAGCTTTACATCCAAATTGACAACAACAAAGCGAGGAAATTCACTCGAGGATTTGATATTATGTAATTGATTGATGTCGGACAAGGTATTATCTGACTTAGCCATGCGACAGCTCCCAATCGTCCGATGCACGACGCATTTAATCAAGTTTGTTGTGATACAAACTCATTAAACATTAGATTTGATGTAAACTATTAGCAGTCTTTTAAAAGTATGGAAATTTGATTTATTTTTAATCACAATATGTAATTTATTAAAAAAAAAAATGAATGCCTTTATAAAGTGGTAATATAAAATGGTTATTAGATCTAAGGTTAAAAGGTTGAACTTCATGTGTTACATTTAAATTTATTCAAAGGTATTCAGGAACCATTTTATATTTTATATTAAATACAAATATCGCTACGTTGAATGTTATCCTCTGTTTGATATTAAGCCATTGTATACAAGAGAGCATCCAGCTGATTGGTGTATAAAAACTGCATTTGAGAATTACTCTCATTGAGCTGTTTTGAAGCTTTTATAGCCTGTTGATTCCAGTTCAGTTGCCCATGTAAAGTATAGTTGAGCAGAATTCAAATGCGGCGTAATTATAGTGTTGTTTATGTTTATAGCGCATATTACTGATATGTTTTTACGTATCCTTTTCAAAAAGCCCACTTTTTTAGATTTGTTTACTATATGATCAAGGTGGTTATATAAATTTTGTTCATTGCCTTTAATTACGCCAAGGTATTTAATTGATTGCACCTGTTCAATTTGATTATTGTTAATTTGTATGTTAGCTTCAAAATCCGCGTTTATTACCATACATTTCTTTTTTTATTTGCATTAATTTTCAGTTTGTTCAATTCTAGCCAAACGCACACTTTATTTAAGTCGTATTTTTAATAATAAGTAATTAACTGCAAGTCTTTTTCATACACATATTTAATAGCTTGATATATATAATCTATGTCCATTAGGAACAACAGTGGACCTAGTATTGTTCCTTGTGGCACTCCGAATAAAGAATGCACTATTTGATAAGCAGTGATTAATTTCAGTTCGTTGAGCTCTATCATTCAAATACGTTTGAAACTTGCTCAGTTTCTTATTTTTGATACCGTATTTGTTTAATTTTGTTAAAAGTACTATTTTTTCCGTCGGCTGGTGGAAATCTCAAAAGACACGATGAGCACGTACTGTGTACTGTGGACTTTAACCCTAATTAACACCACCACTTTTTGTGTTTGTATTGCAACTAAGAATGCGCTTATCTAGCAATTTTTTTATCACGAGTAATGAACGTTTGGCACGTAACTTTCATGTGAGAGTTCCTGCTTTTTCCGCAATTTATCGGGGCAAATCTAAGGGCTTAGTTCTTGCGTGCAAAATTGTTCGTTTCATCTTTAACAGCGGGAATACCCAGAACTCTGCGTAGATCTTCATTACTTATATACCACGGCGCATTGACGAGTGATCTAAACATTTTGTTTTTAAAAGTTTGTAAAATATTTAGATTCGTTTTACTGGTACAACCCCATAGTTGTATACTAATATGTCCAGACCGGCTTTAGCACTTGCTTGTATAATAGCAGCTTGTTATCAAGGTTAAACTTCGAATATTTTTCGAGTAATTATTAAATTGTTAAATAAAATAAAATAAAATTATTAAAAATTACATCGAGTGTCATTCCGAGATATTTCGCTTCATTTGCAAAAGGGACTCGAACCGTATTGAGAAACATATGCAAATTGTTTGTCCGTTTATACGAAAAATCTACCAATCCGCCAGGATTTTGTTAATTCATTAACCTCGTAAGAGCGTTTTGTAATTTCATATTTGTCTCTCTATTGTTGTGCCAGCTGCTAGTATAGCTGTATCGTCAGCAAACGCGGCAACTATTGTATCGTTGGTTGTGGGATATCACGTGTAAATAGAAGGTACTCCTGCTAATATTTCTTTGTCCGAATATTCTTTTCCAAGTTTCACACGGAAGACTATGCGCAAGATACGACACGAGGATTTAATAAAGTTTCTCAGGCAGAACTTGTCTTAGTTTGTATTGAAGGCCTCTATAAACCTTGTCAAAAGCTTGCGACACGTCAAGAAATACGGCTGAGAAAATTTTTTTTTCTTCGAAAGCTTTCTCAATTACATCAATAATTCGATGAACTTGGTCAACAATCGAATGTTTACTTCTAAACCCAAATTGATGGTCAGGTAACAGGCGTTTCTGATCGATAATAGTGTGTAAGCGACCGAGTAATATCCTTTCTAAAACGTGTGAAATTATTGGAAGCAGTGAAATAGGTACTTAAGATTTTTTTTCATTCGGTGATTTTCCTGGTTTGAGAACCATAACTACTTCCGCGACTTTACACTGTCTTGGTATGTACTCTAATCTTATTGCTGCATTTACAAAACATCAACCCGAAATTGACAGTTTTTAAACAAATTCTATTAGAGGCTGGGAAAAGCTAACTTGACAAGAGACATCAACGTCGAAGACAGGTGTGGATCACGAATGAAATACTAGCGCTAATGGAAGAAAGGAGGAAGAATAACGAAAACAGATACATTGAGATAAAAAGAGTCATAAGAAATAAGATGAGAGATGCAAAGAATAGACACTCGCAAGAGGAATGTGAGGAATTAGAGATGCATGATAGAAACCATGATAGCTTTGACTAACACAAGAAACTAAAAGAGATCTCAGGCATTGTAAGAAAAAAGCAATTAGGTTTACTAAAAGACATGGAAAATTAAATCTTAGTGGAAAGAATACATCGAGGAGCTTTTTATATGTGAAAGATAATGAATTGAACAAAAAGAACATTTTCGCGGATCTAAGGTACCGGAAATAAAGAAAGGTTTAGTCATGAAAGTTCTAAAAGAGTCAACAAATAAAAAGAAAGCAACAGACCCATATGAAATACTGAATGAACTTCTGAAGCTTATCGATGAAAAAAATATCCCGACACTAGCTAATTTGCACAACGCAATTTATAAGTATGGCAAGATCCCAAGAGACTGGTAACAAACATTAACGAAGAAAAGTAAAGCCGTACAGTGTAGCGAGTACAGAATAATTAGCCTAACGATCCATGCAACAAAGATCTTCCTAAAAATAGTACACAAGAGAATATATAATAAACTCGAAAATGACATTGGATTTAGAAATGGCTTTGGTACCCGAGAGGCATTGTACGCTTTAAACATACTAGTTCAACGAAGTTTGGAGATTAAAATGGACGTTTGTGTGTGCTTCGTATACTACGAAAAAGCCTTTGAGAGAGTACAACACAACAAAGTGATGAAGATTCATGAAAGTAAAGGTGTAGATATGAATGACAGCAGAGTGATCAGAAGCCTATATTGGGGACAAAAAGCAAAAATAGGAATGGAAGAAGAAGAAGAATCTGATGACATAGAGATCCGTAGAGAAGTTAGACAAGAACGCATTCTATCACCATTACTTTTCAATATGTACTACGAATTTCCGATATTCAAACGACTTCTATAGGACCTGCATGGGCGAAGATCTTCATCTGGGGGCATATTATTTTCAAAATCTCAGTGATTTGACAAAAAAGAAAGTAAAAAACGTTCTCAGCTTCATCAAAAACTCAGAATGGTTTCCCACGGATAGTAAGGAGAACGGACAAGATCCACGTGGCATCACAATTGACTAAAATTGTCTAAGTGTGCTGGCGAACGCTGGCAGCCACTCTAACCTGACCTAACCTTGCTCCAGCTCCTCTGTTTCTTGCGTCCTTTCTTCCTCGACTTTCTGCAGTTCTATTTGGAGCCTCTTAGTTGAGAACTAATGATGATGATTAGTTGAGAACTAAAATGATTTTTCACTGTAGCTCTCCTCTTGTGATGATCTGACAAATCAGTCGAGAAGTATCATTTGTCAAGAAAAGCTTATTTCAACTAAGTCGTTCGGAGTTGGCAAAAACGCACACATGAATGGCAAAGCTCGGCCTTAATTTGGGCAGCGAGGGGTAACTATAAGTATTGGAAGCAGAGGTTACAATTGCGCCAGCGACATTACTTGAGCGAAAAGCAGCTCGTATGCAGCGTTTTTTTTTTTGTCATAATTCAAGGCCACATTTTTGTTTGCTTTTAGCCATGTTATTACCGGTACCTGCCATATCAAAATTATACATAACCTCACTATCCTCGAAAACGGGTCGAACGATTTTGATTAAACTTAATATACCCCAAAAGCATATTAGTTCCAACAAATCTGCATACCCAGCTTTTTTTCAATAAAATCCATATAGCGGATTTTTGCATATAGGCCATATAAAAAAAATTGTCAATTTCTCGCAAACTATACGGCCAAATTGAATGGAATTTAATTTATAAACTAATATTACTGATTTCAAGAATTCCACTTATTTGGTTTCGGCACAACTACACCTAATTGGAATTTTCAGTTTTGACGGAAAATCATTATTATTCACATGGATACCGATTCATTTCAATACGGAATAAACGTTCGTATAATCACATTTCGAAATTATTTATAACATTTTAAGCATCATTAATCTGAGCACGTGCCTAAAGTAGTGTGGGACTTTAACCCACTAAAACCACCACCCTTTTCGTATTTCTATTGCAACTTAGTATCCAACTTAGTATCTAGCAATTTTTTTATCACGACTAATGAATGTTTGGCAGATAACTTTCCTTTGAGATATCCTGCTTTTTCCGCAATTTATAGCGCGGTTTGTTATTATCGTGCCAAATCTGAGGGCTTACTTCTTTGAAGACCCCGCAGTAAATTTGTTTCGTCAAGAATTTGGAGGACCGTTGTGTTAATGTGTCCCAATCAACGTTTTTTTTTTTGTTTGAGTGCAAAATTTTTCGTTTCATCTTTAACCGCGGGAATAACCAGATCTCTGCGTAGATCTTCATTGCTTATATACCACAGCGCATTGACGAATTATCTTAACATTTTGTTTTCAAAATTTGTAAAATATTTAGACTCGTTTCATTGGTACAATTCCATAGTTGTATACCATATGTCCAGACCGACTTTAGCACTTGCTTGTATAATAGCAGCATGTTATTATTTTAATTTCTTCGCATTTATTTTTACATGCTTCCGCCTCATTCGAGATATTTCGCCTCATTTGCAAAAGGGACTCGAACCGTATTGAGAAATACTGTCAAATTGTTTGTCCGTTTATACAAAAAATCACATGAATCGATTTGCTCTCATTAAATGAAATCTGTCCATTTATTAATTTCATTAAAAGCGTTTTGTAATTTCATATTTGTTTCCTCTATTGTTGTGCCAACTGCTGTAAAGCTGTATCGTCAGCAAACGTGGCAACTATTGTCTCGTTTGTTTGTGGGATATCACGTGTAAAAAGGAGGTACAAGAGTGGTCTAATGACGCTTCCTAGGGATACTCCTGCCAATATTTCTTTGAAGTCAAAATATTCGTTTCCGAGTTTCACACGGAAGAGTCTATGCTCAAGATACGACACGAGGATTTTATATAATTTTTCAGGCAAAACTTGTCTTAGCTTGCATTGAAGGCCTCTATGCCAAACTTATTTTATTAATACGACTGAGCAAATTTTATTTTCTTGAAAAGCCTTTTCAATTACATCAGTAATTCGATGAACTTGGTCCACAATCGATTAATGTTTTCTGGACCATCAAATGGTTTAAATGTTTCCTCAAGATGTCAAATCAAGTCTGGTATTTTTGTAACATCATTTGGCCAGTAAGTTGTTTTACCCGTAGAATGAAATTCTGTATTGTACTTTCTACCTACTTCATAAATCATCCTACCTTTCTGTGATATGCATCTATAGCCTTATTCGATGGATGTAGAGCATGATATCCGAATTTTAAGCAATCTATTCATTTCGAAGTTGGGGTACGTTTGTTGCAAATACTATTTTCGCTGTCAAAAATAAGTTTATTCGTTTTACTTTGTTCCTTAAGTTTTGAAGGAATAATCGCAAATACGTTTGTAACTGGGTCAGGTGAGATATTTTTTTTAATCTTTATGTGATACTATAGTATAGGCATACGTTTGAACGTTTTAATTTTGGATCCACAGGATCCGAACGGATTTCTGATGGCCGCGTAGTTTTTGAAAATGTGGGTTTTTAAATTGTTCAACCTGCTTTGGCTTCGACACATTTTAAATCGTTTTAATTTTGGATCCACAGGATCCGAACGGATTTCTGATGGCCGCGTAGTTTTTGAAAATGTGGGTTTTTAAATTGTTCAACCTGCTTTGGCTTCGACACATTTTAAATCGAAATTTTAGGCATTTTCTTTTTTAAATTCAATTTCTGTGAATTAATACTCATTAATTTCGCCCATCCTTTTCGAAACTCCATAGATACTTCGCAGCCACGATAATTTGTTGGATGATTGCCTTTACACTTGATGCAGATAAGAGGAGTTTTCTTATCTGACCTACATTCTACTGTTATTTGATTTCCGGCACATTTTAAACACCTCGGTTCTTTTTGACAATAGGTTTGCGTATGATTATATCCTTGGCAGCGCTTGCACTGAGGAGCTAATTTGAAATCTTTACACATGTATCCAATTTATACAACAATATTAAGTGTTTTTTTTCATAAATTTTATTCAAAATTTGTTCTTCATCGAAAGTGAGTATAAATAAAAGAAGACTTCGTTTTATAACACTTTCTTCGCCATCTTTTTGCTGTTTGTCTCGCTTGACAATGTTAACGGGATCTACAACTTTATAATGCCTGCTTTTCAGATCTTTACTAATGTCATCCTTTAAGCAAGACGCATGTAACCCTCTGGCTACAACGCGTAAAGGCCTTTGATTCCTTTCATACTTTCAAATGAATACCATTCAAATTTATCGGTATTTTGCTTCCGAGATAACAGACGGTAGCTTTCCGGGTCTTTTACACAGACTTTCCATGTATTTTTTCTGAGCGGTATTACTTGCTAGTCCGAAAATGCAAACGATTTTATCAAGGTATGTTACTCTTGAACGTCATCAATGCCGATCACATTAATTGCGGTGGGGCCGTTGTTTCAGCTGTTTCGCTTTATTAACAATCTCTTTGTCTCGCTTTATAATTTTAGGAGACGATACAGCTTTCCTTTTTTGCCGGTCTTTTATTTAGAACCCAGTCGTTTTCGCGACTGAGTTCTTCTTCATCCGTACGATATTCCGAATTCACGGGGCATTTTGCAAATGGTTGCAAAACGTTGTTTCGTCCTTAAGACTCTTATTTTTCATGGAATCTCGCTTTTCGTGGGCTGACACTTTTGGTGTTGTTGAGTTCGTTGAGTCAAATATATTTTTTGAGATCTAGATGTAGGTGACCTCGTTACCCTTGAACTTTTCCCGAAAGGGTTACATTATTGCAATGATTGGCTCTCCCCAGAATCCGTAGAGCCCACCTCCGAAAAGGGTGGATTTTCCAGTGATGCTGAATTGCCACCTGGGGTATTAAATTTGTTTGTTTTACTCATCGCATTTTTATTTTTGTATATTCTTTACACTCGGTAAACGGGGAGTAAATTTTAGTCGCCTTCTACAACAGGCATATATTCTGACCCCTAACCCGAAGGGTTAAAAAGTACTGATATATATCATTAGGAAGTGTTACAGATTCTTTTAAATTATCTGGGAGAATGCCTTGTTCAAATGAATTAATTATAATTTTTTACAAAATGGGTCCGATCAAACCAAAACAGTCTTATAATATTTGAATGTTTAAATTTTCCGAGTCTTTTTTTATTTATTCATTTTTCTTTGTATATTGTGTTAAGTTCACTTAGCGTTACTGACTTTAATAAAAATGTGGTGGGTAACTTTTTCAAATAACTAGAATCTAAAGGTATAGAGTTACTAATTTCGTTTATGCTATTTATTAAATAAGAGTTTATTCTGTTTGCTGTAACCATGTTATTTCTTTTTTTAACACTAAAGATTTAATAAATATCCACAAATCTTTTTGGCTTGCACAGTTCTCAATTTGACTGCACGTATAGGCTTTTTTTCTAGCTGGAGCTTATATTTATACAAATTTTTTACCCTTCGATATTCAATCCAATCACTGGGATTGTTAAACATGGTTGATTTTTGGTACCGTATTTTATTTTAGATTTTCAAGATAGTTTTTAAACCAATCATTTCTTATAGGGACTACACGTTTGTTTATAGTCAACTTAGATAATTCGTTGACGTTAGAAATACTCACTGAATCTCTGATTTTATTTTGTAAAATCAACTTTAATTCATTTTTTTATATCTAAACACTTGAATTGATTTTATGTTTGTGATTTAACGTATTAAAGACAACTTCATCTAAATGTTGTCCGCGGCTCCGTTTCAAATTGTCCACTTTTTCGAGCGTTTCGGACTGTATTCCACGAATTACGCGTGTTATGTTAACCTGTAAAGCTTCAATCATGTTCTTGTCCACATAGACTAACGACCTTACATAACACCACAAGAAATAATCAAGAGGCGTTAAATCGCATGATCTTGTTGGCCAACTCGCAGGGCCATTTCGAGACATAAGCTGCTTACCAAATTCATCATTCAACATTTCCATTATTTCACGAGCTGTGTGGCATGTGGCACCGTCTTGATGAAACCACATGTCAACAAAAAAATACAAATTTTTGGCCCAACAGGCTCGTTAGTACCCAGGGCCAAGCTTTCTCACAACAACCAATCATGTGTGCGTGTGTACTACTTGCACGATGGTGGGACCTCCTGTTTTATGCCGACTCCTAACGGCGAATTTGAGATAAGCTTTTCTTGACAATTGATACTGCTCGGATGATTTGTCAGATCATCACGTGAGAAGGGCCAGTGAAAAATCGTTAAGGTGTTGCTACGGCTGGGAATCGAACCCAGACCTTCTGCGCGGCAGTTCATCGCACTAACCACCCCGCTACTGAGCCCGTCACATGTCAACTGGGACAAAAAAAATTAAAAAATATCGTTTGCTGTTGACGTTATTTTTCTTCAAGTATTTGAAAAAAATGGACCGTGCTGCCACCAGCGACACCAAACTGTCGTTTTTTCAGGGTTCATCGGTAATTCTTGTATGGCATGGGGCTTTTCAACTTTCCTGATGCGACAATTTTGCTTAATTACGTATCCATTGTGCCAAAAATGAGGTCAACTATGACGACCATAATATGGTCGTACCAAATGGTCACATTTTTAACAGAGAACGAATTTCGATAATAAATTTCAATAATTTGCAATCGTTGCTAGTTTTTAAGTCTTTCCATTAATAAATTGCCGAATATACCGAAAAGTTTTCACTTTGACAATCTGAAAAACTTAACTCTTAAACAATCACCCTTTATTACAGGTTTTTTTCTGTTCACTGATATTTTTACCAGAATTGATTCGTGATTCACAGTATCCGCCCAAATGTCTCTTTCGACATAGTCTACCAAAGTCCGCGACGAATCTGTTTTTATTTTCGATTTGCTTACAGTTTTCATAAGTATACTTTAGTAACAAGTCAATACTAAAATCACCTAAAATAATGATATTAAGGTTTGAGTCAATAGTAATATGTAACCATTCAGCTAAATATATACAAAAATCATTTCCTGAACTACTCGGTGACCTGTTAAAACTGCAATCACCTCAGTCTTTTCGTTGCAGGTTATTTGTAAACATAAGCATCAAATGTTCCTTAAAACATGAATACGACTTATAATCTTGTATTTAAAACGTTCACTTGAATATATAGAAACCCCGCCCGTGTGGCTACTAGTACTATCACATTTTACAATTTTTTAATTTGACAATTTTATCTCCATATCTTTTTTATCACTTTTCAAATGAGTTTCTGAGACTGCAAATGTGTCAAATGTGTTGTCAAGTAAAATAGTCTCTTTTTGATTCATATTATTTAACGACACCTGAGCGTTGAAGTACCAAAAACTTGTTGCTAATACTGAGTTCGCTCTTTTAGCACTTTTACTTTCCGCAAATAGAACGGACAATTTTTGTCTCTTGCTTCACAATCTGCAACCACGCCAAGTGATTTATTTATATTGGCACAATTATTTGCTATTTGCTGATGACGCGTTGTTATTTATTTCTGGTAGTGATGTTGATCAATGTATAAATAAAATTAATTCCGATCTTAAATCACTTCAAGAGTGGTTTGATAAAAACAGTTAAAATTAAATATCAATAAAACCAAATCATTGGTATTAAATTAGTACTAATGAGACATTTGCATTTGAAATCAGTGCATTGAAAAAGTCAGTGAGATTAAATATCTAGGTGTTTTTATTGATGATTAATTAAGTATGAACTGTATTTTTAAGGGAGAATAAAAAGGATGTCGTTACATACATCAATTAAAGTTTACAATACAATGATGATGATGACTTCGAAGCAGAAAATTCTATACAATGTGACTTTTTTTAAAAATTATTTTAAGATATTGCCTCACTATTTAAATGAATATGTTTCATATGTAGGCGATGTTCAATCTTTTCTCTTGCGTAATGCTGGTGACTTTAGATTACCAAGATGTAGAAATGAAAATAACAAAAAATATGGTTCTACACAGAGGATTATATATTTGTAATAGTCTTCCAAATGACTTAAAAACAAAACATAATTAGGAAAAATTGAATAAAAATTTAATATTCCATCAGGATTTTCATCATTTTCAGCAATCATTATACAAATTTTTGGTTTGATCATATCCGGGAATTCCACTTGATAATCTTTGCTCATTTTGCTTTTAATTACATTGTTTTTCGGTTGAGTTTTTATCTGCACATTTTATGACAACACCGCCCTTTTTTTTGTTCAATATTTAAATTTTTTTCCATTTTTATTTCACTCTCATTCATTCTTCGACATTCTTCAAAGTCTTGTTTGTACGCTTTTAGATAACTACTATTTTTTTTAACTGACCCTGCATTTCTTTTAAAACTAAATCTACATCGTGTATGTATTGAACACAGTCTGCACACACAAACTTTATCATACCACTACATTTTTGTCCACTATAATAAATTTTACCACAAACACCCGTACATCTCATGCCCGACTCTCCGCGAACCAATGCCTTGCATTTGAAGCAAATGCTATCGTCCATGTTTAAATAAATTTAGTTTTTAGCAGATTTTATGTGGTTTAGTAGAAAATCAGACACACCTGTCCGCTTGATAATGAACCAACAATGTGCTGACTAACTTCTAATGGATTCACTGCCTTCATTAAAACTTGTTCATACTAAATACTCGGGAAAACTCGTTATATACGTCTACAATGCATAACACTCTCTGCTCGGGATTAACACTCTCTGCTTACCGAATCAAAATCCGAACTCATCCGAAATATGCTTCTAAACATTGCATAAATTTGCAAAAAGCATGTATGGTTGATAAAACGTGCTAACGAAAAACATTGATGTCGACGAATTGCATATTAAGATTCAAAATGAATTTTCTCGCGAATTATTGACGTAAAAATAGGTGGATTCCATTACTTCCCAAGATGATATCGTCAACTATAAAACCGAGTTTGTAAATTTATTTATTTAAGCAAGTTTGCTACAGTAAAATTCAAAGGAGCTATGCCCATTAGCCAGGTGTAGTATTCTTGTCATTAAGTCGGTTTTACCGTAGTTGGTTCGGTGGTATATGAGTTTGAGTTGGCGTTGGGGAGAATCATTTCTAGCAGAGCACATTACCTGATAGAAGCTAATGTGCAAAAAGAATGTCGGCTGTTTCACGACGCTTTTGTAGTTATTGAAGGTTTATTAATTTCAAACGATCCTCGTAGGCTGGTAAATTAAAACTTTCTACCCAGGGGAGACCGCGTAGAGCAAAACGGATAAATCTGCGTTGGATACTCTCAATACGGGGGGAATGGGTATTGTGATAAGGCAACCATACTTGGCTTAGGATAGGTCTAACAAATGTGAAAAAGAGAGATTTTGTGGACAATTTCTCATGTGGGAAAAATAATTAACATCAACTTCAAGCCTTTCGTTGGTAAACGATTGGCTGAAGTAGTTCGCAAATAAATTTGCAATGATTTTGAGATCGTTTGAGGATGTATTAGCAGATTTTAAAGTAGATGGATAGATATCTGATTTATTTTTTGAGTTAATGAAATGGAAAAATCGTTTGGGGATGGAAAATATGCTATATTGCATGTGGTCTATATATTGGTGATAAAGAGATTCACAGAGGTCGCTAAAATGGGAAGACGCACAGGAGTAATTTAAAAAGTCATAGTCCGAACGAGATTTAAGATAAACTCGCCAGAGTTTATTTCTTGTGTTACGAAGTGATCGTAACTCTTTGATGAACCAAGGTGGTGAATTGGAAGAATTCTTCTGTACTAATAAAGGAACTGATTTATTAAAACAGTTAAACATTTTGGAGTAGAACATCGTTACAGCAGTATCAATCGTAATACTCGGGTTTTCAAAAACCTTGTTGAAGATGACGTTGCTGAGTAGGTTGTTTAATTTAACGAAGTCGGTTTTATGGGTTTTAATATTAAACGATTTATAAGTGTATGGAATAATACTAATATTGCCATAGAAATAGGAGAGGGAAAGAGGTGGGTGAAAACGGTTTAGTTTGGATAGAAGGTGATTTCTGTCAGACACAACACAGTTCTCAGTGTCAGATGAGAACATTAAGTCATGCTGTATACCTAAATTGTTGGTAATGCCACTCAATTGATAAAGGCCTGAATCGGAAAGAAAATCGGTGAAAAGTGTCTCGTCTGATAGAGTCCATCGATGATTAGGAAAGTTAAAGTATCCTAAAATTAAGATAACATCAGTAGTTTTTGCAACTTTGAGCAGATGATCAATCGCGTCTATATGATATGAATGGGTGGTCTGTGAAGGTCGAATGTAGCAGCAGAAGATGTAGATGTTACGCCCAGATGTACTAATTTTTACACAAATAAACTCAAAATAAGGGGAGTGCGAGGTTGAGAAGAGTGTTGAGTCAAAACGGTGGTGTATTGCTAAAAGAACACCGCGACCAGAGGAATCGTCTTCTTTCTCACTACCATCGTTCCGAAAAACGACTAAATCCGTGGCGAATAGTTTGCTGCTATGGTACTCGCAAGACAGTTTCCGACTTTTCGATTGGAGAGACATGGTGAACAGTCTGCTTGTGATATGAAAATGGGGCTGAGTCAACTTCAGTTTCAAGAATTTCGTTCAAAATTGATGTATTGTAGTTGACATTATGACTTTGTTGGTTTATTATGGGTAGGTCGTCAATTTTTTTGCTTATCGTTCCGGTGAGATTTTCAATATTAACTTAAATCGAGCGTGTCGATATCAATTCATCTCCAGCCCCATTGATTCTATCGAAAATTATTTCGAGCATGGGACCGAGCTGCTTGGGTCAAGGGTGCTTTTTAGAGTTGAACTGGAGATGGGCGTCGAAGTCTTCACGTAAGGAGATGATAGAATCGAGAATCTGTTTGTTAGATATTGTTTGCGCAGAATAGCTTGGTTTTAGATATTTTATTGATTCAAGGTCGTTTGGAGTTTCGTTGACCTAGTTATTGTTATCTCGGCCAATCTAGATATTTGCTTGTCGATACTTTTAAATTTGGATTTTAAGAAGTCTGTTGTGGAAAGAACGGAGTTACTAGAGTTTTCAAGTTTTGAAAATCTGTCCGTAATATTTTTAATCAGACTTTGTTGATAGGGTTCATTCGAATCACTATATCACTTGATTGCAAGGAGCACATGGGAAAGTGTAATGTTCTTGCATTCATCACAAAAATACTGTAGGTTGTCCGGAAATTCTTTAATAAAAACACTGTTTCTTTTATTGAGCCCAACACAGATGGCATGAAAAGAGTTGCCACAAGTTCCCTTACAAGTAACCCAGTCGGCATTGCTATCAATGGTTTGGCAATTGGTTGTTGCGCAAGCCGTGGTGAATTAGTTGGATGTTCATGAACAATACTGTAAACATACCGGCAGAGGCGAAAAATGTAGGTCGAATATTTTGAGGGCACGTCAGCGCAAAATTGGTAATATTGTGTGAATTTATTGGTTGGGTCAGAAAGCGAAATATTAAATTGATTATTAGGCAAATAATAAATTTCAAAAGAACTTGGGAGCGAAGAGAAAAAGCGACTGAACACGGCGACGTACAACTTAATAATAAACACGCTGGAACTACCGCATTACACCACCTCACAATCTCCAACTGAAAGTCGGATTGGTAATAATAATGTTACGAAAAATAAACCGACCACGGAAGTACAAAGGAGAAGACATTTTGAAGCCACGAATCCCAATGGTTTGGACTGACTTGGCACTTTAAGCACTTGCAATTTCAAGGACAATCATTGCGTGTTTGTGGATATCATTCAAAAACCGGATTGTATTTTTTTCTTTAACTTCGTGCAACTTTTTTTAAAAATTCAACCATTAGTGAGTTGGCGTCAAAACAAAGCTATTGAATTTTTAAACAAGATTTTACTAAAATATTTAATTTTTTTAATGATTCCTATAACCAGATCATGTTTGTGTTCAAATAAAGTTGTTCAATGGCAGCTTTAACTGGACCCTTAACCTTGAAAAACCAAGCTTCTCGCATGGTCAATTATATGTGGCCTGTTCCCATGTCGGAACACCATCAACATTATTTGCTTACGCGACAGACCACATCACAAAATATCATTAATCATTGCAAGGAACGAAATTATATCACAGCAAAGCAATCGCCAAATGTATTTAATTAGTTTAATTTGTATATATATAGATTTAGATTCATTGTAATTTTAAGTGTAAATAAAACATAACCCAAGCCAATATTTATACATACAAATGATTATTCAAAAATACGTTTTTAAATTTGAAGCCAAAACAACGTTTGTCGGGTCAGCTAGTATTAAACAAAAAAATCAAATTTTGTATACGATATACTGCCTTTTACCGGATAAAAATAGAAGAGGATAAAAAACCGTATACTTAATGATCGCCATGGTTGCATGTATGTATGTATTTATTAATTTAGTGGATATTCCACTATTTAAATTCAATTTAAATTGAACTACGTTACATAAAATAAGCTTAATTACTATATTGATAATTACATTTAATAAATATAATAATTTTTCTTTTAAATACTTTAAAATTTTTTTCGTTTTTAGTGTCGTTTGGCATTGCATTAAACATTTGGAACCCTTTATATACAATACTGTTTTGAGTTATATTTGATAAATATGAAGGGAGTCTAATATCGTCTCCATTTCTTAAATTATATGGTTGGCAATCTCTAACATATCTCAAATGTTTTCTTAAATATTTAGGCATAAGGTCATTTTTAATTTTAAAGATAAAACATAAAACATTAACAAGTATTCTTTGTTTTATGCTTAACCACATTAACATATCTAACATCAGTCTAATTGGAGTATATCTATTACATTTTAAAATTATTCTCATTGCTTTGTTTTGGATACGCTGTAATCCACTTAACATATTATCACTACATAAATATAGGATGGATGAACAGTATTCAAAGTGTGGTTTTATCATTATATTGTATACATTTATAGCACTTAATAAATTAATTTTACACCTTATTCGTTTAAAGAAATAAACTTTTTTTGACACTTTCTTTAAGATATACTCTAGATGCATGTTAAACGTTAAATTTGAGTCAATTATGACTCCTAGATATTTAATTATGTTTATTTGCTCAATATTTTCGTTATCTACTTTCAAATTTAGATTATACAGTTTCTTAAATACCATGCACTTAGACTTAGTAACATTAAGTTTCAGCTTATTTGATTTTAACCACAAACTTATTCTAGAGATATCGTCCTGAATCGTATGCACACAATCTGTTATGTTTTTACCGGTTATGAAGAGGAGGGCATCATCGGCGAAGAGAGCAATTTGGGAATGTATGAGCTCATCCTTGATATCATTTATATAAATGATGAAAAGTAATGCTCCAAGTACAGATCCTTGTGGAACTCCAATAGTGGTTTCTATGCTGTCTGCTATTACACTATTCACATTTGTCTTTTGAGTCCTGCCGCTGAGAAATGATTCGAACCACGCCAGTTCGTTTCCTCTTATACCATAGCTAGACATCTTACTTAGAAGAATGCTTCTGTCGATTGTTTCAAAAGCTCTTTTAAAATCCAAAAATACAGCTATTACTACGTTTTTCGCATCGATTTCTTCTTTCCAGCTTATAATGACTCCGTTCAAAGCAGATTCACAAGAGTGTTTTCTTCTAAATCCGGATTGGCTCTCGATAAAAAGGTTATTGGACTCAAAGTAATCCTCTAATTGCTTATGTACTATTCTTTCCAAAGTTTTTTCGTATATAGGAAGTGCGTTAACTGGTCGAAAGTTTTCACATTGTACAGTACCTTTTATTTTTTCGATAGGTGTTATTACCGATTCTTTCCAAGTTTGTGGAAACATACCACTACTTAATGACAAATTTACTAGCCACACTAGAACTGGTCCAATTATGTCTATAGCTTCAATTAGCATTTTAGGATTAATAAAATTGAAGTCTCTTTTTTGATTCATTGAATTTAAGGCACTTTTAATATCATTCACATTAATAGTTTTGAAATTGAAGGATATATTTGGATGATCAAAACGTATGGTGAAAGGAACAAACGGAATTGATATGTTTATATCCGAAATACTGGAAACAAAAAACTTATTGAATTCATCCGCTATCTTTTTATCCGTTTTAACACACACCCCATTAAAGTATACTTTTTGTATTGATTGTCTTTTTATATTTAGAACACAAGATTTAATTACTCTCCACATTTTTAGCTCTTTCTAGTTCAATTTTATATTGATTTCTCAATTCACGGTAACTATTCCAGCAAATTTCACTATTCGTGAATTTAAATTCTTCGTATTTAGTTATTTTTTGTTGTTTCAAGATTCTAAGCCTTTCGGTAAACCAACTGTTACTTTTATTTTGTATTACTTTTGTACGGATGAATTTGCTTATTATCCTCGCAAGTTCATCGTGGAATATACTACCAATTCTATTGGGGTCCTCACAATTATCTAACACTTTCAACGCTTCACTGTTTCTCAAATTATTTATGAAAGAGGGTTTATTATATCTCATTGACTTAAATTGTTTTTTTAATTCACTCTTATATATAATTTTTTTTTTAAGATATATGCTTATTGTTATTGTTTCATGGTCGCTTATTTTTAAATCCGCGTTAACTTCTGCTACGTTAAAGCTTGATTCCGTTATCACATAGTCTATTAAAGTTCTTGTAGTACTAGTAATTCGAGTGGGTTTATTAACGATTTGATGGCACTGATTTTCGATTTCAATTATATTTTTTATATCTTTTCTATAAGGACATGCCTCGTTTAACCAATTAATATTCATGTCACCAGCTAGTATGAATTCTCTATTTGATTCAATAAGGTCCTCAAGCCAATCTCAAATTTTATCACAAAATTCACGTTTTGATGATGCATGACCCCGGTAGACCGCGGCTAAATACACTGATTGGTTATTATTCGTTATTTTTAATTTAAGCCACCATACATTTGATTCCGCCGATATTTCAATATCACTCACTTCGAAATCGCTTTTTATATATATACATATGCCACCCGTGTGCCTTGAATTACTATTACAACGTATTAACTAGTAACCATCTATATGAATTTCACTGTCATCGATGCTTTCCGTAATATGTGTCTCAGATAGGATTATAAAATCGAATTTTTTGTTTGAGTAGTTGTTTTCGAGTTCAGCGAAACTACCAGTTAAACCTTCTATATTACAATAAATTCCGCATATTTTGTTTAATTGCTAATACACCGATCGGTTCTTTTCGGATTCTAAAAGTCTTTTATACACCGCGCAGTCTAAGTCTCGACTATCATGGTTGCAGTCTAGGCTTAGCTTGTATTTTTGATTGTATTGTAAACAGTTTACACATTTTCTTTCAGGGATGTTACAATCCCTTGTTTCGTGGTCACCACTACATTTACCGCATTTGGTGTTATTTTTGCAGTTTTTAGCTATATGCCGGTATCCACAGCACTTGTAGCACCTGCTTAAATTAAAATGTTGAAATACACGACACTTTTCCCATCCAATATTTATTTTATTATTTTCGATAATTTTTGTATAATCACACATCTCTAGGTCAATAATAACGTTGTGCACATCTCTATTTTTGCTTTTAAATTTTTTTTACACATTTAACCGTTGCTTCTAAGTTGTTTTGTTTCTTTATTGCCACTTCTAACTCTTCGTTGTTCCATTTTTCACTGATGTCAGTTATTATTATTTGTGGACTTCTCTTAGAGAAGATCTTTACGTCATATTTCTCTCCTAGCTTTTGTTTCACTTCGTTTTCAATTTTTTGGACCGAGTCTTCGCCACTGCAGTTAATAGCTATTGCTCCTTCATTCCTATTAGAAATTCTATCCACTTTGAGAGAGAGAGATGTTGGGTCAATTTTTTCTTTGATTTCCTTTGTTTCATAGCTCTTAGTCTATCACTATATCGTGACTCTATTGCTTCTAGTAAAGTTTTTATTTCTATTTCATTTTTCTTTAGAGATTCCTCAAATTCATTTTTATATTCTTTTAAATAACTTCCATTTCTATTTACTATCTCTTGCATGTCTTTTAATACAAGATCTACATTATGGATATATAAAATGCAATCCTCGCAAATGAATTTAATCATAGGATTTGTGTCGAGAATGCCATTACTGTACCGGTCAAGACCGCTACATTTTACCGCGACGTGGAAATTTTTGCCGCACACACCCGCACATTTTATTCCCGATTCTCCACGAATGCTATCTTTGCATTTAAAACACTCTTGCATTTTGTATTAAATATCTTCAAATATTATCCGGTTTTTTACAACCTATTGAATATTTGAAATTTATACTTCTAATTCTCGTAGTTCTTAACTCTTATCACGGTTCGCTCATAAACACGTCTTCACTTCTCGCTTGTTATTCACTTCATCAAATTCCTTGACATCGAAAAAACTGAATTCGTGGCATGGAATAAAACAATGAACTGAGTGAGCTTCATTTTATCCAATTCGCGTAAGGTTGCTGGTAAATTGTATATTTATACATGTTGTACTAAAACATGAACTTCACTAGTAGAACTTTGTTCATGTTCCATCATCTGCGGAAAGACTTTTGACTACATTCAATAAGTGCAAGGTATCTGACAGAGATGCCGTTCTCCTCTTGAAAGCTTGTATAGTAGCCAATTCATTACAGCATTCCAAATTTGTTATCAGTAGCATTGGATGTAAACGAATCTCGCTCTAATACAGCAAGAACAAAAACTCTTAAGCTTTTTTCCGACACACTTATAATGCGGAAGTTGACTGACTGCCAGCTACCGGAACTGCAATCTCAAAACAGTCCTGAAGTATTGTCCTGAGTGTACGATATTTTGGAAGAACATAAAGTACAAGCACTTTTAATTCATACAACTGCATGTAACACCGCGAGCTTAAACGCAGCGTTTGTCGATAAATACTTTACTTAGCTTGCAGGCATCACCTTTTTTAAATTATTCTATTGCATCTATGATTTATTTATCTTCAGACAAATGTTTCGCATTTGATTACAAAGCATCTTCCATCTGAACTATTGTCAGGCAAATCTATAAAAATGTTGTAAGGATTATCTGCAAATTTGTTGACCTATTTAGAAGGCCAAACAAAATTTTTAAATGGGTCGTAAAAAGTATTCGGTGATATAGCTGAACAGGGCATTAGAATCATAGAAGAGTTTAATACAAATCTCACTAAAAACTAAGATCAGACGCAATTTCTTTTTCAAAATAGTAATAAAATTAATAAATTGTAAAATGTTTATATTCATTTCAGACTGTGCAAAATTTTAGTTTTGAAGAACTATACAAATAACATAATACACAGGTTCGAGGATTTTTTAATTAGATTTTAAAATAAATAATTACCTTTAAGTGACCCCTGGCATCCAACAATAAATTATCTGGTTTAATATCTCTATGAATAAATCCAAGTTTGTGAATGGAGTCAATGGCCAATGCAGTCTCGCCAATATAAAATTGTGTACATTCTTCAGAAAGAGTGTCCTTTTTCATTAACAGTGTCATCATATCACCACCAGGAAGAAATTCCATTATTAAATACAAATTAACTGGATCCTAAATACTATATTATTATGTACACATTTGTAAGCTATTTATGAGAATCCTTACTTGAAAACTGTAATACATTTTAACAACCCACTGATGATCAGCTTCCACTAAAACATCCCTCTCGGCTCTGACGTGAGCGACTTGCTCCTTTTCCAGCATATCAGCTTTTCGCAATACTTTCATCGCATAAACGTGACCAGTATCTTTTTTTTGAACTAAACGAACTTCTCCAAATGCTCCACGGCCAATAACTTTTAATGCCTCAAAATCTTCAACCCCCAATCGAAGTCTTTTTAAGCGTAAGTACTCTGTTTCTTTTTGAGCATGCTGTTGCCTTTTTTCTTGTTTTTGAGACTCCGATAATGTTTCATCTTTAAGCTGTGCTTCGAGTTTTGCTAAACGTTGCTTTCGTTCCCCATATTGGGTTACAAGGTTACTGTAATAATTCTCAAGAGTGACTTTGGCTTTTGTAGCCTTATCCAATGTATGATCACTAAAACGCATTGAAGATCCGTCAGCGCTTGCCATTATATGAGTGAGTATCTAATTTCAATAAATAACCCAAAACAATAGAAGTAACACAAATAAATAAATTTAATCAAAATTACTATTTATCAATAAACTTATCTACTATAAACTATAAATTTTCACTATTGAACACTGGAATTGGAAGTATTCCATACTAGTGTCTTTTCAATAACTAATTTGACAGCTGACTTTAGCTTTAAGCAGTCAACACATTGGTGCATATTGTCAAAGCTGGCTCATCTAATATTGCTGTTAATCGCCGTGTTCACAAGAGACGAAAATCACTGATTTCTATACGTAGATTAGTGATGGTGCGTTGGGAAATATGTGTAAGAGGAGGGGAAATAAAAAACAGTCCACAATTTAGATTTAGTCGGTAAGTATTTTTGCCGTTCTCTTTTGTGGTCCTATTCCATCATTCCGGATAAGTCAAATTTGTTCTATTTATGTTGAGTTCGCGGATAGAAAGGTAACATTACATTACAAGCTTCCATCTGCAGGAGAAAATTCAGTGTCCGCCATGATGGAAATCCCAGTTCCCCACGTTCCTCTTTGTTGTAGACCCACGATATCGTGCGAGAATTCAGTTTTCGCCATTTTTATATAAGGGAAGAGCAGATAGAAATGAAAATACGCAGAGTAATGTTCATTACGTAGGAACAGTCAATGTTCCTCTCGTGTGAGCTGCGAAATTTAGCAGAGATCAGGTAAGGAAGAGATAGGAAATTTTCCAGGACTTAACGTTTTGCTAACAAGTCAATCCAGAAATTTTCCTAGATTTTGACAAATAATTGCTCTACACCGGACCAACCAGATGCACACTTGTTTGCATCTCTGGTAGTTTATGTGCAAAAGCGACACGTAAGAAATCAACCGATAAAGAGCAAGACGTACGAAGTTTTCCTACCTCTTCCATCTTGATCTCTGACATTTAACGCAGTGTGTCAGTTATGTTAAAATGCGCGTTCAATTTTATCCACTTGCCAATTTTTTAACATTTCCGCAGGGGTAAAAAAAATGCTTTTTGACGTGTAAATTGGATTAAAGCCATATTCATTAAAGCATTTTAGTGGTTGCTTCGCAGTTTAATAAACCTAACTTCATTTCTGGTCGGATCCACGGATTCTGGGGAAAGCCAATTATTGCATTTATATAACCCGGGAAAAGCTCATGGTTAACGAGGTCAAAAAAATCTGTATCTCAAAAAAATATATGTGTCTCAAGGTCCTCGACAACACCAGAATTGAAGGCCCATGAAATAGGAGCCTCAATGAAAAATAAGAGCCTTAAGGACGAAAACGTCGTTCTTCGAACAAGGCTTTACAACGTCGAAGTGCACTGCGAAGAGCTTCGTATAGAAATTCTCCACCTTACTGACTTACTTATTAAAGTGGAGCTACTGTCCGGAATGAAACTGGGCCTCAACCAACATGCCTCTCCAATTAGCCCGGTCCTTGGCTAACTGCTTCCAGTTGCTCACTCCAAGTTGGTTGAGGTCGGTTTCTAATTGTGAGCGCCAGTTAAGGCGAGGTCTTCCTCTACTGCGTCCGACGTCTGCCTGGGAATTAAAGACTCTGCGAACCGCGAGTTTGGGGGGTATACCAAAATTGACATGGCTCGATATAGTTCGTGTCTATAAATGCTGTAGTATGCGGCTTTGAAATCAATGAATAGGTGGTGGGTATTGATTTCTACTTCTTAAGTTTTTTGCAGGATCTGCCGAAGTGTGAAGATTTGATCGGTTATGGACTTTCCTGGCCTAAAACCACACTGATAAGGGCCGATCAGGTTGTTGGTAAACGGTTTCAGTCGTTCACATATTACGGCAGACAGAATCTTGTAGGCGATGTTGAGGAGACTTATGCCTCTATAGTTGGCTCAGTTAAGAGGGTCTCCTTTTTTGTAGATCGGGCAAACGATGCTGATGTTCCATTCTTCAGGCATCTAGGTTCGCTTGGGACAGCAGGCCGGGTATTCATTCCGTGCCAGTCTGACCTGGCTCTTTATAGTGTTGCTGTTTTTCAACGCGTTATCAACACTAGCGCTTATCGTTTAGCAAGTCAAATCCGGTTGGATAAGACCAGTATCCGATGGTACTGATGTGTAGTCAGAGTTACAACACTGAGCATTGCCAAGTTAACGACAATCAGAGTCTACCCAAGTTCTACAACACCCAACCATCAAATTCTCCACCTTAAGGAAGAAAATATGAATGTAAAGAGTTCATTGAAAACAGCTAATGTGCCAAAACCATGTGCAAACTACCAAGTGAATCCCGAATACCATACGGATGAAGAAGAAATCAGTCGCAAAACCGACTGGATTCTAATGAAAAGACCGGTAACAAAAAGGAAAGCTGCATCATCTCCTGAAATTACAAACCGAGACAAAGAGATTGTTAATAAAGCGAAACAGCTGAAACAATGGCCCCACCACCACTTTAACAAGTTGTTTGTCTTGAAAAAAATCGTTGCCATTATCGGGCTAACAAGTAACTTCGCTCATGGAAAGTCTGCGTTAAAGAACCGGAAAGCTACCGTTTATAATCTCGCAAGCTAAATACCGATAAAATAGAATGGTATTCATTAGAAAATAAGTCTAAATGGCCTTTACGCTGAAGCAAGCAATATAAAGATAGTGTTGCCGTTAATATTGTCATGCGAGAAAAACAGCAAAACGATGACGAAGAAAATGTTATAAAACGCCGTCTTCCTTTATTTATACTCACTTTCGATAGCGCAGAAAGTTTGAACAAAATTTATGAAATATAAGCAATAACATTGTTGTAAAAATTGAACCCATGCCAAGAATATAATCATATGCAAACTTATTGTCAAATGAAATGTGCCGGAAATCATCTGACAGTAGATTGTAGGTCAGATAAGAAAACTCCTGCAATCTGCACCAA
The DNA here is from genome assembly GCA_949824845.1 of Rhingia rostrata. Taxonomy (NCBI): domain Eukaryota; kingdom Metazoa; phylum Arthropoda; class Insecta; order Diptera; family Syrphidae; genus Rhingia; species Rhingia rostrata. The sequence continues at coordinate 72,895,636 of OX463757.1, read as the reverse complement.
CTGTGAAGGCAATCATCCGGCAAATTATCGCGGCTGTGAAGTAGCTTAGGATTGGACGGAATTTATGGGTATTAATTCACAGAAATTAAATTTAAAAATGCTGCAGCCTAAGACTCCGATTAAAAATGTATCGACGTCAAGGCAGGGTATAATTGAAAACCCAAATTTTCACAAACTACGCTGCTATCCCTTCGGATCCTGTTATTATAACATTGTCCTCCTCCTTAACTTGTTGGGCCCGAACAAGTGTATCCTCAGTTTCACCTGGATGGCAGTAATATCTGCTTTGCAGCAGTTTAGGGCTTTCGCTAGTTGTTCGCTTGCACCTCTCTTGTTTAATGTTCTCACATTCCAGGGGCAGATTCGAACGTCGTTGTCCTTTTTTCGTTTAGTCGTGTCGTCAACAATAAAATCAGTCCTTTCCGAAATTATAAAATTGTCCTCCTCCTTAACTTGTTCGCCCCGAACAAGTGTATCCTCGGTTTCACCTTCATAACGATGTAACCGATCCAGATGCAAAATTAAAGGTTTTCCTCGAAGTCCATTCTGTATTCGGTAGACGACGTCGTTACGCTTCACAATTTTGTAGAGGCCTTCCCATTTCGGCAGTAGCTTCGGTGATATTCCTTGTTTACGTTGGGGATTATACAGCCACACCAAATCTCCTTCCCGAAATACAGTTCCTGTTGCTCTGATATCGTACCTGATTTTCATATGATCGCTTGCCAGTCTTATTCTTGTCCTAGTAATTCGTGGATATCTCGGAGTATTTCGCGTAGATCGTCAATGTAATCATCTTCAGTGGTTGGCTCTACCGTTGGGGAACCGAACATTACTTCACTAGGCAACCTTAATGCTCGGCCAAATAAGACTTCACATGGGGAGTGTTCAGCCGTGTTATGAACCGCGCTTCGGTACGCCATCAGGAACAAGGCAATATGAAACGTTCCAAAACCGTTAATTGTCGTCTACCCCTTTGAAAAAGTGTTCTTTCAAGTTTCGTTCCACCACTCCGCCTAACTGTGGGTGCAGCAGTGTCGTTCTGGACTTCTTAATACCTAACCGATGGCAAATATCCTGGAATACTCTGGACTCAAAGTTTCTACTTTGATCAGTATGTAATTCCAACGGTGCCCCGAATCTGCATATCCAGTTGTCCACGATCCATTCCACTACGATTTTCGCTTCCAGGTTAGGTATGGAGAATGCTTCTGTCCAGTAGTCCATAACAACTAATATGTAACGGTTTCCACTGTTCGTTTCTGGAAACGGGCCAGCAATATCTTTTGCTATTCTTTCGAACGGTGCTCCAACGTTGTACTGATGCATGGCTCCTTGCGTCTTTCGTTTTGATCCTTTACAGGCGGCACGTGTAATGCATTTTCGGCACCACCTGTCGATGTGTTACTACGATCCGAAATTTCTTGTAATCTGGTTTCTCCATGTGTTCCCTCCAGGTAACCAGGCGCAACCATTTCTGCAATTTCAGCATGCTTGGATAATGGCAACCACCTTGCAGGCTGACTAATTGGTCTAGCATCTACAGTGTTGATTTGGTTTTGCACCAAGTGTGTGCGGCCATATGGCCCATCCTCTGCAGCAAACACATAAGCAACTTCTTCAATTAGGATTTCCGCACAAATTCGCTGATCCTGATTCAGCTTGCATGAGTTGAGGATCGATCTCATTATTTCCGTCCGTTTAGTTGGTTGCACTGGTGTGGCAGTCTCATCCTCGGTTATGCTTGATATTGCGTTAAACGGAACACATTTACCAATCACTTTTCCTTTCTGGATTCTCACCTCGTGTGGTCTGGTATTTAAGATACTTATTGGAGCCATTTTGATCTTTGGTTCCACCAATATTTTTCTAACGATGTTGTTTTGGAAATTATCGTCTGCTTCTTGTTCAACAAGTAGGAATCGGTGGCTAACAGGATCACCCTCCAGCTTAACCCATATAAGGGTTTCTGAAGACGGTGGTAGCACTTGGTCCTTCCCGATGACTGTTCTCAGAATAATTGTTTTTGGTAGACCGTGTTCCATTTTGATCTTCACATTTTGATATCTCAAGACCTGCATGCCAATATCCAAAATCTTTTTCATGAGCCGTCATGAAGTCCACTCCAATATTGCATTCGCCACAAATATCATATATCAAGTACCAATAATGCAAGTCTGTTGTCTCTCTTAGTTTGGGATACTTGAATTGTGGTCCTGGGGGCGTCGGTTCTTAATCATTTCCCCGACTGCTGGTACTCTGGGAATTTATTACTGCAAATCGATTGCTGTCATTGCCAGATGCTTCCCTCTGGTGTCCCCGACTGTTACAATGTGGACAACTGCTACGTTTTGATAGGTTCCTGCACTGACGCATTACATGTCCAGTTTTGTTGCAGTTCCAGCAGCACATTTGAGTTCGGGAATTTTTATTAGGTGAAACCGTTATTCATTCACAAGAGCATTCAATGGTGGCCAATAATCCGACTCGATGAGCTCCTTGGGAGGCTTGATCAGCTGCCTCTAATGTCAGAGCATAAGCTGCAACTTCTGCAAGTGTGCGTTTTCCAGCCATTCGTACTGCTAATTGAAGTTTTGAACCAGCTATAGCCCGAGTGAAAGCGTCCTTTGCCATCTGATTGATGATATCTTCACCAGTGTTAGGATACGACAAATGTGCTAGGCGTTCAATATCTGCTTGCAGTTGTTGAAGAGTTTCGCCTCTTTTCTGGATTCTGATGCACAGCAGCACTCGATACACTTCCAACATATGGCCATCACTCCTTCATTCGTGGACAATCTCCAGAAATTTCCTATACCTTTCAACCTTCAAACTTCTTTCCCTGTTCCTCGAAATGTTTCTCGGGATGCTTGCTTTGACCTTTGAGTTGTTGGCGCTGTTCTGCTCGAAGCCCTTTTCTAGCTGAAGTTCCAATTTATTGTTTTGGCTTTCGGACGGTTGGCGTTGTTCCTCGCGCAGTTGTTCCAATTTGTTGATTTATTCTTCTAGAAAGTTCTTTTGCTCTCCGAATTTAGAATCCAGAAACTTCATCGTTGATGACATGTCAAAGCCTGCACTTACTTGTTGCTCTTCGACATAAAAGATAATCGAATACGGATCTTCACCACTTTGCTTTATTGCGTCATGAAGACGAATAAATAAATCGCTCTTTCCTCCTTTAGGGGAAAGCTGCCGGAGACTTAGTTCAGCTTTCAGCGCCGCAGTAGTGAGCTGGTCTAATTTTTTGCGAACCATTATTGTTCAATAATTTTTTTTGTTTTTTTACAATCACAATCACTTCTGACACCAATGTAGAATGAAGCCGGCTTTCGAATGATAAAACGCTTTTCTGTTTGATTTTTAACAATAATTTCTTATTATTTCTAGAACAATATTACTTACAAAACGGTTTCTCGTTTAACAATTCAATTACGCTCATATGAAATCAAATACCAACGATTGAATTCGCGCACTATAATAATTTTCCAAAATTCACATGGGTAATTCACTCAGTCACTATTCAAATCACGTACACTATTCAAATCACGTTCAGGTCACAATTAAGACTAACTATCTGGTTGTCGCTTCATCTCTATTTATACCATTCCACATACAGATGGCATATTCTCGGAGATTCCCGCATTTACCAGATGGTTCGGGAAGTGGTTTTGACAGATACCCCTATTCCAGTCATTCATTCAAGTGGGCATTCATTCATTCCAATCGAACTAAATGGATCTGTTCGATCAAGGTAGTTTCGTACACTACAATCCGAAATTATAACACAAGCAAAATATATCGACATCTTTGCGCTACATCCATCGAATAAGGCTAGAGGTGGATCCTCACTATATATAAAAGAGTGTATCGAACATTCGATTAACCTTAAATTAGAAATCGAAACAATGCAATTTAGCTCGATACAAGTCAGAAGCAGACAATACTGCTGCTTTTTAATGCCCACAACGATGCAAGGTTAAAATTTGATTTTGAAAACTTGTTTAATTCCCTTAGACAGTGTTTTGTCAACGGAAGGGACTTTAATGCAAAACATACATTCTGGGGATCTAGATGTATATAGTAGAAAGGTAGGATGCTTTACGACGTGGGCAGTAAGTAAAATACCGAATTTTATTCAACGGGAAAACTAACTTAATGGCCTATTGATGTTACTAAAATACCGGATTTAATCGACTTCTTCATTGTAAAAGGTGTGTCGTCCAATCGAATCAAGGTTGTAGTATGCTTTCATCTTTTCTCTGATTATTCTTCGGTCATTCTAACCACGAGCGAGTCAATCATTGGAAATAAAAAACCCACCCATATTAACAAACTCAACTGGGAAAGCTTTAAAACGATATTGAAAATAATTTTCGACTGGGTCTATCGCTTAGATCCCCATTGGAGCTCGATATCGCGGTTGACTCCTTTTTCTTACAAAAAGCGGCATGGAATTATACTTCTCAACAAAGGGAAAAAGTGATATATGGTTATATAAAAGATTTGGTGAGATAAAAAATAGAAGCTCGAAAATGATGGCACCAAACTCGTGCCCCGCTAGATAAAACACATCTCAATCGGTTGAGTAACTCGCTTTCAAATTCGATTCAAACCTTTAAAAACCATGCGTTTGAAACTTATCTGCAAGGCCTATGCTGGAAAAGAATCAAATTATTTACTTTGGAAAGCAATCAAAGTCATAAAATGAACAAAAAATGCTGTGCCACCAATTAGAGTAACTGAAGACGTTTGGGCAAAAAGCGATTAGGAAAAAGCAGACGTTTTGCGGCACATCTTGAGGAAACATTTGAACCATTTGATATTCGAGACTTTAACCGATAATAATATAGTTAGATATGCAAGTATTGCCGAGCTTAAACGGGAAATACAGAAACTAAAACCTAAAAAAGCTCCACTCCGGGATATGACCTGAATACAGGAGATCTTCTTAATATGTGGCTTCGGAAAACATTAACTAAACTGTTCTATATTGTAAATGCAGCAATTAGATTAGAATACATACGAAGACAGTGGAAAGTCGCGGAAGTGATTATATTTTTTTTTATTTCCACGTTTAAATTACATCTGTCGTAAGACTCTAAGTAATTGTTTTAAAAGATATAATTGAATATATATTAAATCGTAAAATCAGTATCTTTCAAAAATGTTCACTTAGGTACGTTATTAACTTTCTCTTATAAAGAGAAAGACATTGTTTTCTTGACAATTTTCGACCTCGAGATTTTGATTGATTCTAACATCACGACTATGGCGGAAATAAAAAAAAATGTTTTTTGGAATTCCGTCCGTTTCACCGTCGGTTCGTCGGTGCAACGGTTCGTCGGTCCGTCTGTCCGTACAAGTCTCTCCATTTAAGTGACTTGATCGATTTTCTTCAAATTTCGTATCTAGCTTTTTTTTGCTCATAATTCTAGGCCATTTTTTTTTGTTTGCTTTTAGCCATGTTATTACTGATACCTGTTATATAAAAATCATACATAACCTCAATTTGCTCAAAAACGGCTTGACCGATTTGGATTACACTTCTTATATGCTATAAGCATATAAGTCTCAACAAAACTGCATACCCAGTTTTTTTTCGAAAAAATTCATATAACGGATTTTTGCATTTAGGCCATATAAAGGAAATTGTCAATTTCTCGCAAACTATTTTGGCAAATTGAATTAAATTTAATTTGTATACTACTATTATCGCTTTAATGAGTTCCACAGAATTGGTTTTGGCCCAATTAACCCCAAACGCAAATTTTAGTTTTGGCCAATAACGGAAAATCATTATTATTCACATGAACACCTTTACTTTCAATTATGGAATAAACGTTCGTATAATTTCATTTCGACTTTGTGTCTTTGCATGGTTTCGGGATTGCTATTATTTTTGAAACTTTCCATACTTTTGCGTAGTTGTCAATCTAAGGATAGCATTGAAGATGTTTCTTATGGATATAAGCGCAATATCCGATATTTTATGTTGTTCTTTATGTAGTTTTTTATTTCGTTTGTTCGTTTTTTATTTATTGTCGTGTTCCTGGATGTGGCGAAATTTTTATATTTGAGAGTAATGGTATATTACGATCCAGTTGCGCACGATCTGTTCCACTACGGTTTTCGCTTCCTGGCTAGGTGTGGCGAATGCTTCTGGCCATTTGCTGAAATAGTCCATAACTTGCAGACAGCCAGTAGAATCGCTCCCTCACTTTGTCTAAAGTCTTATTGATTCCCAAATGTCCTCCCGATACCCCACTATGTAGCTCAGGTAGTACATCTTGGACCATGGACCGTGAAACGACAAGCTGTGATACAAAAGACTTTCCATCGGAGAACTTCCATTTTCTTTTCAAAACACCATGCTGGACATGAAGAAAATCCCATTGTGCCCAGTACGCCTTCAGAATTGGACTACGATCCGAAATTTCTTGCCAATCTGGTTTCCCCATGTTTTCCCTCCAGGTAAGAATCGGTTCAATGTCAGGGTCTTCCATCTGCGCTTTTCTGATCTTTTCAGTGGTCCAACCATTGTTGGGGTCGGTTCTCGTTCGCAGGTTGACGATGAGCTCCTTTTCTTCTTGGCGGGTGCAGTGTTTGCAGTTCATTCCGCATGGTTGACGAGACAGTGCGTGTTGTGAGTCTAGGATGGGCCACAAGGGCATCTTCAGTGCAGGTGAGATAGGCGCGGCACGCTCGCGGTTCCTCAAAAATCTTTAGAATTACTAAGGGGTATAATACTTTTTTACTGATTTTGTCTATGAAACATAATGTTGGTGTGTGATTTCCTGTTCCAGTTCGCCGCTAAACACTTTACAGGATTGTTAGTCTGTATATATTTGTCGTTGGTCCGATATCGATGTGACTGGTATTTCGGATTCCCCAGCGAGTCTAGAAATATATACTTCTTTCTCTACCTCACTGGCATCTGGCTGTACCAAACACCAGACTGGCAAGAGCCTTCAGCACATACCCCAACACGACCCTAGTTTCAACGTCAGTCGCTTACGCCTCACGACGAAGTAGGCCTGGGCCTTGCTTCCTCGGGTAGCAGTTAGCAATTTGACTTATCCCCTTGAGCCCGCTTCTGATTTGATAGTAGACCTTTTATTATCTCACTAGATCTGCTGGCTGAACGCCTAAGGATTGGATAGCAATCTTTGATCTACTCTTATCTCAGAAGCCTAAACAGTAATTGAACAGCAAAGATTTGACAGGAAAGTAAAATTTAAAAAAAAATTCGCGTTTAGGCTTTTGCAAATCTAATCTTCTAAATGAAAATCATCGCCTCAAAGAAGCAATTAGGCGTCATAGCCAAAAATAGTTGGACGCCATTGTTGTTTAGGATGGGCCACAAGGGCTTCTTCAGTGCAGGTGAGGTAGGAGCGGCACGCTCGCCGTTGCTCGGCTTAGATCATCGTACGGGGAAGTTCTTGCCACCTGGTACTTCTCAACAAACTTTTTATATCATGCCTACAACAAAAAAAGAAAAGCAAGGGGAAAGAAATCTACGTTAAATTGACATAGGGCGGACTAAGGGACAAGAAATAGAAAATAGTAGAAGAATGAAAAGAGGCATAGAAGAACCGATCAATCCCCTTGGCCCCCTATGAAGGACAAAACTTGGAAAAACCACGCGAAGCTAAACCTAAACTAAAATTCGAATAAAACTAATCTTAAATCAAAAACTTGTGTTATTTTGTATCCAATAATTTCTCTTGTTCAAAAAAATATTTTTTTCTTTTAATAAGTAATCAAACTTCGTACTCACGGGTTTTTTACAGATCTCCGTAGTCCTGCCGGCAGGAAAACGCGCACCAAAAAATATTCCTCTTTTTGTTCCAAGAGAAAACAAAAAAAATAGCACACTATCCTAACCTTACGTTACGTTCATAAAAAAATGCAAAACTAAATTTAAGTTAAAACTGGCAATTCGCAAATTGTTTTTTTTTATGTGTTCTTTGTTGCTGCTGCTGCTGTAGTTGTTGTTGGTGTTGGAGCTGGTGTCCAACGAATCACGTCAATAGGACCCTGAACTTCGGCACTTGGACCGTCACCAATGGTTTGTTCCTCGTTGGAATTACCCACTTCATGGCGAGAACGGTTCCAATGCGTTGGTCTTGGGCTGGTGTTCGTCGAGATCACTTTGGACAAGAAGAGTCTTCCGCCGGTGGAAACCGTTGATAGCGGTTGGTAGCGGTCGAGGGCAATATGTGGCAAAGTCGCTATTTTTGCTCGGCTACTCAAACGGTCCTCGGACTTACGTCACCCTTCTTGCACCAGAAATCGTGACGTCACAAATGCGAGGCTCGACTAAACGCAACCCTTTAGCACTTTCGAGATTTATTCACTTTTTCACGTAACCTACCTCTGTAACCAAAATATGGCCCTTGAACTGCCTACGCCTTCCTCTAATTTCACCAGATCTCACTATTTAAATTTAGGCATAAAAATGTTTCAGATTAATTATCTGCAACTACTAAGAATTCAAAATTTGTTTGTCTCACCCAAATTCAATTATAAATCCAGTGTACAAAATCTAGCTCACCAAGTGCACTTGCACAGTACTTTCTTTTTACACAATAAAAAAAACTTTGAGCTATCTAGCGACGTATGCTCTCAGTGAAATTCACTTGATTGTGAACTTGAGCGGGATCGTCAAAGTGAAATTCTTGTCCACCAATTTCCCCTGCCTTTGTTTCATCTACCTTTCCTATCATTGGCTCTGTTATATTTCCCTATTTTTGTAATTTGATGTTGGCTTTTTCTCTAAAAAAAATTTGCTGTTATCAAACATTATTTTTTCAATTGTTGGAATGAGTGTAGAGGGGTAATTGTTTCATATTCTCTATTCTTATTCTAATATTACTCAACTCAATACATCTAAACCAGAGATCAAGTTAGGAAGAGATAAGAAACTTTCGTACGTCTTCCCCTTCATCACCCGTTTTCTTACGTGTCGCGTTTACTTATCGGTGTGTACATGTATACACATTTTGCAAAAACAAGAACAATTTCATGATGGTCGCCAATGTAAACAAATACTTGAGGTGAATTTCTTTGACATTTCAAATTGTACGTCGATAAACTGTAATCTACGATAAAACTACAGCAAAGATGGACTATCTTCATTCGCGTCGCAGTTGATCAGGAAAAAAAATCGATACCGAAAGCGTCGCCCCAACAATCATCTCCACAACCGCCGCCGCAACAACCGAGTCTGTCCACAGTTTCACTATTGACGAGCCTGTCACGAGTAATGCAGCACAATTGAAGAAATTGATGCAGTGGTAAGTAATAAAAGTGCGAAATACAGTTGGCGGGAATAACCCATTCTATTATTAAAGCTTACGGACAATCCAACATACGAAGTAGATCCCAATGCAGAATCCAGAGCAAGTCCACAGTGCTCGACTTGAAGTAGCAAATTATGAATTTATCAAAATTTGTCATCAAACATATGTAGATTCGTAGATTCAGATTTAACAAAGAACGACCAGCTGAAGCAATAATCCAATTCCAACATTATAGCTATAGCACTGATGAACAATCAGCGAGAACTAAATTGAGTTTAGAAATGGCAACTCAACAACAGTAAAAATGATTTGTGGTGATCCCCAAAAACAGACAAACTACATGTGATCAAAATGCAAACATGGAGAAGCCAAGAAATTGTTGTCGAGCACCAAGGTCAGTTCCAAAATCAACAGTTGTGACCATTCTGGTTAAAGTGTCTGTGCAATAATAAATATCATCTTTCCATTTTGTGATATTATATATTACTGTTATTACGACTTGATAACATATTTCAAAACAGTTTGCTTAACCTTTTTTTTGGGTCGGACCGTTAAGCAATGAATTCACAAATATGTGAGCGTTCAGCATCAGATCAGCGTCCTTTTGAGCTGGCGAGGGAATGTAATACCAATCCAAAGCAGCTATCTGTGATTTTTGATGTTGAAGATGACAACTGCCAGCTTACATAAAAAGCCCAATTGCCCACATCAGCACGCTTCGGTGTAGACTAAGAAAATAAACCCACAAGGAAATTGGTTCGGATATAGAAATAGCACCGACGAGGCCTACGAGGAACAACAACAGACTTGTCATATGCGCCAATTTCAGTATGAATAAACGCAGCGTCAATCACCGATCAATTAGTCGACGACGAACCAATTGGATTTATTGATAAATACTCATTTCATTTTTTTATATTATTTTCCAAACTAAGTTTAATTTACAAGACTAAGACTTAACACTTTAATTATTCTCATATCTTATTTGTTATTACTACAATAACTAACTACTCATGTCAATAACTTCTAACAACAAAAATGTAAAATAATAATTTGTTCCTTTATATTTAAATAAAACAAAACATTTCTCTTAAAATAAAATCTCGAAATTATTTTTTTGTGGGAAGATTCTCATCGAGGTTCTTTTTATCAAAAGGTTTGTCTACTTAACCTGTCAACAAATTTAGATTCCTGACTACCGGCTAAGTAAAATTTGAGACTAGAGAGGTTAAGCGTAAGTAGCACATCAAACATACGTCTATGAATTAGGACATGAGTCCGACTTTGCTTGTCTGGACTTCTGTATATACTTTGTTTTTCTTACTTGTAGAAAGGTTAAAATCGAGTGTTGAACATTGAAAGGAAATAAGCAAGACCATTAGCACCAACACCAGGTATCAAGTACTTCAGATATCTGAATAGTGAACATACTGAGATAAGAAAGCCGGTAAACTTGAATCGCAAGCGACACAAGCATCGCCACCTCGTATGCCAATAACCTAATCGACCCTCGTCAGCGTGGTTTTAGGCTACGAACAGATCAAATTGAGAAGTTCTACCCATACCTATTACAGAGGAACTTTTTGTTATCTTTCCGCTAAATGACTTTCAAACCATTTACGCTCAACTTCACGAATTCGGAGCGTGAGCGCATATGAGTCTAATGCTGCCGAATCGCATATTGCTACAATGCGTCTGTGTTTGCGAAGTCCCTCGCTTATGAAATTCGAACAGTCACTGCTTCTGCTTATTACAGCAAATGCCATACTGTTACAATTTTTTGTATTGCTTTTGCAAGGATGTCAACTATAACAGCTAAGAGCTTCCATTAGTTCAGTTGTTCGGCTTTTCTGTTAACAGCTCCAACAATCCTCATCTGGATACAAATGACGCACGCCCTGACATTCAATTTGGTAAAAATTACTTTAAATTAGTAGTTTCAAGTACAAACCAGAAGAGTAACTTGCTACCTGGGCTTAAATAAAAACCATTTGCACGATTTGTTTTTTTGATTTTATTAATAATTAAGCATTGTATGACAACACTTCAAGGTAATTCTAAATCGCTATATTATATGAAATTAAATTGTATACTTTATTTCTTTCATATATGCTTGGCTTCCTTCTTTAAATCTAAGCGATTGTTTTTCTTTCTGTTTGCTCATAAATAAATATAAATATAAATATTTAGTCAGTCGTAAAAATAAATGAAAACTAAGTTTGCTATTCTTTGTGTGGATCGCGCTTTCGATTGCCTTCAGTTCCAGGTGGGGTTGTTCGCTCCTATAACGAAAATGTATTATTTAGTAACTGAATATGAAATGACTTTGTGTCGTTAACTTACTTCGGTCTCTTCGGAAGCTTCTGTGCTTTGATGCTCATAATGTGGAGTCACCTCGTTGGTCTTTTTGTTGTCGGACCTTTTCGCACACCAGATTGTCCAACTAGTGGTGCTTCCTAAACGCCATAAGCTTCTATATTCCAGTCCTCGGACTTTTGTGCATTGGTATCGCCAATCATTTCTGGTTTTTCATCCAACAACCATGGGGTTTGGCAGCTGATGGGTCGGGAATCTGTGGTGGTGCAATTTCATCCAAGTCATTTGGTTTGTCTGGATCTGGATCTAGAAACTACATAAAAGAAATGACAACCAGTTACCGACTGCCGAAATTTCTCAAATTGCATTATTACCTTATCACGCTCGTCCCATCTGTCTGGTTTCTTGCCATCTGGATCGTAAATTTTCCTTAGTCGATTAACGGTTGGCGAGATTTATTACTTTATGGTCTACACGAATTTGGAATGTGCTGTCTTTTCAGGCTTCACAAGTTATTGATACAAATGCGGGAGTTTGTCTTCGTTGCGTTCTCTGTAAACAAAAATTATGCAGGTCCATAAACAACATTGACTCAAGTAAAATCGTCGTACCTTATTTTCCGACTGTTTTTCTTCAATAGAAGCCATTAATTGGATGACCATGAAGGAAAATGAAATGCAGCTTGATATCATTGCAACACTTGTATGGTATGGTGTTTTGTCATTGAACTATAGAATTGGATGAAGAATTTTAATGTAATGCCGTTTCTTATGTATTCACTTTGACATCCTCTGTTTGTTTGCCTGCAGACAGTAATTTTATGTACGAACCACCGCACTCTTGTCCATCCTACAAAAAAGGAATATCACTTACATGATATTGAACAACAAATGTCTGGACGTTGAAGAAGAATGGTAACTTTAGGAATGATGAGATTGCAGCGTTCTGGCTTTCCACTTAAAAACAAGCTCAATATGGTTTTTTCAAACAATTCTTTGGGTTGATCGAAATTTCGTTGAACATCATATCTTGCGATTTCCTCAGCTATGTTTGTCATCTTTGTTTGCTTGAGATCGGGTCTACGATTTCTCGGACAACTCAATGTCATCGAAATGATCCATAAAGTAGAACTTGCTTGCATCATATTGTGGGCTCTGGTAAAATAGTTTTTCATCGGCGTCATCATCCTGTAACACACGATTTTAATTAAACAAATAACAAATAAACTAAAATTTACAATTTTGTTCCCTCACGTCCTCACAAAAAATAAATGTAAGCAGTCGCAAATTTTTGAGCTAAATAAAAACAGCTGATGTTGACAAAAATTAAAATTGATTAAAAAGTAAAATCCGATGGTCGGCTTACATCAATATGTGGTGGGATCATATTCCAATGTCGAATATAAACATTTAAAGAAAATACTTTAGTTAATTCGTTAATTTGAAATACATCAGTATTAATTTATATTATTTGATATTGAATTGGTTCAAAATAATTTACATCGTTCGGGAATAAATCATAGTATAATTTGAAGTAATTGATGATATAGAAAATATTTTTACGATATTTTAAAATATAATTTAAAACATTCGAAGCCGTAAATTTTGATGATTGCTTCGGTGTATACAATTGATTTTCACATCTAAGCAACGTTGATGTGTTCACAAGTACGTTCTCCAATGAAGAATAGTCGATCGCTTATTTCTTCCTCTTCTGATAATCTTATCAATTTTAAAATTATTTTTTTCTTAGTTAAGGGGAATTTTGATCGCATTATCCATATTTTCTTTTAAGTATAAAAAACAAACGAAATATGATACTCATTTTGTTTGTACATGTATGTTTATGAATATTGTCTTTCTTTATTAATAAACATAGAACAAAAACGAAATATAAAGAATTAAGAACTTACTACTGATTGAAATGACCTAAACTTAAGAAATTGATTTATATGAATGTGTGTTCTTTTAATAAATTCTGAATTTCTAATTCATTTAAACTGTAAAATAAAATAATTGTGATAACAATTTTCGTTAACAAGTGAAACCTAATGTTAATAAATGTATAGACATATAGACAGACAAACGAAATAACCAACTATATTCTTATCACTGAGAACGTTTTTTTTTAGATATTAACTGAATCACACTGTGTACTTTTTTTTTCTCAGGTCTCGTAGTTAGATATATTTTCCTCTTTTATAACCTTAAACTCGGTCTTTTTTACATAAGTTAAGCTTAGCAACCGCAATGTTGCTTTTATGTACAAAATCTGTTATAGATAATGATTTTGCATTTAAGTGATACTCAGAGGTATATTATAGCGAAGCAACCTCTAGAATGCTTTACAAATTAGGCTTTCAAAATAAACACATTATAATTGACATTGACATCACAGTACTTCGCACATGAATGCAACGAACTACAGACACATAACAGCACTGGCGACGTAGGAAATCGGCTGATACACATTATAAACGAAATTTAAATATATAATGAATAAATGGTTAAATTATTTTCAACCGCGGTCAAGATTCAATTTTTAGCTTATTGGGAAATATTTACAAATGTAACATCAACTTAACCAGCATTCCATGAAGTGTGGGCAAAAAGTGGGAAAAATTTGAGTTTTGCCGTTATTATTCGTTTGAAAATTTTGAATTTGGCAGTTGTCTACGTTTTGACGTTTAAATGGCAAAGCGATAGACAAGTGTGTGTGAATCAAATATGTGTGCACCTATTTTGGCTGTGGTGAGTAATTTATCTGTCAAAATCCTGGAAAATTTCAGGATTAGCTTGTTCATGTCATGGCTATAGAGGAATGACAGATCAGATAAGAAAATTCATACTGAAATGAAAGCAAAATATAGAGTCCCAATTCTAAAGTGCTAACCAAAGTTCGAAACCAAGAAGCTGCATTTCTATTTCCGCGGGTTAGCGTTAATTGTTTTTTACTTTTATGTCAAGGTTATTTCACTCTTCGCAGGGGTAAAAAATCTAAAACATGTATCCTCCATGCACAAGAACAAAAAAAAACTCGTCGACCACTGTAGATCTTCATCGAGAGTCCAAGAAGAAAAATGAGGTCGCGAACATGCGCAATAGCCTTATATAATAGCGTCATGTAGCGTACTGAGTTGCGGTAGCCAGTACCGTTATTTTTTTATTCTGCACAATCACCTTCCAGGCGGTTGTTCCCCTTCATCAATAGCAGCTGTATGATCTACTAGTGAATAGAGTACATATTGACATAAGTTCGAATCGAGAACATCGTAAATGGAGGAGTAAATATTGAAGTGCGATCAGAAGTTTACCCATTGGAGTTATATTGCGGGTTCTAAAAAATGTTTTTTTATTTACTTTGTTTGGTATATACCATACTAAAACACATTTTTCACTTCTATCCAAAAATAAATCTAACTACGAAAATGATTGGCGTTAGGATATTTTACTAAATATACATACTTTAACAAATTGTGACACAACTGTTGCAGCCGTATTAATAAAAAAATTACATAGAATTATCTAATCTATTGATTAAAAGTTAATTAATGAAATACGATTTTTTTCAATAAAAATATTTGCCCCTTGTAATAGCTAATTGACGTTTAGTGGCAAATCTCTTACTAAGTAATGGATGATCCAAGTAGAGATACTTTTTTCAATAGCCTTTTTTGACAGATCACGTGTGAGTCGTGTCATGCTGTCATGTTATTTTTGTTTAGTACTATTTGGCATTTCATAATGGAAAGACTTACGCGTGAACAACGTTTACAAATTATTCAACTTTATTATGAAAATTCACGTTCTGTGAGGAATGTGTTTCGTGCACTTCGCTCAACTTATGGTCAACATAATCGGCCTACTGAGCGTACTATTCGCAACACCATCACCGGCCGGTCGATTGGCCACCAAGATCGTGTGATATCACATGATATCTAAAGTCAAAAGTTAATGCCGACAAACCCGCTTCGATTCAGGCCTTGGAGGAAAACATCACGCGTGTCATTCGCCAGTTACCAGTCGAAATGCTCGAACGAGTGATCGAAAATTGGACTCAACGGATGGACCATCTGCGACGTTGCAACGGCCAACATTTGATAGACATATTCTTCAAAAAATAAATGCCAAAGAATGTTCTTTCAAATGATAATAAACATTCTCCATTAAATGTGAATTTTCTGTGTTTTTTTCTTTAAAAAAGTAGGGAACCTCGAAATTGATCACCCTTTACATATATTAAAATCAGTACATATTCCGCTGTTATCCGTTGTTGTTTATGTTATTTTTATTCTATATGTGCAAGATAGTTTGCAATTTCGTGTGCAGAAGAAGTCACAATTCAATTCACCTACTTCGGTAATATAGTTATTTTACAGTTAACAACACCAACAAACTTATATTTGTTTAATATTAACCTTCTCAACAGCTCGCCAAAATTTTTCAAGTGGCTAATTTTTGACATTTGATATTCCTATCAAGTGTGGTGGAGTGACAAAGATGGAGGGCACGGTCATTGATTATTCCTCGTTACCAGTGTTGAGTTGGGAAAATAGTAAATCGTTCAGATTATCAAATAAAAACCTAAAAAGCATGTATCTTATGTCAGAAAATATAATAAAATTGGATATTTAAAAAAAAAAGGGTTCAAATATGTTATGATTACATTTGCTTCTGTTGAAAATAAGAACAAAATGTAGTTTATTTAAAAAAGTAGCATATCACTGCTTGTATGGCATGTACAGTTGACACTTAATATAAATTTCTTTTTTTTTTGTACCTAACAACCGGAAAACGCGTGTTTTATTTATTTAAGGTTTCCAATATTGCGCTTAAACGCTAAATAACATTAGTTTCGCTGTATGTCAAATATGTTTAACATGAACAAAGTAGGGCCGATATCTTTAATCATGAGCATAAATTGTACAACAATATTTCTTTTGCTGAAAATAATTAATAATTAAGGAAGTTTTGATGTTCTTTCTAAAATCTATTTGGTATTTTTTTATTACGAGAAATTGTAAAGAATGGAATTTTGTTCCACTTCTTTTGAGAAACTATTAAAAATAGTATTTATATAAAATCCCCTTAAATCCAATTGACACATCGAAAATCCAATTTTTTGTTTACCACTGCAGAAATGTCAAAAATTAAACGGTGGATACAATTTAACCCGCATATTAACGCAATTGACACACGGCCTTAGAAGATTTCTCGGTTAATCCATTATTAAAGATAATTCACACTTATTGATACAGCTGTTGGTAAGTGGAATATTTTTTTTTGCAAAGAAATAAAAGCAAAAAAGTTGGCTCAAATGTTTACATAAAGTAAATTTGTGAATTGCGACAAGACAAAGTGCGAATATATTTCCACGCAAGCAAAAACAACAGAGGCGAAAAATAAATCGATGTCGATTGAAATGTCAAAACAAAAATAAATCTACCACACGCGAGGAGGTACGCCAACAGCTCGAAGAGCTACGCGAGGAACATCGCCAACAATTCGAAAGCCAAAACAATAAATTGGAATCTCTGCTCGAACAACAACGCGAGGAGCAACGCCAACAGCTTGACAAAAAATTCGGGAATCTGGTTAAGAAGTTGGTTGATTGATAATCGATTTGAGAAAGTCGAAACTAGATTTATGGCGGTAGAACAGAATGTTGGGAACGTAGTAAATTATGTGGCATCAATCGAACACTAAGTCGAACAAATAGAGGATAGTTTTGAAAAGACATTGAGAAAGTAGTCAAAGCATTTCATCAGAAAGTTGAAGATTTATCTAAAGAGCTTAAGGGTTTGGAAAATTTCTGTCGTTTGTGCGCGAATGAAGGAAATGAAGCCTCCAAATCTCGATAGTCAGAAGCAATGGTCTATTTATAAGAAACAGTTCGAAGCTGCTGCCATCACCATCTGTTGGGAGGACGATGAAAATGCCATCGCTTTTACATTGGCTTCGTGTGGTCCAGCTGCGGAGCTTTTGCGAACCATCTCCATTGAGAATCAACGCAACTACAACGCTATGGCGAAAGCAATGGAGATGAGCTGATCAAGCATCGATCATGGAATGATCTTGTGAGAGATTCAAAATTTCGCAAAAAAACGATTCTTGAACACAAATGCGTTGATGGAACTGCAACAAAACTGAAAATCTAATGTGTCAGTGCAAGAACCCATCAAAACCATCAAAACGCAGTAATTGTCCATATTGCAACAGTTGAGTACGGCAGAGGGAAGCATCTGGTAGTGACATCGACGAAGTTGGGTTCTGGAATCGACGCCTCCAGGACCACAATCCAAGTATCCCCAACAAAGAAAGACAACAGGAGTCTGATAGTAGATGCGCCCATCGGCGGGAAAGAACTTGCGTGAGTCGTGGCTGCATATAACCAGCAGCTATTGCCTGACGACCGCAACTGGAGAAAGAGCTCGACTATATGGCGAAGTACGGCTGACGATATACTTAGCGGTACTCGCCATCTGCCATGCATTCCTGGTGACTGATATTTGTGATGAATCCATTATCTGAGTAGACTTCATGAAGGCTCATGTGGTAAACTTGAAATTGGCATGCAGGTCTTAAGATATCGAAATGTAAGAGCATTAAGCTTGCCTAGTGAAGTAATGTTCGGATCCCAAGAGGTAAAGCCAACAACTGAAGATGACTACATTGATGATCGACTCCGAGATATCTACGAAGTTACCAGGACAAGAATAAGACTGGCAAGCGATCTTATGAAAACCAAGTACGATATCAGAGCAACTGGAACTGTATTTCAGAAAAGAGATTCGGTGTGGTAATATAATCCAAAACAACAAGGAATATCGCCGAAGCTACTGCCGAAATGGGAAGGCCCCAAAATTGTGTCGAGCATACCGAGTAAGGAAAGGACTTCGGGAAAAATTTAAGGTAGTGCATCTGGATCGGTAACATCGTTATAAAAGTGAAGATGAGGATACACTTGTGCGGAACGAACTATATTAAGAGGAGTCAATGTTAAAAATTCAGGTTGCGCTGGATGCGCCCACTGGCATGAATGACTGGAATAGTGGTATCTGTCAAAACCACTTCACAAATAATCAAGAAACTGCGGAAACCTCCGAGGATATGCCATCTCTTTCTAGATCAGTGGAGTGGAGTGGAGTGTGGAGTGTTATAAAAAGAGTCAGTTAGTCTAAAATGTGACATGAACATGATTTAAATAGTGTTGACTGAGTGACTTACTAAGTGAATTTCTTAAATTGATAACAGTGCGTGAATTTAATCGTTGGTATTGAATTTCAAACAAGTGTTATTGAATTTTTAAACGAGAAAAAAGCCATAACCGTTTTGTAAAGAATATAATTCTAGAAATAAGAGTGCGCTTAAAGACATTTTCGTTGTTGGAGAAACACATTTTTTATTGAATACCGAAGGATTCCCAACATAACACGCGCGTTTAAACGTTACAACTTACTTAAGTGGCGCTACAGTCCGGAATGAACCTGTGCCTCAACCAACATGCCTCTCCAATTAGCCCTGTCCTTAGCTAACTGCCTCCAGTCGCGCACGCCAAGTTGGTTGAGGTCAGTTTCTACTTGTACGCGCTTAAGGTGAGGTCTTCCTCTACTGCGTCCGACGTCTGGCTGTTAATCGAAGAGTCTGCGGGCCGGAGTGTTGGTGTCCATTCGTTCTACATGTCCTAGCCATCTTTAACGTCCAATGCGGATTTTTTTTTACCAGTGGCATGTCGTTGTACAGCTCGTACAGTTCTTGGTTGAATCTTCGTCTCAGCCCGTCAAAGCAAACGGGACCGAAGATTTTTCGAAGTATTTTCCTCTCAAATCGACCAAGGACTTCTTTATCCGCTTTTGAGACGGTCCATATTTCAGCGCCAAAGAGCAGGACTGGGATGATCAGGGTCTTATATAGGATATCCTTAGTAGTTCGAGTGAGGGCTTCTTAGCCCGAAGAAACAGCGGTTGACAAGAGTTTAATTCTTCTTCGTTTAATTTCTGACGAGATGTTGTTCTCAGAGTTAATAGCGGAGCCGAAATAGGCAAAGGTAGGACGGGAACCTCAAAGTTATATCTGTCAATGGTGAATTTCTGTCCAATTCGTCGATGTTGAGTGTCCTTTCGTGTTGACAGCATATACTTCGTCTTGCCCTCACTGACTGCTAAATCCATTTTTGCCACTTCCTTCACTATACTAGCAAACGTGGCTATGACATCACGTTGGGTCCGAACAAGGATGTCAATATCGTCGGCGTATGCTAGTAGTTGTACCGATTTTCGGGAAATTGTGCCTCTGGTGTTGGCTCATGACTTTTGCACAATCCTCTCAAGAATCAAATTGTAGAAGGCACATGATAGCGCATCGTCTTGCCCAAATCCGTTTTTGGTATCGAATGTTTCGGTGAGATCGTTTCCGACCGAAAATTCTCCATCGTCATCCTACACAAACGGACGAGTTTGGGCGGTATACCAAAACTAGACATGACTCTGTATAGGTCGCCTCTATAAATGCTGTCGTATGCGGCTTTGGAATCTATGAAATGGTGGTGGGTATCGATTTGGACAACTTGGGTTTTTTCCACACTGGTAAAGGCCGATAAGGTTGTTGTTAAACGGTTTCAGGCGTTCACATATTACGGCAGATAGGATCTTGTAGGCGATGTTGAGGAGATTATGAATCTGTTGTTGGCGCAGGGTCTCCTTTTTTGCGGATCAGGCAAACCATGCTGAGGTTCCATTCTTCAGGCATACTTTTTTCCCACCAGATTTGGCTTATGAGTTGGTGGATGTTACTTACCAAGTCATCTCCGCCGGCTTTACAAAGCTCGGTGGGAAGGCTGTCATTTCCGGCAGCCTTATTAAATTTTAGTTTAGATATTGCTATCCTCACTTTACTCAGGTCGGGTGGTTGGCAGTTTTCACTGTCGTTGCCAATGTTGAATGGTTCGTTCTGCCTGACATCGGAATGGTGCTCGTCAACGCCGTTTAACAATCTACGATATTTCCTCGTTCATCTCGGCAGGATTCTGTTTGAGCCTTGTATCCTTGGCTTTGACGTTTTACACTTTGGTAAAACTTGCGAACATCGATCCTGGGGTGGCACCTCTCATTGTCCTCGATCGCGCGCTTCTCTTGCTCTTTTTTCTTCTTTCTGGAAAGCCGGTGTTCTCCCCTTCTTCTCTGCCTAAAGAACACAACGGCAGCTCTTGGCATTACCTGCAGCTTAGTCTTGTAGGCCACGTTCGTGGTTGCGAGCATCTGTCGGCATTCCGCATGAAACCAGGGTTAGCAGTATTTCGAAATCAAATTTGTTCACAGTATTTCGGGATTGTTGGTGCGTGGTGGATATCCGCACTCTTATCTTGGCTGCTACAAGGTAGTGGTCCAAGTCGATGTTAGCTCCTCGGAATGTTCGGACATCCAAAATACTGGATGCGTGCCTCTTGTTGCGATAGACAAGAGGCAATTGATCAATTTGCTTGGCCGTTCGTTGATCTGGAGACCGCCTGTCCCCTAATGGATATCGAGGTGAGAAAACCGTGTGCTGGCTAAAGTGGCATTCCGTTCCGTAGCGAAGTCAATTAGCCTAAAACCGTTGCCAGATGTGTTGTCGTGTATTCTATGTTTTCCGACAATACTGCAAAAGATGTCTTCTCTTCCTACCTTTGCGTTAAAATCACTCAGCACGATTTTAACATCGTACTTCGGTAGTCGCTCATAGGTTTTGTCAAGGATCTCATAGAAGCAATGCTTGGCTATGTCATCTTTTTCCTCCGTTGGGGCGTGAGCGCATATAAGGCATATGTTGGCGAAATTGGCCTTAATGGAATTGTTACAATGCGTTCGCTAATGTCTCGGAAACAAAAGACTTCTTGCCTAAGTTTGGCACTTTCAAAAAATCCGCATCCGAATAGCCGCTGTTTCTGCTCACTACAACACGGTCCATAGTAGATGTCACAGTTTTTCATCCTCACTTTGCTCGGCCCATCCCATCGTATTTCCTGGGTGGCAGTAATGTCTGCTTGTAGCATTTTAGGACTTCCGCTTGCACCTCTCCTGTCTAATGGTCTCACATTCCAGGTGCAGATATGAACGTCATTGTCCTGTTTTCGTTTAGCAGGGTGGTCAACAATAAAATCAGTCCTTTCCGAGGATATTGGTTGCTACGTAACGTAGAGTTTTTGTCCATGGTTGGGTAGTTAACCCGAAGCACAACCCCCAACCTGGAGTGCCAGTTCCAATTATTTAGATACTCCTAGGACATAGTATCCCTTACGGGGTTGAGAGCTGCCGTTGGCCTTTCGGTTCGCTTGGGACTGCAGGATATTATGACTTGCGTGTTTAAATTGTTGCTGTTTTTCGTCGTGTTATCAACATTCGCGCTTATCGTTTAGCAAGTCAAATCCGGCTGGAGGTTAAGAATAAGCACTTGATGTGTAGTCAGAGTTACAACCACTGGGCATTGCCAAGTTAAAGCCAATCAGAGTCTACCCTCGTTCTACAACACCCAAACCATCATTAATTAATTAAACATTATATTTATAAAATAATTTTGCCAATTCCAAATTTTACGAAGCACATCATTTCAAATGTCATTGAAATTTACCTCGCGTATTTGTTTACATCATCAGGCCTATCGCAAATAGCATATCCCGGCAAAAATTCGCTGGAAAATTTATTCGCAATAGGGCTTTATGTAATATTTCTTGTTTTTTGCAAGATTGTCCGCTCGTACCTATTCATCGATAATACCCAATACGTAAGAGCGAAACGTAAGAAATCGCTTTTTGGTGAGGTGAGATAAATTTGGGTCAATCTCTTTCCAATGAAAAACAGAAATTTGATTTCCTGGAATGATATTGAAATTGATATAAAGTGATTGTGGAATATGAAACAAAGTTTTAACTTATTATACTGCTCCCCTTATTATTAATCCGTTCTGTACTATTATTTCATATGGTGGCGATAACTAATTTAAATTTTTCTAAATAAAGTAATTATTTATAATCGTGATTCTAAAAAAATTAAATAAATAAATAGGGATTGATTTTATTACTATTTTCTTAATGGAAAATTGGTGAGTATATACCTTATTGTTTGAGTTGAAGCTATTGGTTTTTGTTTAAGGAATTTAAAAGTGTAAACAATGATGTTTACTCGCTAATGAATTTTAATGCTGATAGTATTAATAATCAGATTGTGAGAATATTTGTGAATTTGTTAAATGGGTAAAGTGAGAAGTAAATAGTTATATGTTGCAAAGTAAATGTGGATTAAAACAGTTTTCTCCTGTCTAAATGGTGGCGACATGCGAATAACAGTGTTGCGAGCCCATAAAAACTGCGTTAAAACTATTTTCCTTTGTATACATTTGTTTTTAGATATATGTACATGGCTTGTAACGGCGGAGGGTTTCAACAAGGGATGTTACGATAAATAGTTTGGCCGACACGATATCGATACCTATTTTTGTAGTAAAAATACGGCGATAACGATATCGATGCATAGTAAATAATAAATAAATATATAAATAATATACAATACAAAGATATAATTATTTATTGTGAATTATTGTTAAAGCTAAGTAATGGCAGATTTTTGTTCAGATAATCTGTGTTGTTGCTAAAATAAATGACTGTTATTGATTCCGGCTATCAAATTTCCCACAAAATTAGAATACTCTGGGCTATAATTGTCACTGTCATCCGCAATCTGTTGATCGTTGATATGTTCTAAAACTATTAGCAAGCAGGTAATTAAACGTACCTATAGCTTCCATCAGACAAGCAAGCGGACTCTTCACTTACAGATTTTGTAGATTCTTCAAAGAAGATGTATATAACACTTTTTTTTCCTAAATGTGTTCTAAAGTTGCTTGCTAAAGTAGTGGCGGACCACTGTCGGACTTTGAGGTAGATGAGTTGTTCTATTGGTTTTCATTATCGCTCTTTTCTTGTGTCCATATTTTTGCTGTCGTGTAGCACTTGGATGAAAACTAGTTACTACCATGAGAAACACTAACATTGCAGTACAAACAGAAACAAGTCGCCTTTGTGTAATCATCCTGTTGTTTTTGAAAATGATTCCAGATGGAACTTGTACGTTTTAAAGGCGTAGCCCTTTTACTTCAAATATTTAAAACAATTTGATACACGAATGATTGTATAAATAAAGAGAATCCCGAATAGCAATAAACATAGCAACGGCTCCAACTTAGAAGGATAACACCGACAGGCGAGGTGAACCAGCCGCGAAAAAATACAATGCTCAGCAAACACATCCGTGTTCGTTTAGGAACGATTGAGAGTAAGATGCTCAGCAAAAACTCTCCTGTTGCCATTGCGGTGACTGTCTGAAATCGGCTGGTAAATAATCGGCTAATCGATATATCGACCATGCCGATACAACGGCCGATATATCGGTATCGGAATCGTTACATCCCTACTTTCAACATAGGAAATCGATTTCTTAAATTTTTTTTTATTTTAGAAAATGTTTTTGATTTTATATATTAAAATTGGTTTGTAACTATAGAACAATTTTTTTAGTTCTTAGGTACGTTCAATTTTTGGGGATGTTTAATTCAAGGATGGCATTGGGTAGATTATTCAACGAATCTCAATATACGTCTGTATGATTTGACCAAAATCAATATTATTATATTCACTTGATCTGCTAGGAGCAACAAAGAGTACGGCTTAGTGAAGTGGAGAGTGTTTTATAATTTATTTAATATTAGTGATTAATTGTATTTTAGCATACGGATTTTGTTTAACCAACCCTCGCGGATAATAATATTTTACATTAGTATTCAAGTGCCTAATAAAAGGGGAACTTCGTCCAAGTCAGTCTAACCTGTCAAAGAATCTCCGAAAACCCATGTATCAACTGGATTGGTAAACTTCATGGGACTCGTAAGCTAACAAAGAAGAGACTTTACTATAAGCACTCACAGGTACATAATGGTTGACTTACTTACTTACTTAAGTGGCGCTACAGTCCGGAATGAATTTGAACCTCAAACAAGATGCCTCTCTAATTAGCCCGGTCCTTATTTAACTGCCCCCAGTTGCGCACTCCAAGTTGGTTGAGGTCGGTTTCTACTGTGTCCGACGCCTGGCTGGTAATTGAAGACTCTGCAAGCCGGAGTATTGGTGACCATTCATTCTATATATCCTAGTCATCTTAAATGTCCAATGCTGGGTTTTTTGACCAGGGAATGTCGCTGTACAGCTCGAATAAATCTTGGTTGAATCTGCGTCTCCAGAGCCCGTCAACGCTAAACGGACCGAAGATTTTTGGAAGAATTTTCCTTTCGAATCGACCAAGGATTATTATTGAGAAATTGTTCCTTTTGGCGTTGGCTCGGGAGTTTTGCACAATCCTCTCAAGAATCAAATTGAAGAAGTCACATGACAGCTCATCTCCTTGCCTAAATCCTTTTTTGGTATCGAATGTGTTGGTGAGGTCATTTCCCACCATGATGGAGCAGCGAGAATTCTCCATCGTCATCCTACAGAAACGGACGAGTTTGGGCTAATTTCGATAGGAAAGGAGGTAGGAAACGAAGGATTCAGGGCGAGAAAGCAAGTGGTTTTCGATTTATTTGGTTCAAAAATTAGGATCATTCTTAGAAAAGAGAGGATAGAAGGGATGGTAAGTTAGTTTTGATTTATCGTTTGTAGCATAGATGATTCGATTTAGCCAAGTCTGTTCCTCCTATCGTACGTCACCATAATTTGGGCCTTCAATTTTGAGCTATATTTAAGTCTGTCCCTCCTATCGTACGTCACCATAATTTGGACCTTAAATTTTGAGCTATATTTACATGTGCTCTTTGTTGCTCTTTGCAGAACAAGTGTAAACGTTTTTGGAATTCGACCACTTTTTTGTGACATTTATTATTAGGTAAGGATAGGAGTGTAGCTTTCGCATATGTTTTAAACATTAACTTTCAATGCCATATGATGCCACCATCTGGAGACTCAAATTCTTCATGCATTATTTCTGTTGACGTGCTCTAGGATTTATGTTTTACAACAACAACAATATGTAACGAAAGCAATATAGTATGTACTTCTTTTGATTACCATAAGAAGCTCGTTGCTAAAGTGTTTTAGTCACAATGAGAACAAAATTTTAATTTTTTTGTTACATTGTTATGTTGGCTCTTTATTGTCGAGAGTTTTTAATTTGTTGTCAAAACGGTTTAAATCTTGTTTTTTTTTAAAGTTTTATTTGTTTACCAATACCATTTAAACTAGCAAACAAATTATGGCCTGCTACAAATAACTTCATAAGATCCTATTGACTGTACCAATTTATAAAGAGCAGCAATGTTGTTAACCAAAGTTTTAAACAAACTGGCGAATGGTAAAGGAATTTTAGATAACTCAAACAATTCGGAAATAAAAAAAAAACAATTTTTTTTGCGCAACAGGCTTGGTAGTACAAAGGGCCTAGCTTTCTCACAACAAGGGCTGTAAGGATTTCGATTCCGATACCGATATATCGGCCGATGTATCGGCGTGGCCGAGTGGAAAAATGTATATATCGGATGTTTTTGTTTAGAGGTATAGAACTTCGAATTGAAATAAAATACAAGAAAATCGTTTTAATGTCCATCAATTTGGCTTTATTGGAAGTATAATTTTATGCAATTAATGTTTAAATATGATCTTGGGCATGTGGCTGGTTCTAATAAAGCCAAGTCTAGAGGTCCAATTTCAACCACTCTTTCGAACATTTGGGGCCGTATGTCGGCGATAACGCCTCGGATGTTGGCTTCCAAGTCCCCTAACGTTTGTGGTTTGTTGGCGTAGACGAGCGACTTCACATAAATAAATCGATTGTGACGTGCGCTTTGTGTCATTTAGCGCCGTTTTGTTGGAACCGCATCCCATCCACATTCATGCCATCCAATTCGGCAACAAAATAGTCGGTTTTAATGACCCTAACGGCTCTAACGATAACTGACTCTCCACCATCATTTCGGAAGAAGTTTGGCCGAATGACTCCACAAGCTGTATCTTGTAAGATCGTGAGTCAAGATGTTGATGGACAAAGCTCCTCTTCAACACTTTGCTCTACAATTGTTTTATGGTTAATGTAATCCTTTTTACATTTTCTCGGCCTGTGAGTCCTAACTCCTTGAATGCATCTATTTTCCCCTTTCTGTCGCTGTTATTTTTCCGGAACTCAGAACCCTAAATAAACTCATTTATAATATTCTTAACAAAAATTTAAAAAAAATACACTTATGCAACACAATATTCCCAATGGCCTCATTCTGGTGACACATATCCTTTGCTTTTCAAGTAATTTATTATTTGGTCTTGGGATCCAACGGTCGTTTCCTATTTATTTTTGAATCTTATGACTTCCTGTTAGGAAAACATTTACCTGTTCAAAAGTAGTTAAAGTTTCGGGGTAAAAAATTTCCAAATAGTGAAAATCGATTGTAAAATGTATGGCCTTTTCCTAGTGATCGCAAGTGTACGTTATAAAATTGTTCACTAAATAACAGTAATCTTTTCTTTTTTTTGCAGTGATATTGATGAAGGAGAAGATGACAACTTCGATGCAAAGTCTACAAAAACATCTGATGAAAATAAGAAGTAATCAATTCTATTGTATAGTAAGCATGTATTAGTAGTTAGATACTCTTAATATACTTTTAATTGCCATTCCGTTAGTTGATAAACTATGAATTTTCTCTTTGCTATTAATATTCTCTTTGCTATGAAAATTCTCTTTGTCCTTAAAAAAAAATATATATTTTTTTTTGGCGCAACAGGCTCATTAGTACCCAGGGCAGAGCTTTCTCACAACCATTCGTTTGTGCGTGTGTATTTCTTGCACGATGGCGGAACCTCCTGTTTTATACCGAATCCGAACATCAAATTTGAGATACTATTTTCTTGACACTACTGGGATGATTTGTGAGATCATCACATTTGGACGATTCACAGACAAAGTCCAACTTACAATTACGCAAAATCAAAACTCTTGTAACAAAACAAGCGAACTACCGGGAGTCGTGTTTTCAACAATATATATTTGCCTATAAAAAAGAGCATGTATACATAAACATTTTACTTTTCCCCAATGTTTTCCCAATTTTTCATCAATGCACAAAACAAGCATCTCTTTAGCTGTGCCGTTAATATGGCATCTCCAATATAATGCTCCAAAAAGTTTGCCTGGGTCCATCTATATACATTACATCTATTTAAATTATTTCAAAAAAGAGTTTTAAATCATCTGTCGACGAAATGTATATACGAGCGTTGACGAAATATTTTCATAAGTAGGGGGGCAGTTGCCTTTTAGCTCTCTGATTTGCTCATTGGGCTACATTGCGGAGATCTATTTCAGAAATTTTCTCTGTTTTATGTTATTCTATGAAAAAATTTACAAGATACATTTCACCATTTTATTAACCCTTCCTCCCACATAGCGGTTACACATACCGTGCATTTTTTGTTATTATTTATTTATTTATTAAACCTTTTTCTTATATGCACAACGTCTACAATAACGTACTGTAAAGCATCAAAAATAACAATAGATATAACTCAAGTGGTGTGAATGCACTCGTAAATATAAGAATATATATGTACATTCATAACTACAGAATGAACACGCATAAACATGTTCGTCGCTTGGGCACCGCCAATGGCAATGGTCTCTCGATAGTATTCGCAATACAATGAAAATAATATTTGTTTTATGTTAAAACTTTTCCCTATGAAAATGTACAGAGATAATCTGCCCTAGCGAGGAATCCGTCGGAGCGGACAATTTTCCGCAACGCATACTTTGTCTGACGTTCAAATTCCATTCGAGGTTTGTGTCATCGGAGAATAATCACTTCACTACAATTCGTAAATAAATTCCTCGAAGAATTAGTGCCGGAGGAAATTGGGGAAAAAATTGCACTTAGCTGTCAAAAATTTTCACGAAAAATG
Organism: Rhingia rostrata; assembly: GCA_949824845.1. NCBI lineage: Eukaryota > Metazoa > Arthropoda > Insecta > Diptera > Syrphidae > Rhingia > Rhingia rostrata. Next base: position 72,867,050 of record OX463757.1, on the reverse strand, counting down.
CATCTGAACGCACTTCAACGCAATTCGCCGAGGTGCGTTACAAAATGTCACAGAAATATTCCAAACAGCTAAAATTCTCCGAATCGTACAAAATCGGAGAATTTTCCGTTTCGACGGTTACCTTTAAATACCAATAGATTTGTCAATGCAATTTCTGCATAGATATCTAAATTAAATCTGGTGGCCAAGCGGCTTCAGTTCTTGCGTCCATTTAATCTTGTAAGGATGTAGGCCAAGATGCCAACGCTTGAGAACGACGTGTGAGAGACACATTTGGGCTTTCTTCAACTGAAGCCTCAGCGGCAGCAATATTCTCGACACTACGGGCACTTTGTCTCATTGGCACGGGAACATTTTGTACTGTGCCTGTGGATTTAAATTTTTACACTAGACGTTCAATTGTTGATCTGCTAGTACGATTATGACGACCATAAATTGGACGAAGCGCTCTTAACGTTGAGGCCACTGACTCCGAATTTTGGTTGTAAATTTTTATAATTTCAAGTCGTTGTTGGATCGTATTTCTTTCCATCATAAAATGGCAAACCTTACTGAAGAGAAATGTCAAAAAAGCGGCAAGAAATATGGCGTCGTTTGCTGTCCCTGTCGCTCAACTTTTGTAGCGTCCCTGTTGAAAAACCCGATATATTAAATTAAGACTTCTTTTGTTTATTTAAAAGGTTTTTTGTAATTTTACGACGACGTTTAATGAGCTACTGAATAGAATGTTTTCCTTTTGTTCTCTTCACGTTCTTGATTATTTTTTTAACTTTTTAACTTAGGTACAAAGATAAAGGTATTGTTTTCGTAAAAATGTTCGACCTCGAGATTTTGGTTGATTCTAACATTACGATGATAGCAAAACCCGCTACATACAACTCCATCTCATAAATGGTTTTTACGAATGTAGGGTTCCTCGAATTATTTTGTTGCAAATCGATAGTAAAATAACTATATAATTTAGTTTCGATATTAAGAATTTTTCTTTTTATAAAGAGTACTGTTGTTAAGTGAACAATTTTAAAACGCCCAGTAGCGATCACTAGGATAAGGCACCGAAGAAACAATTGCCGCCTTAGAGCAAAGTGTTGAAGAGGACCCGGATGAATCGATTCGCAACCGTGCATAGTAATTGGAGCTTTGTCCATCAATTTAATGGAAGATTTTGCGCAAAGATCTTGGCTTACGATTTTACAAGATCCAGCTTGTGCAAGAATTAAAGAAGAATAAAAGAATTAAAGAATTGAGACGCCATTACTGATGAAATATCATGAAGTGGCAACTCTCTAACACAACATGTATGCTGCTACACTTTTTGTCCTTTACCTTAATTTTTCTTTCTTTCATTCATTCAGTCTTGTTCTGTCTTGCTATCAACATAATTGGTGTATTTTACTTAATAAAATATAAACTTATTAATATAAACTAACTAAGTTTCATTAGGTTATGGTTAAAATGAGTGCTCCAGTAGTTCAAATTGATAAACTGGATGAAAGCAACTATGATAGTTGGTCAATTCAAATGCGCAGTGTGATAATTCATAGTGGTTTCTTGAAAATTGTAAATGGTGAGATCAAGAAGGAAGGAAACGATGCTATAGTTTCCAAGTGGATATCGGACGATGAGAGAGCTCTGGCGTCCATTTTCTTAAGTGTAAAGCCAACACAGTTGGGGTACATACGCAGTTGTACCACTGCACACCAAGCCTGGAAGAAATTGGAAGAGACATACATGCCTAGAGGTCCACTTCAGAAAGTCTCCCTTTACAAGAGATTGATAAATCTAAAAATGTCTGAGAGTGGTAATGTCGTTCAACATCTGAATGAATTCTCTGAAATTTACGAGAAACTGAAAGAAACAGGCATTCAAATTCAGGAGGAGCTGTTGGTGATCATGATGATGTCGAGTCTTCCAAAGGAATTCGACAACTTTATCGTAGCTATGGAAACCCGTGACGATCTTCCTTCTTTATCAGTTACAAAACAGAAGATTTTAGAAGAGGGTAAAAGGAGACAAGAAAGGGTCGAAGAGAAAACACCAACACAACAGGCTTTTATAGCGAAATCATCCACCACTAGATATAGCAAGAAGTCAGACAGCAACAACAACAACAGTAAATTGAATTTCAAGGGCAAATGTTTTTTGTGCGGTATGACGGGTCATTTCGCAAGCAAATGTGAACGGAGAAAGAGACACAACAACACACAAGCAATGACGATGTTAGCAGCGGCAGATGTCTTTTCAACGTTGAATTCTCAAAAATGGTACGTGGACAGCGGAGCCACTTCACACATGAGCAACAACAGGAATATATTTGTTAACTATAAAGGACATAATGATATAATTTCATTGGCTGGGGACAAGCATATCAATGCCATAGGAAAAGGTGATGTATTATTACTTGATAATGATTTTGATATTTTGCTTGAAAACGTGTTGTACACTCCTGAATTGCAGGCAAACCTTATTTCTGTTAGCAAGGCAGTTGACAGAGGTTTGACAGTCAAGTTTGATACTAATCGAGCATCAATAAGCCGACCAGACGGTGATGTTGTTCTGAATGCAGTGCGAAAAGGAAATATGTTTGAGTTCGACAACAAAGCAAAACAAGGGTTGTTTTCTATGGGCAACAATAAGAGCATTGCATGGCGATGGCACAACAGATTCGGTCACCTCAACATTAAGAGTTTGTTTGATTTGTCGAACAAGTCCATGGTAAGCGGCATGAAGATCAACAGTAGTAATGGAGCAAACTGCAGAACTTGTATGCTCAGTAAAATCCATGTATTGCCGTTCCCTAATGAGTCACAGACAAAATCGAAGGATTTGTTGGAAGTAGTTCATTGTGATGTTTGTGGTCCATTTCGAGTGAAATCAGTTGGAGGTTCTACGTATTTTTACTTTATACTTTATAAAATTTAAAAGCGAAGTCTTCGAGAAGTTCAAAATATTTAAAGCTCAGGTCGAACGTCAAACTGGTTGCAAGATAAAGGCGATAAGAATGGACAATGGTGGTGAGTTCGTAAACACAGATTTCGACGCATACCTAAAAAAGGAGGGAATCAGAAGACAACTGACTGTGCCGCACACCCCACAACAAAACGGTGTGGCCGAACGTGCTAACAGAACTCTGGTGGAAATGGCGAGGTCAATGATGGTGCATGCTAAAGTTCGACGAAATCTATGGGCAGAGGCGTTATATACGGCGGTTTACATCCGAAATAGATGCCCAACACGACAACTGCAAAATATGACTCCATATGAGACGTGGTGCGGTAGAAAACCAAGCGTTCAACATTTCAAAACGTTTGGCTCTTGTGCTGTAGCTCTCGACAAGTCTGGTGGTAGATCCAAGTTTGATGCCAAAGGCATTCAATTATTAATGGTTGGATATTCAACGACAGCTATCATATCGATTATACGACACCAATAAGAACAAAGTCTTTGAACATCGTGATGTATTTTTTGATGAGGATTGTTTTGGCAAACGTGACGACGATGCAGGCGAAAGAAATGATTACTCTATCAGCGATTTGTTAGTCATACATATGAAGGATCAAGAAGTTCAACAAGAACCTGTATTTGATGGTGCAAAAGAATATGTAGAACCAGTTGATGGTGCGCACAATGAAGATAATAACAATCCTTATGGCCATGATGACAGTTTCAATACTGCTGACGAAGATGAAGATCAACATGAACAGAAAATGCAAGTAATCGGACCGGGTAGGCCTAAGATTATTCGTACCGGTAAGCCAGGTAGACCAAGAAAGCAGTACAACGAATTATATAGTGCTATTAATGAGAATATGCCGCAAACAGTTGGTAAGGCTATTTCAAGTGATGATGGTCAGCAGTGGATAGATGCAATGAAGGTCGAGTTCGATGCACTTAGAAAGAACAAAACATGGTCTTTGGTTAATCTGCCAAATGGACATAGGGCTATTCCGTGCAAATGGGTTTATTCCATTAAGAAGAATGTCAAAGGCGTAATTGAAAGATATAAGGCCCGTTTAGTTGCTAAAGGGTGCAACCAACGTTTTGGCATCGATTTTCATGAAACATTTTCACCGGTCGTACGCTATTCGACAATACGAATTCTGTTGGCTTTGGCTGTAAAAGAGAAAATGTTCCTTCACCAACTTGATGTCAGCACGGCGTATTTAAATAGCAGCCTTCAAGATGAAATTTATATGCAGTAGCCACAACATTTTGAAGATAAACGATTTCCAAATAGAGTTCTACGTCGCCATAAGGCAATTTTTGGTTTAAAACAAAGTGGAAAGGAATGGAATTCTAAACTCGATTCTACTCTTCGTAATATGAATTTCGTTCCTTGCGATAATGAGCCGTGTCTATACAAAGCTATGCAAAATGGTGAGCTTGTGCTGGTAGCTGTATATGTCGATGACATAATTGTGGGACGCTGTAATAAGTCAATTGTTTTGGAGATCAAGGCGAAGATTTCAAAAGAGTTCGATGTCGACGACAAGGGTGAACTACGCCATTTTTTGGGAATGGAAATAGAACACGAAGGCGAAATCGGTTGAGTCAAAGTCAATACATACGGGATATATTAAAGGAGTACGGCATGGAGAATTGTAAGCCAGTAGCAGTACCTTTGGAAGCAGGATATCAGGCTGGCTGCAATAATAACTGTGAAAAGATAGATCAACAAGAATACCAGTCGTTAGTGGGAACATTAATGTATCTAGCTATTTCTACTAGACCCGACATATTGCACTCGATATCCAAAATGGCTCAGCGAAATGCAGACCCACATGAGGAGCATATGACAAAACTAAAGCATATACTTCGTTACTTAGCAGGAACGCTTGATCTGAAGTTAAGTTATGAACAAAAGGGAATAGATCTCGTTGGATTTGTTGATGCCGATTGGGGTGGAAACTCCGTGGATAGAAAATCATATACTGGTTTCATATTTTCTTTTTGTGGATGCCCTATCACATGGGAATCTAGGAAACAATCTTCGGTAGCCCTCAGCAGTACGGAGGCCGAGTATATGGCGACTTCAGAAGCAGCGAAGGAGGCAATCTATATAAAACCACTGAGAACCCAGTTTACCATAAGCGAAGCAAACACATCGACATTAGATTCCATCATATACGAGATTTGGTCCAAAGTAATGAAATAAAATTGATATACTGCCCAACTGCCGATATGGTTGCCGATGTGATGACTAAGAACTTGGCAAAGACAAAGCATTGCAATTTTGTGCATTTAATGAATTTAAAATGACATTTTAAATTTTGTAAAGCATCATCCATGTTGAGGAGGAGTGATGAAATATCATGAAGTGGCAACTCTCTAACACAACATGTATGCTGCTACACTTTTTGTCCTTTACCTTCATTTTTCTTTCTTTCATTCATTCAGTCTTGTTCTGTCTTGCTATCAACATAATTGGTATATTTTACTTAATAAAATATAAAATTATTAATATAAACTAACTAAGTTTCATTAATTACATCCACAAAAACTGACTGTTTGGTGTGCCTTATGGGCTGGTGGAGTCAGTTACCGCTAATGAAGACCGGTATAGAGCCATGATAACCGACTATTTTGTTCACGAATTTTGTTCCCGAATATATGACACAAAGCGCACGTCACAATCGTTTTATTCAAGGAAACATTCGATGAGCGCTAAATTTAGCGGGATGGACCTGTCAATTGGCCACCAAAATCGTGTGATTTGACACCATTGGATTATTTTCTTTGGGGATGTGTGAAGTCGCTCGGCTACGCCAACAAACCAGAAACGTTAGGGGACTTGGAAGCCAACATTCGTTGCGTTATTGCCGACGTACGGCACCAAAGCCACTAGACTTGGCTTTATTCGAACCAGTCGCCTCTATATTTTCCGTAAAATGTAGACGTATATCTTGATTTAGTCAGCCCCTTTTTGGAATGTTTTTTTTTTTAAAGTCAAAGAGACATTTGGTGGTTAGCGCAGTTTGGCTATGCCTTGTTACTTGTCTCATTGAAATATTAAATTAGTCTTAATTCCAATGGGATATACAGTTTATTTGCTTCGTTTTTGCCATTTTTTATCAGACACAAAAATGTGTAGCAAAACCAACATAAACCCATAATAAAAGTAATACTTTGAAAATTAAAAAAAAACTCCAAACCATGAATTTAGTGGTATGAACTCTGAGTAACAACGTTAACTATTCTTAAACGGAATTTTCAGTTTTGGCTAATAACGAAAAATCGAAATATTACATATTCACATAGACACCGATTCCTTCAAAATGTATTTTACCACCTATTGTGTATTTTGGCCAAACTATGAAAATCGTCAAATTCTCTCATGCTTGGAATTTGACCTAACGCCCAACTCGCTTTAAAAAAAGATGTTGTGTACACAGTCGTGCACCCACCACTCGTTTTAAAAAGTGAATCATTAGCGAGTCGTTTGTAAAAAAGAGCTTATAAGTTTTAAAATTAGTTTATCCAAAAATATTTCAATTTTGAATACAAACTTTCGCAAAAAATAAATTTTTGTTTTTAGGCCGCATAAAATCTGCACGTCTACTCTAGCTGATGTTTTTTATTGTAAGGAACGTGTGGCCAAGCACTTTCATTTGACGCTTTTGAATACAACAATCTTTATATACAGTGGTAACCAAAGTAATCAATAGCCGTGTCTTGTCCTGTACACTGTATAATGGTCGAAAATTGATTTTGCCTCAGTGACTTCCGAATTTTCGAATACGTAGTGCATAAAAAAAACTTCAGATTACAAGTTTGCCCGAAAAAAGTATCACTCCTATTTTGCGGGATTGGCAAAACTTTCTCAAAAAGTAGTGTCACGTATTAATAATTTCGAAAAGTTTATGAAACCTGAGTTCTGAAAGACCGATTTTCATCGCGATATATTAGTTTTGATACATAGTTTATAACATACAGAAATAATTTAGCTAGATATACGAAACAATATGAATCGATTCAGAATCGCTAGCTGAAATGTGGTCTTTATGAGGATATTAAAAATGTCTATATATGTATATTGTATATGGTTCGACAAAAAATTACGATTTTCTATTTCATATGCTGTGCGGTAGGCTATGCAAATATTTTTTTTGTAAAGTGGGCGTGGGTTAAAATGATATATAGACAAAAAGCTGGTATTAATGCATCGATTTTTTTTTTCAAATTTCTTTAAAATTTTAAATGAAAACGCCCTTAAAGTGTGCTTGGCAAAAAAGTACAGATAAAAAAGAAGAAATTACGATTGTCTTAATAACTTGTTACTTTCCAAAAATTTAATGGGGGCAGCGGGCTGATTTGAAGTCATTATTCACTTAATTTTTAAGCCTCAAAAACTTGAGTTTTTTTTTTTTTTGTGGATATATGCTGACAGGAAAAACCATCGAAAGACATTGCAGAGGTGTTGCGAGGGAAACTTCTGCAAAAGCGAGGAACTTAATCCAATATAAACTGACTCTTGTAGGTTTTTAAGAAAACGCACCTAGTCGTTAAACTAATCAGAAATTTATTTTTCATATATACTATAAATATTTTATAAAAATATACAATTTTAAAGAAACGCAACCGTTCATTGGATTTCTACGTGTTTTGTTTTGAAAATGAACTTGAGTTTCAGTATTTTTTTGTTTTATCTTTAGCTACATAGGTCCAAAAGTTTTTACCCGTCTGAATCTCCTGACTATAATGTCGGCTCTTGAAAGCTTTGATATTTCTAAATAAACATGGCTTTATATTAGTTTTGATACATAATTTGTTACATAGAGAAATAATTTAGCTAGATATACCATAAAGTATATGGATCAACTTAGAATCATTACCACTTTTTGAGCTTTAAATTGTAAGGTAGAATGATGAAATTTAGTACACGTGCTCGCTGTTGTTCCCACCAGAACAAATGTAAACATTTTTGAAATCCGCCCATTACCACTCCCCATTTTTAAGTTTCTCTTACAAAGAGAAAGATATGGTTTTCGTGAAAATTTTCGACTTCGAGATTTTGATTGATTCTTAAATAACGGAACCCAAAAAGTGGTTTTTGAAATCCGTCCGTCGGTTCGTCGGTCGATTTGATCGATTTTCTTTAAACTTCATATCCAGCGTTTTTTTTTTTTTTTTTTGATAATTCTAGGCCATTTTTTTCTTGCTTTAGCCATGTCATTTTTGGTGCCTACCGTATAAAAATCATACATAACCTCAATTTTCTCGAAAACGGCTCTAACGATTTTGATTAAAATTCATATATACGATAAGTATATTAGTTCCAACAAAACTGCATACTCAGTTTTTTTTCGAGAAAATCCATACAACGGATTTTTGCATATAGGCCATATAAAGAAAATTGTCAATTTCTCGCAAACTATTTTGCCAAATTGAAATTTAATTTGTTTACTACTATTACTGTTTTTATGAGTTCCACATAATTGGTATCGGCTCAATTATCCATATACGGAATTTTCAGTTTTGGCCAATAACGGAAAATCATAATTATTCACACGGACACCTATTACTTTCAATAACAGAATAAGCGTTCGTATAATCACATTTTGACATGACCCAGTCGTGCACCCACCAATGGTTTTTTTAAAAACTTAGTTTTTGGCCAAACCGTATCAATTTTGAAAGTGTCTGAACAAGATATTTAAGCCGTGTTTCGATTGCGTTAAAATTTTAGCCATTGGATAAATTTTGACATTAGTATGGTGACTAGAGACTTCAAAATTTTAACCTGCTTAACAGCTCGCTAAAATGTATACAGTGGTTAATTTTTGACATTCAATATACCTACTGAGGGGTGGCGGAGATGGAAAGCACCTGCAGAAATGTCAAAAATTAGCCAGTAGATAAAGTTTAAACTCCATTTTACGCAATTGACACACGGCCTTAGGGTTCAACCATTTCAATGTATAGATCTCTATGTTGATTGGCGTTACATATGATTATAGTGCGTTAACTTTGCTCCGTAGTACTTTCTTTAAAAAAAAAAAAAATTCTTACTGAGTTTGTCTTGCTTGTGCATTTCCACAGACGATCCCATAAGTCCATACTGGCTTAAGAATTTGCTTATATGTATAACAAAATTTTGTTGTAATTGAATATGGATGATTATATCCCAATAAGCCAATACGTTTTACTGTAGCGCATGTTTAATTCATCTCTTTTTTCTTTACATGTGCTTTCCAGCGATGTTGGCGTCTGGAGGCATTCCTAGATATTTACCCGAATTTGAATATTCCACTACATTACTGTTAATGTATACTGGAATGTGAGGTACATTAATAAACATAAAATTTATGTTATGTTATGTTATGGACTGACTTCAAGTCACTTAATCTGATCTGCCTATTTTAAGTCCTTTCTTAAATATTGTTTAGTGCCCTTTAAAGCTTTTTTATAGCAATTTCGATAGTTTTTCCTACAGAAAGTATGGCAGTATATCTGCAAATGTAGCTAGAGTGATTGCATCACTTTCTAGTAGATCACTAGCAAATAGGAGATATACACCCCTATCGATGTATCCGTTCGGAAGACAAATTTCCCTAATTTTTCGAAATCCGAGTTTTTTTTTAACGAGGTATCCTTTCCGATTAGAATTTCGGACATATCTTCTGACGAAATCAACGCATGTGAGAGCACATTGGCGATATGCGTTAAGTCGGAAATTTTTGACAGCTATGCGTTCAATTTCTTCCGAATATGTCCAACGAAAAATTGCTGCGGAATCAAACAAACGCGATTGTATGCTTTTGTTTTTTTTTTCGGGTACCTCGAAGGCAAATTGAGTTTTGATTAAAACTGTCTTTCGTATTGGTGATTGTTCCGAACAGATACCTCGATAGGGTGATAGTACTGGACCTAGACCACTGCCTTTAGGTACACCAGCCTTAATTTATCTTAATGTGAGTATCTTGTTTCTTGTTTCATTATGAAAAATCGCTGTAGAATATAAGACTCTAATATTTTTGATATCTGCTTCGGCAGTTGATTTTGTAATTTATGGATCAATCCTTAGTGTCATACTTTATCGAAAGCTTATTATATGTATATCAAGAAATACTGTAATTTTATCAGTGATTCTATGCACTTGTTCAATTGTTCAGTGTTTATTCCAAATTGATGGTTTGGGACTAGCGATTTTTCTTATATTTTATGGACATTCTAAAAAAATCTTTTGGAATAACTTGTACAATATTGGTCGAATCTATATTGGCCTATATCAGGTTACTTTGTTATATGGTTTACTTGGTTTTTAAATCATTGTAACCTCCGCGTTCTTCTATATGCTTGGCACGTATTTTAAACTAAATACAGCATTTAGTATTTGAGCTAGATGTTTTAGTATTTTTTTTTAATCATTATCTTCATACGGTTGGAAGACGCCTTCATGATAATCAGCAAAAGTATTTTTTTTGGATACCTTTGCTCTGTTTGCTTCTCTGGTTTTCACTTGTGGAATGTGAGCCAAACATAAATTGGCAGTACAGGGGAGATATGCATGTTTGTCTGTCATTTGCACTCGTTCGCTCTCATTCGTTTTCCGTAAGGTGCTATTCTAACAAAAGCTCTTACAGTGTTTCCGTAGTAAGCATTTCAAATTAGCAAAAATCTGAAGTCTAACCATCCTTATTTTAAAAGGAAATTTTCATTTAATTTGTTTTATTTATAATTGAGTTTTGGGTTAGATCAAAATGATGAAAATAATGTCGAAATGTGATTATACGTTTTTTCCGGAATCTGAATGAATCGTTGTTTTTGGTTATGGATATATGGGCCAAAACAAATTATGACGAATTGTTGCAAACAGTAATATTTAGTAGTTTATTAAGTAAACAAAATAGTTTGTGAGAAATTTACAATGTTCTTTATATGTATACAGGCCTATCGCGAATTTTTTCCTTGTCATCGATGTAAATCAGGTTGCTGAATGAGAAAAGTTTCCGCGGAAAATGTATTCGCGGCAGGCCTGATCAAATTTAATCAAACACTTTGTATCAGAGTCGAGAAAATTGATGTTAGAATAATGTTTATATAGCAGGTACCATTCATATAATGGCTAAAAGTAAAAATATGTCCTAGAATTATGAGAAAACATATGAGAAGGCTATAATCCGCTGTGCGGACTCTATCCCTTTCCATCCTTAAAATTAATATCCCCAAAATGTGGGCTTTATGACAATGAAATATTGAAAATAATATTGTCACAATATATTGGTTATCACAGTTTATCAAAATATTTTATGGTTCGACAGAAAACGACGTTTTTCTCCTGCACATGGTATGGTATGGTATGGGGTAGGAAAACACCTAAAAAAAGTTGTGGTTTTTGTCGAATAGTTAAAAGTTTTTGTCGATTATCTAAATATCCTATTTAGATACTTTTTCAAATATCCTAACCGTTTGGCCAAAAACAATGTTTTTAATGGCTACAGTTTTTCTGTAGCCTCGAACAAGGCTCCTTTGTACCAAATTCGATTATCCTAGCTCAAAATTTGGGCCCAAAATCTGGTGACACACAGACGGACGGACAAACAGACATGGCTAAGTGGACTCTGCTAGCGATTCTGAGTCGATCCATATACTTTAAGGTATATCTAGCTAAATTATTTCTTTATTTATACCCATATGGGCTTCATGACGATGAAATGTAGAAAATGTCATTGTCAGAACGTATTGTTCAGACAGTTTATCAAAATCTTTTGTGTTGGACAAAAAAACAACGTTCTTCGCCTGATTATGCTATTAAGTAGTGTATATAAATGGTTTTGGTATGAAAACGCCTCCAAAAAGTGGGCGTAGTAAATATTATATATGGAAGAAATGTTTATATTATTTATACCATAACCGTAACGTTTTTTAATGAAAACGCCGCCAAAACGTGGTCGTGGCAAACAAATTTGTATGAACGAAATATAGACAATATTTGAAAATACTTTTTCAAAATCTATGACGGTTCGGCCTAAAACTACGTTTTTCTAAAAAGGCATATGTGTACCATATTTCTACATTCTAGCTTAAAATGTAAGGCCCAAAAACTGGTGACGTACGGACGGACGGACAGGCATGGCTAAATCGCCTAAGCTATCGATTCTGATTCTATTTGGCTAGGGGACTGTTATTTTTAATTTAGAAGCTAAATAAAATAAAAAAGGATTAAATCTTTCAAGTAAAAGAAACAGACGCAGCTTTATACTTGCAAAGTTATTAATTTTTACAATTATCGTAATTAAACCTCTTAAAACAGTACATAAACGACTTACCAGTGGACCATTTCAACTAGCGGCCAAGACACGGTCTTCACTCACATACAAAACAGTGATACCTAACAAAATAACCCCTTCCCGATAAGCACTACAGCCGAAAGAACTACAAATCTATTTCGTTCTGTTACACAATCTATACATTCGTGCGAAAACCAAATGTGATTTCTGCATTATTTTCAAAGGGGGACTGTTTTCAAAATGTCAAGACCATATTGGTTATCTTTACAGTATAATTCTATACAATTTGTATATTCTTTGCCTAGTTAGCAACGACAACGAAGCTAATTATTTGTCTTAAGATGTCTAATTCTGGAAATGCGACAATGCTGGGGACTGTGTTTTGAGGTGTTTGAAGTTCATTTAAAAAGAGATTACAATTTTAAATTACTAAACAAACTGGAGCGTGTTAAGAATATAGGGTAGATTGCTGCTATTGACACATAAAGTCCAGAAATGCCCTTACACTTGTTCTGGTGGGGCATGTCGCTGAACAGCTCGCATTGTCCCCATAGCCCGTCAACGCAAACGGTACCGAAGATTTCTCGAAGAATTTTCTTCTTAAAGCGACCAAGGATTTCTTCACCCGCTTTTGATACTGTCCATGCTTCAGCGCCTTAGAGCAGGACTGGGATGATCATGGTCTTATATAGGATCTCCTTAGTAGTTCGAGTGAGGGCTACTACTAAATTGCCCGAAGAAAAAGTGGTTAGCAGGAGTAATTCTTCGTTTAATATCCGACGAGATGTTATTGTCAGAGTAGATAGCGGAGCCGAGGTAGACGAAATCCCGTACTTCTTCAGAGTAATATCGGTCAATGGTGACGTTCTGTCCAATTCGTGGATGTTGTGTGTCCTTTCGTGTTGACAGCATATACTTACTCTTAAATTCAATTACTGCTATACCCTTTTATGCCGCTTCTTTCTCTAAAATAGCAATCGTGGCTATGACATCACGTTGAGTCCGACCAATGATGTCAATATCGTTAGCGTATGCTAGTAGTTGCACCGATTTTTGGAAAATTGTGCCTCTGGTGTTGGCTCGGGAATTAAGCACAATCGCCTTGTTTAAATCCTTTTTGATATCCAATGTGTCGGTGAGGTTGTTTCCGACCCTGATGGAGCAGCGAGAATTCTCCATCGTCATCCTACACAAACGGACGAGTTTGGGCGGAATAACAAAACAAGACATGGCTCTGCATAGTTCGTTTCTATAAGTGCTGTCGTATGCAGCTTTGAAATCGATTAATGTATGGTATGTACCGATTTTGACTTCTTGGGATTTTTCCAGGATTTGCTGAAGTGTGAAAATTAGATCGGTGTGTGGCATAAAACCACACTGAATAGGGCCGATCAGGTTGTTGGTAAACTGTTTCAGGCGTTCACATATTACGGCAGATAGGATCTTGTAGGCGAAGCTCAGGAGACTTATGTCTCTGTAGTTGGCAGAGTTTAGAGGGTCTCTTTTTTTGTGGATTAGGCAAACGATGCTGAGGTTCCTTTATTTAGGCATACTTTCATCCGACCAGATTTGCCTTATGAGTTGGTGGATGTTACTTACCAAGTCATCTCCGCCGGACGTCATTTCCGGCAGACTTATTAAGCTTGAGTTTAGATATTGAAAAGCCGTTGCTCTTCCCCTCTTCTTTGCCTGTACAGCTCTATGGCAGCTCTCTTCTTAACCTGCAGCATAGTCTTCTAGGCCTCGTTCTTCCTCATTAAAGTAGTGCTATTTTGCTAGTGGGTGCGAGAAACCTAGCACATCGGTTATTTTTCTTCGTTGGCTGGTGAAAATTTTCATTGACGCGATAAGCACTAGCCCAAAGTAGTATGAGATTTTTACTCACTAAAACCACCACCCTTTTTGTATTTGTATTGCAACTAAGTATGCGCCTTATCTAGCAATTTTTTGTATCACGAGTAATGAATGATTGATTCTTTTGAGAGTTCCTGCTTTTTCCGCAATTTATAGCGCGATTTGTTATTATCGAGCCAAATCCATGGGCTAAATTCTTTGAAGACGAAGCGATAAATTAGTTTCGTCAAGAACTTGGAGGACCGTTGTGTTAACGTGTCCTAATAATTGTTTTTATGTTTCTGTGCATCGTTTTTCGTTTCATCTTTTCGATATTTCGCTTGATTTGCAAAAGGGACTCGAACCGTATTTAGAGATACATGCAAATTGTTTGTCCGTTTATACGAAAAGTCTACATGAATCGATTTGCACTCGTCTACATGAACCGATTTGCACGCCAAGACTTTGTCCATGCATTAACCTCTTTCAGAGCGTTTTGTAATCTCATATTTGTTTTCTCTATTGTTGTGCCAACTGCTTGTATAGCAGTATCGTTAGCAATCGTTGCCATTATTGTATCATTTGTTTGTGGTATCCCACGTGTAAATATGAAATACAATAGTGGTCCAAGTACGCTTCCTTGGGGTACTCCTGCCAATATTTCTTTGAACTGCCAATATTTCTTTGAACTGCCAATATTTCTTTGAACTGCCAATATTTCTTTGAACTTTGCGGGCATCTATGCCAAACTTTGTCAAAAGCTTGCGACACGTCAAGAAATACGGCTTTTCTTTTCTTCGAAAGCTTTCTCAATTACATTAGTAATGCGATGAACTTGGTCTACAGTCGGATGTGTACTTCTTGATGGTTAGGTAAAAGGTGTTTCTGATCAATAACGTGGTGTAAGTGACCGAGTAATATCCTGTCAAAAACTTTTGAGATTATTGGAAGAAGTGAAATAGGTCTGTAAGGCTTTGCAGATAAGTTTCTACTGCATGGTTTTTAAAGTTTTTAATCGAATTTGATAGCATGTTACTCAACCGTATCTTTCGGGGCACGAGTTTGTTGAAATCTTTTTCGAGCCTTTCTTTTTCGTCTAAGCACTTGGTATTACTATAGCTTTCTATTTTGCGTTGTTGAGGAGTATTATTCCATGATGCTTTTTGAATGGGGATCTAAGCGATACACCCAGTCGAATATTATTTTCAATATTGTTTTTGAAGCCTTCCCATTTGGTTTTTCCGTTTGTTAGTCTGTGGGTGGGTTTTCATTTCAAACGATAGGCTCGTTCGTTGTTAGAATGACCGAAGAATGATCAGATCAAATATCAAAGTGTTCCTCAACATTTATTCGTTTGGACGCCTATCCTTTTACGATGAAAAAATCGATCAAATCCGGTATTTTTGTAACATCAGTTGGCCAGTACGTTGGTTTTCCCGTTGACTAAAATTCGGAATAAAATTGTCCCCTCCGATGACAAAACGCTGTCCAAGGAAATTAATCAAGTTTTCAAAGTCAATTTTCAACCGTACATCGTGGTGGACAGTAAATAGAAGATATCTTCAGAAAGGATTGTCTGCTTTTGACTTGTATAGAGCAAACTTACGTTGTTTCGACTTCTAATTTAAAATCAATCGAATGTTCGATACACTCTTTTATATATAGTGATGCTCCCCCTTTAGCCTTGTTTGATGGATGTAGAGCATGATAATCAAACTAACCTTTAATCTTTAAGTGGGAATTACTCTTTGCATGAGTTTCGGATATTAAACAGACGTTTAATATCCGTTTAATTTCTTGCACAAAAAATTCAAGTTCTCCCAGTTTCTGCCAAAGGCCATTGTCATTCCACGTAAGAATTTTTAGAAATCTTTTCATGTTGAAGGAAAATTACGTCTGTTGCGAATACTGTTTACAAGCTTTACTAGCCTGTCGAAAATAAGTTTATTCGTTTCGCTTTGTTCTTCAAGTTTTGAAAGAACAATCGATCTGGTGAAATATTTTGTTCGGATACTGTAGCTTGGGCATAAGTTTGTACATTTGGTTTTGGATGTACAAGATCCGATCGTTGTTCTTTTGGCCGAGGTATTTGTTTAATTTTTTGTTTTAAGATTGTTACCTGCTTTGGCTTTGAGATAAGTTTAGGCGAACTTTTAGGCTTTTTCTTAGTTAAATTTAATTTCTGTGAAATTTTATTAGTAAGTTTCATCCTTTTTTTTTGCAACTCTTTAGCTACTTCGCAGCTGCGGTAACTAGCGTGATGATCGCTTTTACAATTAATGCAAATAGCAGGAGTTTTCTATATCTGACCCGCAATCAGATGATTACCGGCACATTTTACACACCTTGGTTCTCTCCGACAATAGGTTTGCGTATGATTATATCCTGAGGAACTAGTTTCGAATCCTTACGAATGGGTTCGATTCATACATTTTGTATTGTTTTTATTTCATAAATTTTGTTCAGACTTTCTGTTTTATCAAAAGTGAGTATAAATAAAGGCAGAGCGCGTTTTATGAAATTTTCTTCACCCTCTTTTTGCTGTTTGTTTCGCTTGACAATGTTAACGGCATTCTTAACTTTATATTGTCTGTTTTTCAGATCGCTAACCATGCCATCCTTTAAGCACGATGCATGTAACTCTCTGGCTACAACGCGTCAAGGCCTTTCAGATTTATTCTCAATTGAATACCATTCAATACCAATAGAAAGCAACTTTCTGGATCTTTTACGCAGACTTTCCATGTATTTTTTTTAATGAAGTTACCTGGTAGCCTGCTAATGGTAGCGATTTCATCAAGGTTTGCAACTTGTTATAGTCGTCTATGCCGATCACATTATTTGGCGGTGGGGGGCGTTGTTTTAGCTGTTTCGCTTTATTATTATTCTCTTTATCGTGGTTTATTAATTCAGGTGAGGATATAGCTTTCCTCTTTTTCACCGGTCTTTTCTTAAGAATCTAGTCGGTTTCGTGACTGAGTTCTTCTTCCTCGGTATGGTATTCTGATATAGCAGTGCAGTTTGCACTCGGTTTTGGTTCATTACGCAATTTTAATGAACTCTTTATGGTCATGCAGTTCGACTTTGTTTAGCCTAGTTCGAAGAACGTCGTTTAGGTCCTCAAGGCTTTTTATTTTCTCTGAGTCTCGTTATTCGTGAGCCGACACATCTGGCGTTTTCGAGCTCCTGGAAACTCATATAAGTTTTATAGGTCCAGATGTAGGTGACCTCGTTACCCTCGAACTTTTTTCGAAATGGTTACAAAATTCCAATAATTGGCTCTCCCCAGAATCCGTAGAGCCGACCTCCGAAAAGGGTGGATTTTCCAGTGAAACTAAATTGCCACCTGGGGTATTACATCTTTTCGTTTTATTCATTGCATTTTTTTTGTTTTTTGTACACATGTTATGCATAACGATAAGAGGTCATCAAAATTCCTTTGTCTTATACTTTGTTGCGGAGTATGTTTATTCAAGTGTTCAACGTCGACCAAAGTTTAATAGGATGCCTGAATAAACATCCTCTGCGATCGTCGCGAATTATGCTGACGCGAAAGATAAGCATGGGACCTTTCGTGTGTATGGCAACGATCTTCGTAGTTAGTTGGATTTAAGAACTCGAAGAATAATGAAGAAATATTTTAAAAGGAAATCTTTTTGGTGTTTAACAATTGGTGGCAGCGGTAGAATAAAAAAAATATATATATTCGAGACGTAAAAGTAAAATACCTCTCTTTTAAGTTACTAATACGAAAAGCGGTAGAATACAAAATATTCGAGACATAAAAGTAAAATGCTCTCTTTTATGTCAATAATTCGAAAACAAAGTGCCTAAAAGTATTTCCAACGTTCACTGAAAGTAAAGTGTCTAAAAGTATTTACATTCACTGAAAGTAAAGTGTCTAAAAGTATTTACAACGTTCACTGAAAGTAAAGTGTCTTAAAGTATTTACAACGTTCACTGAAAGTAAAGTGTCTAAAAGTATTTACAACGTTCACTGAAAGTAAAGTGCCTAAAAGTATATACAGCGTTTACTCAATCACTAATCATCTCTAAGACGAAGGCGATCAGAAGACAGCATGCGGAATCTCAAACTGAACAACATAATATTGTAAGCTATGCGTTAAATTATGTGTTTTTAAGTATATTACGTACCTAATACAAATAATAATATAATTAAATATTACAATGGCAACCGTATTGACGGATGTAAGTGAATTCCAGTTCGATGAACAAGCATTATGCAAAGTGTTTAGGTGTATTGGAAGTAAAAGTGGAAAAATAACAGAACTTTCATTATCACAGATTCTAGATAACTACCGAATTAGTGTAGATGATATTGAGGAAGATTACTTAGTATATTATGAGAATAGGACCTATCGTAGACGATTATTTTTACACATATTAGAGGAATGTGAAAATAATGAACAACTACCATCAGTAGAAGAAACTATTAAGAAACTTAGGGACTATGAGATTGAAACTAGTAGGATGCACAAACAAAACGATAAACATATGGATAAATTAGGAGATGAAATTAATAGAAATAGGAATTTAAATACAACAGGAACAATTCCGAAAAAGAAAATATTAATATTGACGATAATATTAAATCATTATCAATTGATGATACGCGTCACGTAACTGTAAACAATCATAAAAGGGAAATTATGGAAACTAGTGTACCAAAAATGAGCTTAGACTTGCTTTGCAAAATAATAACACCGTTTGATAGTGATCCAAATAAACTCCATAATTTTGTAGCAAATGTTGACAACGCCATGTCCTTAGCAACGACTGCACAAAAGTATTGTCTTTTACCGTTCATAAAAAGTAAGATTTCGGGAAATGCTGAAACAATATTAATGAACAAGAACCTTAATTCGTGGATGGAATTGAAAATCGAATTGAACCGAATGTTCAAGGAGATATATTCCCCCATGCAATTACACTTAGAAATGACCCGCTTGCAACAAGGCAAGAACGAAACGGTCATTCAGTATATTCAAAGAGTCGAAACTCTTCAAAGACGACGCATTCAAGATATATTTCTAAATAATGAAAACGATAGGTTGTTTGACGAACAACTATATATGATAGAAAAAGATGTTCTAAACGCATTTGTAAATGGTTTAAAAGAGGAAATAGGAACATTTGTTAATAGCCAAAGACCATCATCACTAGCCGAGGCTTCGTCTTTAGCCATACAGGAGGAAACTAGGTTGATAGGGAAAAGAGCAACATACGGTTATAACAACCGAGAGTACACTGCCAAAAACCTAACAAAAATAAATTATAATGCAATAAAATGTTATAATTGTAATAAACTTGGTCATATTAGTAGGGATTGCAGATTACCTAAAAGACAACAGGTAGATCGAAGTGAAAATCATGGTAGCCAAAATAGGAAAAAAAATTCGGATCCTAAAGGTTATACTACAAAAGTAAATAATGAAGATAGAAAAAGAAACAAAAAAATATTCGAATAATAGCACAAGGAAAAATATAAATTTTCGACAAAAGGAGCAATGAACGAGGGGATTGTCTGCAGTTATAATGAAAGCCCTCATGTAAATTTGAGATATAATAATAAAAATTTTAGATTTTTAGTGGATACGGGTGCTTGCATTAGCCTAATAAAAACTAAATGCATATTTGAAAATGATGTAAATTTTGAAGAAAAAATGAATTTTAAAGGTATTGGTAAGTCCAATAGATGTAGCATAGGCAGTACGAATATAACAGCGGAGTATGAAGATAAGGAAAACAGCGACATATTTTTGATTGATATATATTTCCATGTAGTAACGGATGATGTTATCGGTCATTACGATGGAATTCTTGGAATTGATTTCTTAAAGCAATCAGAATTCTGTATAAATTTAAAGCGTAAAATCATGTATAATGATAAAATTATAATGGTTTTGGTTTTCAATGAGGATGAAGATAAACTTCAGGAAAATAGAGCTCTTAACGTTTCTAATAAAATAGGAAAGAAAAGTAGTAAATATAAACACGATTTCATTGATAATGATCACCCGAGACATACTAGTTTAGTAAAAAGTCAAGGATGTATGACAAAAAATCAATCATATAAAAATCAACGAAATGATACTTCAAATAAAGCATTTGAAAGTATTGAAAAGTTGAATAAATTATGGAACCAACTGAGAGTTGACCATATAAAAAATGAATTTGAATTAAAAACGCTTAGTGAATTAATAAAGGAAAATGTAAATATTTTCGGATTAGAAGATGAAAAGCTGACAGAAACGTCTGTTATCAAACATCATATACGCACTGTAAGCGATATACCAATAAATGCGAAAACTTATAGGTACCCAAAGGTACATGAGGAGGAGGTGAATATGCAAATAAAGAAACTATTAGAAGAAGGAATCATACGACATAGCCAATCACCGTGGTCTAGTCCCATATGGGTTGTACCGAAGAAGGTAGATGCTAGTGGCATACGTAAATGGAGAATGGTCATTGATTTTAGGAAACTAAATGATGTTACAATCTCAGATTGTTATCCAATTCCGAATATAAATTAAATACTAGATCAGCTGGGAGCTGCGAAGTATTTTACCACCCTAGATCTGAAATCTGGATTTCACCAAATACCACTCAGTGAAGATAGTATGGAAAAGACGGCTTTTTCGACACCTTACGGTCATTTCGAATATACTCGGATGCCTTTTGGTCTCAAAAATGCTCCGTCTTGCTTCCAAAGAATGATAAATACTGTTTTATCAGATCTATTAGGTAAACAATGTTTTGTTTATATAGATGATATAGTAGTAAATGGTAGTAGTTTACAGGAACACAATGAAAGACTCAAAAACGTATTCGATAAACTGAAAAAAGCTAATTTAAAGATTCAAATCGACAAGTCCGAATTTCTAAAGGAGGAAGTCGAGTATTTAGGACATCTCATTACAAGTAAAGGTTTACTCCCTAATGTAGAAAAGGTCAAATCAATTGATAAGTTACAAGAGCCTAAGAATCCAAAGGAAATAAAAAGTTTTTTGGGAATGATAGGTTATTATAGGAAATTTATACGAAATTTCAGCATTATTGCTTCAACTTTATTTAAGCTATTAAAGAAAAATATCGACTTTGTATGGAAAGAAGAACAATCTCAAAGCTTCAACGAATTAAAAAGATTGCTGAAAGAATTTAATCTATTACAATATCCCAAGTATGATAAACCATTCGTTATAACTACGGACGCTAGTAATTTAGGAATAGGCGCAGTTTTATCACAGGAACATTTAGGTAAAGAATTACCAATACACTTTGTGAGTAGAACATTAAATAAAGCAGAAATTAATTACAGCACAACGGAAAAAGAATGTCTAGCTATCGTTTGGGCAATACAACAACTTAGATCTTATTAATATGGACAGAAATTTATTATAAAAACTGATCACAGACCATTGACTTGGTTATTCAATGTTAAGGATCCAGGTTCTCGTTTGATTAGATGGCGATTGAAATTAGAAGAGTATGAGTACGAAATAAAATATAAGAAAGGTGTAGATAACGTAGTAGCTGACGAATTAAGTAGGAACGTATACCCTATAAAGGCACACACTGTCGACACAGAAGTTCGAAGAAATATTAAAGATATTTTTGGTAGTGATTTCTATGATGAAGAAGAAGAGGATGAAACTCAGTTGAGAAACATTTATGATAAAGAATGTAGGAATCTACCAAGTACGAGTCACACTAGCAACCAAAATACAATTACGAATGAAATCGAAGACGAGGTGGTCTCAGAAAATGAATCTGAAACGGATGTCGAAGTTATCAATGATAGAGATGATCAGCAACGAATCATCAAAGAGAATCATGACGGTTTGATTGGGGGTCATGTAGGACAAAAAGCCACAATTTCCAGAATCAGGGAAAAATATTATTGGAAGGGTTTGAATAGTGACGTAATTAAGTTTGTTAACAAATGTCCAGAATGTCAAAAGCAGAAAATAAGTAGACATCCAGGGAAAAATCCAATGAAAATTGTATCAAGTGTAGATCACAGTTTAGAAAAGGTATCAATGGATCTGACAGGTCCTTATAAGGAAGGGAATAAAACGATATATAGCCTAACTATTCAAGATGACTTGAGTAAGTACATAAGCTATATTCCAATTAATGATAAAAAATGCGAAACGGTCGCAAGGGCTTATACCGACAATTGGATACTTTATTTTGGTATTCCAAAATTTATCTTAACTGACAATGGAGGAGAATTCGTAAACGATTTAATGAAAGAATTATGTAATTTATTCCGAATTAAACATTAAAGAACCAGCAATGCTCATCCACAAGCAAATGGATCTGCTGAAAGATCACATGCTAGATTGGGAGAATATTTACGATTAATGATAAAAGACAAATCAAAACCAGAATATGCTAAATTATTAAGATATGCTGCGTTTTGTCACAATACGACAGTTCATAGTAGTACTGGATTTACTCCACATGAAACAATATTTGGAAGAAAAGCAAATGTACCATCCGAATCGAGTTTAAAAATGAGAACTTATAGTGATTATGCACAGGAATTGCAGTTGAAACTTATTAGACTAGAGGTAGATGTAAAAAGGAATATGTTGAATATGAGAGAAAAAGCTAAATTAAGATACGATAAGAGATTAGGTTCTAGGATAAAGGAATATAAAGTTAATGATAAAGTTTTAGTAGAAAACGATAAAAGGGACAAGTCTGCAGAAAAATATGTAGGTCCTTACAAAATTATCAAGGTTCGATTGTAGACGATTGTGTCATAGTTAAACGCAACAATGAACCTATGAAATATAATAAGAGGAAAATTAAACTATTTAACAAATAATATTATTCACAGAATTACATTAATAAACTGCGTTAGTTCTATACAATGGGAAAGTATACCACCCAACGGTATATACTACAAGAACATCGTAGAACTACGGCAAATAACGGGAAAGGTCTCCATAATCACAAATATTGATCTAAATCAAATTGAAGAGCAAACATATGTAATTTCTCGTTTCATTTGGAAGAAAAGCAAATGTACCATCCGAATCGAGTTTAAAAATGAGAACTTATAGTGATTATGCACAGGAATTGCAGTTGAAACTTATTAGACTAGAGGTAGATGTAAAAAGGAATATGTTGAATATGAGAGAAAAAGCTAAATTAAGATACGATAAGAGATTAGGTTCTAGGATAAAGGAATATAAAGTTAATGATAAAGTTTTAGTAGAAAACGATAAAAGGGACAAGTCTGCAGAAAAATATGTAGGTCCTTACAAAATTATCAAGGTTCGATTGTAGACGATTGTGTCATAGTTAAACGCAACAATGAACCTATGAAATATAATAAGAGGAAAATTAAACTATTTAACAAATAATATTATTCACAGAATTACATTAATAAACTGCGTTAGTTCTATACAATGGGAAAGTATACCACCCAACGGTATATACTACAAGAACATCGTAGAACTACGGCAAATAACGGGAAACGTCTCCATAATCACAAATATTGATCTAAATCAAATTGAAGAGCAAACATATGTAATTTCTCGTTTCATTTGGAAGAAAAGCAAATGTACCATCCGAATCGAGTTTAAAAATGAGAACTTATAGTGATTATGCACAGGAATTGCAGTTGAAACTTATTAGACTAGAGGTAGATGTAAAAAGGAATATGTTGAATATGAGAGAAAAAGCTAAATTAAGATACGATAAGAGATTAGGTTCTAGGATAAAGGAATATAAAGTTAATGATAAAGTTTTAGTAGAAAACGATAAAAGGGACAAGTCTGCAGAAAAATATGTAGGTCCTTACAAAATTATCAAGGTTCGATTGTAGACGATTGTGTCATAGTTAAACGCAACAATGAACCTATGAAATATAATAAGAGGAAAATTAAACTATTTAACAAATAATATTATTCACAGAATTACATTAATAAACTGCGTTAGTTCTATACAATGGGAAAGTATACCACCCAACGGTATATACTACAAGAACATCGTAGAACTACGGCAAATAACGGGAAAGGTCTCCATAATCACAAATATTGATCTAAATCAAATTGAAGAGCAAACATATGTAATTTCTCGTTTCATACTCAATATGAACGATGATTGCATATTGGAAATTCCCGAATGCGTGGAATTTATAAGAAAAACCAAACTAGAAATTTTAGAATTACAGAAAAGTGTACGAATTATATACCAGTTATTAGGAGTTGAAAAACGATTTAGAAGAGGTCTTATAAATATAGTTGGCTCAGGATTTAAACTGTTATTCGGAATTCTAGATAGTGAAGATGCTAAGCATTACGAAGAAGCAATTATAACAACGAAAGAGAACAGTGAATTTATCCACAAAAGTCAACAAGAAGAAATAAAAATAATTGATAGTCTTAACAAGCAGAATCAAAAATGAAAGAAGCATATTTGGATTTGGGTAACTTAACTTCTAAAATGAATAATGAATTAGGAAAATTGATAGGTACCATGAACAAACAAAGAAAAGCACTATTATAAGAGAATATTTCATTGAATTAAAACTTCTAATTTATTTCCTTATATATAAACCATACAGAAATGATTATCGATCAGATTATTGAAGCAATTTTATCTTTGAAGGATAAAGTTATAAATCCAATAATAATAGAACCAAAAAGGTTTATAGAGTTATTATACTCCAAGCCTAGAAGCATATAATAGTCAATCTTGTATACTATATAAAGGATAATAGACTCGTAGTTGTTTTATCAGTACCATTAGTTGAGAAAACAAAATCAGAAGTTTATGAAATGATTAATACACCTTATAAAATCAATGGAATGATGTACGTTATCGAACAAAAAATGAATTACTTTATAATTAAAGAACATAAAGATGAGTATTTTTTAAGTGAAAATTTACTGAACGATTGTAAGAAACTTGAAAATCATTACATATGTAGTCAACTAAAATTTAAAAATAGTATTGCTAATAATGATTGTGAGCTAACGATTTTTATGAACAGAAGAGATAGTAATTGTAATTTAAAACAGATAATAAATCATGTTGCAATATTTCACAAAATTTCGGATAACAAATATTTATACACGTTAAGCGAAGAAACTAAATATAAATGTAAATGCAGAAAAGAAGAAGATAATGAAGAAGGTCTTATTAATAATATTGGCATCTTAAATTTAAACGCAAATTGTACTTTTGAAACAATTGAATCAAGAATTGTAACACATGACTCGGAGTTATTAATTAAAAATAAAGATATATACCGTTTCACTCCAGAGGATTGTTGCTTAAATATTAAATTAAATGATATAAATGAAGAGAACATTAATATGCCTAAAATAAGACTTCAAAATTTAAAAGAATTGCAAGATTTAACAATTGAAATAAGAAATCAAGAAAGTTATATTACTAGAAAATTAAGAAATGTACCACCTCACGCTCAAGGTGCAGTGTTAGGAATAAGTGGAATCCTTATTATTGAAATCATAACCTACTTTACTCTAAAATTAATAAAAGGAAAAGGGATAACTATTTTCCGAAATTGTTTTAATAAGAAAATAAGAAACCCTGTTAAAGAAAAAGAAAAAATTGTTCATTACTATGATAATGAGAAAAGGAGAACGGTTATAAAAAGACCCAATTCCAACGTTTTTAAAGTTCATAATTTAGAAATAAAGGAAGAAGATTAATGGAGAACTGAATTAAATGTAAATGTAAATGTCGTGCATATTTTTGTTATGCAATATTAATTGTATTTGATAGATATAAACAATAATTTTGTAAACATATTGTTTATTTTTATAACGATAAGAGGTCATCAAAATTCCTTTGTCTTATACTTTGTTGCGGAGTATGTTTATTCAAGTGTTTAACGTTGACCAAAGTTTAATAGGATGCCTGAATAAACATCCTCTGCGATCGTCGCGAATTATGCTGACGCGAAAGATAAGCATGGGACCTTTCGTGTGCATGGCAGCGATCTTCGTAGTTAGTTGGATTTAAGAACTCGAAGAATAAAGAAGAAATATTTAAAAAGGAAATCTTTTTGGTGTTTAACACACACTTTAAACTCGGTATACGGGAGTGGATTTTAGTCGCATTCTACCACAGGCATGCCTTACCTCGGGTATATTCTAACCCCTAACCCGAATTGGGTATCAAAAGTAAATTATGAAATTTATATGTCTTTCGAAAGTACACTTCTTCTATTTACAGATATATGTCGATAAAATAAATGTTCACACTTTTACAAACACAAACACTTTTAGCAAAAACATGTGATTAACAAAACTTCCGACTTTCGATTGATTGTGCAACACAGCAAAATTATAAACGCAACGTATGTAACGTAATGGACATTCAACTATAAGTGTGCATCAATTGTTTTTGATTTGGAACAATTGAAAAAAAAATATTTTAATCCGCCCTCTACAACTCCCCCTTTTTCAGTAAAATGTTGAATAATAAAGCGAATATTTCGTTTATAGAACATTTGAACCTTTGCTTAATTTTTGGGAACGTTTTTAACTTTCTCTTATAAAGAGAAAGATATTGTTTTTGTGAAAATTTTCGACCTCGAGATTTTGATTGATTCTAACATTACGATGATAGCGGAACTCAAAAAAGTGGTTTTTGAAATACCGTCCTTCGGTTCGTCGGTCCGTCTGTGCGTACAAGACTCTCCAGCCTAAACGACTTGACCGATTTTCTTCAAACTTCGTATACAGCGTTTTTTTGGTCATAATTTAGGCCATTTCCTTTTTTTGCTTTTAGCCATGTTAGTACAGATACCTGCCATATAAAAATCATACATAACCTCAATTTGCACAAAAACGGCTCTGACGATTTTAATTAAACTTCATACTGCATACTCGGGTTTTTCGAGAAAATCCATATAACGGATTTTTGCATTTAGGCCATTTAAAGGAAATTGTCAAGTTCTCACAAAAATGTTTGCCAAATTGAATGAAATTTAATAAGTATACTACTATTACTGTTTTCTTGAGTTCCACATAACTGGTTTTGGCCCAATTATCTCTAAGCGGAATTTTCAGTTTTGGCCAATAACGGAAAATCATTAATATTCACATCGATACCGATTCCTTTCAATTGCGGAATAAACGTTCGTATAATCACATATTTATTTTGGCCAATTTGTTAAACACGTCAAATTAACTGGCTGTGAAAGAGAAAGTTGCGTTCGACCCAGTCGTGCACCCACCACTAGTTTTGAAATGTTTTTCTAAAACTTATTTCATAGAAAAAGATCTTTTTTGTCGAACCATATGAGACACATTCTGACCAGGATGTGGTGAGAATATAGTTTTCTATATTTCATCCCCAATCAACCTGCTTGTAATGAGTTTTTCATCTTTAACGGCGGGAATACGCAGTACAGTTTTTTATATTTATTTTTGAGTTCTTCGAATTTTTTTTGCACATGCGACTTCCATTTTAATTTTGCATCGAGTGTCATTCCGAGATATTTCGCTTCACATGCAAAAGGGACTCAAACGGTATACGAAAAATCTACATGAATCGATTTCTTCTCGTAAAATGCAATCCGCCAAGATTTTGTTCATTTGTTTTGTTATTTTAAATTTGGTTCCTTTATTGTGGTGTCAACTGCTAGTATAGCAGTATTGTTAGAAAACGTGGCAACTATTGTATCGTTTGTTTGTGGAATATCACGAGTGCATAGGAGGTACAAAAGTCAATTTTCTCAACCTTGAATCGTGGTGGGCAGTCGGATCATAAACAGACAGCGATACCTGTTTTCAGCATAAAGAATTCAAGTTCTCCAAGTTTCTGCCAAAAGCCATTGGCATTCCACGTAAGAATCTTAAGAAGTCTATTCATGTTGTAGGTGGAGTTCATCTGTTGCGAATACTATTTTCAAGCTTAACTAGCCTGTATAAAAGAAGTTATTTCGTTTCGCTTTCTTCCTCAAGTGTTAAGAAAATTAAAAAAAAAAACTTTAGAAACGGGGTCAGGTGAGATAATTTTACTTCAACTTAAAACTAACTTAAATTCTAGACAAAAATTAATGAAAAACTAGCCTACTTATCAACTACTTAACTAACTTACTGGCCCTATGCGGGCACCCTAAATTAAACGGTATCAACTTAGTTCTAATGCCTTTCGGCCTGTTATCTAATATTATAATTTAAAATAGGTATCTTGATTGTGCAACCAACAAAAGTATTTAAAAAAAAAAACTTGGTATTATTTTTTTATTTGCCTAAATAAAACTACCATTATCGACTTAAAAAACAAATTTAAACTACCTAAAAAATAAATAAGAAAATCATTTTAATGTCCATCAATTTGGCTTTATTGGAAGGATAATTTTATGCATTTAATGTTCAAATATGGTTGTGCCATGAGGCTGGTTCCAATAAAGCCAAGTCTAGAGGTCCAATTTTCAACCAGTCTTTCAAACATTTGGGGCCGTATGTCGGCAATAACGCAACGAATGTTGGCTTCCAAGTCCCCAAACGTTTCTAGTTTTTTAGTGTAGACGAGCGACTTCACATATCCCCAAAGAAATTAATCCAATGGTGTCAAATCACACGATCTTGGTGGCCAGTTGACAGGTCCATTCCGCTAAATTATGCGCTCATGTCTCAAGGGTCTCATGTGGATTCTCTTCACTCCAAATGCGGCAATTTTGCTTTTGGACGTAGCCATTCAACAAAAAAATGAGCCTTATCACTGATCAAAATTTTGCAATGAAAATCAGCATCGAGATCAATCTCGTTTGCGGCCCATACACCAAAATCGCGACGCATTGCATGGTCTCGCGGCTTTAATTCTTGCACAAGCTGGATCTTGTAATTTCGTAAGTTTGCGCAAAATCTTCCATAAAGTTGATGGACAAAGCTCCAATTGCTATGCAACGTGGCGAATCGATTCATTCGGGTCCTCTTCAACACTTTGCTCTACAGCGACAATTGTTTCTTCGGTGCGCACTGTTCGATGTCTCTGCGGATGCGTATTATCACATAGTATAAACATAGTGTGAAAAAGATCCATTATTAGCCGAATTAATTGCTCTGATGGACGATTATGTCGACCATAAAATGGACTGAGCTTGGGGTAAACTTCGCGAACTGAACCATTATTTTCGAAGTAAATTTGCACGATTTGAAAGCGTTGTTCATTTGCCAACCTGTTCATGATGAAATGGCAAACCAAACTGAACATAAATGACATTAGAGTTGACCGATTTGACCACAAAATGTCAGTTTTACCTCTACTCGGAAAACCAACCTGACTAAAAACCTTAAACTATGTAAGTCGGCCATACAATTTGTAAGTCAACTATCATTATCTATCTTAGTAACCACAACAGGTTCTCCTGTTGCAACCTACTCCGACGGTCCCAATCGGACACACTCCTGCTAAACTGCAGGCGTTCCCCTCCGCCCTGAGCGACGACGTCTCGGGCGTATAGGAGCCGCCTATCCACAGTTCGTCAGAAGACGGGGTAGACTAGCAGAACCGCCAATCTATCCTGTATCAACCCTCGACTACCCAAATATAGGAAAGCTTCGAGCGGAATAAAGACGCTTAAACGCGCGATTTCGAAGAAATCGCTCTTGCAGCGTGAAACCGAATAGTTTCACAAGAAAATTGTATATTCTGTTTATGTTGGCCCCGTTGTATAGGCCCTGGTTGGAATAATAGTTTGTGTAGTCAGGCAGGCAGCTTCTCAAACACTGCCTCTCAAACACCCGTATATTTTCCATGTGAGATGGGGCAACGTTGAACCACACCAGGCATCCATAGGGATGCCATGAGGGCCCTGCAGCAAATCAGCTTCACCCTGCTGTTAAGACGACTGCTATAAAACAATCGTCTTGTCAGGGCAAATGCTCCCCTATCTCTCGCCAGAGCAGCATATAAATGTCTTTCAAAATAGGTACTGATCCAGCCAGATGCCAACACACTTTACTGCAGTTTTACTCTGTTTGGTCCAACGATCACAAGCTTTCACCAGTTCTTTCTCGTATCCTTAGAGGCCCTAGACTGCGGTGTTCTAACAGTTTCCGATTTCCAAAAGTTGATTGTTGATTTTCAACTTCCAGTCATCACAATATCTCTGTATCTTGTCAAAGTCCCGCTGCAAAAGAGTTCGAATGACATCGACTGTAGGTGCTGTTCTGTACGCGATAAGATCGCCCGCATATGCAATTGCCTGAGTAAGACTGCTTTGGCTTTGGGGCATTGTATACCAGAGACGAGGTTGGAGGCGGCATGAACACAGTCATGTAAAGCCTTGAAACCAAACTGTTTCTCTGGTATACAATTATTGTCCTCAGACCACTTGAACAGAGCTCGATTGAGAATCTTTTCGAAAACATTGCTGATACTCGGAAGGAGACCTATCGACCGAAAATTCGACGGATTGGAGTGTCCTTTCCCTTTTTCGGGAGCGGATGAACCACCTCCATCTTCTATCGCAATGGGTAATATGCATTATTCAGCGCGTTGTTGAACAGCGTGGCATAAATGTCCACAGCTTCAGGGGGTAAGTGTCGCAGTATAATGTTGGATATAACATCGACTCCCACTGACTTCGTTTTCTTTATGGAATCGAATATGATCTGGAGTTCCAAGATTAACAGGGGACTAGATCCACTTCGCTCGGAGACTATGGCGTTTGCCATGTTTTCGTCATCAAACCTGGTGAAACCAAGGTTCTCAGATCGCCATTGCGTTATGTCGTTTCGGAGATAAAAAAGAAGGGGCAGGTCATTGTCTTAAGGGACGCGGCGGTTGGGGCGAATGCTTTCATTTACCTTATACATTTCCTAAAACACAGCCACTGCCTCGACTTTCTCCTGAGCATCTTGAACTACATAGAAATCGTCGTCACTGAAGGCTTCCTCCGGATCAATTTCTGCTGTCAAAAGTATGTTTGTATTGTCTGTTGTTCGTTGGAGCTTTATACACGGAAGTTTGTTATGACCTTTCCTACTAAAGGTGTTATTAATTTGTGGAAACATACTCGGGTCGCTGGAATAAACGGCCCGAATTCTGTTTTTTAAAACCGATAGTTCTCCTTGATCAATTGGTTGATGTTTTTGATCGACGCCTTCACTTCTGTAAAAGAGTTTAAGTCTTGTCAGTAGTCTGCTTTTTTGTCTGTGTAATGCGTCAATGGTTGCGTTTCTGTTCGTAGAGGTTATGCCATGTTCTTCGTATTTCGGTATCGTCCTGTTCATTGTTCGTTGAATCGTATCGTCCATTTGTTGTAAGTATTCGTCGATTTCGTTGTTCGTTAGTTTTCTGTTGTTTGGTGGTGAAATGTCCCTCGAACGAAGTTCTCTTGATAAGGCGTTGGTAAAGCGAGGCCAGCGCATCTTACCGTAGTTGTTAGAATGCACAGGCACATACTCATCCAACACCACAACTCGTTCAGAAGCTGTACTACGGCGACGAGTCTGCAGTGTTCACTGTCGTACTCGATCGTCCGTAAACAGTTTCGCATTAGTAAAACTCTATTAGTAACTGTCAATCTTGTATCTCGTAGTAAAAGATAAAGGAAAGCACCTCTTCTCGGTAACGATGGCCTATCTGCGGCGAGAATGTGGATTCTATATTCAACATTGTAGTGGACCATCCATTTGTTTAGATGGTTACGCCGATTTTTTAACTGATTTCCCCAATCTTTGCGTTTGGCATTTAGATCCCCAAAAGATAAAAGTTCTCCACTGAGTTCAGTCTTAGAGATTCGAAAAATTTCCGAGCTCTGTTGTTATTATTGTCATATATTCGACCCGCTCCGCTCCTAACCTATACTCTCCTACGTTGTGGTTCTCTCCACACTTCACACAGCATGACTGCATTTCACAGTTGGGTGAGGCGTGGCCGAACTTTTGGCAAACATGCTTCAATGCACGGGGGCCCGTCTGGCTTTCTTTGGTAAATGCTGTACCGTTTTTTCCTTTCCTGACATTGAGAGAGGGCGAACGGCTGATTGATGTGCCACGACCGTTTGCTTTGCTTTTTTGTTGAGTTTTATTTTTGAGTTAAGAAGTGGATATCATGCCTAGCCTATATTGACTCAATCGTTTAATGGTAAAATTGTTGCCGAATTGGCCGAATTACATAATTCAATGGTTTCCTGTAGATCCATTTTGTAGGTGTTTATGGATGGCTGCTGCTGGTGTTACCGTTGCTGCTCCGGTTGTTTCTGCTTCTGCGACTGTTTTCGTTTTTGGTGCTGTTGCTGTTGTTTTGCTTGTTGTGGCTGTTTATGATGGATTTGCACTTGCTTCATCATTTGCTGCGTCTGTGGCGTTGCTGTCAATCACATGTTACTTTATTTTTAGTTAAAATAATAAAAAAAAGAGAAAAAAACATCCGCCTGGCTGGGAATCCAACCAGCGTAGCTCGGTCGTGGGGCTGGTGAATTCACCTTCCCTCTAACGCACTTCTTAAAATTGATTGGCTCACTTGCCACTAATTCGAGCACTAATTCCAACTGACTTTCACTTTATAATTCTAAAATACTACCAGTTACTCTTAGACGTCTCACCACAACGGGAGTTGGCGAGCGAATGCATAAGCTTCTACATTTAATTTTGGGTGTACAAGATCCGATCGCATTTCTGATGGGCGCGATATTTGTTTAAATGTTGGTTTTTCGATAGTTTGCGGAATTATCGCCTTCACAATTAATGCAAATAGTAGGAGTTTTCTTATCTAACCTACAATCTACCATTAGATGATTCCCGGCACATTTTACGCAACGCGGATCTTTCTGACATTTTTTTGCGTATGATTATATCCTTGGCAGGGCTTGTACCGAGGAACTAATGGGTTCGATTTTTACAACAATGTTAAGTTTTGTTTTTATTTCATAATTTTTTTTTCAAACTCTCTGTTTTATGGAAGAGCGAGTTTTATAAAATGTTCTTCACTCCCTTTCTGTTGTTTTCTCGCTTAAGAATGTTAACGGCATCTATAATTTTACATTGCCTTTTTTTCAGATCAGTAACTCTGTCATCCTTTAAGCACGACGCATGTAACCCTCTGGCTATAACGCGTATAGGCCTGAAATGAAAACCGTTCTACTTGATCGTTATTTAGTTTTCGAGATAATAGACGCTAACTTTGTTGGCCTTTAACGCAGACTTTCCATGTATTTTTTTCTAAGCAAAGTTACTTGGTTCCGTTGTTTTAGCTGTTTCCCTTTATTTATATCATCTTTATTGTGATTAATTTATTCAGGTGAGGACAAAGCTTTCCTTTTTTTAACCGGTATTTTCTTTAGAATCCAGTCGGTTTCGCGACTACACACCATACAATATACACCACCCCCATTCTACGTAGGAACATCTGTCTTAACTTTAATTAGATACTTAAATAGTGATATTTTTTTTTTTACATTTGTACATATAACTTAAGTATAAGTGTAGATACATTCAAACACCTTATACAAAATATACAATGTACAAATATATTTTATATATAAAGTCTATCAGGAGGTTTTATTTTATTTCATCAGCCGCAACCGATGTGCTAGGTTTCTCGCGCCCACCAGCAAGAAACCCCTGGTTTGATGGGGAAGGAGGAGGCCTACAAGGCTAAGCTGCAGGTGAAGACGAGAGCTGCCGTTGAGCTCTTTAGGCAGAGAAGAAGGAAAGAACAATTTAGTAGTAAAGCCCTCACTCGAACTACTAAGGAGATCCTATATTAGACCCTAATCATCCTAGTCCTGCTCTACGGTGCTGAAGCATGGACCGTCTCAAAAGCGGATGAAGAAATCCGTGGCCGATTTGAGAGGATAATTCTTCGAAAAATCTTCGGTACGGTTTGCGTTGACGGGCTACGAGACGAAGATTCAACCAAGAACTATACGAGCTATAAAGCGACATGCCCCTGGTCAATAAAAAATTCCGCGTTAGACATTTAAGATGGCTAGGACATGTAGAATGAATGGACACCAACACTTCGGCTCGCAGATTCTTCGATTCCTAGCCAGACGTCAAACGCAGTAGAGGAAGACCTCGCCTTAAGTGGCGCGCCCAAGTAGAAACCGACTTCAACCAACTTGGAGTGCGCAACTAGAGGCAGTTAGCTAAGGACCGGGCTAATTTGAGAGCCATGTTGGTTGAGGCCCATGTTCGTTCCGGACTGTAGCGCCACTTAAGTAAGTAAGTAAGTCTTAATAACCTATCTGTTTAAACTGGCCTGGTTTAGCTTGAACGGCTGTATTCCGGGAAATAGTGCTTCCGGTGCCTGCCAACATTTCCGAAAAAGTATTCTCACTAGTGTTTTCATTAACCTTGCTTTCGCAAGCAACGGATGTCGACACTGCTAACTCAGATACAATAGATGGCCCATTATTGCAAGTAATGATAGACAAACCTGAATTGGTTTTCAAGTTAGTGTCCTATTCTGGTTAGTAACAGAATTATCTAAATTTAGAGCTACATTTTCTCATTCGCACTGCCGCGAAGAAGATCTATGTTCACCTAAATGATTTTTGACTGTACTTCGTCTCGTGATGATCTGACAAATCATCCGAGTGGTATCAATTGTCAAGAAAAGCTTATCTCAAATTCGTGAATCGGAATCGGCATAGAACAGGAGGTCCCGCCATCGTGAAAGGGTCCTATTGTTCATTTCGTTCATGAATGCCTAACTTTCAGAGAATAATATTTTTCTTTTTATAACTTTCGTTACTGACATCAACCACCTAGAAAATGTGTTTCCACTTGTAGGCTAATTCAACTTCAGTCAATTTCTCAGTTTATTTTTTAACTCAAAGAAATTTGTTCATCGTAACTGGTAACGAAATAAAGGAAGAGGGATGAGTTTTTCATAATTTTATATGCATACTCAACTATTAGTGTGTTGATCTACGTGATCATGATGTTGTGTTTGGTGTAGTAAAGTAAAAAAAAAAAAACATGAATAATTATGTTGCCTTACGTTATATTCGCGCTGGAAAAATATGAACGAAATGAACAATTTCTATAAGATTTGTTGGTAGATTGAGTTTGATTTGATTTTTATTTTGAGTGGAGGTGTGAAAAGGAAAAGTGGAAAACCGATTTTCGTACTTTCGGTCTGTAATTCTCTTGGAGTTTCAGATTCCAATCATTTACGCAACATATTTAAAATGGTGTTTTCATATTGATTCACTTAATGTGTTTAAAATATTTGAAAAAAAAATAAGGGTGCATCTGCTTTTAGATAATGGCAGACATATAAGTATAAGCAAATATAACGAAAAAGTGAAAATATTCGTTTTTACTACTTAATGCCAGGACATATTTCTGGCACACAATCTCGGGTGATTTCTTGCAGGTGTTATTTCATTTTGAATCACAATTTATTATTATTTAATTCCATTTTTGTTTTCAATAATTTGTTGTTTAAAATTTATTCAAAGAAGAAAGGAAAGTATTTGTAATTTGAGAGAAAATTTAAACGGAATGTTTTGGAGAAACAAAGTTAAATAGTACTGTGTCATCGTATTTATTTCGACAAGGAATTGATAAAGAAACGAATATAGAAACTTGTTGAACAAATAGTGACCAGGTTTGCAGATTTAAAAGAACTTACATTTTGTTGGGTTGCTTGATACAAACAAGTTTAAAGAATACGCAAAAAAAAACGTATTTTAAATTATTTTAAGAGAGCTTAAAAAAAATTTAGCAAACTTTAGCATTAGACTTGATCCCAATTTTCTCAGAAACATTCATATTGTGTAAACTACTACTATCTTTTCCGTTAACAACTAGATCATTTTCGACAAAAGAACTAAAACCTAACCAACAACAACAATAGGGCTAATGGATCTTTCAATGCATACGATTTATCATACCATTAACTATGAAAGAATAAATGTAGATATTTATGTCACATATTTTACTCACGCGACGCCACTGCCAACACGTGAATGGTTGTGAGAAAGCTCGGTCTTTTTACTAACCAGGCTGTTGCGTCAAATATTTCGATGTCATTGGCTAAATTAAGCCACCACAAATTAGACCTGACAATATCCTTAACTTTTGTAATATCCAAATGTGTGGCATGCAACTCTTGTTAAATAACGGACCTCAACTAACAAGGTGTTATAACACTGTATCCCCACATGATTACACTATACTGCATGGTCAACTCATTTCCTTTATATCATCGTCTGCAACTTCTGACCAACCATTTGGAATTTATCTGAATACCTCACTTAAAATTTTGTCGAATCTAGTCTCATTTCTTATTTGTAAAATCCCTACTGGTACAAATTCTTTAACCCAATTAATATATGTATTCCAATTCCTTATCAATTTCTGAGTCTTGGCATGCTTTCAATGGAAGTCATGATACACCATCGGCTGACGTATTTTCTGCCCCTTTGATATATTTTAGTTCGTAATTGAAATTAGCGAGGTATCTTGTCCATCTCTGAAGAAGTCTTGCATTCATAATAGGAATGCCCTTACTCTCACCAAACAGTGATAGTAATAGTTTGTGATCAAACTTAATTGAAAAACGTCTTCCAATCAGAAATTCTGCAATATGTTGCCAACGATTCTTTGTTAAATTGCCGCGTGGGTATATATGGCTTGAAACAAAGTTCGCGATTTGAATGGAATTGGCTGTTCACAACTATTAGCCATCTTATGAAGTAAAACTGCACGTAGACCGTACTTCGATGCATCACAGGTTAATATTGCTTCAAATTTCGGATTGAAATGAACAAAAACCTTATTCGAAATCAGGGCCTTTTGAGCTTCAGCGAAGAATTTTTCGCAGCTTTTATTCCAAATAAACTCAACTCCTTTTTAAAGGAGACAACGGACTAGCAGGCTAGATAAATTTACCATAATAATTGACCTTGTCAACGAAAGCCCTTAACTCTGTTATATTGCTGGGTCCAGGTGACTCCACTATCGCTCATACTTTGCGCAATCCATCCTTATTAACGAAATATCCCAGGTATTTAATTTCTGGTTGAAGAAAAACACACTTATTTGAACTTACTTGAACCACGGACCAACTATTCCACCAACCCATAAATCACACCAAACAGTCAGTTTGGATGTAACGGTGTCTCAACATACACTTGAGGACTAACATCAATCCAAATATGTCAGTTTTGTTTATTGATGTATCCATTCAACCAAAAGTGAGCTTCATGGCTAAACAAAATTCACAATTGGCGCAACAATAGAGAAAACAAATATCAAATTACAAAACGCTCTTTACGAAGTTAATGAATGGACTAAATCCTGGCGGACAATAGACAAAACAAATATCAAATTACAAAACGCTCTTTACGAGGTTAATGAATGGACTAAATCGAGAGATAATCGATTCATGTATTTAGATTTTTCGTATAAAAGGACAATGAATTTACCTGTATTTCTAAGTACGGTTCGAGTCCCTTTTGCAAATGAAGCAAAATATCTTGGAATGACACTCGATGTAAAATTAAAATGGAAGTCGCATGTAAAAAGCAAATACAAAGAACTTTAAAATAGTGGATGGACACATATTCAATTTCTGTGCACGATGTCGGATAGACTGATTCTGGTCTTATTCTATGCTACGCTCTACGGCAGCAATGGCTTCTTCTGTACGCACAGTACGACGTATTTGTGGATGCTGAGTATTATCATTTAGGGTAAACGTGGTGTGAAACGTTCCATATTTAATCGAATTAATTTCTCTGAGTGCCTGGCCACACGTTCATTTGAATGAAAGGCATCCCCAACGAGATCCGCCCAGAATCCATTTCAAACTGAATTCTCGGTGTTAATATGAACGTTTCACATTAACACCATTCCATTTTGACAAAAATACTTACTTGAAATTGCCTTTGCCAAGTGCAGACCTAAATATCGATGTCAGAGACACGAAGACGCTTTTTTGTGTGCTTGGCCACGTGTTCATATGATAAAAGTAGTTATGTTGACGTATTTCGAGCAGAACCATGATTTTCAATAAAATAGACATCGGTCTAATAAAGTTAAAAATACCAAACATAATTAAAAATAAATTTCCTCAAAAATGGTTTTTGTTGGTTTATTCATAATTAGGATCCACGAGTGGCGGTGAAAGATGATATTAAGATATCCGTATTGTGCAGAAAGGCAAAGGTAATCCAGAGGCAATCCAGAGGTTTCTTGTTAACCGGATACTTCGCTAGCGACTGAGCATTCGGGAGGGCCCTCAGGCTTATGGGTTATCGGCACGGGAAGTATAATACCTTTATCCAGCCCTTTAGTTATTTATGTTCCGCTGGTGGTATTTTATACTTCCAACAGCCCTGGGAATATACAAGCCGTGAGACTTAAATAGACATAGAGGCCCCCTAGCCATTTTAAACGTCCAAAACGGAGTTTTTTTGATTGTCGCTCTACAGCTCGTATAGTTCTTGGTGGAGTCTTCGTCTTTTTCCCTTAAGTCGACCAAGGATTTCTCAAACCTCTTTTGACACTGTCACTGCTTCAGCGCCGTTGAGCAGGACTGGTATAAACAGGGTTTTATATATCGGATCAAACTAATAGTTTGAGTGTTATTGTCAGAGTTAATAACGGAGCAAAGGTAGATTAAGTCCCGTACTACCTCAAAGTTATATCTGTCAATGGTGACGGTCTGTCCAATTCTTCGATGTTGTGTGTCCTTTCTTGGCTTTGACATCACGTTGAGTCCTACCAATGATGTCAATATCGTCGGCGTATGCGTAGTAGTTGCCTCTGGTGTTGGCTCGGGAATTTCGCAAAATCCTCTCAAGAATCACATTAATGAAGTCACATGACAGCGTATTACCTTGCCTAATCCTTTTTTGGTACCGAGTATGTACACTTATATAAATGTGTAATAGAAATTGTAAAAATTGTAGTATTGTAGGCTTTTTTTGCTCTTAATGTTTGTTATCCCTTGTCCTTGTTTGTATTTGCTATATTTTTGTCTTGTTCTACGATATTTGAAGTAGGTTCATCGTGTATTTATCAAAAATGTGAATTACAAAATAATAAATATGTCAATACAAATAATTTTAAAACTTTAATATTATCTATTTATAAATAGACAAAATCATAGTGAAATTGAAAAACGACGGCGTGATAAAATGAACACCTACATAAATGAGCTATCTTCTATGATCCCAATGTGTTACGCAATGCACAGGAAATTAGACAAACTAACTGTATTGCGTATGGCCGTACAACACCTTAAAAGCATTCGTGGAACGGTAAACTCATATCATGAAGCGAACTACAAACCATCATTTCTAACTGAACACGAATTAAAAGTCCTAATATTACAAGCAGCAGATGGATTTCTCTTTGTTGTTGGTTGTGATCGTGGACGACTTTTATATGTATCGGAATCAGTTTCGAAGGTATTGAACTGCAAACAAAATGATCTATTAGGTCAAAGTTGGTTTGACATTCTTCACCCAAAAGACGTTGCAAAGGTGAAAGAACAACTTTCTTCGTTGGAACCTGGGCCAAGAGAAAGACTTGTTGATGCAAAAAGTGAGTAGAGCTCTTTTAAAACACACATCTTAATTATATGTCTCATTATTTTTAAGCAATGTTGCCCGTTAAAAATGATGTCCCTCAGAATTTATACCATCTTTGCTCAGGTGCACGAAGATCATTTTTTTGTCGAATGAAACTAAAATTATCAAAACCACAAGTAAAGGACGAATCGGATACGTCTTCTAGCTCTATAAGTTCAGATAAAAGGAAATCGAAATTAAGCATTGATCAAAAATATCGGGTTATCCAGTGCACAGGGTATTTGAAATCATGGATACCAATTAAAATTGAAGATCAAGATGGAGATATGGAGGATCAGTCTACAAATTTATCATGCTTAGTTGCTATTGGACGAATACCACCAAATATGTTAGAATCTAAGATTCCCTCATCACTCGATAATCATCCAAATATTCGGCAGGCGTTATTTATATCTAGACATTCAGTTGATGGAAAATTCCTCTTCATTGATCAAAGGTGTGTATAATATCAACTTTTATTTTGAATTTATTAAATTGTGTTGTTTATTTATTAATTTTTGATCAAAAAATAATATAAAATTTAAACTACACGATGCCCGTCGCGTTTGTAGTATGTTGATTATAACATTATCTATAAGAGAAAGGTATTGTTTTCATGAGAAAATCTATGAAACCGAGGTTTTGATTAATTAAAAATAACCATAATACGGTAGCCCTAAAAATGGTTGCCGCGATTCCGTCAAGTCCATCAAAAATTGAGGTTGGGGATATCACTATTACATGATTGGATTCGGTTTTTTGGATGTTTAGTTCAGGAGTATTATATATTATTATTATATATAGTTACCGATTGCTTTCCTTCGCGGCTACACACTCGTTACTAGCTCTCCACCCGTCCATTCAGCTACCCAACGCAACACAATTACAATCACTAATAACAATAATAATAAATAAATAAAACAAAAATTGCAAAAACCCTCCCGGTGCGCGACAGTTTCGACTAAAACAAAAAAATCACATTAGTGAAGTGCTGTGCAGTGGAAACGAAAAAACAAATAAAAATATAACAACAATAAAAACAAGTGCAGTGTGTTAAAAGCTCTTACTAAAAGTAAAGACTCTGCTCAAATGCTACTAAGTACTGGCAATAATCCATCTCGCCCCTCTCACCTCGTTTGCTATTTGCCTTTGCCGCACCAATGCAAGTGCCGTATGTTTTTTTGCATGCGTGCGCTTGCATTGGTGGAGCGCAGGTAATAACCGATGAATAGCGGGCCGTGAATTGAAGTTAAGTATTCAATACAAACTGTCGTAGGGGCATAACACCTATGACAAGTTGTATTGGATATCTTTTTATAGCGACATTCACTTCACTTCTCTGCTTAGTCTGCGTGCGTCGGTATTGTGTCTTTTATGTCTGTCTGTGATAATGGATGGGAAATTTATAGTGGACGTGTGTAATATTCGTGGGTTAAGGTCAAATCTTATTTTTCAATATTTCCAAATACAAACCAGCTGCTTTGGCACTAGGTGAAACACAGGTGGGGCCAAATTATGACAATTATATCCGCCTGGATATAATTTAATGCTATTATTCTTTTTTCACCGCGGTCTCGCCATAAGAATTAGAACCTATTCAAGAACAACAATAGGGCTAACGGATCATTCAATGCATACGATTGATCATACCATTAAGAATTAATTCTATGAAAGAATAAATGTAGATATTTATGTCACACTTTTTACTCACGCGACGCCACTGCCAACACGTGAGTGGTTGTGAGAAAGCTCGGCCTTTTTACTAACGAGGCTGTTGCGTCAAAAATGTCGATGTCGTTGGCTATATTAAGCATGCATGCTAAATGTGTGGCATGCAACTCTTTTAAAATAACGGACCTTAACTAACAGATATTATAACACTGTATCTCCACATGATTACACTATTCTGTATGCTCAAGACATTTTCTTTACTTGAATAAGGCTTTATAGCATCGTCTGCAACTTCTGGCCAACCATTTTGAATTTATCTGACTACCTTACTTAAAATTTTGTCAAATCTATTCTCATTTCTAATTTATATAATACCTACTGGTACAAACTCTTCAACCCAATTAATATATGTATTCGAATTCCAATTTCTTATATATTTCTGCATCTTGGCATACTTCTCGCCATATATATATACGTAGTGATGTAGCCTACCAAATTCAAACTGAATGCGGCCAATGTTCCAATCCAGAATTTAATTTTATATAGCTGAAATTCCATGTCCATAGGCATTTAATTCACTATTGTTTCATTTATAGAAGCCCAAACCTTCAAATTTTAATGAATTTGATGCGCTGTCAGACTCCGTCTCTAGAATGGTATCCCTGCATCCTCACACAATTCTACGTGGCTTCAACATTCTGGGCAGACAACATCCGAAGGAAGTTATGTTGAGATCTTTGCTGAGGTAAATAGCCTAACCCAGCTTGTAAATGAGCCGACACGCATACCTGATGTCAACAGTCAAGCCGCCAACACCCTGGACTTGTTTCTAACCTCTCACCCTGATAAATACACCGTCAATGTATTATCGCCTCTAGGTTCGTCCGACCACTGTGTCATATCATCGAATTTCTCGTACCCCAACCACAGAGTTAAAGAACAAATTCCCAAAAAGACTATATGGCAATACGAGAAAGCCAATTGGGAAGCAGTACAGTTTTTTTTAGGAATTTTAACTGGTCACAATGTTTCCTCGATGGTGACGTGGATGCTGCTGCTGATATGATATCAAACATGATTCTCCTTGGTATGCGATCTTTTATTCCCAACAGAAAAAAAAAGTACCAGACTAAAGGCAAAAGGGTGGTATGGCTTAAGCTGCAAAGAAGCTATCAGGTTGAGAGAGACAAACTTTCGGTTATACAAACCAATCCAACAGAGGAAAACCGAAAAAAAAACAAGCCAGAAATGACTGTAATTCCCATTTAAAACGTGTCAAATTCCTATACGACCAAAAGTTGAGGCAAACAATTTTACATTGTCCCAGAGGTAGTGAACACTTTTGGTCAAAAATATAAAAAAAAATCGGCCTCATCATCAGTACCGTAGCTCATTCACAATGACATTCCAGCTGTCAGCTCTTTAGACAAAGCCAATCTGCTTGCTGCGCATTTCGAAGCAGGTTTCACATTGCCAGATTGTGCCCAGTCTCCCCCTGTACTTGAGAACGTACGTCTACTCGTACAGTTGCAAGAGTTTTATTTAATCTTGACATTCACAAGTCGCTGGTCCAGATGGTATTTCCCCCATTATTCTGAATAGGTGTTCTTATACGCTGCGTAAGCTTTTCTAACTATCATACTCATCAGGTATCTTTCCGAGTAGATTGAAAACTGCATTTGTCCAGCCTGTACCAACAAAAGCCGAATCTTCTTCTCTCTCCAACTACCGACCAATTGCACTTACGTTCCTTCGTTCCAAGGAAACGCTGATAAAATGTCAGTTTATGAAATATTTCGAAACACGAAAACTTCTTAATGACCGGCAGTATGGTTTTCGCAGCAACAGGTCCACTGATGATTTGATGACATATCTCACCGAAAGTGGAACCAATCAATCCACCATTGTGGAGAAAGTAAGATTGTTGCACTTGATATTCCAAAGGCATTTAACAGGGTTTCGCATCAAGGTCTTTTGTCGAAAATGCGTGCATTTGGAATCGATGAAAAACTTCTTCTATGGATTAGAAATTTTCTTTCAAAACGTTCAATTCAAGTTGTTTTGGACGGATTCAAGTCTGCAACTCACCAAATAAAATATACTGGTGTGCCTCAAGGCTCAGTTTTGTCTCCGACTCTCTTTCTGCTCCCTCTCCCTCTCTCGACTGTCTGCAACTTCTAATCCGATTCTTTCCTTCGCTGATGACAGTACTCTCAGCTTCTCATATTCATTTTCAGGTCCACGTCCCTCATCTTCGAACGTGGAATCTAAATGAAAACATATGTTATGTTGGATATGCATACTGTTATAAATTCAGATTACAGTGTGCAAAGATACCCTGATGTGTGAAAATCGAACACATCCATTTAGTGTCCATTGTTGGTACTGGATGCGCCCACCTGGAATAGTGGTATCTGTCAAAACCACTTATCGTACAACAAAGAAAAGTATACACTTAGTAATATTATCTTAGTGACTAAAGTGGTCAAAACAA
Source organism: Rhingia rostrata (assembly GCA_949824845.1). Lineage (NCBI taxonomy): Eukaryota > Metazoa > Arthropoda > Insecta > Diptera > Syrphidae > Rhingia > Rhingia rostrata. Next base: position 72,823,258 of record OX463757.1, on the reverse strand, counting down.
GTGAAAATATATTTTAAAAGAAAAGTGAACGAATCACATAATATAAAATAAAGTCACAAAGAAAAAAGAGACGAGCGCCCACTACGATAGTGAAGAGATAACCTCTGTAGGGACGACTGACTGAATAAGCTGACTCACCAACACACACAAAACATACGTTAAATATATATGAGTTATGTGTAACAAAAATGTTTAAAAATAAAAGACTAGCATGTTGTCTTCGGTCGAGTCGAACAAATAGTTTAGTTTAGCACGAGCATTGCGCCGGTAAGCATCTTTAATTTAAGTATTAATTATTATAAAATAAAGTGTTCATAATTATAAAAAACTAAATAGAGTTTGCATTATTTGAAACGCTAAATTGGTGACCCAGACGCGATCACGGTCTAAGAGAGAAAAATATTTTTTTTACATGTGCTTAAATTCTTATCGTGTCGCTGCCGTGCATATAATATTGCATACATTCAGTTTTTCGACGTCCGACCGCACTTCATCTTCCCGCTGCTGTTTTGGCTGACCAAAACCAAATCAAATTGCGACAGTGAAAAAAAAGAGAATCATATTTTCGCTGCTGTTTTTCTTCGTCAGTTAGCCTTGAAGACAACGCGGGCCATATTAAACGATAAAACTATCGTTCCATCGTGAACGGAAACTTCGTTCGACAGCGTCGACAAAAAAAAAAAGAAAAAAAAACTATTGAGCTCTTTGCTGATAGCACCGTTGGACAACGTGGGACTTTCGAACGATCGTTTCGTTAGAAACACCGCCGTAATATATCTTGAACGGTAACTTCTTTGGACAGCGTCGATCATAAAATAAAAAATCTATCGTTCCCTTTGCAGATAGCACCGCTGGACAACGTGGGACTTTCGAACGATCGTTTCTTTAGAAACATTGCCGTTACATATCGTGAACGGTTACTTCGTTAAACAGCGTCGATAAAAAAAAAGACTATCGTGCCCTTTGCAGATAGCACCGCTGGACAACGTTGGACCTTTAAAACAATTGTTCTATCTGCAGATATCGCCGATAAATACTGGAATATTGTACGCCGTTCTAAACCGTCTATAAAGTGTTACATTTCTTACGACGAGATACCGAATAAACAGCATAACAGCCAGAGCATCGGTATTTCACAACATTTTTTTTTTTTAATTTTGAAACATAATTTTTGCAGTATATTAGCGCATTGTTGTAGGTAAAATAAGGAAGTTGCTTGACCGAACCAACGAAAAGTTTTCAATTGCGGTAAGGTTCGAAAATCAGTGCCCAAAGTGTAAACCGTAATTGAAAATTGTTCTAGCATCAAATCGACAAGTTTTATTTTTTTTTAAATATCTTTTGTTCCTTCTGACTTAACTGACCGACAACGAGGACAAGAACAAACTAACGGGATTTGCGAATACGGACGCAGTTCCCAGAAATGCAAACACAGCACTTGCTCCTGAAACAAGCGCGGGGTTGCAGATGCAGAATGATTCTATTACGTACAAGCCCATCAACTTCTGGTCTTCGTGTCCGGACCTATGGTTTACGGCCATGGAAGTCAATTTGCCCTGGCAAGAAACATGTCCGATGACCGAAAATTGTATACCGCCATATCACTCATGGCCGTAAACAGCATTCAACGAGTCCGTGACATCATAGCAACCCCACCAGCCCAAAATAAATTTGAAGCGCTTAAAATGGCCGTGCTTTCTCGATTAATGGACTCCGAAGACACTCGTCTGCAGCAATTACTCGGAGGTTTAGATGTAGGGGACAAAAAACCTAGTCAACTTCTTCGGGATATGAAAGCTTTGGCAGGTACTGAATTTTCCGCAACAATGATAAAGAAACTTTGGTTGCAAAGATTACCAGATATGGTTAAAGCAATCTTAGCTGGAAGTACAGAAGAGCTAAAACCTTTAGCCTTAATGGCAGACAAGATAATTGGGGCAACTCAAGGTTTCAATGTAACTAGTTTGGATCGTGCCAAACCCATCAAGCGCTCACCTTGTCCAGCTTCTTCTACATCTGTTGGTTCACTAAGCGCGTTAGAAAACCGTATAGACATAATATCGTCTCAACTTAGCGAATTGAGTGGTTTTCACAGACCTAACAGACCAAGGTCCAGAAGTCGCCAAAGGCCTCCTTTGAGCAGAAGTCAGAATCCTTCAGGAATCTGCTGGTACCACAGGAAGTATGGGAAAGACGCTCGACGCTGTAAAAGACCATGCTCCTATGGGGCCAATACTTCAAGTTCGGAAAACTTAATGGAGGGTTTACCTTGGCGACGGTCGACATTCTCCACGTAACCTCCAGTCGCCTATTTATTTTTGACCACAGCAGTAAGACACACTATCTAGTCGACACCGGTGCCGACATTTCGGTCTTACCAGCTCGTCGTACAATACCTTTGGAAAATACCTTTGGAAAAAAGAAGGTACACCTCGACCTTGGCCTCAGACGCAAGTTTCAATGGGTATTTGTGTTAGCAGAGGTAGAAAAACCCATCATAGGTGCCAATTTTTTAAAAACATATGGCATATTGGTTGACCTAAAAGGAAAATGACTTATAGACCCCCTCACAACCATTTTCTCAAAGGGACGCTTGGTAGGGGGATGTTCAACGCTTTCGGTCGTTTCGAACTCCGTACTCAATCCTGACATCCGAAGGTTATTGAAAAATTTGTGCAATGTGCAGCCCGAAAACTCCTTTAAGCAAGTTCCGTCGCATTCCGCCACACATCACATAGTGACTAGGGGCCCACCTGTCTCTGCGAGACCATGCAGACTGTCCACAGAAAAGCTCTCAATAGCAAAGAAAGAGTTTGAATCACTCCTGGAGCAGGGAATTTGCCACCCCTCTGATAGTAGCTGAGCTTCACCATTGCACATGGTACCCAAAAAGAACAGTGAATGGAGATCCTGAGGCGATTATCGCGCACTAAATGCTGTCACCCAACCGAACCGATACCCAATTTCACACATTCAGGATTTTGCCCAAGATCTAAGCGGATGTTCTGTTTTCTCCACATTGGATTTGGTCAGAGCATACATACTATCAAATTCTATTTGAGCCCGCGGATATTCTTAAAACTGCAATATGCACACCATTTGGTTTGTACGAGCTTACACGTATGACATTTGGTCTGAGGAATGCTGCGCAAACATTCCAACGATTATTCACTCTGTTCTAAGGGAATTTGAGTTCTGTTTCGTCTATATAGATGATCTGCTGTTGATAGCATCACATAATGAAAGTGACCATATCAAACACCTAGAAGCAATACTTTGCAAACTGCAAAAAACGGTCTTGAAGTGAATATAAACAGGTTCTTGTGTATGTTTAATTTCTACCGCCGGTTTTTGCCCCACGCGGCCGCGGCACAAATCGAATTAAATAAGCACCTTGAGGGTAGCTAACAAAAAAATGATCATCGCAAAATCGAGTGGACTCCGAAATTCCTTCTTCAATTCCTGCAAAGATAAATTAAGAGAAGCCACAATCTTAACATTTCCGACTCCTAACGCAGAGTTATCTTTAGCGGTCGATGCTTCCTACACTGCGGTATAAGCGGTTGTGCGACAAAACGTGAAAAACAAATGGCAACCGCTCAGTTTCTTTTCGTCAAAATGAAGTGATGCTCAAATAAAGTACAGTGCCTATGACTGAGAATTTTTGGAGGCCTACTCAGCATCCGTCACCTGTTAGAGGGTAGGTCATTCACTCTCTTTACCGATCACAATCCCCTGGTCTACGCCTTTCAACAAAATCTAGATAAAGCTTCCTCACGTCAGCTCAGACATTTGGACCTAATTGGCCAATACACAACCGACATAAGGTACATACCTTGTAAAGAAAACACTGAAATGAAAATTTGTTTGCCAGAAACAATCAATAACGATGATATGGCACGTGATCAGGAGACGGACAAAGAGCTAAAGACTTTGCTGACATCACCTACACTCCAACAATTAAAGCGGCTACCAATAAACGGGTCTAAAATGCTTCTTTATTGCGACGTAGCAACTGGAAGGTGTCGTCCATAAGTACCACCAATATTCCGGAAAATGGTCTTTGACGTCATCCATAACCTGTATCATCCGGTTTTTAAAACCAGTACGAAAGGAGTGTGTCTTAGATAAGTATGGCCATCTATAAAAAAAGACGTGCGCACGTGGGCGAAATGTTGTAATTCTTGCCAACGTTCAAAACACGGTGCACGTGGACTTGATTGGCCTGATGCCGACATCGGAAAGCTACCGATACTGCCTTACGCGAATTGATCGTTTCACACGTTGGCCCGAGGCAATTCCCTTGGTCGATATAAGAGCAGAAACGGCAGCGGAGGCAATATGTCGCGAGTGGGTACCACGATTCGGTGTTCCACGTACTATAATTACAGGGAAGAAATTTGAATCCCTACTGTTGAAAGAGCTCGGCAGCTTCTTAGGATTTCAACGAAGTCGCACCACCAAGCTAATGGAATGATCGAGCGATGGCATCGAACCCTCAAATCTGCTACACTGTGTCGGCAAGATTCGCAGTGGTCTAAGTCCTTGCCCTACGTTTTACTGGGACTACGCACTGCCCTACGGGCAGAGTTGAGTACTTCCTCGGCTGAATTAATATACGGACAAAATCGCCGATTACCCAGTGTTTTTTTTCAACCTAGCAAATCTTCCCATCAAACCGAATTTGCTAATCGACTAAAGCGTCATTTCGAAAACATAAGACCAGCACTGCCTTCAAATCACGTTTCAAAAAAACGTTTATTTTTAAAGCTTTGAATGTATGCGGCTACGTATTTCGTCATCTTTGCACCCACCATATGCCCGTTCAAAGTTCTAGAACGTAAAAAAAAAAATTTTTCAATACTAACAAAGTCGGCTGCAATTAATGTCAGCACGGACAGGCTCAAACCAGCATTCGTAGAAAACGCAAGCGACGGGAATGAAAATAATACAAACAGTCCTGATATTGTTCCTTAATCCGTCAAAAGAAAATAAACTTAAATGTGTACTTCGAACCCTGCGTTGTGACAGAATCTTTACCGAAAACATCGAGGTCAGGAAGATTAATAAAAACATCTGAGAGATATCGTGAATCATCGTAAGGATTCACTGAGGAGGGGGTGCTGTAGCGACGACTGATTGAATTAGCTGACTCACACACAACACAACCTCAGTAAAAAAAACACGTGAGACAAACACGTGAGATCCAATGACGCCAGACAGGTGCATAAGTGAACCAATCGTAATCTGTAAAAATCTGGCTATGAAGATTAATCCGGAAGACAAACAAGTGAGGATTTATTCTTAATACAATTAATAGTAAATCTCGAAATTGATTTGTTCTGATTTACAATAAAGAAAGAAAACCTAACCATAAAAGGAACAAGGAGAAAAAACCCAAATAACTACCAACACCTACTAGGATAAAAAAGTAAGATATTTATCAAATTTAAATACTAGAGTCACTCGCTCAAACACTGCGCCGTTTTGCCACCAACCTTGAAGAGAATGGGACCACACGAGACGTTGCCAAGAGCGGCCGGCACCGGAGCGCCCGTTCTGCCGAGCATATCGCCGCTGATGCCGAGGATGTCGACCAAACATCGACCAGATAGCATGTCTCGCAATTAGCCATCAGCCGGTCGTCCCTAAGGCGAATTTTGGTAAAAGACTTGCGCATGTTCCCGTACAAAGTCCAGTCCCTGCATCAGCTGCTGCTTTTCGACCGCCAAATACGTGTAACCTACGCCCAAACTATCCTCAATCTCGAAACCGGACGATTTTTCGAACAAAATCATAATGAGTGATGAGACTCATTTTCACCCCAGCGGCTACGTGAAGAAGCAAAATTATCTCTTTTGTGGCAACAAAAATCCACGAGTAATGCACGAGGAACTCAAAGTTACTGCAATGTGCGCTGTTCACGCTGGAGGAGTCATCATGCCATTTTTTTCGAGAACGCCGCTGGTCAAACGACAACAGTGGACGGTGCCGCAATTGGACGAATTAGGACTGGAGGACATGTGGTTCCAACAGGACGGAGCAACGGCACACACTGCGCGAGCCACAACCGATAAAAATGAAAGCCAAACAACATCGGATGACTTCTTTTGGCCACCTAGAAGCGCTAGTACCCAAACAAAAAGGAATAAAAAAAGACCACAAAAATGAGAATTATGGATAAATGTAAAGACCCCTCCGCCGGCATCCCAATGCAACAGCCTTAAAAAAGTGGAAGCAGCCCTGCAACTCCTCAAACTCAAAACAATGGTAACACCAAAAACCACACAAAACAGACACTAATAGTCTAAATACATCACCGTATTTATCTATGACTTTGACTTGACTGGAATAAACGCTCAAGAACATCATCGACAAGCAGCAGTAATTCCGACGAAATTCATTCCAGCAAGGACCAAAATAGATTCTAAATTTTAATCGATTTAACGATCAAAAACATTAGGAAATCAACACACAAAAATTCGGTCAGGACGTTCAACATTCCGGACCAGCCAACGGAAAACGATCTCTCCGTCACCATAGATCAAGACGAACCCAGATCAAGCAGCAATACTAATGGAGCAACTCTGAACCGAAGTGAGACTACCTCCAACATTAAAGAGGACCAGCACAGTTTAAAAAAAGTCGAACTAGGAGAAAAATCAAACACAACAATCAAGCTTGACCAGACAAGCAAACGAGCCAAAATCAATCAAAGTAGGTTTTGTTTCGCCTACCAGCAGGTAATCAACCGGTCAGGACGTTCAACATTCCGGACCAGCCAACGGAAAACGATCTCTCCGTCACCATAGATCAAGACGAACCCAGATCAAGCAGCAATACTAATGGAGCAACTCTGAACCGAAGTGAGACTACCTCCAACATTAAAGAGGACCAGCACAGTTTAAAAAAAGTCGAACTAGGAGAAAAATCAAACACAACAATCAAGCTTGACCAGACAAGCAAACGAGCCAAAATCAATCAAAGTAGGTTTTGTTTCGCCTACCAGCAGGTAATCAACCGACCGAGATCATTAAATCATACACTCTGAAAGATAGAAAAGCAAATTGAATCCTTGGCGGTTTAACCTCTGGTTATGAGGAAAATGAAATTTTTGAAGAGCTTACAGCCCTGATCCCCGGTGTGGTAGAAAAAGTAACTGGATTTTCAAAAATCCGAGAAACGAGAAAACATTAAATACAATCTATTTCTGAATCGCCTACCGCAAGCAGCAAACCAAGATAATTAAATTGAGAAACCTTTTCAACACCCAAATACACTGGGATACACAATGCCGAAAATGCCAACAAAGAACTGTGCGAGCGACAACATATGCGTTAAATGCGACAAAACACATGCTCCCACTGAATTCATAATCACGAAAAAAGTGGGAAATCGAGCTGCATGCGTGAACTGTAGGGGCAATCACCCTTCTATCTACCGTTGCTGCCCAAAATATAAGCAATATGCAATTTACGAAAAACAGAATTTTCAAAAAGTCAGTAAAATCGATCGTAGAGCTCGTGCCTGCAAAAAAACAACTACCTCTTACAGCATCTATTGCCAGCCACTTTAGAGAGCAGAATGAAGCCCCCATAGTTAAAGTAAACAAAGCAAGTATATAAAGCCAGTTTTTTGACCTCTCAAATTGACATTACAAGAAACACATTTAAGTCAAAAACATAAAATTTTGCGCAATGATATTAACCAAGGGGTAACAATCGCGATCAGGAAAAACATAAAGTATACAAAAACATAGATCTACCAACTTCTATGTTTCCCAGCATTTTCATAGTCAACGAATTCAAAATAAGACAGGAGACCAAAAATATTCTTCTGGGTTCAATATATATTCCGATCAACAGTAGACCAACGGACTTAACAAACGAACTAACAAGAATAGAAAGACTAGCAGCTACCTTCGACGGAGCGATTATAGGATGCTAGAAGTCCAAACTTCGGAGACTCCAGATATAACCATAAAGGCAATACCTTTAAAGAATGGCAAAGAAGTTTCCTCCCAACAATGACCAACTTATCAACTCCAATCTTCAATAGAAACTTGTCTTTTCTGGACCACTTTTTATAATCAGGACACCTTATTAACATAATTGATAAGAACTATACAATTCAAACCCTACCCATTTTTTCGGACCCTTTGCAACTTAACTTAACATTAGACAACATCGCACTAACTGAAATACATAAAAGAAGGAATATAACATATAAAAACACTGACTGCATAGTATTTATATGCGAACTAGACATCCAGCTAGGACAGGTAATTCCCTCACATTTAAACTGCCTAACTAATAACGAAATCGACCTAAATACGACGATACTTGAGACCTTCGAACACCATACTGACAGAATACAATTAAACTTCAAAAAATACAAAGACCTACTAAATATTGATGGCAGTAAGACCTGAAGAGGATATATCACAATAAATACAACAGAATAAACAAGGAATATAGGGATCTATCAGAAAGAATAAAGAAAAAGTTAATATCTGGCTCAATAAAAAATTAAGTGAAAGAATAGCGAACATCATTCCAGGTCCTTGGGCATTCAAAGAGACCTTTAGAATAGTATGAAAGGGAAAAAGGTTTAACTGCGAAAAAGTATCAATAAATGATACAACAATAACGGACGAACAGCGGATCGTTACAGCTTTCCAAAATCACTACAGAGATATATTCAGGGAAAAAATACCGGACTTTAACCCAACAATAGTTAACGATAACCATTCAACGCTAAAATAAGGCAAGAACAACCAAGTCATACATTCATGTTCGAAGCAAAGAACACGGCAGTAGTGCCAATGGAGCAGATAACTTTTACGTCGCAAGAGGAAGTATCAGATATAATGTATAGACTAAAACCTTAAAGATCTAAAACGGGAAAGACTGTATTACAAACCGCATACTCAAAAAACTATCATTACAAGCAATACGATATATTACAATTATATTCAAAAATTGCATTAACAACGGCTACTTCACAACTTCCTATAAAAATAAACCCGAACATATTTTCTATTGACAATTATCGGCCAATATAATTACTATCAAATTTAGGAAAACTCTTAGAAAGGCTAATTATTAAACAAACATGATCTTCAGATGTAATTCTTATCGAATATATTTCAGAACACCAGTTTGGATTTAAAAAAGGACGGTTCATGCACTTCTAAAAGTCCATAATGATGTAACACTCAAACTGAGAGAACAGACTGCTCTCTTGATGTAGAAAAAGCGTTCGACAGCGTATGAGAAACGGGCTACTTTACAAAATCGTACAGCTCAATTTTCCCCAGCAGATATTACATATACCTGATAACAGACATTTTTTTTGTTAAAATCCAAGGTAGTAGTTCCGAATATTGCAACTCTGATAGTGGAGTAGCTCAAGGCTCAAAGCTAGGTCCGAAACTATTCAACATATATGCATGAGTTTCCTCACACTCGATTTGTAATAACATAATCTCTAGAGGCATTACGTTCGCGGATGCCACGTTTTTTCAGCTGATTAAGAACTTGGGTATAAGTATTAAGAACAACAAAACTGAATGCATATGTTTCCTAAATGACAGTGGCAAAGGCAAAGTAGGGACAGTTTCAAAAAGCCGAAATCTTGCAATGAGAATTAATGACACAATTATTCCAGTTAAAAAAATTAGATACTTAGGGGTAAATCTAAATAACCATCTCAAATTTAACGCACATGCCAGAATGTCTATAAAAATCTATGAAAATCTACAATATATTAACACCAATCCTCAAAAACCAAGGCATCCAGGTTAAAACTAAATTATTATTTTCCAAAACACTAATAAGACCAATCATTGCATATGCGTACCCGGTATGGTTTTTAATATCGCCCACAGTAGCATCAGAAATTGAACGTTTGGAAAGGAAAATACTGATGTGTGTAAACAAAAATTTCAAAACTAGAATAAAATACCAATCATTAAATATTTAACCATAGACATGAGCAAGACAATACATAAAATGCAAGAATTAGACAACGAGGTGATCAAGAAAATAATCTCTTCTCAAATAAAAGTTAAACTGGGTTAACACAGTATATCCATCACCAGTAGGGGTACTCTCTGAAGTATTCGACGCAACGCCCGAAGATACACCAATCGAATTTCATACAAAAGTCATAGTTGGGCAAAATCGCGGATAAGATAGAAATACCTTTGACCACTCTTCAATTACTAAAAAGAGAAATCAAATAATATATGCTGTTTAGAAAAAAAAAAGCGGAGAGCAAAACCTTTAATATATAAGAATGTAAAAAAACACGTTAATTAGCTAACTGATATGTAAATAACTAAGATTCATGACCAAATTCACCTTATAGTGACAAAACAGAGAAACACAAATGAAAACAAATACATATTTACATTCACTCGAATAATGTATCTAAGCAAAAAAAATTGTATTCACTCGAATTGTATCGCAAACAAAACACAAATAGTCATAAATAATAAATCACTGTAAAGAAAAGAGCAACAGGTACGGGAGCAGGCGTCAAGGGTAGACTATATCTACTCCTTGTTTCTGAGCTTAACGCAACTTAGATCGTACTGGGCGCGCTGCCAGAGAGAGCCTTAAAGATCCTGGCTATGAATGTAAATTCACAGATTAGGATCGAACGTAGAGCTAATCTTTCCAGTTGCTTAAAGATCAAAGTCCCGATGTGCTTATGGCTAGCGAAACTAAGCTAAACCAGACGCATAAATTGACTAATAGCAATCACAATATCGTAAGAAGAGATCGGCCCAACTCCACTCAAGGAGGCGGGGTCGCTATTTTTATATGAAAAGGCATTAGTTATAATGTTATATATATTGGTGAAATGAGACGATTCCGGCTGCTGGAAGCCAGCATCATATGCATTCCTCTCCAACAGAGGAAGCGACTGTATGTGATATCGGCCTACGCACCGGAAGCACCCCAGCCTACACTTTTTACAACAGAGCTCGGAAAACTTTTCGAATCTCTTAGACTGAACTCATTGGAGAACTTTGATCTTTTGGCCGGATATTTAAATGCCAAACATGAAGATTGGGGAAATCAATTACAAAATCCTCGCGGTAACCATCTTTACAATTGTATAGTCCACTACAATGCTGAATATAGGATCTACATTCTCGCCACAGATACACCATTGTTTCCGAGAGCGGTGCCTTCCTAGATCTGTTACTGCGAGACACAAGACTGACAATTACTGACAGAGTAGTGTTATGTCCACATACTTAAGGGCGGTTATCTGATAATGAAAACACATCAGTAACAACATCAATATTTTAAACCCACAGAAATAAACTTACTGTTGTGAAATTGTGGCCCGGTTGTTTTTGTCATCTGTGGAGTTTTGTTGTCAATCAGTTAGGTGGATATTGATGTATATATCTACTTACCTGACTGTACACCAACAATCCCTAACGACGAGGCACTGTCTCCCTCCAAATGTTGGACAAACAAACAGTCTAATGAAAATAAAAGAGACAAATTAAATTAACAACAAAATTCACAAAAAAAAAAAAAATGAATTACCTACATCGGCTAGTTTCCTTTCGACAACTGTCACTGTCGAATGTCATGGGTATACAATTTGGATGAGCCCAGAATTAGGAAGTGTTTGTAAACTTCGTAAATAGGTTGCGAAAACGACTAAACGAATATGAAAATAATTCAAATATCCAAAGAGCAGGACGTTAGGAGAATCTGAGGAAGATAGCACGATCTAGAAACGGATCTTGGACTGGACAGAAGAGTTAGTGGTAATGCTGGTGGAGAAATAGGGGGCATTAAACATGAAGTGGGACCAAAGAAAGAATGATAGCTTCATTGTCTAGTGATTAGCCTTGGCGTTATCGAGGAGAGTGAGAGTCCTTGGTGTTCACCAGTAGTCCTTATTCGGAAACCAGGCAAAAATCGACTTTGTTTGGATTCTCGAAAAGTGAACACTTTGACAAAAAAGGACGCTTATCCTCTCCCCCATATCGACGGGCTTCTCAGTCGTCTACAGGATACCTACTTTATAAGTAGTGTAGATCTGAAAGATGCATTCTGGCAAATACCGCTGGAGATACAGAGTAGGGAGAAGACTGCTTTCACAGTGCCTGGGAGACCCTTGTACCATTTCAAGGTCATGCCTTTTGGGCTGTGCAATGCAGCCCAAAGGATGTGCCGACTAATGGACAAGGTAATCCCTTCAAAGGTTAAAGGATCGTGTCTTCGTGTATCTTGATGATCTGCTCATTATTGCTCCTGACTTCGAGACCCATTTAGCCTTACTAGATGAAGTTTCCCAGTGTCTTCGGAAAGCAATCTTACCATCAACTTAAGCAAATCCAAATTTTGCTTTAAGGAATTGAAGTATTTGGGTTTCATAGTTGGTGGTGGGATGCTGAAAACCGACCCGTCAAAGATTGAGGCGATCGTGGATTATCCTGTTCCCAAAAATCAACGACATGTACGCAGGCTGCTTGGTCTTGCGGGGTGGTACCGGCGATTCATAAAGGATTTTTCTAGCTTAACTGCTCCCATTACGGACACTTTGAAAAAGAGAAATAAAAAATTTGTGATGACGAATGAGGCTTTAGAATCATTTCAAAAATTAAAAAGTGCATTAACAACTGCACAAGTACTTACTCATCCAGATTTTTCGCGACGCTTTTTCATCCAATGTGATGCGTCGGAATCTGGAATAGGAGCAGTTTTGTTCCAACGAACTGACAATGACGAAGAGACACCGTTATCCTACTTTTCCCAAAAGATGAATGCGTGTCAAAAAAATTACAGCGTCACTGAAAAAGAATGCTTAGCAGCAGTTATGGCTGTACAAAAATTCAGGCCATATGTGGAAGGAATGGACTTCACCATCATAACGGACCACTCAAGTCTACGATGGCTCATGAGTCTAAAGGACTTGAGTGGAAGACTAGCGCGATGGAGCCTCAAACTACAAGCGTTCACATTTGAAGTTGAGCACAGAAAAGGCTCATTGAACGTGGTGCCTGATACACTATCTAGAGTGCATTTAGATAGTCTTGATATCAAAGACATCGCGCCGTGGGTGGATCTAGATTCAGAAGAGTTTCTCTCCGAAGAATATCTGGACCTAATAGCCACAATCAAAGAACACCAACAAGAGCTGCCAGATTTAAAAGTAGAGGAAAACTTCGTATACATGCGTTCACAGCTACCCACCGGAGAAGAAACTGCGGAACATACGTGGAGGTTGTGGATCCCATCCGCATTAACCGAGGATTATTATTACTCGGGCTCACGATCCTCCACAGGCTTCTCACGGTGGTATTGCACAAACCTTGCATCGAGTTCGCCAATATTTTTACTGGACAAATATGACGGTACAAATCCGAAGTTATGTGTCTAATTGTGATGTGTGCAAGCAATGCAAATCGTCAAATCAAGTGTTACGTCCTCCAATTTCAAATAGTTATTGTACTGACCGACCATTTCAAAAGCTTTATATTGACTTCCTAGGCCCATATCCTAGATCAAAATCTAATAATTGTTATATATTTGTCGTCCTTGACCATCTTTCAAAATTTGTCTTGTTAAAAGCGTTAAAAAATGCTAATGCAATAAATGTCGTCAACTTCTTACGCGTTAAAGTTTTTAATATGTTTGGTGTACCACAAGTAATCCACTCAGATAATGGAAAGCAGTTTGAAGCTAAACTATTTCAAGATATGTTAAAGAATTACGGAATAAAACATTTAAAAACCGCAATCTATGCGCCACAATCCAATGCGTCTGAAAGGGTTAATAGAACTCTTCTAGCTACAATTCGTTCATATGTGAAAGACGTTCAACGAGATTGGGATTGCCACTTGAGTGATATTGCCTGTGCGCTAATAAGCTCTGTCCATACATCAACTGCAGTATCGTAATATTTCGCTCTTTTTGGCATAAATATGATAACTCACGGCAGTTCATATGAACTGACGGAGAAATTAGATGCAGTTAATGACGGATAACTTTTAACTATCTCACGACAGGAGCGATTATAGTGCCTTCGTGAGAAGATAAAACAAAATATAGTCAAGGCAAATGAAAAAAGCGCACGAACATATAATACTAGGACACGAAATGTTTCCTATCTACCAGGACAAGAAGTATTTAGAAGAAATTTTATCTTAAGCGATTCTTCTAAATATTTGTCCGCAAAACTCTGTCCTAAATTTGTTAAATGTAGAGTAGTCAAGTCGGTCGGTAACAATATGTATGAATTGAAAAACTTGGGTGGTAAGAAGGTAGGAATTTTTCATGCAAAGGATTTAAAACAATAACTAATAAGTATTTGTATAATTGATTAATAAAAATGATTCATCATGTCATTGTTCATATAGTTTATGTATATACCTGCAATATGAATGTTATTTATAAGTTATCTATCTGTATCTGATCGCAATATTAATGTTGTTTATTTTATCTTATTTGATTGTCATATAAATGTTAATCGCAATATCTTTCTTTTTTATCTTGTATTAATTGTTTTAAGTTAAAATTTTAATCGCAATATCTATGTTATTTATCTTATATTAATTGTTTAAAGTTAAAATTTTTATCGCAATATCTATGTTACTTATTTATATTTTTTTGTATATTTATTCCTAGTAAAACAACATTTTTTTTATTTTGTCTACATATATAGATAATAAGTTAGTTAGTAAGGCATATATACTTTTATTTATAAAAATAGATAAGATTATTAATTATGTATCCACTTGTATGTTATTTATCGTAGGTAGTACTATATTGTCTTTGGTTGTTACAAACACACATGTTCACACTGTGATATATATGTTATTTGTACAAACTATGCTACTTAATTTATTATTGTGTTATTTATGTTATTTTATTTTAGATTAAGGTTTATGTATATTATGTATTTGTTTTATCCAAGCACAAAACTTACCTTAAATTTGGCCCGGCTAACAATAAGTGGGTTCTTCACCACGTTGGGACACACGCTTCTTTAACCCCTAGGCCCTAGTATGTAATCCAATGTCCTTGTTGTCGATGGCCCTCCACCATGTACAGTGTTTTGTTATGTCCACATACTTAAGGGCGGTTATCTGATAATGAAAACACATCAGTAACAACATCAATATTTTAAACCCACAGAAATAAACTTACTGTTGTGAAATTGTGGCCCGGTTGTTTTTGTCATCTGTGGAGTTTTGTTGTCAATCAGTTAGGTGGATATGGATGTATATATCTACTTACCTGACTGTACACCAACAATCCCTAACGACGAGGCACTGTCTCCCTCCAAATGTTGGACAAACAAACAGTCTAATGAAAATAAAAGAGACAAATTAAATTAACAACAAAATTCACAAAAAAAAAATGAATTACCTACATCGGCTAGTTTCCTTTCGACTACTGTCACTGTCAACAACTGTCAAATGTCATGGGTATACAATTTGGACGAGTCCAGAATTAGGAAGTGTTTGTAAACTTCGTAAATAGGTTGCGAAAACGACTAAACGATGATGAAAATAATTCAAATATCCAAAGAGCAGGACGTTAGGAGAATCTGAGGAAGGTAGCACGATCTAGAAACGGATCTTGGACTGGACAGAAGAGTTAGTGGTAATGCTGGTGGAGGAATAGGGGGCACTAAACATGAAGTGGGACCAAAGAAAGAATGATAGCTTCATTGTCTAGTGAGCAACGCTTAGTGAAGTGTAGTAATGGCCACAGTGCCAACATAAAAATTTAATTTTAGTCGTTAAAATTCAAATAAGAAATAAATTTTGAGAGATCAGTCCCAGGATAAACAAAAGAAAAATAAAAAGGTTAATCCAGAAAAACTGTGCAAAGTGAACACATAAAGGCGGTCATTGACAAATAGAAGTTAGAATAAACTACAAGAACATAAAAGTCATGACCGCCAAAATTTTCTGTGTGAGACTACTGACTAATAGTGAGACCGAACGATTATATTGAGTACGGAATCGGAAACATAAAGGATAGGTAGAATTTTGTGAAAGTGATTGCGGGGTCAAAGTCTATACGCGTCATAGTGAACAACGAGTGGGCAAAAATCACCCCTACAACGAATACCCCCTCACACACAATATAATTCAACTGTCCAGTTACCGTCGTACGCAACCGTGCTGTGTGAAACGAAAACGGTCCCATCACTCGTCAGTCGTTATTGTTTGCTGGATCATCAGTTGTCTATTATTGTCTGAAGTGTTAATTTCTCTATTGTAAATATATATATTTTTTTGTCTTCCTAGCGTGATAAGATAAATTTAATTTCGTTCGTTGTAATTGTAATTCCCGGGCAGGAGAATTTCAAAAGTGAGAGTTCCCTATCGGGTAGTCATACACGGAAAAGCCTGCTAGACAAATTTCTTATCTACAGCGAGCTCGAGTTAGGTAGGAAATCGAATAGCGAGAGGTTAGGTCGTCTTTGAGTTAAAACCGTAGGTAAAAATTGCCAGCACAAATAAAGGACACACAGTTTATGTTATTCGAAACCGGGAAAATTGTATTTAATCGTAAAACCCTTTTTTTATTCTTTGTATTATGTTAGTTAAATTTATTTGTCATTTTTTTTGTACTCTTAAGTTAAGTTATTACCAAAATTGTTTATGTTTAGTCTTGGAAAATTTTAATAAATGAAATGTTCATCACGCTTGGACCAATTAAGAAACAAACAATTCTTTTAATTAATATGGCGTGCTAATTTAAATTTTCAGGGGGTGTGGAGCGGTGATCTTTAGATCTTCCGGCTGATGGACTGATCAGCTGAGGCATCAGCGTCGTTGGGGAGGTTCACCATGGCCGAAGAACTTCCAGGTTGGGAGGGAAAATGTCCAGGTCGCGCTTACAACAGCTACAGCGCCCTCTCGATGTGGTAGTCCGTCCGAATCTAGAAAAAGAATAATTGTCAATTAGGCACGATTTATGTTTTGTGTAGGTATAGTTGTTGTGCGATGGCAAGAACCTCATCCATCCGGCGAGTTAAGTCGAGCGAAGCAAGCGTGCCGCCTTCGCACACAACATTCACCCCCTCCCTTGTCAACTCCGATCCGCATCCATATCCAGATCCGGTTTCCTGACAATTTCACCTTCCAAACATCCGCTTATCCTTATACATGCCTATTACAGTAGGTCAACACCCGCGAAACTGTTTACGGACGATTGAGTACGACAGTGATCATTGCAGACTCGCCGCTGTAATACAGCTTCCGAACGAGCTTGTGGCGTTGTGGGTAAGATGCGCTGGCCTCGCATCACTAACGCCTTATCAAGAGAACTACGTTCGAGGGCGATTTCACCGCCAAACAACAGAAACCTCATGAACAACGACATCGACGAATACTTACAACGAATGAACAAAACGATCCAACGAACAATGAACAGGACGATACCGAAATACAAAGAACATGAAATAACGTCTACGTACAGAAACGCGATCATTGACAAACCCACGCGACCCGGAGATTAGTACACTGAAGGCCTCGATAAAAAACATCAGCCAATTGATCAAGGAGATCTAACGGCTATCCATTAATTTGTCTTGGAATAACAGAATTCGGGCCGTGAATTCCAGAGCCCGAGTATGTTTCCACAAATTAAAAAGATCTTTAGGAGGAAAGGTCATAACGACCTTCCGTGTAATAAGCTTCAACGAACAACTGACAATACAAACATACTTTTGACAGCAGGAATTGATCCGGGGGAAGCCGTCTTCGAGGACGACTTCTATGCAATTGTAGATCCTCTGGAGAAAGTGGAGGCAGTGGGGGCTGTCTTGCAGGAAGTTCATAAGGTGAATAATAGCAGTCTCGCGAATCGCGTCCTGGAAAACAATGCCCTGCTACCATCATTTCTATCTCCGAAACGACATAACGAAATGGCGATATGAGGACCGTGGTTTCACCTGGTCACCTGTTCAACAACGCGCTGAATAATGCATATTATCCCGTGCGTTGGAAGACGGCGGTGGTTCATCCTCTTCCGAAAAAGGGAAAGGACAACTCAAATCCGGCGAATTTCCGATCGCTAAGTCTTCTTCCGAGTATAAGCAAGGTTTTCGAAAAGATTTTCAATCGAGCTCTGTTCAAGTGGTCGGAGGACAAAAATATTATACCAGAGAACCAGTTAGGTTTCAAGGCATAAACAGTCATTCATGTTGCCTCCAAACTCGTCTCTGATATAAAATTGAACAAAGCCAAAAAACGGTGCATGGGTGCATGTCTAGTTGATTTAGAGAAGGCTTTCGACACCCTATAGTTGGAGGGCCTCTATCTAAAGCTGACCAGACTTGGCATAAGTAAACCACGTCTATATATGCTTCATGACATTCTGACTTGTAGAACGTTTGTTGGCAAAAGTGGCAATGTAACCAGTATCTAACTACACAAAATATTATTCCAACCAGGTCCTATACAACGGGGTCAACATAAACAGAATAGACACTTTTTGGTGAAACTCAATCGGTTTCACGCTGCAAGAACGATGACTTCGAACAATAGTCTCATCTTTGCACAACGTAAAATTTCAAGAATTTTCATGTTCATTTTGCTATATTATTAAAACTTGTTTGGTTTTTATTTTTTTTTATTTACATATGTTTAAATGACTATTCTTATACGTAACATAAGCAAAGAAAGAACAAAAAAAATAATGATGCAACGGTAAATAATACAAAACCAAAACCTTCTTGATATTTTCTACTGTCAAGTAATTGTTTGCAATTGCAGAATGCAAGGTGTAGAGAGAATGAAAAATGAACTTGGTTCATTTTATTAGTACTTGGTATGGCCACCATCTGCATCAATTACGGCTTGAAGTCTTGTCGGCATGGATTCAATAAGCCTCTTGAAGTCCAGATGTTCCGCCAATTGCAGCCACCCTCTTTTTTGAGTATTCGCACCAAATCATTTTTTGTTTTCGGCGACCGTTTGGCGACTTTTTTTTCAGTAAAGCCCATACGTTTTCTATCGGGTTTAAATCTGGGCTTTGAGGAGGGGTGTAAATGACCTTATTAACATTATACAGTTATTCGGGTCGTTATCTTGGTACAACTTAAAATGCAATTTTTGAGGGTCCTGGCTGCAGAAAAAATCAATTTTTTTGCCGCTCTCAGTTGGCTCCTTACGCAAAATGTCCAAATAAATTTCCTTGTTATTATGTCCGTGATAATTCGAAGTTCACCGACACCCTTGGCTGAGATACAACCCCACACCATTACGATGTTGTGGTGTGTATGTTATCGATATTATAAAGACTCAATAAAATTCAATTCAATTCACAATCAAGAAACTAACTTCAGCGGAGATTGATTTGATCATTGGCGTTAGTTAGTAGACGTGCTCTTTCTCTTTTTTAATTGTACCTCAACTGCAGTCACGTGGTTTTCACTGCGTGCCATGGTAGTGAGACCATATGATTTGCAAAATTATCAGCATCTCCAAGCGTAAGCCACCCGATGAAGATAAAAATGCTCCCAAACGCAGTAACTTAAACCCAAAAATATTGGATGCAGCACAGCAGCTATTTAAACTAAACAATAGCAAGATGACCTCGAACAATGAAAGCCCCAATTGAAAAATGGACAGTATCCTGAAATCAACAGCAATTGACTAGTCCACCGCCAAAAAAAACGCCACAAAATACATACCCCAAAAAAACGAAAACAGTTTTGGGATATTCAACGACGTCACCGTTAAATATATTTCCTGGGATAACAGCAAAAAGTCCCGTTTTTCAACAGAGATCCCAAACTAACTAACGTGAAAGACATTATACAACATCATCCATGGGATGGACACCATGCGGATTCCAGCAATATGAAGCAGTAAACAACCAAGAGACAGAGTCCAGTGATACTAACCCGAATAGCGGAATAACACCACAAAACAAAGTTAGGTTCTGCCCTCCATTTTTTTTTTTATTGTAGACGTCCGTGAACTATTGTCAAACTTTAGAAAAAAGTTAAGAACAGCGGCAATTAATGCAAATTATATATCAAGAAAATCGCGGTCTATCGGGATTTCATGGAAAAACTTAAAGTTTCTACAAATATTCAGGCATGTTCGTTCACCTCATTTTAAAGGTACTTTCTTCCGATTATACAAAATCAGAAGTCCTTGCTGAGATCAATTATCTTGCTACAGGTTTTGTGGGAAAATTTGGAAATTTTCAACCATTCGGTCCAAAAGAGAAGGAATTGAATATAACCTCTTCCTAGTAGGATTCTTTAATGGCAAAATGCCATTGGAAATTTAAAAAATTCACTATCTTTTTATTACACAGAATCATTGGCAAACAACGAAAGTAAAAAGCGGTACCCTTCAATGTAGACGCTGCCAATTACTTAAACATATAGCAAAAAGTTATCCCTATGCATAAATGTGTTAAATGCGACAAACCGCACCAACCAGGAGAATGTCCTATCAACAAAGAAATTGGGTCAAAAGACCGCTGCGTTAACTGCGGGAATGATCACCCGGCCAACTATCGTGGGTGTCCGGCATATAAAGAATATGTTTTGCGAAGAGAGATACGATGATGTTGACATGCACACACTGCTGCACAAAATTGAAAACTTTCTTAAAAACGTAAACGGGCTTAGATCAATCCAAGAAAAACGCATCCAATATTTGGAAACAATGGACCAAATAAGTGTCAGCAACAAATAATGTCTCTAAACCTTATAAATTTTAACATTTTGTCGTTAAAGGAATCTCAGCTGGAGGAAATGTAATATAGCAATCATCCAATGGACTCACCTTAGCAATAGACATAACGTCACTTTTTACTCGTTCTTTTGTAGAAACAACCAAAACCAAGGTGTTGCAATTTTAATTTAAAAAAATCAAATGTTACCATGTCCACCTTGCCAATCATAATCCTATATATGCCAGTTAGTTTATCTCGATTAAAATTAAAATAAACAACAAAGCTAAAAATATTTTACTAGGCTCGATACATTTCCCAAGAAATAGCCAAACATCTGCCATGACCGAGGAACTAATCAAAATTGATGCGTTGAGTTTTACCTTTGATGGTGCCATTATTGGCGGCCAAAAGCATATTATGGGGTGGTTCAATCCACAACCTGAATGGAAAGACATTTTTCTTAAAAGGAGGCGTGCCAATATATTTATGCCGTAGCTCAGTAACAGAGACCTACAAAAAAGAACTAAGTTGTTGTTTTATAAAACATTAATTCGTCCAATCCTGTTATATGCTTTAACTATATGGTTTTCGATCTCGCCAATTGTTGCCACGGAATTAGAAAGACTAGAACGTGTGATCCTAAGAAAATCCATCAACAAAGTATTTGAATACCGAAGTAGAAAATATTCCAACGAATTTATGTATGAAGAACCGAACGTCATACCATTAATCAAATACGCACTTTGCTTAATGGAAAAAACATAAAACAACATAAAACAGTTGGATAATGATGTCATCAAGGATATATATTCATCACAGCTTAAATCAAGATGGTCAAACTCAACATATCAAGATGGTCAAACTCAACATATCCATCACCAATAGAAATCGTGGCTAAAAATATTTATAAATGCTACTTGCATTTACTGCCATTCGTTCTGATTACCTTTTGAACTCAAACATAATTGGGGGCATTACCTAGACGTAAGGCAGTGATATCTCTATTATTTGGTTTATACTTGTTCAGGATTTAATAACTAATTTTAAAATTGTTTTTTAAACACCTATCCCATCAAGTATACATACCTGTTGGAAATCACCTGTAAATTCTTGTAGCTGAATAAAACGCGACTTTTATTTTAACAAAATATTTCATTTATAGTAAGGAAAAGAGGCCGACACCTCAAGACGAAAAAAAATTCAAAGATCGACTAAAAAAATACTCAACATGGTTGGGAAAAATAACTTTTAGGTGTATGTGTAGGGATACAATAGGTAGATGAAATATGTGTGGATACAATGGTGGATGAAATGTTTGTTCAGCATGTATGCTTTTAACACCCTCCGCCAGAGAAGAAATTGGTAGCTCCACTGAATACAGGAGGAGCTGGACTGGTCGACGCAATGTACTACCGTCAGTACATCATATTTCGCAGGACCGCACCTTATTATCTCTTCCAGGAAACACGTTATCGATAATGACCATCTTCCAATGAATTCGGGGGGTAAAAGGATCAAATCAGAGAACAATATCTCCCACTTTTAAATCGATTGATGTTTTGGGATCCTTGTAATAGAATGATCGCAAAAGTTGTAAATATTTTACGCGCCATCTTTTTGCCAACTTGGTGGAATATTTCATGCGATGCTTCCATAAATCTGTAATATTTGACTCGCTGACAAAATCAACTTCAGAAGTACGACCTCCTTTTGAGTTATTTATTATAAACTTTGCGGTGTTAGCGGCGATAAGTCCAAGGGTTCGCTAGATACATATGTTAATGGTCGCTCGTTTGCTATGGCTTCAGCTTCAGCAATTACAGTACTAATGTGTTCCAAGTTAAGCTTTGATTTTCCGGCGACTACTTTTAAAGTGTGCCCTCTCCACAATGAAATCCCACCCGACTCGTTGTTTGGAAAAAAACCTTGAACTACTCAGTTCCAATGAAGCCCTCCGAAATGTTTTAGCGTTATTAGAATATATGGTTGATGGAACAACAAGCCTTGCCATAAAGCGCCTTAGAGCCATTATGCAGTTTTCTGTCGTTAATTGGTTGTTACTTCCAAATGTCAGCTCGAAAGCAGCACAGGATATATGCTTAATGCATGATGTCATCATAAGAATCTTTATAACACAGGGGTTCCGCAGAGAAGCAAGCGATGCTTGTTGTGTCCTAACAGTTTTCTGCACACAATACAGCCTTGATTCTTTTCTGGATAATCTGACGTCCATTTATTACCCAATAACGTTCGCGTATTTTGGTAAGCACTATGTTTACACCTCCATTAGTAGTCTGTAGGTGTGTATCATCAACGATGAGTGTAGTAATATGATGATTTATAGGCAAGATGATTGGATTGAACTGAGGTCAAATGATTCGTCTAATAACTGGAGTCTTCCTCCAAGTCTCATCAGGCCATTTGTATCCAAAAATGGAGATAATTGAACAATTTTTGAGGCGTTTGATATAGGCTTGTTCTCTTTTAAGCATTTGATTGCTTTTGTAAAGTTCAGCAATTGTACGTACCTAAACCAGTAGTTAAAGTTACGTACGTAAAGCAAAACGTTTTGACGCAATCGTTCCAATCAAGAAGCAGATCAGGTGGTAAGGCTTCATCCCATGTTAAATTCTTTCGCCATGCCGCTTGGAACAATATCTTACGTTTGATCATCGTTGTACTAACGATTCCCAATGGATCGTAGACTCGTGGAATGGCTTGAAGAATATGACGTTAAAATCCTCTCGACAGATTTGATTGCAAGAAGCTCTGTACCTACTGAATGCAGTGGCACGGCTAGTTCGTCACTAAAGTCTGACCATGACAAACCTAAAATCTTTTGAGTGAGTGAGAACTCCTGTGAACTTACAGCATTACGAACGATAGCCCTATTTCAATGGCTTTTGTGTAAGTTCATCGACGCTTCAATCCCAACCAAAATCCATTTCACTTTTATTTGAAAGAAATAAAAGGTCGGTGTAATACCTAAAAGTATGCACACCATCTTGAATTTCTTCAAATTTAACGAACACAAGAAAAAGTGACTCCCCGAAGCTAGTTCGGACACCACCCATGGAGTTTAAGTCTCCACTACATCCAAAAATCTTTCCTATCATCTCTTTCTTCCCCTTCTCTAACGCTCGTACTATGGTAACATATAAAAGGGTATTCATAACCCCTTGAGTACGTGTAAATTATAAAAAAAAAAAAAATAGATTCGACTACCCTCATTCTCCGTGTCACGCTCAGAACCATATCATCCATATAGAAACTACTTTCTAAAATACGACAGGTTTCAGGAAATGGATGGCTTTTTTCCTACATGGCGTTTCCTCGATCGTACTTGTTGAGTAATACTTGCAGGAATGCTTTTTCAATATCTGCTACTACTCGTATACGTTCAAGCCTAATATTCAGAAGCATCTTCAACACATCAGGTAAAAGATTAGTTCCATTCAAAAGTTGGTCATTTAGCGATCAGATATCGTCTGTGTGACTAAAAGCTTCAAACACTATTCTCAATGTAGTCGAAGTGCTTTCTTCTTTGAAACGGGTGATCCAAGTAGAGATACTTTTTTCGATAGCCTTTTTTGACAGATCACGTGTGAGTCGTGTCATGCTGTCTTGTTATTTTTGTTTAGTATTGTTTGGCATTTCATAATGGAAAGACTTACGCGTGAACAACGTTTACAAATTGTTCAACTTTATTATGAAAATTCACGTTCTGTGAGAAATGTGTTTCGTGCACTTCGCTCAACTTATGGTCAACATAATCGGCCTACTGAGCGTACTATTCGCAACACCATCACCGGCCGGTCGATTGGCCACCAAGATCGTGTGATATCACACCGTTAGACTTTTTGCTGTGGGGATATCTAAAGTCAAAAGTTAATGCCGACAAACCCGCTTCGATTCAGGCCTTGGAGGAAAACATCACGCGTGTAATTCGCCAGTTACCAGTCGAAATGCTCGAACGAGTGATCGAAAATTGGACTCAACGGATGGACCATCTGCGACGTAGCAACGGCCAACATTTGATAGACATAATCTTCAAAAAATAAATGCCAAAGAATGTTCTTTCAAATGATAATGAACATTCTCCATTAAATTTGAATTTCTGTGTTTTTTTTCTTTAAAAAAGAAGGGAACCTCGAAATGGATCACCCTTTATACAGGCCGATGAGAAAGATAGAAAATATTTTTGGAATTCATCTCATTATCTACTGGTTCCGCCATGCCATCTGCCATCTGCCATTAATTGAAGTACAGCAGCATCATACTCTTTAAGTTTTTCTGGAGCTCTAGATAAACGGCGACTTAAAGAAAACAATCTACTTACGGCTTGATGTCTGTTGTTTTCGAAAATAACATCAGGATCCTTCCATGGTAAAGATGCTTCATACCGCGCTCCAACTCTTTTTATACACCTTGAAGTCAACTCCTGTGTCATCTTGACTTTCTCTAACTCTTCTCCTCTGATACCAATGGATTGCAATGACCAAATCGATGAAAGTTCCTGGTCGCTAACGTTGGCATACTTAATACATTGGCAACAAAAGAGGAACTGTTGGTACTTTCAGCAGTTGTTTGCAGAGCTCTGAGACGGTTGGAAATTCTGCACTGCTTGCCAGTGACTACAATCCAGTAAAAATCGAAGCCGACGAGCATCCTTAAACCGTCCATCGTGTATATATTGGTGAGCTTACAATCAGCCAAATTAAGCCTTTTTATGGAAATACACGAAGTGTCCGGCACACTTAAGTTATCGATGCAAATATGATTAACGACAACCGCTTCCAATAAAACACTTTTGTGATTACATTGACTCTATAGTATGTACTATTTTTAAATGTTTCTGAAGGCAATCGCTCACTCGACCCGAACGAAATTAACGACTAATTTTTTAGCCACTTCTTCTGTTATAAACAAGAGCAATACAACGAGCGGTTTTTAAAAGTACATTAGAAAAGCTGTGGCCTCTTTATTAAAATACGGGTGACTTAACTTTTTTCCATTGCCTCTACCTCTTTCTTCCAAAAAGCATTTTGCCTTTCACATACTGATCTTCAATGTCATGTAACGATGATTGTGATTGTAATTCCATCTACTTGGCATTGTGCGTTGTCATCTACTGATATGTGTGTGTATCTACTTCCTTTTCGATAAAGGTGCCTTTGTCATGCTGTCGGTGATAATCTACACGTAGTTCTGATGGTGTGCAACGCAGTAAAATAGATTTAAACATTACATCGTACTGCTGATGGTATATTTAGCGCGGTAAGGGATCTGATGGATGTTTTTATCGTATTTGTACGATCAGCGACTTTCTGACCGATTGGTGGAAAAATTTACTTTTCGGATTCGTAGGAAAATTCCCACCAGCGAAGGGAATTGTAAGTATTTTAACCTCGTTTCGGACTGTGCATTGAATACGAGTCAAACACGACGAACCAAGTTTCGTACATGCGAGAAAAATAGCGACGACGACGAAAAGGATAGAGAATACGAAGAGAGTCTCCGAATAGTTCGGTTTTACACGCAAGAAGACCTTGCAGTGTGCTTTATTGCTCTATTTATACGATGTAATTGGTATAAAATTTAACGAACACAAGTCAAATAAATATGGCAAATATTGTAATTAGAGCGCTAAAATTCAAATATACAACTTTTTTAGTACAATACGAGTATTAAAATGTTCATGTTTGATTCTATATAATTCAAATAGTTTTGATGATGAAGTGCTCCAACATTCCGCCTCCTTTGAAAGGACCCTTTCAAGCAGGAAGAATGGCAAGTTTGCGAATTGGGCGTCTGATGATTCCTCTTGGCGTTCGGATATCGGAAACTCTCACTTTTTCGTCTTGACCAGGGATGGTTTTGATGACTCTTCCAAGCAGCCACTGCTGAGGGGGACGATTGTCTTCAGGCACTATCACCATCGTGCCGACGAGAAGATTTGGTGTTGGAGTTGACCACTTTGACCACTGTTGCAGTTCGACAACGTCTTGCGTCTTGACAGCGTTTATGCGACGCCATCGTTGAAGGTAGCAGACATCAGTAACGTCATCTGGTGCTTCGGGAATGGCTTTTAATGGTGCTCCGATGAGAAGATGTCCAGGGGTCAATGCTTCGAAGTCGTTGGGATCTGTTGATAGCGGAGATATGGGCCGGGAGTTCATCACGGCTTCGATTTCGACCAGTGCCGTCGAAAGTTCCTCAAATGTCAGCAGCGTTGTGAAGACTTTGGTACAGATTACTCTTTGCGACCTTGACTGCAGCCTACCAGATTCCACCAAAGTGTGGAGCCCTAGGTGGGATGAAACGAAAATTAATTTTTTCTATAATAGTTTCATTAGAAGTTTTTCGAAACAACGTATTGCGGAGTTCAATAAGTCTTGAGTTGGCCCCACGAAATTTGTTGCGTTGTCGCAAAAGATTTCATATGGAAGACGTCGACGACCAATCATGCGTTTGAGCGATGAGATGAATGCGTCTGCAGACAAATGAGAAACTGCTTCAACATGTACAGCTTTTGAAGCTAGACAAACAAAAACAGCTATATACGTCTCATAGGGAACCTTGCCACGAATCCTGTAAAACGTATATATTGGACCACAAAAATCCACACCACAGCGAAAAAATGGCCGAGACGATATTACCTTTCAGCGGGTAGATTTCCCATAACCTGCTGAAGTAACTTTAAGTTTCTGACGACTTTCCTGGCGATGTCTGATCAACGCAACTAGAGTTTTGGGACCCGCATGTAAGTTCGAAATGTGTATGTCCCTTGCCATACACATGACGAAGTTTGAATCCTTTGGAAGTAGAATAGGGTATTTCTGTTCTTCAGGAATATTTGCATTCTTCAATTGACCGCCGACTTTCAGCAACGGAATTCCCTTTGGTTCATCAATGAATGGATTCAACCATTTTGTTGTTCTTTTCAGCTGCTTGCCCTGATGAATCGCGTTGATTTCTTCAGCGAAGTTATAGTTTTGAATGATCCATACTATTTTCTGAAGAGCCAAATCGAGTTCCATTGGAGTAAGTAATCCAATATTGTCGATGTCGCAATCTAAAAATTATTTTAAGGACGTAAGCGAAGATTCTAATTACTTTTCGATGAGAACTATATTTGTTGATTAGATCCAAGAGATGTGGTGTGCCTTCTTATTGAATTCTTCCTATCAAAATAGTTTTTCTCTTTTAAAATTAAAGTAGTTCCTGTGGTAGCTCGAAACAATGATTTAAACGCCATTTTTCGGGTCTTTTCAATAAAAATTGCGTTCCAGAAAACCATATGGAGTCTCGTAGTTCCTGGATCGTGTAACCTCGCGACACTATATCAGCGGGATTTTCCTTAGTAGGGACATGTCTCCAAACGATGTCCTGTGAACGTTCTTGGATTTTAGCTATTCGATTTCCGACGAAAGTTGTGAGTTTGGACGAATGAGTGGAAATCCAATGCAGCACAATACTCGAGTCAGTCCAAAAATATATTTTCGAATATGAGTTTTTGAATATTGGCTCCACCTTAGACCACAGTTTCTATAAGAGGTGAGCACCGCACAGCTCAAGTCGAGGAAGTTGCTTCTTTTTTGCGGGTGCTACTCGAGGCTTTGTTTGACGACAGTTAAACCTGATGTATCTGTAGTTCTGGTGTAGATACAACACCCATAGGCGTGCAACGACGCGTCACAAAATCCATGGATTTGTACATCCTGTTTATTCGCAACTAACACAAATCGTGGAACCGATAAGTTTTGAAGCGAATACAAATCCGTCATAAAGTGACGCCAATCCGCCTCTATTTCATGAGGAACGGCAGCATCCCAGTCCAGTTTTTCAATCCAGACCTTTTGGAGAAGAATTTTGGTTGTGATTATTATAGGGCTAAGTAACCCCATTTTATTTCATACATGCAGAGTAAGATCTAGTGTTTTGGTAAGAAAACGAAAAGTTATCATCTCACGGATCCCAAGGAATTCCAAGAGTACTTGTTAGGTTCGAGTCGGTTACAACTATATTCTTGTTTTCAGAATCCTTTTCCGAAATTTCAAACGCATTTGCGTAGTTGCTGTGCCATTTTGAAAGCTCGAGGCCTGCTGACTTCAAAATCGTTACCACTTCACGTTGAATTTGTCGCAACTGCCCTAAATGGTCAGCTCCAGTAAGCATATCGTCGACGTAGAAATCCGAGCGAAGTATCTTGGATCCTAAGTTGTATTGATCTGCAAATTTATCAGCAAGATAGATAAGTTAAGCGAATAGCTAAAAATGGTGCCGAAGTTGTTCCATAAGTAACCGTATTCAGTTCGAATGTTTGGATTAGAAACTGTCTATACATTTTTACTATATCAGCAGTCAACGCGTATCTATGTAGGCGAAATCGAAGTAGAATCAAAAATAGATCTTCTTGAACCGTAGGTCCAGCCTTCGAAATTCCGTTCTGGGATATTTGCGATGATGTGCAACAAGATGCATCAAATACGACCCTTAATTTTGTCGAATCGCTACCTGCCTTCAGAACCTCTTGATGTGGAAGATAATAATGTGAGTCCTCCAAGTTAGGATTAGCGACTAAAGACATATGCCCAAGATCCCTATACTCTCGAAGAAACTTAACATAATCTATTTTCGAAGATTCATTTCTCGATAATCTACGTTCAAGGGCTAAGAATCTTCTAAACGCAATATCATATGAATTTCCTAAACAATCAGGGTTATTTTTGAACGGAAGTTGAACCCTTAGTCTTCCACAAGGTAACTCTGCAATTGTTTGGCGGAAATGTGCTTCACACTCAGCTTGCTCCTCTGTCCACTTTGACTTGCGTCCATCAACTGCTTCCAGCCCCCAAAACCTTTCGACGAATGCATCCAACGAGTTCTCTTTTGAGTTCATATGACACCTTTGCTTGTCGGATTTCAGCTTGCTCTTGTATCTCCCAGATACAATCCATCCTAAGTGGGTCTTCTGCAATGAGGGTAGTTCTGTTCCCAATTTGATCTGACCTACCAACAGCAAATCAAAGAATGCCTCAGCTTCAAGCAGCAAATCTATTGGCGATGGTTGATTGAACATCTCATCTGCAAGCTCAATATTGTTGAGTAGATTCCAATTTAGAACGTTCAGCTGTGAATCAGGTTGGTACCCAGCGATGGTTGGCGCGACGAGGAATTCCAGCGATAATTCAAAATTGTTGACTCTTGATCGAATGGTGGTTATAGTGAATGAATTGATCTTAGTTTCGGTTGATCCGATTCCTACAATGTCGACATTCCTTCTTTGTTTTTGCAATTCTAAAGATTTGGCAAAACGCTCATTTATGAAATTTACTTGAGAACCCGAATCTAACAACACTCGCCCTATTTGGAAACCTCCAAAGCTATCTCTGACCAAAACCAAAGCCGTTGCTAAAATGACCTGTGCAGTTCTAGAAGCAGGCTCCTTCTCCAACGCTGATTTGGCAGCTGCGGAACTTGTTGTTGGTTGCTCATTGTCTGATGTTACTACATGTTGCTGTTGTACGATGCAATAAGCTATGGTGTGTCTAACTGCATGTCTTGCAACGATATGAAGATGGGCATTTAGACACCGTGTGACCCTTACCTAAGCAGTTTAAACAAAGACCTAGCTTCTTAACATTATTAATACGATCTGGTATTGAAAGCTTAGTGAAAACGCTGCAATTTCTAATAAAATGACTAGCATCTTTGTAAAAACTACATACTTTCTGCGTTACTGATAATGAGGTTTGTGGGCGTTGGCTATTAAGCGATTTAGTTTTAACCGACAATTTTTTGTTAATTTCTAAGCGATGTTGCTTACTATTCTGTGCCTCAAGGTAAAGGCAGCGCTTGCTCAAAACCTCTGCGCATTTATCCCAGGTTGGCATTGCCTTGTAATCGCACTGCTCCTCCCATATGGCATGTGTGTCTCCATCGACTTTGGACATCGTTATAAAAATTATTATAGCATTGCATATATCAGTATAAGTACCTAGTGACTTTAATGAACTAAACAAGTCTGAGATATTGTCCACTAAATTGCGCAGCTGAGATGAAGAC
Organism: Rhingia rostrata; assembly: GCA_949824845.1. Lineage (NCBI taxonomy): Eukaryota > Metazoa > Arthropoda > Insecta > Diptera > Syrphidae > Rhingia > Rhingia rostrata. The sequence goes on along the minus strand of OX463757.1, from coordinate 72,792,497 downwards.
GGCTTTGACATTGTTGGTAGTTCAAAAAGTTGAGTTATGTTCTCCGCGAATATAAGACAAACTAGGACGTGTCTACTCAAGCATGTGAGCAGATAATTGAATTTTTCAATAATTGACAGGGTTGGATCGTTGTCAACGAGTTTTGTAAATGAATTGAAGAAATTTTTATATTCGGAATATATGCCGCTAAATTTAGGCAAGCTTAGTTTTTGTAAATGGTTCACCGATTGTGGAACCGAGAATGTATTTTCCATAACACTACCTCGCCTTCAACCTAACGCAGTGATTATTTTTGTTTTTGTTGAAATATAGAGATCTTCGAGATCTCCTCTACCGGTATCCGCAGGATCCAAGCTTTCTATTTGAGTTTGGTATACTAGAACTTGTTTAAAATAGGATTCAACTATTCCTAAGCGACATTCCAATTCAGTAGGGGTAAATTCATCCCTTAAATTGTTCTTGATCCTAGTAATGCTTCCCTTTGAAGAGGAACGCATTTGCTTCAATTCATCAATTGCAAGTTCTGCCATTACAAACGTAGATTAAATTGTTTAAACTAATCAAAACGAATTAGTAAAGTTTAGTAATATCGACGAATATTTGCTAACGATATTGATATATTTGCGAGCACCGACAATGAATGATAAGTGAACCAATCTGCCTTGTGAAAAGTTTTGTTCACTCTTCTAATTTAAATCAACCAAAATAAATAATCAATTACATAATTGTATTTGATTATATTCAAAATGAATGGAGTGTTACAGCACAACTAAAGTTGATCGACGATAAGTATCCAAATCCGAATCCGAATCCAAAATGATTTGCTGCAACAAAACTAACTGACCTGTATCAATATCAGCCAAAATTAGTCTTAAATGAAACCGATGATGATTTTAAAATGAAATGGAATGTATTCGAGATGTATATTTATTTCAACCATTGCAATACAATTCTAATAAGCGACGAAATGTTGCTTCTGCATAAAACAGAGACGTGAACTATATGTTGATGTTGATATGATGTTTAAATCCCACGACGATAGATTTTATATAATCTATAGATAATCCAACAGATCGAAATCGAATTTTTAAACCAACTCGATATGCATTGATGATAATGATCAATTACTGTTGTGGAACCTGTTTCCAAACTTGCGAAAGATGTTCCTCCGTTGGCTTGATGAGGGATGAGTGAGTTTTCCTTTCTATACAAGAAAAGATGATCGAGCGAAGTGCGAATGCGTGGGTGGAAGAATGTGCAATAAAAAGAAGACGAAAATTTATATTGGGAGAAGGATTTTTCAATGTGTGCAATAAACCTTGCGAAAGAGAAGATGAAATTGCATGTTGACGAAAGCCTTTCGTATGTGTGTGCGAAAGCTCTAGCAAAGTATAACGACGAAATGTGGAATGTGCGTTTTATACTATTTTGAATTAATCTAACTCTTGTTTTAGTTGGTTTTTACTGATAATTCAAACGGTTTTTTAGTTTTGTAACGCACATTCTATTACTTGGAGCGAATATGACGTACCTTGCAGGGAAGAATACTTATCTTTCCTTTACTGCTGAATCCGGGTGAGTGGTGATGTTCTCCAAGATGATTTTCTGCTCCCTTTTCTTCCTTCTTCGTCTTAAAGCGATGTGTTTTTTTTTACTGCGTTCCTTCACTTTTCCTGCCCGCCTTAACGAAACCCGAATACCGAGCGCGACTCACTGTTATTGTCTTTTTGTTTCACTTATTTGTATAGTTTTTATTGTTTTTCGCACTAGTAATTGTCACTTTAATGATTTATAAAAACTTAGTACGCTAAATCGAGAAATACACGTTGGGCGCCAAAAAAATGTACGATCAGCGACTTTCTGACCGATTGGTGGGAAAATTTACTTTTCGGATTCGTAGGAAAATTCCCACCAGCGAAGGGAATTGTAGGTATTTTAGCCTCGTTTCGGACTGTGCATTGAACACGAGTCAAACACGACGAACCAAGTATCTTACACGCGAGAAAAATAGCGGCGACGACGAAAAAGATAGAGAATACGAAGAGAGTCTCCAAATAGTTCGGCTTTCACGCAAGAAGACCTTGCAGTGTGCTTTGTTGCTCTATTTATACGATGTAATTGGTATAAAATTTAACGAACACAATTCAAATAAATATGGCAAGTATAATAATTAGAGCGCTAAAATTCAAATATACTCCATTTTTAGTACAATGCGAGTATTAAAATGTTCATGTTTGATTCTATATAATTCAAATAGTTTTGATGATGAAGTGCTCCAACTGTAAAGTTGTAGAATGTCTACCAGATTAATACCTATTCAGCCCTAAGCTGTTTAAAGCGCAGCACGCTACTGTTTTTAAGGCGCAGCTCGCCGAAAGAGTATGGCCAGTTACGGCCGCAGTGAAAATAAGTTGAGAGTCGAGAGTAAGTTTCAAGACTGATTTTATTAATAAATTCGTTTGGTATTTATACACAATTTCTTTTGTTCTATCGAACATATCCATTGTACATATCCATCGTACATCGATCGCTGACCTCTCGGTGTTCGATTGCCTCATATGCATATTTGGGGTTTAACGCCCGGACATTCAGAGAATTGTCCATCTTGCACAATCCAATATCCAAACACACTCACTGCAGCAACCTTCTAATGCTGAGCTCGCAACAAACATATGATACACTTTCTGGCGCGTGCTTATTGTGTACTCATATGTTTATTACCGGTCGGCTATAAAATACTTTATGCCCATGCATACGTGAGTGTCAAATATCGAGCACGAATGGATGCATTGCTATGTGGATATTAAACGGTCGCTGGTGCGATCCCCTTCACACCACCCTTCTTGGGGAAAAAAAAGGAGAAATCATACATGTTTTGATTTCTTCTTTTTCTGCGCCGTTTGTACAAAAGGATTTATAATTAGCAATGTCTGTTTACATTATTATGCTATTGATTTTATCTTTATACAATTTTGATTTTATTTTTTTATAAATATATATGCATGTTTCTTTTTAATTATAATGCTTACTCTATGTTGTACAACGCAAAAACAGATAAGAGCCATCTAAACAATTTTTTATTAAACAATTTTTTTTTTAAAATAATTATATAATATGAACTTAATGTATTTATTAGTGTTAATGTTTGGTTTGTTTATTTAAATATATGAGTAATAGTAATATAGGTATATAATGTTTATTAATTTTAAGAAATTTTAATTATTTACAACTTGTGTTTTCCTAAGACTAAAACTAATAGGTTTATTTAAATATACATCTACAAAATAATAATTTTATTTATTACATTTTAGTTATTAATAGTATAGATTGAGTAAAATGTTAACAAATAAAGATATTTAATTTCATTATAAGTACAATTTATTAAATAAACAGAAATTAATAATTAATTCATCATAATTAATGAAAATATTCAAAATAGAATTATTAATAATTAAATATATATATCAAATTTCGCAAGTTTAACAAAATGTATTAGATATGAGACATTCTTATTTTTTTTTGTTTTTATCTATTTAGATTTACAACGATCATATGTTTGAATGTATAATATCTCATTTCAAATTACTGTTCAGAAGAATCACAGCAGCAACATATAAATATATAATGGTTTTAATCTATTTTTGTGTACCTTCATTGTTTTGTTTTCGTATTTAATCTCACAATTTACTCCATTCTGAGATAATACTTCGTATGGTCCTATATATATTGGGTCTAATTTCTTCATACATTCGTTTCTAAGCAAAACTAAACTTCCTACATTAAAATCCGAAATCTTTGCCTTAACATCACTATCGTACCTATTTTTTTTATTATTTTCTTTGCTATTAAGGTATCTCGGACATCTTTATGAGCAATCCGCAATTTATGTTTTAGGTCTATCACATTTATCTACAGTTTTGGTTAGGTTGGAAGGTAGTTCGCATTGTCTTCCGAACACTAGTTCAAAAGGTGTAAACCCTGTTTCCGAATGTACTGAAGTATTGTAGCAGAAAACGTAATATGGTAGCCATGTGCTCCAATCTGTATGTTTCTCAGATACATAACTCCTAAGATACGCTCCTAAAACTTTATGCGAATTCTCTAATGCTCCTATGCTTTCGTGATGGTAAGCTGTTGATTGCAACTGTTCTATCTTTAGCAATTTACACATATCTTTGAATACCTTATTCAAAAATTCGGTACCTTGATCTGATGCTATTCTACTAGGTACTCCATATTTAAGAACGAAACGTTCAACGAGTCCCTTAGCAACAGTGTTAGCTTCTTTATTTGGCAATGGTATTGCTTCCGTGAATTTTGTTAGTTCGTCTTGCAAAGTTAAAATGTATTAAGATCCATTTTCTGATTCATCGAGGGGTCCTACTAAGTCTAGAAAGATTTTTTCAAAACTCGATTCAGCTGTCGTTGTAATTGTTAATGGCTGTTTTTTGGTTGAATATGTTTATTTCGTTGACACATTGGGCAGTGCTTTACGTATGTCGTCACATCGTTTTGCATCCCTGTCCATATATGTATATTTCTTTCTTAAATTTCTTAACATGCGATTTATTCCAGTATGTCCACTTGTTGGTAACATATGATAATCATTCAATAATAGTTTTATTTTGCAAGGGTCTGTAATCTTCGTTACGTTGTTCAAAAGGTGTACAATAATTTTATTTTCTTTAAATATTTCTTTTATTTTCTTCTTTAATATATTAATTTTCTCCTTATGACGGCCGTCTGAGAGCTTTAACAATTCCTCTTTTGTAATATAAACTTTCTTGATGGATAAAGGTCCGCAAATTTTATGCACGTCCCTCGACAACATTTTGTCAAATGATACCGATCGGGCGGTAGTGCTGTTCTTAGATTTATCTTCATCATTTAATAATGGTAAGCAAGTTTTCTGCACGTCCCTCGACAACATTTTGTCAAATGATGTCGATCGGGCATTAGTGCTTATCTTGGACCGATTTAAAATTAGACAACTACTGTCTGGTACGTAACCCAATATTTGATTTGGACTTACTACTCTAGTACCCTTTAATTTTGCAAATTCTTCATCATCTTTCATAAAGCTATTTATTATTTTTAGTTCAACTATCTTTAATCCTTTGTCTGGTGGTTTTAAAAGTTCCCTTATTATCTCTTCGTGGTTTTTACTTTCCTTAGTAGTGTTTTCCTCCTGTTGGTTTGTATCAGACTGTTTGGCTTGTGCTCTTGTTGTAACACAAACGTATAACCTTTTTAAATCTTCTGAACTATATTGTATTCTGCTCAGAGCGTCTGCAGTGCAGTTATTTTTTCCTGGTGAATACTCGACGTAAAAATTATATTCTTCCAACAATAACCTGAATTTAGTTAATCGACTGGAAGGTTCTTTTAGTGAGAACAAGTACACTAGAGGCCTGTGGTCAGTTAAAATTTTGAATCGTCTTCCGAACAGATATAGTCGTTAGTGCTTTATTGCCCACACTATCGCGAGTAATTCCTTTTCGATAGTGCTGTAATTTTTCTCGGCTTTGTTAAGAGTTTTACTTGCGTAGGCAACTGGTTTATCATCGAAATTTGATAAAACGGCACCTAACGCAAATCCTGACGCGTCTGTTTGTAATATGAATTCCGTTTCAAAATTTGGGAATTGTAGAATTGTTGGGCTTATTAAAAATTCTTTTAGCAATTCGAAGGCTGTTTCACAGTCTTTATTAAAATTGAATTCTACATTCTTCCTTAATAACCGATTAAGAGGAGTTGCTAGTGTAGCGAAATTTGGTATGAATTTCCTATAATAGTTGGCAAATGCCACGAATCTTCGTACTTCGTCTGCGTTTTGGGATTAGGGTAATTTTTCATAACGCTTGATTTTGAGGGATCCGGTACGGTTCCCTTGTCAGATATTATATGTCCTAAATATAGTACTTCTTTTATGAGGAAAGTACATTTCTTAGGGTGTATTTTAATGTTTACTTCCCTTAGTCTTTCAAAAACGTCAATCAAATTCTTATTGTGGTGTTTCAAATTTCTACCACAAACTATCAAATCATCAAGGTATACGAAACAACGTGAGTAAGTTAAACCGGACATAGCTACTGACATCATCCTAGAAAAAGTACTAGGTGATATTTTTAAACCCATTGGAAGGCGTTTGAGTTGGTAATGACCGTTTTCTGTCGAAAATGCAGTGCAAGGTCTACTATTCTTTTCTAATTCCATTTGGTAATAACCTTGACTTAAATCTATACATGAAAAATATGTTGCTCCGTCTACCATGTCAAATATATCAGTTGTATTCGGTAGAGGGAACTTATCATCTTCAATAACATCGTCGATTACCAGTCTAAATTTTTGTACCCCTGTTACTGGATCTTTTTTCTTAGGTACAATAAGGATGGGTGAATTCCATGCGGAAATTGATGGTTCAATAATATCGTCCGCAAGCATCTTTTTTACTTCGGCTTGGACGTCTGTTTTCTGAGAATGGGGTAATCTGTATGGCTTAGTATATTTAGGGGTGGCTCCTTCTTTTAGTGTTATTTGGGCCTGACCTATATGTGTGTGTGTGTCTTGGTCTAGATGGAAAATATCTTGAAATTTAGAGCATATAGTTTCGAGTTCAGATTTTTCTTCCTCGTTAAGTGTATCAAAATTTATTTCTTTTAGTAACTGTTTTGTTCGTGTATGGGAGAACTGTGGTGTTTGTTCGTGTTTTAATACATCATAGTCTGATAAAGGTGTTGACTTTGGCTCTATCCATTTTATTCTTACTTCGGATTCCCTAGTGTTTAAAATTTTTATTGGTATTTTTCCTTGCTTACTTTGAGATATAGAGCTTGCCATAAATACTCCTTCACACAATTCTTGTTAATGAAATACTCGGACATCTGTATGTTTGCTTTCAGAGTGGCTTTAGTAAGTGGCTTCAAATCTAGGTGAAATATGAAGTGTACATAACTGATCTGAGTTAAATATGGGTAAAGAAATTTGATTAATATCTGTAGCTAATTTTAGTGTGAAATGTTCTAAGTCAATTATTGCACCAAAGTCTTTTAGAAAATTTGCACCGATGATACCGTCTAATGGTACCGGGAATGAGTCTGGTACAACGTGAAAAGTGTAGGCTGTTTCATGTTGTCCTAACAGAAGTGTGTTGGTATATGTACCTACAGTTGTTAGTTCGCCAGAAATACCCATTATGGTTGTTCTATTGCCTGTATTTACTGAAATATGTTGATCTATAATTTGTTGTTTTATTGTACAAATTGATGCACCAGTGTCTAATAAGAATTTGATATTTGTTTTGTTATTAACATTGAGTTGGACATATAGGCCGTTTGCTATGCCCCCTGCACATATTCCAATATGTGGCAGTAAGCTTAGTGATTGCCACCCGATTGGCCGGCTTCCCCATCGGTGGGTAGATCGTTTCCCTTATTCATCATATACATAGATTCTACCTGTCGGTATTCATCCTGAGTAGTACTGCTCCGATGTTGGTTTGATACACCATTGTTTCGCGAATAATTTCTGTTATTCCCTTGTGGTCTTTGATTTCTAGCATGGTTTGCTTGTCGTGGACCGTTATTATAGTTATTATTCCCCCGTCTTTGTGGGTTATTATTATTATTCCTTGGGTGATAATTATTCGTGTTACCTCGGTAATTATGGAAACGAGGTGGTTGCTGGGTCGAATTCGGTTGATAGATATTGTTGGGTTGTCTTTGGAAATTACGATTGTTTTGATAGTTCTGTGTATTTTGACGGTTATAATTACCTTAGTACGAATTGCTGGGATAATCATTCGAAGATCTTTGGGGAAATCGAGGGTTGTTGGCATATTGGATGGTTTCCGTGTCGGGTGCCGCACTTGGAGCTAATTCCAACAAATGTTCGATAGCATCTTGCATTTTTGTATGCCGCGCACTATCGAGAATTATTTTCAACCGGTCACTAACTCCTTTTTTTAGGAACGCTAGCCCTCTATGTTCATTGGCTACCTTTAACGTTTCCCTGGATCCTTCGCCTTGGATACCTATCTCCAATTCGGTCATTTTTGCAATTAAGTGCTCTACTTCTGACACGAATTCCCTCATCGGTCTGATTCGTTGACGCGACCGATCTAATTTAGCCTGGATACTCTCTATAGTATCTCTATCCCCACATTTAGCTAATAAGTTTGTTTTTAGTTCTGCTAAAGTTTCCGTTTTTACGGTCCCTAATTCCGTTAAGGATTTTCCCTTTATTTTGCATTTTAGCAAAAATGTTATGAGTGTAGTTTTTGAAGAGTCAGTGAGAGTGTCGTAGTAGAATTCTACGCTATTTAAGAAATCTCTTATAATCTCAGTTCGGTTGCTACCTGTGTCGCAAGTTAACACGGGCAACTTTTGCGCCGTGTTAAAATCGAACTCACTCATTTCGAATTTGGGTTTAGAGTATATTTTTATTGCTTTTAACTTTTCTTCGAGGTCGGCCTCGGTGGTATCTCCTAAATCGATATTGTTGTTTACTATTTCTTCTGATTCTTTTCTGTATGATTTTGCCTCGGTTGTTAACCGTGCTAAAAATCCTAGTTCTATAGGGGACAAACTCTTTTGGTCGATAGCTAAGTAGTGGATAATAAAATCGTCCCAAAGTGCTAATATTTCTTTTAATTTCTCGCTTGCCCCGAGTACGGTTCGGAGATTTTTTTAAACTATGGTAACAATTTTTTTAATTTCCCTACAGCTTCTTCCAAGAAAATACAAAAAAAATGTTTGGTCAAAAAAGATGGTAATGGAAACTTTGATTAAACGAAAACAAGAAAATGAAGAAAAAAATGTTTGTCCAATAATTCTTTCAAACAGACATTCTTCTGGAAGCAACGTTGTGCTGAATGATCTGCTTACGTACAGTCTTTTGAAATTTTTTTTGTAATTCATCTTTTATAAATTTAAGACAGATGATAATGGCTATTATAATAATAATCATTGTTACGTCAATGCCAAAATGGGTGGATCCATCCATTTGGTTCTGTTGAGGACCGTTGTTATTAATAACGACCTCTTCAGCTTTGGATTGAGTCTTTCCCATATTTGAAAAAAAAATGAAATTATGAAAAAATTTTTTTTGAATTCTATAAAATTTGTTATATATATTTTGTTGTTTTTTAAAGATTTTTAATTTAAAATAGATTTTTTTTATAGATAAATAGTTTTTATTATTCTTTTTTTTTTGATTTATGGTCTGTGGTGTTGTACAGCTGGTGGTGTAGAACGCCTGGTCCTCGGCTCGCCGTTGTCTGGTCTTCTGGTTGTAACTGGGTAATTTTTAAAAGGAGAATTTTAAATCGGCTATCATTAATTCTTCCATCTTTAAATAGTTTTTTCTCTTAATTTCTGCAACTGGTCGATTAGTTTCTTTTTCAGTTGGGCGTCAGCAGTTATAGGGATAATTTTATGCAGCTCCGCTCGCTGCTGCCGTTGTCTAACTTTCCTTCCCCCTCTGCTTCTTCTCTTCTTTGTGTCTTTATGTTCCTTTTCAGCTCGCTGTTGCGTCAGGACTTCTTGTCTCTTTATATATTGCTCGATAGTTAGAGCCTTTGGTCCGGCTGATTTTACGGTTGGTATATATATTGGTGGTCTTTCTTCCGTCCTTGCTTGTCCTTGGGGAGCGTACTGATTGTCCAGGTCTTCAACAAGACGGTCCAGCCCTTCTTTGTCGTACTGCATTTGTAATATCTCGTTTGACAGTTCGATTTTGTGGTTGTGGTCGCTCACTCTTCGCCTATTTAAAGAGTATGGCCAGTTACGGCCGCAGTGAAAATAAGTTGATAGTCGAGAGTAAGTTTCAAGACTGATTTTATTAATAAATTCGTTTGGTATTTATACACAATTTTTTTTGTTCTATCGAACATATCCATTCTACATATCCATCGTACATCGATCGCTGACCTCTCGGTGTTCGATTGCCTCATATGCATATTTGGGGTTTAACGCCCGGACATTCAGAGAATTGTCCATCTTGCACAATCCAATATCCAAACACACTCACTGCAGCGGACTTCTAATGCTGAGCTCGCAGTATTTTATAGCCGGTCGGCTATAAAATACTTTATGCCCATGCATAAGTGAGTGTCAAATATCGAGCACGAATGGATGCATTGCTATGTCACACAACAGTATTGTTTACATTCCGCAAACCTACAACATCTGCCCTTATTGTAACTGGGCGCAACCAATGATTATAAGCCGATTCACTCTCCGTCGCGGCTACACACGCAATCTGTCGGTCTCCATCGAACCCCCAAAAACAAAATAAACACTATCAAAACAAACAAAACAACACAGAAAAAACTAACAACCACAACAGTGAAGTGATGTGCAGTACAGTGACCAAAAAAAAAAAAAAAAACAAAATCAATAACAAAAAAAAAATAGTGCAGTGTGTGGTAGCCCATCGCGTCCCCCTCCACCTCGTTTGCTATTTGCCCGTGCATCACCAATGCAAATGCCGTATGAATTTTTTTCTTTTCATGCGTGCGCTCGCATTGGTGAAGCATAGGCAATAACCGATGTATAGCGGGCTGTGAGTGAACTTTTTTTTTTGTTGTTGTGCGTATAACTTAACTTGTCATACGGGCATAACACCTGTGACAAGTTATTTTAGACAACCAACGCGAACCTTCACTTCTCAGCCAAGCTTAGTCTGTCGTCGGTATTGTGTTTTTTAATGTATGTGTTTTAATGGAAAGGAAATTTAGAGTGGACGTTTGCAATGTTCGTGGTTTAAAGTCGAATCTTTTTTCTGCATACGCCCACATTTGTAAATACAAACCAGCTGTTTTGGTACTAAGTGAAACACAGGTGGGGGTGAATACTGACTTATCAGAATCAACCCTACCTGGATATAATTTAGTGCCTTTATTCTTTTCTCACCGCGGTCTCGCCATATATATACGTAGTGACGTAGCCTACCAAATTCAACATCAATACGGCCAATGTTCCAATCCGGAATTTAATTTTATATGGCTGAAATTCCATGTCCGTAGGCATTTAATCCACTACTGTTTCATTTATAGAAGCCCAAACCTTGACAGTAATTCAACCCTTAACGAGTTTGATGCACTGTCCGACTCCATCTCTAGAATTGTATCCCTGCATCCTCACACTGAAATCGTCATTGCGGGCGATTTCAATGTACACAATTCTACGTGGCTTCAACATTCTGGACAGACAACACCCGAAGGAAGGTATGTTGAGATCTTTGCTGAGGTAAACAACCTAACCCAGCTTGTAAATGAGCCGACACGCATACCGGATATTAACAGTCAAGCCGCCAACACCCTGGACTTGTTTCTTACCTCTCACCCTAATAAATACATCATCAATGTATTATCGCCTCTAGGTTCGTCAGACCACTGTATCATATCAACAAATTTCTCGTACTCCAACCACACAGTTAAAGAGCAAATTCCCAAAAAAACCGTATGGCAATACGAGAAAGCCAATTGGGAAGCATTAAACAGTTTTTTTAGGAATTTTAACTGGTCACTATGTTTCCTCGATAGTGACGTGGATGCTGCTGCTGATATGATTTCAAATATCATTCTCTTTGGTATGAGATCTTTTATTCCCAACAGAATTAAGAGTATCAGACCAAAGGCAAAAGGGTGGTATGACTTGAGCTGCAAAGAAGCTATCAGGTTGAGAGAGACAAACTTTCGGTTGTACAAGACCAACCCAACAGAGGAAAACCGAGCAAAATTCAAACAAGCCAGAAATGACTGTAATGCCCATTTAAAGCGTGTCAAATTCCTCTATGACCGAACGTTGAGGCAAAAAATTCTACAATGTCCCAGAGGTAGTAAAAACTTTTGGTCATTTGTTAAAAACATAAAAAATTCGGCATCAACATCAATTCCGACGCTCATTCACAATGACATTCCAGCTGTCAGCTCTTTAGACAAAGCCAATCTGCTTGCTGCCCATTTCGCAGCCAACTCTACATTGCCAGATTGTGTTCAGTCTCCTCCTGTACTTGAGAACGTAGATCATTCTATGGGACAAATTCACTTTCGTACTCGTACAGTTGCAATAGTTTTATTTGATCTTGACATACGTAAATCCGCTGGTCCAGATGGTATATCCCCCATCATTCTGAAGAGGTGTTCTTCTACGCTAGCAAAACCATTGCGTAAGCTTTTCTATCTATCCTACTCATCAGGACTCTTTCCGAGTAGATGGAAAACAGCATTTGTCCAGCCTGTACCAAAAAAAGGCGAATCTTCTTCTCTCTCCAACTACCGTCCAATTGCACTTACGTCCCTTCTTTCCAAGGTCATGGAAACGCTGATAAATCGTCAGCTTATGAAATATCTCGAAACACGAAAACTTCTCAATGACCGGCAGTATGGTTTTCGCAGCAACAGGTCTACTGGTGATTTGATGACATATCTCACCGAAAAGTGGAACCAATCAATTCACCATGGTGGCGAAAGCAAGATTGTTGCGCTTGATATTTCAAAGGCATTTGACAGGGTTTGGCATCAAGCCCTTTTGTCGAAAATGCGTGCATTTGGAATCGACAAAAAACTTCTTCTATGGATTAGACATTATCTTTCGAAACGTTCAATTCAAGTTGTTTTGGATGGTTTCAAGTCTGTAACTCACCAAATAAATGCTGGTGTCCCTCAAGGCTCAGTTTTGTCTCCGACTCTCTTTCTCATTTTTATAAATGATCTCCTGTCTGTAACTTCTAATCCAATTCATTCCTTCGCTGATGACAGTACCCTCAGCTTCTCATATTCGTTTACAGGTCCTCGTCCCTCACCTTCGAACGTGGACTCTAAACGTCAAAATATGTTAAGCTCATTGAATTCCGACCTTGACAGCATTATCAAATGGGGTAAATCTAATAGAGTGGAATTCAATGCTTCCAAAACACAATGCTGTCTTCTGTCATTAAAGCGTAACCAAAATCTAGAGCCATTATCCATGAATGGCACTTACGTCGAAGAAACCGAAAAGCTTTCCATGCTAGGTATGTGTGTTAGTAACGACTTACGTTGGAACGATCACATATTCGAAGTCGCTAAAAACGCAGCGAAATGTCTAGGTTTCCTAAATCGATGTAAGAAATATTTCACCCCCTCTGATCTGGCCACAATATATAAAGCGTTTATACGCCCAAAACTTGAATTCAACGCCCATGTCTGGTCAGGTGCACCAAAATCAACATTGCACCTACTAGATAGGATTCAAACACGTGCGAAAAAACTTATAGGAGACATAAGAATAGCGAACTCCTTAGTTTCGCTTGAACACCGTCGAAACATCTCCTGCCTTACCTTGTTTTATCGCTATTTTAACAACCAATGTTCAAATGAAATAGCCAGCTGCATTCCTCCCATTCAACAATTCAGCCGCAATACTCGTTACGCAATGAATGCAAATCAGTTTACCCTCAAGCCTATCTTTGGACGTACGCTGAAATATAGAGATTCATACATAAACCGAACAACACGAATGTGGAATGCTCTACCAAACTCTGTTTTTCCTCTCCATTATAACTTACAGACATTTAAAACCAATGTGCATCGGTATCTCCTTTCTTCTTATCCCTAATTTCCTTAACGCCCGCACTGTGCTAAAACATATAAAGGGTATTCATAACCCCTTGAGTGCGCGAGTTATGTTCGATCGGTTTATTCGAACGTTATAATATTAATTAAATATTACAAATCCAACTTAATTTAAACTTTTTTATTTTTCGTATACTTGTAACAATATCTTAATTAATGTGGGTCAGCATTCGGTCAACCTCCGAGTCAGACTGGTCTCTCGCTCACTAGCTGTTCACCGATAGTCCACTTGTTTTTCCATCTTCTTCTTGTTGTAACGGTGCGTTGCTTGGAAAACAATATCGATTGTTGTTGCTTTGCTCATAGCATGTTGGGTTGGCGTTGTTTACAATTTGTTTCGCATTATTTACCGATGTAGTGGCATGTGTTAAGATGATACATGGTATCATTGTTGTTGTTGCCAAATACAGTGATCATGGGCTCATAGATTATGGTAAGCAAATCAACAGTTAATCCGACTACGATAGTTGCTACCTGATGTGCTTGTTACCATGGACGATAAGTAACATGTAACTTCTCCCCCCTCAGTCTGGTCGTAGGGTACTGAAGACTTCAAAATGATATCTGCTGATGCTTATATCCTCCGTATGTTGCTTTTGACTAATTCTCCATCCGTATAAAGTTTACCCTACCTTATATCAGTTTATTTAGTGGTTAAGGAAACATAAGGGAAAATGGGAAAAAAGGAACAAATAAGGCTGACCTAAACAAAATTATATGCATAGTATATAGGTGTAAAGTCGACTTAAAATTATGTTTATTCAAAAAAATAATCAAAATAATAATTTGCATAATTCATCTTTAACACCATTAGTTCATTTTTAGTAATACCGGTATTAAATGTAGGTATAGTTCAGTACCATCATGTTCAAAAACACATTGTTTAAGTGCTATCTATTATTATTATATTTTTTTTTTTTTTTTTTAGTCATCGATATTATTACCAAACTTGCGCTTTCTTCTTATTTTTTGTTTATGTACTTTTCTTTTGTTGGTGGTGACTGTAATTTTATCATTTTTAACTACGGTATGGCCTATGTATCTATCTGCAAGTTTATTTCTTCTATCATCCTGTTCAAATATGTGTTCGTTTGCACTATAATTAGGTGGCTCTTCACGTTTTTCATTTCTTTTTTTTATTATGTTTTCTTTGTGCTTCAAGCTTCTTTTATGAACTAGATTCCTCAAAAATGCATAGTTTTCTATGTGGTCTTTTAGATAATCTTGCTCGGTTTTTGTATTACTTGTTGATGGAAAAAAGCTTGTTTTGTTAATATGTCCTGTGAGAAGTTCGAATGGTGTAATTTTCGTTGTAGAATGTATAGAGCAATTATATGTTATGACAGCTTCGTCAACAATTTCTCCAATTGATTTATTATGGTTTTCAGATTTTATTATTCTAATGAGCTCTGTAAGAGTCGAATGAAACCGTTCTACAGGCGAATTTCCGGTCGAGCTTTTTGCGCAAATTGTGTGGAAATTTATTTCATAAGCTGCTAGAAAATCTTTAAAAAGAGTAGATACAAACTCGCTACCGTTATCTGAGATGATAGTGCCTGGAACTCCATGATGAGAAAAAAAATGCTTTAATGATTTAATTATGGTAACACTATTTCTGGATGACAATAAATACGCACAGGCAAATTTACTAAATTTGTCCAGAATGGTTAAGAAATTCTGTTTCTGAATGGAGTAAATGTCGATGTGGAGTATCTCCAATGGTTTTGATGGCGTTTCAGAAACTTCGAATTTTAGAGGTTTCTTTTGTCGATCATATTTGCACTTTGCACATAATTCACAGTTGTTAATAATTCTGGTAATAATGTGCTTCATATTAGGAAAAAAGTACTTTCTTTTAATATGATCCAGACTTTCTGTGATTCCCCTATGGTTCGAAGTTTTATGGTAAGTCCGTATTATGTTTTCTTGTTCATCAACTTCGATTATGTCTTTCAACAGAACCGTGCATCTAACAAGTTTTATAAAAGAGTTGTTAAAATACTTTGAGTAAACAGATTGAACAGCTTTAAAGGTCTTTTCATCTGCTAAGATGGCAGTAACTCTCTTTGTATTAATGTAGTTCTTAAAGATTTTCACTATTATTGATTCATCAGATATATTTTTGTACTCAATTTTGTATCTTCTTTTCTTTTTAAATATAATGTTTAGAGTAGAATGTAATTCGGCACGTTGTGGGTTGTTGTCAATGAGAATAATTTGATTCGAAAATTCATTAATAGCCCTTTCAGAAATTGGAATGCCATCATTAGCATTCTCTAAAGCAGAATGAACCGTTTCTATGTTACTTTCATCGTCAAAATTATTGGCCATAGACATTATGTCAGGAGGATCTATTCGATAAGCGGAACCATCACTGACATGGACTTCCACACGAGACAGTGCATCGGCATTTGCATTTAATTTTCCTTTTTTATAGACTACCGTGTAATCAAACTCCTCAAGACTTAAACGCCAATGTAACAATTTGGAGTTTGGTTCCCGTAATGAATAAAGCCATGTTAAGGGCTTATGATCGGTAACAACTACAAATTTCCTGCCATATAAATAAGGACGAAAATATTTTGCGGACCAAACTATTGCTAACAATTCCTTTTCTATAGTGCTGTAGTACTGTTCTGATTTCGACAAGGTGCGGCTTGCGTAACAAACCGGTTTATCTGAACCAATTTGTCCTTGTGATAAGACAGCGCCGATAGCAACATTACTTGCGTCCGTTGTAAGGTTGAATGGCATAGAGAAGTCAGGATATTGTAGAAGAGGATCGTTACATAAAATTGTCTTACAGGTCTCAAAGCAGTCAATAAATTCTGTATCCAATGTAATACGGTTTCCTTTACGCAGGCATTGTGTCATGGGCTTGGTGATATTTGCAAAATCTTTTATAAACTTCCTATAGTATCCAAGAAGTCCCAAAAAAGACTTGATTTGTTTCGGGGTTCTAGGTATAGGGAAATTTTTAATGGCATCTATTTTGTCCGGGTTGGGTTTAACCCCATCAGATGTTACTAGATGCCCAAGGAATGATACTTCTTTTTGAAGGAATTGAGACTTATCCAACTGAATTTTAAAATTGGCATCACGCAACTTTTTAAAGACTTGTTCTAAATTTTCGATATGCTCTTGTAATGATGTTGAATAAACGATGATGTCATCCATATACACCAAACATATTTTGCCCTGTAGATCTTTCAAGACATAATCCATGATTCGCTGGAATGTCGATGGTGCGTTTTTCAGCCCAAAAGGCATTCGAACGAATTCAAAGTGCCCATTATTAACTGAAAAAGCAGTTTTAGGGATATCATCTTTATTTACTTGGATTTGGTGGAAGCCCGAAGCAAGGTCTAACGTACTAAAGTACACTGACTTTCCTAGTTTATCGAGGATATCCGTAATGTTTGGTATAGGATACTTATCATCCACAGTTATTTCGTTCAACTTACGGTAATCAATTACCAATCGCCACTTGTTTTTTCCGTCTAAACCCTTCTTTTTTGGAACTATCCAAATTGGAAAGGACCAGGGCGAATAACTAGGACGTATAATTCCTTGATCAAGCATTTTAGAAATTTGGTTATGTATCTCTTCTTTATGGATATGTGGATAACGATATGATTTTGAATAAATCGGAATCTCATTCTTAGTCTTGATATGGTGTTTTATCTGACTTGAAAATGTTAAATTTTCACCTTCTTTAAAAAAAATATCCCTATATTTAACACAAAGACTGTTTATTGCATATCTTTCTTCCAAATTGAGATTATTAGTTGGAATAAGATCCTTTAGATCCAAATTTCTAACACTTCCGTTGTTACAAATTGAAAAGTTGTGGATTTCAATAATATTATTTGGAAGAATTAATTGGGTCGCTAGTGGCTGCTCCAAAAGAAACGTTTGAGGAGTTTGAAGAGAATTCGTAACTTCCACATATGCATACCAACGACGTGCTTGATAAAAGCCTTCGGAAATACTAAGTCCTTGTCTTATGGACAGCGGTTTTATATAAATATCACCAAATTCAACATCAACTGGGACATGACATATTAGTTTGCTTAAATCCGCCACAGTATACGTTTTTGATATAACGTTAGATTTGAACTGTATAGGTATTTTTATGTTCTTGTTTTCTAAAAGTGAGTTATTAAGATCTATCTTGAATTCTAAATTCCTTAATATGTCGGTTCCTATTAGGCCATCGAAAAAATTATGGAATTTAAAGATCAAAAGTGATATGGGCTTGTCCGTTTGAAATTCGCGTAGTCCGTTTAATGTTATTTTTTGATTAACAAATCGAGTTTCAAATATTGTTTTAATTTGTAAAGTATCTATTGTTTCCAAAGTATTTATATCAACAGCATCAGGACTAATAAACGATTTATTGCTTCCAGTATCTATTAAAAATTTTAATTTGTTCTTAGTAATGCTTTCAATTATTATATATGGTAGGACACTGGAATTATAATTATTAATTTCAAGATAACCTATTGTGTCTCCGAGGCAAGTGAAAGGAAATTTTGTGTCATCAATCTCACTTTGAATAATTTGGTTTTGAGGGTTTGGGTAGTCTGGGTACTGGTAATGAGCTTGAGGCTCTTGAAAATAAAAATTGTTTGGTTCTTTATGGTAACAATATTCGGCTGTTTGTTCATTGTTGCTATTGTTTTGTGTATTGGTAATTTCAATGTTATGTAATTGGGGTTGTCTACGATTCTGAAAGCTATTGTTGTTTCTGAAAGTGTTTGAGGTATTTTTACTCGTATTACCACTGTTAGTTTCCATGGGTTTTTGAGGTGGAAATTTTCTGACATAATGGTTCGTATTACTATTGTTTGGTATAAACGGTGTTAAATTATTAGTTGGGCGATATTTAAACATTGCGTTTGGAGCTGTGTTTTGTCTGTACATAGCTTGGGTACTTGCAAATGTTGGTCGAGATTGAAAATTATTGTTGATATTCCTAACTTGGTAGTTCTGAAATCCTGTTCTGTTTGGATGGATATTATTTGGTTGTAAATGAGATTGGTCTCGAAAATAATAACAATTCTGCTCTTGAAGACAAAGACTAAATGCGTCGGACAATTTCGAAGGTCTCATAGCCCTTATTGTTGATCCTAAAGGATCTTTCAAGCCAGAAAGAAAAGTATTAAAACACATTTCCTGATATAACTTTTGTTTTGCAATTATAACATTATTATCAGTTTCGTGAACATTTAAATGATTCATCATTGCTGACGAAATATCTATTATCTTAGAGTAAAAATCTTCTACTGTATTCTGGCCCTGTCTAAGCTGATGTAGATCCCTAATCAAGCTAGTTTCATTTCGTTTATCCGAATAATGCACAATTAAATTTTGTCTAATATCAGCCCAGTCTACTGGCGTCCCATACATATTTAAAACTTCATTAGCGGAACCGGTAATTTTATTTCTAATCGCCCGAAGTATGATTTTTGGGTAGCCAGTAGAATTTGTTCGCGGAATACAACTTAAAATTTCTTCAACATTGCTCAAGAAATCGTGCAATGATCTCGGATTTCCATCAAAGCATGGCAAGTCCTTAACCGCATCAGGAATCCTGAGTGAGTTAAAGATGTCCGTAGCTAATGTTTGATTATTGAAGGTCATTGCTTGTTTTGTTTCTTGAGCAGTGCCTACTTGATTAATAAGAAGATAACGCGAGTTCGGTTCGGTTGAATCAATAGTGCCTGAATTAGAATTATGCAAACCAATGTTAGGTCTTTCCGGTAAAACAAATACACGTCTAGGGCAACTAAATTTATTCCTTTTAATATTTAGATGTCTTAAGGAAGGCATGGGAAACCACTTTTCACTGATACAAAGTAGGACTCACCTTACCAGGATAGTTGAAAAAGCTTTAGCAGAGCGGGAAAAAGTCCAGATGTGAGCAGCAATTATCCAGTATTATGGTCACGAAAAGGTTCGTAGATACGACTGCGCCAGTTATGTTCGATCGGTTTATTCGAACGTTATAATATTAATTAAATATTACAAATCCAACTTAATTTAAACTTTTTTATTTTTCGTATACTTGTAACAATATCTTAATTAATGTGGGTCAGCATTCGGTCAACCTCCGAGTCAGACTGGTCTCTCGCTCACTAGCTGTTCACCGATAGTCCACTTGTTTTTCCATCTTCTTCTTGTTGTAACGGTGCGTTGCTTGGAAAACAATATCGATTGTTGTTGCTTTGCTCATAGCATGTTGGGTTGGCGTTGTTTACAATTTGTTTCGCATTATTTACCGATGTAGTGGCATGTGTTAAGATGATACATGGTATCATTGTTGTTGTTGCCAAATACAGTGATCATGGGCTCATAGATTATGGTAAGCAAATCAACAGTTAATCCGACTACGATAGTTGCTACCTGATGTGCTTGTTACCATGGACGATAAGTAACATGTAACTCGCGCAAATTATAAAAAAAAAAAAAAAAGCCATACAGATGACGCACCCCATACAAGAAAAAAATTTCTATTGCGGGTCTTTCTGGCACAGCCCGCCATATATTTTTATATCGTTTCTCATGTGTTCAAGTGCGCACCTCCCGCCCGTACCATGAAGCTGTTGAGCAAAAGTTAAAGTTTCTGTTTTTTCTTATCAATGTGTCATTTGTGTAGCTTTATAAGCTTTGGCGCAACAAAATGAGTATTTGCATGTGGTTGTCTACCAGTTTTTCAGCCTCGCCGTATTGCTCCCGAAGCAATGAAATTGCCGTGTCATAGCACATCGCCTATGCTGTAAAGCCAGATATCACTTGCTTAGAGTAACCCGACAACCATCCCTCCAAATAATTAATTTTTCCACTACAGTTAATTCTTTATTTCGATACACTGCTGTTTTGGCCGGAATGAATAATAAACGACTTCCGTTGCTTAAGATCAATAAACAAGGTATATTATCTAAATAATTGTACTACATTTTTGTTAGACTTACTTCGTATCCGTTTTCAATGGTAGACATCTGTGGAGTGAGGACTTGTAATTGACAATTGCCAGTTGACGTACTAAGATCACAGAGGGCGTTCGCCAAGTTCTCACTCCAGGGACGTTAACAATAATAAAAGGAATAAATAACAAAAATGGACAATTCAAAACATTTAGGCAGCAACAACCCTCTCCCCGTGAATCGAAATGCAAGATTCACCCATTACATTGATCTTAGCTAGTTTCGAAATTGGTCTTCGAAGAGTACCTGTTGACGTCTTGATTGCCGCAGATCGTACCTGACCATCAGGTGCTGGAAATATCTTTATAATCCTTCCACGCTTCCAGTCGATTCTACTTTATAACCACAATGTCGCCAACCTTTATTGGACTAGTCTGCTTCTGCCACTTTGTTCGACGCGTAATAGTAGGAAGATGTTTTGTTTTTGTTTTTTGTTTTAGTTGTTGCCATATATGCCAATGCTTACGAAGGTGCGGACCATCCTTAACTTCTGGAGTCTGCACGTAATTCGGACAACCTAACAGGAAATGGTTTGGAGTCAAGGGTTCAACCTCTTCACTTTCAGTTAGCAAGTGTGTGAGTTTTCTGCCTCTACTTACGGATTCTTTTCTTTAAGTGTAAAGAACAAAACATTTTTGACGCACCTAACCATGCGCTTTCATGCTCCTCCAGCCGACGGATCCCTGGTGTGCTAAAAAGCCATTAAATTCCTCGACGAGTACACTCATTCTGCAAATTGTTCGTCGTTATAATCCAGTCTTCTTTACTGGCTCCTACAAAAATTTGTACCTCTATCACTTCGCAGCCTGCGTCAGTCGACAAATCATTTGCTAGTTCCAGATGGATTGCACGAGAGGAGAAGCATGTAAAAAGTGCTACCCATCTCTTTTCATATCGGGTTCCGATTGCTACCTGAATAGGACCAAAGTAGTTCACGCCAATGTATGAAAAGGGACGGGCATATGCCGTGAGTTTGTCGACAGGAAGTTGATCCATTAAAGGAGGTTCCGGCACCGCATACAAATTTTTGTAGTGATAACACTTAGAATTCATCGACCTAAAAAGTCGACGGACGTTAGGGAGCCAAAATTTGGTTCGAATGGCACATACGATAGCTTCTTGGTTTTATGATGGAATATTTCGTGATAGTATTGAATTATAAATCTCACTACGGCATGGTATTTGGGTAAAATGATTGGCTGTTTTGTATCCAAACGCACACCCGTAGCATTGTCGACACGCCTACCTAGGCGAATCACTCCAATCTCGTCCACAATCGGAGTCAACTTGAATAAGTTCTTGGTACCTTTTTTAAAGATGATAGAAGACGAACCTGACTTGGAAAAGCTGGGGACTGAACATGTCGGCAAACAGTAATTTCTGTAACTGAGCTCGCCGAACCAAACACATTACTCTTAGCAGGCTATGATATTTTGAAACCTTCTCATAACCAAAAAACGTCACGTTATCTATTGCAAAAATAAAATTCGAAAGATTCTCGGTTTTGTCTTCATTTGCAGCGATGTCATCCCGTTCTTATGGCCATTCTTCTATCGGACGTTTCAAAAATAAAGGACCCATAATCCATGGTGAATTTATAGACGCTTTTGTAGTTATACATGGTCGCGTGCCATCATCGGCAGGATTTGAACTCCCTGGCCAACGAATTGTTTGTAGCGACGGCTGTCGGACCTTATCCATTGTATAACGGTTTTCGAATTAGACCAAAGAGTCACGCTGCTTGGTTTGATTTAGTGTCCCAAAAGTATGATTTCTTTTGGACGCACTCCTAAAACGGCTGCTTGAAGTTCGATTCAAGGAACAGACAGGGCTTTAATGAGACTGCATCTCGTCTTACCCATAGCAAATACTATGTCTACACCATTTCCATACCGGATGCGCCAATACCCGACGACAGAAAAGGCTACTTCGCTGGCGTATACGAAAAGATGTAGTTGAAGATCAGCGAGTGAGTCAGTTATTCGTATGTTGTAAATCTTGGTATCGTAAAAACCTTTATAACATCTAGTTTTCTATACCATTGGTACCACCTTTGGTAAGTATCTTCCGGAATTGGTTTCGTCCATCCAATGTTTACCCTCCATAATTCTTGCAGTAATAGCTTCTATTGGATGACGATATTTGCTAGAAAGCCGAATGGGTTGAAGATTGACATTGTAAGACTCAATACTTGGCTTTTTGTGCGTCTTATTTTACCATTTACAATGGCTGCTGGTACTCTTCTAAAATTAAGGATGAAACATAATTGATCGGCTTTCGAGTCCCAGAGCATCCCAAGTTTCTTTTCAGTTGTGGAATCGATGTGACATATATTTTTTAAATCCGGTAATAACGAAGGACGTTTATTTAGGCCGTTAACAAGTTCTGACAAGTTTGAAACAAAGCCTCGCAGATCATATCCCCCTTCGAGACAGTACAAACGCTATCAAAGTAGTCGTCAACATAATGTCGCTCAACAATTGCTTCAAAGGCTCGAGGATTAATATGTTCAAATGCACCAGTTTAAGTTTGTAATACATTGCGTCGAACATGGCGAACTTTTTGATATATATGTCTTTTCGCCGTGACGAATTACCATCTCTCCAAAGAAAACGCTGACAGTTTTGGTCTCCTTTAATAATATTTATGCGGTGAAACATTTCGCGGCTGTCCGCACATACACCTATCGGTCGTTTTCGGAAACCAAGTAACATTGTCAAAACAGGTTTCGGCTGGTAAATGCCAGGACCCTTTAATAACATTGAATTTAATGATGTTCTATCAATAGTGGCAGCTGCATTGAAAACAAGACGTAATTTGCTTTCTTCATTTGCGTTACAAACTCCAAAATGTTGCAAATACCATACACGACTAAACTCTTTATTATTCACCTCATCCAATGATAATTTTCTTGCGTACCTCTTTGACACGTATTCTTTAATTTTTGACTTGAACCAATCAGCTAAATTTCTATCCTTTTCAAGTTTTCTCTCTAAGGTTTGCAGTCGTTTTAACGCCATATCGTAACTGTAACTGTCCCTGTCCCACAAGAGCCCGGTTTCATATTGTCCATTAATTTTTCTTGTGGTCTCACAAAGAATTTGTTCTGCTCTCTAATCTTTTTCCGAAACGATTTTCTTAAATGATGTAGGTGGAATATTTTCGATAGCGAAATATTGAGCTACTTGTATTTGCAAATCGCGCAAAATAATTTCTTCTGGATTGCATCCGAATCAGTCTTCTTTTGAACCGAAAAGTGTCCAACCAAGTTTCGTGTAATGAACAGAAAACCCTTCATCGAAATTTACAACATTCATTCATTCATGTAGATTCATGTATAATTCGGGGTACATCATTATAACAGTCATCAAGTGGCACCTCTTCTAAACTGCTGTACTGTTTTTTTATTTCAACTAAATCGGGACTGTGATCTGTTTTACCGTATGAACATTTCGCATATGGTACCCGAGTGCATTTTCATATACACCAGATATCTCAAAATCAACGCGCTGAGATATCTCGTTTGTCGTTTGTCATTATCCATCTGAGCGAAAACACTTCCGACACACCCTTGTCACCAATAAGATTTGCAATTGAGGAAAGATCAGTGAAATCTTTGCACCATCGTCTATAAATGCAATGTCTTTGCAAGTTCCTTTTAGACCATTCAATTGTACTGGTAAAAACGTCAGTAGTGTTTTCCTAGATGAAGGCTGGCAAATAATAGCACCGACACACAGTGGGTAAAATGGCCAATCTAGGGGGAAATAAGTCAATTTTTTTTTATTTTATAACATCTGCACCGTGAATAAGTATTCCGTGTACGCTAGAAGGCATGTAATACCACGGATACAATTCTACGTACAGCTTTGCGGTATCCATTGTATACTCCCGAAAAGCTTCTGCGTTTACTGCGTAACCACAAGCCATTGTTCTTAAAATGATTCCAAAACGTTTTATTAGATTGTGGTCGATTCGCGTTATGGAGGAAGCTAGAATATGCTGTCGGAAAAATCTTCTCGCTGTGTTGCCATCATTCGTGGTCCCATAGCCTGGTTTAGGTATGTCAACTAATAAATTCATTTCAGACTTAAGTCTGTCAATGATTTTTTTTTGTAGTTTCGGTTAGCTGCTTGTCTTCTAAACTTACAATTTTCCATTTTTTTATGGGTAGTCTATATGCAATATGCAATAAGCACTCGAAGCACCTTATCCAACCGTGCAAAGTAGACAGACCGAATTCGTATAGGCTCTCTTTGGGTCTCAGCTATTTTATTTTCACTAGGTCGTTCATTATATTCGGTGTAGTCTCACAAATTCCACATTTTTGAGTTGAAGATTCTGCAATAACACTAAAAGTTTTTCCATCGATCATTGTAAAATTAAAAACATGCGAAATAGTAAAATCTATGTTATGAAGAGTAACTTTGGTCGTCTCTATTGTATTAATTTGACACTTAACCGCTTCAATTTCTCTTTGTATCAATGCAGAACTTTCTTCTTCAAAAATGAGTTTGATCGGCCGGCAAAACCTAGTTGATGAAGGTCGTGCATTTTGCCATATAATGTTACCATTCATATTGGCTTGGAGTGGAACAATACAGACGGCATATACAAAAGCATCGGATTTTACTGTGCTGGTTCCTTCTTCCCTAAAGTTTTGCTTATATCGTGAATGGTTTGCACTTCCATCGCAGCCCCACTTATATACGATTGAAATATTTTGATTTGAAACGGTGGTTTGAAGGACCTCTTTTTGAGACTCTAAAAGTCGCTGCGCAATGCAATCTACAAGGCCCTGCAAGGTGACTTCTGCCGAAATATCTGTTATACTTATAAACGCTTCGTCCGGGTAACATTTCTTTTTTGCCGCTCTCAAAACATTATATGGTGGGTAGATATTGGCATTACGATATTTAGCTCCCGATTGCATTAAAATGTACGAATTTTTTGTAAACTTCCCGTCAACATATAAAGCCAGTGCTTCTTCAGGCGTGTATTTGATAGGAGCTTTAGATAGAGATGCTAAGGACTTTTTAATCTTAGTGGGGAAACTTAGTTGATTAGTTTGGCAGCATCACGTTTACCGACCTTCTGGAGACTTAATCGGGCAGCAAACATTAACTTTTCGTGACTTTCGTTTTCCACAAGCGAGGATACTTTTAAACGTTTCGCACGATCACTCACTTCTGTGAAATCTTTCGAAGGACGTCCAAGTCCTGATGGTCCCGCTGCTGTATTACTAAGGGTCCTTTCCAATTGCGGTAGCACAATATCCACATCTAACCACTTTTTGTTTTGTGACCTAAACAAATCCACTCTTCTTCTAGCCTTAATCCACTTTTCATTTAACTTAGAAGTAAAATTTTGC
The DNA here is from genome assembly GCA_949824845.1 of Rhingia rostrata. Classification (NCBI taxonomy): domain Eukaryota; kingdom Metazoa; phylum Arthropoda; class Insecta; order Diptera; family Syrphidae; genus Rhingia; species Rhingia rostrata. The sequence continues at coordinate 72,766,519 of OX463757.1, read as the reverse complement.
AGTATTTGTTTTGTTTTCCTACACTGCTCTTCATTTTTACTATTATCTAGTCCAGTTATCTTGAAAACATAACTAATAACAGCAGCACTTCGTTTTGTTGTTGCATCTTCACTTTGCCAAACTTCAAAAAGTTCCCATTTGGAAATCGACATGTTACCTTTAGGTATAAAAAAAACTCAAAATAGCAAATAGTTGCAATTTATTTCTCTTGTAACTTACTATGTACTAAATGGTTTATTATTTAGCTTTAACAAATGAACGGTAGTTGGCGGATGAACTAGTTAAAAGTCAACACTAACACGACAATCACTGTTTAGGCCACTTTAAATCTAATTTTCTATAAAAAAGGAGGTAATCGACACTGAACCTAATTAGTTAAATTATAACCTACCGTAATAATGGCAATAAGTTTAAAAATCAAAAGCAAATTCAATTAGTTGTGTGAAAACTTACGCGTGAAAACAAGTATCAAACTAACGCAAAATTAACGCGACCTGCAAGTGGCATGGTAAAGGAAAAAAAAACAGCTTTGTGTCAAACAAATCCGTTTTTTTTTTTATTTGAGACTTTGTTTATATATGTTTAACATTGTAAACAAACATTTTGATTTTTTTATGATAATTTTATGCACTTATTTCCGCCTAAATTTATCATTTTGGCTTTTCGGACGATGAAATATTGACTGTGGCGGCACTACTAGTGGAAAGTTTGTCTCTTGGGGGTTGCACATTTACGGTTCTTTTATCATCATTGCTATGAAGAAGTCCACTGTGATATTTGCGGCATGAAAAAATTCCACATTCTCGACGATACGTGCACTTTGAAAGGGGGTGGCCAGCACGAAGAAAGAAAAACGCAAGTGATTTGCTTTAATTATATTCCAGTGCTGTGGAATAGGAATATCTTAAAATTTGGAACATTGATATAAGTGGTGGTCGGAGTTACAGACTATCCAGTTAATGTTCTTCTTTTGTTGGCTCTCGGATACTGTGTAAAGTGTGTTTGCGTGCTTATGTTTTTTTTCATTTGAAGATAGTTGTTAGTGAGATGGTGTCGTATTAGTTATCAGTTCAGCCAATTGCTAAATTCGCTTACACTTGGATGAAGTAAGCTAATTACCTAACCCTCCCTTTTGTTCAATGGACGTTTAATTACCAATTCATCGAGTAGGGTTGGATCAAATAAATGCATTGTGGCGTCATCATTTTGTAAAAAAAATTGTTAAGTTAGAGACCAATGTGCTGAATCTTATAATTTCCAATATTTTGTATTCTGTTATAATTGGAAATGCTCTTACTTTGGCTAGTTGACTACGAATAAGGATCTGATCACACTCTGAAACTCCAGTGTGTTCATTATGGCGTCTATACTGGGTGAATGAGCAACGATTCGACGAGCTATCTAGCTGCACTTCCTGGGCGCAATGCTTTGTGATAGGTTTTCCAGAACTGTATGAAAACATTGGCCACTCTTCGGGCTGGCCAGAAAATTGTTGCAGATCTTGCAGCTTTCTAATAGGTGGTGGTAGAATTGTATTGTTTGGGCTGTCGGCTGTTGTAAAGTGGGTTCAGACGGTGACGGCGTGGTTTCATTTGGGCGGTGCTAATGAGTGGGGATGAAAACATTATTGTATGTACCTTGATTTTGATATTAATTTGCGGCGAGTGCGGCAGGCGGGGCTATCGATGACGTGGCAACATTGACGAAGGTATATTTGAGGCAAAGTTTGTCATTTGGGGCGAAGAGCAACCTGAAGAGATTGAAGAACTGCCACTTCATCCAGAAAAACAACGGTTTGGTGTGATTTGTGGGCCGGTGGAATCATCGGTCCATATTTCTTTAAAAATTATGCCGGTGCGAACGTAACCGTCAATGGCGACCGTTATCGTGCCATGATAACCGACTATTTGATGCCTGAAATTGAAGCTCGTGATCTCGGCGACATTTGGTTTGAGCAAGACGGTGCCACTTCCCACACATCGCATCAATCAATGGACTTATTGAGAGAACATTTTTTTTCGTGTGCGCCCGGAGGTAAGTAATCCTCATAGGATACCAGTGGTCCGTACCATTGGTTATGCCCGACTCATATATTTTCGGGCCTGACAATTTCATTAATTTCAGTCATTATATGCCTACGGGCTAAACCTCACCCCTCAGAGAGGCACTATGAGAACCGGCTGCGCGTGCTCATAGTAGTATGGAATTTATTCCTCTCATTTTTTCATTTTTTTTTGTGGTGACTACGACTAAGTATCCTTAACAAGTAGTTTACACTTCTGTAGTGTTAATCGCGTTTGGTAGGTAGCATTCCAATGAACGCACCTACTAATACCGTCATTACATGCGGTTTTTCCTTATGGCGCTAGGTCGAACGGTCTTGTTCTTTGTAGCCGGCGCTCAAGGTTTGTCACGTCCAGATTCGTTATTACAATGAACATATATACGAGTACGAAGTTTGCGAGCAAAGTTTGTTGCTTCGTTACTCACGGTAGCAATTCCTAAATATCTGTGAATATCACTATTCCTAATATACCATGGAGCATTCACTATTGCTCTTAGGGTTTTGTTTTGGAATGTTTGCAGTATAGCAATATTGCTTGGTTTGGTACAACCCCAAAGCTCTATACCGTATGTCCAACAAGGTTTTAGCACTTGCTTATACAGAAGCAGTTTTTTGTATATGCTTAGCTTCGAGTATCTTCCAAGTAGCCAATACATTTCTCTGAGTCTGATTGCGAGCTCGTCCCGCTTTTTTAACGTGTGGCTTCCACTTAAGCTTTGCGTCTATAGTCATTCCTAGATATTTTGCCTCATTTGCGTATGGTATTTGTGCAGAGTTAATGGAAACAGGTAAGTTGTTTATCTTTTTGTACGTAAAATTGACATGCGTTGACTTGGTCTCGTGAAGTGCAATTCGCCAGGTTTTTGTCCACTCACATACTTTGTTAAGAGCCCGTTGGAGTTTTCCCGTTGATGATTCGACTGACTCATCCATTGCGAGGATAGCCGTATCGTCTGCGAACGTTGCTACGATGGTCCCTTCATCTTGTGGTTTATCTCTTGTGTAGAGCAAGAATAGGATTGGAGAACACTTCCCTGCGGAAAACCGACGTGGATTTCTTTGAATTCTGAAAATGCAGTCTCATGTCTAACACGAAACAGTCTGTTTTCAAGGTAGGATTCCAGTATTTTGTATAATTTTGTCGGTAGGGTTGTCCTTAATTTATACCTTAGACCTTCGTGCCATACCTTGTCGAAAGCTTGTGAGACGTCGAGAAAAGCGGCAGAGCAAATCTTTTTCCATTCTAGAGTATTTTCAATTTCATTCGTTATTCGATAAACCTGATCGATTGTGGAATGTTTGACCCGGAAGCCGAATTGATGATCTGGGATCAAGCGTCTTTCTTCAATTACTGGTTGTAATCGTCTTAGCATCATTTTCTCGAAAACCTTAGATATTATCGGCAGGAGCGAAATGGGTCTATACGATTTCTTATCGTTTGGACTTTTCCCCGGTTTCGGAACCATAATGACTTCGGCGACTTTCCATTGCCTTGGTACATATAAAAGTCTCAGAGAAGCATTTATAATGTAGAGCAACTTAACTAATGCTTTTTTTGGTAGCTCCTTCAGGATTTCGCCGGTGATTAAATCATATCCTGGAGCTTTGTTATTTTTCAACTTGCTTATTTTCATTCGAAGCTCGGACAGGGATACGGCTTTTACTTTATAGTTGTCGGCTGCCGTATTGGCATTCGGTTCTTCGTTCAAAGGTTGTCCATCGAACGGCTTGAACGTTTCCTCTAGATGCACGGCAAATAAATCCGCTTTCTCTTTGTCTCCTTTTGCCCAATCGCCGTTAGCTTTTCTAATTGGTGGCGAGTGTATTTTGGGTTTCCTTATGGACTTCAAGGCTTTCCATAGTGAGTAGTTTGAAGTCTTGTCAGCAGTCAACCCCTCGAGGTATGTAGGAGTCTCGCGATTTCTTAAATCCTGTAGCTCATTCTTGAGTTTGTTACAGAGATAGTTCAGATATGTTTTATCAGGGGGTGCGCGGGATTGTTGCCATCTCTTGCGCGCTCTCCTCCTTTCTCGTATGAGGTCTTCGATGTCAGGCTGGTAGGTGACTTTTTTGTTGCGTGTTGCTGTCTTCCGGAAGGGAGTGTTTTTCCACGCTGCGCTCTGAATGGCTTTCACGAGCTTGTCAACTGTGTCTTCTATTTCGAGCGGTGTGTTTAGTGGCACATTTAAAACCACATTTTCCTTGCAGTCTTTTATGAAAAGATCGCAGTTATTTTTTTTTAAAGGGTGATCCATTTCGAGGTTAACAACTTTTTTAAAGAAAAAAACACAGAAAATTCAAATTTAATGGAGAATGTTTATTATCATTTGAAAGAACATTCTTTGGCATTTTTTTTGAAGATTATGTCTATCAAATGTTGGCCGTTGCTACGTCGCAGATGGTCCATCCGTTGAGTCCAATTTTCGATCACTCGTTCGACTATTTCGACTGGTAATTGGCGAATGACACGCGTGATGTTTTCCTCCAAGGCCTGAATCGAAGCGGGTTTGTCGGCATAAGCTTTTGACTTTACAAATCCCGTGGGGATATGGATCACCCTTTATTAGTTAACCTAACAGATCCTTCTTTTTTTGCTAGACTTCCGTCCATTTTCAGAGTGACTGAACCCCAGAAAGTGTGTTTCGCATTAAAGTCCCCACCGATGATAAAATTAGACTCTATTGAGTCAAAGAGGCGATCGAGGTCGTCGTCTACCAGTCTATATCCCGGGGGGAAGTAACTTGATCCGATGAGGTAGTCTAAATGGTTTATTTTTACAGACACTGAAATTATTTGCATAGAATCAAGTTCTATTTTTATGTTTTCACAGTGCTTCATACATTCATTGATGTAAAGAGAGGATCCTCCTCTCGCATTTTCCGAAGGATGATGAGCGTGATAACCACTGTACCCATTTATTTTGGGTCCAGAACCCCTTTTTAAGTGGGTTTCCGATATCAAGCATATATCAATATTGTTTTTCCGTAGAAAAACTTCTAGTTCGTCAATGAGACCATTTGCGTTCCATGTTAGTATCTTCAGAAGCTGTGTCATATCCGTGTCTTATTGTTTGGTTTTCGAGGTTTGAACTCGAGCTTGCTCAATTTGTCAAATATAACTTGATTGATCTTGGTTTGTTCATCAAGTTTTTCGTATATCACAGTCAGTAGTTGGCGGATCGGATCTGCTGTATCTGATCTTGTCTGATTTCCCTGTGGCGCAACTTGCGCGTATGATCTCGCACCAGCTAATGCCTATTTTTCCTTTGCGCTTGGTTCAGCGACGTTCTGTTTTATAATTTTTTTATTTTCTTTTATCGGTTTCCTCCTTTTAACTGGCTAAGTTGTCTTTGGCTTATCAGCTTTGGTATCTGCTAAGCTTGGGTCTGGGTGTGGCGGTTTCCTGAGAATGCCGCGTCTTTTTTGCAGTTCTTTCGCGATTTCGCAACCTCGATAATTCGCTGGGTGGTTTTTTGTGCAATTGGCGCAGACCGCTGGGGACTGCTTGGTTGTGTTGCACTCTACAGAGAGATGTGTACCGACACATTTAACGCACCGTGGTTCTTTTTGGCAGTATGCCTGCGTGTGGTTAAAACCTTGGCATCGTTTGCACTGAGGTACCGTTTTCCTTTCACGGCGTCAAGAATTTTGAAACCTTGGGTTTGTACGTCTTCGAAAATGTCTTCCTTTGTGCAAGACGGTTGGAGTCCCCTGGTGAAGACTCGTATCGGTTTTTCGTACTTATTTTCGTAGGTAAACCATTGGATATTCTCTGCGTTTAATCTTAGAGACAGTGCTCGGTAAGAACCAGAGTCCTCTACGTAGATTTTCCACACGTTATTCCGGCGCGAGGTTATATTGTGCTTTGTTCTCAGCGTATTTTTGAGAAGATTACGAAGTTTTCCGTAATCCTCTATCCCGATGACATTTATTGCGGGTGGAGGGTGAGTTTTCGCATGAATTTTGGTCTTGTTTGGTTCCTTTTGTATCAATTCGGGTGAGGTGACAGCTTTACGTTTTTTGTAAGGCCTTTTCTTAGAGGCGGGATTCGTTTCGCGATCAAGTTCTTCCTCGTCCGTAAAATATTCACTTACTGGACGGTTCGGTGTTGTCACGAGATGTTTCGGTGCACGAATGTTTTTTAGATCCTCGTTTTCTTTTCGCAGAGAATCGACTTCCTTTTTAAGCTCAAGGAAAAGTTGCTCCATTTTAATAAGTTTTGCTCGTAATTCGTTATTTTCTATTACGAAAATACGAAGCACTTTGTTTTCACTGAGTCCTGATTAACCGGCGGACTTCTTTTCCCGGAGATACACGATCCAGATGGAGATCGACATATCTTTGTTCTTTTTTCAAAGGCATTTGTCGGCAATATTGTTGGACTTGCACTTGACGCTATCGGTGGTGATCTTAGCATTTTTTCCCCCCCTTTGAATAGGTCGTTGGTTAGCAATAGTTGGTCCTCCCCAGAATCCGAGGGACCGACTTCCGTAGAGGGTGGATTTTCCAGTATAACTGGTCTGCCACCTGGGGTAATGAAATCGTTTGTTTGTTCCATTGCATATCTTTTCTTTTTTTTTGCATTTAATACCTTCTGCCAGGTTTTAACGCTGCCGTCCTTCTAGGATCAGACGCAGACCAAGTGGGCGGATTTCAAAAATGTATACACATGTTCTGCTTCTTTGGATAGAGAGTCTGTATACCAAATTTCAAAACTCTAGCCCAAAATCGGTGACGCACAGACGGATGGACGGACGGACGGACAGACAGACATCGCTAAATCGACTCCGCTAGCGATTCTGTTTCGATCCACTTTGAGGCATATCTAGCGAAATTATTTCACTATGTTACAAACTTAATTTTAAAACTAACAAACCCCTATGGGATAGGGTATAAAACGACTCAATAAAGAACTCAACTCAATTCAATTCAACACAGACAACAGCCAACAGTCTGAAAGCCAAAACAATAAATAAGAACAACAGTTTAAACGGCTACGAGAAAACAGCTCCAGCAGCTCGAGAAACAATTCGAAGAGGATATAAGAGGTTTGAAAATGTCAGTCAAAGTTCACGGTGATTGATAATCGATTTGAAAAAGTCGAAACTACATTTTTGGCTCTAGAAGAGAAATTTGGGAAGGTTGAAAATCATGTAGCAGCAATGGAACAGAAAGTAAAAAAAAAAGAAAAAAAAGAATGTTCAAGGCCTGGTTAAAGAGCTTAAAACTGTTAAGCAACAAAAGGTTGGGAAAGTTTCTGGAGATTATCCAATGAAAGAAACTAAGCCTCCAATAGTCAATTTATAAGAAACAGAGTTCGAATCTGCTGCCATGACTAACTGCTAGGAAGACGAGCAAAAAGCCATCGCACTAACACTGGCTTTTGCAAACCATCTCCGTTAACAATCAAAGCAACTTCAACGCTATCGTGAAAGCAATCGAGATGTGGTTTGGTGATGACCACATGTTAGAAGTGTATCGAGTGCAGCTGTACAGTAGAGTCCAGAGGAGAGGGGAAACTCTTTAACAACTGCAGGCAGATGCTGAACGCCTACCACATTTGTCATATCCTAACACTGGTGAAGAGATCATCAACCAGATGGCAAAGGACGCTTTCACTCGTTCTATAGCTGACTCAAAACTTCAACTAGCAGTACGAATGGCTGGAAAACGCACAATTGCGTTTGGCCACCATTGAATGCTCTTGTGAGAGAATGGATATTTCGCATAATAACAATTCTCGAACCCAAATGCGTTGTTGAACGGCAAAAAAACTGGGCATCTAATGCGTCAGTGCAGGAACCCATCAGCAGAGGAAAGCAGCTGGCAGTGACAATAATCGACCTGCTGTAATGAACTCTCAGTGCCAGCAGTCGATGAAATGGTTAAGAAACAACATCGCGGGGCAGAAATTGGGCACTGGAATCGACGCCCCCAGGACCACAATCCAAGTATCCCAAACTAAGAGAGACATCAGGAGTCTGACAGTAGATGCGACCATTGTCCGTGAGTCTTGGCTGCATAACACTAGCAGCTATAGCCTTAGAACCGCGACTTGAGAAAGATCTCGAGTATATGGCGAAATACTGCTGACGATATACTTATCGGGACTATCAGTCTCCCACGCAGTCCTGGATTCTGATATTTGTGACAAATGCATTATTGGAGTGGACTTCATGAAGGTACATGAAGTAATATTGGATTATTGGTATGCAGGTCTTGAGATATCGAAATGCGGAGATCCCTATGGATTACAGTAAATAAAAAATAGTTATTCTGAGAACAGTCGTCGGTGCTACAACCGTCATCAGAAACTGTTATATGGGTTATAAGCTGAATTATGATCCTGGGAGCCACCGATTCCTACTCGTTGAACCAGAAGCAGACGATAATTTCCAAAACAGCATCGTTGGATAAATGTTGGTGGAACCAAAGAACAACGTGGTTCCAATTAGAGTCTTAAACACTTAAACAGACCACACGAGGTGAGAATCCAAAAAGGAAAAGTGATTGGTAAATGTGTTCCGGTTAACGTAATATCAAGCATAACCGAAGGGGAGGCTGCTAAACCAGTGATACCAACTAAGCGGACGGACGGGCATAACGAGATCGATTCTCAACTCACGCAAGCAGAATCAGGAGCAGCGGATCAAGCGGATGCCATTAGCAAATCAGGCTTAAATTGCAGAAATGGTTGCGATTATGGAAAGTAACGGACTGATAGAAAACTCTAATAGTCCGTGGGTAGCACCAGTGGTACTGATTAATAGGAAAGATGGCAGCATCCGGTTCTGCGTTGACTATCGGCGGCTCAACGATGTCACCAAGAAGGACAGTTATCCTCTACCTAGGATTGATGACACACTCGAGGGGTCTGAATGGTTTGCCACACTAGAAGGCTGAATAGTTTTCCGCTGAAGAGCGGCCATTTTTTTTGATTTCATTTTTATTTTAAATACTCTTAAAACTAACTTACATGCTAGACAAAAATTCATGAAAAAAACTAGCCTACTTATCAACTACTTAACTATTTTGAAATTCAGCAACGTAACGGTACTCTAACGCTGACTCACTGTCTCGTCGACAATGCGGAATAAACTGCAAGCACTGCACCTACCAAGAAAAGAAGAAACTCATTACCATTACGTGTCACCATCTGATGTGACACTACAGCAACCATCCACGTCTGGTTATGGCTTTGGACAATCAAAAAAAGATGAGCTGGCCTTTGAAATTTGAGAAATTTGAATGAAAACGAATCTTCTCAAAGGCAGGCCAGATGATGACCAAAAAGTGCAATTTAATAGTGGCTAAACATCCGTCGAACGTTTGAACTAAAATGATGAAATTTGGTACATGTGCTCTTCGTTTCTCCCAGCTGAACCAGTGTTAACAGTTTTCAAAAGCGCCGACCCCCACTCCTCCTTTTTAGAACAACGTAATATTTTGACAAACCGTAAGGAATCTTGAAAAAGTGTCTGAAGAACATATTTAGATAATCCCTATTTATATATTTCGTCTACACAATGTAAAAAAATTTAAAGTACATATTCGAACAAAAATAATAATAATAATAATATAAACATTTCTTCTATACAGAGGTCATTTTAACCCATGCACATTTTTTTGGGCTCCTATTTCAATAAAAATGACATTTCTATACCCTACTACATAACATAATGCAATAGAAAATGTTTTTTTTTTTTCAAACCATAAAAAATTTACATAAACTATCTGAATAAGATGTGGTGACAATGACGTTTTCTATCGGCCCTATCATGGTATCCGTTGCGAAAAAAAAAAACTCTCCGATTTTGTGAGAATCGGAGAATTTGGTACATTTCTTTGACAAAGCGTAACGCATATCGGCAGTCTACCTTTTTGCACCTGTTTTAGACAGCCACGCGTCAATTTCTCTCCGATGGTCCCCGACATCTTTTCGTCGCGGAAATAGATTTAAGTGATTTTTTGTTGAAAACTGCTGTTTAGGCAAAATTCAAATGAAAAAACCGGCACCAAACAATATTAGTGCTTCGTTGAGTTGATGCATGAGAAACCCGAGCGTAGCTCGGAATTTCGCCAAAAACCAGAAAAGGTTGCTGATTCTTTAATTTCCAAACGGATACCACGATTGGCCTCATATTTTATCCTTATTTCGTTTTCAGCCCCTTCCACTTTTTATGTAGGTTTAAAGATGGGATGGGATAGGGTATTTACGTTCAACATATGGTTTTGGGATGTTTTTTATTAAAACTTTGCAATCGGTATACACATACGGCCTTATTCATAAACGAATTGTAGGGACTGCATAACGCTATATTTTCCTAACGCAAAAACCAAAGCTTTAAATATGATATCGGGGCTACCATCCTTCCAACAGTTTTTTCACAGATATATACATAAACATAAATATATATCTTAAAAAGCACGTTATCAATTGAGTTGAATATTAATGCAATAAGAAATATATTGCATTAAAATAGTTTTAAATTCAAATACATATTTACATTTTAATCAGTTTTTTAGTATTTGTTGGGTTTTGTACTAACAGAAACGTTTTTTTAAAGATTTGGTAAAACTACCGATAGTATCGATATAATCGATATTATCGATATTTGTTTCCCAAAACTATCGATACTATCGGAAATGGAAACTATCGATGTTTAACCAACACTGCAATACGGCAGTTATATGGTGGAACATCGAGAGGGCATTTGCAAATCAATAAGACTTTAGACAAAGTGATGGAGATATTCTACTGGCTGTCTGCAAGAGAAGACAACAATAAGTGGTGGCGAAAATGCATTAAATGCGCCGCCTGTAAAGGACTAAAAGAAAGAAGCAAGGAACAATGCATCAGTAGCAGTAGATATTGAAGGCCCGTGTCCAGAAACGAACAGCGGAAACTGTTACATACATACTAGTTTTTGTAGGCTACTTCAGCAAATGGCCAGAAGGATTAGCTATACTTAACCAGGAGGCGAAAACCGTACTGGAACAGATCGATGACAACTGGATATACAGATTAGGTACACCGTTGGAACTACATTCTGACCAATGTAGAAACTTTGAATCCAGAGTATTCCGGGATGTTTGCCAGCGGTTAGGTATTAAGAAGACCAAAAAGACTCGGCTTCTGCCACAGTCAGAAGCAATGGTGGGACGATCCAATAAACCTAATCTCTACCCTCCAAGGCAGTAGACAACAATCAACGAAACTTAGATCGTTGCAATCACTTGTTCCTGATGTCGTACCGAAGCGCGGTCCATAGCACGACTGGTTACTCAACAAGTCTTTTTTGGCCGAGCATTAAGGTTGCTCTCATCCATTTTATCTCTGGTGCTCAGTGTAGAAACAATTTTAAACACGAATGAATTTTGAAAACCTTAACAATTCATATTGGTCTCTGCAGAAATAATTGTTGATTGCATGGATTTATTTTTATTTTTTCTTTAACTTATTGGTCATAACACCAAAGCTTAGGCGTATAAACATCATCAGTTTTTTACATTCCCTTACAAAGATAATGATAGCTATTGTTGTCGTAAAAATGTTCGACCTCGAAATATTGATTGATTCTAACATTATGATGAGGAACCCAAAAAAGTGTTTTTTTTTCAATTCCGCCATACAAACAAAATTGTTAGTTTCTCGCAAACTTTTTGGTCTAATTGAATGAAATTATTACTATTATTGTTTGCAACAATTTATATATAATAAGTTTTATCCCAAAAATTTCCTAACGTATTTTTGAGTTTTGGCCAATAACGTTAAATCATTATAATACACATGGCCACTAATTTCTTCAATTTACGGAGTAAAAGTTCTGATAATCACAGTTCCACATTATAAATAGAATTTTAATATCAATAGCGAAAATTAATGTCAGTGTTTTCTGTAATTTAGCCAAACTATGACTATTGTCTTGCGCTTACTTCGCGGTAAAAGAGAAAGTTGCGTATGACCCATTTTATTTTTCGCTGGTTAAATTTTTTGCCCATTAAACTTATCCGCCGTATTTAAATGATATTCTCATCACAACAGCAATGAAATAATAAAGCAAAATCGAAAAACAAAGGAAAGGCAACATTTTGACCGCAGACACCGAGCAGGCGTATTTGTTGTTTCATTGTCCCTTTTTTTTTTCACTCATTTGAATATCTCTAAACCCGTCTTGGTAATTCATCTCGCGCCTCTCCACTTCGTTTGCTTGTTGCCTTTGCCGCATCAATGCATGTGCCGTATGTTTTTTTGTATGCGTGCGCTTGCATTGGTGGAGCGTAAGTAATAACCCATAAATAGCGGGCCGTGAGTTGAAGATTTGTTTAGTATTAAATACACATTGTCGTAAGGGCATAACACCTATGTCAAGTTGTATTGGATATTTTTTATATAGAATCTTCACTTCACTTCTCCGCCTATTTTGTCGTCGGTATTGTGTCTTTTATGTCTGTCTGTAATAATGGATAGGAAATTTAAAGTGGACGTGTGTAATAATCGTTGGTTAAAATTAAATCTGTTTTCGGCTAAAGTCCATATTTCCAAACACAAACCATCTCCTAGAATTGTATCCCTGCATTCGCACACTGAAATCGTCATTGCGGGCAATTTCAATATATACGATTCTACGTGGCTTCAACACTCTGGACAGACAATACACGAAGCACGGTATATTAAGATCTTTGCTGAGGTAAATAACCTAAACCAGCTTGTAAATAAGCCGACACGCATACTGGATGTTAGCAGTCAAGCCTTGTTTCTAACCTCTCACCATGTTAAATACACCCTCAATATATCATCGTTGTGTGTTGTAGAACGGGGGTAGACTATTATTGGCTTTAACTTGGCAATGTCCAGTGGTTGTAACTCTGACTACACATCAAGTGCTTATTTTTAACCTCCAAGTGGTAACCAGTACCAGTACCCGGTTGCATGAGACCAGTACTCGTCTCATGCAACCGGGTTTTACTTGCTAAACGATAGGCGCGAGTGTTGATAACACGACAAAAAACAGCAACACTATAGACAGCCAGGTCAGGATGGCACGGAATGAATACCCGGCCTGCTGTCCCAGGCGAACCTTGACAAGCTGCTTCGACATATTCGGACAACAGGTTGTCTAAGAATTCCAGGGGTATTAGGGGTATCTAATAAATTGGAACTGACCTTCCAGGTTGGGAAAAACTAACGGTTACGAAGCCACCCGTAGCCTCAGGAAGGACTGATTTAACTGTTGACGACCCAGCTGAACGAAAAAAGGTATCTGCACCTGGAATGTGAGAGCATTAAAAAGGAGAGGTGCAGGCGAACAACTAGCGGAAGACCTAAAGTGCTACAAAGCAGACATTACTGCCATCCAGGAAATACGATGGGGTGGGCCGGGCAAAAAGAGGATGAAAAACTGTGACATTTACTGCGGATCGTGCTATAGTGTGCTGAAACAGCGACTGTTCGGATGCGGATTTGTTATAAGTGCCAGACTAAGGCAAGAAGTCTTATGTTTCTAAGACATTAGCGAACGCATTGTAACAATCCGCATCAATGCCAAACTCGCCAACATAAGCCATATATGCACTCACGCCCCAATGGGGGAAAAATATGATATAGCTAAGGACTGCTTCTATGAGCTCCTTGACAAAACCTATGAGCGACTACCAAAGTACGATCTTAAAATCGTCCTGGGAGATTTAAACGCAAAGGTAGGAAGAGAAGTCATCTTTAGCAGTATTGTCGAAAAACAAAGCCTACACGACGTAACGGACTTATGGTAATTGACTTCGCTACAGAACGAAATGCCACTAAAGCCCGCACACGGTTTCCTAACCTCGATATCCATAAGGGGACATGGCGGTCTCCAGATCAACGAACGGTCAACCAAATTGATCACATAGCGATAGACAAGAGGCACGCATCCAGTATTTTGGATGTCCGAACATTCCGAGGAGCTAACATCGACTCGGACCACTACCTTGTTGCACAAAAAAGGAGACCCTCTTAGCTGCGCCAACTACAGAGGCATAAGTCTCCTCAACATCGCCTACAAGATCCTATCTGCCGTAATATGTGAACGCCTGAAACCGTTTAACAACAACCTTATCGGACCTTACCAGTCCGAGTTGTCCAAATCGATACCCACCACCTATTCATCGATTTCAAAGCCAAATACGACAGCATTTATAGAGACGAACTATATAGAGCCATGTCTAGTTTTGGTATACAGCCCAAACTCGTCCGTTTGTGTAGGATGACGATGGAGAATTCTTGCTGCTCCATCTGGGTCGGAAACGACCTCACCGCCACATTCGATACCAAAAAAGTATTTAGGCAAGGCGATGCACTGTCATGTGACTTCTTCAATCTGATTATTGAAAGGATTGTGCAAAACTCACGAGATAACACCAGAGGCTCAATTTTTCAAAAATCTGTACAATTATTAGCATACGCCGACGATATTTACATCATTGGTAGGACCCAACGTGATGACATAGCCACGTAAAGGAAGCGGCAACAATGGGTTTAGCAGTAAATCAGGACAAGACGAAGTATATGCTGTCAACACGAAAGGACACACAACATCGACGAATTGGACAGAACGTCACCATTGAAAGATATAACTTTGAGGTAGTGCGGGACTTAATCTCTCTCGGCTCCGCTATTAACTCTGACAACAACATCTCGTCAGAAATGACAAGAATTACTCTTGCCAACAGCTGTTTCTTCGGGCTAAGAAGGCAATTCAGTAGTAAAGCCCTCACTCGAACTACTAAGGAGATCCTATATAAGACCCTGATCATCCCAGTCTTGCTCTACAGCGCTGAAACATGGACCGTCTCAAAAGCGTATGAAGAAATCCTTGGTCGATTTGAGAGGAACATTTTTCGAAACATCTTCGGTCCCGTTTGCGTTGACGTGCTATGGAGACGAAGATTCAACCAAGAACTATACGAGCTGTACAGCGACATGCCCCTGGTCAGAAAACTCCGCATTGGACGTTTAGGATGGCTAGGACATTTAGAACGAATGGACACCAACACTCCGGCTCGCAGATCTTCGATTCCCAGCCAGACGTCGGACGCAGCAGAGGAAGACTTCGCCTTAAGTGGCGCGCAAAAGTAGAAACCGACCTCAACTAACTTGGAGCGTGCAACTGGAGGCAGTTAGCTAAGGACCGAACTAATTTGAGAGGCATGTTGGTTGAGGCCCAGGTTCATTCCGGACTGTAGCGCCACTTAAATAAGAAGGGTGTATCGCTTAGATCCCCATTAGAACTCGAAGTCGCGGTTGACTCCTTTATCGATAGTGTTCAAAAAGCAGCATGGAATAATTCTCCTCAACAACGCCAAATGGAAAGCTATAGTAATATCAAGTACCCATAGGAAATAAAAGATTTGGTTAGACAAAAAAGAAAAGCTCGAAAAAGATGGCACCAAACTCGTGCCCCGCAAGATAAAACACATCTCAATCGGTTGAGTAACATGCTATCGAATTCGATTAAAAACTTTAAAACCATGCAGTAGAAACTTATCTGCAAAGCCTAACCGCTGGAAAAGAATCGAATTATTCACTTTGGAAAGCAATTAAAGTCATAAAACGGCCAAAAAACGCTGTGCCACCAATTAGGTTAACTCAAGACGTTTGGGCAAAAAGTTTATTTATTTATTTATTTATTTCAATCTACGATTTTCAATCTACAGATTTTGAGATACATGGAAAATGTATTATATAATATAATTAATTAATAATAAAATAATAAAACTATTCAATGATTAATAAGAGTAATTAGCATATTTTTAAAAATATTTCTGGGCAAAAATATATCTAATTCTGTGCAGTACAAATTAAACATTTGAATAGACAAAGAGATAGGTTCACGCTGACCAAACACTGCACTATGACGACTTTCAAATAACAGTGGTCTTAGCCTAAGAGCTCTAGAAGGAGCATACAAATTCAAACAACTAAGCAAATTCTCACTATCAACTGTTGCACATAAAATATCACGAATAAACATAACGTTGTACATTTTTCGCCTCGATTCGAGAGTCTGCATTCCAAGTAATAAACATTTAGAACAATACGATTGATGAACCTCAATGCCATTATTGAAAAATAAGTGACGTAAAGCAAATCTTATAAATTTTTTTGAACGCTTTCAATTCTCTGTTTATTTAAAATAGTAGTTGAACACCAAACAACACAAGCATACTCCAAGACAGGACGCACAATACTGCAAAATAATGCCTTAATAGTATAAGGATCTTTGAAATCGGAAGAGTTTCTTTTGATGAAACCTAAAAGTGAGTTTCCTCTGGTAACTATGTTATTAATATGTAGATTAAATGTTAATTTGCTATCAAAAAATACCCCTAGATCTTTAAAATCATCAACTACTTTTATTGGAGTACTGTTGAATGTATAATATAGGTAGATTGGATGAAAAGTTCGGTTATAGCTCATACAAGCACATTTTTCAACGTTTAATACCAAGTCGTTTAAGCTACACCACTCAGTGAAAGTATTTAAATCTTTTTGCAACATGTGACAATCATTTATTGTTGATATCTTTGCAAACAATTTTATATCATCAGCATACATTAGACACATACAACTTTTTAATAAATCCGGCAAATCATTGATAAAAAGAATGAATATCAAGGGACCAAGATGGCTTCCTTCTGGAACACCCGAGTTAACTTGAATTTCCTTAGAATAATAGTCTCCTATAACAACATACTGTTTCCTGTTATGCAAATACGACGAAAACCATTGCAGTAATGGACCATAAAAGCCACAGGCTTTCAGTTTTTCCATGAGAATATTCAAGTTCACTCTACTAAAGGCTTTTGCGAAGTCAGTGTATATTACATGCACCTGATTATGACTTTCTAATGACTTCATACAGAAATTAGTAAATTCTACTAAGTTGGAGACAGTTGATCTACCCTTCCAAAAACCATGTTGGTATTTACTGATATGTTGCGTGATTGTGAATGAAAGTTTATCCTTTACAAGACTATCTAAGATTTTAGGAATGACCGAGAGCTTAGTAATTGGCCTGTAGTTAGAAATACTATTTTTATTACCTGCTTTATAAACTGGCTCTGTTGTAGACACCTTCCATTCATCAATAAAAATTCCATTACCAAGGGATTGATTAAATAATTCTGACAATGGAAAACAAAGTGAACTTGCACAATTACGTAGGACGATAGGAAAAAAACCCAAAATGTCTGGTTTACGTTGAGGTTTTAAGTTGTTTAGGGTAGTTTGAACATCACTGACATCAAAAATGTAGGAGGAACAATCAACAACAGATGGAAGAGAATAAAAATAGTTTGAATTAATTGAAGCTGATGAGGTTGAGTTATAAATTCCTTGAAAATAATCAGAAAACATATCTGCGATGTCTTTAGGGTCACTAGATTGTTTATCATCAAGGTTCATCATTGCTGGAAACCCAATACTTTTTCTTTTCGTATTTATGAATTTCCAAAAAGTTTTAGGACTATTTTTAAGTGATAAGGAAAGAACAGTCGTTTTTGCCGCACATCTTGAGCAAACATTTAAACCATTTGATGGTCCAGAAAACATTCATTTATTCGATATTACAACCGATAGTAATCTAGTTAGATATGCAAGTATTGCCGAGCTTAAACGGGAAATACAGGAAGTAAAGCCAAAAAAAGGCCCTCGTTATGACCTAATTACAGGAGAACTTCTTAACATATTGCTTCGAAAAGCATTAACTAAACACCTGTACATTGCAAATGCAGCAATGAGCATAGACTCTTCCGTGTGAAACTTGAAAACGAATATTCGGAGTTCAAAGAAACTCGTTTGCCGACGATACAGCTATACTAGCATTTGGCACAACAATAGAGGAAACAAATATGAAATTACAAAACGCTCTTAACGAAGTTAATGAATGGACAAAATTCTGGCGGATTTCACTTAACGAGAGAAAATCGATTCACGTAGATTTTTCGTATGATTCAAATAAATTTGAAATGCTTATCGGCAGAAATTGTTTGCCTCTGACTTTTCAATTCAAAATGGTGGTTTCGATAATGTTTTTCACTTTTTTTGATGTTTAATGTGCCCTCTTGTTCTTCTTATTTCGTAGAAGATGTGGTCGCATATCTTGAATATCTATTGAGTTAAAAAAATCTTTTGGAAGCAACCGATTTGTATGATACCAATTCGATTGACAACGACTGCTTGAAGTTCAAACCAGTGACGTCCACATTTTTTTGGTATTTCAATGATTTGTCTGAAATCGGTGGTCATGCAACCAGTATTTTTCGGACATCAACATTTCCACCGCCGATATCGAACAAATATTTCATGAATGTGTAGCTGGACGTTTGTCTGAAATCACTTTAGTGTCGTTGAATATTTTGTCGTTGTTTTTTATATCTTTGATGTTATGTTCACCGCCTCAAGAGAATGTTTGTATGCATTAATGTAGTGTTTTCATCCACGATGCAAATTTTACATTGTTTCGGCGCTTTGGCCCTCGATGATTGTTTTTATTTTGCACACTTCGTCTAGGTTACTTTAAATAGTCAGAGGCAGCTCAAATGTTGAATGAGCTGTTCTGGCTCCATCCAACAAAGTTGCTTCAATGCCAGAAGACGCAGCGGGCCAATGCGATGACCATTATTTGATCATATTTCGGTGAAAATTAGCGAAACGAGAAAAGTTTTACCAAGTCCAGCTGGAACTAAAAAAAAAAAATTATTAAATGATTTCATAGCATTATTCTCGAACGTTTTTTTTTCGAATTTTCTTCAAATCTTAAAAAAAACAGGCATGTCAAAAAACTTTGTTTTGAAGAGATATATATATTTAGAATGTCTTAAAATAGCTTGCTCAGACACTTTTTTGAAATTAAGCGTTAAAGCCTGAATCGGCAACAAACAAAGAGAAAATGTTAAAGCTCAATTTTTATATATATAGATTTGTATAAAGTTTTTTTCTATGCCTAATTTTTAAGGCGTGTTTTTTTATAATAAAATAAGTTTTCGTTAAAATTTTAGAGAAATTTCAAAAAAAATGTCGATGCAAAAGCGTTGGTAATATTAATGTGAACTTATTTTTACCCACGCTTTATATGGTGGGTTTCATTTAAAAATTGTTTGTTAGCCTACACCACAGCATATGAAATAGAAAATCCTAATTTTTTGTCGTATCATAAAAGATTTTTCATATTTCATCCCCATTAAGCCCAAATTTAGGCGATATTCATTTAAATTAATAATTTAGCTTGATATACCTTACAATATATGGATGGTCTCAGAATCGCTAACCGAATGGATTAAGCCATGTTTGTCTGTCCGTCCTTCCGTCTGTCACAGTGAATACCAGGCTGGAGACTATCGATTTTTCTAGTTTAGCCATCGCCCCAAAGCAAGCTGGAAAAGTGTAGCAGTATCTCAGTCCTCAACTTCCAGGTTGTGCACTGGGAAAAATTAAAAAGAGGTGACAGCATGCTTCAATGCTTTGCCAAAGGTTCGGCCACGCCTCAGCCAGCTGCGAAATGCAGTCACACTGTTTCAAGTGAGGAGAGAACCACAAAATATGAGAGTGCAGATTAGGAAAGGAGCGGGTCGAAGATATCACCCTGCTTAAATGTGGATTATGCGGAGACCGCAGCGAAGCAAACGGTAGTGGCCCCTCCCTTCGCCTCCCTCAATTTCCGTTAACCACGAAATTTCCTACTCCCAAATGGCGTCAGGAAAAAGAAACACGGTGCAGCATCCACCAAATGAACCCAGACATGGGCGCTGTTGTCAGAGAGACCCTGAAAGATATTGGCTGTGAATGTTAATTCACTGATTAGGATCGAACGTGTTGCTAATCTGTTCCAGTTGTTGAAAGATCATATTACCGATGTGCTTATGGCACTATTATAATTTACGTCATATGCATTCCTCTGCAACAAATGAAGCGACTGTATGTGATAGCGGCCTACGCACTGGAAGCACCTCAGCCTACACTTTCTACAACAGATCTCGTGAAGCTTTTCGAATCCCTCAGACTGAGCTCAGTGGAGATTTGAATGCCAAACACGAAGATTGGGAATATCAATTACAAAATCCTTAGGGTAATCGTCTTGACAATTGGATGGCCCACTACAATGTTGAATATAGGATCGACATTCTCGCCATAGATATGCTTTTCTGGATCTTTTACTCCTAGACATAAGACTGACAGTTACTGACAGGGTAGGGTAACTGCTTACAGACGATTGTGTCCGACAGTGACAACTGCGGACTCGCCGCCGTAATACAGCTTCCGAATCAGCTTTTCGCGTTCTTACAACTACAATAAGATGCACTGGCCACGCATCACCAACATCTTATGAAGAGAACTACGTTCGAGTGCCATATCAACACCAAACAAAAGAAACCTGAAAAACAACGAAATCGACGAATACCCACAGCAAATGCTTCCGTGTATTAAGCTCCAAAGAACAACTGAGAACACAAACATACTTTAGAGAAATCAATTCGGGTCAAGCCATCTTCAACGAAGATTTCTCTGTAATTGAAGATCATTCTGGAGAAAGTGGAGGCAGTGTGGGCTGTTTTTCAGGAAGTGTATAAGGCGAATGATATAATTCGCCCGAACCGCGTCCTGGAAAACAATGACCTGCTCAATCATATCTGTCTCAGAAATGAAATAACGCAATGGTGATCTGAGAACCGCGGGTTCACAATTACATACAATCAGTTCTTATACCATTTTATTCTTAATAATTCAAAGGCATAGTTGCTATTTTTTATCAACATCGTAAGAACCGTTATCCAGATATTGGCGTTTTAAAAATGCTTTTATATGGGAAGAACTTTTTTTTTTGAGCTAGAACACGCCAGTCTACTCCTTTCCTACATATACTGGGGAAATAAAAAATGAAAGAATACTTAACATACTTAAAAAATATCGAATTGATTTATATTTCAAAAGCATGTATTGTAATCTTAAGTAAAATTTATGAGAAAGCTATGTGAGTCTATGTGAGCTATGTGAGCCGTTGACTACCCTATCCCAATTCATTCTTAAATTAAACATCCGCAAAGAGTGGTCATTCCTTTAAAAAAAACAATGTTTTACTAAAAAGTGGGCTTGGTAGAATCGCTAGCTGAGTCGATCTTTTGGGCCTTCAATTTTTAGATAGTGGACTCTATGTCCGGCGATGTAGACAAGTAAAAACATTTTTTCGGACATATTGCAAAAATGTTTTTACTTGTCTGCATAACCGGACATAGAGTCTATAATTTCATTACGATTTAAAAATTGAAGGCCCAGAAGATCGACTCAGCTAGCGATTCTGTGGTGTATCTATCGAAATAATTTCTCTATGATACAAACTTAAAAACTTTGACTATAATAACTATAACATAATATACAACAAATGCCGATACCGAATACCAAATAAAAATTTTCATTTTATTTTACAAATATATATTTTAACATGATATGTTTTGTTGAATTTCAGGGCCACGCTTGTTATTGGGTTTTTGCCGCAAGAATTGCTTGGAACAAGCTTTTATGAATATTTCCATCACGAGGATATACCGGCACTAGCAGAATCTCATAAAATGGTATTACAGACAGCAGAAAAGCTAACAACGCAAGTATATAGATTCAGATGCAAAGAAAACGGATTTATTCAATTGCAGAGTGAATGGAAATCATTTAAAAATCCATGGACATTAGATATAGAATATATTATAGCAAAAAACTCTGTATTTTTATAAGAACATTTTATTTGTAAGAATGTGCAGAGGTACGAAATAAACCTTTCAAATAGATTGCCACGCTCACATGTTTAAAAGTGTTAACACAATTTTAATTTATTTCAAATTCGCATTCGTTGTAGAAACTTTTAGATTTATCTGAGGATATAAATTTAGAAGGTTTTTTCCTCTGTGGGATCCGTGTTGTAAAAAAAATCTTTATTCGGTGACCACTGCGGACTCGCCGCCGTAATACAACTTCCGAATCAGCTTGTGGCGTTCTTACAACTACATTAAGATGCACTGGCCACGCTGTTTTTCAGGATGTGTATAAGGCGAATGATATAATTCGCCCGAAACGCGTCTTGAAAAACAATGCCCTGCTCCATCATATCTATCTCAGAAATGACTATAACACAATGGCGATATGAGAACCGCGGTTTCACATTTACATACAATAAGTACTTATACTATTTTATTCTAAATAATTACCAAGATTAAGTTTATTTATTTAGTTTAGTTTAAACTATTTACATTTGTACATAATTCATTTTTTTTATAAATAATAATTGTGAATATACGTATTGATAATATACTAGTATTGTGATCTAACAAATTGGATAACATTTCTTTTATATGTGTTTAAATTAGTTTCGTTTTTAGTTTGAGCGTTTAAGCTGTTAAATAATTTGAATCCTTTATATATAAGAGAATTTTGGGTATTTGCATTAAGAAAATTAGGAAGTCTAAGATCATTTCTGTTCCTTAGAGAATATGGTTGAAGGTCTCTTATAAATTGTATGTAGTCAAGTAAATAATTTGGCATAAGTTTGTTTACAATTTTGAATACAAACACTAAAACATTCATAACAATTCTTTGCTTAACAGAAAGCCACCTCAACGAGTTCAACATAAAACGGATTAACATATATCTATTGCACTTTAAAATACATCGCATGGCTTTGTTTTGTAATTTTTGCAATCTTAAGATTTTACTCTCATTACATAGAAACAAAACGGTGGAACAATACTCGAAATGAGGTTTTACAATGACATTATATATATATAATGCACTTATAGTTGAAATTTGACTCCTTATTCTTTTCATAAATCCTATTTTTTTAGCTATTTTTTTACAAATGCACTCAACATGACTTCCAAATGATAATTTTTTGTCTAAAACCACTCCCAGATACTTTAATTCGTTTACTTTATCTATTGAAATACCACCGATCTTGATTTCGTTGTCATTTCTTTTCTCGTTTAGTACCATTAGTTTCGTTTTTTCAATGTTCAACTTCAATTTATTTTGCATAAGCCACTGATTTATAGAGTTTAAGTCTTCTTGTAATTTATCTTTACTGTCAATATCATTATCACTAGAGATATATACAACTACATCATCCGCGAATAAGGCCAATACACTGTATTTTAGAACGTTTTTAATGTCATTTATGTATGCGTTGAACAGAAGAGCCCCTAAGACAGACCCTTGTGGGACACCATGGTCTACTTCTCTTGCGTCCGACACTTCTCCGTTGACTTTAACCCGTTGCTTTCGATTCTTTAAATAAGATTCAAATTATAATAATTCTTTGTTTCTAATCCCATATTTTTTTATTTTCATTAATAAAATGTCTCTACTCACAGTCTCAAACGCACGTTTCAAATCTAAAAATACGCAATAGACACTTCTCTTTTTTGCTATCTCTTCTTTCCACGATGTAACAACTATATTGATGGCAGTTTCACACGAGTAACCCTTTCGAAAGCCTGATTGAAGGTCCACTATTAAGTTATTACTTTCGAAATACTGATAAAGTTGTTTAAATACCACTTTTTCAAATATCTTTTCACACAATGGCATAGCATTTACGGGTCTGAATTCTTCGCATTTCACTGTATTAACGATTTTTTCAATTGGAGTAACTAACGATTCTTTCCAGGAGTCAGGAAATTTACTTGAAGACAGGGATCCGTTAATTATTTTACACAAAATTGGACCAACAATTTCAAATTGGTCTAAGTAGACACTGGGGCTCATAAATTGAAAATCGTGTTTGTTTTTTATATCTTTTATCGCTTCTTTTAAATCATTCAACGAAACATTATTAAATTTAAACACACTTTCCACTTCTTGTACATGATACACATAAGGAGCTAATGGAATTGTATTTATTATTTCGACTATACTTCGAATAAAGAAACTACATATTGAAGTTTTTCGCTATTATTTTATTGCTTTTACACATCTCTGAACCGAATACAATATTTTTTATTTCACTTTTTTCTTTTTTTAATACATAACGTTTTAAATTTGTCCACGTTGGTTTTTGATCCACTGAACCAGATATTTTTGACATTATATATTCACTTTTACGTTTGAGTATTTCTTTTTTGTAGTTATTTCGTATGGTAGTATAACTTTTCCAATCTTCTTCCGAACCACTTAATACTGCTTTTAATACTGCTTTTGAATATTTTTAATTTTTTTGATTCTTAAGATCGTTTAAAAAATGGTTGAACCAGGCGTTTCCCCCTGATTTTGTTATTTTTTTTGTAACAAATACATACTTTTCTTACTTCACTCGGTACTAATTCTTTTTCTTCACTTAATTTGTTTACATCACTTAAAATTTTTGCGATACTAGCATTTTGATTTTTACTACTACATGCTTTCTTAACTTCACTCAACACTGTTTCCTTTTCTTCACTTAATTTATTAACGTTATATAATATTTTTTCGATGTTAGAGTTCTGATTCTCTAATTGCTGTTTGTTTTCTTGTATAGCATTTGCCAATTCCCCAACCTTTTTAAACATAGTGTTTATATAGTCTCTACAAACACTACACATATAAAGAACCGCTGGTTTCTCACTTATCATCTTTGCATCATATTCAGTCAGTTTAGCACACTTGAAATGAAAAAGAGTTCCACATATTCCGTTGCATGGTAAATAAGTTCCCCCCTTCAGGGGTCCATCGCACTCTTTGCACCGGCTACTCATATCAATGCTTTAGTCTTGGTGACATACACTGCACTCAATTGGTCTATGTTTACTTTTTTAACTCAATAACGGATTTACTGCTGCTTTTGTTCGATATTAATTGTCTGTTCAGCTTTATGTTTTGATGGTAACATTAACCACGTTTTCAATAAATGCATAAATGAATCACGAAAACTCCTCTATGACCGACAATACGGTCGGTCAACCGCAACAAACAAATGAACTCTCTCTCTCAAAGGCATAGTTGCTATTTTTTATCAACATCGTTAGAACCGTTATCCAGATATTCGCGTTTTAAAAATGCTTTCATATGGGAAGAACCGTTAATTTTTGAGCTAGAACACGCCACTCTACTCCTTTTGTGGTCTCTGGTTACCTTAAAATATAGGAATTATTAAAATCTCAACTTTGAATCTTCGCGAAATCAAAATACCTTCCTACGTATACTGGGGAAATAAAAAATGAAAGAATACTGAACATACATTAGCAATATCGAATTGATTCATATTTTAAAAGCATGTATTGTAATCCTAAGTCAAACTTAAATACCCTATCCCAATCCATTCTTAAATTAAACATCCCCAAAGAGTGGTCGTTCCTTAAAAAAATAACGTTTTACTAAAAAGTGGGCTTGGTAGAATCGCTAGCTGAGTCGATCTTTTGGGCCTTCAATTTTTAGATGATAAATACGAGGATATACCGGCACTAGCAGAATCTTATAAAACGGCATTACAGACAGCAGAAAAGCTAACAACGCAAGTATATAGATTCAGATGCAAAGAAAATGGATTTATTCAATTGCAGAGTGAATGGAAATATATATAGAATATATTATAGCAAAAAGCTCTATATTTTTATATGAACATTTTATTTGTAAGAATGTGCAGGTATGAAAAAAACCTTTCAAATAGATTGCGACCCTCACATGTTTAACCCTCTACTGCATGAACATCTTTCCAATAAAGAAAACAATTTTTTTATGCAAATATGTGTTCATTTGGGATATTATAATTATATAGTTGGACAAAATTTTTTTTTGGGTATATAGTTTAGGGAAAAAAAATGAAGCCATATATGGCTCACTATGCATAAAGCTTACTCTGTGTAAAAGCTTGTGAAACAGTTTCTTTTGTCATTGTAGCACAACAGTACATTTCAAAAATTGTAGGAACGGAATGAACAATCGTTTTGACAAAGTTGTCTATTCTTCATCCATTTGGGAAAATGTCCATTACTGTCAGCTCGAACAGAATTCAGGGGAAAATCTTGGCGCTTCTTTCTTTTGCTAGTTGTAGGAGTTCCTTCTCTGCTTGTAGTCGGAGATGAAGTCGGAGTGGTTGTAGGACGTCCTCGTTTTTTTACTTTTCCTGCCTTGCAGAGGTGCTCAGCTTTTATAAGCTTGAAGTCAAACAGCGGCATATATTCCTCTGACTTACGACGCCATAAAATCCATGAGTTAACAACACACATATCAATCATGTGGAAAAAAATTTGTATACCATTTTTTTGTACGCAATTGAATTCTATAAAGTCCAAGTAATGAATCGAGTAAATCAACGCCACCCATATAATAATTATAGACATCAACTGCGTTCGGCGACTTGATTTCAATGTACTTTTTGTCCTTCTTACTAAAACGCGTTTTTGTTGAAACAGGATCGCTTCTTACGTAAGTAAAAAGAATTTTGACAACTTTATTGTCAAACCAAGAGGCGAGGCCAACTTCAACTCCATCGATATTAGCTACTTTTTCGACCATGCTTCCACGTCCCAGCTTTTTCAATTCTTTTTCAGGTGGCATCTTTGAATTAGGGACTCGATTAATCCTTACCGTACCCAAAGGCAATAAACCATTTTTCATAAGGTTGACTTCAAGATTGGGGCTGTTGAACCGATTGTCGAAAAATATTTTATAGTTTTTTCCTTTTGGTACAGTAGCCGCTAGTCTTGTTACAACATTTCCGCTTACTCCCAAATTAGGTGCTCCTTCCGGATACGTATCACTTTGGGCTCCATCAAAAATATCGAAATCGTGGCTAAAACCTGACACTCCACTCAAAACAAAATTTTTGAAACCCCATTTGTGGGGCTTAGCCGGATTATATTGTTTTAAGTGGTGCCGGCACTTCGTGGGAATAATTTGCTCATCAACCACCAAATGTTCTTCTTTAGGTACGAGCAATAATTGATCACGGATTCTGCTTAGCTGCGGTCGAATCTTGAATAGCTTGTCAAATCCGGCTTCACCTGGAGACTTCACATTCTCGTTATTGTTGAAGTGTAAAAAAAAGTTTTATAGTTTCCCATCTATTGAGAGTCATTGTGCCGCTTATAAATTCTTGACCAACAGTCGTATTCCAATAGTGGCTTGAAGATGGTAATTGTACTTACGACATGTATATGACCATGCATAAAAATATAACTTATTAGAGCTTCTCACTAACGTGGTTAAACTGAACTTATACCTATAAATTGCTCTATTTCGTTTCGAGTAATATTAGCGGGCCTGTTTCTGTAAACTTGGAGTGCAACTAGATTTGACTGTTCAATTATGAAGGTTATCAGATCGTCGGTAAAAAAAAATTAAAAAAGTCTGCTGGCGTCTCCAGTTCATCGATAAAACTTGGAAGATTGGTATTTCCTTGAAATGGAATGCTCTCATTCGAATACGGGGCCAAGTAACTAACTTTCCAAATCGGTGCTCCTGACTTTTTTGTCTTCTTTGCTTTCGAAAAGTGGGGCCTGTCACAGTGGCCATCTGAACCACTCTCATCGGTCTCCGGTATATACACATCTTCCTGTTCGACCTTTTGATTTCCAACAACTTCTTCGTCGGTATCGGATGCGTAGTCGCCATCACTTTGAAGCGGATCATCGATTTCGTTGACGTATTGTAAATTAAAATAAAATGATTTTACATTCATTTCTAGAAAATTAAATTGCATGTATATAGAACATCATACACTGCAGTACTGCATGGAGAGCCATATATGGTTTCAGCAATTTTTGCAAGAAATCGTATATATAATGCTTACCTAACAGTCAAATTATATGTTTTTATGAAATAAAACTTTATTTTCTTTTGAAAAAACTATCCTTCAACAAAAAAAAATGTTTTTTTTGTGGTGCAAATTTAATTCGAAACTCAGCAAAATTCACTTTCGTTCACCCACGTGAGACACTTGAACAAAACTCATAGAAACACGAAATAAAGCAACACAAAAAAATTCTTCACATGGAAACCAATAGAAAATAGTGCAAAGAGAATGACCGATAACAATTGACTTTGCTTAAGTACCGTTTTAACTAAAACAAAATTCATTAAAAATGAAAAGCCATATATGGCGCTGTTAATACAATTCTAATTTATTTCAAATTCACATTCGTTGTAGAAACTTTTAGATTTATCTGAGGATACAAATTTATAAGTTTTTTTCCATTGTGGGATCCGTGTTATTGGAGAAATCTTTATTCGGTTGATTGAATTATGTTTTATTAGCTAAATTATTACCTAAAAATCTCATTCAAAAATCATTCCCCTATGGGATAGGGTATACAAAACCATGATTTGGGATAAATATACTTCTATGTTTTAAACATTTTCGAACAATTCCAACAGTGGTACTGGATACACCCACTGGAATGAATGACTAGAGTAGTGAGTGGTAACTGTCAACACCACTTCTTGAACAATCAAGAAACCGCGGGAACCTCGGAGAATATGCCATCTCGTTCTAGATCATTACGTGGAGTAATATAAATAAAGATGAGGCGATGAACTGAGTCAGTCTGAATTTCGACCTGAACGTGAGTTGAATAGTGTTGACTTCGTGAATTTTAAAAGAAAAAAGCAATTTTTTAAAATCGTCCCTCTCAATTCGTTTAAAAGATACTACACAATCAAAATTCGAAAAATTCCTATAGAAACCAACAATTTTTTAACATTTCATACATAGCTGAATGATAAATAAGGAGAAGAACATTCCACTGCAGCATTGCCAGACAAAAAAAGAACATATTACTTATTTCCCAAAATATAAAAATCTTTTTCTACGCTCACTTAACTTCGTTTGTCTGGTAACGTCGCCAGGCAGGCGCATAAGTCCAACAGTTTTATTTTGTTTTATTTATTATTTTTTTTTTTTAATTCATTTTTATTTTATTTTTCTTAAAACTAACTTAAATGCTAGACAAAAATTCATGAAAAAACTAGCCTACTTATCAACTACTTAACTAACTTACTTGCTCTATGCGGGCGCCCTAAATTACTCGATAACTTAATTCTAATGCCTTTCGGCCTATTATCTAAGATATAAATATAAAAGTAACAAAATTTTTTTACCAAGAAAACTTTGAAAAACTTGGTTCCTTGTCTTTTTTTTTATTTTATTTAAACTAACATGCTAATTAAAACTACTTATCGACTAACTTAAACTACCTAAAAATTCATTAAAACTACCTAAAATAACTTAAAAACTAGAACAGCCACAGCAAGCGTTTTTTTTTTTTTTTTTTTGTACCACCATGACTGCTTTGCACCTAAACCTAAGACTAAAACTATGTAAGTCGGCCATAAAATAACAATTTTTAGTCAACTATCTTTAATACTAATTCAACCACCACAACAGGTTCTCCTGTTGTGACCTACTCCGACGGTCCCAATCGGACACACTCCTGCTGAACCGCAGGCGCTCTCCTCCGCCCAGAGCGACGACGTCTCGGTCGTATAGGAGCCGCCTATCCACAGT
Organism: Rhingia rostrata; assembly: GCA_949824845.1. Taxonomy (NCBI): domain Eukaryota; kingdom Metazoa; phylum Arthropoda; class Insecta; order Diptera; family Syrphidae; genus Rhingia; species Rhingia rostrata. The sequence goes on along the minus strand of OX463757.1, from coordinate 72,736,955 downwards.
TCGTCGGAAGACGTGGTAGATTAGCGGAACCGCCGATCTATCCTGTATTAGCCCTCGACTATCCAAATATAGGAAAGCTTCGGGCGGAATAAAGCCACTTAAACGCGCACTCTCAAAATATTCATCATTGGGATAGAAGGCCCCAAAGATGAGACTATTGTTCGAAGCCATCGCTCTTGCCGCGTGAAACCGAATGAGTTTCACCAGAAAATTGTCTATTCGGTTTATGTTGGCCCCGTTGTATAGGACCTGGTTGGAATAGTATTTTGTGTAGTCAGATACTGGTGTTCTGTGAAGTCCAAGGCAGCTCCTCAGACACTGCCTCTCAAACACCCGTATCTTTTCCATTTGAGATGGGGCAACGTTGAACCACACCGGGCACCCATTGGCAATCATCGGCCTAATGAGGGCCATGTAGCAAATCACCTTCACCCTGCTGTCAAGACGACTGCTATAAAACAATCGTCTTGTCAGGGCAAATGCTCCCCTAGCTCTAGCCAGAGCAGCATCTACATGTCTTCCGAAATATAGATACTGATCTAACCAGATGCCAAGGTACTTTACTACACTTTTACTCGCCAGTGGCTGTCCGTTTGGTCCAACGATCACCAGCTTTCGCCAGTTCTTTCTCGTATCCCTAGAGGCCCTAGACAACGGTGTCCTAAACAGGATAGTTTCTGATTTCTGAAAGTTGATTTTCAACTTCCAGTCATCACAATATCTCTGGATCTTGTCGAAGTCCCGCTGCAAAAGAGTTCGAATGACTTCGACAGTAGAGGCTGTTCTGTACGCGATAAGATCGTCCGCATACGCAATTGCCTGAGTAAGACTACCTATCATATCACTGGTGTAAATGCTGAAGAGAATCGGCGAGTTTACCGCTCCCTGTTGCAGACCATTCTTAATGAAAAATTCTGTGGTAGAAGTTACATTGCCACTTTTGACAACAAACGTTCTACCAGTCAGCATGTCATGAAGCATATATAGCAGTGGTTTACTTATGCCAAGTCTGGTCAGCTTTAGATAGAGGCCCTCTAACCATACGGTGTCAAAAGCCTTCTCTAAATCAACCAGACATGCACCAGTGCACTGTTTTTTGGCTTTGTTCCATTGTATATCAGAGACGAGTTTGGAGGCGGCATGAATACAGTCATATCCAGCCTTGAAACCAAACTGGTTCTCTGGTATAATATTATTGTCCTCAGACCACTTGAACAGTGCTCGATTGAGAATCTTTTCGAAAACCTTGCTGATACTCGGAAGGAGACTTATCGACCGGAAATTCGCCGGATTGGAGTTGTCCTTTCCCTTTTTCGGGAGAGGATGAACCACCGCCGTCTTCCAACGTACTGGATAATATGCATTATTCAGCGCGTTGTTGAACAGCGTGGCGTAAATGTCCACAGCTTCAGGTGGTAAGTGTCGCAGTACAATGTTGGATATACCATCGACTCCCGCTGACTTCTTTTTCTTTATGGAATCGAAGATGATCTGGAGTTCCACCTTCGAGATTAACAGGGGACTAGACCCACTTCGCTCGGCGACTATGGCGTTTGCCAAGTTTTCGTCATCAAACCGGGTGAAACCACGGTTCTCAGATCGCCATTGCGTTATGTCGTTTCGGAGATAGAAATGATGGAGCAGGGCATTGTTTTCCAGGACGCGGTTCGGGCGAATGCTATCATTCACCTTATACACTTCCTGAAAGACAGCCCCCACTGCCTCCACTTTCTCCTGAGGATCTTCAATAACATAGAAATCGTAATCGAAGACGGCTTCCCCCGGATCAATTCCTGCTGTCAAAAGTATGTTTGTATTGTCAGTTGTTCGTTGGAGCTTAATACACGGAAGGTCGTTATGACCTTTCCTCCTAAAGATCTTATTAATTTGTGGAAACACACTCGGGTCGCTGGAATTTACGGCCAGTTTTATTTTGTACTACACTCTGGGTGGCCCGCTACGCGAGAACAAGGGATTTTAACTCTCTTTCTGGGGACAGTCCACGCTCACGCAACTTCTGCTCAGGATATGTAAAGTCGTCAGCCAGACGTCTTAGTCAACAGTTTTGTTTGTTAAAATATTTTTATTTCGTATGTTTTTTTGAACATGGCAATGCTGCATACATCGCAGCAACAAAAAAGTCAAACTACACACAATTTGTATGAAATTATAACCAAAATATATTACATATACCTAATCATAAACAAAATTACGGTATGCATGAGGCTATTAGCCGCATGAGTAGAGTTTATAATAACAATAACGATGTAGTTGAACTGCATCTTAGTAAAAGTAGTTTAAAAACATATGAGAAGGCTACAATCCACTGTGTGATAGTTTTATACCCTACCCCATCCCATTCTTTAAATTAATGTCCTTAAATGTGGGTTTTATGGCAAAGAAATATCAAAATTGAAATTGTAGGAACATATTGTTCAGAAAATTTTTTTTTCAGACTTTTTTTTCTGCATATGGTATGGTGTAGGGTATACAATGGGTAAAAATGATATATGGAAGAAATGTTAACATTACCAAAACCAATTATTTTGAATCAAATTGTTTTCCAAAATTTTTAAAATTTTCCGAAAAAATTTACTAAAAACGCCCCCAAAAAGTGGGCGTAGCAAAAAAAACTTTGTATAGACAAAATATAGACATAGGATTGTTTTATCTTGTTCAAACACTTTTTCAAAATTTTGAACGGTTTGTCCTAAAATTAGGTTTTACTAAAAATAGGGCGTGGCAGTGGGCGGATTTCAAAAGTTTTGACACTTGTTCTAACAGCACAAGGATCACATGTACCAAATTTCATTATCCTAGCTCAAAATTTGAGGCCAAAAAACGAGTTACCTACAGACGGACGCACGGACGGACAGACAGGCATGGCTTTATCGACTCAGCTAGCGATTCTCAGTCGATCCATATATTTACTTAGGGGTGTTCTTAGCTAAATTATTTTACTATGCTATAAACCATGTATCAAAACTAATATACCACTATGGGATAGAGTATAATGGGAAGGCTACAATCCACTGTGTGGATCGTTTTGTACCCTATCCCATCCCATCCTTGAAAACAAATATCCTCAAAATATCGGCTTTTTGGCGACGAAATATAGTAAATGTTATTGTAAGAACATATTGTTCAGACAGTTTATCAAAATCATGCTATTAGGTAGTGTATAGAAATGGTTTTTGTTTGAAAACGCCTCCAAAAGGGGGGCGTGGGTTAAAATGATAAATGGGAGAAAGGCTTATTAACAGAAACAATGATTTTGCATTAAATTAAAAATGACCTAAAAAAGTCGGTGTTTCAAAAAACGTTGTATGAACAACATATAGTCATTATGATTGTCTAGGTATGTTGTTCAGACAATTTTTCATTATCTCTAACGGTTTGGCCTAAAACTGCGTTTTTCTGAAAAGGGGGCGTGGCAGTGGCTGGATTTCAAAAATGTTTACACTTGTTCTGCTGGGAGCAACAAAATATACGTGTACCAAATTTCATCATGCTAACTCAAAATTTAAAGCCCAAAAACTGGTCGCGTACGGACGGACAGACATGGCTTAATCGACTCAGCTATCGATTCTGAGTCGATCCTTATACTTTGAGGTATATCTAGCTAAATTATTTCACTATGTATCAAAACAAATATACCCCTATGGGATAGGGTATAAAAATGTCGGCTTTTTGGCGATGAAATATAGAAAATGTCATTGTCAGAATATATTGTTTAGACAGTTTATCAAAATCATTTATGATTTGAAAAAAAACATCGTTTTTAGCCTGGTTATGCTATGAGGTAGTGTATAGCAATGGTTTTTGTATGAAATCGCCTCCAAAAAGTGGGCGTGGCTTAAAATTATATATGGGAGAAATGCTGATATTAACAGACCCAATGATTTTGCATCAAGTGGGCGTGGCAAAAAACATTATGATTGTCTAGATAAGTTGTTTGTTTTACACTTGTTCTGCTTCGTCAGATAGAGAGTCTGTGTACCAAATTTCAAAACTCTAGCTCAAAATTTAAGGACCGAAAATCGCTAAATCGACTCAGCTAGCGATTCTGAATCGATCCATATACTTTATATCTACTATATAGGTATCTAGCAAAATTAATTTACTATGTTACAAACTTAATGTCAAAACTAATATGGGAATAATAAAAAGTGCAGTCTTATATTAATCCTTACTTGTAAACTAAATGTGAGCGACGTTTTTTAAAAACGGGTAAATGATCAGCACGCGAAGACGAATCGTTTAGTTGAAATAGTGAGTTTTTGCTAAAATAAATTTATGCCAAAATAAAAATATCTTAGTACAATCTTGTTTTAAATTTTAACTTGCCAATGGTATATAGAAAAGTCGCAAGAAGTTAAAGAAAATTTCCAATGAGGTTTTTGAATGATAGCTTTGACTGGGCCCTAATGCCGCAAACACGCAGTGTTTGCCTTCAGATTTGTTAATTGTCAGTCCGAATGCAAGCCGTACCGGAAATCGCAAGCGTTTTAAGTGGAATGGAAAGTCAGTCCGAACCAATGGGATTCGTGATATCAAAACGTCTTCTTCGTTGTACTTCCCTTTGAGTATTGTTATTCGAAAACATTGTTCATCAGCTTTTTCACCGCAAGCTGAGTACCATTAAAAAAACGTGGTTGGCTTATATTTCGTAACAATATCCGACTTTAAGTTGGACCTATATTATGATTATTGTCGTGGATGTGATACAGGCGGTCTCTGGATCCAGCCTGTGAGGTTTAGAAAGCGGATAAGATTTTGTATCCTTTTACCGGAGATGACGCTAAGGTTGTCGAAAAATGATTGGTCTAATGCATGCTATCTGACTCTTCCTAGTGCCGGACATTTGCCGATGATATGGGAGAGGGTTTCTTTCTCATTTGTGTTCCCGCAACTGCGACATTGAGGGTTGTATGGGGTCCCTAGTTTGGCCGCATGGTTTCCAATATTGGCCATTGCCCCGTGACTATCGCCGTAATTCTTGCGATATCTTTGCGGGTTCTATTTAGTAAATCGTTTGTTCTGTTTTTTTAACTTTCTCTATTTGGAGTCGCTCGTTTTCAGGTAGTATGAGTGTGTTCGTTCCTTAACCGCACCTAGCGGGATACGGACCCTTGCCGCAAGTGAGCCGTGAAGAGCTGAGCCTTGCCTGGCCAGCTCGTCTGCACCCTCATTTCTTTCAATGTCACTGTGTCCTGAACCCAGAGAAGTGTGACCCTGAAGCGTTCGCCAAGGTGGGCAAGTTAGTTCTGGCATTCCTGTACCAGTTTGGAGGATATCGTAGCCGAGTTGGTGGCCTTTATGGCCGCTTGGCTATCTAGGAGAATACTGTACAAGCCTCTCGAATAGCCAGTAGTTTCGCCTGTATGTAATACTCTGGCAAAATCCGGTAGGCGATATGAAACTGATATTTTCGGTGATTCCGAGTAGATCCGTCGGTGTAGATGACCGTGTCGAAATCTCTTTCTAAATACTTTGTTTCTCTTCCACTGAGCTCTTGTAGGAGATCCTATGTGGAGGCCTTTCTTGAAGTATAGGTGGTATGTAGCTTGTTGGAAATGTGAACACGCCGTTTGGGATATTACTGTGAGCATACGGCCTTGCATTCCAGCATCCTGACTCTTTGAGTCTTACTAAGCTGCATAAAACGGTACCTGTAATGTGTAGGTCGAGAGGTAAGAGATGCAATAACACAGTAAGGGCATCCGTGGTGCCGATACTGGCTGTTTTTTTTTTGCAGCCTTTTTTAGTTTTGTGATGTTGTAGCCTTTACTCAATGCGGGCCACCTACTTGTCCTGGCAACTAGTGAGCCGTATGTGAGAGTTGGACGTACCACTGCTGTGTACATCAACAAGGTCATCTTTGGTAGAAGTCCAGACTTCTTTTCAAAGGTTTTGCTACAAGCTTAGAAGGAAACACACGTCTTCCTTACTCGATGTTCGATGTTGTGTTTCCAGTTAAGTTTTGGGTCAAGCATGATACCCAAATACCTAGCGCTGGAAGATAGTGTATTTTGATTTTGGCGGTGAAAAGCACAAATTCCGTTTTGCTCGGGCTTACGCCGAGGCCACAACTTGCAGCTCAGGTCTACCTTGTCTAGAGCAGCCCCCATGATTTCACTTAACAAGGAGGGGAATTTTCCTGCCACTATTATCATTACGTCATCCGCGTACGCAACAACTTTGACCAGTTCCTCGTCTAATGTAACTAGAATTTTATTCATAACCATAAGCCAGAGTAGATGAGAGATGATGCCACCCTGTAGCGTTCCTCTATGGTCAAATTTGGTTAAGTGGTTAATTCAGATCCCGTAGACTTAAACGGAGAGACGCTGTTAAAAGCCCAGGAAATCTTTTTCTCGGAAATTATTGAATTATTGTTACTGTCTGGTGCAGTTTGAACTTGCCGAGATCTCCTGGGTTCCGTACTAGTATCACTGCATCCGGGAAAGTATGTGTTTAACATGAGTTCCAAGGTCTCCGCATAGGGTTCTGTCCACCCTCATTCTGAAGTTCTAAGAAAAGAAGGGTTGGAGTGTTCCTTAGACAGAATTTGGCTTAGCCTAACGGAGTCCTTGAAGGTTTCAATTTAATGACAATAAGGCCTCCCTCAATGCCTCCCTTTTGGATGTTTCTTTGGCTGCTTTATACAGACTTAAACTCCCCTTTTAAGGCTACCAGAGATTGTGTGTGTGGCACTTAATGAAGATCGATCTGGTCATCTGTCTGAGATTGGAGAGATCTTCATTCCACTTAACTAGACTCGTTGGGTATTGTAGAAAGAGGGTATACTCTGATTGGCTTTATTTTAGCAATACTCAATGGTTGTAACTCTAACTACACATCAAGTGCTTATTTTTAACCTCAAATTGGTAACCATCGCGTACTGGTCTCATCCATCCGGATTTGACATACTTACTTATTTAAGTGGCGCTACAGTCTTGAATAAAGCTGGGCCTCAACCAACATGCCTCTCCAATTTTACCGGTTCTTAGCGAACTGCCTCGAGCTGCGCACTCCAAGTTGGTTGAGGTTGGTTTTTACTTGTGCGCGCCACTTAAGGCGAGGTCTTTTTCTACTGCGCGCGACGTCTGACTGGGAATCAAAAACTCTGCGGGCCGGAGTATTAGTGTACATTCGCTTATATATCCTAGCCATCTTAAACGTCCAATGCGGAGTTTTTTGACCAGGGGTATGTCGCTGTACAGCTCGTATAATTCTTGGTTAAATCTTCGTCTCCATAGCCCGTCAACGCAAAATGGACCGAAGATTTTTCGAAGAATTTTCGTCTCAAATCGACCAAGGATTTCTTCATCCGTTTTTGATACGGTCCATGCCTAGGCGCCGTAGAAAAGGACTGGGATGATCAGAATCATATATAGGATCTCCTTAGTAGTTCGAGTGAGGGCTTTACTACTGAATTGCCTTCTTAACCCGAAGAAACAGCGGTTGGTAAGAGTAATTCTTGCTTTTTTTTTTGACGAGATGATGTTGTCGAGTTATATCAAGCAATGGTGACGTTCTGTCTAATTCGTTGATGTTGTGTGTCCTTTCGTGTTGACAGCATATACTTTGTCTTGCCTTCATTTACTGCTAAACCCATTTTTGCTGCTTCCTTCTCTAGACTAAGAAACGTGGATATGACATCGCGTTGAGTCCTACCAATGTTGTCAATATCGTCGGCGTATTCTAGGAGTTGCACCCATATTTGAAAAATTGTCCCTGTGGAGTATTGTACAACCTTCTCAAAAATCAAATTGAAGAAGTCACATGACAGCGCATCGCCTTGCCTAAATCCTTTTTTGGTATCGAATGTGTTGGTTAGGTCGTCGACCTACCTGAGGGAGCAGCGATAATTGTCCATCGCCATTCTACACAAACGGACAATTTTGGGCGGTATATCAAAACTAGACATCTCTATTTCTATAAATACTGTTGTATGTGGCTTTGAAATCGATGAATAGGTACTGGGTGTCGAATTGGACTTCTTGGGTTTTTTTTTTTCATGATCTGCCGAAGTGTGAACATTTGATCGGTTGTGGACTTTCCTGGCCTAAAACCACACTGATAAGGTCCGATCAGTTTGTTGGTAAACGGTTTCGGGCGTGTGAATATTACGACATATAGGATCTTGTAGGCGATGTTGAGGACACTTAGGCCTCTGTAGGTGGGGGCAGTGTAGAGGGCTTCCTTTTTTGTGGATCGGACAAACGATTCTGAGGTTCCACTGCTTCAGGCATACTTTCTTCCGACCAGATTTAGCTTATGAGATGGTGGATATTATTTACCAAATCATCGCCGCCGGCTTTACAATGCTCAGCGGGAAGGCCGTCATTACCGGCAATCTTATTAAGATCTCACTTCACTCAAGTCGGGTGGTTGGCAGTTTTCGCTGTCGTTGCCAATTGAATGGTTCGTTCTGCCTGACAGCGGAATGTTGTTCGTCATCGTCGTTTAACAGCCTGCAGAAGTGGTTCTTCTATCCTCAGCATCGACTGTGTCACAACTACGATATTTCTTTTTCATCTCGACAGGATTCTGTTCAAGCCTTGTATGGTGGCTTTTTGTTTTTTTTCCGTGGGCTGGTGGAAATCCCAAAATACACAATGAGCACGTGCCCAAAGTAATGTGGTACTTTAACCCACTAAAACCACCACCCTTTTTATATTTGTACTGCAAATAAGTATGCAACTTACCTAAATGTTCGGCAGGTAACTTTCCTGTAGAGTTCCTACTTTTTCCGCAATTTATAGCGCGGTTTGTTATTATCGGGCCAAATCTAAGGGCTTAGTTCTTTGAAGACGCCGCAATAAATTTGTTTCGTCAAGATTTTGGAGGACCGTTGTGCTAACATGTCCCAATAATTGTTTTTTTTATATTTGCGTGCAAAATTTTTCGTTTCAACTTTAACCGCAGGAATACCCAGATCACTGCGTAGATCTTCATGAATTATATACCACGGCGCATTGACGAATGATCTTAACATTTTGTTTTCAAAAGTTTGTAAAATATTAAGATTCGTTTCACTGGTACAACCCCATAGTGGTATACCATATGTCCAGACCGGCTTTAGCACTTGCTTGTATAGTAGCAGCTCGTTATCAAGGTTATGCTTCGAAAATTACATAACATGCGACTTCCATTTTATTTTTGCATCGAGGGTCATTCCGAGATATTTCGCTTCATTTGTAAAAGGGACTCGAACCGTATTGAGAAATACTGGCAAATTGTTTGTCTGTTTATACAAAAAATCTACATGAATCGATTTGCTCTCGTTAAGTGCAATCCGCCAGGACTTTGTACATTCATTAACCTCGTTAAGAGCGTTTTGTAATTTCATATTTGTTTCCTCAATTGTTGTGCCAACTGCTAGTATGGAATTATCGTCAGCAAACGTGGCAACTATTGTATCGTTTGTTTGTGGGATATCACGTGTAAATATGAGGTACAAGAGTGGTCCAAGGACGCTTCCTTGGGATACTCCTGCCAATATTTATTTGCAATCCGAATATTCGTTTCCAAGTATCAAGAAATACGGCTGAGCGAATTTTCTTTTCTTCTAAAGGTTTCTCAATTAGATCAGTAATTCAATGAACTTGGTCTACAGTCGAATGTTTCAGGTGAAAGGTCAGGTGAAATTCGTTTCTGATCAATAATAGGGTGTAAGCGACCGAGTAATATCCTTTCAAAAATTTTTGAAATTATTTGTAGAAGTGAAATAGGTCTGTAAGATTTTATTTACTTCGGTGATTTTCCTGGTTTGAGAACCAAAATCGCTGCCGCGACCTTCCACTTTATTTACAATGTACAGGAGCTTAGTTAATGCTTTTCGATGAAACATTTTAAGAAGTTCTCCTCTAATTAGGTCATAACCTGGAGCTTTTCAGGCTTTATTTTCTGTATTTCCCGTTTAAGCTCGGCAATACTTGCATATCTAACTCGATTACTATCGGTTGTAATATCGAATAAATAAATTAATGGGACCATCAAATGGTTTAAATGTTTCCTCAAGATGTGCGGCAAAAACGTCTGCTTTTTCCTTATCACTTGAGTTAACCTAATTGGTGGCACAGCATTTTTTTAATTTAGTTGCCTTCCAAAGTGAATAATTCGATTCTTTTCCAGTTGCTACATGTTACTCAACCGATTGAGATGTGTTTTATCTTGCGACGCACGAGTTTGGTGCCATATTCTTCGAGCTTTTCTTCATTGTCTAACCAAATGTTTTATTTCCCATGGGTACTTAACATTACTATAGCTCTTTATTTAGCGTTGTTGAGGAGTATTATTTCATGCTGCTTTTTAAACGGTATCGATAAAGGAGTCAACAGCGATTTCAAGTTCCAATGGGGATCTAAGCGATACACCCAGTCGAATATTATTTTCAATATCGTTTTTGAAGCCATCCCAGTTGGTTTTCCCGTTTATTAGTCTGGGTGGGTATTTTTGTAACACCATTTTGCCAGTAAGTTGGTTTACCCGTAGAATGAAATTCGGTATTGTACTTTATACCTACTTCGTAAATCATCCTAACTTTCCGTGATATGCATCTAGTTCCCCAGAATGTGTGTTTGGCATTAAATTCCCCTCCGATGACAAAACGCAGTCCAAGGGAATTTAGAAAGTTTTCAAAATATATTTTCTTAATGTTGCATCGCGGTGGGCAGTAAACAGAATATACCTTTAGAAAGAATTTTCTGCTTCTGACTTGTATGGAGCTAACTTGCATTGTTCGATACACTCTTTTATAATATAATCAGGCTCCACCTCTAGCCTTATAAGATGGATGTAGAGCATGATATCCGAGGTAACCTTTAATCTTGAATTACTTTTTGCGTGAGTTTCGGATATGAAACAGATGTCGATATCTTTTTTTTTTGCATATACAAGTTCTCCAAACAAATCTATTCATCGTGGCTTTGACGTTTTGCACTTTGTTAAAACTTGTGAATATCGTACCTTTCTTTTCTTCCTTTTTTCTGAAAAGCCTTTGTTCTTCCCTTCTTCTCTACCTATAGAGCCCGACGGCAGCTCTTGTCTTCACCTGCAGCTTAGACTTGTAGGCCTCGTTCTTGGCTGCAGGGATCTGTCAGCATTCCTCATCAAACTAGGGGTTTCTTGCTGGGGTACAAAAAACCTAGCACATCAGTTGCTGCTGATCTAATGACTTGATGGCAACGTTGCCATTGTTCTGCGACATGCGATGCTGCTGGTATGGTGTCTTGGCGAGGGCCTAGGCGGTCTCTTGCGATAGAAGTCTTTCGACATTAAATTTTTTCACAGTATTTCTGGATTGTTGTGGAGTGTGGGATATCCGCATTCTTACCTTGGCTGCAACAAGGTTGTGGTCCGAGTCGATGTTAGCTCCTCGGAATATTCGGAAATCCAAAATACTGTATTTTATTATCGTACTTTTGAAGTCGCTCATAGGTCTTTTCATCTTTTTCTCCGTTGGTTCGTGAGCGCATATATGCGTTCGCTAAAGTCTTGGAAACATAAGACTTCTTGCCTAAGTCTGTCACAAATCCGCATTCGAATCGTCGCTGTTTCTGCTCACTATAACACGGTCCGTAGTAGATGTCACAGTTTTTCATCCTCTTTTTACCCGGTTCATCCCATCGTATTTCCTGGATGGCAGTAATGTCTGATTTGTTGCAGCTTAAGGCTTCCGCTTGTTGTTCGCTTGCACCTCTTCTGTTTAATGTTCTCACATTCCAGATACAAACGGTGTTGTGCTTTCTTCGTTTAGCAGGGTCGTCAACAATAAAATCAGTAATTTCCGAGACGACATTAATTCTAAAGTCCAGCAATGGGGCTTCCCAAAAACTAAGGAAAGGGGCTATATTATTGAAGAGTTCATCTCGAAATCTGACTTAATAATACTTAATCATGGTTCTGCGACTAACCTCTAAACACATAATACTCTAACTCATGTTGATGTATCTTGTTGCTCTTTTAGTCTCTATCCCATTACAACTTGGTACATATCCGATAATTTGCACGATAGTGACCACTTTCCATTTACAATCTCCATGCGTTTGCCACCAAAACAAGATATCGTGAAACACATCCCTAGATATATAACAGATTTGGGCAATTGGAACTTATTTAAAAAGAAGGTTGATCTACATATTTGTCAGTTACCCACAACACAATGCATAAACAAAGAAGCTGCCATCCTACTTAGGACCATCCGCAATGCTGCAAATCGCTCCATTCCACAAACATCAGTAATAACGTTCAACCGAACTGTGCCCTGGTGGAACAAAGATCTCTCTAAGCTTAGAACGGACAAATTTAAAACTTTGAAAGCTTTCATTCAAATCCTACTCAAGTTAAACTTCGTATCTACAAAAAATCTAATGCCCTTATTAGGAGGACTCTAAAAAGTAGCAAACTTAGAAGCTTTATGGATTTCCCTGAGGGAATCGATCCCACCACATCAACGAATGTAGTTTGGCAACGAATTAGAACTCTTTCAGGAAACTCTTCACCAACAGGATCTATTGTTGTTGTGGCTCACTGAATTTAAAAAAGTTTTAAGTTCTAATCAAGTTCCGTTCAAGCCGAAAAGAGGGTGTATAGAAGCCCTCCTCTACATTGACTATACAGTAACTAACGCCCTAACCATATCACAATCCTGGCTCTTGATTTCGAAATGAGAGACTGGTGTCTTGGACTCAAAATCTTTTAATTTATTAAAGCTTATTTAACGAATAGAAAATGCTACATAAAAATCCGTAACACCTTTTCTAAAACTAAGCCACTCGATAGTGGTAATCAACAAGGATCCGATTTATCGGTTATTTGTTTTGCAATTGCTTATAATGAAATTAGTAATTTTATTTTAAAATACAAAGATGAATACATACTATGTAAATACAATGACCTAGACGAAACAAAAACTGTACTCTCTCACACTTCTGGTTCTAGTCTTTCTTTGCAAAAATGTAAATTAATTCATGTCAGCAGAAAAAAAAAAAAATCATTAATAATACAAAAATAGAAGTAGCTACTAACTATAATGTATTAAGACTAATTATAAACAATAAATACAATTGGAAACCCCACTGTACTTATCTTGAGGGATAATTAGCAGCAAGGCTTATAATCAAAAAGTATCTTTCATCAAATAAAAGTTATGTCCACGTAAATTCATTATGTAAGTTATCGAAGCTGCTAGGTCTAAGTGAAATCGATTACGCGTTACCTGAAACCAACAAAGAATATATTTGCACCAACATATCACCAAGCAGCAAGGAAAAGCCTCGGTGCTTTTCCAAACACTCCGATAAAAAACATCCTTGCTCAAACTGGACTCCTAACAATAGAAGTCAGGTATCAAGAATTGGTTGCCAAACTTAACATGAAGTTATTCTTTTAAGCAGGCTCGGTGATAGGCAGAGATAGTTGCAAAGCTTTGACACACAGGCGCACTAGGGGAATCCCATCCGCAATATATCATATCCTTAATTCACGTGGTAAACTAGACTTAACCCTAAATATAACTTCCAAATACACACCATCACTAGCACCTTGGTCATTTCAGTATTATCAGTATTCAGTATTACAATGTCATACTTCATCTACACAGACGGCTCGAAAACGGAGTACAACACGGCCTTCGCTCTTGTAGCCCAAGCCGGCTCTATTATAACGCAAGGCATCGTATCAAACATCGCCTCCAACTATACAACTCAAGCATTAGCCCTACATGAAGCCGTTAAGATCAGTTCATTAATAAAAGGGAAATGGACCATTTGTACTGATAGTTTATCAGTATTACAGGCCTTGGTCAATCCAAGAAACGACACTGGAGTAATAGTCAAAAACCGGCAATATCCCTTCAAAAGTAAAAAACGGAGCTTAAAATAATCTTGATTCCGGGCCATGTATGAATACAAGACAACGAAATGCCTACCTACACCGTCATCACATTTTCCCGTCTTGATTTAAAAAGACACATCAATCAAAAGTGTCAAAATCAATGATTAATCTACTGGGAACACTACAAAGACCACTACATCTTAATTGATTTGATGAAAGCTCCGCCTAAATTCCCGACCGACGTAACGAAATCCGATATAAGAATTTCATCCGCCTACGACTGTTGGCGGATGTAGGCTGTGTGACCAGCCAACATCCGCCAACACCTGCTTAAAAAGTAACTTCTTCCTACCTGCCCTAACTGTTTCATTACCATAATCATAACACACATACTTAGTCCTTGCTTATACCTTATCACATAGAGGTATATTAGTTTTGGTACATAGTTTGTAACGTAGAGAAATAATTTAGCTAGATATACCTCAAAGTAGCTGAGTCCTGAGCCCTCCAAAAAGTGGGCGTGGGTTAAATTCATATATAGACGAAATGTTGATTTTGTCATAATCAATTATTTTGCATCAAAAGTTTTATTCGAATATTTTACAATTTGATCGAAAAACGTTTTTTTCTAAAAATGTCCCCAAAAATTGTGCGTGGCAGAAACTTGTCTAAAGACGAAATATAGACATAAGGATTGTCCAAATATCGTGCTCATACATTTTCTTGAAAATTTCTTACCGTTTTGCCAAATCCAGCAAAATTAATTCTCTGTGTTACTACCGTAGTGTCAAAACTAATATACCCAGTTAAATTATACTTCCGGGGAATAATATAAAAAAAGGCGAACGCCAACCAAGAGGTTGGCCCAACTGTTCGACTTACAGAATATTAAAACAACACGGGCTATTAAGACGTTATACATTTTATTTATTCCAACCGATCGGATTAAGGTTCCGTTAAGCACTGACTCTAACGTCGAACATAAGGTTCGCATGAAAAGTAGCTTCGCACCAATCATTGCTGAACTAGGACGAATAATGTTCGCGCGTGCATCCGCTGTGTGTTGACCAATGGGGGGTTTCGGGCGAGCCAATGCATGCAAATGCACCCAGGCCAATGAACTGCTGATTCAGCTGGGAATATGTTGGTTGCCAATGAGAGGTATCGAATGTCCTGCAAATGCGTGTGGTTGAACTCGGGCAAATGAACTGCTGAGTCGGCTGGGAACCTGTTTTTTCTTGTGTTGGATGGTGATAACTTACCCTATGGGATAGTGTATAAATAATACGTTGTGACAATGCGATCTTCTATCTACATCGCCATAAAGCCGACGTTTTATTATATTATTTAAGTGGCGCTGCAGTCCGGAATGAACCTGGGCCTCAAACAACATGCGTCCCCAATTAGCTCGGTCCTTAGCTAACTGCCTCCAGTTGTGCACTCCAAGTTGGTTGAGGTCGGTTTCTACTTGTGCGCGCCACTTAAGGCGGGGTCTTTCTGGCTGGGAATTAAAGTCTCTGCGAGCCGGAGTATTGGTGTCCAATCGTTCTAAATGTCCTTTCCATCTTAAACATCAAATGCTGAGTTTTTTGACCGGGGGCATGTCGCTGTATAACACGTATAGATCTTTCGTTGAATATTCGTCTCCATAGCCCATCAAAGCAAACGGGAACGAAGGTTTTTTAAAGAATTTTCCTCTCGAAACATATTAAGCGCTTATTTTTAAACTCCAATTGGTAGCCATTGGGTACTGGTCTCATCCAAAAAGATTTGACTTGCTGAACGATAAGCGCGAGTGTTGATAACACGACAAAAAACAGCAACACTATAAACAGACAGGTCAGAATGGCAAGGAATGAATACCCGGCATGCTGTCCCAGGCGGACCTACACAAGCTGCTTCGACATATTCGGACAATATGTTGTCTAGGAATTTCAAGGTTTAGTCAGGCCCCCTTGAACAAAGATTGTGGCGGCTGAACCCAAAGCCAACTGTAGCTCTCAATCCCGTAGTAGAAACTGATGGCCCCGTGTCCTAGGGATATCTAATAAATTTGAACTGGCCCTCAGGTTGGGGGTTGTGCTTTGGGTTAACTACCCAACCATGGAAAAAACGAACGGTTACGAAGCAACCAAAAGCCTCGGAAAGGACTGATTTTATTGTTGACGACTCTGCTGACCGAAAAAAAACTGCATAACAGGAGAGGTGCTCGCGAACATCTGGCGGAAGCCCTAAACTTCACCCAAGGCAGACATTACTGCCATTGATGGAAAACTGTGACATCCAGCAATACTGTGAAAAAATTCATTCAATGTCGAAAGACTTCAATCGCAAGAGACCGCCAAGACCCTCGCGAAGACACCATACCAGCAGCATCGAATTTCGCAGAACAATGGCAACGATGCCATCAAGTCAGAAGATGCAACCGCTATGTTACTTGTACCCACCAGCAAGAAACCCCTGGTTTGATGAGGAATGCCGACGGATGCTTGCAGCCAAGAACGAGGCCTACAAGGCTAAGCTGCAGGTGAAGACGAGAGTTGCCGTTGAGCTCTATAGTAAGAGAAGAAGGGAAGAGCACGGGGCTTTAGAAAAAAGGAAAAAACAAAGAAAAGCTCGCGATCGAGGATATAGAGAGGTGCCACCCCAGGAACGATATTCGCAAGTTTTAACAAAGTGCTAAACGTCAAAGCCAATGATACAAGACTTGAGCAAAGTCCTGACGAGATAAACAAGGAAATATATTAGTTTGGACACAGTCGATGCTGAGGGTATGAAAGAACTACTTCTGCAGACTGTTAAACGGCGATGAATAGCAAAATTTCGCTGTCAGGCAGAACGAACCATTCAATATTGGCAACGACAGCGAAAACTGCCAACTACCCGACCTGAGTGAAGTGAGAATAGCAGTATCTAAACTCAAGGCTGCTGGAAAAGACGGCTTTCCCGCTGAGCGTTATAAAGCCGGCAGAGAAATCATAAACGAAATCTGGTTGGAAGAAAGTATGCCGGAAGAATGGAACCTCAGCATCGTTTGCCAGATCCACAAAAAAGGAGACAGAAACCGTTTACCAACAACCTGATCGGCCCTTATCAGTGTGGTTTTAGGCCAGGAAAGTCCACAATCGATCAAATGTTCACACTTCGGTGAAATCAACTACCCATCATCGATTTCAAACTTGCATACGACTGCATTTGTAGAGACGAACTATACAGAGCCATATATAGTTTTGGTATGTCGCCCAAACTCATCCGTTTGTGTAGGATGACGATGGAGAATTATTGCTGCTCCATTAGGGTCGAAAACGACCTCTCCGAAACATTCGATACCAAAAAAGGATTTAGGCAAAGCGATGCGCTGTCATGTGACTTCTTCACTTTGATTCTTGAGAGGATTGTGCAAAACTCCCAAGCCGACACCAGAGGCACAATATTCCAAAAATCGTTGCAACTACTAGAACACGCCGATGATATTAACATCATTGATAGAACTCAACATGCTGCTACGTTTGCTGGTAGGGAGAAGAAATGGGCAAAAATGGGTTTAGCAGCAAATGAGGGCAAGATAAAGTACATGCTGTCAACATGAAATGACACACAACATCGACGAATTAGGCAGAACGTCACCATTGATAGATATAACTTTGAGGTAGTTCGGGACTTTGTCTATCTCGGCTCCGCTATTAACTCTGACAACAACATCTCGTCAGAAATTAAACGAAGAAGTACTCATTAGTAAAGCCCTCACTCGAACTACTAAGGAGATCTTATATAAGGCCCTGATCATCCCAGTCCTGCTCAACCGCGCTGAAACATGGACCGTCTCAAAAGCGGATGAAGAAATCCTTGGTCGATTTGAGACGAAAATTCTTCGAAAAATCTTCGGCCCATTTTGCGTTGGCGGGCTATGGAGACGAAGATTCAACCAAGAACTATCCGAGCTGTACAGCGACATTCCCCTGGTCAAAAAAACTCCGCATTGGACTTTTAAGATGGCTAGGACATGTAGAACGAATGGACACCAATACTCCGGCTCGCAGAGTCTTCGATTCCCAGCCAGACGTCTGACGCAGTCGAGGAGGACCTCGCCAACTTGGAGTGCGCAACTGGAGGCAGTTAGCTAAGGACCGGGCTAATTGGAGAGGTGTATTGGTGAAGGCCCAGGTTCATTCCTGACTGTAGCGCCACTTAAGGAAGTAAGTAATATTGTTGTAAAAATCGAACACAGGCGTAAGGATTCAACATAAGTGCCTCAGTTCAAGCGCTGCCAAGGATATAATCATACGCAAACCCATTGTCAGAAAGAGATGCGGTGTGTGCCAGAAATCACTTGACGGTAGATTGAAGGTCAGATAAGAAAACTCCTGCTATTTGCATTAGTTGTAAATGCGAGCATTAAGCAAATTACCGCTGCAGCGAATTAACTAAAAAGTTACAAAAAGACGGATAAAATTTACTAATCAAATTTCACAGAAATTAAATTTGACTGAGCAAAAGCCTTAACTTATCGTAAAGCCAAATCAGGCAACAATCGAAAAACAAAAAAATAAACAAACTAAACAACAGAAATACGACTTGTACATCCAAAACCAAATGTACAAACTTATGCCCAAGCTACAGTACCCGATAAAAATATTTCACCTGATCCCGTTTCCAACGTTTTTTTAATTATTCTTTCAAAACTTGAGGAACAAAGCGATACTATAACACGGTGCGTAGTAGCTGTCACAGCTTTCCATCCATGCCAGTAATGTCTGCCTTGGATGCAGTTTAGGGCTTCCGCTAGTTGTTCGCTTGCACCTCTCCTGTTTAATGTTCTAACATTCCAGATGCAGATACGAACTTTATTGTCCTTTTTTCGCTAAGCAGGGTCGTCAACAATAAAATCAGTCCTTTCCCAAAGCACAACCCCCAACCTGGAGGTTGGTTGCTTCGATGGAATGGGATAGGGTATTAAACGATTCGGATTGCAGCTTCTCATATGTTTGTACCCTATCACATAGGGGTAATTTAGTTTTGACTTTTAGTTGGTAGCCTGGAGAAATAATTTCGCTAGTCATACCTCAAAGTATATGAATCGACTCAGAATCGCTATCTGAGTCGATTAGGCTAAGTCTGTCTGTCTGTTTATCCGTCTGTCCATCCGTCTGTGTGTCACCGAATTTAGGGCCTTAAATTTTGAGGTAGAGTTTTGAAATTTGGTATACAGATTCTCCACCAGACGAAGCAGAACAAGTGTAAACAAATTTGAAATCCGCTTACTGCCACGCCCATTTTTAAGAAAAACGTTATTGTTGGCAAAAGGGTGAAGAATTTTGAAATAGTTTTTGAAGTAGATATTTAGACAATCCTTATATATTTCCCTAATATTTTCCCAGAAACTTAGGTCGTAGGTTCGAATCCTTGAAAAAAAATGTTCTCTCTTTATGAACAAACAAACGAGAGAACATTAAACCATTTTTATTGTTTCATTACAAAATAATTAATTAATTATAATAAATTTAAATAATGGATTGCGAGGCTCATAAACGCACTGAAACAAAGATCCCGTATACCGCCCTCTTCGCCTATTATGGTCCCTGTGGTAAAATGTTTCATGCGAAATGCATTGGATCCACCATCACATTTATGGATAAGACAAATGCAACAGAGGGCACTTTTTGGTATTGCATTGCTTCCCGTAAATTATCTTTTTCCAGTCTCGCCTTTAAAATGTCGTCTTTCAAATCTGACATTACTAAGCTCTCAAACGGATTTAAAGACTTGTTTGAGACATTTAATAATACAGTACCTATCCACCAGAGATAAAATAAGTAAAGAGATACCAAACTTCTACCTCTCTCACCCTGAAACCCCGCAAGAGTTGATTGTTTTTGTTGTAATCCACACCCAATGCACTCCTGTCTGTGAATACTTGTATTTCCGAGTAAAAGAATTCAGCAGACGAGAAATTGTGGGTTTGGACACTTTCGTTAACAGCTGTTTAGCAGTGTGGTAGATTTATTTTTGTTATGACATTTCAATCGACACTCATTTATTTTTTGGCGTGCGTGGAAATATATTCGCACTTCACAAATTAACTTTATGTAAACTTTTGGGCGCATTTTTTTGTTTTATTTTGCACTTCAATTTTGCACAAACAAACGAAAATAGTAAAAAAAAGTAAACAAAACAAATAATTAAACGACAGCTAAAATTTTTTTATTTTGGTGAATACAAACATATGTTTTTGAATGTATTCAGTGAAGTAAATATTTTTTTTTGTAAATTATATGAATTGAATGTATTAAACTCCTCATTAAGGACAGAAATAAGCTATTTAAGTGTAATAATTCATTTTTAAACAAGATGATTTCCGAGAGGATGTATTAATTTAATAATCCCCTACGAGTTTTCGTAGTCGATTCCTACTTCGGAGTGATGGGGTGTTGCGTAATTTGCTAAGCAAGATTCTAAAGATAGTATATTTCCAGCTCAGAGTTATTATAAGTAGGGTTATTTCTTATTTTTATAAATGATATAAATGTTGTTTGAAGTACCGACTTTTATTATGTCTCTGTTGATCAGAAAAAGTTGAGTTTCATATTTAATGGTAACGAATTGGCCCATTTCATATTTTTGATGAACTGTTTTTTTTTGCTGATGAATTTATTCCTTTGCAAAAAACAAAAATATTCCACTTACCAACAGCCGTATTAATTAAACCAAATTAAATGTGAATTATATTTAATCAATGGATTTAACGAGAAAACTTCTAAGGCAGTGTGTCAATCGCGTTAATATACGGGCTAAATTTTATCCACTGTTTAATTTTTGGCCTTTCTGCAGGGGTAAACAAAAAATTGGCTTTTTGCTGTGTCAATTGGATTAAATGGGATTTTATTTAAATACTGTTTTTAATAATTTCCCGAAAGAAGTGGAACAAAATTCCTTTCTTTGCAGTTTCTTGTAATAAGAATATACCAAATAGATTTCAGAAAGAACATCAAATCTTCCTTAATTATTAATTATTTTCAGCAAAAGAAATATTGTTGTACAATTTGTGCTCATGATTAAGGCCGTATGTCATTTGCGTTAAGAAGAGGGTTACATTTTATTCTCTTTTTTTGTTTAATTTTTGACTTTTCTGCACCATACTTATTTCAAAAATTATTCACTGGCTAAAATTTTAACGCAATTGGCACACGGAGTAAAGATATCCGCCCTACTTTGTTAATGTTAAACATATTCATCATACAGCGAAACTGATATTATTCAGAGTTTAAACGCAATATTGGAAACCTTAAATAATTAAAACACGTTTTTTCTGGTTGGTAGGTACAAAACAAAGAACAATACAATTTATTTCAGTTGTCAACCGTATATGCCATACAAAACAGTGATATGCTACTTTCCAATATAAATTACATTTTGATGTTATTTTCAACAGAAGCAAATGTAATCATAACGTATTTGAACCCTTTTTTTTAAATATCCAATTTTATTACATTTTCTGATATAAAATACTTGCTCTTTGTTTTATTTGTTATTCTGAAGGATTTACTATTTTCCCTATTTTTCCGGATATACGTAATAAAACTCATATCCTTTTCCACACATTGTTTTAATTGCATGAAGGTAAATATAATAAAACTCTCATCCTTTTTTTTTCAATATTTCTTACAAAAATAAAAACAATAACACAACACAAACAATATCAGAAAAATAAATAGGATAATTGTGCACTTACATATGCAGTACAGTATTATACGGTTATAAGAAAATACAAAAAATCCGATAAAAATTTTCTGAGATTATATGAGAAAAACGGATATAAGAAAAAAATGTCTTATATAAAAACAACGGATATAAGAAACAAAAAATTCTTACAACCAATCTAAAAGTTGCAGAAAAATAAAAGGCTGTACATTTAAATAAATTATTTAATAAAACCAACAAAAACAAACAAACATCAGTTCACAGGATGAGTAAGAAGATACAAACGAATTTATAAGTATATAAGTAGGTACATATTAAGTTGTTAAAGAAAAATATTCATCTATTTTCTTTTGAACATAGGATTCTTCTCGCCTTTTAAAAAGAACTTCTTCAACAGCGTGTTAGCAATATTCGTCACTTTCCAAATATTGCTTTAATAAGAAGAACGCATTTATTGCTTCATTTCTATTAATTCCTTGGTCTCTTTCGGCTATCTCATAGTCTTCCTCTTCGTCGTTCTCTTTCTCGTCAGCTAGCATATTATTCACAAGTTCTGTTTCGTCTATTTCCCCAAAACATTCTTGATTTTCTTCTTCATCTAATCCCCCATCAGCTTCATATTCGTCGAACTCATTATAAATTATATCCAGATCTTCCACTGCTTCGTTACTTTTAAAAACTCCTGCCTTTCGAAAACAATTTTGAATAGTTTGTGGAGTCACCAACCACCAAGATCGTTTTACGATATTTAAGGCGCAAAGCATATTAATTTCACGAAGAAAGCTCGACATACGATTGCCTTCTATTGCCAGAATTTTTTTGCGGACCAAACATTCCCTATAATGAGCCTTAAACGAATGAATGATCCCTGCAAAGACAAAACAAAATGGAAATATGTAATTAACTGCTGTGCATTAACTAAATTAGCTTCCTACCCTGATCCAAGGGTTGTATGATGCTTGTAGTGTTTGCAGGAAAAAAACATATTTCAATGTTAGTAGGTTTGAAATCTATTTTGTGGCACGAGGCATTATCGATAAAGAGTAATATGTTTTTCCTCATTTCATCATCAAGTTGCTTTATTATTTCCCCCCACAGTGAAAGCGTCATCCATCCTTTTTTATTGCACTTGTAGGGAATAGGAATGCTTTTCCCCTGGAAACATCTTGGTTTTTTTAAATTTCCAATCGAAAACACATATTTATCCGAACCATTAGAATTACAAATACACAGAAGTGTTATTCTGTCTTTCTGTTTTTTTGGCCACTTATTTCTTTATTTTTTGGGGCATATGTTCCACTAGGAAGAGCCTTATAGAGTAAGCCAGTTTCGTCGGCGTTATATATGTCTTCACCATCATACCTTTCCAAAAATCCTGGCAGAACGTACTCTTTGAAATTTTCTGCAGCTTCTTTATCGGCGGAGCAGGCTTCTCCATGCACTCTTTTAAAGCAGATGTTTTGGTTTTTTTTTCAACGTTGGAGCCATCCTAAATTGGCTTGAAAGTCCGGGATATCCAACTGCACGGCGAACTGTTGCGCTTTCTCGAGAAGAATCGGACCAGTGATTTTCGCATCTTTTTCAACCATTTGTTCGAACCATTTAGCCATCGTTTGGTTAAGTATTTCATATTTTCCTTTTCTGTCTCTTTTTCTATTCAAATTTTTGCACGAATATTTTAGTTTTTCAATACTCTCAGAATTTTTAATAATTTTGGAGAGAGTGCTTTGAGAAATTTTTAATTTACTGGAAATTTCTTTTCGGGGTTTTCCACACTTCACTTCTTCTAAAATTTCTATTTTTGTTTTAACCGAAACTGCGTTTCTCGACTGGTTTTTCGACATTTTCAAGGAAAAATTCAATATTTAAATAAGCAAATCAAAACATTACCGTAGCAAATGAAACTTGTTTTCTTAATGTCATAGGCTGTCATTTTAGTTCGAAATGTCAATTTCTTTAAGCTTCGCGCACATTTAAAATGATGAGTTCTGTACAGTTTGAAGACAAATTATTTACATGAGAACGAATTTCTTTTAACCGTTTTTTTTTGTATTGGCTTATAGATTTTGGTATTACAAAAAAGTTTCTTATATCAGTTTTTTTCTCATAAGCGTTTTTCTTAGAAGGGTTTCATTTTGCATAGAAGAACAATTGAAGGGGCACGGAATTTCGTATGCGTTTCTTATAAGCGTTTTTTTCTTATATGGAGTTTTCTTATATCCGTTAAATACTGTACCAATTCAAATACAATATTAATGGAAGTATTAAGAAGTTGAACGCACACGAAAAATCATAATTCTATTTAATTGTTCTCAGCAGTTTTTTTTTTGGTACTATTTTTTCAATCAAAAAAAATAAATAAATATATGATAGAAAATTTAAAACCCCGAAATCACTGTCACAAATCTGTGGCGCATTCCACGACGGCTCCGAATCAACTCACTCATTGAGCATACAGATATCAAGAATGATGTATTACAGATTACGCATTGCGCATGTCCGCCATTTATGTTTACGTTTCTGCTATCTTGCTTACGTCACAGGAGACAAGCGAATATTATTTCCATTGATATTTCCGCGCGTTAATTTTGAATTGGTTATACGGAAATTATTTTTTCATTGAATTTTGAGTATAAAAGATTTTAAAAATCAATATGAGGTGTGCAGTGTTCAATTGCAGTGCAAATAATAATAAAGGCAAGTTAAATATCCGCTTTTATCGCTTTCCTAAGGATGGCGGTATTCAGAAGCAATGGATACATTTTTGTCGAAAGAAAGACAACTTTAATCCTGAAACGTCGCGAATTTGCTCTGCACATTTCACTGCAGAAGATTTCGAGAGGAATCTACAATTTGAAATGGGTATGTTCCTGTACATATTATTTATATATAATTAAAGGATTATGCGAAAGAAACGGATACAAGTTGAAGTCGGGAACTTGTCCAACCGTTGAACCACAGTCCACGATGGTACCTTCATCCAGGGATAAGAGAATGATACATAAAACAAAGCAGAATATGATCGCAAGCTTATTGAAAGAAAACCCAGTTCCCCCAATTGTTCCTGAGCCAGCCAAACCTGATGATGCAGATCAAATAGAGATGAACAACAACGTTGTAGATGTTGTAGACGAAACTACAAATCAGTTGCAACATCAAATTGATCTTTTAAAACAAGAGATTTAAGTTGATGATTATTATTATAAGTACCTACAATAACAACTTTAATCATTTTTAGTGGAAGCTTAAAGCTAGAGAATTTTACTATGATGAAAGATTACCAACTCCAAATACGTTCACTCAAAAAAATGTTAAACAAATCCGAGTTTGAACGTATTAATTAATATGGAGAATAAATTGCAAAAAATATTCACAAAAGGTAAAATACTCAAAATGTATATGTATTCAATACATCTATATAAACTAATTTCAGGTCAAGTAAATAAATTAAAAAAGGGTTTGAAACGCTGTCGGTGGTCGGAAGCGGATATAGCGCAGTCTATCACATTGTACTCAACAAGTGCCTAAGGCTTACAAATTGCTGCGAAAGAAAAAATTTCCTCTTCCTTGTGTTCGAACACTTCAAAGTTGGGCACACAAGCTCGATATATCCCCAGGAATCATTGATCATGTAATAAGGAAATTATAGAAAATCAAAATAAAAGAATGAGAAAGTTTAATAAAATAATACATTGAAAAAAAAAAAACAAAATCTCAATGAACAACTTATCTTTTATTCATCATTCCATCATTACAAGTTTTCACTTTTCCTTTCTAGGAATACATAACCATGCAATGACTCAATGTGTTGCAATAAATTATACATTTAAACAGGACACACTATAACATTTTAGAAAATACAAACTATTGAAATGTTATTTCGCTTTGAGAAAATACAATTGTGATGATATATACGAATGCTATTGCTTTTTTCACAGAATCATTACAATCAGGTAGAAAATTAGTAGAACATCTTAATAATTCAATAAACAATGTATTAAAACGAATCTTTCATGCTGACACACTTTTAAAATAAGTTTTTTCTTGACAAAAAGACACATTTTAATTTAATTTCACGCAATTCCTATGTAAATAATCAACAATTACAACGAGCTTTCAAATAATATGTCACCTGTGACGTAGCTGCGCAGAACGAGCAAAAATTGAACACCTAAATAAATGCATAATCTTATATCTCTCATTCCTGTACAGATATGTCTAACAGTGTTTTTCTTCTTACTAGGGGAATTCCCTAAAACACAAAACAATGTCGCCTTCTTACAAGGGGAACCCCCAAATACAACAAAACAGTGTTGCCCTCTTACTAGGGTAGCTCTCTACAATATAACACAGTGCTGCCATATCTCAAGTTAGTTATTAGGTATACTCTTACACGGCCATCCTACAGCATTCATCGTTCTCGATGAAATAAAACATCCTGTTTAAATTAATACTCATTCTGATTTAAAAAAGTTTATTTATTTATTTTTTTTTTTTAAAAAGCCTTCATTCGCAATTATCCGCAATATGGTCATTTTAAACATGTAAAATATTCACTCGCCAGTTCATCGCAATCCGACCTTACAGCAACGTCTGTAATGTTAATAAACATTTGTCAAAACAAAAACATCAACACATCTTGTATTATATAACAATGATATTTCTAGATCTACATGGTATAGCTCAGAGGCAATATTTTATGCTTGTCCATAGCCAAATATCAAACATATCGGACAAGAAAAAGTTAAACTGTTCAAAGGGACCTTGCTTGTTTAGTCTTCATAAACCCCAACATGGAGAACATAGCTCAGAGGCCGTCTGAAGCTTAGCTTGTCTACATTAACCACGTGTAAAACAAAAGTTTCAGAAAACCAATTCAGATCCAACAAATTTATTACAGTTTGATTTTCATATGGCTCAGAGGCATTCTTCTGCTTGTCCATAATTTAATTACTAGATTTTCTTCAAATATCATGACTCAGAGGCAATATTAAGCTTGTTCAATTAATTAATGATATAAAAGAACATTATAGTAGCTTATAACAGTATAATGATAACAATCAAGAGACTATAAAAATATACCTTTTACTTCGGGTCCGTCTCCTTTAATACAAATCGGCCGTATTACTTCTCTAGCGGCTACCACAACTATTCTGGAACTGTCCTTCTTTAGTTTGTACCGGTCATTTGGAAGAACACCAACTACTTCGTATGGTCCCTTATAGTGAACGTAAACAACTTTGTCGCCAATCTCCAATTTGCTGGGTTTGGAATGCCTTTATCAAATCTAACTTTCATGCGCCTACTATTTTCTTGGAGTCTTTCTTCAGCTAGTTCTCGAATCGCTGCTAAATCTTCATATTCTGGCTCTATATTCAATTGAGACAAAAGAGCCCCAATAGTCCCGTTCTCTTATTCGCAGTTGTGTTAAGTGCTAACTGCACACGGCTTACATAAGTGGTCCATTCCAGGTTTGTATTCAAATTGGTGCGTAATAAATTAGCAACTGTATCGACAAACCTTTCAACCTGTCCATTTGCTCTACAAGCTCCAAAGCTTTTGAAACTCTTCACTTGTAAAGTTTGAACCTCTGTCACTTACGATTTTAGATGGAGCACCAAACAACATCACATAATTATGAAAGTGTTTTACGGTTTCCATAGTCTGTAAAGTCTTGCACGGTAAAAGTAACACGAACTATAATGAAGATATGTCGATGATCGTCCTTATTTTGTTCATGGAATGGTCCCATATAGTCCATGTGAACCGTATGAAATGGTATTGGCTTTTTTTCAATTGGATGCAATTCCATTTGCTTTTTTTCCACTTGGTCTTTTTGCAACTAAGCAAATTAAACATGAGTTGACAAACTTTCTTATATTTTGTGTCATAGATGGCATCCAGAAATGCTCTCTCATCTTATCAAGTGTCTTTTCCCATCCTATGTGGCAGTTGTCCTCGTGAAATCTTCGTATTACTGATGGCCGACAGCTTTGAGGTACGAACAGTTTATTACAACTCTGCAACTTTCGATACAATAACCCTTTTGGCAATAGCGTCCTGCCTTTGTTCAATGTGAAGCCAAGTATCAGATAGACTATTCCAGTTATAGCAATTATTTTGAGGTATGTTACGACTAAGATAATCAGCATGTACCATAGTTTTCCCTTTTCTATACGTGATATCGAAATCAAAGTCTTGCAGGTATACCCATCTAGCGGTAAGAGGTAGCAAATCTTTTTTCTGCTTCGTCGCCTTCGGAGCATTGCAATCTGTGACCAAGACAAAGTGGATACCCAAAAGGTAAGTACGAAAATGTTTGATCGCAAGAGTCTCTAGCTCATAGCTATGGTATTTGGCTTCATACGTCTTTGTAGCCTGACTATAGTATGCTACTACATGCAGTTGGCCTTCAAATACGCTGAAAAAGTACTGCGCCGTATCCAATGGAGCTATCGTCAGTGTGTAGCTCAGTTGGGAGTTGGTGGTCAAATATAATTAATAAGGGTCGAGATGTAAGCTGTCGTAGAATATATTGCCTAGCTGTTTCACATTCGTCATTCCAGTCAAATTTAGCATTGACTTTAGTGAGCGGAGTTATGCAGCTCGTTTTTGCAGCGAACTCGGGAACATATTTTCTAAAATAGTTAGCTAATCCCATCAACTGACGTATTTGTTTAACATTAGTCGGCATTGGTGCCTTTTCTAAAGCATCAATCTTTCTGTTACTTGGTCTTATACCTTCAAAAGTAATTTCTCGTCCCAAATATTCGATTTTGGTCCGCAAAAACTTACATTTTTCTATGTTGAGGGAGAATCCACTAGATGCAAGTGCCTCTAACACAACATCCAGATTTTTAAGCCCTTCTTCGACAGTTCTTGATGGAATGAGAACGTCGTCCAGGCAGACCATTGCAACTGTATTCTTAAGATCTCCCAATGCTGTATTGATTGCTCTTTGAAAAACTGCTGGAGTTAGTAAGCCCGAAAGGCATACGCAAATATTCAAAATGCCCATCCGGTGTAATAAAGGCAGTTTTCTCTATCGATTCGTCAGCGATAGGAATTTGATGAAAACATGAGGCCATATCTAAAGAAGTAAAGTATCTATTACCTTTTAATCTATCTAGCTGGTCTTGGATTCTAGGTAAGGGGTACCGATCTGTAATAGTAAGTTTATTTAGAGCCCTAAAATCAACACAAAGCCTATTTTCTCCATTTTTCTTTTTTACGAGCAACACCGGGCTGGCGAATGGAGACTGACTATCCCTTATAATATTGCAAGCCTTTAGATCCTTAATTATTTGAGAAGTTATATCCCGTTCGCTTTTAGACATTTGGTATGCTTGATAGTGAACCGCAGCATCTTTCAATAAGCGAATGGAAAGAGATCCAGTCTTAACTTTTGCTGTTGGAAATCCAGTAATAATGTTTTTTGAATATTTGTCTAGAATGGTTTGTAAATTTTGTTGGTTTAAGAGCGATAGTTCGGGTACGGTATCGACCTGAGTAGTCAAGCAGACAGCAGATTCCGTTTGCCGCAATGTTGATCCATGGCTGCTTACCATAATCATCAAAGATGGGTCCTTCAATACATCCCTACCAATAATCATTTCATTCTTTAGGTATTTTTCATCAATAATATGAAAAGTAATTTCAACGTTGGCTCCTCAAATTTAACAAACAGATCCATTTGTTCTGATAACATAATAGGATCTTTAGCTATGCCTTGTATGTAAAGGAATGATGTTGTGTAACGGTCGGGGTGCTGATGTCTAATCCCCTCTGGAGGTAACGGATGGCATGCACGCGATGCTCGGCTCAGCTCGCCGTGTTGGGGTGGGAACTAAAAAAATATTCGTGCCGAAAAAAAAAAACAACATTAATCAAATACACCTGTCGAATTATCGCACTTGCCTCTACCATGATTTTGTTGGTAGCTGAGGTAGGTTTGATGGTTTCCTACCTAGGTATGCCCACAGCCATTGAAGTCTATCAAAAGCTTCACACCTTTGTCAACGGTCACCCTGGTATTTTATTCGCTGACCCCTAACAACTTCTCACTTTACTCCATTTCACTTTTACATTCCTATCACTTTCTTCGTCTTCCTTCCTTTTCTCACCGAACTATCGATAACTTTAGTCAATCATAAACATGATAATATCGCGATTTAAACTATCGATTTTAATTTAAATTTCATATTTTTTTTATTTCATGAAGTCTTCTTAAAAACTAACGCGGTTAAAAATGGATATCTTTAATTTATAAAAAAAAAAACAACAAAAGCAAAGGGAATATAAAATTTGTATGTTTCCAAAATTGACTTACTTGTGACCTTTCTTGATGTCCAGCTTGTTGTTGTGCGCACAAAAACTTCTGCTGCTACTGTCACCACACCACTAATTCATGTTATCAATCAAAATTCAAATTATATATTCTCTCACTTATAGAATTAGATTTTTTTTTTTCCAATTGTAATGAAATAAAGTAATTAATTTATCCAAAAAAATTTAAACAGTATAAACAAATAAAACGAATTCAAAAATAGGTTAAAACAAATATAAAAATAAAAAAAAACTAGAGCGAATATGAAATTTTGTTGACACTTGAGACTGCTGAACTGATGGTGGTGCTTTGTTGGATGGTGGTATTGCGGAGATAGCGTCGAACACGAACACGTTGGTGAATGCATAAATGTGCTAGGCCCTTGAGTACCGCAACTTTTGATTAGTCGTTTTTGTTTGTATTTTTTTTTATAATTTATGCGTTGGTTTTGCTTTTGAGACAATTGATTGCGTCTTGGGTTTTATACGGCAAGTGCGGAGGGAGACGTACTACTGCTGATTGCTGAATGACGATATTTGCTAAGCGATAGGCATGCACTTGTCGCAACGAGGTACACCGTTTGTGCAGATGTTTGCTAGGTATGATCGAGCGTAAGCTTTAGGTTATTTGCACGAATATTGTACTGGAGCTTGACTTGTCGTTTTCAGTGCGTAGTCACGTGTCTGCAATCGTTTGCGGACAAAATCGGAGACGTGGTTTTCCCCAAAAATTGCCCAAACCGCTTCTTGATATTATATGTTGTTATCTCCAAACTTGACCGCTCGCAATTCGTGGATCTATTTGCAAGAAGTATATCATTACTTTTTGCTAGATCAACAATGTGATTTGACTATACGTACTTAGTTATCGAAATTCGGTTTATATGGAAAGTAATGGTTGTCTGAACTTTATTCACAACCTTTTATAAGTTTTAACTTGTAAACGTCTTTTGGTTTACTCTGTAGTCTTCTGCACCTTTAATTCAAGTATTAGGCCGAACTCCTTCTGCTCTTGAATGAGGTTCTTGCCTCGATGAAAGTTGAAACAAAAAGAATGAGCGTTGTTGATGACAGACGCTAACCGGCCATTGCAATTTTCTTCGATTCGATTGTACTAACTTATGTACATTTAGGTGTGTACTAATTGGGGTGTGCATGGAAAAAAAAAGTTCTAACATGCCAGGGATGGTAAACACAAATAATCGCGTTCTGAATTTCGCAGGTGGACGCTACAGCACCATGCAATTTATTGTAAAACTAGTTTTATAATATAAATGGCATGGACAAAAGTTTACCTGCGAATAATAGTTCCACTGCGAATCGACCCATGTCCCTGATTAATTATTGAAATAATTCCATGAGCTATGCTTTCAAATCTTTTGCATGAAAGATGCCTATCCGTTTTCCGGTAAGATTTTCTATTTCGTACATGCACTGACCTACTTGTTTAATAACTCGACATTTTAAAAACTTTTGACAAAGCTTGGCGTTAAGGCCTTTGGAGGCGTTGCTTTGAACAAAATTCCTCCTAAAAATCTCTTGTCCAGGTGTGAACACTCTAACTCTGGCTCTTAAATTATAATTTTTCGCGTTTCTTTCAAAGGCTTTTCTCATGTTTTCTTTGATTTTATGTCGAATCAACTCGAATCTGTCTGATTTGGATATCGTAGTGAAATCACCATCGTTCAATACGTTAAGATTTCTCAGCAAAGGATATATGTTACCATGTGTGACCATTTCAGTTCCGAATAAGGCTAAATATGGACTAACACCTGTAGATTGATGTACTGAGCTGCAAATCGATTGCTGAATTTCAGGAATAAAGCGATCCCATTCACGCTGGTCATTTCGAAGATATGATCGTATAGCACTAAGTATCGTCTGATTCACCCTCTCCGATGCATTCGATTGCGGTGAATACAAAGCTGTTCGGATATGTCTTATTCCATACTTACATAAGGAGTTTTCAAATTCTTTACTCACAAATTGTTTGCCGTTATCTGAATGGACAATTTCGGGTACTCCAAATGTACTGAATACATTTTGTTCCAGAAATCGAATGACAGCAGATGAAACGGCTTTGGGCATCGCTTTAAGAAGGACGAATTTTGACATATGATCGAGTACAATAAAAATATACAAATTTCCACTTTTCGATCTTACATACGGGCCAAGATAATCAATGTAAATTTTCTGAAAGGGTCTACTTATACATTGCTGTAATCTCATTGGTGGTTTGAGACATGCATTTGACGATTTCGATTGCTTACACTGCATACACTTTCTAACGAAGTCACGCACCTGAGTTGTCATATTCGGCCAAAAGAAAAGTTTACGTAGGCGTTCCAGGGTTTTCGCCATTCCACCGTGAGATGACATTGGTGGGTTGTGTGCATCGCCAATCAAAGCATTGGTAAGTTTAGCGGGGATCCACAATCTCCATTGCACATCAGACTTGTGGATATCGTCTGCGGTAAGCATACGCTTATAGACTTTATCTTCAAAGATTTTCAAATCTGGGAAGCTTTTGGTATTCGCTAAAATTGTTTTAATTAGTTTTCGATAATCGTCGGATTCAAATTCAGGATCATTAAGACTTAGTTTTGAAACTATATTTTCGTTTAACAAAAGTTCTTCAATGTGTGCTCTTGACAAAGCATCGGGTACAATGTGATTGCTGCTTTTATGTTGAATGTCAAAGTCGAAGGCTTGCAACTTTAAGGACCACCTCGCTAATCTGCCGCTTAAATCTTTTGAACTCATTAGCCATTTTAAGCTAGCATGGTCAGTAATGATGGAAAAACGGGTACCTTCAACGTAGGGTCTGAACTTTTTGACTGCTTGCACTGCTGCGAGACATTCTTGCTCAGTGACGCTATAATTGCGTTGACATGCATTCAGCTTTTGCGAAAAAAACGCTATTGGTTTTTCGTTGCCATCAGAGTTGCACTGTGAAAGAACTGCACCGATTCCAAAACTTGATGCATCGCATTGAATGCAAAACTCTTTTGAAAAGTCTGGATTTATCAAAAGAGGAGCTGTTATTAATGCATCTTTTAGACTTTAATTGCGGAAACTTTTTCAGGATCCGGTTTTATGTGACCCTGACCAATGACGTGACCCAAGTACCGAAGCTCTCGAAAACAAAATCTTGATTTCTCAACATTGATGGTGAGTTTTGCATTATTAAGACACTGGGCTACTTCTACCAGCAAAGCAATATGGCTATCGAAATCCGCAGAGATTATTAGAAGATCGTCGAGATAAACAAACACATGTTCCCTTAATGCCGATGGGATCACTTTATCCATAACTCGGCACATCCTATGAGCCGCATTGCACAGACCAAAGGGCATGACTCTGTATTGGTAAAGTGGTCTTCCAGGCACAGTAAACGCTGTTTTTTCCCTCGACGATTCTTCTAATGGAATTGCCAAAATGCGTCTTTAAGATCCACGCTTGAAATAAAGTGTGTATCTCGCAGACGACTTAACATACCTTCTATATGAGGTAGCGGGTAAGCATCCTTCTTTGTGAGTGAGTTTACTTTACGCGAGTCTAGACAAAGTCTATTCTTCCCCGGTTTTCTAATTAAAACCACCGGAGAGTTCCAAGAACTTTGACTCTCCTCTATCACTCCCAAAGAAATCATGCGGTCCAGCTCCTCATACAAAAGTTTCTGGATGGCTGGTGACACAGGATAATGCCTCTGCTTAACTGGTTCAGCAGTCCCAGTGTCAATAACATGCATCTCTACCGATGTAAGACCTAATCCAAGACGTGCAAAAGATGGAAATGCATCTACTGCTTCTTGCAATCTATTTGCTTGTTCTTTTGTTAAATGGTGTGTTAACTTATTCTCAGATTCAGCACAAGAAATTTCTCCCACTAAATGAGGAGTAATACTGAACTTTTCCCAAAAATCGATGCCAAGGTAGAGTGTTTGGGATAGCGATGGTACTAAATAGAAGTCTATACTATGTTGTATATCTCTGTATGTGACAGGGACATTAATTCTACCCATAACTTTCTGACCTTGACCATCTGCGGTGAAAACTTCAGAGTTATAGTATATGATAGGAACTTCAAGACGATTAACTAACTCAAAACAACCCTTTCCAAGACAGGATACTGTCGCACCACTGTCAAGAATACCAGTAATCTCTTCACCTAACAGGTGAACATTTATAAAAGGACGAGGGTCTCTCCGGCATTCGAGATGAGTTGCTTCAACAATCTTCCTAAAATTATTTCTTTTTACCCTTCTTATGCGAGATTTGAATGTTTTGTTTAATTTGAATTTAAGGTTTAACTCATCGAGAGAAAATATTTTTCCTTTTATTTTGTTGTATGTTAAAAGTCTGAGTTAAGGAATTCGTCCTGGTGAAATATAAAAAAATTAATTTTTCAGACCCAACTTGGTCTTCTTTAAAATAAACACGGATTAAGATTTCGTTACAATCATTTATTCGCGCACTATCTCGACCAGAGCCGAAACCAGAATGCCTGTTCTTACTTCACTAGATACATTTATAATATTCCTATAACTAAAGTGCTGATCTGCAGTTCCCATGCAGATCCGATATATTTCGTTAGCCTCGTATTGGGTTTCATCATGGGAATGATTCCAAGGTGCGAAGCGGATGCGCGTGTGCATCGCTTGCATTTTTTGTATCTCTGGTTAATGACCGATGGTGATAACTGCCCTCCCTTTAAGTATCTGCGTCCCGCAGATCGTCTAGTGGACATGGAGATGAACTTTGGACTTTGTTACTGTTATTGACCGCTTGGGGAGGTCGTGGCAAAGGACGTGGAATTGGTGTTCGATGACAGGATAGACGGAGCTCCGGGATATTGACCTTTCCGTAAATCTTCTTCCAGAATAGGCAAATAGTAGTGATGAATGCTATGACAATAAAGATTTCTGTAAGAATAGAAGAGTTAAGGTTTTTGGTTAAGATATTGATGAGCTCGATATTCCTTGTGCTAAGGTCATGCACATTAGAAAGTAGTCAGTCAAGTGTGCGGTTTGTTTAAGCGAGTGCTCCCAGTTTTATTTAAATAAATATCATATAAAAAGAGTTCTTTTGAAATAAAGACTTATAAAACAAAATTAAGATAGTGACTTTGAAGATTTATTAAAAACAATAACATATAAAAGTGTTTTCATTAAAAAAAAAAACAAAAAAAAATAATCCCTTGAAAAATTAAAAACCAAATAACTGCAGCAGCTTTCTTTGTTCTTTCATTGCTGTTTATTTCACTATACGCAGTAAGTACAATGAACTTGTGCGACCACTGTAAAGAAAATTTGCCCATTGCGGGTGATTTTGTCGTCTGTCCCTTGTGCTCTAGAAAGCTTCACTTCGACTGTACCACGGTAACCGAAAGATCTTGGAGATCTATGGGGTCCAAAAGAGAATCTTGGAAATGCCAATTTTGCCGAAATACTAGCGAAAATCTAGGTGCCACCTCTTTAGAATCCTCCACACGTTCATTAACACCTGATATGCAGTCAAACAAAAGGAATCGATCAGAGATAAACAGTCCACAAAAAGAAAATATGGAAACAAAAACAGACACAAATGAAATATTAAAACAACTTAAAAGCATGAAAACAGAAATCAAAGGAATAACCGACTTCTGTAACTTTGTTTCACAAAAATTCGACGATATAAACAAAAACATAGAAAAAAATAATAACATTATGGACACATTAATGAACGAAATACAAAAACTCAAAGAATCACATAGAGAAAAAGATGAATGCATTTCACAAATGCAAGCACAAATAAACAATTTAGAACAGCAACAACTAAAAAACACGATCGAAATCAAAAATATTTTACCAACACAAAACGAAAATTTAATTGAAATAGTCAAAGCAATAGGCAAAACAATCAAACAAGAAGTAACAAACACCGATATCTCAGATATATAACGCACGAAAACAAAAAACGTCGAACGATCTTCAATTGTAGTTACTTTTAATAACACCATAATAAAGAACTCATTTATGAGTAATGCCCGCGCAACTCGTCCGATGACAATTGCAAAAATTAAACAATATTTAGATGGCTATGCAAAATTAAACGAGATGCAAAATGTAAACGTTTTCATCAATAATATGCTTA
Source organism: Rhingia rostrata (assembly GCA_949824845.1). NCBI lineage: Eukaryota > Metazoa > Arthropoda > Insecta > Diptera > Syrphidae > Rhingia > Rhingia rostrata. Next base: position 72,700,953 of record OX463757.1, on the reverse strand, counting down.
CCAATCTAAATAAACAGTTGCTGTGGCAAACAAAGAAGAAAGCAAAAGAAGAAGGTTGGAGATTTGTGTGGGAGAACTCTGGAAAAGTGTTTGCAAGAAGAGAGGAGAGAGCACAAGCTTTGTTTATTCAATGTATGAATGATTGTTGCAGAACGACTGGTGTAAACGCAGCATAATTGTGAACGCAGCCTTACTTCCTTCCTTTGCCACTTCTGACGTTTAGCAATTTTCCTTCGTGGCTATTTGCCTCATGCGCGATTCCTTAAATTAAATTGGAACATTTCGCCATTTGTCACCAGCCAAGAAGGAAGGGAGTAAGACTGCGGTAAGTTCATTTGTAGTTGTAATCATTTTTAAAAAAACCAATTTCTTTTAGAAATAAACCCCCTTTTTACTTATCCCGTCAAACGTTAAAGTAACGAGTCGGTTAAATCCGCATCCCTTCAGGCCGTGACAATCTTTATTTCGCAGTTTTAAACTGCAATTAGCCGCCATTGCCGCCATTGCCGCCGGCCGTGGCAGATTTATAAACTAAGCGAATTTATGCTGCCGCCTGCAGCTGCCTAATTCGGACAGAATATACTCCGAACTTCGAATGCAACGTACGCCGCCGCCACCAGTACGAAGAAGTCCACGCTTCATCCAAGAAGCTGCCGCCACCACAACCCACATGGAAGAGGAAAATTCCATAGTTTTTGGTCTGGTTACCACCACTTTAAACGACGTAAGTAACACTGGCATCCCTACGATGACGTCAGCTGTGATTTCCACAGCGAGTGCGATCTCAAGTGCCAACCGTAGCACCACAGCACAATGTTCCACACCGCCTATGGATGTTGCCACTGCTGCCGCAGCAAAGACAGAGGACATTTTGCTGAAGATGAAAAGTCAAATCGCCGCATTGGAAAATCAGCTGAAATCAACTCAGTCAAAGTTGAAAGAAAGTGATTTGCAATATCATTCGCTTAAAATGGCGGTGCAAAGTCAGGTACCACCAGTCGTCTCACTCCCACCAACGTCATCTGTATACGGGACAACGTCATCGCTTCAACCTATGGGCACATCAGTTGGCGGGATATCCACAATGACCAGCTTACCAATTGACCTTCAACCAATTTCGTGTATGTTCCAACCTCGGCAAAGTCCTTTCAGTAGCATATATACGCAGCCAGCGACGAGTATGCCAACTTTATATACCAACATGCCGCCTGGAAGTTATAGTTATACCAATCCAAGTGTGGGAGACACGAGTTTTGCTCGTACGATGAATATCACTTACGTACAGCAGCCGTCTTTGACGAACAATGCCATACCCCAGCAGTTTGCAACGAACTCTGCATTCTCCTCACACTCCATGGTATCTCGAAAGCTCCAAGAGCTTCCATCGTTCAGCGGACAGGCCGAGGATTGGCCGATTTTCTTCACAGCATTTGCCCAGTCAACAGCTGCTTACAACTACACGAACCTGGAAAACAACCAGCGATTGCAGAAAGCCCTAACAGGTGAAGCAAGAGAGACTGTCAAATCTCTTTTAATTCATCCTGATAATGTGGATGCTATCATCGATCAGCTTCGCTTTCGATTCGGACGTCCAGAACAGCTTATACGCAGCCAATTGAACCAGGTACGTGAAATTGCAGCAATAAGTGAACATGCAGTGAGTCGTCTTATCCCATTTGCGACTAAAGTGAAAAACTTGGCAGTGTTTCTACAAACAGTGAACGGTCACCAGCATATGTCAAATCCGACGTTATTGGAGGAGCTCGTCTCTAAGCTGCCAATGTCTAAAAGACTGGACTGGGCCAGGTGCGCAGCACAGGTGCAGCCATACCCGACAATTGCGAACTTCAGTGACTGGCTAAGTGACATGGCCAACTTAATTTGTACCGTTACTGGGCAAGATGCAGAAAATAAAGAGCCGAAGCGACGCATGCCGATTCTCCATGCTGCGGGGAAGCAGCCTTTATCTGTCCAGAAGTGTCCTACCTGCCAAGGTCAACACAAGGTGAGTGAATGTAAACAATTCACAAAGTTAGCAGTTCCTGAAAGGTGGTCGAAGGTAAAGCATTTGCGCTTGTGCTTCACATGTCTGAAACCAGGGCATTCGATCCGCGACTGTCGCACCAAGAACATTTGTTCCATTAATGGGTGCCAAAGAAGACATCATGAACTTCTGCATGAAACGTCAAATAGGCCATCTGATCTTCAACAACAACAACTCCCGGAAAGTGAAACATCAGAGGAACCAGTTGCAAGTTTCTCTGGTAGCACATTGCTTGCTAAGCAGGATGTCTCTAAAAACAACAGTTTGCTATTTCGTGTGTTGCCAGTCACGCTTTATGGTCCAAGCAAAGCCATCGATACATACGCCTTATTGGACGAAGGGTCATCGATAACAATGCTGGATGCTGATTTATTGAAGGAGCTGGGTTTGCGTGGCCAACATCGTAAACTAAATATGCAGTGGATCGGAGGAAGGCAGGCTCAAGAGCATACAGTGCTGGTCAATGTTTGCGTCAGTGGAGCTGGTAACAAAAAGAAGCATATGCTAAAAGACGTATATGGAGTTCCGAATCTCAAATTGCCCACTCAAAGTTTGTGTGAGAGTGAAATTCGTTCTCTTAACGGTCGTCTTGGGAGATCGAAGTTAAGGCCATATTCTAACGCTATACCTAAGCTGTTAATTGGCCTTGACCACTGTCACTTGGGTTTGCCGAATGATTTCCAGATGATCAACAAACATGGTCCTTTCGCTGCAAACACGGAGCTAGGATGGGTAGTCTTTGGCCCAACTTCAGAAATTGTTTGTAAACTACCGCCGCCAACTTGTCTTTTCACCTGTGGTCAAAACGATAAGTCTCTGCACAGACTGGTTTTGGAGTATTTTGAGACTGAGAGCTTCGGAGTGAGGCCATCGCCCCCAATCGAGAGCACAACTGACGTTCGAGCCAGGGACATTCTACGGTCATCGACAAAGAGGGTTAATGGTAGATTCCAAACTGGTTTGTTGTGGAGAACATACGATGTGGAGCTGCCCGATAGCTATTCCATGGCCCTGAAACGCCTTGTTGGGTTAGAACGAAAGATGAAGCGGGATGAGAACTTTGCCACTGCCTACAATTCTATAGTCAAATCGTATATTGCCAAGAACTACGCCCGAAAGCTACCACCAGCTGAAGCCGCCATAGTTGGACCGAAGACTTGGTACCTGCCGCATTTTGGAGTTGTAAACCCTTATAAAAAACTGCGTCTTGTTTTCGATGCTGCAGCCGAGGTGAAGGGAATATCTCTGAACTCACATCTAATGAAAGGACCTCAACAATACCAACCGCTGCCAGCAGTATTGTTTCACTTTCGTGAAGGTGCCGTTGCTGTGTGTGGGGACATCAAAGAGATGTTCCACCAAATATTGATTCAGCAGGAAGACAGATGTTCCCAGAGATTTCTCTGGCGTGATGGAATCGATTTGAAGCCGCCGGATGTTTATGAAATGGTCGTCATGACGTTTGGTGCTGCATGTTCGCCCTGTGCCGCTCAATATGTGAAGACGACCAACGCTATGGAGCATCAACACTGCCATGCACGAGCCATAGAAGCTATACTGGAGCATCACTACGTGGACGACTTTGTGGACAGCTTCGAGTCAAAAGAGCAAGCCATCGAAATATCGCAGCAGGTAAAAATGATCCACAGAGATGCAGGTTTCGAACTGAGAAACTTTACATCGAATTCGCCAGAGGTTGTGCACGCTCTCGAAGGTAATGATGGTGCAGTGTTTGTTAACGCTAAGGGTGGCTTGGAGACTGAGAAAATTCTTGGGATGTTCTGGCAGCCAGCCAGCGATAACTTCAAGTTTCATTTGCAGTTCCATCACGTCGACAAACTTGTCATCAACAGAGAACGAAATCCTACGAAAAGAGAACTACTGAGCGTCATAATGTCAGTTTTCGATCCGTTAGGGTTTCTTAGCCATTTTACTGTCGCCGCCAAACTGTTGATGCGAGAAGTTTGGCGACATAACATATCATGGGACGAGTCATTGCCGCTGGGAGTTCTCCTAGGATGGGATAGATGGAGGTCAAAGCTGTCGGATGTGCTTGACTTCTATATTCCACGATTCTACTTCCGAAATGGTTTACCAAAAGAACTACAGCTGCATGTGTTCGTTGATGCCAGCGAGGATGCATTTGCTGCAGTGGCATATTGGAGAGTCGTTAACGGGAATGATGAAGTTCAAACGTCATTCATTTGTTCAAAAACAAAATGTGCCCCGTTGAAGCCACTGACGATTCCGCGTCTTGAACTTCAAGCAGCCGTCTTAGGAGTACGTTTGATGACGACTATCATAGAGCACCATTCCGTTAGCATTACTAGTAGTTATCTCTGGAGTGATTCGACAACGGTCATAAAGTGGATTCGAAGTGAACACCGTCGGTACAAACCATTTGTTGCGCATAGAATTGCGGAAATTTTGGCCACAACTAATCCATCTAATTGGAGATGGGTGCCAACCCATGAGAACCCCGCTGACGATGCTACGAGGTCAAGCAGCCAACTCGAATTCAGCGCTTTGTCACGATGGTTAACAGGTCCCGAATTCCTGTTGAGAAAGGAAAACATGTGGCCTGCCAGTGTCCTAACCAACGTTAACGATTGTGAGGATGAGGATGAAGAACTCCGCCCCAAATATTCATTGATCATCGTGAGTACAAACGTTATAGATTTTAATCGTTTTTCCTCTTTCAACAGGCTAGTAAGAGCTTTAGCCTGGGTTTTCCGATTTTTGAATCGATGTCGTAATATGTCTCTGGAGGAGGGAAACAGCTTAGCAGCCTACGAGCTCGATGCCGCCGAAAAAGAGTTATGCCGCCAAGCTCAATCAGAAGCGTTCTCTGCAGAGATAGGCCGACTGAGATGCAATGAAGCCATATTGAAAGGAAGTAGCCTACTTCAACTCTCACCCTATATCGACAGCGATGGCATCCTTCGTGTTTATGGTCGAGTCGATGCAGCCAGCTGGCTCACCTATTCTGCAAAGAGACCGATAATATTGCCACCTGTGCATCGGTTTACGGAGTTACTTGTTGCTGACCAACACCAGAAAATGAAGCACCAGAACCATGAAGCAACGATTCGAAAATACTGGATCCCTCGTCTGCGACAAACTATGCGCAAGGTCGTCGCTAATTGTGTTAAGTGCAGGCTATCTAAAGCTACGCCGATCACTCCAATGATGGGTCCTTTGCCTGAGGACCGCTTAAGACCGTTTGTGAGGCCGTTCTCATACACCGGTTTGGATTTCTTCGGCCCACTAACAGTTTCGGTCGGACGTCGTACAGAAAAGCGTTGGGTAGCGCTATTTACTTGCCTGGTGGTACGCGCAGTTCACCTCGAGATTGCCCACGATCTATCGACGGACGCATGTATTTTGGCAATCCGGAACTTCATTAATCGCCGTGGAGTCCCTGTCAAAATCCGTTCCGACAATGGAACAAACTTCGTTGGAGCCGATCAGGAAGGACGACGATTTTCCGAAGTGTTCGACTGTGACCGTGTGCAAGATGAGTTGGCCGCTAAGGGAGTACAGTGGGTGTTCAACTGCCCAGCTATTCCATCGGAAGGAGGAGTATGGGAACGAATGGTACAATGCGTGAAGCGTGTACTACTTCATACTCTTAAAGAAGTATCACCACGAGAATGTACCCTGCAGTGCCTTGTAATAGAAGCCGAAAACGTGGTGAATTCTCGCCCACTTACACATTTGCCAATCGAGCCTGATCAAGAAGAGCCGCTTACGCCGAACCACTTCCTGTTGGGAACAGCAAACACAGCGCAGACTCCAAGAGGAGACGAGCCAGTGGAACAACTTTGTCGCTTAAGAAAGCAGTGGCGGATAGCTCGACAATTAAGAGATCGCTTTTGGAAAAGATGGGTGGCTGAGTACTTGCCAACATTAACACGCCGGGCGAAATGGTGCCAAAGGTCGAGACCAATTACAAATGGAGACTTGGTGTTTGTCTGCGATATTAACGTGCCGCGAAGGCAGTGGTGTCGAGGCCGAATCGAAAATGTTTACAGAGGAGTAGATGGAGAAGTTCGAAGTGCTGATGTCCGCACTTCTAAAGGACTCATGAGACGCCCTGCATCTAAGCTAGCCGTTCTGGACCTGTGTTCTAGTGAATCGGGGTCGATCCACGGGGGTGGGGGTGTTGCAGAACGACTGGTGTAAACGCAGCATAATTGTGAACGCAGCCTTACTTCCTTCCTTTGCCACTTCTGATGTTTAGCAATTTTCCTTCGTGGCTATTTGCCTCATGCGCGATTCCTTAAATTAAATTGGAACATTTCGCCATTTGTCACCAGCCAAGAAGGAAGGGAGTAAGACTGCGGTAAGTTCATTTGTAGTTGTAATCATTTTTAAAAAACCAATTTCTTTTAGAAATAAACCCCCTTTTTACTTATCCCGTCAAACGTTAAAGTAACGAATCGGTTAAATCCGCATCCCTTCAGGCCGTGACAATGATATTGACAAAATAAAACGAAATTAATTTTGAAACAAATATACTGAAGCACGATTTTTTTGTCTTTTAATGATGGATAATAATGATAACATAGAAGAAAATATAATATTAAACTTAAACTGTATAAGATCGTTAAGAAAAAATTGGGATGTTTTCTATGCAAGGGTGAGTCCGATCATGAAGCATGTAGATGTAATTGCCTTAGTGGAAACAAATATAAATGAAGAAGAAAATGGTTTATATTCTTTAGATGGTTTCTGTGCGGAATTTGAAAATAGAGAAAAAAGAAAGGGTGGAGGTATAGCGATGTTTATCAAAGACCACCTGAATTACGAAAGACTAAACATTGCAAGCGCATCTTATGAAAATCTGACTGTTAAAATTCTCTCTCATCCAAAAGATAAAATTGTCAGTGGAATATACAGACCACCAAAGCACAAGGAAAACGAATTCATTGCAGAATTCGTAAACATAACCAACACAAAGATGCATAATGACATTATCATACTGGGCGATATAAATACAAACATGAAAGATACCACAAAAGCACATGTTTATAACTATAGAGAAATGCTGGCGATGAATGGAATATGTAATATCATTACGGGGACTACAAGAGTTGATATAAACGTAGGAAGTGAGACACTAATTGATCACATATTGGTAAACGTATCGGAGCGCAAAATATTTTCGGCTGTAATTGAAAGTGACATATCCGATCACTACAGCACCCTATATGGAGTGTATGATGCGGGTAAAACTGAAAGCGAACAACCTGAGCTCTCAGTTATTAAAAGTAGCAAAGTAAATCAGCTGATCAGAACAATGAATTGGGAACATATATTGCAACAAAATGACACCAATCAAGTTTTCAACTCGTTAGCTGAAAAAATGGCCGAAATCTATGAAAAATCGACAGTTATTCACAAACAGAAAGCTCGACGTAGAAATGCCGAATGGATTTCTAGTGACATAATTGAGATTTGTAAACATAGAGACAGACTTTATCGTAGATGGAAAAGCAATCGAAATAACTTAACATACGAAGTCGAGTACAAGAGACTACGTAACCAAGTTAACAAAAAAATATCGATGAATAAAGATCAGTACTACAGAGAAAAGTTCGAGCAAAGTAAATACGATCCTAGAAAAACTTGGGCGTTAATCAACGAGCTACTGGGACGAAAAAAACCGTCATTAGATGCCACTATTGTAAAGAACTTTACAGCTGGCATTGATATTAGAGTGTTAGCAGTGGATTTTGGACACATCTTTTCGCATCAAGCAGTATCCATCATCCACACATGCAACAAAGTAGCATCAAATTATCAACCCGAAGCAGTGAGGAGCTCTATTTACTTGGGAGAAACTGACCCTATAAAGGTATCGAACTTATTAATCCAGCTAAATGTCCAAAAAGCGCCAGGAGCGGATGGTATTAGAGCAATTGATCTTAAAACAAATGCCGACATCTTTGCCCCTATAATCACCAAGCTCATTAATGTAAGTCTCGAAACCTCGACAATACCAAAAAAGCTCAAAGAGGCACTTGTTAGACCAATCTACAAGGGAGGAGCCAAAAAAGATATAGCGAATTATCGTCCGATAGCAATACTGCCAGTCATAGAGAAGGTATTGGAGCAAATAGTATCTGATCGTATATGGAAATTTGTTGAGAACAAGAATCTAATATGCAAAAACCAATACGGGTTCCAGAAGGGAAAATCCACAAATAAACTTCTTGGTGATTTTTCGAATATAGTCAACAGCAACCTTGCCAAAAGACACCATGTCCTTGTCTTATTTTTAGACTTCAGCAAAGCATTTGACACCCTCGATCACAACAAGTTAATAAATACCCTAGAAGGGATGGGATTACGAGGAAAGCTGATGGAGTGGTTAAGGGACTATCTGACAGGGAGGACCTATCGTGTCAAAATTAAGAACTGCTGCAGCACCGAATATGGGGTCCAGTTTGGGGTTCCGCAAGGTTCTAAGCTCGGTCCTCTACTCTTCATACTATACACAAATGGAATGCTGAAATGCCTGAAGAAAAGTGTTCCATTCGCATACGCAGACGACACCGCAATAGTTGTATATCACAAGGATATAAACGAGGCAACGAGGATGATGCAGAACGAGTTCAATGAAATAGGGAAGTGGTGCCATGACAATGGACTTGTGTTGAATGCATCAAAAACAAAAGTAATGCACATTCGCAGTCCTCAATACCCGGCAACAGAAATATAGAAGTAGTGTCTACGTATAAGTACTTAGGTATCACTGTTGACAACAATTTTCTCTGGGAGCCGCACATCAACGATCTAAGGAACAAGCTAAGAGGGTCACTATTTGCGTTAGCTTGTCTGCAACACAAATCAACAGCATGCGTACAAAAGCAGGTATACCACGCGTTAATTGAATCCAGACTAAGGTACGGCATACTAGCTTGGGGAGGGGTGGCGCAGACAAAACATTCAAGATCAACAGCCAAACAACAGCCAGCAGTGTGGGGGTTCTAAATGTCAATCAGATCTTCAAAATGACTGCAGCGATTGAGTATTATGATGATCAACGATTCCGGATACCAATAAATCATGCCTTTTACACCAGAAGAAGAGCGGAAGGAATGTATCAGCTACCACAGCTCTACAACGCCTACGGCAGAAGACAACTAATGTACACTATTCCTTTTATATTAAATAGTCGTCCCCAGAGCATAAGAAATGTAATTGATGTCGAAAAGAGAAAAAGAAAATTAAAACAATATTTTTTAGAATTTACCCTATAAATCTAAATTCTATTATGTAAATATAAATTCTACAAAAACGAATATAAATACCAATTGAAATCTTATGTAAAGTAACAAAATTATATAGTTAAATAACTCGTATTGAATACAATTGCTCATTTTGATGACTAGATAAAAAATTTAATAACACAATCACCTGCAGATAAGCCATGTGGCTTCGCAGGTCTGTATCAAATTGTATTTAATTTAAAAACTGTATGAATAAAAACTAAACTAAACTAAACGTATTCCAGGTTCGGTTTGATTCTGTTACTGGTTACGTTGGCCAGGACCGGCGGAAGTGCCTGCGGACTGTAAAGCATTCTGCTGTGGTATGTCTTCTCCTTAATGTGTACCGTGTCATTGTCCAGCTGTATCAGGTAGGTACCTACTAACGGAATAGAGGAATTTTTATTTAAAACTGTTCCGTTGAAGTTTGTCAGAAAAATAGTGTTTTCTCCAACCAGTTCGATTATTTCTTTATTCGTTGTTTTATAGTCGCAGAGTGCATTACCGCCCTTAAGTATTCTGGGCAAGCAGGAGTCTTCTGGCAGTTCTTCAAGGATGCTTTCTTCACACATAATGTAGTGTGTAAGTAATATCATGTAGATAAAAAAAAACCAATACAACCACCAATCACCTTTACAATGTAGGCATTGTATACTCTCGCTTTTTTCTTTAGGTAACATTAAGTCAGTTCTGTTGTAACCTTCAAGCGAATAAAGTGAATTTCTTTAAATAAATTATTTCAATTGACTTTCTTTTAAAGCATTATTTCATGGTGTCAGAAGTAAAGAACTTATAAAAAAAAAGTAAAAATTTATAACAAAAGACAAACAAAATAAAGTAAAAATTTAAAAACAAAAGACAAACTAACGAAAAATTGTACAAGTAGTTTTGTCCACGTGTATAAAACTAATCGCAAAATATCGGAAAAAAGAACAACCATCAGACCTAACGAAGAACAAAATTAATTAAATACTAATATTTACCACGGAAAAGAAACAACATTTTTACAACCATAAACGGAATCAACAAAAAAAATAGCGGAAATGTCAAACGACCGTCTGCCATGTGAACTGGACTTTAGCAACCTCGCTTCAGAGTGGAAAAATTGGAAAAGGAATTTCCTAATGTATATGATAGCCAATAACAAAATCACGGAAACCGAAACACGGAAAATAGCAACATTCTTGTGGCTTATCGGTCCAAAAGCAGCGGATATCTTTAACACATTGTTTCCGAATGATTCTATTCTGGAATCGATGTTGGGCAATCGCCATGCCGATCAACAGGCTGAACATGAAGAGCTCGAGCAAAACGAAAATGGAGAGGGAGAAGAAGGTGATGGTGCCGCAAGCGTAGCAACGGTAGTTAACGAGAGTGGACAATTAACATTGGACCTCGTTTTAAAAAAATTTGATGAGTATTGTTTGCCTCGAAAGAACACCACAATGGAAACATTCAAGTTTAACACGATTGTGCAAAAAGAAAAACAAAGCTTCGCTGAATTCGAAACTGATCTTCGCAAGCAGATAAGTTATTGTGAATTTACTTGTAAGTGTGGAGTTTCTTATGAAGACCGAATGCTCAGAGATCGTATTATCATCGGTGTTTGTGATAAAAATTTGCAACTCAAGTTATTAGATGGAAAAAATGATCCATTAAAAAACGTTATAGAGAAGTGCAAGACATTTGAAGCTGCAACAGCAAACAAGAATATACTCGACAAAAGTGTGAGAGCAGTCAACGAAGTGAAGACAGAGAAAACTGAGAGTGATGGCCAAGCATGTGCAGTCTATCGCGCATGCTTCAACTGTGGAGGACCATATAAATACGGTCACATGGAGGAATGTCGCGCAAAACGGGTTACCTGTAACAAATGCTCCAAAGTTGGACATTTCTCTAAGTTCTGTAGAGGAAATCGGAAAACTCAACCAGGAAAAAAGGAAGATTCCAGTCAAACCGGACATCAAGAGAAAAGCGGACTCAATCAAAAGAAAACTGGGGAGTACAAAGAAGTTAATACCTTAAGATGGGATAGCTCAGGTAATATAGGTCAATGTAAGGGTAAAATGGTTGGTTTATTTAGTTTTCTCCCGATACCATTGAAAAGTCATGGACAAAAACATACTTGGTTGATTCCGAATCTGTTACATTTAAGATTGACTCCGGATCTGATGTCAACTGTGTTCCTATAAATATCATAAAGAAAATCAAGAAACAATTTAACAATACGAATATTAATTTCTCTATTTTCGATTATAGCAATAACAAGATAAAAATTTATGGAACTATTGAACTAATATGTATTGATTTAATTTCTGGAACTAAAAATAAAGCTGATTTTCTAGTAGTCGATAATTGTTTTACACCGCTGCTTGGTTTGAAGACCTGTGTTGATTTTGGACTCATTAAGCGACTTGATGTTCAAAATATTAAAAAGCTTCCAAACACTGAACGTGAGTTTTTAAGTCTTTTTAGTGACATTTTTGAGGGGTTAGGACATTTAACTACGGTATCTATTCAATTGAAAGAAAATGCTAAGCCTGTCTTGCATTACAAAAAACGAATTCCGCATAGCTTAGTTGATCGTCTTAAATTAGAACTTGACAAAATGGAATCTGATGGTATAATTTCATTAGTGGAGTATCCCACTGATTGGGTTAACAATATACAAATAGTGGAAAAAGCCAATAAAAAATTACGGATTTGTTTGGATCCTAAGCCTCTTAACGAGTGCATAAAAAGGGAACATTTTTTAATTCCTACCGCAGAAGATTTATTCAGCAAAATGTCTAATAAAAAATTGTTTACGGTCCTTGACCTCAAAAGTGGATTTTGGCAAATGGAGCTTGATAAGCCAAGCTCTGACTTAACTACTTTTATGACGCCTTTCGGTCGATACAGATTCAATCGCGTCCCGTTCGGATTAAATTGTGCTCCTGAAATATTTCAACGGGAGATGGTGAAACATTTTGGTGATATTCCTGGATTAATAATTTATTTTGATGATATTTGCATAGTAGCAAATAACGAAAAAGAGCATGATGAAATTTTTTTGAATGTTATAAATCGCGCTAGAGCACATAATGTAAGATTTAACGCAGAAAAAATACAATATCGAAAGAAAGAAGTCAGTTTTATGGGTCACATTATATCTGCCAATCAAATAAAGCCTTGTCACAAACATTATGATGCAATTCTTAAAATGCCTAAACCACAAAATAAAGGAGATGTTATGAGACTTCTAGGTCTTTTTAAATATCTGGCGAGGTTTATACCAAATTTATCGAAAATGACGGCTTGTCTTAGAGACTTAACAAAAAACGAAACAGTTTTCAGTTGGGATAAAAATCATCAAGGCGAATTGTCTTCACTTCTTAATATTATCTCAACTGCGCCGGTATTAAAGCCCTATGATCCAAATGGGGAAATTTTAGTTCAAACTGATGCCTCCAAAGATGGCTTAGGTTGTGTATTGTTGCAAGACGGACACCCCGTGTCCTATGCATCTCGTACGTTGGCTTCCAACGAACAAAAATGGGCGCAAATAGAAAAAGAACTATTAGCCATTGTCTTTGCGTGTACCCGTTTTCACTTATTCTTATACGGTCGTGAGTTCACCGTTCATAGTGATCATAAACCCTTAGAAAGTTTGTTTAAACGGGATATTGATGATGTGACTCCTAGACTTCAGAGAATGTTTATGTTTCTGCTTAAATATCCTTATATGAAAATTGTATATAAACCCGGAAAAGAGATGTTAATTGCTGATTGTCTTTCCCGTGCACAGCTGCCGGACCAAGAGGAAATAGTTAATCTTACTTCAGTTATTCACACTGTCTCTAGAAATGTTTGTTTATCAAAAGAAAATTTTGATTTGTATAGGCAAATTATAGAAAAGGATAACGTGTTGAAGAAAATTTGTTATTATGTGGAACATAAATGGCCACAATATCAACGATTAAGTGAAATGGAAAAAAACTTTCATAAATATAAATCGGACCTTCACTTTGAAAATGGGCTCCTTTTTAAAAATCACAAGCTTGTTATCCCTGTAGATTTACAGAAAATGATTCTCAATTGGTTACATGCACCCCACTTAGATATTGAAAAAACATTAGCTAGAGCACGAATGCTATATTTTTGGCCAAAAATGACAGAAGCAATCAAAGATGTCATCGAAAAGTGCATAACATGTGAAACTTTTAAAAGAAATAATACTAAAGAAACCTTGAAGCAGGATGAATCACCCACTTATCCATTTCAAAAAATTGCTATGGACATATTTGAGTATACCGGAAAATATTTCCTATCTGTCATTGATTCTTATTCCGGTTACTTGATGGTTGAAAACTTAAAATCCAAGACGACTGAAAACATAGTAGAGCGTTTAAAGCAATTGTTTGATCGTTTGGGATATCCTTCAGTTATCAGATGTGACAATAGTCCATTTGGTTCAATTACATTTGAAAAATTCGCGGAAGAATGCAACACTAGAATTATATTCTCCAGTCCAAGATACCCTCAAAGCAATGGTCTTGCTGAAAAAGGCGTGGCAATCGCTAAAAACTTACTTAAAAGGTGTCTGGAAGACGGTAAAGTAAACGAATATCAATACAGAATACTAGAATACAACACAACTCCAGTCGCATCTATGGGTATTACACCAGCACATTTGTTTTTTGGTCGACTAATTAAATCAAAATTACCTATAACAGAACAACTTTTACATAGAATTAATATTAAAGAAGATACAATTGTAAAAAAAATCGAGAAGAAAAAAGAAAAACAAAAGTTCTATTTTGATAGAAATGCAAGAAATTTACCTGTATTAGAGATAGGAGATAGGGTTATTTTAAAAAAAACTAGAGAAGATTGGAATTATGGAATTATAGTAGAGAATATTAATGGAAGATCATATATTATTAAAGACAACTATGAAAACTATTTTAGAAGAAATAGACGGTTTATTGCAAAAACTAAGAATAATGATTATAATCCAACTGAATTACTTTATGAAAACAATATAAAAACGTTTGTACAAGAAAATCAGTTAGAACCTCTCAGCATCACTCCATCCACAAACATTAATAATAAGATACCGCAGTCCGATTCGAGATTAGAAAATGCTAATGAATCCTTATCGAATACATCCTTAAACAGTAATAGTTTCCCAACTGATACAAGTGTTTTGTGTGATGCTGGTAGTGCTGACCATGAAGAACCCTTGAGGGTAAATATTCCTGAAAATGGAATATCAAGTCCTTATCGCACACGAAGTGGTCGCATAAGTGTTCCACCTAACCGATTAGGTTTTGATTAAAATTTAATGATTAAGATTTTATTATATACATACATAGTTAAAAAAAAAAATTATACTAATATATTTTTAAGATTTTGTCAAATAAATAATAATAAAAAAAAAAAAAAAAATAAGCGTGTAATAATGTAGTCTGTAAGTAATATCATGTAGATAAAAAAAACCAATACAACCACCAATCACCTTTACAATGTAGGCATTGTATACTCTCGCTTTTTTCTTTAGGTAACATTAAGTCAGTTCTGTTGTAACCTTCAAGCGAATAAAGTGAATTTCTTTAAATAAATTATTTCAATTGACTTTCTTTTAAAGCATTATTTCAGATGTATTACCTATATTTAGACATTTTCCGTTCAAACCGTACGTCTTGTCGTGGCTAATAAGAAGTCTTGAAAAGTCCAGGTCGATTTGTCTACCGTTTTTAATTGCAGCGCGAGCCGTAACCAGGTGATATACCTTTGGGTCCATCTTAGGTATGGACAGGACATATAGCATTAATGTTCCGTTACCATATACTGAAGGTCGGCCGTATTCAATAGCTTCTACAACGTTTTGATAAGGCAATGTTTCAAGTTCGTTTATAATAGTATTAATCTCTTCTGAGTCCAATAGATTGCTGTTGACTATGCCGTTCTTAGCCATTTGGCAAGCTCTTACTATCTCATTGACCCCTTCCTTTAGAATAAGTATTTTGTTAAGTAAGTCGTGTTTAATTTGGTCAGTCAGTCCTTTTTCTATGGCATTGTTGTATCCGTCTATTACCTTGTTAATTTTTCCTGTAACTTCTCGCGTCGTGTCGAACAGTTTCTCGTTAATTACATATTGTCGGTTGTTATTCTTTATAATGTCTGTCTGCTTCTCTAAAATGTTGTCCCAGTCTGTTGCGTCAGGTGAACCACCTATCCATTTCCAAGCAGTCCCTATCCAATTTATTGACCTAACTTTCCTCACCCTAGCGTCCCGCAGTTCGTTAAGGCGATCCTTAATTTGGTCTAAGTGATAACTTAAGATAGGTCTCATTTCTTTGTCCTTAATATGTTGGAACATCAGATGTTCAGTGTCTTGTATGAGTGCGTCATATTTTGTCAAGTCAATAACGTGTATTAATCTAAAAAATCCATTTGTCACCCAAGCGTTTCCTTCTTTAATTGTCGCAATCGGAGATTCGTAGGCGAATATATGTAGGGTCTGCATGGGAGTGAAAAGAACTACTAATCTGCAATATAACAAGGTTTATTAAAATTTATGTTTTACAATTTTTATCTTAAAATCTAGGTCAAGGTAAGTCATAGTTTAATGACATGTACAATTGTATGTATCTTTTTTTTTCCTTTTACTCATTTATGTGTCATAGTTTAATGACATGTACAACTGTATGCATCTTTTTTTTCTTTTACTCATTTATGTGAATTTCGTCTTATTTTTTGACTTAATGTTTCATGTATTCGTTAAATTCATTTTTCATTTTTTACTGTGCTTTAAATTAATTTGGTCCCTAGATGCCCGATGAGGTAGTCTCCATTAAATTTTCGGGGTAGTCACTCCGGATCGGAAGGTTCGTATTTATCCGCTTTGGTTGTAAGGTAAACAACCTACTAGGGTACGAGGATCAACACCACCGCAATTATGGTTAAATAATTATGTAAGTGAACCGGCCCCTTGTTTCGTGAGAACTAAAGCTCCAAGGCATATTTCAGTAAGCTAATAGCACAAATGCAATTTATTTCAAATTGTTTCATTATCCTTTTTTTTTTTTTTTTTTTTTTTTTTTTTTTTATATTAAATTAAAAAGGGAGCGAGAAAAAGGAATGTATAATATGTTATTTTATGTTTTTTAGATTAGCCTTGTGGATTTTTTTGCCGCTTACTGTTAAAACAGTAACTCGATTGTTCTTAGCTACAATTTCTTTCTTATACAATGGCTTGTTTTTGCTTTTTATGCCCTTAATAGCAACGTATACTATGTCGCCTGGGCAGTATATCCTCGGGACCACTTTTTTCAAATTATGCCTTAGATTTCTGGCCTTCATATTCTTTTTTATTAAACCTCGAAGGTCTTTATTAATCTTTGAACGTATGTTCAAAAGATTTTGGTAATTGACTCTCTGCGACCGGTTGAAGAATACGTCCACAGGTTTCCTACTTGTGATGGAATGTACTGTATTGTTGTACCGATCAACAGACACATAGACAAGTTCTTTAGTTTTCAGTTCTGGGTATTCTACCTTAAGGCATCGATATATCTCCATGACTGTAGAGTGGATTCTCTCTATTTGGCCATTGACCTCGCTTCTATGTGATGGAGTTAAGTACAACTTTACCCCTAGGCTTTTAATTAGGTTTAGCACAATTGGGCTAAGGAAGCCCCTTTCGTTGTCCGTGACTAAAATTAATGGGACAGTAAAATAATGCAGAATTTTCATGACCTTGTTTCTTATATAAATTGCTGATTTTTCTTTAATGCGAAAGAATTTGGAAAACTTGGAAAACTTATCCATGACTGATAGACATTTTTCATTCTTAATTTCCATAATGTCCATATGGATTATTTCGCATGGATAGCGAGGTACAGGCGTGTCCTGCAATTCAGGGTTTACGGGGTGTCTGTCGTATTTGTTAGCCTTACAAATGTCACAAGAAGCAGCAAATCTTCTTATGCTGGACATCATTTGTGGAAAATAAAATTTTTCAAGTATTTGTTCCTTGTTTTCCCTAGGAGCGCGGTGAGCCCTTCTGTGCTCGTTTTCAATTATACAGAATTTACGCTCTGCGTTGGCTACGTCTTCAACTACCCTCTGTGTTACCCTAATTTTGTATTTTCCGAAACTCTCTAGATATACATCTTGTAGCATTCCTAGGAAATTCTCCGGGATTTTCAGCCCATTGATTACATTTGGGTTAAGATTTTCTTTCAGCGATTTGATAAGCTTACACCTGTCTAACTTCCTCGTGGAGATGTAATGGCGATGATAGCCAGGATGTGGTTCCTCGTGGGAACAAAGGTCGACGCCAATCTTAAATATTATTTGATTGCGGAAAACGTTAATCGGGGCTACTGCGAATGGTATTAAGTCCGAGCCGTCTTGCTCGGCACTGTGCATGGTTCCGGAATCATCGCTGTCGAAAGATTCCTCGCACAATTCTTCCTCTGCAGTGTCTGTTTCCGCTTCATTTGTTCGTTCGCTTCGCCCCTCATCAGCAGTTTCTGTATTACGAGTGGTCTGTGTCCGTCCTTCGTCTGCATCGTCCGTATTTGTTTCTGTCGCTGTATCTGTCCGTGAAGAAGAGGAATCTAAACCTGAAAGGTGGTTGAACTCTGTTCGAAGTCGCGACAGGGCATCAGCCACAAAGTTTGATTTACCAGGTGTGTAAATCAACTCGTAGTTGTATTCTTCGATTCTTGACTTCCAACGCTTGAGCTTTGCATTGTAATTTCTATGTAATCAGTGTATATGCGGATCTTTTTCGCACCGTACAAGTAGTTCCTCAAATGGTCGAGTGCCCAAACTATGGCACGGAGTTCTTTCTCATTTGTGGCATATGCCTCTTCCGTTTTATTAAGAGAACGGGAGATAAATGAGATTGGTTTATCTTTACCTGGTTCCCCTTGGGACAGGACAGCGCCGATGGCATAGTCTGAAGCGTCAGTCGTTAAATTAAAAGTTTTTTCGAAATCAGGGAAGGCTAATACTTCTGCCGAGGTAAGAAGTTGTTTCAAAGTTTCGAAAGCCTTGATTCCAGCGTCGTCTAGTTTAATGGGAACTTTCCTAGATTGATTGGCTCTTATTTGAGATAACTCGCCACGAGTCATGTTTGTTAAGGGCTTTGCAATTTTAGCATAGTCCCTTATAAAGCGTCTATAGTATGATGTGAGTCCTAGGAAACTCTTTAATTCTTTTAAGGTATTTGGGGCAAGGATAGCTTCGATAGCCTTTACCTTTTCAGGATTAGGAAGAATACCATCTGAAGTTACTACATAACCAAGAAATTCTACACTGGTGTCTAGGAAATGAGTTTTCTCTAGATTTATTTTGAGTCCAGCTTCGTCAATCTTTGAAAAGACTGTTTCAATGTCCCTCAGGTGATCATTTTCTGTTTTGCTATATATGATTATATCGTCAATATAGACATAACAGATCTTCCGATCAGTTCCTTTAGGACGTCATCAATCATTCGCTGAAAGATTGCCGGAGCATTCTTGAGACCGAAGGGTAGTCTGACGTACTCGAATTTACTATTCATTGTAGAAAAGGCCGTTTTAGGAATATCCTTTTCCCTCATGGCTATTTGGTGAAAGCCCGAGGTGAGGTCCAATGTGGTAAAGAATTTTGCATCTCCAAGACTCGCGAGAGTGTTGTTTATGTCAGGAATAGGGTAGGTGTCTGGGACAGTTACAGAATTAAGACGTTTATAGTCTATGACCATTCTGTACTGCTTTTCCCCGTTAGGCTTGGGTTTTTTCGGTACGACCCATATTGGCGAGTTGTATGGGCTGTTGGATGGTCGAATAATGTTCTCTTCTAAAAGTTCATTTACTTGTTTCTCGACCTCCTGCCGCATACAGGCCGGATATGGGTAACTCTTCGTGTAGATCGCTTCGTCCGTCGTCGTTCGTATCTCGGCCCTGACATTGGTTTTTACTTTATCGTTATTAACTGGGCCGAATAAGTTATTGAAAGAATTACAGAGTGTTTCCAGTTTAAGTTTGGCGGCTTCGGAAACATTTTTGTTAAGTATTACTAAATTGTTTACAACGTCAGACGATTTGTTTTTTAAGGGAATTCGTATGTCCGATTTGATGATTAGTTCATTCTTTTCCCTATCAATGATGGCCTTTAATTCTTTCAGAGTATCGTCGCCGATGATTCCATCAAACGACTCTAGATTCGGAAGAATAAAAAATGTTACATCTAGATCGCAGCCAACAAAGGAGAAAAATTTACCGCGGATTTTGTTCTTTACTAATATTTTACCAGCAGAACAGCTGATATAGAGGGGTTTCTGGACAGGGGAAGACGCTGGTGCTAAATTCGATTTAATAAAGTTTTTATTTGCACCAGTATCTACGAGAAAATCTAGGATTTTCCCGTCTCGTGTAACGTACTCTAAGTATGGTACGCTGGAAACGAGGCATCTGTCATAAAATTTTCCTCTTGGGATTCTAGTAAGTTAGATGTTCCTGGTTCTTCAGTAGTCTCTGGGACATCAGTCACCATATGATACAGCCGCTGTTGTTTCCTGGGATAACTATCTGAATTAGCCTCCCGTTTAATTGGGTGATTGGCACGGTTTATATAGTTAACATTTCTGGATTGAATGGTGCGGTCAACCTCCATCTTAATTGGAGGCTTCGGGCCTAGCCTTGGCGGCGGGTATTGCCTGTTTTGGAATCTCGTATTCCAAGACGAATTTGGCCTCTGCCCAACTCTTCCATTCATAAACCTGCCCGAATTTCCCGAGGGAAATGGATGTGTTCTCTCAGTTTTAAAATTATAATGTACAGGGGAAGATATAATATTTTGAGCCTGTACATGCACAGAGTTATTTCTAAAATTAAGATTCTGCATATCAAGGCACGCAGAATAGGCCTCTGGGAGAGTTTTTGGCTTCTGGATTATGAGAAGCCTCGAGAGGTCCTCGTTCAGTCCCCGAACGAAGACATCCAAGGCTCGATTGCGGTAGGTTTCTACCAAAGCGTTAATCTCATCCATATTTGCTAAAAGTGGTACCGAAAAGTTAGTTTATTACTAGTTTATTTCCAAAGTATGTGTGAATCTAACCCTTTCCTTTTTTTTGTTCGAAAGAACTCTTTTTTTCTACTCCTTTTTTCCTTTGTTGTTTTTCAATTTTAAATTATGAAACTTTTTGTTCGTATTTTTTTTTATATATTTATGTTTGATGGAAATGTAATATAAAATTTTTTCTCTTATTTTATAATATTTAAATTCTCAAGCGAGAGGACAACAAAAAAAAATATAATGAATAAGTATGTATAGTATAATTATATCCTCTTTTTTTTTTTTTTTAAATATGTTTTGAATAATTGAGTTCAAAAAAAACTTAAGTATAATCTTACTGAGTAAGAAGCAACTAGTTCATCCTGCAGCGAAATTCCGGAATAAAGTTCATCTGTTGACTTAATTTGTATAACTGCCTTGTGCCACAACCGTCCTTTGGATTTTCCACTTTTTCTTCGTAGGTTATTAATGTTCTTTATATATTCGAGGGAACCTTTAATGACACCACTGGTTTTTTCGTTCTTATATTAGTTCTCTTAGTCCCTCAGATTTGTCACTTTTTTCTCGTAAGTAATTAATATTTATATTTTCGAGGGTACACTTAATGACACTTCTGATTTTTTCCGGTTTTCTATTAGTTCACTTTTTCCGTGTTATTGTACTTGTTTCGTATTCACTTTTTTTTTTTTTTGCTGTATAATTATTTTACTCTTTTTCGTATTCACTTTTTTCCTGTTTTATAATTATTTCACTTTTTGCGTATATTTTCTAGGGTACCCTTTTGTCCCTGTGAAAGGGTCCCTGCTCGGGCGCCAGTTAAGGAATTCGTCCTGGTGAAATATAAAAAAATTAATTTTTCAGACCCAACTTGGTCTTCTTTAAAATAAACACGGATTAAGATTTCGTTACAATCATTTATTCGCGCACTATCTCGACCAGAGCCGAAACCAGAATGCCTGTTCTTACTTCACTAGATACATTTATAATATTCCTATAACTAAAGTGCTGATCTGCAGTTCCCATGCAGATCCGATATATTTCGTTAGCCTCGTATTGGGTTTCATCATGGGAATGATTCCAAGGTGCGAAGCGGATGCGCGTGTGCATCGCTTGCATTTTTTGTATCTCTGGTTAATGACCGATGGTGATAACTGTCTGTCTTCATATGATTTAAGATGTCTTCTATTAGCAGGTTTAGTTTCAAATATAGTTTGAAAATCTTTGTTTCTTTTTGTACTATTACCTGAGAGATGGTTTTCAGAACTCAACTCAGTGCTGTCGGTGTTTGTGCTTTTATCAATTAATTTTCGTGAGGGGTGGTCTGTGTCGAGCGTGATTCCCCTGCCTTCTTCACACTCGATCTTCTGTTTCCCGATTGTGGGTTGCACTTTGGACAATCCGGAGTTGTGAAATTGTCCAATCCACAGCGGTAACAGAAGAGGTTTCGTGATGGCCGCGGACACGACATAAACGAGTGACCTACTTTTTTGCAATTAAAACATTGTTTATCAAAGGAAATAGCATCAACTTCAAAATTTAAGTCATCCGATTGCGTTTTCCAATCAATCTCATGAACGTTTTTGTACATAAGAGGATTTGGTCGCTGACGATTGAGATCACGAGCTTGAATCATCTTCTCGGTTCTCCGACATTCTTCTCGAAAATTGTCTAACGAATATATCGCCATTGGATATACAAAACTCATTAGCCGGTTATTTACATTACTCTTAAGTATATGTAGTAATTCTGACTCTGGTATTGGTGCCCTTAATTGATTTCTTAAATGTAAGATAGCATTATAAAATTCATCAAAACTTTCCGTATGATGTTGGCGGCGCTCCATGATCTGTTTTATGATTTCAAAATCAGATTCAAATGTTTTGAATTGCTTTAGTAGAGCTTGGCGAATAGTATTCCAATCGGGCCTGGGATTGGTTCGCAAATACTGCCAAAACCAGTTTTGTGCAATTCCTCCGAGCAATAAATGAAAATTCCGGATAACTTCAGACCATGAAAAGTTGTAATTATGTTTCAAAATTTCCACTCTGAAAACAAAGTCTTCAGCCGAAATAGACTTAGAGGTTCCATCGAAGCAAATACCCCAACGGTCTAATTCTAGCTTACGTTTAGGGTGAGCATTATTTCGTTCAGAATTTGGACGAGTGTCAGTATTACGAAGCCTTAGAAATGCTTCAGGATCTTCTTCATAAGCATTATTTTGATTCGACTCAAAATCATAATTGGGATGTCTATAAGGTATTCTATGTTGCAATCGAGGATTTTGATTTCTTGAAAGCTGTTTCTGAATCATAGGATTCGAAATTGGATGTGGTAACTGTCTTTCTGGTATATCCCTATAGAAAACTTGTCGGTTACCATTCTGACGACTAACTGTGTGAGTTTTCAAAACATTAGATACGGTCGATTTGACTGTCTTATCAATACTTTCTTTCAAGATGTTTTCAAGAGAATGCATCATTGAACTTTGAAGTAAACTCAAGGAATCTTTGACACAGTTTTGAACCATCGTTTCAAGATTGGTTTTATCTTGTACTTTTGAATTCGAAGTTTTATCAAAATTATTAACTGCTCCAGCTAAATCGTTTTGATTTGTTTTGATCGACTCCCTAATAGGCTCAGGAAGAGGGTCTAGTGGATCTATAAAGTCAGATTCTATATTAAAATCTCTAATCATTTCTATTGGGTCAGTTTCGACGTGTTCAGAAAAGTTATTAGAATTTGTAATTGGGATATTAGATTGTACAGAAAAAGGAATATTTTTGGGTGAATGAACTATTCTGGGGCGGTTATCTAACGAATGTCTAGTCTCGTGTTCTATGAATGAACTATTAAGATTCAGTTTTTTCGTAGACGCTCTAGTTTGTAATTTATCTTTAGGTAATGTTACTGTTTTCTTCATATTGGAAAATTATAAATTTGAATAATGTATACATATTATCAGTTCGGCTTAAAAAGGAATGATTCGGAAGAAATAGATAAGAATATTTTCATAAAGGGATTGACAGGTGTGTATACGTGTATTCTGGTTAATTTGACGCAAATCTAAGCAAGTTTAAATGTTTAAACCGGTCTTATACGATACGTGGTTTAAACAGCTTAGTTTAAAAAAATCTCAAAAGTCTAACAGATTACTGCATTAGAGTAATTTAAAATAAAATCAACTTTATTTGCGAATCTCGTTTCAAAACTCCAGAAAAGGTTACTCTGGTGGATCTTTAAAATTATACAAATAAGTAAAGCCAGATCTCATCGGTATCTTCTTCACAAAAAAAAATATATAATACCATATGCTGAGGGATTTGAATCTATAAACAAGAAATAAATTCTCCTCGATATACCTACTTCTAGTCACCAAGTTTACAATAAATGTTAACTTTGGCCTCTGTAGTTGGGCGCCATTTATTTTTGTAACGGTCGGGGTGCTGATGTCGAATCCCCTCTGGAGGTAACGGATGGCACGCACGCGATGCTCGGCTCAGCTCGCCGTGTTGGGGTGGGAACTTGTTACCTCTTAACACCGTAAAAAAATAAAAAAATATTCGTGCCGAAAAAAAAACAACATTAACCAAATACACCTGTCGAATTATCGCACTTGCCTCTACCATGATTTTGTTGGTAGCTGAGGTAGGTTTGATGGTTTCCTACCTAGGTATGCACCATTGAAGTCTATCAAAAGCTTCACACCTTTGTCAACGGTCACCCTGGTATTTTATTCGCTGACCCCTAATAACTTCTCACTTTACTCCATTTCACTTTTACATTCCTATCACTTTCTTCGTCTTCCTTCCTTTTCTCACCGAACTATCGATAACTTTAGTCAATCATAAACATGATAATATCGCGATTTAAACTATCGATTTTAATTTAAATTTCATATTTTTTTTATTTCATGAAGTCTTCTTAAAAACTAACGCGGTTAAAAATGGATATCTTTAATTTATAAAAAAAAACAACAAAAGCAAAGGGAATATAAAATTTGTATGTTTCCAAAATTGACTTACTTGTGACCTTTCTTGATGTCCAGCTTGTTGTTGTGCGCACAAAAACTTCTGCTGCTACTGTCACCACACCACTAATTCATGTTATCAATCAAAACTCAAATTATATATTCTCTCACTTATAGAATTAGATTTTTTTTTCCAATTGTAATGAAATAGAGTAATTAATTTATCCAAAAAAATTTAAACAGTATAAACAAATAAAACGAATTCAAAAATAGGTTAAAACAAATATAAAAATAAAAAAAAACTAGAGCGAATATGAAATTTTGTTGATACTTGAGACTGCTGAACTGATGGTGGTGCTTTGTTGGATGGTGGTATTGCGGAGATAGCGTCGAACACGAACACGTTGGTGAATGCATAAATGTGCTAGGCCCTTGAGTACCGCAACTTTTGATTAGTCGTTTTTGTTTGTATTTTTTTTTATAATTTATGCGTTGGTTTTGCTTTTGAGACAATTGATTGCGTCTTGGGTTTTATACGGCAAGTGCGGAGGGAGACGTACTACTGCTGATTGCTGAATGACGATATTTGCTAAGCGATAGGCATGCACTTGTCGCAACGAGGTACACCGTTTGTGCAGATGTTTGCTAGGTATGATCGAGCGTAAGCTTTAGGTTATTTGCACGAATATTGTACTGGAGCTTGACTTGTCGTTTTCAGTGCGTAGTCACGTGTCTGCAATCGTTTGCGGACAAAATCGGAGACGTGGTTTTCCCCAAAAATTGCCCAAACCGCTTCTTGATATTATATGTTGTTATCTCCACACTTGACCGCTCGCAATTCGTGGATCTATTTGCAAGAAGTATATCATTACTTTTTGCTAGATCAACAATGTGATTTGACTATACTTACTTGGTTATCGAAATTCGGTTTATATGGAAAGTAATGGTTGTCTGAACTTTATTCACAACCTTTTATAAGTTTTAACTTGTAAACGTCTTTTGGTTTACTCTGTAGTCTTCTGCACCTTTAATTCAAGTATTAGGCCGAACTCCTTCTGCTCTTGAATGAGGTTCTTGCCTCGATGAAAGTTGAAACAAAAAGAATGAGCGTTGTTAATGACAGAGGCTAACCGGCCATTGCAATTTTCTTCGATTCGATTGTACTAACTTATGTACATTTAGGTGTGTACTAATTGGGGTGTGCATGGAAAAAAAAAGTTCTAACATGCCAGGGATGGTAAACACAAATAATCGCGTTCTGAATTTCGCAGGTGGACGCTACAGTTGTTTTCTTTGAAGATATTTTATTGGCTATATCTGACCTGATTAATGAGCAATCAGAACCTGTGTCAAGCAAACAGTGATATATTTGATGCTTAATTATGATTGGAGTCGTCATTTCTATGTTAACTGCTTCGCGGCAAACATTAACTGTTTTGCGATCAACTCGCTGCTTAGCCCAACAAGCACTTTCTTCATGACCAATTTTTCCACAGAATGGACACTTTTGGTTTTTATCTGTATTATTAAGTGATTTTATTTTCACGGGTTGAGATTCGATTTTGTTCTCCCGAGATGTCTTCTGAGGACATTTGGCTCTAATATGCCCTACTTTTCCGCAATCAAAACAACGTCGTTCTTCATCCATTCGAGGGCGTTTATGTACAAAATCGGTATCATTGTTTTTACGTACAATTGAAGGTTTAATGCCCCGTCAATCGTTGACATTATGTCGACGATGTGGGCTCTCTCTAATAGAGGATAAATGATCAGTTAAACTTTGAACAGAAGATGGCATGACGAATGTTAGAGAATTTCTTAAATTTATCTGGGAAATGCAACCAACAACGATTCTAACAATTTTATCTTCTGGTATATCAAATGGTAACCGATTTATTTGGGAAACCTTTTCTATGACAAATTCGCTGTATGTGGCAAACTCGTTACTTTCGACATTTACAACTGTTCGCAGTTGATCTACGATATCGGCACCGCTCGAAAACTTATGAACCAATGAAGCGCGTAAGTCGGTCCACCCATAGTGCTGATACCCATACATTTCATACCAAGATTTTGCTCTTCCCAACAATGAAGCCTGTACTCTTGGAATAATGTCAAAATTTTGCAATTGATCTCGTTGTACTCTTAGATCCACATCAGCACATCATCGGCGGACATCAACTCGTGAGTGGTCAGGGTCAAAACAAGGGAAACCAACTGAACCATTAACTTCACGTTGTTGTGTAGTACGTAAAATTTCATTTATAGCATCTAGAGTAATTACAAAATTTTCACCAGCGTTATTTTGTGCGGAGCGAGTATCATCCAACTGCTCTCCGGTCACCGCCTCATTTAAATGTTGTCCGCCAATCGCTCCATCAGAGCCTACTTCATCAGCAAGACTTTTCTTTCCATCGCTCGCCATGTTTTGGTTTGGAAGAGTATGAAGAATCCAGGATCAGGATTCGAGTTCAAAGGCACATACACAAATACACAAAGATACTCATACAGTCATACACTATGCGATTATTTCTCTTATGTTTTATTAATTTCTTTGTTTTATTGTTGCAATAGTTGGTCGCGCGCACACACAAACAAATATAAAAAAACATATTTCCACTCAAACACAATATCGTATCCAATCGGATAGAATTATCTTCCTTTTGTTTCGTAGGTTAGGAAGTTCTATCCCACTTCTGATAATAGAAAATTTAAAACCCCGATATCACTGTCACAAATCTGTGGCGCATTCCACGACGGCTCCGAATCAACTCACTCATTGAGCATACAGATATGTCTAACAGTGTTTTTCTCCTTACTAGGGGAATTCCCTAAAACACAAAACAATGTCGCCTTCTTACTAGGGGAACCCCCAAATACAACAAAACAGTGTTGCCCTCTTACTAGGGTAGCTCTCTACAATATAACACAGTGCTGCCATATCTCAAGTTAGTTATTAGGTATACTCTAACATATATTCTCAAAATTTGATTAAATTGCTTAATCAATACTGAACGCGGTGCTTATTTCTTAATTTTTTCTTGGATGCGCTCATTGGTGGTGGCAATGCTACAGCTGTTTTAACTCCGATGTAAAGTTTCACCCCTTTCTGTGATGGTTGTTGATGAGGTCGGTGAGGTGGCGAGGGGAAAATCAAAAAAATTTGAGCAAAAAATGTGGGGAATAACTTATCCCACGCACACTTGTTTATAAATGTGCTAGTATGTGTAAGATACGTAATTATGGCTGAATTTAGCTTGTAGGTAAACCCCGAAGATTGGTATTTCTTTACTTCCCTTATCTCTGGTATCCACTGTGTTTTCCTTCTTGGACCCACGTATACCAAGTGGTGAATCCACACCTACAGTGTCTATTCCAAGCTCTTTAGATAATAGTAAAAAAGATAAGAGACTCTGTAAACACGTCCATTTCATCTATCTCTCGTAAAATATCCAATGATGAAGTTGTCATCGTCGACAAATGCGAGAGCTAAACGCTCAAATCTAAGAAGCCAAAATCAAAACATAGCTAATGGCGTTCATACTTTGTCAGCATCCGATCAATTTCAGACAGTAACCGAAAATATATCGACGATTGAATCGATTCCTAAACGGAAAACAATTTTTATTTCACGTTTGAAACCAAGCACTTCGGTTGACGATGTCATAAATCACTTGGTATCAACAAATCTCGTTCCCACAGGGCTCTCATTTAAATGTACGAAAATCAGTATACCTGGTAGCTTTGTCTCGTCATTTAAGATAACGTCTTATATAACCCTGCACTTCTCTTTGAAACGGTATGCAACAAAAATGCATTGCCTTCTGACACAATTGTAAATGAATTTAAGCCTAGTAAAATGAACCGCAAAGAAAACAGTCTTTCTTCAAAAAACTACATAGACTGTCCCTCAACTACCAAAATGTAAGAGTGTTGCGCAAGAAAACGAAAGATATCAAGCACTCTCTCCTGACATTATTTCCTTAACTGAAACATGGCTGAACGCGAGTATCATCAACTCGGAACTCTTTAATCACGAGTTCTCAGTATATAGGAATGATCGTCATGAAAATGACTTTAAAGCTCTTGGTGGAGGTGTTCTTACTGCAGTCCGCAGTCATCTTACATCAGAGAAATAGAATTCACAGTCCCTCTTAACATTGAATTAATCTGTGTTAAGATAACTCTTGCAAAATATCTTTATGTTTTAAATCATCATTCCACTCTATATTCTGGGTTGTTGCTTTTGTTGCTTGGCGATTTTAACTTACCACACATAGACTGGGTATCTTCCGAGGTAGAACCTCATTTTATAACATCTGAAGTCTCTGCACAACATGAGCTACTAACGGGTGATCCAAGTAGAGATACTTTTTTCAATAGCCTTTTTTGACAGATCACGTGTGAGTCGTGTGATGCTGTCATGTTATTTTTGTTTAGTATTGTTTGGCATTTAATAATGGAAAGACTTACGCGTCAACAACGTTTACAAATTGTTCAACTTTATTATGAAAATTCACGTTCTGTGAAGAATGTGTTTCGTGCACTTCGCTCAACTTATGGTCAACATAATCGGCCTACTGAGCATACTATTCGCAACACCATCACCCATTTTGAGACCCAGCATTCATTATTGGATAATATTCGACCGAATAGACCACGTCCAGCACGCTGTGAAGAAAATATAGCGGCGGTAGCTGAGAGTGTACACGAAGACCGTAGGGAGTCGATTCGGCGCCGTTCGCAGCAACTCGGACTGACGTATGGAACGACTTGGCGCATTTTACGTCAAGATCTTAAATTGAAAGCGTACAAAATACAGCTTGTGCAACAACTGAAGCCGCTCGACCTTCCCAAGCGACATCGCTTCGCTCTATGGGCTCTTGAAAAGTTCCAAGAAGATCCGACGTTTTCGAGGCAAATTTTGTTTAGCGATGAGGCCCATTTCTGGCTCAATGGGTATGTAAACAAACAAAATTGCCGCATTTGGCACGAAGAGCAACATGAAGAGATTGAAGAACTGCCACTTCATCCAGAAAAAACAACGGTTTGGTGTGGTTTGTGGGCCGGTGGAATCATCGGTCCATATTTCTTTAAAAATTATGCCGGTGCGAACGTAACCCTCAATGGCGACCATTATCGTGCCATGATAACCGACTATTTGATGCCTGAAATTGAAGCTCGTGATCTCGGCGACATTTGGTTTCAGCAAGACGGCTCCACTTCCAACACATCGCATCAATCAATGGACTTATTGAGAGAACATTTCGGTGAGCACATAATTTCACGTTTTGGGCCGGTCGATTGGTCACCAAGATCGTGTGATATCACACCGTTAGACTTTTTCCTGTGGGGATATGTAAGGTCAAAAGCTTATGCCGACAAACCCGCTTCGATTCAGGCCTTGGAGGAAAACACCACGCGTGTCATTCGCCAGTTACCAGTCGAAATGCTCGAACGAGTGATCGAAAATTGGACTCAACGGATGGACCATCTGCGAC
Organism: Rhingia rostrata; assembly: GCA_949824845.1. Classification (NCBI taxonomy): domain Eukaryota; kingdom Metazoa; phylum Arthropoda; class Insecta; order Diptera; family Syrphidae; genus Rhingia; species Rhingia rostrata. Next base: position 72,671,109 of record OX463757.1, on the reverse strand, counting down.
GTAGCAACGGCCAACATTTGATAGACTTAATCTTCAAAAAATAAATGCCAAAGAATGTTCTTTCAAATGATAATAAACATTCTCCATTAAATACACGTATTATCGGTCGTACACTTTTGACTTTCGGGAAGCGAACTTTCAAACGCTATCCGAAGTTATTATTCTTACGAATGTGGATATATTAAACATTGTTATCTTCTAATAAACGATTGCATGGATAGAATTATTCCAGTCAAGCAATTTAAAAATGCTCAAATCCAGCATCCTTGGTACACGAAAGAGCTTAAATCTCTTCGAAATAGAAGTAACCGGGCCTGGAATAATTTCGTAGAAAGCCAGAATCATAACGACTATGATAACTACCTAAATTTGTTTAATGAATTTTCTGCGATGTCTAGTAGTTTATATAATGACTATATAAATGATCCTATGGAATCCGACCAGTAGTCGTAAAGCAATGCAAAGTTGCTCTTTTGCCATACCTAAAGTTAAGTATATGTTCCCAAAGGAGTATTCCCAACTCAATGGAAAAATGCATTTATTTATAACTTTTTAAAAAAAGGTTAGCGCGGAGACATCTCCAATTATGGACCAATCTCAATACTTTCTTGCATTTCTAAGTTATTCAATCACATTATTTGTGATAAAATGGTCTTTCTTTGCCGAAACATCATATGTGATGAGCAACATGGTTTTGCAAAACAACAACCCACTGTCACAAATCTTTTGACTTTTATGCACCATTGTTCCAATAGTTTGAAAAATTAGAAAGAAGTTGACTGTATAATACACTGACTTCTCAAAGGCTTTTGACCAGTTATCACATAACATCATACTTTTTAAATTTAAGTCATATGGATTTCCTTCGGGATTCATAAATTAGGTTAACTCATATCTCTCATTGAGAACTTACAAAGTAAAATTTAGAGATCCCAATTCCAAACCTTTCGTTGCTCAATCTGGAGTAGATCCTAAAGAAGCCGTTTACGACCAATTTTATTTATACTTGCAATTAACGATGTATAATCTTGTATTCGAGATAGCAAAATATTGATATGTGCTGATGACATGAACATTTTCAAATGTGTACGCGATCTAAACGATTCGCTTTTGCTACAAACCGATCTAAATATTTTTACCATTTGGTGTCTTAAAAAAGGTTTGAATTCGAACCCTACTAAGTGCCAGCATATGACATTTTCACGAAAACGTGTATCAACCAATTTTAATAATACTTTGTCTGGAGACACCCTCTGTCATGTGAACTGTTTCAAAGATCTAGGTGTTTATTTTAATCCTAAAATGGAGTTTAATAAACACATTAACATTATCGTCAACAAATCAAACTCTGTGTTGGGATTTATAAAAAGATGGTCAAAAGAGTTTAATGACCCTTATATCACTCTCTCCCTATATAATTGTCTAGTTCGCTCCCACTTGGACTCCATTCTATGAAGTTCATTTAAATAGAATTGTGGCTTTGGGAGGACTACCATGGGATGATCTACACAATTTGCCTCGGTATAGGTGTAGAATAAAACTAGGTTCTACAGCTGTTGCCTCTGTCTCAACGTAGACTTAACAGCGACATGGTTTTCTTTCACCAATTTTTAGCAGGACAAATTGATGCCCCTGATCTTTTAAGTGATATTGGTTCTAATACACGGGGAGATTCCTACAACCTACGTAGATTGATATTACATATAGGAACCTAATCATAAACAGAACTACGGTATGCATGAGGCTTTTAGCCGCATGAGTAGAGTTTATAATAAAAAACATAGGAGAAGGCTACAATTCACTGTGTGGATCGTTTTGAACCCTATTCCATCCCATCCTTAACACAAATATCCCCAAAATGTCGGATTTATTGCGATGAAATATGGAAATGTCATTGTCACAACTTATTGTTCAGACTGTTTATCAAAATCATTTATGGTTCGACCAAAAACACCGTTTTTCGCCTGGTTATGCTTTGAGGTAGTGTATAGAAATGATTTTTGTATGAAAACGCCTCCAAAAACTGGGCGTGGCTTAAAATGATATATGAAGGAAATGTTTATATTAACAGAAACAATGATTTTGCATCACCATTTTTTCGAAATGATTAAAATTGTTCCAAGAAAAGTTTTTTTTTTAATAAAAACGCTCCCAAAAAGGGGGCGTTCAGACACCATTTCAGTATCTCTAACGGTTTGGCCTAAAACTATGTTTTTTTCGAAAAGGGGGCGTGGCAGTTGGCGGATTTCAAAAATGTTTATACTTGTTCTGCTGGGAGCAACAACAAAAACGTTTACTAAATTTCATCATTCTAGCTCAAAATTTAAGGCCCAACAACTGGTGACGTACGGACGGACGGAAGGACATGGCTTAATCGACTCAGCTATCGATTCTGAGTCGATCCATATACTTTGAGGTATAGCTATCTTAATTATTTCTCTACGTTACAAACTATGTATCAAAACGAATGTACCTCTATGGGATAGGGTAGTTATAAAAAACAAAAATGCAATGAGTAAAACAAACAAATTTTATACCCCAGGTTGCGATTCAGTATCAAGGGTAAAGAGGTCACCTACATCTCGATCTCAAATCAATATATGTGTTAGAAACAAGAAAACAAACAAGGTGATAGTGCATCACAAACAATGGGCATATGTGAGCGACGATAAGTGCGCGACCATAAACGGCATTGTCGTACGATGCCACAGAAAAAAAAGAAGCAAAAAACAGTACATATTGTACTGTACATTACTATGTTGTAACATGCAACATGCCTAATGCCAGGCACAGATTTCGTACCGAGATATACGAAGTGCACATACTCGGTCCCAAGAAACGGTAACCTAGAGCGGCGCGAGAAAACATTTCATCGCCCAAAAGCAAACCATCAATTTTCGGACCGAGATATATGATGGGCATACTACTCGGCCGAACCCAATAACAGCAGCATAGCGTGACAGTCTGGGTAGCGGTACCTGCGACCGAAAAATAGCAACATCGACCACCAGCTGCATCGACAACCCAGAAGACAACAACAACACTAGCGACCCTTTGTATGCGGCATAGAGAGCAAAGGAAAACAGCCGATAACATTCGTCTGGTAGGAGACAATCATCAACGGATTTTAACGGCTCACAAGATACGACACATATGTGTGTGATATGCATGGCCATCGAGCGGTCTACTTGGAGGAGTTGCAATACTGAATTCATCCAGGGCGGATGTCTCATACAGGGCACTTCTTATTCTGAGCTCATCCAGTGCGGAAGTTAAAATATACAGTCCACTTTTTGTCAAGTGTTTTTATTTATTAGTAATAAAAATATTAAATATTAAACACGCGAGTTTTTCTTCACTGAACTATTGAACATTTTGATCCTTCGGAGCCGAATAGATATCGAACCAGTGCGGTGTTTTAAGTGAAAGTGATTTTTTTTTGTGACCATAGCGGCGAAACAAAAAAAAGAGATCAATACCTAACTCTAATTGTGCAATAATAAAAAAAATTCAGTGCGAATAATTGTGCGCGTCAAACAGACATTGAACCAGGGCGGTATTAAAGTCAAATTAATTTGCTTTTGTGAGCATAGCTGCGAAACAAAAATTGTGAATTGTGCATATGTGCATATGTGCAACAAATAAATTCAGTGCGAATAATTGTGCCTTTTTTGTGCTGTGAGTGATCATCGTGTTGCGTGCTAAAGCAACGGTGATTTCTGTGCTTAGTCCCAGTGTGCGGGTATGTGTTTTTGTGCAGTGCGCGCAACTTAAATTTTGTACATTAGCGTACAACAGTGGAAAATTATTGTGCGAAGTCTCGATTCGGCACGCGTTCGTAGCTATTCCCGAAGGGTCGACCTGAATTGCTGCGGACAGTGCAGTCTTACGGCAGAGACCAACTCATGGGATCCAATTATTGTGAACATGCTTCGAGCACGGTTGGATTCCGAGACCAACCAAGCATGGCAGATGGCCAGGGAAGACGTGCGTAAACTGGCTTCTCTGTCGGAATTTTTCAAATTTTCGGAGAAACGGGCCAGTGCTTTGGATTCGGCTTTTCTCGACCGTGACGACGAAGAGCAGAGGAAACCGAAACCCAACAATATTAACAATCCTGGTGGCAGCAGAGCAGCAGCCATTACAAGATGTCCACTGTGCAGATCCGTGCATGCACTCTACCGCTGCCAAGACTTTTTGGCGCTCTCGATTCAAGGGAGGATCGACAAGGTGCGGCAATGGAAGATTTGTGCGAATTGTCTGAAGAGCGGACATAATGCGGTCAATTGTCAAGGTGGCAGTTGTCGCAAGTGCAACAAAAAGCATAACAGTGTTTTGTGTCCGGAGCAGTACACCCCTCGAGCGAACGTCACTGTAGCAATCTCTAAGGAGCAGAGGAGCCAACCATCAATCTCTAAGGAGCAGAGGAGCCAGACACCAATCTCTAAGGAGCAGAGGAGCCAGACACCAATCTCTAAGGAGCAGAGGAGCCAACCATCAACCTCTAAGGAGCAGAGGAGTCACCGGGAGGCATAGCAATCAACTGTCATGCAACATTCGGCAACCATCGAACAGATTGACGACACGAGAGCAGAAGGAGCACTGCTGGTAACAGCACGAATTAACATCATCAGCACAGCAGGGCGGACACTAGAGGCACGAGCGCTTCTAGACAGTGGAAGCCAGATAAACATTGTAACAGAGCAGTTGGTGCGTAACTTGGGCATACGAATTTACCGGCCAGATCTTCAGATATCCGGTATCGGAGCAAGTACCGATGTGGAACTCTCTGAGGTCGTATATCTTAATATTCGATCTCAGACTGAGCCATCGTTCACACTACGGTGTAAATTTTATACCATGGCGCGTATAATATCCAATATACCGAACGAAGATCTACTGTCAACCCAAATGGAAGACTTCAGCGAGCTGAGCCTTGCAGACACGAGCTTCAATAAGGAATCCTGCATAGACATCTTGTTGGGAGTTCAAGTCTGGGCCGAAATCATCCAGAGCAGGATACAAAGGTTCAAATCTGGTCTGACTGCGCAGGACACTCACCTCGGCTGGATCATTTTTAGATAGCCTCGGGAATCATCAGAGCGAGAAGCGAGAGTCATGATTGCAATACAGGAGCCGCCAAATTCAGAGCTAAATGACCTTCTGAGACGACTTTGGGAAATCCGAGAGCAGGACACAGCTATCCCGATGTCGGCAGACGATCGATGGGTGAAAGAGCACTTCCAGAGCACCCACTACCGTGATCCAACAGGGAGGTATGTTGTGCACATACATACCTGTGAGTTCCCGTATTCAGAGCTTGGGCAGCTCCAGAGCAGCAGCGTTGCAGAGATTTCTTCATCTGGAAAGGAAATTACAAGCCAATCCAGAGATCAGAGCGAAATATGTCGAATTCATGAGCGAGTACCGGCAGTTGGGGCACATGACTCCGGTTACTGAAGAGCAGATCACAGAAGGGCCTGTGTACCATATACCACACCATTGCGTGACGAAAAAGTTCCGTGTCGTGTTTGACGCCTCGTGCAAAAGTGACAGCGGCATATCGCTAAACGATGTGCAGTTTCCGGGTCAGAAACTTCAAAACGACCTGGCGGACATCATCACGCGCTTCATATGCTTCAAGGTGCCGGTTACTGCGGACGTCAAGAAGATGTTCCGCCAAGTAAGAATAGATCCGGGACAATGGGATCTTCAACGAATCTTCTGGAGAGAGCATCCGGACGATCTGTTGCAGGAATACTGGCTGACTGTCGTGACATATGGCATGACATCGAGCGGCTTTAATGCAGTCAGAGCGATGCAGCAGTGCGCTTCCGACAACCGACAGACTCATCCGAGAGCAAACCAAGCTATCACTCGCAACTTTTATGTCGACGATATGCTTACTGGTGCAGAGAGCGAGGAGCAAGTCATCTCATTGGCTCAAGAAATAGTAGCATCACTAGCCGCGGGTGGTTTTGAACTTGGAAAATTCATGTCATCGAGCAGACAAGTCATAGCAGAGCTGTGCAACATCGAAGATAGGTAAACCGAGCTGACCTTCCTCAAGGAGCATGAGGCTTCGATACTGGGCCTAGGCTGGGACTCTGTCACCGACGAAATCCTGTTCAAGGTCCACCAAGAGACGAGCGAACCTAAGTTGACCAAAAGAGCTGTGGTCAGTGCCGTAGCAAAGCTGTACGATCCTAACGGATATCTCGCGCCAGTTATGATTTGCGCTAAGATTTTCATTCAGGACCGGTGGCGATCTGGCGTGCTATGGGACGAGAACATATCTGCAGACCTCGTACCCGTATGGAAGAGCTTCCACGCGAATTTGACACACCTAACATCCATCAGAGTGCCATGATGGTTAGGATGTGAGAGCCGAGCCGGTTTGCAGCTACACGGATTTGCGGACGCATCCGCGAGAGCATATGCTGCGGTCATCTACCTGCGTTCCACATTTGCCGATGGAACAACAAGATGTGTTTTAGTCGCATCAAAAACAGTAGCGCAACTCAAAAGAATCACCATCCCAAGGCTAGAGCTGTGCGGGGCCGATCTACTTTGCAGATTAATGGCCCAGGTGGTGAGTGCATCAGAGCTTCAACAAGTGCCGATAACATATTGGTCAGATTCAATGGTTGTGCTTCATTGGATCAAGAAAATACCATTCGAGCTCAAGACCTTCGTCGCAAACAGAGTGAGTTCCATCCAAGAGCAAACTGGAAGCCAGCCCTTGGAGACACGTTGCTTCTGGGGACAATCCAGCGGATCTGGCATCACGAGGAATCCCAGCAGAGCAGCTAGGCAGTTCAACCTTGTGGTGGCGAGGGCCACAATGGCTAACCCAACCAGAGCATCATTGGCCGAACGTGCAGCCATCCTTGACGGCTAAAGAGCGGGTACATGCATCCACAGCTATAAGGGTAGTTGCTGCAATGAATAGGAGACGACCAATTGTACCTGTGCTGAGCATTAACGACGTAAGTCTTCTTGAGCGTAAATCTACATTGCAGAGCGTGCTGAGAACAACTGCCTACGTCATAAAATTTCGACGATTATTCTTCAAATCGAAGAAGAGAACAACACGTGGTTTTACAACGGCAGAAGAGCGAAAAGACGCGTTGGAATATTGGGCAAAATCAACACAGCGAGTAGCCTACCAATCGGAAATTTGGCGTATAGAGAGGAACCGACCGGTGGAGAATTCGAGCAGCATCAGCACCTTGAGCCCGTTCCTAGATTCGAATGGAATTCTCAGGGTATATGGACGTCTGCAAGAATCGACCTTCGATTACGACACCATCCATCCAATTATCCTGCCATCAAAGGGCAGACTGACAGAGCTTCTACTGAGAGAAGCCCATTTTCAGACACAGCACGGCGGAATTCAACTGTGTATGCAATACGTCAGGCAAAGGTTCTGGATTCCATCACTTCGGCGTGCGCTGAAGTCATCCATTGCGAGATGTATAGTGTGCTTCCGTCAGAAACAGGAGGTAGCAGAGCAGCTAATGGGCAACCTTCCTAGTCACCGTGTGCGACCAGCCAGAGCTTTCAAACATAGCGGTGTGGACTATGCCGGACCGGTGCAGATCAAGGCCAGAGCTGGTAGATCCCTGATCATCGAGAAGGGCTACATCGCAGTTTTTGTGTGCATGGTGACTCGAGCAATTCATTTGGAGCTGGTGAGCAATCAAACCACAGATGCCTTTCTGGCTGCATTCCGAAGGTTTACCGGACGACGCGGTGCATGTTCGGTGCTGTGGAGTGACAACGCCACAACCTTTGTCGGTGCAGACAGAGAGCTTAGGGCAAACGCAGCCTACTGGAGAGAGCGACTACCAATGTTAGAAACAAGAAAACAAACAAGGTGATAGTGCATCACAAACAAAGGGCATATGTGAGCGACGATAAGTGCGCGACCATAAACGGCATTGTCGTACGATGCCACAGAAAAAAAAGAAGCAAAAAACAGTACATATTGTACTGTACATTACTATGTTGTAACATGCAACATGCCTAATGCCAGGCACAGATTTCGTACCGAGATATACGAAGTGCACATACTCGGTCCCAAGAAACGGTAACCTAGAGCGGCGCGAGAAAACATTTCATCGCCCAAGAGCAAACCATCAATTTTCGGACCGAGATATATGATGGGCATACTACTCGGCCGAACCCAACAACAGCAGCATAGCGTGACAGTCTGGGTAGCGGTACCTGCGACCGAAAAATAGCAACATCGACCACCAGCTGCATCGACAACCGAGAAGACAACAACAACACTAGCGACCCTTTGTATGCGGCATAAAGAGCAAAGGAAAACAGCCGATAACATTCGTCTGGAGCCAATTATCAACGGATTTTAACGGCTCACAAGATACGACACATATGTGTGTGATATGCATGGCCATCGAGCGGTCTACTTGGAGGAGTTGCAATACTGAATTCATCCAGGGCGGATGTCTCATACAGGGCACTTCTTATTCTGAGCTCATCCAGTGCGGATGTTAAAATATACAGTCCACTTTTTGTCAAGTGTTTTTATTTATTAGTAATAAAAATATTAAATATTAAACACGCGTTTTTTCTTCACTGAACTATTGAACAATATGTGTGTCTCAAGAAGATCGACAACACCAGATTAAGAAGCCTTGAGGACAAAAACGACGTACTTCGAACAAGGCTTAACAATTTCGAGCTGCTCTGCGAAGAGCTTCGTAAAGAAATTCTCCATCTTAAGGAAGACAATATGACTCTAAGGAGTACATTAAAAACATCTAATGATTCAAAACCATTAACAAACTGCCCCTTGAATTCCGTATACCATATGGATGAAGAAGAACTCAGTCGCGAAACCGACTGGATTCTAAAAAATAAAGACCGGTTAAAAAAGAAAAGCTGTATCATCTCCTGCAATTATAAACCGAGACAAAGAGATTGTTAAAAAAGCGAGACAGCTGAAACAACGACCCCCCACCGCCAATTAATGTGGTCGGTATTGACGAATTTAACAAGTTACATACCTCGCGTTGTATCGAGAGGGTTACATTATCTCAAAAGCAGGCATTATAAAGTTATAGAAGCCGTTAAGATTGTCCAACGAGAAAAACAGCAAAAAGATGGCGAAGAAAACGTTATAAAACGAGGTCTTCCTTTATTTATTCTCACTTTCTATAAAGAAGAAATGTTGAATAAAATTTATGAAATTAAACAATACTTAATATTGTTGTAAAAATTGAACCCATGCGTTAGGATTCCAAATTAGTTCCTCTGTGCAAGCGCTGCCAAGGATATAATCATACGCAAACCTATTGTATATTCATATGACAGTAGATTGTAGGTCAGATAAGAAAACTCCTTCTATCTGCATCAGCTGTAAAGGCAATCACCATGAAAATTATCGCGGCTGCGAAGTAGCTAAAGAGTTTCAAAGAAGACAGGCGAAATTTATGAGTATCAATTCACAGAAATTGAATTTAAAAAAGAAAATGCCTAAAACTCTGATTAAAAACGTGTCGAAGCCAAAGCAGGTTATAATTGTAAAACCCACTTTTTCCCAATACAGCCATCTGAAATCCGTTCGGATCCTGTACATCTAAAACCAAATGTACAAACGTATGCCCACGCATAGTATCCGATAAGGATAAAAAATATCTCACCTGATACAGTTACAAACGTCTTTTTGATTATTCTTTCCAAACTTGAGGAACAAAGTAAAACGAATAAACTTATTTTTGACAAGCTAGTTAAGCTCGAAAAAAGTATTCGCAACAAACGTACTCCACCTTCGACATGAATAGACTTCTTAAAATTGCCAATGGCCTTTGGCAATAACTTGGAGAACTTGAATTGTATATGCAAGAAAGATATCGACATCTGTTTAATATCCGAAACTCACGCAAGGAGTAATTCGAAATTAAAGATTAAAGGTTACCTCGGATATCATGCTCTACATCCATCGAATAAGGCTAGAGGTGGAGCCTGATTATATATAAAAGAGTGTATCGAACAATGCAAGTTAGCTCTATACAAGTCAGAAGCAGAAAATTCTTTCTGAAGGTATCTTCTCTTTACTGCCCACCGCGATGCAAGATTGAGAAAATGGATATTGAAAACTTGCTTAATTCCCTTGGACAGCGTTTTATTATCGGAGGGGACTTTAATGCAAAACATACATTTTGGGGATCTAGAGGCGTATCACGGAAAGGTAGGATGATTTATGAAGTAGGTATAAAGTACAATACCGAATTTCATTCTACGGGTAAACCAACTTACTGGCCAAATAATGTTACCAAAATACCGGATTTGATCGATTTTTTCATAGTAAAGGTGTGTCCAATTGAATCAAAGTTGAAGAATGCTTTGATATTTGTTCTGATCATTCTTCGGTCATTCTAACAACGAGCGAGTCAATCATTAGACCCACTCAGACTAACAACCGGGAAAAACTGGGAAGGCTTAAAAACTATATTGAAAATAATATTATACTGGGTGTATCGCTTAGATCCCCATTGCAACTTGAAGTCGCGGTTGACTCCTTTATCGATACCGTTCAAAAAGCAGCGTGGAATAATACTCCTCAACAACGCAAAATAGAGAGCTTTAGTAATATCAAGCACTGATGGGAAATAAAAGATTTAGTTAGACAAAAAAGAAGCAACAAACTCGTGCCCCGCAAGATAAAACACATCTCCATCGGTTGAGTAATATGCTATCAAACACGATTAAAAACTTTAAGAACCGTGTAGTAGAAACTTTTCTGCAAAGCCTAACCGCTGGAAAAGAATCTAGTTACTCACTTTGGAAAGCAATTAAAGACATAAAACGGCCAAAAAACGCGGTGCCACCAATTAGAGCAACTCAGTCGTGTGCCGAAGCTTAAATGCTACACTCATCCGTCTTTGAACGTTTATCCATTTCCCTGTATTTAATCAATTTTACAATCATTCATAAACTCGCAAGATCTCCTAATACCGAGGACAACCTATTGTCCTCGAATAAAAAATATAAACTAGTAACCAAACCGGTTACTAAAAACAATCCGAAATCCAATTATTGGAGCCCTTTTTAGTGTTTACCGGATAGTGACTTTTGAAATTGATGATATGGACGACCATGTGGTGCCAAAAAAATAACACTAAATTAGTTATTCCCCTAATAAAGCTTTTGCAAAAACCTTGTGTATATGTACATAACTTAATGACATCTATAAGTGTATCTAATAACTCTATTAAAAAAAATATCAATTGGTATTAAAATTATGTGCGAAAGTATAGACTCATAAAAAGCTGTGATCTAGAAACTATAGTCCTATAAAAATAAATACTTAACCCACGATCTACGCAGTGAAAAAGCATTTAAAGTTGTTTCGTTTGGATTAGGTCAATACGACACCACCAAACTAAAAATCGAATTAACGAAACTTGGACTGAAATGCATTGAAATCAAACTGATTACCAAAAAATATGAGTATTACACTGACACTTTTTACATCGTTTCCCTTGAAAAAGGGTTCAGTTAAACTAAATGAACTAAAAAAAAAATATTCGGTCAATTTTCCATACCCAAATTAATTGGAGTTTCTTTCGTAAACAGAAAAACGGGAATAGAAAAAGGGCAATGTATTCAAGATTTAAAAAACATTAATTGGAAAAGTTTTCGTACTGAAGTAAGAAGTGAGCTTCGTACAATAAACACAAACATTGAAGTCATCTCGAACAAACATGATGTGGACCTTATTGTCCAGCATTTCTCTGAAATTGTTGTTACATCTGCTAATAATAATACTCGCAGGATCTTCAAGAAACTTCAGTGTATAAAATTTCCGGATTATATACTGGAGCTTGTTAGGATTAGCAATATGCACAGACGAAATTGGCAAAGATATAGGCAACCTTTTTACCAAATTCAATTAGAGTACTTTAACAAAGTAATAAAAAACATTATTCAAATTATCCTAAACAATGAATGGAATAATAAATAAAAAAATTTGATAAATCTTCCAAGCCCTTCTGGAATATAATAAAAATAGTAAAAAATAAAACAAAGCAAATACCCTGAAAAGTGGCGCTGATACATTTTTTACAGACACGGAAAAAGCCAAAGTGTGTAATAGAATTCAATTTTGCACAAAATCACTTAGTATCTCAAAACATTGGATATTGGAGTACTAACAATATTGTTGAAAATGCTCTAAGGGAGTTTAATGCAATAAATATAGAAACACCATCAAATGAATTTGTATCTGAAACCGATACAAAATATTTTTGAAATAATTTGCAAATAAGGAAAACTGGTGGAATAGATAATATTAAAAATATATATCTTAAGAAATTGCCTAAGGAAGGAATACAATTTTTAACATATGTTTTCAATGCATGTCTTAAAATGCAATACTTTCCTGATTCGTGGAAACTGGTAAAAGTAGTTCCAATTCCGAAGGCAGACGAGCCTTCGGAAAGTCCAAAAAGTTACAGGCCAATAAGTTTGCTGAGCAGTGTCAGCAAAATATATGAAAAAATTCTCAAAGAGAAAATAATTAAATTTGTACATGATCAACAAATATATCCCGATAAACAGTTTGGTTTCAGGCGTAGTCACGGAACATCCCATCAAGTTCTGAGAATATGTAATAATATTAAAAGAAAATCGTGCAATAGAAAAATCAACTGGGATGATACTTCTTGATATAGAAAAGGTCGATTGTGTTTGGCATAGTGCCTATAAATTGTTAAATTTAAATTCTTCTCCTTTTCTCTGCAGAAATGTTCAAAGTTTTGTAACAGGTCGTTGTTTTAAAGTTAATGTGAATGGTTGTGTTTCAAATTTGGTTAATTTTAAAGGATCTGTCCTATTACCGGTTTTATACAATTTGTATACGTCAGATTTTCCAAGTCTTCCGCAATGTGACGCAGCAATATATGCCGACGACACAGCAATATTTTCGTCGCATGAGTTCGGTCTTAATATATAGATGAATTTGAAAAATGCGCTCAATATTCTTTAGCGGTACTATTTAAAATGGAAAATTAAACTTAATGCCGATAACCAGTTAGTTATTAATGGTCACTCAATTACTTGGAAATCATGTGTAAAGTACTTGGGGATGTATCTTAACTCAAAGTTAACATTCAAAGAGCATGCTACACAAACGCTTAATAAAATATATATTGCTATTAAATGTTATACCCATTTATTAATAGGAAATCATTATTATCACATGAAAACAAAATAATAATTCATGAAACTATTTTTCAAGCAATTTTACTGTATGGGTGTCAGGTTTGGGGAAGTTGTGCCAAATGCCACATTAAAAAATTACAAATAGCACAAAACAAATTACTTAAAATGATGCTGAATATTCGTTGGCATTATTCTACCCAAAATTGCATATAATAGCTAATGTTGATTTGGTCTCCTTTAAAATATGCAAACTTAATACCACTTTTATGATCAGATTCGATATTCCTGAAAATCTATTAATAAACGAGTTATACACTTTTGAACCTGATAATGTTAATATTCTTACCTTTATATTTATTTTTTTTTATTTATTTACTATTAGTTATTTGTTTTTTATCTCCTGTTTTGTAAGTTAAAGATATCCTTTAGGAGGACTCCAAAAAAATGCGAACGCCCGCAGAGGGGCGGGCCTTACGATTCGACTTAGAATAAAACAAACTTATTAGCACGTTATAAAAGATACGTTTATTCCGACCGTACAGGATGAATTCCAAATCTAGACTAACAATAATTGAATAAACCCTAAACCAGCTCTCCTTCCATCAGCCTTGCTTCCCACCAATTTGTGCTGATCCGTTATTTCTTGCAATGCGCGTGCATTCGATTCGGTGTCAATTACCTCACGCATGCATTTGGGTAAATGCCCCAGCCAATAGACTGCTGACTCATCTGAGAACAGGTTTGTTCATGTCTATACAGGTTTCGGGTGGCGCCTATGCGGTCGAGTTAACTCCTCCCCCTTTGAAAATCTACGCCTCGTAGATCTAAGGTCCTTTCAGGATTAGACTGGATTGTGTGGTAAGTAAGTGGACGATATTGTCGGTATGTCCGGTTTTGCGTAGATCTTCCGCCAGATAATGGTAACAAGGGATGCCATCAATATGAAGATTGCAGCCTCTGTAAATACAGAAATATCTATTTTTTGGTTAAGATTTCCTAGGCGTCTAACGTTCTGTACGCTGATGCCATGTACGAATCCGAGGTGAATCTCGTGCTTTTGCGTAGTGATGTTTGCCAGTGCAGGAGACTATAAGTCATTCAGACTTATAGTCTCATTATAAATCTGAATAATGTAAGTGCCTGAAAGAGATCTTGATACATTGTTAGAGATTAATTGATTAATGCTGTCCTCTTGTAACGGAATAATCAGGACAATGATGAAGCCTACAATTCGAACAGGACCCAATGTACCTGGAAACCAAATCCAAAAAAAAAAATTAAGTTCGACAAGCGAAAATGTAGCTGTCCTTTTTCCTCATTGTCCCAAAACCTTCCCTTGCGAAAGTCACCCTTATGACTCCGGCCACAGGACTCCGTTAGCCAATCCGGGCAACAACAAGAGAAGGGTGTTCGAGGCCAAAGTATCTAGGCATGCTAGCTCCCGCGCGTACTAGCTCGTCGGTTAGGGAGGGTACTTGATACTAGGCCAGCGAACGATGTTACGATTCCATGCCAGATAAAGGTGAAAGTATCTGAAACTATCAAAAGAGAGCCCGAAGTATCCCAAGGTTAGCACCCACTAACAATTACTAGCGCTGCAGCTGATGAGCTTCTCCAGGTGAAGAGTCCACAGGTGATTAGGTAGTCCTCTTCATTTTCCCACCCCCTGCTCAAACCAATACTCAAAAAGCATCAGCGAGCTTCCGTGGTTACCATTTGTCAATCGGTTGGTAACCCCTAATAGGAAATTCTTCCCTTCGCCCTCGTCAACCCATCTTAGATCCTATTCGCGATCATGCCCACCCAAAATAAAAATGTTAAAAATCCATTACGAGGAGATTTCCCAAGACAATCTTAAGTGTACATTGGTTATGCGGCAGTATTTGACCGCAAAAAAAAAGTAATCCAGGGAGTACAATTCCTTAAAATTCTTTTATTAAAAAAAAAGAAAGAAATATAATCATAACTAATACTAACTTATACTAACTTAATTTAATAACTTAAACTAATTTAGGAACATTAACAATGAGCTTTTAAAACTTAACGCAGATACAGTATCTTCAGAATTAGATTGTTTACTATGAAACTATTCTAAAGACACTATAGTGCAGATACGTATATATAATTTATTAGGTTGATAATTGTGTTTCGTTTTATTACTAATAAACTTATTCCAAATTTAACTCACAACACCAAAAATTGTTTTGATTTATATATATGGCTTTGAAAACTATATTCTGGGTGATCAATTTTTCTTTGTATATTTTTTTTTTCCTGGAGAACGATTACTTTTTTTTATATTAAAATAAAATTTTTTTTTTTTTTTTTTTTTTTTTTTTTTTTCACACTATGGGTTAAGGTAGATAAACTCGTGGTTAAGAGGTAGGGTAAAGGCGAAACGTAAACGCGGAACGAGGCGACACGAAACAGGGGAGGATCGAGAAGATATATGTACCTAACGAACGAACAAGGTTTTTTTTCTTGTTTTTCCACAAAGGGTAATTATTTTTCTTTTAGGGTTTTGTTTTTAAAAAAAATTGCTTCCTTGGCAATCACAAACAAAAATCAAATAATAAATTTTAAATGGTTCGCAAATATAAACATCCATGTAGGGTGAAAATAAAAATGGAGACTCACCGATAAAGTTTAAACTATACCTTATAGTTTGTTTTTACTTATTAATTCGTCCAGGGGAGTGGGGACCTTATGCATAATTTCCAGCCAGCCCGAGGAATTTGTTGATTGATGCTAGTTTGAATCTGTTAAAAATTTAATGAATATTTATAATTACGAACTTTACCATTGATAAAAGAATTAGGTATACTTATCTTGACGTAATTTTTTTTTTGTTCTTCAGCGGACGGGATGGGTGGGATTGTTGAAGGAAGTGTGTGTAAGAGTTCTTTTTTTTTTTTTTTTTTTTGATTTTCTAAATTAGTGTTTGATTTTAGTACAATTAATATAATATATATAAGTTAATATAATATAATGTATATAAGTGAGTAAGAGGGTTTTGATGACGGGTGCGTTTAACACGACATTAAGTATCCCGGTTGATCGTCTGTTGGGATGTTACGTCCTCGAGAATCTTTTAATGGTTGAGTCGATGTGGTATACACTACTGCGCTGTATATGAGACCTGCGTTGTGATTTATACTCCGGATCCCCCTTTTTTTTTTTTTTTTGATTTAGGTTTTTGTTCCTAACTAATCGTGATTGAAAAGTTAGAACTTCTTTTGCTATAATTTGGTTACACTGTGGGGCGGAACAATGATCCAATCACTAAACCACCGGTATGAAGGAGACTGTGGGCGAATGCAAGCAAAATAGAGAATTTTGTCAGTAAATTACTCGATTTTTGCTTTCATTTCGTGGGGTAATTAATTACTTTGTACTCACCAATTAATGTATTGTTTCCAAGAAAACAATACTTAGATCCAAAGAGTCTCACTTCATACACGGAGAATAATGTTTCTGGATGCAGACTGCACTTATTCCAAGTGGAAATATTCCTTTGGTAAAAAAAATACGACACATACACTTTGATCACAATAATGAACACAAAATCAACTCACTTGGTATGGTATTCGCGTTGATAGTCTTTGTTTTTTTATTTTTTTTTTTTGCTATTTTATTTGAAGCGATTAAATTAAACACTTGGTACTTCAGAATTATTCCTTTTCCCAAAAACAAAACTTTTACTTTAAAATTATAATAACACCGGGTTAAAATCGACCGACGTTGACACTGACGAGCTTTCTTCTTCTGACGTTGCGAGATGAGATTGTCAAGATCAGCTGTAATCTAAAGAGAGAGGGAACTTCGCGTCACTGCTCTTTATAACTATCGCTCATACCGTACTATGCACTAAGCAACTACCGTATTTTGAAAATGCGGTGATTTCGGTCGTTGACTCTTGCGGCTGCTCACCCATACCACTTGGCTCTCATTACCACTGAGTACATCAGTTAATCAATGTTAACTTACACATTGGTATTGTGTTTTTTTTTTTTTATTCTTTTTCTCCTCTTATTTTTCTTCGTTTAGAAGTATACAATTTGTTCACCGCCTGGAGATATGCAGTAGATTGATTTAAAGCTTTTTAAGGGTCAATTACAGAGGTTCCAAAACTTAAGGGGGAAGCGTTACATTTAGTGGTAAAAAAAAATATTTAAATAAGATCCGTTCCCCACACAACATCTTCTTTTCGTGAGTTCAGACGAACGAAAAGACGATGAAAAAGAACGGATGTAGTATAGAAGGCAATTTTGAAATAAAGTGTCTCATGCACAGACTAGGCTAGCCGGCATAAATACTTTAGCTATTTGCGTAAATCTTTGAAGTGGTATACTCCTACACACTTTCCATGCATATCTTCCAGTTCATATAAGTTGTTACCGACGGCCCTTTTTATCTTCATTTTAACGAATTTGGGGCTTAGTTTAGCGCTTATATGCTTAGAAGCATCGCTCAAAATAAAATTTCGTCGAAACACTTCATCCCCTACCGAATATCTCATAGTTCTGCTTCTCGTATTATAGATTTTCTCCATATTTAAATGGGATTTTTGCAAAGACTTTCGAATTTGGGAGTGGAAAATATTCAGCTGGTCAGACTTTGACAAAAGTTTCATTTCCGAATCGTTAAGACATCCCAACATTCGCAGTATTTTATAGTCGGACCCGTGTTCAGCGATTTGTCGTTTAAACAGGGCCTCATAAGGTGAGGTACCAATTGCCGTGTGAACAGTCGTTCGAAGCGCGCAAGCTATAGACGGAAGCTGCTCATCCCAATTTCTTTGGTCAGTATCGATATACGACCGAATTGCTGCCAATAACGAACGATTTACTCTCTCACTGGCGTTCGCCTGAGGAGAGTATGAAGCGGTCCTTAGGTGGTTGATTCCATATAATTTCATCCGTTTGGCGAACACATTGCTGGTAAATTGTTTCCCATTGTCCGACAATATGGTTTCAGGAACGCCAAAGATACAGAATATCTGCTCTTGTAGGAAATTTAAGGTAGTATCGGTGGTGGCTTTCCTTAAAGGTTTAATTAAAACGAATTTGGTCAATTGGTCAAGGGCTATAATTATGTGTGTATTTCCCGATTTGGAACGAGGATAAGGACCAAGGAAATCAATATAGATCATTTGAAAAGGACGATCGACTAAGAACGCCTTACCCATAGGTGGTCTTAAAATGGCATTGGGAGCTTTGGTCATTTTGCATACAGTGCAATTGGAGATGTATGCCCTTACTTGGGAAGCCATGTTTGGCCAAAAGAATCTTTGACGAAGTCGGTACATCGTTTTTACTATACCGCCATGCGAAGCTCGAGGAGGCCGATGAGCCAACTCGATCAGTTGTTCGGTCAGCCCTTCAGGAATCCAGAGTCTCCACGCGAGGTCATCCTCGAGTGGATCTCCTGTGCAATGTTTGACCTTCTTGTATACGAAACCGTTCGTAACTTGAAGGTCAGGTAGCTGATCTTTTTGCTTTTCGATGTTGTCAATGATAGTGTAGTATTCCTCAGATTTAAAACTGGGGTCTTCAAGATCAATATGCAACACATCGGTAGGATCCTTTTCAGCAGAAGCATCCAGTTGCAGAGCATTCACCTCATATACCCGAGATAAGGCATCAGGCACAACGTTCTGCGAACCTTTTCGATGTTCTATGCTGAAATCGAACCCCTGTAGTTTCAGGCTCCATCTGGCTAATCGACCACTAAGATCTTTTTGATTCATCAGCCACTTCAAACTTGAATGGTCGGTAATGATCTTAAACGGATGACCTTCCACATATGCCCTAAACTTTTGGACGCCCATGACTGCCGCTAAACACTCTCGTTCGGTGACACTGTAGTTGCGTTGAGCAGCATTTAACTTATGCGAGTAGTAGCATATTGGCCTCTCATTACCATTTGCGTCCATTTGACACAACACACAACCAATACCGGATGCCGACGCATCACAAAGAATAATAAATTCCTTCGAAAATTCTGGATTAGTAAGAATTGGAGCAGAGGTAAGCATGCTCTTGATTTTGTTGAAAGATACAACCGCCTTACCATCAAATTCAAATTTTTTTGATTTTTTCAAAGTATCTGTAAGAGGAGTTGCCAATGAGGAAAAGTCTTTCACGAATCGCCTATACCATCCAGCTAAGCCCAAAAATCTTCTAACCTGCCGAGGGGTGGTTGGAATAGGAAAATCGTTTATCGCCGAGATTTTAGACGGATCGGTTTTTAAACATCCGTTTCCTACAATGTAGCCTAAGTATTTCAGTTCCCTGAAACAAAACTTAGATTTCTGGACATTGATGGTAAGTCCAGCATCCATTAATTTTTTTCCCACTAGCTTTAACATCTCGATGTGCTCGCCGAATGAAACCGAAATGATCAAAAGATCATCTAGATACACAAATATATTTTCTCTCAGTTCATGCGGTATAACTTTGTCCATTAGTCTACACATGCGCTGAGGCGCATTGCATAGACCAAACGGCATTACATTGAACTGATACAAGGGTCTGCCGGGCACCGTAAACGCCGTCTTCTGCCTGGATTCTTTCTCCAACGGGATCTGCCAAAAGGCGTCTTTCAGATCCACACTTGAGATAAAATGGGTATCTGAAAGCCGTCCTAGTAATCCTTCTATATGAGGAAGTGGATACGCATCCTTTTTGGTGACCCCGTTCACTCTCCGATAGTCTAAGCACATCCGGTTTTTACCGGGCTTACGGACAAGGACTACCGGGGAGTTCCACGCACTCGAGCTCTCCTCGATCACACCCATTTCGAGCATGCGATCCAATTCATCATACAGAAGTTTCTGCACCGCTGGAGACACAGGGTAATGACGTTGCTTAATTGGTTCGGCATTCCCCGTATCTATCACATGTTCCTCGAGTTTAGTTTTGCCCAAGCCTGCAGTGGCAAACGAAGGAAACATATCTATGGCTTCCTTGAGATTCCTGGATTGAACTTCAGACAATTCATGAGCACTCGAATCAGTCAAAGGCAAAGACATTTCAGTTGTCAGCTCACTTATGATATGTGGAGCAATATTAAAGGCCTTCCAAAAATTTACTCCCAAATAAAGGCTTTGCTGTAACGAAGGAACTATCAGCATTTCAATGGGATTTGATATCCCTTTATATAAAACATTCAGAGTTACTTTTCCTGTAATAGGCCTAGAGCTACCATCAGCGGTTCGAATCTTTGAGGTGAATTTCGAAAAATATATATTATTATTGTTCAAGAAATCCGTAGATCCATCACCCAAACAACTCACACTAGCCCCGCTATCCAGCAAACCCAATAAAGGTTTTCCACAGATAACGACTTGAGCGTAGGGACGAGGATCTTCTGCGCTACACAAAACCGTGGATTCTATGCTGTGGTGCATATCTTTTTTTGCTTTAAATTTGCTTCGAAGCTTTAAAACCTTGGTTGAAAGCGAGTTGGCAGGCTTTCCAAAAATCCTTTCTCGTACTGAGTAATAATTTTTTAATCGTTCATGTAGCGTTTTAGGCGGAGGCCTATTAGTGGACGAAACAGACATGACCGGTTGCTCTGGTACGCGTTTTAGAAGTTTAACAGGACTTACGTTAACATCATCTGGACAAATAACAGGAACAGAACATTGAGGGGAAACATTCACGTGGGTTGAATGTTCTAAGAATCCGGGTTCAGGCTCTGCGAGCAATTCCCCCGAAATCCCGAACTGCTCTTCCGATCGTTTCCCGAACATCGCGGACACTGGGGCGTATACGTATTCTCTCGACCACATTTATAGCAAAAAATGTTACGTGGCTCGAGACAATCGTAAAACGAGTGACCGGAAGCTTTACAGTTCCAACAAGTGAAACTGCGGGTTTCTTTTCTAGGTTGAAAAGCCTCTACAACCGGAGGACATTCTTCTGACGTTTTAATCGGTTCCGCATCAACTTCCGACACAACAGTTCTTCGTGATGGAGGAACAAAAGACGACCTATTACGTTGGTTGTATTGGTCGTATTGGTACTTTTCTACCTTTCGACAAACATAAACCATCTCCGGTAAGCTGCTCGTCTGAAAAGTCAGAAGCAACTCACCCATGCGACTTCGCACATTCTGTTTCAACAGTTGAATAATATCTCTGTCGGATTTGGGCGCTCTCAATCGGCTATTAAGCTGTTGAATAGCCGTATAAAAATCATCAAATGATTCGGCTGGTTGTTGAAACCTATCATGCATCTGTCGGGTCAGCTCTGCATCGCTTTCAAGACTGCGATATTGTTCAATCAACGCTAGCTTAAGAACCATCCAATTCACGGTTGGGTTTTGTTTTAGGTAAACCCAATACCAGTTTTCAACCTGCCCTCCTAAAAACTGATGAAAATTCATCCCAATTTCCTCCCAACCAACCTCATGACAACTCCTGAGTCTATCCAATCGAAACAGAAAATCATCAACCGTCATGTTCTTATTGTCAAAGACTAAACCCCATTTGTGGAAATGGTGAGCTCTGGATCGAGACGGGGCCGGAAGGCGCGAATTCGAGCTGTGGGGAGGATCATTAAGACTGAGATTGTCTAGCTGATTTAGAAAATCGTCTACATTACTGAAACGAGTTTGCTGCTGTAACGGAGGTCGATCAGAGGAATGATTTGGAGGGTGAATAGGGGGAGGAGGCTGATTATAGTTTGGAGCAGGCCTCGGTAGTGAATTATTTCCGTATCCGGGTTGACGATGAACAGGAGTAGTCGCATTCAAGGTTTCGCGAATGATACTAGCAACTTCTTCCCGCATGTCAGCACGAGTTCTCTCCATTTCTTCCCTAATGAAGCGAAAATCTTCAGCCCGGTTAACCCCCACGGCGGCCGTAACAACCTCACGAATGTAGTCGGCGATCGGCTCATCTCCCCTCGATGGAGTAGTCGACTTGGGATTCGATGGATTTTGGCTAGATTGGGCGACTGGATTAGAATCTGGGACTCGGAGAGGTACGCTAGACACAGCCGCTTCTTCATTAGTGGGCACTGGTTCGCGCGAATTTATTGGAGAACTGTGCAGATTCGACATGGTGGTGTTAAAAGGTTCGTTTGTAATTGAGGGGTTTCCACGATTCCTTTGTCGGAGATTATATTTCTTTATAACACCCACGTTTTTTGGACCACGCATTACCCAAGGGGTGAGAAGGATTCGCTTGGCTCTAAGTGTTGTCCAAAGGACTCAACTTCCCACAGAAAAAAAATATTTGGTTCAAGACTCTTGACACCGGGTACAAAAAAAACGAAAAGTTACCAAAAAGGACACCCAGATGGGGTATCTAAGCAACAAAATAAAATAGAATGCCTTTGCGACAATTATGGCCTTCTTTAAAATAATTATCAAAAGAAGGTAGATGTTAATCTAATACAAAAAAATATGATTGCAAAATTTTGAAAAAAAGGGAAAAATATTTAAAAAGAAAAAAAAAAGATTTTAAGATTCAAACTAAAATTTGATAAACAAAATTGCTAAGCAATAGGGAATTCATAAGTGAATAAGATTCAACTATTCACGCTATAATTAAAAGCAAAAAAAAAAAAATGAGAATTTCAAGGTAAAAATAATGCAAAATAATTAAAAAAAAAAAAAGTTGAATTCACTATTGATTGAAAAACTCAACAAAATTTTTTTAAAATAAATTCAGAAAAATATTTAAAATTTAAAATAAAATTCGATCTAATCGAACTACGCTTCAATACGAAATTTTGTATCTGACAAAATTGAAATTAACATGCTTTTGGGGGGCAAGATCCGATCTGAGGTATTGCGACGGGTATGACATTGACGGAATGGGAAGAATTTCCGGAGAGTCATCAAATGCAACTAGGTATTCGTATAAATTATTGTATTGAAAGGTACCGTCGTTTTATCGTGGTAGCAAAGTATCTAATACAAACAAAAAATGAAAAAGTATCTAAGGAAAATCAATTGCCTGCTACAAGAACCTAGTTTCAAAAGAGGAGGCTGCTGGGCAAGCAATAGTGATACTCCTTGTGTTGTTAAAAGTAAAAAAAAAAATGTTAAGAATGAACAAAAACTAAAATTTTGTAAACGGCATCAGTCGTAACGAAATTACTTAAAGGATTTCCGATACCGGACCATTTACATTAAAGTCTTTTGTTTCCAAACAGAAATCCATGCAACCATTGCCTTCACATCATACAGATACTTTATCTAACACGTACCTGTTGGATGAAGATACAAAGATTTTGGTTGTTTAAATTTTTTAATTTCTTCGCAACGGACGTTAGGGACGTAACGAAATCCCCAACCGGACAAAAGAAAAATAAAAAAAATGAACTATACTTTCCACAGCGAAAATTTTAAAAGATACTATCATCAAAGTTTTTTTAAAAGGAGCACATAAGATACACTTGCTTTCACAATTTAACTACCACAAAAAAAGGACATAAAAGGATACTAAAACTTGAGAAATCGGGCCCCACGTTGGGCGCCACCTGTAACGGAATAATCAGGACAATGATGAAGCCTACAATTCGAACAGGACCCAATGTACCTGGAAACCAAATCCAAAAAAAAAAATTAAGTTCGACAAGCGAAAATGTAGCTGTCCTTTTTCCTCATTGTCCCAAAACCTTCCCTTGCGAAAGTCACCCTTATGACTCCGGCCACAGGACTCCGTTAGCCAATCCGGGCAACAACAAGAGAAGGGTGTTCGAGGCCAAAGTATCTAGGCATGCTAGCTCCCGCGCGTACTAGCTCGTCGGTTAGGGAGGGTACTTGATACTAGGCCAGCGAACGATGTTACGATTCCATGCCAGATAAAGGTGAAAGTATCTGAAACTATCAAAAGAGAGCCCGAAGTATCCCAAGGTTAGCACCCACTAACAATTACTAGCGCTGCAGCTGATGAGCTTCTCCAGGTGAAGAGTCCACAGGTGATTAGGTAGTCCTCTTCATTTTCCCACCCCCTGCTCAAACCAATACTCAAAAAGCATCAGCGAGCTTCCGTGGTTACCATTTGTCAATCGGTTGGTAACCCCTAATAGGAAATTCTTCCCTTCGCCCTCGTCAACCCATCTTAGATCCTATTCGCGATCATGCCCACCCAAAATAAAAATGTTAAAAATCCATTACGAGGAGATTTCCCAAGACAATCTTAAGTGTACATTGGTTATGCGGCAGTATTTGACCGCAAAAAAAAAGTAATCCAGGGAGTACAATTCCTTAAAATTCTTTTATTAAAAAAAAAGAAAGAAATATAATCATAACTAATACTAACTTATACTAACTTAATTTAATAACTTAAACTAATTTAGGAACATTAACAATGAGCTTTTAAAACTTAACGCAGATACAGTATCTTCAGAATTAGATTGTTTACTATGAAACTATTCTAAAGACACTATAGTGCAGATACGTATATATAATTTATTAGGTTGATAATTGTGTTTCGTTTTATTACTAATAAACTTATTCCAAATTTAACTCACAACACCAAAAATTGTTTCGATTTATATATATGGCTTTGAAAACTATATTCTGGGTGATCAATTTTTCTTTGTATATTTTTTTTTTCCTGGAGAACGATTACTTTTTTTTATATTAAAATAAAATTTTTTTTGTTTTTTTTTTTTTTTTTTTTTTCACACTATGGGTTAAGGTAGATAAACTCGTGGTTAAGAGGTAGGGTAAAGGCGAAACGTAAACGCGGAACGAGGCGACACGAAACAGGGGAGGATCGAGAAGATATATGTACCTAACGAACGAACAAGGTTTTTTTTCTTGTTTTTCCACAAAGGGTAATTATTTTTCTTTTAGGGTTTTGGTTTTAAAAAAAATTGCTTCCTTGGCAATCACAAACAAAAATCAAATAATAAATTTTAAATGGTTCGCAAATATAAACATCCATGTAGGGTGAAAATAAAAATGGAGACTCACCGATAAAGTTTAAACTATACCTTATAGTTTGTTTTTACTTATTAATTCGTCCAGGGGAGTGGGGACCTTATGCATAATTTCCAGCCAGCCCGAGGAATTTGTTGATTGATGCTAGTTTGAATCTGTTAAAAATTTAATGAATATTTATAATTACGAACTTTACCATTGATAAAAGAATTAGGTATACTTATCTTGACGTAATTTTTTTTTTGTTCTTCAGCGGACGGGATGGGTGGGATTGTTGAAGGAAGTGTGTGTAAGAGTTCTTTTTTTTTTTTTTTTTTTTTTTTTTTTGATTTTCTAAATTAGTGTTTGATTTTAGTACAATTAATATAATATATATAAGTTAATATAATATAATGTATATAAGTGAGTAAGAGGGTTTTGATGACGGGTGCGTTTAACACGACATTAAGTATCCCGGTTGATCGTCTGTTGGGATGTTACGTCCTCGAGAATCTTTTAATGGTTGAGTCGATGTGGTATACACTACTGCGCTGTATATGAGACCTGCGTTGTGATTTATACTCCGGATCCCCCTTTTTTTTTTTTTTGATTTAGGTTTTTGCTCCTAACTAATCGTGATTGAAAAGTTAGAACTTCTTTTGCTATAATTTGGTTACACTGTGGGGCGGAACAATGATCCAATCACTAAACCACCGGTATGAAGGAGACTGTGGGCGAATGCAAGCAAAATAGAGAATTTTGTCAGTAAATTACTCGATTTTTGCTTTCATTTCGTGGGGTAATTAATTACTTTGTACTCACCAATTAATGTATTGTTTCCAAGAAAACAATACTTAGATCCAAAGAGTCTCACTTCATACACGGAGAATAATGTTTCTGGATGCAGACTGCACTTATTCCAAGTGGAAATATTCCTTTGGTAAAAAAAATACGACACATACACTTTGATCACAATAATGAACACAAAATCAACTCACTTGGTATGGTATTCGCGTTGATAGTCTTTGTTTTTTTATTTTTTTTTTTGCTATTTTATTTGAAGCGATTAAATTAAACACTTGGTACTTCAGAATTATTCCTTTTCCCAAAAACAAAACTTTTACTTTAAAATTATAATAACACCGGGTTAAAATCGACCGACGTTGACACTGACGAGCTTTCTTCTTCTGACGTTGCGAGATGAGATTGTCAAGATCAGCTGTAATCTAAAGAGAGAGGGAACTTCGCGTCACTGCTCTTTATAACTATCGCTCATACCGTACTATGCACTAAGCAACTACCGTATTTTGAAAATGCGGTGATTTCGGTCGTTGACTCTTGCGGCTGCTCACCCATACCACTTGGCTCTCATTACCACTGAGTACATCAGTTAATCAATGTTAACTTACACATTGGTATTGTGTTTTTTTTTTTTTTATTATTTTTCTCCTCTTATTTTTCTTCGTTTAGAAGTATACAATTTGTTCACCGCCTGGAGATATGCAGTAGATTGATTTAAAGCTTTTTAAGGGTCAATTACAGAGGTTCCAAAACTTAAGGGGGAAGCGTTACATTTAGTGGTAAAAAAAAAATATTTAAATAAGATCCGTTCCCCACACTCTTTGATGAGCTCAATGACCTCTTCCGTGTTTGTCCGAAAGGTACATGTAGTTGGCCCACCCTTTAGCAGTTTGGTGACGCAGTCATCTTCAGGAATTTTTTCCAGTGCTTTGTCTTCGCAGATCGTTGAGTTACCTATGGAAAGACAATTGGCGACGATGCCATATGTGTTCCTATGGTTCACCAATATTTTTCGAAATTTTAGGTCGATTTGTTTTCCGTCGTTTATCGATGGCCTTGTTACTAGTAGATTGTAATCCTCCAATCCTACTTTTGGCATTGAAAGGATATATAGCAGCATTGAACCATTCGTAAATATAGATGGTTTGCCATATTCGACTGCTTCTATTTCGTTAGCATACGGTAGCGTTTCCAACTCATCCATGATCTTATTAATCTCCTATGTGTCTAGAAGATTCGTGTTGACTAAACCATTTTTAGCCATTTGACAGGCTCGGACAAACTCGCTTACTTCGCCCTTGATGACAAGAATCTCATCTAAAATATCTTGCTCGATTTTTCCTGCAATCGTATCCTTAATCCCGTTCTCAAACCGGTCCATCATTAAGTTGATCTTCTGAGTTATGTCGTTTGTGACACCCAATAGCATCTCATTTATCTTGTACTGTTCGTTGTTATTTTCAATAACGGTTTCTTCACTTTGTAGGATCTGGTTCCAATCGGCAGCATCAGGGTTGCCTGCCACCCACTTCCAGGCCGATCCAATCCAGTCGATTGATCTTGTCGTTCTCGCTGGTTAACCTTTAAGTAACTTAAGGCGATCTCTTATTTGTCGCAAATGATATTCAACTATCAGTCTTCTATCTACATCCTTGATATTGACTTGGAGGGTGCAAGTTATTCCATCTAAAAGATTCTCAAATTGCGCTAGATTGATTGGATGTACTAGTTTGAAGCTGCCATCAACGATCCATGCTTTGTGTTTGTATGAGGGAGTGCGAGAGTTTGCGGACGAAATAATACGCGCTTTAATATTTTGAAAAGTAACTTTATTAGGCGGTAGGATTGTGTAGTACTTGTGCTCAGCAAAAAGGTTACAAACGGAAGAGACCAACAGTTATTGCGGGGCCGGTTTTATACCAATTACTTAATTGAAACTAACTTCAGGGTGAAGAAAACGCCCTCTAGTTTTCAGGTACAATTTTAGGTGTGGATTACATTAAGTGCGGTTACATTATATTAATTAAATCTAACTTGAACACTTTGCCTTCCTTCAGAGAGACTAAAGGTGATTTGTAGTCGAAGATTTGGAAGCCCTGAGCGGCGGCTAAGAAGATTAATCTGTGGGAAATGCGCAAATATTGTTTCTGTGTTTCGGCATATAAACATATACCTGTGTGTGACTACGTTAGTGTGATGCCAGAGTGGAATTTAAAAAAATATCGTCAGAAATTTTCTGTTTTCAATAATAACCCACTCTTTAATAAAATTAATTTTACAAATTACATTATATTATGTTATTGAACTTAAAATTAAAATGCTAATTATTTCTTATTCTGCAGGTTTATTATAGGTGCATTGATTTGTTACTTGTGCAAAGCGTTTAGCATACACCCCCTCTTTTTTTTAAATATTTTTAATGTGGGTCTTATGGACCTTTTTACCAGTAGCGGTGGTAATTGTAACTCTATTATTTTTCTTGACTATTTCTTTTCGAAAGATAGGTTTATTTTTAGCCTGAATGCCTTTAATTCTCGCGTAAACAATATGGCCCTTTACGAAAGACTTTGGTTTTGTTCTTTTTTCGTTACGTTTGGCATTGGCAGTTTTTTGTTTGCGCGCGATTTCTCCTTTCAACTCCTTATTCACTCTACTTCGGAAGTCTATTAAATTCTGATAGTTTATTCTCTGATATCTATTAAAAAAATATATCAGATGGTTTCTTTCCGGTAACAGAGTGAATTTAGTTGTTGTATCTGTCAACGGCTATATTTATTAATTCTTTGAGTCGCAAAGATTTATACTCAACTTTCAGACACCTGAAAATTTCAAATATCGTCGAGTGGAACCTTTCGACTTGTCCGTTGACCTCACTTCGATATACTGGGGTACGATAGAGCTTAATACCGAGCATGCTTATAGAGTTTAGCACTATAGGGCTCAGAAAACTCCTTTCGTTATCGGTCACAAGTATTCTTGGAACCGTGAAGTAGTGTAATATTTTGGTTATTTTGTCCCTTAGGTGAAGTACTGCTCTGCTTTTGATATGGAATAGCGTGGCAAATTTAAAAAATTTATCAACGCAACTTATAAATTTCTCATTTTGGATCTCTACAATATCCAAATGAAGAATTTCGCAGGGGTATGAGGGAATAGGGGTTGCCTGAAATGCAGGACTAATAGGATGCCTATCATACTTATTGAGTTTGCACACCTCGCAAGTTTTCGTGAACTGCTTTGGGAAGTAATACTTCTCTAGAAGTTGGTCCTTATTTTCCCTGGCGTTTCGGTGTGCTCTTTTGTGCTCTTCTATGATAAGCGTGGCTGCACGGTTTTCGTCGTTAATGTCTTCCACAACCCTCAGGTGACGAAATTTTCTAAGTAAGTTTCTTGGAGCAAGGTCAAGTGTGATTCCGGTATCTTAATTCCGTTCAGGATATTGGGTCTCAATTTTTCTTTGAGAACACGTGCAAGGTCCTCCTTGGTCGGATTTTCCAATGCGATGTAGTGGCGTGCATAGCCAGGATGAGGGTTCTCATAGATTTCAAGCCCTTTTCCTATTTTTATGAAAATTTGGTTGCGAAACACATTGATTGGGGCCTCTACAGACGTAGGATCGAAGATTGTATAGAGCGCACGCGATTGCCGACATTTCCTTTTCATTGGTTGCGTAGCTCTCCTCAGTTTTATTGAGGGACCGAGATATGTACGCAATTGGCTTGTCGAGACCTGAAATAACTTGCGATAGCACTGCCCCGATCGCATAATTTAATGCATCCGTTGTTAAGTTGAATGGCTTTTCGAAGTCAGGAAAAGCAAGTATCTCAGACGATGTAAGCATTTCTTTGAGCACCTTAAAGGCTCGCAACGCCTCATCGTCTAATCTGATCGGAACGCGTCTCGACTGGTTGGCTTTTATTTGGGCATTTTCTCCTCTTTTCAGGCTAGTTAATGGCTTCGCCACCTTGGCATAGTCCTTAATAAATTTCCTATAATAGGAAGTGAGCCCCAAAAAGCTCTTTAGCTCTTTAAGATTTTCCGGTGGAAACATTTTTTGAATTGCATCGACCTTTTTTCGTCCGCCCTAATACCATCGGGGGTGATAACGTACCCCAGAAACTCGACTTCAGTTTTTAAGAAGTGAGTCTTTTCAAGATTGACTTTGAGGTTTACTTCATGCAACCTAGCAAGAATGGTTTCTATATTGTTCAAGATATCTTCTGTGTTACTCCCAAAGATGACAATGTCATCAATGTAAACATAGCATATCTTCCCAATATATTCTTTCAACACATCGTCGCGTTTTTTAAACCAAACGGCGCGTTTTTTAAACCAAACGGAAGCCTTGGCCATTCATATTTCCCATTCATGGTGGCGAATGCAGTTTTTGGTATATCTGACTCCTTCAATGGTATTTGATGAAATCCGGATGTGAGATCCAATGTGGTGAAATATTTAGCTTTACCTAAGCTGGCAAGCGTTGAGGTAATATCTGGAATTGGATATGCGTCAGAGATGGAGATGAGGTTTAATCGCTTGAAGTCGATAACCATTCGGTATTGCAGTTCCCCTGTGGGCTTAGGTTTTTTTTGGCACCACCCAAATCGGAGAGTTGTAAGGGCTTTTGGAAGGGCGGATAATTCCTTCTGCCAGTAAGTATTTTATCTCCTTCTCTACCTCTTTTCTCATACACGGAGGGTATGGGTAACTTTTGGTGAGGATAGGCTCGTCTGTTACGAAACTATAGGAAACATTTTTTTTTTTAAAACAGTTTGATTTTGTTAGTAAGCGCCATGATTACCGATGATTTACTCTGATTAGTCCTTGAACGCTCCTAAACATAAAACAAAACAAATTGTATGGAATTCCATACATAGGTACTAAAAGGCAACGATAGGAAATAAAACAGAAGAAGAAATAATGCAAGTGTCATGGATAGGGACGAAGAAAGGTGTTGTCGTCCCATGGTTAGCAGCGGGTGGCACGCTTGTGGATGCTCGGGCATCAGCTCGTCGGATCGGGGGGGGGTTGTTGCTGCTTAAAATCCTTCAAAAAAATTAATAATCGTGCCTGAAATTCTCCTCTTCACAAAAGTTCAAAACGCGTCAACTTCTCACAAACACAAACCTCGCGACAGGTGTTAAAGTCGTATATAAGTAACCATTGAGGCTACTTGGGGGCAATCCCACATCCTCCGAGATACATACATGCCCTTCCTACTCCTAACTATCCTCTCATTCTACCTTCATTCCCGCCCTTAAAAAAAATAAACTTAAACACTCATGTTTTTATCGCAATAGATATACTAATGTCTCAACTTTATTAAAACTCTTTAAATTAACGAGCTTCATTAGTTAGCAGATAAAAGAAAGTGAATTTAAAGTATTAAATTGATATTTCATAATCAAATTGATCTTTAACATTATTTAAATAAATCAATTAAAAAAATTTCAAATAAGGCCTTTCGTTGGTTAAGAGATTACCAATAAATTACTAAAATTTAAAAGCTTGGATTGTATTGGGATCCGTTTTTGATTTTTCAATTCAATCAATGCAAAAATAAAGTATTAACGCTATGTACTCACGGTTTTCTGTTGATGCTCCAGCTGATGTGCGCACGACTGCTGTTGCTGAGAAAAAAAGGGTCTTCGTCTTGTGTTCGACGGACTACGCAAATTAGGTTCTACTGCATCACGAACTACAATGTTAGCATTTTATAACACCTTTCTGTGTCATCAGATTTACAAATAATCGGATGCCTTATTTGAAATTACTTGAAAAATTAAATAAACGAAATTAATATAAAAACAAATTAAAAGCAAAATTATGATAAAAACTAGCAAAACAAAAAAATTCACTGATTAGCGGCGATCACTGGCCTGCTTGCAGATTCTATGTTTCTGCTCTCGTTCCCTTGTTGTTGTTATCTGCATAAGCACATCAATCGCATTCCAGCGTGATTAGAAATTGTGTATCCCTCCGATTAAGGGGGGGAGAAGAGTCTTGAGGTTCGATCGTATATTGATCGCAACTGATCGATTTGGTGTACGATGTGTGTGGTGAGCTACGCCTCTGGGGGGTGGTTGGGGATCTCTAATGGTGGTTTCTGATAACCCACTGAGAAGATGATTGTGTTGTTGCTTTTTGGGGTCACGGAAAATTCGTCTCGTGATCGGTACTGCCGGTAATGGTTAACCTTGTGCTCGGTAGCGGTCTGGCGAAGCTATCGCGGCAAAGAGGGGGCTATGTAATGCGCTCCGAATGGGTGGCAGCTAAAGAGGGGTATGCCAAAGCACTTTCGCACACGCGTTCTTCCGATTCCGCACAATAACTCGAGTACAATTTGAGGTCACTCTCAGTAAAAATAAAGTTATTTTTACGAATACGGAGACGTAAAAAAAAAATGGTGCGTAAAATAAACTTTCTGGGTCACGCAATTCAAGCTGTCTACTCAGCGGTTGTATCATAAAAGAACGATCACTTGGTCTCCGCATGCCAGCAGAGGGCCAAGCTTGTTTTTTTGAATAGCGTTCACTTGCTGTGAAGTTATACTGAGTAAGGGATTTTTAGAGTTGTGCGCATTAGCGCAGTGCAATAACAAAAAAAAATCTATTACAATAATAGTCGCAATCACGGTTATTAAAATTGTTGCTTAAAATGGTTATTTTATTTTTAATGTGTACCTATTTTCAAAAATAGATTCGGAAATATTTACGATTCATTACAACACCATGGATTTTATCAGCCGCTAGGATATAAAAGACATGGAAACATTGAATCTCGGCAACGTGTGGCCTCGACCCATAGCCCTGAGGGTGAGTGTCATGCTCTCTTAGCCTTTTATATCCTTAGCATGATATATGCCTGTTCTCTTGTCCTTTAAGTCTTCTACCTCATACATAGCATTGCCTATAGCTTTAATGATTCGGCACTTAATATATTTGGGTGTAAGTTTCGCACTTAGTTCTTTAGATGCAACACTATGCACGAAATTTCGTCTATAAATCTCTTGACCCGGTGCCAGCTCCTTTACACGTGACCTAAGGTTGTACACTTTGGAATGTTTTATGAATGCTTTTTTTAGATGTTCGTTTACCTCATGCCTAATGACATTCAGTCGATCATATTTTAGCATAACTTGAAAATCGTTATCATTAAACAACTCTAGTTTTCGCATCAAGGGATACATACTTCCATGCGTGATCATTTGCGTTCCGAAGAGTGTGAAATATGGA
Source organism: Rhingia rostrata (assembly GCA_949824845.1). NCBI lineage: Eukaryota > Metazoa > Arthropoda > Insecta > Diptera > Syrphidae > Rhingia > Rhingia rostrata. The sequence goes on along the minus strand of OX463757.1, from coordinate 72,637,993 downwards.
GTTACAGACGTCGACTGATGCACAGATGTACATATGGACTGCTGAATCTCATGTATATGCTTATCCCACTCTCGGTGATCCGTTTTAAGGTAGGATCTAATGCCTGACAAGATCGACTGATTCACTCTTTCGGAAGCATTTGACTGCGGAGAATACAACGCTGTTCTGATGTGTCGTATACCATGTTTTTCCAGGTGCTGTTGGAATTGTGTGGAGACAAATTGTCTGCCATTATCAGAATGGATATATTCCGGTATCCCAAAGACACTAAAAACAGATTGTTCTAAAAAGTTAATTACTAATGAGGTGTTTGCTTTCGGCATGGGCTTAAGCATCACGAATTTAGTAAGATGGTCAAGGACGATGAAAAGATAAAGGTTTCCTCTTTTAGATCGTATGTATGGCCCCATAAAGTCAATGTACAACTTTTCTAAAGGCCTCTCAAAAGTGGTAAATGTTTTCATGGGAGGTCTAGTGGTAGAGTTTGTTCCTTTACTTGCCTTACATATGTCACAATCATTTATAAAATCATTGACCTCTTTTGCCATTTTCGGCCAGAAATAAAGCTGACGAAGTCTTTCTAAGGTTTTAGCTATTCCACCATGAGCACTAGTTGGAGCCAAATGAGCTCGACTTATCAGTTCCTTCGTGAGACTTGATGGAATCCACAAACGCCACTGTATATCAGTTTTTGAAGTATCTAAATCGGTGTTGAAAATTCTTTTAAAAACTAAACCCTCGGATACTTTTAAGTCTGGTGTATGCGAACTATTTTCATGAACCTTCTGATATAAAAGTTGGTAATCATCAGACTTAAAATGTTTACAATTTAAATCGATCGAAAGTTGATCATTATCTTGTTCTTCCAAACTTTCAATAAATGCTCGCGATAGCGTATCCGGAACAACATTTGCTGAACCTTTCCGGTGCGAAGTCGAAGGCTTGCAGTTTCAAAGACCATCTGGCCAAACGCCCACTCAAATCCTTTAAACTCATTAGCCACTTTAAGCTCGAATGATCAGTTATAATTTTAAAACGTACACCTTCGACGTAAGGACGGAATTTGTTGACCGCTTGTACTGCAGCTAAACATTCCTGCTCCGTTACGCTATAGTTTTCCTGGCATGAGTTTAGTTTTTGAGAATAGTAAGCGATTGGTCGTTCTTGTCCTTCATCATCGTATTGAAATATTCCTTGACCTGAGGCATCGCATTGTATTGTAAAGTTTTTGGAGAAGTCGGGGTTGATTAACAACGGAGCACTGATAAGTGCTGATTTTAAATTGTCGAACGCAGCTAAGGCTCTCGAGGTGAGTTCATATTTCCCCGTACTCTTTTTTAATGTGTCAGTAAGAGGTCCTGCGAGAATGGCGAAGTTCTTTATAAACCTTCGATACCAGCCACACATTCCTAAAAATCGTCGCATTTGTTTGACTGATTTGGGTGTGGGAAAGTTATTAATAGCAATAACTTTCTCGGGGTCCGGTTTAATGTGACCCTGTCCATCGATATGGCCTAGATACTTTAACTCCTTGAAGCAAAATTGGGATTTCTGTACATTTATAGTTAGGTTGGCACTTCGGAGGCACTGAGCAACAGTCTTAAGCAAGTGGAAGTGCGTCTCCAAGTCTCCAGAGATTATGTGGAGATCATCAAGGTATACGAACACGCGTTCCCGTAATGCCGCTGGGATCACTCTATCCATTAATCGGCATAACCTTTGGGGTGCATTACACAATCCAAAGGGCATGACGGTGAATTGATAGAGTGGTCGCCCAGGCATCGTAAACGCTGTTCTCTCCTTGGATTTCTCCTCAAGGGGAATCTGCCAAAAGGCGTCTTTAAGATCCACACTAGAAATATAGTGTGTATCTCTCAGCCGACTTAGCATCCCCTCTATATGACTAAGTGGATACGCATCCTTCTTCGTTAGTGAGTTCACCTTTCGGTAGTCAAGACAAAGACGATCCTTCCCCGGCTTTCTTATTAAGACAACCGGAGAACTCCACGCACTTTGACTTTCCTCTATCACTCCCAAAGATAGCATGCGATCCAATTCTCCATATATCAAACTCTGAATGACTGGAGACACCGGATAATGTCGTTGCTTTATCGCTTCCGCTTCACCCGTGTCAATAATGTGGGTTTCGACAGAAGTCTTTCCCAAACCTAATGTCGCAAATGATGGAAATTCACCAATTATTGCATCAAGAGTTTGTCGTTCCTTATCGGTAAGATCATGCTGCGGGGCAGCAGAAACAGAAATTTCAGATATAATATTAGGTGCCACTTTGAAAGCTAGCCAAAAGTCGATACCTAAATACAAAGGTTGAGACAAAAAAGGTACTACATAGAGGTCCATACAATGTGTGGTATTGTTGTATGTTATTGAAACAAACACTCTTCCGACGATTTGTTGGACTCTACCATCAGCTGTTTTAAGTCCCGAAGCGAACTTTATCAGATGTAATCTATTGCGCTTAATGAAATCCAATGCACCTAAACCTATGCAGGAAATAGACGCGCCACTGTTCAATAGGCCTGTAACAAGTTCATTCGCAATTTGAACCTGTGCATACGGTCGAGGATCGTTACATAAATTGAGGGAAGATGATTCAATAAGCTGCTGATAGAGGTTTCTTTTTTTCTTTCTTCGAGAAGGTGTATTCGTGTAGCGCGTAAGGGTGTTCGATTGCAAGTCAGCGATCGAAAACAATCTTTCGCGTATTTGATTATATTGTCTCAATCTTTCCTCGTAAGACTTTGGTGGCGTAAGGTTTCGTGTGGTAGAAGTAAGGTCAGTTGTTTTTGGAAAATCAGATTTAGGTAAAAGCTGTATTATAATTTCAGTATTGGTGCTAGCATCGCTCGTGTTTAAACCGGGTTTGTCTGAGTTGAGCGTGATTCCCCGGTGGACTTCGCGCTCGATTTGGAGTTTCCCGAGTTAGGGTTACATTTAGGACACAGAGGTGTTTTACAGTTGGCCATACCGCATCGATAACAAAATAGGTTAAGTTGCTCTGAGGGACATGACATAAACGAATGTCCCACATTCTTACAGTTAAACACTTAATGTTTCGTGCCGACATAACTTTACCATCGAGAGCATTAAGTTCCTCATCAATCTCACTATCACAGATATCATTGGGGTTATCTCATGCACGTTTCGATAACCAACTGGATTTGGCCGAGCTCGTGAGAAATCTCGGGAACCTAGCATTTTCTCCGCTTTGCGACATTCATCACGTAAGTGCTCTATAGAGAAAATGGACATGGGATAAATGTACTGCATTAATCGATGAGTAATATTGCCTTTTATAATTTTAAGCAATTCATACTCTCGGATTGGTTCTCGCAATTGATTACGTAAGTCAGTTATTGAATTATAGAAATCGTCAAAGGATTCATTTATGAGCTGGCGTCTTTCCATAATATGCTTTATTATTTCGAAGTCGGATTCGTGATTTCGGAACTGATGAAGTAACGCACGACGTAACTCTTTCCAATCCGAACGCGGATAGTTTCGCAAAAACTGCCAAAACCAATTCTGTGCAGTTCCCGATATAAGTAGATGGAAGTTTTGAACGACTTCCGACCAAGACATATTATGATTCTCTCGTAGTGTTTCCACTCGGAAGATGAAGTCTTCAACTGATATGCATTTGGACGTACCATCAAACCGAATTCCCCATCGATCTAGATCGAATTTTCGAAATGATTCTCTAGGAACTGTACCCTCATTAGAAACGTTATCACTTACTAATGGTATTGCATAAAAGTCACGGTTCAGTGATTGTGAAAACTCTTGGGAACGATTTAAATGGTCATTTTCAATAATATCAGTTACTACCCGATGACGTTGGATATTATTGTGATCATGAGGCTTATAGATCCTTTCAGTTTGAGAATTTTGTGGAGGTACTGCGGTACCGTTAGTAACTGGAGGACGTTTTCCAAGCCTCGAATTTTGGTGTTTATTTCGGTGACCGATATTATTGGGATGTTGATGTTCAGTTTTAGAATTTCTTTTGACGAAGTGGCAACCGATTCCTGTATATTTTTCTTTAACATTCCTTCTAGCGAACTTAATAAGTCAATGTGAAAATTGTTTAAACTTTGTTGTACACAATTGTTAACGTATGATCTAATATTGGCATCAGACAACGAAGGATTCTGACTAAGACGTGAGTCTCGAACATTATTTGGTTTTGAAGTCGCAGTAGTAGGTAAATTCTGATGGTTTGCTTTGCTTAATGCATGCAATTGATTGATTATCTGATTATCATCTGCGTTTAACAGGTCAGATATCGTGGCAACATTGTCACTATCATTGGATTCAATATTGAAGTCCCTAATGGAACCAATAGGATCCGGTATGTCTAAGGTACTAGCAGGTATAGAATCTGTCAAAAGAATATTGTTTAACAAATGAACTGGTGAGTGAACGACTTTTGATCTAGTTTCACTAGATGCAGAAGCAGGTGCTTGACTCATACTCAGATTCAAGTTCTGTTTTGCTTTGGATCGTGTATCCATAGAAGACGATATTCTCTTAGGTTTATTAATGGCACCTTGAGACATTTTCAAAAGTTATAATTAAAGTTATGGTTCAATGAAATAGTAAGGACTTCTATAAAAATATGTGTATATATGCATAATAATTATAATTTGTCAATGAGAAATAATTGAAATATATATGATATAAATTTAAACGAAAATAGCAAAAAAAAAATATATAAATGCATAATATAATAAAATATAATAAGGCCTTTCGTTGGTTAAGAGATTACCAATAAATTACTAAAATTTAAAAGCTTGGATTGTATCGGGATCCGTTTTTGATTTTTCAATTCAATCAATGCAAAAATAAAGTATTAACGCTATGTACTCACGCTTTTCTGTTGATGCTCCAGCTGATGTGCGCACGACTGCTGTTGCTGAGAAAAAAAGGGTCTTCGTCTTGTGTTCGACGGACTACGCAAATTAGGTTCTACTGGATCACGAACTACAATGTTAGCATTTTATAACACCATTCTGTGTTATCAGATTTACAAATAATCGGATGCCTTATTTGAAATTACTTGAAAAATTAAATAAACGAAATTAATATAAAAACAAATTAAAAGCAAAATTATGATAAAAACTAGCAAAACAAAAAAATTCACTGATTAGCGGCGATCACTGGCCTGCTTGCAGATTCTATGTTTCTGCTCTCGTTCCCTTGTTGTTGTTATAATGATGGGTTTGCACTCCTTGCGCATATCCTCAAGTGCAAACTTATATCAACCCACAACATAACATCAACACCCATCTCATTCAAAATAGTAATGTCCACGATAACAGCAATAAATTACAAATCGCTTCGTCAGAGACAATTCCTATAAGTTGTTCGCTAAACAACAAAATGCATTCCAGGGCATTGTTGGCTACTGCACTGGTAAAAATTATCGCTAGCCACGGAAATCAATATGTTGTAAGAGCATTAATTGACCCTGGCTCAGAAGCGACATTTATCACAGAAAATGTCGCTCAATTGCTTAAGCTAAAAAAGCAAAAGACCTCAGCACAAGTCACAGGCTTGGGGCAAACCTTAACTGGAGTATCCAAATATCAAGTAGAATTTACAATTCTTTCCTTGATTAAGCCATCATTTTCTCTCTTTGTCAAGGCGTTTGTATTCAAACAACTGACTTCAATCCTTCCTGCACACCAGTTGAACATCGATGGTTGGGCTCACCTAAATAACCTTGCACTGGCTGATCCCACGTATAGCACTCCAGGAAAAATTGACATGCTTTTAGGTGCTGATGCATATTCATGTATTATTTTGGAGGGTTTGGTGAAGGGTAAAACGGGAGCTCCGGTAGCTCAATGTACTGAGTTAGGATGGATTCTAACGGGAAACACTAACAGCCTTGTTCATACAAATGGTATTAAAATACAAAACCACTTCAATTCCTTAGATAGTCAATTGAAATCCTTCTGGGAGTTAGAAGAAGACTTAGATGAAAGAAGGCTAACGCAGGAAGAAGAAATGTGTGAACAACACTTTCGAAGAACCTGCAAAAGGAGAGAGGACGGTAGGTACGAAGTACAGCTACCATTTAAAAACAACAATCGGCCAGATCTTGGTGACTCAAGGAGGCCAGCATTAGCCAGATATTTTCAAATTGAAAAACGGCTATCATCAAATAAAGAACTCAAAAGGGGTTACACTAAATGCATCGAAGAGTATATCACGCAAGGGCATATGGAAGAAGTGAACACCGACTTTCACATCTCGACAGGTGAACACTATTTTCTTCCACACCACGCCGTCTTTAAAGAAGCAAGTACCACTACAAAACTGCGGGTAGTGTTTGATGCGTCTTGTAAAACATCAAAAGGCGAATCACTCAACGACAACTTAATGGTTGGTCCACGCCTACAAGCAGATATCATAGAGCTGCTTGCAAGATGGAGACAATATAAAGTGACATTTGTTGCTGACATCAGTATGATGTACAGACAGATTTGGATGACCCCTGCTGATACTAAGTATCAACTTATATTGTGGAGAACCAACAATTCAGACCCCCTAAAGACATATTCTCTCAAAACTATCACGTTCGGCACAGCATCCGCACCATTTCTAGCAGTTCGTACATTACATCAGCTAGCTGCTGATGTTAGGTGTGCTCATCCTCAGGTGAGCAAAGCCCTTACCGAAGGCTTCTACGTAGATGATCTGATTTATGGATCAAATACTGAATCTGAAGCAATCAAACTTCAAGGAGACATTCTGACGGTATTGAACTCAGCCGGATTTCCGCTCAGAAAGTGGGCAAGTAATTCTTCAAGAGTTTTAGAACAGATACCAATAAAGGAGAGAGAAATAAATCTTCCTCTAAACTTTGAGTCTACAGATGCTATTAAAACTCTCGGAATCCGATGGCATCCGGCATAAGACGTGTTCAAATTTAAAATTAACTTACCGGTAGTAAGGTCATTTACCAAACGCACCGTGTTAGCAGACATCGCCCGGTTATTTGACCCTCTCGGGTGGATCTCGCCATGAATCATCAAAGCTAAACTTATAATGTAACAATTATGGCTTGAAAAGTTGGACTGGGACACCCCCATCTCAAAAGAGACGGAAGAAGTTTGGACCCACCTACGAAATGGATTCATGGCTCTCGAAGACATTCAAATACCACGTTGGATAAATTATGAAATCTCCGATCAGGTGCAACTACATGGCTTCAGTGACGCTTCCGAGAAGGCTTATGCAGCGGTAGTGTACGCTCGAATCATTAAAAATGACGAGGAACACATACACATCCTGGCGTCAAAGACGAGAGTAGCACCATTAAAATGCATCTCACTTCCAAGGTTAGAGTTGTGTGGAGCGCTTCTGTTAGCAAAACTACTTCGGCTCATATCACGGGCAATGCAATTTGACAATCCCGAAGTCTTTGCGTGGTGTGATTCCATGATTGCGTTAGCTTGGATCAAAGGAAGTCCGGCAATACGAACAACATTCGTAGCGAATCGAGTTTCTGAGATCCAAACGCTCACCAGCCCCACGATTTGGAGGCACGTTATATCGAAGGAGAATCCGGCTGATATATGCTCTCGAGGATGTCTACCGGAAGAAATCATAAACAATCAGCTGTGGTGGTTCGGGCCCAAATTTCTACAAAATTTTACACTGCCTGAGTCACCCGCAGCAACACCAATCGAGACTAATCTCGAATCCAAGAAAATAGCAAACCAATCTGAAATTCAAGAAGGATTTTACCAAACGAACTTAAGTCATATGAAGCCACAGTTCACGAACATAGTATCATATTGCTTGATGATCAATAAAACATACTTTGAACAGTATTCTACACTGCGACGACTGATTCGTAATGTTTCGATATGGCAAAGATACTTCTTCAATCTGAAAAATGCAAAAAACAGAAAGGCAATCGACAAACACCCGTTAACCCCAAATGAACTCACTGCAGCGCATGATAAAATCATCGAAATAGTTCAGGAAGAGCTATTCCAAGAAGATATAAAAACATTAAAATCAAACAACACCGTGTCTAAGGGTAGCAAAATACTTAACCTAAATCCCTTCCTCGATGCCAAGGGTTTACTGCGGGTAGGAGGTCGCCTAACAAACTCGACACTTCCGTTCAACCAACGGCATCCGTTAATACTGAAGGATTCACATCATGTGTCCAAATTAATTGTATCCGACATCCATCAGCGAACCCTGCACGGAGGCCTACAATTAATGATGGCAGAGACACGAAATGCATACTGGATAACGAACATCAAAAGATTGATAAAATCAACAATCCATAAATGCGTCAGATGCCATCGTCACAAGGCAAAAATGCAGCAACAACTCATGGGAAGTCTTCCAGCTGAGAGAGTAAAATGCTGCAGACCATTCTTGAATACGGGAGTGGACTACGCCGGTCCCATAGAAATAAAACTATGGAAGGGCCGATGTAACAAGGTTTCAAAAGGATACATAGCTGTCTTTGTATGCCTGGCTACGAAGGCTATTCATATTGAGCTGGTATCCGATCTTAGTACCCCTTCTTTCGTTGCCGCATTTAGAAGATTTGTCGCAAGAAGAGGCACCTGCGCTAATATATTTAGCGATTGTGGAACCAACTTTAAGGGAGCAGACAACGACATCAGAAAAGACTGTAAGTTTTTAACTTCCGAATGGTCCCAAGAAGTTGCCACAGAACTCGCATCTAGAAATACAGCATGGCACTTCAACCCTCCTTCGTCACCACACTTCGGGGGCCTTTGGGAGGCGGGTGTCAAATCGATCAAGCACCACATCAAACGTACCATTGGTAACTCCAAACTGACATTTGAAGAGTATGCGACATTACTCACACAAATTGAAGCGTGCCTAAATTCGAGGCCACTATGCCCTATGTCTTCAGATCCAGAGGATTTGGCAGTTCTAACCCCAGGACATTTTTTGATTGGGGAATCAATGCACACAGTCCCTGAAAGGAACGTTGGTGAGAAAAATCTCACCAACCTAGACAAATGGAGATATATCCAGCGGCTACTACAAGATTTCTGGAAGCAATGGAGCACATCCTACTTACATCTTCTACAACAACGACCTAAATGGTTGCAAAGGCAACCGAACATCAACATCGGAGACATCGTTATTGTAAAGGAAGATAATTTACCACCCTCATCATGGGCTCTAGCTAGAGTGCTAGAGTTACATCCAGGATCGGACGGTCTCACGCGCGTCGCGACAGTAAAAACGCAAACTTCGACACGTAAACGACTGATAGTTAAACTATCCCCATTGCCCATATCGGAACCCAAAAACATTTAAAAACAAAACCGGTCCCCCCCCCCCCCCCCCCCAAAAAAAAAAAAACAATAATTCAAACAAACATTACAACACAAAAAAAATCAAAATAATAAATAAGTAAAAGTAAAAACGACTGCATCAACTCACTCCATGAAGTTGAACCATCCCTTGACTTTCAAAAATTGCAGATTAAAATTTAACTTAACTTGTTATTATAACCCACTAATGCATAATTTTTCTTATCATTGCATCAAAACACAATGAGAGACGTCCAATCAACGGGACAAATTACAACTTCAGACCAACAAAAGGTTATGCCGAGATCCGTGGACGAAAGGATGTTGAACTGCGTGGCCAAGGCGGGGAGCATGTTGGTTCCCAACACAAAACAACACAAAACAACCAAAGGAACACAACTTACACCGGAAGAACAATAATCAACAAAAAACAAAAACTATTCTGCATTATAGAAAATGTAAACATTACACATTTGACACTTCGTGTGGTGGATTGGATGCCGGCACATTGAACTAATCATCGGGATATGGATGTATACAAATAATATTGACACATATCTCAGATGATTAGTTTTAATATAACCGGCATAAATAATTATTCGCGCGCGCACCTTTCAAGACTTTATCAAGGTAAAATCCGAGCAAACGAGAAGCGGACGAAGCAAACACGACCACGATCAACACAAAACTAAGTGTCAAATGTTTAATGTAAATGAGCAATACAATGCACTCACTCTTTCTAATGCCAATTCAATTACAAATCGGTTTTCGCATAACTAATAGAAAAGCAGTCAAGAGAAAGAAAGAGAAAGTGCATTGTATGAGTATTGCCTCTAACCCTTACGATAAATATGGGGCATTATTAGGTATAATGTAAAACACACACACAAATGTAAGCACAACAGTTCTTATGAAGCAGCAAAAATTTGTTAATACAAGCTGTAATTCAAGGTGAAAGTTCACTAACCGGGAACGTTACAAAAAATGAAACACAGTATGGTGAAACTACAGTAGCGTTTGACGGTAAGGCTTCATGGGAACTAATGTGAAGAAACTGAACTCACTTGCATTTATACAATCGTACCGCAAACATCAATAAAATTTATAACGAGTACATGTCGAGTTTTTATCGTTAAAGTCAATTCCAAGTCATCAACTTGGGAAAATTATTTCTGAGTTCATCTCAACTCAGAATTAATTTTTGTTAAAAAAGGTTATTTAGTGAAATTGAAGATTACTGACTTGGCATGAAGTAAGTTTTTTTTGTTGATGTTGTTTTCGGCTGTTGTACGGGCAAAGACCTCCCCAATCCGGCGAGTTAAGCAGTGCCGTGCCGCAAGCATGCCAAGCGCAGCCCTTAGATAGCAATAATCTGATTGTCTTTTGACAATTTTAATTCAATTAACAACACAGCAGTAACACGTCTGTGGTAGTTTTTATTTCTGCCCTTACTGAGGTTCTGACCAATTCATTGGCATCCAGTGGCCCAAAAACAACGCTGTTTTTTTATTATTTCCGAAAGCCTACACTCAGAAAAAAGTATCCCATTAAATCGTCAATGGTACGACCATTGGTTTAATAAGACGTGTTTTAATAAGATTTTACTATTAAAATAATAGTTTTCTAATGAAATCAAAGGTATATGGGTTATTAATACAATGGTTTTGAAACTATTATTATAAATAGGGTACAAGCTATTAATTTAATAGGAAATCCTATTTATTCAATAGTTCTTCACCATCAATATTTTTAAACGAATACTATTGTCCTATTAAAAAATACTATTGACTGCTTAATAGTACTGATACCATTAAAAAAATATCGCATCAATAGTGCGTCTCATTAATTCAATATGACGGACCATTAGTTAAATAGTTTTTGATATTAAATTAATAACATTGATACTATTGTTTAAAATGAGGTATTCAGAAGTTATTTAACCAGATGAAACTATAGATTTAATAGGATTTGACTATTCAATATTAATAAAGCAGACTATTGTTTTAATAATTGCATGTACTTAAACATATTTCATTCTAATAAAAATATTAATTTAATAGGATATACCATTTAATTAATGTGACAGTTCCTTAGGATAATAGTATTTGGTACTATTGTTGTACATATTAAACACACCATTAATTTCTTAAGCAATACTATACTATACTATAATTTGGCAATATTTTTACTTTTCATAGTTAATAATACGGACTATAGCTTTAATAGTTCCATGTAGTTAAACATCTTCGATCCCAAAAATATATAAAATTTAATAGTGTATCCCATCAAATCAATGTGACAGTTATTTATTATAATAGTATTTATTACCATTATTTAAAATATTATATGCACTATTACATTTATAAGCAAATACTCATTTGACAACTTTTCAATATCAATAAAACGGACTGTTGTTTTTATGGTTTCTTTTAGTAAAGTCATGTTAAACAATAATAAAATAGTACTTTTTGTTTAATTTTTGCAAAATAGACAGTATGTTATGTGTTATGTGAACAATTTATTTAATATAAGAAATAAACTTAAAAAAAAAATAGTCTTGTTTAGTAAATTCATAATTTCTCTTTAATTACTACTTACATAAAAAAGCTATGGAAAATCGCTACTGATTTTATTAGGACAAACAACCTAGTTTCTTTGAAAATTTTCAAATTTGATTCAAATTTTATTTTATTTTTCCCACACATTATGTGCATATAAAGGAATTCAATTAAATTTGCCTATCATTCTACCCAATTTCGAGGCAAATAAGTAGCAAATCAGATGAAATTGTTCAAACTAAATCGTAATTCACAATTTGCACATTAAAGAAGAAGCCAGCATTCAAAACAAATAAATAAATCAAATTTCCACAACTTCCCAGTTGCCAACATTTCTTCCATTTTCCGCCAATATCTGATTATAATTTAACATTTTGTTTTATAATTTTGGCAACTTGTGCGAGTAAGGCAAATGCAGCATAAATAATTCAAATAAGTATTGAATTAAGTTTTTTTTTAATCCGAATTCAGTCTTCTGATAATATGTTAGTCCTTAAAATCACGCATACCTACCGTTCCGGTCAATTTTACAAATTTTGGTGATTGTTTAATCTTAAATTATGGATTTTATTGTTTTTCTCCTGAAGAACGATACTCGTATGTAATTGAAATAATATTTAAGTTTACATTTGACAAAGTAAAGTGATGTGCATAAAGTTAACATAAAAAAGAAAACAGCTATGGAGGGTATGTATATAAATTTATTATATTTTTTCTTAATTAATTAGAGGAATAATTTAAAATAAAGTTCAAAAAATTAGGTGGAGTATTGGAGCATGAAAATAATATTTTTTTTTTAATTAGAAATTGCCTATCCCACAATCCCTAGTTTACCCACAGTGTGTCACAAGATACTTCTATAAAAATTACATTTCAGGAAAATAACTTTAATAAGGGTATCAACAAATTTCATTGGGGAAATGTGCTGATATAGTTAAAGTAACCAATTTTTAAATTCAATTCCAAATTAGGGTGCATCAGAAGTACTTCAAAATCCAATATGACTTTTTAGAAGAAACTGTAAAAAACGTAGATTTTCAAAAATCGAGGTGAGTACCATATAGATATTTTTTTTTTCAATTTTTAAAAAAAAAATGTTTGGTTATCTGTAAACATTTCCATTAATGGTACACATCCTTTGAATCTAATCTGATTCCTAATTGATTTAATAGTACATCCCATAAAAATGCATTTCTTTTAAAATGAGTCCCATTGTTTTAATAGTATGTACTATTAACACCCTTAAAGTTATGGACTCATTCGAAGAGATTTTTTCCTATTAGTCCTATGAAAAGAAAATTAATTTTTTTGTTTATTTATGTTGAGTTAATTTTCAATATTCTTAATATTAAAAAAGTTTCATGAAAAAAACTTAAGTTTTTACCATTTTTAATTTAAATAAAATCTAACAATCCTAAAAACAATTAAAGGCCTTTTTATGGATAGCACACAAATTTTAATTTTGTTTAAATAATTTTTTGTTAATTTGTTAATTAATTTTTGTTATTGCTAGAACTATTTTTCCAAATGTATTTTTTAAATAGTATTGCAACCATGTAATTTATGTTATTTCGTTTTATCATAATATTTGCTTTAATGTAAAACAAATATAAATATTTAAATCAAAATATATTTGTTGTTCTAAATTCGTTATTTTGTTTGTTTTCTAATGATGGATTTTCAGATTGATCTTCGACAGCATTGATTGATAATTGATATATTTAAGCTATCAGTTGTATAAAAAAAACCATTAATATAATAGTACTGTCCTATTATTTTAAAAGTAAGTACTATAACTTTCAATAGGGCAAACCACTTGGATCAGTAGTTATCTCATTGGAACAATGGTTTAGTTGTTTTTTTTTTTAATTGTATATACCTTTGTTTAAACTCGGTAATACTATTAAGACTATAGTTTGATCGAATAGTTTTTATAGTTTGTCCTATTACTATAAATTTCAATAGGAACATCCTATTTGAATCAAAAGTGATACCATTGATATAATGGTTTATTTGCTTATTGTTTAATAATACGTAATTTTGTTTTAAATCTGTAATACCATTAAAATAATAGTATGAGAGAATACTTTAAATCAATAGTTATCTTATTAAAACAATGCTATTAAAACAATAGGATGATCCAATTGATTTAAAAGTTTGATCCTATTATGTATTAGTAAATAATATACATCTCAATAGGATGCACAGTTTTGAATTAATAGGAGTCTTATTGAACCAATAGTGTGTAAATTGTTGAATACGATTTAAATAATAGTATTTTGTTGTTGGTTCAATGGTATACCTTTACATAAAATATGTTTTTAATCCTATTGAAAATAGTTGCATCACATTAATACAATGGTACAAACTATTAACCTGTTAATAAGACTGACTATTGAAACAAAATTCTAACACTGTTGAATTTATATTAAGATCGTACCATTATTGTTATAATTTACAAATTATTATTTCAAAAGTACGCATCCCATTGACTAATTTTAATAGGAAAAAACGATTGATCTAATCATAAATCCCATTATTTTCATAGTATTTTTCTCTGAGTGTATGACGTCTGTTTTCGGGTATCTCGTCGTTGAGCATAGCATTAACCTCCGAAGACAATTTGTCTTTGAGTGGAAGTTGAATGCCCTTCACTAAGGTTAATATATTCTTTTTTCGATCGATGATGGCCTCCATCTGTTTCAATGTATCATCGCCAATGATGCCATCGAAAGACTTAAGACCAGGAAGTATGTAAGAGGTTATTGGAGAGTCATTCCCGACTTTCCCAAAGAATTTGCCTGTAACCTTATCGGTAATTTTTACATTACCTGCTGCTGAATTCACGGTAAATGGTTGAGATAGGCGAGTTGTTTTTCGCGATGCATGTGGGATAATAAAATTTTTATTTTTATTAAGGATATATTCTATGTATGGAACGCTGGATAGGCGTCCTTCATAAAATTTACCTCATCTTCGTAGTAATCTTCTACCCTTTCGTTATATTTTTCTTGTGGATCTTCCACTCTTCCTGTATACTCTTCTTGGCAAGCTTTCTCCCTCGTTTGCTGGTTGTATAACCTCTGCTGTTTTCGAGGGTAGTTGTCGGAACGAGCCTTCCTTTTAAAGGGATTGTTCATGTAATCTACCTGTCTTGATTGTACCGAGCGGTCTACATCCATCTTTTTATGTGGTTTTGGACCACTCCGCCTAGGGGGTGTATCATTGGGAGAGTAAGCGAAACGATTGGGGAATGGTCTGGAAAGAGGCCTCATTGGGGGAAGATGAGGCCTTATTTCTCTTTTGAATGACTGGTTGAGTGGGGCTGTCACCGTATTCGTTGAATTTGTCACATGAATGGTGTGGCTGCGGAAATTCAAATTTTGAATCTCCAGGCATGAAGCATAAGCTTCTGGAAGCGTTTTTGGTTTTTGGACAATGAGCATCCTAGACAGATCACCGTTAAGGCCTCTTATAAAAACGTCAAGCGCACGATTGCGGTACGTTTCAACTAGTGCGCAGACAGTTTCTTGCGTATAAATTTCTGTCCTTATCTTATTAATAATAAGAGAAAATTGGTGGTTTATATTTGCATAAAACTCGTCCAATCTCGATCCCTTTTGTGAAAGTTGGTTGAGCTGATGCTCAAGAGTCCTAATGTCGCGTTTGTCCGCACAATGCAATCCTACAGTATTCGTTTTATATCCTCCCAATCGTCGTCGAAAATATTGTAGGATACAAGAGCAGAATCGGCTTTTCCCCGTATATTCTGCCTTATATGCTGCAATATCGCACGATAAATGGGTTTGTCTCTAACGATACTAAAATCTTTGAGGATACCCTCTACGTTGTGTATCCACGAAATATATTGCGTAGGATCGCCCTCAAATGTACGTAGTTCTTTTACACAATCAGGAAGACGGCTTATTTGCTTTAAATCGTCCTCCGTTCGTGGCCAGCGAAAGGGCAAGCTACCAAGACCACCGACATTAGTTTCAATGTGGTCGTTTCGTTCGATTGCTTTCAATCGTCCGTCCATATCTTACTGCCCCAGTCATTTCAGTCATCTTTTGCGCAAGAACGTCCATTTTATATTATATGTATGTATGAACAAATCGATATGTGTATTTTTGTATTTTAAATTTGAACGTGTAAATGAGTATAAAAATATATATATATTTTTTTACAATTTGGGGTGTATGAATGCACTTGGTTATATGGTTATATGATTGGAACAATGCACCTTACCTGATAGTTTTAGTTTTTATATTAAAACAGCGTCAGCTTAATTCTAAATTAGGCAGGAGCTCTGCTACACACTCGGCTTACTCGGCTTCTCACTTTCCTTTTTTAAGATGAATTCTTAATTTTTGAATTAGTTTGCACTTCACAGCTTCCCACGTTCCTTTTTGGTTGATGAATATTTAATCGCTGAATTTGTCTTTTTGCACTATAATTCGTACTT